>AP027110.1:25572208-26893030 GCA_028142955.1 Pinctada fucata | reverse complement strand
AATGGGCGCTTTTTATAGCAGAAATGATCAATATGAGTAAATAAATGAAATTCTACCTATCTGAAATCAAATCAATCTCAATGACACTTGACATGTACCTAGCACCAAGTTTCCTCTTTCGATTGGTATAGCGCATACATCCCTATCGAACCTGGTACAAGAAGTAGGAGTGCGCATATAGAGGTCTAATGGGCGCATTTTATAGCAGAAATGATCAATATGAGTAAATGAATTAAATCTTACCTTTCTGAAACCAAATCAATCTCGATGAAACTTGACATGTACCTAGCACCAAGTCTCCTCTTTTGATCGGTATAGCGCATACATCCCTATCGAACCTGGTAGAAGACGTAGGAGCGCGCATATAGAGGTCTAATGGGCGCTTTTTATAGCAGAAATGATCAATATGAGTAAATGAATGAAATTTTACCTATATGAAACCAAATCAATCTCGATGAAACTTGACATGTCCCTAGCACCAAGTCTCCTCTTTTGATCGGTATAGCGCATACATCCCTATCGAACCTGGTAGAAGACGTAGGAGCGCGCATATAGAGGTCTAATGGGCGCTTTTTATAGCAGAAATGATCAATATGAGTAAATGAATGAAATTTTACCTATCTGAAACCAAATCAATCTCGATGAAACTTGACATGTACCTAGCACCAAGTCTCCTCTTTCAATTGGTATAGCGCATACATCCCTATCGAACCTGGTAGAAGACGTAGGATCACGCTTATAGAAGTCTAATTGGCGCTTTTTATAGCAGAAATGATCAATATGAGTAAATAAATGAAATTCTACCTATCTGAAATCAAATCAATCTCAATCACACTTGACATGTACCTAGCACCAAGTTTCCTCTTTCGATTGGTATAGCGCATACATCCCTATCGAACCTGGTACAAGACGTAGGAGAGCGCTTATAGAGGTCTAATGGGCGCATTTTATAGCAGAAATGATCAATATGAGTAAATGAATTAAATCTTACCTTTCTGAAACCAAATCAATCTCGATGAAACTTGACATGTACCTAGCACCAAGTCTCCTCTTTTGATCGGTATAGCGCATACATCCCTATCGAACCTGGTAGAAGACGTAGGAGCGCGCATATAGAGGTCTAATGGGCGCTTTTTATAGCAGAAATGATCAATATGAGTAAATGAATGAAATTTTACCTATCTGAAACCTAATCAATCTCGATGAAACTTGATATGTACCTAGCACCAAGTCTCTTCTTTTGATCGGTATAGCGCATACATCCTTATGGAACGTGGTACAAGACGTAGGAGCGGGCATATAGAGGTCTAATGGGCGCTTTTTATAGCAGAAATGATCAATATGAGTAAATGAATGAAATTTTACCTATCTGAAACCAAATCAATCTCGATGAAACTTGACATGTACCTAGCACCAAGTCTCCTCTTTCAATTGGTATAGCGCATACATCCCTATCGAACCTGGTAGAAGACGTAGGATCACGCTTATAGAGGTCTAATGGGCGCTTTTTATAGCAGAAAAGATCAATATGAGTAAATGAATGAAATTTTACCTATCTGAAACCAAATCAATCTCGATGACACTTGACATGTACCTAGCACCAAGTCTCCTCTTTCGATTGGTATAGCGCATACATCCCCATCGAACCTGGTAGAAGAGGTCGGAGCCGGCATATAGAGGTCTAATGGGCGCTTTTTATAGCAGAAATGATCAATAAAAGTAAATGAATGAAATTTTACCTATCTGAAACCAAATCAATCTTGATGAAACTTGAAATGTACCAAGCACCAAGTCTCCTCTTTTGATCGGTATAGCGCATACATCCCTATCGAACCTGGTAGAAGACGTAGGAGCGCGCATATAGAGGTCTAATGTGCGCTTTTTATAGCAGAAATGATCAATATGAGTAAATGAATGAAATTTTACCTATCTGAAACCAAATCAATCTCGATGAAACTTGATATGTACCTAGCACCAAGTCTCCTCTTTTGATCGGTATAGCGCATACATCCTGATGGAACGTGGTAGAAGACGTAGGAGCAGGCATATAGAGGTCTAATGGGCGCTTTTTATAGCAGAAATGATCAATATGAGTAAATGAATGAAATTCTACCTATCTGAAACCAAATCAATCTCAATGACACTTGACATGTACCTAGCACCAAGTCTCCATTTTCGATTGGTATAGCGCATACATCCCTATCGAACCTCGTACAAGACGTAGAAGCGCATATAGATGTCTAATGGGCGCATTTTATAGCAGAAATGATCAATATGAGTAAAAGAATGAAATTTTACCTATCTGAAACCAAATCAATCTCGATGAAACTTGACATGTACCTAGCACCAAGTCTCCTCTTTCGATTGGTATAGCGCATACATCCCTATCGAACCTGGTAGAAGACGTAGGAGCGCGCTTATAGAGGTCTAATGGGCGCTTTTTATAGCAGAAATGATCAATATGAGTAAATAAATGAAATTCTTCCTATCTGAAACCAAACCAATCTCAATGACACTTGACATGTACCTAGCACAAAGTCTCCTCTTTCGATTGGTATAGCGCATACATTCTTTACGAACCTGGTACAAGACGTAGGAGCGCGGATATAGAGGTCTAATAGGCGCTTAATTATTGCAGAAATGATCAATATAAGTAAATGAATGAAATTTTACCTATCTGAAACCAAATCAATCTCGATGAAACTTGACATGGACCTAGCCCCAAGTCTCTTCTTTCGATTGGTATAGCGCATACATCCCTATCGAACCTGGTAGAAGACGTAGGAGCGGGCATATAGAGGTCTAATGGGCGCTTTTTATAGCAGAAATGATCAATATTAGTAAATGAATGAAATTTTACCTATCTGAAACAAAATCAATCTCGATGACACTTGAAATGTACCAAGCACCAAGTCTCCTCTCTCGATTGGTATAGCGCATACATCCCTATCGAACCTGGTAGAAGACGTAGGAGCGCGCTTATAGAGGTCTAATGGGCGCTTTTTATAGCAGAAATGATCAATATGAGTAAATCAATGAAATTCTACCTATCTGAAATCAAATCAATCTCAATGACACTTGACATGTACCTAGCACCAAGTTTCCTCTTTCGATTGGTATAGCGCATACATCCCTATCGAACCTGGTACAAGAAGTAGGAGTGCGCATATAGAGGTCTAATGGGCGCATTTTATAGCAGAAATGATCAATATGAGTAAATGAATTTAATCTTACCTTTCTGAAACCAAATCAATCTCGATGAAACTTGACATGTACCTAGCACCAAGTCTCCTCTTTTGATCGGTATAGCGCATACAGTGGTGATCGTAGTAGTTTACACACAGTTTTTCGGAAACTTCGGGCACACCTCGGAAACTTCGTTAGGAAAAACTGGTAATTCGGAAACTTCGGGCAAACTTCCGCCCTAAATTTACCGATGTTACCTAAAATTCCTAACTTTCCGAATTTCACCGGAATAACCTAAATAATTGTATTTACCCGAAATCCAAAACGAGGCTGCGTTAATATTTATTATTATTGTTTATTTCTTTTAATTAATATATTATTTCGAAATTGTTTTTCATTTGAAGGCATCAAATGTACAACTGATTCAATTTGATTGTCTAACGAGCATCATTTGCACCATAAAGTGACGATAAAATTCATTTTCGTTTTCTATTATTGCAAACCACGGATCTGTAATTTTTTGACGATAAGTCGAGGTTAATTTCCTCAAATTTTAGAAAATAAGATATATTCAAGCATAATTTTAATATAAAATTAGACAAGTGATCCCTCTCCTTTGCCTTTAGACGTGGTCTGGGTCACCCCCCCCCCCCCTCTCCCCAATCAAACAAAGACATACATGTACATTTTTTCACTCACTACCAAGAAATTACATATTGCATAATGATGATAATAAAACAGCTTTATCTCTCTCTCTCTTTTTATTTTATTTCCCCCCCCTTTTTTTTATATGAATAGCTCTGCATTTTGTCGGATTCGGAATGTTCTAGGTCTACTTTCGGTTTCAAAACATTACTACGATCGATTTTTTGTGGCAGTAAAACTTGATGTTTTATATTTCTCCCTTGATAAAATGCACGAAACAGTCAGGAATTTGATGAAGACTGATCATAGCCGTGTTACATATTGAAGAACAGACTGGTAAATGTCAGTACTGACAGCAAGGTATCCAAGAATCTGCAAGATGTGCATGGTAGAATTGTTGCATCATGGCACGCATGTACATGTACTGATGAGTGGTACAAGGGAGTCCCGGACGTATATAGTACGTATCAAAAACAACAACAAACATGGTCCAAACATAATGAAGGAATCGCAAACTACTGTCAGAGCCACTGCATTCAATCCAACAGTCAACGATTGACGTATGTGTCTACGTACGGCCCAGTATTCTGGAAATTCAATGGTAGGTTAGTACACGTAGGACATGTAAAATGATCTGATGATGTTTAATATTTATTTCGTTTTGTGATTCGGGCTTGGACCGTTTTATTATGCTGCTGTTGACTGATAATCCTTACTCGGGTAGGGACTATCAGTCAACGGCAGTGTAATATAACGGTTATTATGTTACTGTTGACCGATAGTCCTTACTCGAGTAAGTCGACGGCAGTATAATATATAATTGACTGATAGATCGATCCTTACTCGGGTTAGGACTATTAGTAAATAGCAGCATATTAGAACGGTTTGTGCCTGAATAACAAAAATTTAAGAGATTATGATTTAAATCACTGTCCACCCGTCTTTACAAAAAAATTCAATCACTGGCCCGAAGACAAGCTAGACATTGAAAATGCCCCCATCTAAAAAGTATTTGGCTTGATTGCAAAGCAATTCCAGTCTATAGATTGACGATGTCCGCCTGTCTGTCTATCCGTCTGTCTGTCATCCGTTGTCAACATTTTGGTTAAAGTTTCTGGTTAAAGCAAAATCTAAGAAACTTTACCTTGACCTTGGACTTTGACATAGTTAAAGATTTTGGTTGAAGTTTCTAGTTTAAGCAAAATCTAATGAACTTTATGCAGTAGAAACTTTATGTTATACATGTAGGTTGCCTTTGACAAGACCTTTCAATTTATCTCATAACATTTGACCTAGTGACCTTGACCTAGGGCTTTGACCAAGTTAATGATTTTGCTTAAGTGTCTGATTGAACCAAAATCTCAGGAGCTATATACATAGTAGAAACATAATATTATACTTATTGGTTGCCTCTGACAAATCCTTTCAATTTATGCCATAACATTTAACCTGACCTTGACCCAGTTAGTGACAAAAACTTACTTTGCAATCCGGCCATACTGTCTTTAGCAGTGTTTTATTTGTTTATAAAATATAATTGCATTATTGCATTCCTCTACCATATAACCATATAATTTACGACTAAGTGAGAACTATACAATGATATCTATTTGGTAATGATAGGAATTTACCTTTATGATTTATTGTTAGATGATGTGATTTAGATGTTTGTTATCATCACATTTTTTTTGTACTCGTTTTATTTCAGGATAATGAGAGTCAACACATAGAACATGGTCAAACAGAAGTGAGTGATCATGGATTGGTGCGGCATAGCTTCCTTCCTTCATAATTTGTTTATCTTGGACACCAGAATCAAGACAAGATGAAGAAAAATTAACAGATTTATATTGCATGTAATACATGTATGTGGAATGGCAAAAACATGTGGTTTCTGATTTACACAGATTGAGAAATTTAATGTCGCCATATAAAAATCACTTTGTTAGGCTGTGTGTTCATCTGTCTCTGACTGTCTGTCCGTTTGTCAGTCTGTCACATATTTGTCTGTAACTTACTTGATATACATGATCAAACATTTTTTTTTAAACTTGCAGAGATAGTAAAGCATGATGAGACTCAGCAGGTCAAGGCCACTTTCAAGGTCAAAGATCATTACGAAGCATTTTTAGTTAAACATTTTGAAATTTCATTTATTTTTCATCAAAATGTTTTGAAACATTGTATAATTCAAGAAATCGGCATTGATATATTAGGGCAGGGACAATACTGCACCCAGCCGATACGATACGTATCATGATACCCGATATCAGATATAATATGTATCGCAATACTTAATAAATTGATAAAACCTTCTCAAAATCCTATTTGATACTATTTATATTCATCATATATAAGTAGCTTTTTTTCATTCAACAGGTTATATGTATTAAATACTAGCTTTCTGACCAGAAATTTTTTTGATTCCTATAACATGTACTTCATAAACCAGGAAACAAAATGTTTACCACACCAATCTTGTGCTGTACTTGGCATTTCTAACTTAAGCCACTTCCCCGTAGCCATATTTCACTTTCTCCGAATGTTACATGTACTTTCATTTTCTCTGAAAGTTATTTTTGTTTTTGGCGTGGTTGACAAAAATCCAGAAAATTCAATAACAAAAATTTTTGTAAAATTTCAACTTTGTAGTGTTTGGATATATCGATACTTGGATCGAGAAAAAAAATATTGTGATGCATTGATGAATCAGAGTATTGTACCAGCCCTATGATATATGTCACAGGTTTTTAGATCATGTGTCACATAGTTGTGAACTTAAGTGAAAAGGGAGGGGGATGTTCATTGAAGATACATGATCATATATATATTGGCTACAGTATCTATAGCTAATTGATATGCATCATAGTGAAGTATGTTTAGAGGCTATAGTCTAGCTCAAGGTCATTTTCAAGGTCAAGGCAATGTTTTAGGGTCAAACATGTGACAGGTGACATCCCTGTTCTTGAACAGTGTTAATCTTGTACTCAAATGTAGACAGTAATTTACCATCTACTGCCATTCACACTTGCTGTCTTTTGACAGTTACAGTTGTAAATTTCTTATTGTCAGATTGATAGTATTCTACATGTACTTCATCAGTTGCAAGAAAGGAAATAAATTGTAAAGCAACTGGGTTTTGGTATCTATTATTAATTTTTTTAGCTATACCTTCTTGACCTAGAAGGTGTTGAATATTGATCCACATTATACTTGAGCTGAATAAGCTATAATGATTACAATTACAATGAAATTGAAAGGGTTAAAAATCTTTGCAAAAATATATATACACAAACATGTCAGCACAAAATGCAAAAAAAATACCAAGCACTTACAGAAGTTGGATCAGCCAAAGGTCAATAGATCATGTTTACACATGTAAATTTATATTTATGATGTGATTAGAATCATTAGATCACTTATTTGAATATCTGTTTATACATGATCATGCTCATCAGTTCATTATGTTACACTTCCTTTTGATTTCTACTTTACTCACTGCAAAGCAAATACACCATGCATATATACGGAAAACTTTATTCAATGTCTGTTATTCAGTATCTATGTCAAGGTTATCTTCAAAATCAAAGTCACATATTGAGGGTCAATCTGCAACGAGCAACTTGCCCTCTCCTTGAACAAATCAGTTTCCGGTCCTCCTGGTTATCAAGGGTTTTTTAATGACCTGAATCTAGATCAGAGGTCAAGGTAACAATAGACTTTCTTGGCAAAACTTTGTGACAAAACTTTTTCTCCTCTACATGGTTTTCAAAAACATTTGACATAATTACTCTTAAGACCCAAGGGTGTATTATGCTCTTAAATAAAGGTAAGAGGTCAAGGTCATAATATACTTTTTTTATGAAACTGTGTAGAAGATTCAGTATGAATACTTTGAATGAATAGTTGGGTATAATTCATTACTTTATGACAGATGTTGCATAGGAGTTTTTACCTCAAGATTGCAGACAATCACAGGTTTTCGGACAGAGTCCGGCAACATATTTGTATCTCGGGACTTGTAAAAAATTATAAATAGTGTGTGACGGTACGGTTATCGTGCCCGGTTAGCTCAGTTGCTAAGAGCGTCTGCCTCCATAGCATAAGGTCTCGGGTTTGATTCCCGGACCGGCCACATTTTTCATTCTGCTTATCACAATTAATTAGTGCAATGGGCTGTCATAAGATTGAGAACACCTTGGAAAGGAATTTGTTAGATATAGAGTTGTACATGTAATGGATAATGGTAGTTAGACAAGAATTTTAACAGATTTGTCTAACAAATTATAAAATATTGAGAAGGACAAAGGAACCCCATATGATTTTTATGAGGGGAGGGGCAGGAAGACTGCATCCCTCCCCAAGAAAAGTGTCCAGAAAGTTTGCACCTCTACAAAAAGAATCTAGCCCGAAGGGTCTGCTGAATTATCTTTGGTCATGCATCCGCTAAAGAACAGGAAAAAAATCGGGCCCTGATCAAGGACTTATAAACAGTCCTTGTCCTGATCGAGGGTCTCCAAAATAAAAAACCAACAACAAAACCCTCCACGCCTCTCCATTGTACAAAATGCTGTTATCTTTAAAAGCCACGGCAGGGACGTATTATATACCTCCCCGGCTAAGGACAGCTGAAATTCTAGAAAATCAAAAAAAAAAAAAAAAAAAAAAAACCCACACATACAAACACACGATGAGGAATTATTTAACAAAAAAACCCCTCAAAAACACAGAACTTGCCTGAAATTTGCAAACAAGTTCGATCATTAGCTCGGTTTACAGTCGGTACACAGTGTAAAATCGGCTTTTTATGTAGGAATATAATATATTACTTATTGTCTTTTGAAATTACATTAGTTTTCTCAATTTGAAATTAAGAAATCTCTTAGAATTTTTGAAAATGCCAAAGTGTTTCCACTGCGAAAAGTACAACTTCGTCGATCAGAGGAAATTCGAATTGTTTATATTCAACGATCTTTTCTTAGATAAGATCTTTTCTTTAGTTCAACGATCTTTTCTTTTAATACTTTCCTAATATCGGATCTTTTCTGTTATTTTTTTTTTATTATTATTTTTGTACACAGGGGGCCGAAGCAAGGTTTTTTTTTTTTTTAATTTCAATGACTGACGTGTCCCTCTTTCCATTTAATCAGCTACGTAACGTACAGCGATTTTCCGCAGATTCCATATATCTTTCATATAGAATCTGCGGGAAATCGTTGTACATAGCTGATTAAATGAATCGAAGGAAAGGGGGGTGGGGGTGGGATTTTGATTGCAGAATGATTTCATGGAAATAAAAATAATCTGGCTACGGCCCCCTGTGATTTATTCAATACCAAATTTGACTTGTATACATCATGATGTATGTGCGACTCTAGACAATCAGGGGAGGGGAAGAGTTATAACAGCGTGAGCCCTAGTATTGCAAATTGCCAATACAAAAAGTATATGACTATGTTTGGAAATTTTCAAGGGATATACCCCCCCCCCCCCCCCCTTTTCAATTACACCCCAGAATTCCCGAACACATGTTGCATTCCTTTTGTTAACATAATGGAAATTTCGTTTTGTTGAAATCAATCTTAAAACTACCATTACCCCGAAAAACCCGAAATATTACACTTTTTCCTAAAAAACCTAACTAAAATACCTAACTTTCACGGTTTACCCTAAATTTCCTACCGAATTTTAATAATTCGGAAACTTCGGTCAAAGCGGTAATTTTCGTAAAGTTAGGATTCGGAAACTTAGGTAGGATTTTTCCGAAATTCGGAAACTTAGGTTAAGCCTCGGAAACTTCGGTAAAAGTGTGTAATCTCCCGCGATCACCACTGTACATCCCTATCGAACCTGGTAGAAGACGTAGGAGCGCGCATATAGAGGTCTAATGGGCGCTTTTTATAGCAGAAATGATCAATATGAGTAAATGAATGAAATTTTACCTATATGAAACCAAATCAATCTCGATGAAACTTGACATGTTCCTAGCACCAAGTCTCCTCTTTTGATCGGTATAGCGCATACATCCCTATCGAACCTGGTAGAAGACGTAGGAGCGCGCATATAGAGGTCTAATGGGCGCTTTTTATAGCAGAAATGATCAATATGAGTAAATGAATGAAATTTTACCTATCTGAAACCAAATCAATCTCGATGAAACTTGACATGTACCTAGCACCAAGTCTCCTCTTTCAATTGGTATAGCGCATACATCCCTATCGAACCTGGTAGAAGACGTAGGATCACGCTTATAGAGGTCTAATTGGCGCTTTTTATAGCAGAAATGATCAATATGAGTAAATAAATGAAATTCTACCTATCTGAAATCAAATCAATCTCAATCACACTTGACATGTACCTAGCACCAAGTTTCCTCTTTCGATTGGTATAGCGCATACATCCCTATCGAACCTGGTACAAGACGTAGGAGAGCGCTAATAGAGGTCTAATGGGCGCATTTTATAGCAGAAATGATCAATATGAGTAAATGAATGAAATTCTACCTATCTGAAACCAAATCAATCTCGATGAAACTTGACATGTACCTAGCACCAAGTCTCCTCTTTCAATTGGTATAGCGCATACATCCCTATCGAACCTGGTAGAAGACGTAGGATCACGCTTATAGAGGTCTAATTGGCGCTTTTTATAGCAGAAATGATCAATATGAGTAAATAAATGAAATTCTACCTATCTGAAATCAAATCAATCTCAATCACACTTGACATGTACCTAGCACCAAGTTTCCTCTTTCGATTGGTATAGCGCATACATCCCTATCGAACCTGATACAAGACGTAGGAGAGCGCTTATAGAGGTCTAATGGGCGCATTTTATAGCAGAAATGATTAATATGAGTAAATGAATGAAATTCTACCTATCTGAAACCAAATCAATCTCGATGACACTTGACATGTACCTAGCACCAAGTCTCCTCTTTTGATCGGTATAGCGCATACATCCCTATCGAACCTGGTAGAAGACGTAGGAGCGCGCATATAGAGGTCTAATGGGCGCTTTTTATAGCAGAAATGATCAATATGAGTAAATGAATGAAATTTTACCTATCTGAAACCAAATCAATCTCGATGAAACTTGATATGTACCTAGCACCAAGTCTCCTCTTTTGATCGGTATAGCGCATACATCCTTATGGAACGTGGTAGAAGACGTAGGAGCGGGCATATAGAGGTCTAATGGGCGCTTTCTATAGCAGAAATGATCAATATGAGTAAATGAATGAAATTTTACCTATCTGAAACCAAATCAATCTCGATGAAACTTGACATGTACCTAGCACCAAGTCTCCTCTTTCAATTGGTATAGCGCATACATCCCTATCGAACCTGGTAGAAGACGTAGGATCACGCTTATAGAGGTCTAATGGGCGCTTTTTATAGCAGAAAAGATCAATATGAGTAAATGAATGAAATTTTACCTATCTGAAACCAAATCAATCTCGATGACACTTGACATGTACCTAGCACCAAGTCTCCTCTTTCGATTGGTATAGCGCATACATCCCCATCGAACCTGGTAGAAGAGGTCGGAGCAGGCATATAGAGGTCTAATGGGCGCTTTTTATAGCAGAAATGATCAATATCAGTTAATAAATGAAATTCTACCTATCTGAAACCAAATCAATATCAATGACACTTGACATGTACCTAGCAACAAGTCTCCTCTTTCGATTGGTATAGCGCATACATCCTTATCGAACCTGGTACAAGACGTAGGAGCGCGCATATAGAGGTCTAATGGGCGCTTTTTATAGCAGAAAAGATCAATATGAGTAAATGAATGAAATTTTACCTATCTGAAACCAAATCAATCTCGATGAAACTTGATATGTACCTAGCACCAAGTCTCCTCTTTTGATCGGTATAGCGCATACATCCTTATGGAACGTGGTAGAAGACGTAGGAGCGCGCATATAGAGGTCTAATGTGCGCTTTCTATAGCAGAAAAGATCAATATGAGTAAATGAATGAAATTCTACCTATCTGAAACCAAATCAATCTCGATGACACTTGACATGTACCTAACACCAAGTCTCCTCTTTAGATTGGTATAGCGCATACATCCCTATCGAACCTGGTAGAAGAGGTCGGAGCGGGCATATAGAGGTCTAATGGGCGCATCTTATAGCAGAAATGATCAATATAAGTAAATGAATGAAATTTTACTTATCTGAAACCAAATCAATCTCGATGAAACTTGACATGTACCTAGCACCAAGTCTCTTCTTTCGATTGGTATAGCGCATACATCCCTATCGAACCTGGTAGAAGACGTAGGAGCGCGCTTATAGAGGTTTAATGGGCGCTTTTTATAGCAGAAATGATCAATATTAGTAAATGAATGAAATTTTAACTATCTGAAACCAAATCAATCTCGATGAAACTTGAAATGTACCAAGCACCAAGTCTCCTCTTTCGATTGGTATAGCGCATACATCCCTATCGAACCTGGAAGAAGAAGTAGGAGCGCGCTTATAGAGGTCTAATGGGCGCTTTTTATAGCAGAAATGATCAATATGAGTAAATAAATGAAATTCTACCTATCTGAAATCAAATCAATCTCAAAGACACTTGACATGTACCTAGCATCAAGTTTCCTCTTTCGATTGGTATAGCGCATACATCCCTATCGAACCTGGTACAAGAGGTAGGAGCGCGCATATAGAGGTCTAATGGGCGCATTTTATAGCAGAAATGATCAATATGAGTAAATGAATGAATTTTACCTATCTGAAACCAAATCAATCTCGATGAAACTTGACATGTACCTAGCACCAAGTCTCCTCTTTTGATCGGTATAGCGCATACATCCTTATGGAACCTGGTAGAAGACGTAGGAGCGCGCATATAGAGGTCTAATGGGCGCTTTTTATAGCAGAAATGATCAATATGAGTAAATGAATGAAATTTTACCTATCTGAAACCAAATCAATCTCGATGAAACTTGACATGTACCTAGCACAAAGTCTCCTCTTTCGATTGGTATAGCGCATACATCCCTATCGAACCTGGTACAAGAGGTAGGAGCGCGCATATAGAGGTCTAATGGGCGCTTTTTATAGCAGAAATGATCAATATGAGTAAATGAATGAAATTTTACCTATCTGAAACCAAATCAATCTCGATGAAACTTGACATGAACCTAGCCCCAAGTCTCCTCTTTCGATTGGTATAGCGCATACATCCCAATCGAACCTGGAACAAGACGTAGGAGCGGGCATATAGAGGTCTAATGGGCGCTTTTTATAGCAGAAATGATCAATATGAGTAAATGAATGAAATTTTACCTATATGAAACCAAATCAATCTCGATGAAACTTGACATGGACCTACCCCAAGTCTCCTCTTTCGATTGGTATAGCGCATACATCCCTATCGAACCTGGTACAAGACGTAGGAGCGCGCATATAGAGGTCTAATGGGCGCTTTTTATAGCAGAAATGATCAATATGAGTAAATGAATGAAATTTTACCTATCTGAAACCAAATCAATCTCGATGAAACTTGACATGTACCTAGCACCAAGTCTCCTCTTTCGATTGGTATAGCGCATACATCCCTATCGAACCTGGTAGAAGAGGTCGGAGCGGGCATATAGAGGTCTAATGTGCGCTTTTTATAGCAGAAATGATCAATATAAGTAAATGAATGAAATTTTACCTATCTGAAACCAAATAAATCTCGATGAAACTTGACATGTACCTAGCACCAAGTCTCCTCTTTCGATTGGTATAGCGCATACATCCCTATCGAACCTGGTACAAGACGTAGGAGCGCGCTTATAGAGGTCTAATGGGCGCTTTTTATAGCAGAAATGATCAATATGAGTAAATAAATGAAATTCTACCTATCTGAAACCAAATCAATCTCAATGACATTTGACATGTACCTAGCACCAAGTCTCCTCTTTCGATTGGTATAGCGCATACATCCTTATCGAACCTGGTACAACACGTAGGAGCGCGGATATAGAGGTCTAATGGGCGCTTAATTATTTCAAAAATGATCAATATTAGTAAATGAATGAAATTTTACCTATCTGAAACCAAATCAATCTCGATGAAACTTGACATGTACCTAGCACAAAGTCTCCTCTTTCGATTGGTATAGCACATACATCCCTATCGAACCTGGTACAAGACGTAGAAGTGCGCATATAGAGGTCTAATGGGCGCATTTTATAGCAGAAATGATCAATATGAGTAAATGAATGAAATTTTACCTATCTGAAACCAAATCAATCTCGATGAAACTTGACATGGACCTAGCCCCAAGTCTCCTCTTTCGATTGGTATAGCGCATACATCCCGATAGAACCTGGTAGAAGACGTAGCAGCGGGCATATAGAGGTCTAATGGGCGCTTTTTATAGCAGAAATGATCAATATGAGTAAATGAATGAAATTATACCTATCTGAAACCAAATCAATCTCGATGAAACTTGACATCTACCTAGCACCAAGTCTCCTCTTTCGATTGGTATAGCGCATACATCCCTATCGAACCTGGTAGAAGACGTAGGAGCGCGCTTATAGAGGTTTAATGGGCGCTTTTTATAGCAGAAATGATCAATATTAGTAAATGAATGAAATTTTACCTATCTCAAACCAAATCAATCTCGATGAAACTTGAAATATACCAAGCACCAAGTCTCCTCTTTCGATTGGTATAGCGCATACATCCCTATCGAACCTGGTAGAAGACGTAGGAGCGCGCTTATAGAGGTCTAATGGGCGCTTTTTATAGCAGAAATGATCAATATCAGTAAATAAATGAAATTCTACCTATCTGAAATCAAATCAATCTCAATGACACTTGACATGTACCTAGCATCAAGTTTCCTCTTTCGATTGGTATAGCGCATACATCCCTATTGAACCTGGTACAAGACGTAGACGTGCGCATATAGAGGTCTAATGGGCGCATTTTATAGCAGAAATGATCAATATGAGTAAATGAATGAAATTTTACCTATCTGAAACCAAATCAATCTCGATGAAACTTGACATGTTCCTAGCACCAAGTCTCCTCTTTTGATCGGTATAGCGCATACATCCCTATCGAACCTGGTAGAAGACGTAGGAGCGCGCATATAGAGGTCTAATGGGCGCTTTTTATAGCAGAAATGATCAATATGAGTAAATGAATGAAATTTTACCTATCTGAAACCAAATCAATCTCGATGAAACTTGACATGTACCTAGCACCAAGTCTCCTCTTTCAATTGGTATAGCGCATACATCCCTATCGAACCTGGTAGAAGACGTAGGATCACGCTTATAGAGGTCTAATTGGCGCTTTTTATAGCAGAAATGATCAATATGAGTAAATAAATGAAATTCTACCTATCTGAAATCAAATCAATCTCAATCACACTTGACATGTACCTAGCACCAAGTTTCCTCTTTCGATTGGTATAGCGCATACATCCCTATCGAACCTGGTACAAGACGTAGGAGAGCGCTTATAGAGGTCTAATGGGCGCATTTTATAGCAGAAATGATCAATATGAGTAAATGAATGAAATTCTACCTATCTGAAACCAAATCAATCTCGATGAAACTTGACATGTACCTAGCACCAAGTCTCCTCTTTCAATTGGTATAGCGCATACATCCCTATCGAACCTGGTAGAAGACGTAGGATCACGCTTATAGAGGTCTAATTGGCGCTTTTTATAGCAGAAATGATCAAT
Source organism: Pinctada fucata (assembly GCA_028142955.1). Classification (NCBI taxonomy): domain Eukaryota; kingdom Metazoa; phylum Mollusca; class Bivalvia; order Pterioida; family Pteriidae; genus Pinctada; species Pinctada fucata. The sequence goes on along the minus strand of AP027110.1, from coordinate 26,877,485 downwards.
ATGAGTAAATAAATGAAATTCTACCTATCTGAAATCAAATCAATCTCAATCACACTTGACATGTACCTAGCACCAAGTTTCCTCTTTCGATTGGTATAGCGCATACATCCCTATCGAACCTGATACAAGACGTAGGAGAGCGCTTATAGAGGTCTAATGGGCGCATTTTATAGCAGAAATGATCAATATGAGTAAATGAATGAAATTCTACCTATCTGAAACCAAATCAATCTCGATGACACTTGGCATGTACCTAGCACCAAGTCTCCTCTTTTGATCGGTATAGCGCATACATCCCTATCGAACCTGGTAGAAGACGTAGGAGCGCGCATATAGAGGTCTAATGGGCGCTTTTTATAGCAGAAATGATCAATATGAGTAAATGAATGAAATTTTACCTATCTGAAACCTAATCAATCTCGATGAAACTTGATATGTACCTAGCACCAAGTCTCTTCTTTTGATCGGTATAGCGCATACATCCTTATGGAACGTGGTAGAAGACGTAGGAGCGGGCATATAGAGGTCTAATGGGCGCTTTTTATAGCAGAAATGATCAATATGAGTAAATGAATGAAATTTTACCTATCTGAAACCAAATCAATCTCGATGAAACTTGACATGTACCTAGCACCAAGTCTCCTCTTTCAATTGGTATAGCGCATACATCCCTATCGAACCTGGTAGAAGACGTAGGATCACGCTTATAGAGGTCTAATGGGCGCTTTTTATAGCAGAAAAGATCAATATGAGTAAATGAATGAAATTTTACCTATCTGAAACCAAATCAATCTCGATGACACTTGACATGTACCTAGCACCAAGTCTCCTCTTTCGATTGGTATAGCGCATACATCCCCATCGAACCTGGTAGAAGAGGTCGGAGCAGGCATATAGAGGTCTAATGGGCGCTTTTTATAGAAGAAATGATCAATATCAGTTAATAAATGAAATTCTACCTATCTGAAACCAAATCAATATCAATGACACTTGACATGTACCTAGCAACAAGTCTCCTCTTTCGATTGGTATAGCGCATACATCCTTATCGAACCTGGCACAAGACGTAGGAGCGCGCATATAGAGGTCTAATGGGCGCTTTTTATAGCAGAAAAGATCAATATGAGTAAATGAATGAAATTTTACCTATCTGAAACCAAATCAATCTCGATGAAACTTGATATGTACCTAGCACCAAGTCTCCTCTTTTGATCGGTATAGCGCATACATCCTTATGGAACATGGTAGAAGACGTAGGAGCGCGCATATAGAGGTCTAATGTGCGCTTTCTATAGCAGAAAAGATCAATATGAGTAAATGAATGAAATTCTACCTATCTGAAACCAAATCAATCTCGATGACACTTGACATGTACCTAGCACCAAGTCTCCTCTTTCGATTGGTATAGCGCATACATCCCTATCGAACCTGGTAGAAGACGTAGGAGCGCGCTTATAGAGGTTTAATGGGCGCTTTTTATAGCAGAAATGATCAATATTAGTAAATGAATGAAATTTTAACTATCTGAAACCAAATCAATCTCGATGAAACTTGAAATGTACCAAGCACCAAGTCTCCTCTTTCGATTGGTATAGCGCATACATCCCTATCGAACCTGGTAGAAGAAGTAGGAGCGCGCTTATAGAGGTCTAATGGGCGCTTTTTATAGCAGAAATGATCAATATGAGTAAATAAATGAAATTCTACCTATCTGAAATCAAATCAATCTCAAAGACACTTGACATGTACCTAGCATCAAGTTTCCTCTTTCGATTGGTATAGCGCATACATCCCTATCGAACCTGGTACAAGACGTAGGAGCGCGCATATAGAGGTCTAATGGGCCCATTTTATAGCAGAAATGATCAATATGAGTAAATGAATGAAATTTTACCTATCTGAAACCAAATCAATCTCGATGAAACTTGACATGTACCTAGCACCAAGTCTCCTCTTTTGATCGGTATAGCGCATACATCCCTATGGAACCTGGTAGAAGACGTAGGAGCGCGCATATAGAGGTCTAATGGGCGCTTTTTATAGCAGAAATGATCAATATGAGTAAATGAATGAAATTTTACCTATCTGAAACCAAATCAATCTCGATGAAACTTGACATGTACCTAGCACAAAGTCTCCTCTTTCGATTGGTATAGCGCAAACATCCCTATCGAACCTGGTACAAGAGGTAGGAGCGCGCATATAGAGGTCTAATGGGCGCTTTTTATAGCAGAAATGATCAATATGAGTAAATGAATGAAATTTTACCTATCTGAAACCAAATCAATCTCGATGAAACTTGACATGAACCTAGCCCCAAGTCTCCTCTTTCGATTGGTATAGCGCATACATCCCAATCGAACCTGGAACAAGACGTAGGAGGGGGCATATAGAGGTCTAATGGGCGCTTTTTATAGCAGAAATGATCAATATGAGTAAATGAATGAAATTTTACCTATCTGAAACCAAATCAATCTCGATGAAACTTGACATGGACCTACCCCAAGTCTCCTCTTTCGATTGGTATAGCGCATACATCCCTATCGAACCTGGTACAAGACGTAGGAGCGCGCATATAGAGGTCTAATGGGCGCTTTTTATAGCAGAAATGATCAATATGAGTAAATGAATGAAATTTTACCTATCTGAAACCAAATCAATCTCGATGAAACTTGACATGGACCTAGCCCCAAGTCTCCTCTTTTGATTGGTATAGCGCATACATCCCTATCGAACCTGGTAGAAGACGTAGGAGCGGGCATATAGAGTTCTAATGGGCGCTTTTTATAGCAGAAATGATCAATATCAGTAAATAAATGAAATACTACCTATCTGAAACCAAATCAATATCAATGACACTTGACATGTACCTAGCACCAAGTCTCCTCTTTCGATTGGTATAGCGCATACATCCCTATCGAACCTGGTAGAAGAGGTCGGAGCGGGCATATAGAGGTCTAATGTGCGCTTTTTATAGCAGAAATGATCAATATAAGTAAATGAATGAAATTTTACCTATCTGAAACCAAATAAATCTCGATGAAACTTGACATGTACCTAGCACCAAGTCTCCTCTTTCGATTGGTATAGCGCATACATCCCTATCGAACCTGGTACAAGACGTAGGAGCGCGCTTATAGAGGTCTAATGGGCGCTTTTTATAGCAGAAATGATCAATATGAGTAAATAAATGAAATTCTACCTATCTGAAACCAAATCAATCTCAATGACATTTGACATGTACCTAGCACCAAGTCTCCTCTTTCGATTGGTATAGCGCATACATCCTTATCGAACCTGGTACAAGACGTAGGAGCGCGGATATAGAGGTCTAATGGGCGCTTAATTATTTCAAAAATGATCAATATTAGTAAATGAATGAAATTTTACCTATCTGAAACCAAATCAATCTCGATGAAACTTGACATGTACCTAGCACCAAGTCTCCTCTTTCGATTGGTATAGCACATACATCCCTATCGAACCTGGTACAAGACGTAGAAGTGCGCATATAGAGGTCTAATGGGCGCATTTTATAGCAGAAATGATCAATATGAGTAAATGAATGAAATTTTACCTATCTGAAACCAAATCAATCTCGATGAAACTTGACATGGACCTAGCCCCAAGTCTCCTCTTTCGATTGGTATAGCGCATACATCCCGATAGAACCTGGTACAAGACGTAGGAGCGGGCATATAGAGGTCTAGTGGGCGCTTTTTATAGCAGAAATGATCAATATGAGTAAATGAATGAAATTATACCTATCTGAAACCAAATCAATCTCGATGAAACTTGACATCTACCTAGCACCAAGTCTCCTCTTTCGATTGGTATAGCGCATACATCCCTATCGAACCTGGTAGAAGACGTAGGAGCGCGCTTATAGAGGTTTAATGGGCGCTTTTTATAGCAGAAATGATCAATATTAGTAAATGAATGAAATTTTACCTATCTCAAACCAAATCAATCTCGATGAAACTTGAAATATACCAAGCACCAAGTCTCCTCTTTCGATTGGTATAGCGCATACATCCCTATCGAACCTGGTAGAAGACGTAGGAGCGCGCTTATAGAGGTCTAATGGGCGCTTTTTATAGCAGAAATGATCAATATCAGTAAATAAATGAAATTCTACCTATCTGAAATCAAATCAATCTCAATGACACTTGACATGTACCTAGCATCAAGTTTCCTCTTTCGATTGGTATAGCGCATACATCCCTATTGAACCTGGTACAAGACGTAGACGTGCGCATATAGAGGTCTAATGGGCGCATTTTATAGCAGAAATGATCAATATGAGTAAATGAATGAAATTTTACCTATCTGAAACCAAATCAATCTCGATGAAACTTGACATGTACCTAGCACCAAGTCTCCTCTTTTCATCGGTATAGCGCATGCATCCGTATGGAACGTGGTAGAAGAAGTAGGAGCGCGCATATAGAGGTCTGATGGGCGCTTTTTATAGCAGAAATGATCAATATGAGTAAATGAATGAAATTTTACCTATCTGAAACCAAATCAATCTCGATGAAACTTGACATGTACCTAGCACCAAGTCTCCTCTTTCGATTGGTATAGCGCATACATCCCTATCGAACCTGGTACAAGACGTAGGAGCGCGCATATAGAGGTCTAATGGCCGCTTTTTATAGCAGAAATGATCAATATGAGTAAATGAATGAAATTTTACCTATCTGAAACCAAATCAATCTCGATGAAACTTGACATGGACCTAGCCCCAAGTCTCCTCTTTCGATTGGTATAGCGCATACATCCCTATCGAACCTGGTAGAAGACGTAGGAGCGGGCATATAGAGGTCTAATGGGTGCTTTTTATAGCAGAAATGATCAATATGAGTAAATGAATGAAATTTTTCCTATCTGAAACCAAATCAATCTTGATGAAACTTGAAATGTACCAAGCACCAAGTCTTCTCTTTTGATTGGTATAGCGCATACATCCCTATCGAACCTGGTAGAAGAAGTAGGAGCGCGCTTATTAGAGGTCTAATGGGCGCTTTTTATAGCAGAAATGATCAATATCAGTAAATAAATGAAATTCTTCCTATCTGAAAACAAATCAATATCAATGACACTTGACATGTACCTAGCCCCAAGTCTCCTCTTTCGATTGGTATAGGGCATACATCCCTATCGAACCTGGTACAAGACGTAGGAGCGCGCTTATAGAGATCTAATGGACGCTTTTTACAGCAGAAATGATCAATATGAGTAAATGGATGAAATTTTACCTATCTGAAACCAAATCAATCTCAATGACACTTGACATGTACATAGCACCAAGACTCTTCTTTCGATTGGTATAGCGCATACATCCCTATCGAACCTGGTAGAAGACGTAGGAGCGCGCATATAGAGGTCTAAATGGACGCCCTTTATAGCAGAAATGATCAATATGAGTGAAAAAATGAAATTCTACCTATCTGAAACCAAATCAATCTCAATGACACTTGACATGTACCTAGCACCAAGTCTCCTCTTTCGATTGGTATAGCGCATACATCCCTATCGAACCTGGTACAAGACGTAGAAGCGCATATAGAGGTCTAATGTGCGCTTTTTATAGCAGAAATGATCAATATGAGTAAATGAATGAAATTTTACCTATCTGAAACCAAATCAATCTCGATGAAACTTGAGATGTACCTAGCACGAAGTCGCTTCTTTCGATTGGTATAGCGCATACATCCCTATCGAACCTGGTAGAAGACGTAGGAGCGCGCATATAGAGGTCTGATGGGCGCTTTTTATAGCAGAAATGATCAATATGAGTAAATGAATGAAGTTTTACATATCTGAAACCAAATCAATCTCGATGACACTTGACATGTACCTAGCACCAAGTCTCCTCTTTCGATTGGTATAGCGCATACATCCCTATCGAACCTGGTAGAAGACGTAGGAGCGCGCATATAGAGGTCTAATGAGCGCTTTTTATAGCAGAAATGATCAATATGAGTAAATGAATGAAATTTTACCTATCTGAAACCAAATCAATCTCAATGAAACTTGATATGTACCTAGCACCAAGTCTCCTCTTTCGATTGGTATAGCGCATACATCCCTATCGAACCTGGTAGAAGACGTAGGAGCGCGCATATAGAGGTCTAATGGGCGCTTAATTATAGCAGAATCGATCAATATGAGTAAATGAATGAATTTTACCTATCTGAAACCAAATCAATCTTGATGACACTTGACATGTACCTAGCACCAAGTCTCCTCTTTCGATTGGTATAGCGCATACATCCCTATCGAACCTGGTAGAAGACGTAGGAGCGGGCATATAGAGGTCTAATTTGCGCTTTTTATAGCAGAAATGATTAATATGAGTAAATGAATGAAATTTTACCTATCTGAAACTAAATCAATCTTGATGAAACTTGATATGTACCAAGCACCAAGTCTCCTCTTTCGATTGGTATAGCGCATACATCCCTATCGAACCTGGTAGAAGAAGTAGGAGCGCGCATATAGAGGTCTAATGGGAGCATTTTATAGCAGAAATGATCAATATGAGTAAATGAATGAAATTTTACCTATCTGAAACCAAATCAATCTCGATGAAACTTGAGATGTACCTAGCACCAAGTCTCCTCTTTTGATTGGTATAGCGCATACATCCCTATCGAACCTGGTAGAAGACGTAGGAGCGCGCATATAGAGGTCTGATGGGCGCTTTTTATAGCAGAAATGATCAATATGAGTAAATGAAGGAAGTTTTACCTATCTGAAACCAAATCAATCTCGATGACACTTGACATGTACCTAGCAACAAGTCTCCTCTTTCGATTGGTATAGCGCATACATACCTATCGAACCTGGTAGAAGACGTAGGAGCGCGCATATAGAGGTCTAATGGGCGCTTTTTATAGCAGAAATGATCAATATGAGTAAATGAATGAAATTTTACCTATCTGAAACCAAATCAATCTCGATGAAACTTGATATGTACCTAGCACAAAGTCTCGTCTTTCGATTGGTATAGCGCATACATCCCTATCGAACCTGGTAGAAGACGTAGGAGCGCGCATATAGAGGTCTAATGGGCGCTTAATTATAGCAGAAATGATCAATATGAGTAAATGAATGAATTTTACCTATCTGAAACCAAATCAATCTCGATGAAACTTGACATGTACCTAGCCCCAAGCCTCTTCTTTCGATTGGTATAGCGCATACATCCCTATCGAACCTGGTAGAAGACGTAGGAGCGCGCTTATAGAGGTCTAATGGGCGCTTTTTATAGCAGAAATGATCAATATGAGTAAATGAATGAAATTTTACCTATCTGAAACCAAATCAATCTCAATGACACTTGAAATGTACCTAGCACCAAGTCTCCTCTTTTGATTGGTATAGCGCACACATCCCTATCGAACCTGGTACAAGACGTAGAAGCGCATATAGAGGTCTAATGGGCGCATTTTATAGCAGAAATGATCAATATGAGTAAATGAATGAAATTTTACCTATCTGAAACCAAATCAATCTCGATGAAACTTGACATGTACCTAGCACCAAGTCTCCTCTTTTGATTGGTATAGCGCATAAATCCCTATCAAACCTGGTAGAAGACGTAGGAGCGCGCATATAGAGGTCTAAATGGGCGCTCTTTATAGCAGAAATGATCAATATGAGTAAATGAATGAATTTTAACTATCTGAAACCAAATCAATCTCGATGAAACTTGACATGGACCTAGCACCAAGTCTCCATTTTCGATTGGTATAGCGCATACATCCCTATCGAACCTGGTAGAAGACGTAGGAGCGGGCATATAGAGGTCTAATGGGCGCTTTTTATAGCAGAAATGATCAATATGAGTAAATGAATGAAATTTTACCTATCTGAAACCAAATCAATCTCGATGAAACTTGACATGTACCTAGCACCAAGTCTCCTCTTTTGATTGGTATAGCGCATGCATCCCTATCGAACCTGGTACAAGACGTAGGAGCGCGCATATAGAGGTCTGATGGGCGCATTTTATAGCAGAAATGATCAATATGAGTAAATGAATGAAATTTTACCTATCTGAAACCAAATCAATCTCCTTGAAACTTGACATGTACCTAGCACCAAGTCTCTTCTTTTGATTGGTATAGCGCATACATCCTTATCGAACCTGGTAGAAGACGTAGGAGCGCGCATATAGAGGTCTAATAGGCTCTTAATTATAGCAGAAATGATCAATATGAGTAAATGAATGAAATTATACCTATCTGAAACCAAATCAATCTCGAGGAAACTTGAAATGTACCTAGAACCAAGTCTCCTCTTTCGATTGGTATAGCGCATACATCCCTATCGAACCTGGTACAAGACGTAGGAGCGCGCATATAGAGGTCTAATTGGCGCTTAATTATAGCAGAAATGATCAATATGAGTAAATGAATGAAATTTTACCTATCTGAAACCAAATCAATCTTGATGAAACTTGACATGTACCTAGCACCAAGTCTCCTCTTTCGATTGGTATAGCGCATACATCGCTATCGAACATGGTAGAAGAAGTAGGATCGCGCATATAGAGGTCTAATGGGCGCTTTTTATAGCAGAAATGATCAATATGAGTAAATGAATGAAATTTTACCTATCTGAAACCAAATCAATCTCGATGAAACTTGAGATGTTCCTAGCCCCAAGTCTCCTCTTTCGATTGGTATAGCGCATACATCCCTATCGAACATGGTACAAGACGTAGGAGCGCGCATATAGAGGTCTAATGGGCTCTTAATTATAGCAGAAATGATCAATATGAGTAAATGAATGAAATTCTACCTTTCTGAAACCAAATCAATCTCGATGAAACTTGACATGGACCTGGCACCAAGTCTCCTCTTTCGATTGGTATAGCGCATAAATCCCTATCGAACCTGGTAGAAGACGTAGGAACGGGTATATAGAGGTCTAATGGGCGCTTTTTATAGCAGAAATGATAAATATTAGTAAATGAATGAAATTTTACCTATTTGAAACCAAATCAATCTTGATGAAACTTGAAATGTACCAAGCACCAAGTCTCCTCTTTCGATTGGTATAGCGCATACATCCCTATCGAACCTGGTAGAAGACATAGGAGCGCGCATATAGAGGTCTAATGGGCGCTTTTTATAGCAGAAATGATCAATATGAGTAAATGAATGAAGTTTTACCTATCTGAAACCAAATCAATATCGATGAAACTTGACATGTACCTAGCACCAAGTCTCCTCTTTCGATTGGTATAGCGCATACATCCCTATCGAACCTGGTAGAAGACGTAGGAGCGCGCATATAGAGGTCTAATGGGCGCTTAATTATAGCAGAAATAATCAATATGAGTAAATGAATGAATTTTATCTATCTGAAACCAAATCAATCTCGATGAAACTTGACATGTACCTAGCACCAAGTCTCCTCTTTCGATTGGTATAGCGCATACATCCCTATCGAACCTGGTACAAGACGTAGGAGCGGGCATATAGAGGTCTAATTTGCGCTTTTTATAGCAGAAATGATCAATATGAGTAAATGAATGAAATTTTACCTATCTGAAACCAAATCAATCTCAATGAAACTTGACATATTCCTAGCACCAAGTCTCTTCTTTTGATTGGTATAGCGCATACATCCCTATCGAACCTGGTAGAAGACGTAGGAGCGCGCATATAGAGGTCTAAATGGACGCCCTTTATAGCAGAAATGATCAATATGAGTGAAAAAATGAAATTCTACCTATCTGAAACCAAATCAATCTCAATGACACTTGACATGTACCTAGCACCAAGTCTCCTCTTTCGATTGGTATAGCGCATACATCCCTATCGAACCTGGTACAAGACGTAGGAGCGCATATAGAGGTCTAATGGGCGCATTTTATAGCAGAAATGATCAATATTAGTAAATGAATGAAATTTTACCTATCTGAAACCAAATCAATCTTGATGAAACTTGAAATGTACCAAGCACCAAGTCTCCTCTTTCGATTGGTAAAGCGCATACATCCCTATCGAACCTGGTAGAAGACGTAGGAGCGCGCATATAGAGGTCTAATGGGCGCTTTTTATAGCAGAAATGATCAATATGAGTAAATGAATGAAATTTTACCTATCTGAAACCAAATCAATCTCAATGATACTTGACAGGAACCTAGCACCAAGTCTCCTCTTTCGATTGGTATAGCGCATACATCCCTATCGAACCTGGTACAAGACGTAGGAGCGCGCATATAGAGGTTTAATGAGCGCATTTTATAGCAGAAATGATCAATATGAGTAAATGAATGAAATTTTACCTATCTGAAACCAAATCAATCTCGACGAAACTTGACATGTACCTAGAACCAAGTCTCTTCTTTTGATTGGTATAGCGCATACATCCTTATCGAACCTGGTACAAGACGTAGGAGCCCGCATATAGAGGTCTAATGGGCTCTTAATTATAGCAGAAATGATCAATTTGAGTAAATGAATGAAATTTTACCTATCTGAAACCAAATCAATCTCGATGAAACTTGAAATGTACCTAGAACCAAGTCTCCTCTTTCGATTGGTATAGCGCATACATCCCTATCGAACCTGGTACAAGACGTAGGAGCGGGCATATAGAGGTATAATTTGCGCTTTTTATAGCAGAAATGATCAATATGAGTAAATGAATGAAATTTTACCTATATGAAACCAAATCAATCTCAATGACACTTGACATGTACCTAGCACCAAGTCTCTTCATTCGATTGGTATAGCGCATACATCCCTATCGAACCTGGTAGAAGAAGTAGGAGCGCGCATATAGAGGTCTAAAAGGACGCCCTTTATAGCAGAAATGATCAATATGAGTGAAAAAATGAAATTCTACCTATCTGAAACCAAATCAATCTCAATGACACTTGACATGTACCTAGCACCAAGTCTCCTCTTTCGATTGGTATAGCGCTTACATCCCGATAGAACCTGGTACAAGACGTAGAAGCACATATAGAGGTCTAATGGGCGCATTTTATAGCAGAAATGATCAATTTGAGTAAATGAATGAAATTTTACCTATCTGAAACCAAATCAATCTCGATGAAACTTGACATGTACCTAGCACCAAGTCTCCTCTTTTGATTGGTATAGCGCATACATCCCTATCAAACCTGGTAGAAGACGTAGGAGCGCGCATATAGAGATCTAATGGGCGCTTTTTATAGCAGAAATGATCAATATGAGTAAATGAATGAAATTTTACCTATCTGAAACCAAATCAATCTCGATGAAACTTGAAATGTACCAAGCACCAAGTCTCCTCTTTCGATTGGTATAGCGCATACATCCCTATCGAACCTGGTAGAAGACGTAGGAGCGCGCTTGCAGAGGTCTAATGGGCGTTTTTTATAGCAGAAATGATCAATATGAGTAAATGAATGAAATTTTACCTATCTGAAACCAAATCAATCTCAATGATACTTGACATGAACCTAGCACCAAGTCTCCTCTTTCGATTGGTATAGCGCATACATCCCTATCGAACCTCGTACAAGACGTAGGAGCGCGCATATAGAGGTTTAATGAGCGCATTTTATAGCAGAAATGATCAATATGAGTAAATGAATGAAATTTTACCTATCTGAAACCAAATCAATCTCGACGAAACTTGACATGTACCTCGAACCAAGTCTCTTCTTTTGATTGGTATAGCGCATACATCCTTATCGAACCTGGTACAAGACGTAGGAGCCCGCATATAGAGGTCTAATGGGCTCTTAATTATAGCAGAAATGATCAATTTGAGTAAATGAATGAAATTTTACCTATCTGAAACCAAATCAATCTCGATGAAACTTGAAATGTACCTAGAACCAAGTCTCCTCTTTCGATTGGTATAGCGCATACATCCCTATCGAACCTGGTAGAAGACGTAGGAGCAGGCATATAGAGGTCTAATGGGCGCTTAATTATAGCAGAAATGATCAATATGAGTAAATGAATGAATTTTACCTATCTGAAACCAAAGCAATCTCGATGAAACTTGACATGTACCTAGCCCCAAGTCTCCTCTTTCGATTGGTATAGCGCATACATCCCTATCGAACCTGGTACAAGACGTAGGAGCGGGCATATAGAGGTATAATTTGCGCTTTTTATAGCAGAAATGATCAATATGAGTAAATGAATGAAATTTTACCTATCTGAAACCAAATCAATCTCAATGACACTTGACATGTACCTAGCACCAAGTCTCTTCATTCGATTGGTATAGCGCATACATCCCTATCGAACCTGGTAGAAGAAGTAGGAGCGCGCATATAGAGGTCTAAATAGACGCCCTTTATAGCAGAAATGATCAATATGAGTGAAAAAATGAAATTCTACCTATCTGAAACCAAATCAATCTTAATGACACTTGACATGTACCTAGCACCAAGTCTCCTCTTTCGATTGGTATAGCGCATACATCCCGATAGAACCTGGTACAAGACGTAGAAGCGCATATAGAGGTCTAATGGGCGCATTTTATAGCAGAAATGATCAATATGAGTAAATGAATGAAATTTTACCTATCTGAAACCAAATCAATCTCGATGAAACTTGACATGTACCTTGCACCAAGTCTCCTCTTTTGATTGGTATAGCGCATACATCCCTATCAAACCTGGTAGAAGACGTAGGAGCGCGCATATGGAGGTCTAAATGGGCGCTCTTTATAGCAGAAATGATCAATATGAGTGAATGAATGAATTTTACCTATCTGAAACCAAATCAATCTCGATGAAACTTGAAATGTACCAAGCACCAAGTCTCCTCTTTCGATTGGTATAGCGCATACATCCCTATCGAACCTGGTAGAAGACGTAGGAGCGCGCTTGAAGAGGTCTAATGGGCGTTTTTTATAGCAGAAATGATCAATATGAGTAAATAAATGAAATTCTTCCTATCTGAAACCAAATCAATCTCAATGACACTTGACATGTACCTAGCACCAAGTCTCCTCTTTCGATTGGTATAGCGCATGCATCCCTATCGAATCTGGTACAAGACGTAGGAGCGCGTATATAGAGGTCTAATGGGCGCATTTTATAGCAGAAATGATCAATATGAGTAAATGAATGAAATTTTACCTATCTGAAACCAAATCAATCTCGATGAAACTTGACATGTACCTAGCACCAAGTCTCCTCTTTTGATTGGTATAGCGCATACATCCTTATCGAACCTGGTACAAGACGTAGGAGCGCGCATATAGAGGTCTAATGGGCTGTTAATTATAGCAGAAATGATCAATATGAGTAAATGAATGAAATTTTACCTATCTGAAACCAAATCAATCTCGATGAAACTTGAAATGTGACTAGAACCAAGTCTCCTCTTTCGATTGGTATAGCGCATACATCCCTATCGAACCTGGTACAAGACGTAGGAGCGCGCATATAGAGGTCTAATTGGCGGTTAATTATAGCAGAAATGATCAATATGAGTAAATGAATGAAATTTTACCTATCTGAAACCAAATCAATCTTGATGAAACTTGAAATGTACCAAGACCAAGACTCCTCTTTCGATTGGTATAGCGCATACATCCCTATCGAACCTGGTACAAGACGTAGGAGCGCGCATATAGAGGTCTAATTGGCGCTTAATTATAGCAGAAATGATCAATATAAGTAAATGAATGAATTTTACCTATCTGAAACCAAATCAATCTCGATGAAACTTGACATGTACCTAGCACCAAGTCTCCTCTTTTGATTGGTATAGCGCATACATCCCGATCGAACCTGGTACAAGACGTAGAAGCGCATATAGAGGTCTAATGGGCGCATTTTATAGCAGAAATGATCAATATGAGTAAATGAATGAAATTTTACCTATCTGAAACCAAATCAATCTCGATGAAACTTGACATGTACCTAGCACCAAGTCTCCTCTTTTGATTGGTATAGCGCATACATCCCTATCAAACCTGGTAGAAGACGTAGGAGCGCGCATATAGAGGTCTAAATGGGCGCTCTTTATAGCAGAAATGATCAATATGAGTAAATGAATGAATTTTATCTATCTGAAACCAAATCAATCTCGATTAAACTTGACATGTACCTAGCACCAAGTCTCCTCTTTCGATTGGTATAGCGCATACATCCCTATCGAACCTGGTAGAAGACGTAGGAGCGGGCATATAGAGATCTAATGGGCGCTTTTTATAGCAGAAATGATCAATATGAGTAAATGAATGAAATTTTACCTATCTGAAACCAAATCAATCTCGATGAAACTTGAAATGTACCAAGCACCAAGTCTCCTCTTTCGATTGGTAAAGCGCATACATCCCTATCGAACCTGGTAGAAGACGTAGGAGCGCGCTTACAGAGGTCTAATGGGCGTTTTTTTATAGCAGAAATGATCAATATGAGTAAATAAATGAAATTCTACCTATCTGAAACCAAATCAATCTCAATGACACTTGACATGTGCCTAGCACCAAGTCTCCTCTTTTGATTGGTATAGCGCATGCATCCCTATCGAACCTGGTACAAGACGTAGGAGCGCGCATATAGAGGTCTAATGGGCGCATTTTATAGCAGAAATGATCAATATGAGTAAATGAATGAAATTTTACCTATCTGAAACCAAATCAATCTCCTTGAAACTTGACATGTACCTAGCACCAAGTCTCCTCTTTTGATTGGTATATCGCATACATCCTTATCGAACCTGGTACAAGACGTAGGAGCGCGCATATAGAGGTCTAATGGGCTCTTAATTATAGCAGAAATGATAAATATGAGTAAATGAATGAAATTTTACCTATCTGAAACCAAATCAATCTCGATGAAACTTGAAATGTACCTAGAACCAAGTCTCCTCTTTCGATTGGTATAGCGCATACATCCCTATCGAACCTGGTACAAGACGTAGGAGCGCGCATATAGAGGTCTAATTGGCGCTTAATTATAGCAGAAATGATCAATATGAGTAAATGAATGAAATTTTACCTATCTGAAACCAAATCAATCTTGATGAAACTTGAAATGTACCAAGGCCAAGACTCCTCTTTCGATTGGTATAGCGCATACATCCCTATCGAACCTGGTACAAGACGTAGGAGCGCGCATATAGAGGTCTAATTGGCGCTTAATTATAGCAGAAATGATCAATATGAGTAAATGAATGAATTTTACCTATCTGAAACCAAATCAATCTCGATGAAACTTGACATGTATCTCGCACCAAGTCTCCTCTTTTGATTGGTATAGCGCATACATCCCTATCGAACCTGGTAGAAGACGTAGGAGCGGGCATATAGAGGTCTAATGGGCGCATTTTTTAGCAGAAATGATCAATATGAGTAAATGAATGAAATTTTACCTATCTGAAACCAAATCAATCTCGATGAAACTTGAAATGTACCAAGCACCAAGTCTCCTCTTTCGATTGGTATAGCGCATACATCCCTATCGAACCTGGTACAAGACGTAGGAGCGCGCTTACAGAGGTCTAATGGGCGTTTTTTATAGCAGAAATGATCAATATGAGTAAATAAATGAAATTCTACCTATCTGAAACCAAATCAATCTCAATGACACTTGACATGTACCTAGCACCAAGTCTCCTCTTTCGATTGGTATAGCGCATGCATCCCTATCGAACCTGGTAGAAGAAGTAGGAGCGCGCATATAGAGGTCTAAAGGGCGCATTTTATAGCAGAAATGATCAATATGAGTAAATGAATGAAATTTTACCTATCTGAAACCAAATCAATCTCCTTGAAACTTGACATGTACCTAGCACCAAGTCTCCTCTTTTGATTGGTATAGCGCATACATCCTTATCGATCCTGGTACAAGACGTAGGAGCGCGCATATAGAGGTCTAATGGGCTCTTAATTATAGCAGAAATGATCAATATGAGTAAATGAATGAAATTTTACCTATCTGAAACCAAATCAATCTCGATGAAACTTGAGATGTACCTAGAACCAAGTCTCCTCTTTCGATTGGTATAGCGCATACATCCCGATAGAACCTGGTACAAGACGTAGGAGCGCGCATATAGAGGTCTAATTGGCGCTTAATTATAGCAGAAATGATCAATATGAGTAAATGAATGAAATTTTACCTATCTGAAACCAAATCAATCTTGATGAAACTTGAAATGTACCAAGACCAAGACTCCTCTTTCGATTGGTATAGCGCATACATCCCTATCGAACCTGGTAGAAGACGTAGGAGCGCGCATATAGAGGTCTAATTGGCGCTTAATTATAGCAGAAATGATCAATATGAGTAAATGAATGAATTTTACCTATCTGAAACCAAATCAATCTCGATGAAACTTGACATGGACCTAGCCCCAAGTCTCCTCTTTCGATTGGTATAGCGCATACATCCCTATCGAACCTGGTAGAAGACGTAGGAGCGGGCATATAGAGGTCTAATGGGCGCTTTTTATAGCAGAAATGATCAATATGAGTAAATGAATGAAATTTTACCTATCTGAAACCAAATCAATCTCGATGAATCTTGAAATGTACCAAGCACCAAGTCTCCTCTTTCGATTGGTATAGCGCATACATCCCTATCGAACCTGGTAGAAGACGTAGGAGCGCGCTTACAGAGGTCTAATGGGCGCTTTTTATAGCAGAAATGATCAATATGAGTAAATAAATGGAATTCTACCTATCTGAAACCAAATCAATCTCAATTACACTTGACATGTACCTAGCACCAAGTCTCCTCTTTCGATTGGTATAGCGCATGCATCCCTTTCGAACCTGGTACAAGACGTAGGAGCGCGCATATAGAGGTCTAATGGTCGCATTTTATAGCAGAAATGATCAATATGAGTAAATGAATGAAATTTTACCTATCTGAAACCAAATCAATCTCCTTGAAACTTGACATGTACCTAGCACCAATTCTCCTCTTTTGATTGGTATAGCGCATACATCCTTATCGAACCTGGTACAAGACGTAGGAGCGCGCATATAGAGGTCTAACGGGCTCTTAATTATAACAGAAATGATCAATATGAGTAAATGAATGAAATTTTACCTATCTGAAACCAAATCAATCTCGATGAAACTTGAAATGTACCTAGAACCAAGTCTCCTCTTTCGATTGGTATAGCGCATACATCCCTATCGAACCTGGTAGAAGACGTAGGAGCGCGCATATAGAGGTCTAATGGGCGCTTTTTATAGCAGAAATGATCAATATGAGTAAATGAATGAAATTTTACCTATCTGAAACCAAATCAATCTCCTTGAAACTTGCCATGTACCTAGCACCAAGTCTCCTCTTTTAATTGGTATAGCGCATACATCCTTATCGAACCTGGTACAAGACGTAGGAGCGCGCATATAGAGGTCTAATGGGCTCTTAATTATAGCAGAAATGATCAATATGAGTAAATGAATGAAATTTTACCTATCTGAAACCAAATCAATCTTGATGAAACTTGAAATGTACCAAGACCAAGACTCCTCTTTCGATTGGTATAGCGCATACATCCCTATCGAACCTGGTACAAGACGTAGGAGCGCGCATATAGAGGTCTAATTGGCGCTTAATTATAGCAGAAATGATCAATATGAGTAAATGAATGAATTTTACCTATCTGAAACCAAATCAATCTCGATGAAACTTGACATGTACCTAGCACCAAGTCTCCTCTTTTGATTGGTATAGCGCATACATCCCTATCGAACCTGGTACAAGAGGTAGGAGCGCGCATATAGAGGTCTAATTGGCGCTTTTTATAGCAGAAATGATCAATATGAGTAAATGAATGAAATTTTACCTATCTGAAACCAAATCAATCTCGATGAAACTTGAAATGTACCAAGCACCAAGTCTCCTCTTTCGATTGGTATAGCGCATACATCCCTATCGAACCTGGTAGAAGACGTAGGAGCGCGCTTACAGAGGTCTAATGGGCGTTTTTTTATAGCAGAAATGATCAATATGAGTAAATAAATGAAATTCTACCTATCTGAAACCAAATCAATCTCAATGACACTTGACATGTACCTAGCACCAAGTCTCCTCTTTCGATTGGTATAGCGCATGCATCCCTATCGAACCTGGTACAAGACGTAGGAGCGCGCATATAGAGGTCTAATGGGCGCTTTTTATAGCAGAAATGATCAATATGAGTAAATGAATGAAATTTTACCTATCTGAAACCAAATCAATCTCCTTGAAACTTGACATGTACCTAGCACCAAGTCTCCTCTTTTGATTGGTATAGCGCATACATCCTTATCGAACCTGGTACAAGACGTAGGAGCGCGCATATAGAGGTCTAATGGGCTCTTAATTATAGCAGAAATGATCAAAATGAGTAAATGAATGAAATTTTACCTATCTGAAACCAAATCAATCTCGATGAAACTTGAAATGTACCTAGAACCAAGTCTCCTCTTTCGATTGGTATAGCGCATACATCCCTATCGAACCTGGTACAAGACGTAGGAGCGCGCATATAGAGGTCTAATTGGCGCTTAATTATAGCAGAAATGATCAATATGAGTAAATGAATGAAATTTTACCTATCTGAAACCAAATCAATCTTGATGAAACTTGAAATGTACCAAGACCAAGACTCCTCTTTCGATTGGTATAGCGCATACATCCCTATCGAACCTGGTACAAGACGTAGGAGCGCGCATATAGAGGTCTAATTGGCGCTTAATTATAGCAGAAATGATCAATATGAGTAAATGAATGAATTTTACCTATCTGAAACCAAATCAATCTCGATGAAACTTGACATGGACCTAGCACCAAGTCTCCTCTTTTGATTGGTATAGCGCATACATCCCTATCGAACCTGGTACAAGACGTAGGAGCGCGCATATAGAGGTCTAATTGGCGCTTTTTATAGCAGAAATGATCAATATGAGTAAATGAATGAAATTTTACCTATCTGAAACCAAATCAATCTCCTTGAAACTTGACATGTACCTAGCACCAAGTCTCCTCTTTTGATTGGTATAGCGCATACATCCTTATCGAACCTGGTACAAGACGTAGGAGCGCGCATATAGAGGTCTAATGGGCTCTTAATTATAACAGAAATGATCAATAGGAGTAAATGAATGAACTTTTGCCTATCTGAAACCAAATCAATCTCGATGAAACTTGAAATGTACCTAGAACCAAGTCTCCTCTTTCGATTGGTATAGCGCATACATCCCTATCGAACCTGGTACAAGACGTAGGAGCGCGCATATAGAGGTCTAATTGGCGCTTTTTATAGCAGAAATGATCAATATGAGTAAATGAATGAAATTTTACCTATCTGAAACCAAATCAATCTCGATGAAACTTGAAATGTACCAAGCACCAAGTCTCCTCTTTCGATTGGTATAGCGCATACATCCCTATCGAACCTGGTAGAAGACGTAGGAGCGCGCTTACAGAGGTCTAATGGGCGTTTTTTTATAGCAGAAATGATCAATATGAGTAAATAAATGAAATTCTACCTATCTGAAACCAAATCAATCTCAATGACACTTGACATGTACCTAGCACCAAGTCTCCTCTTTCGATTGGTATAGCGCATGCATCCCTATCGAACCTGGTACAAGACGTAGGAGCGCGCATATAGAGGTCTAATGGGCGCTTTTTATAGCAGAAATGATCAATATGAGTAAATGAATGAAATTTTACCTATCTGAAACCAAATCAATCTCCTTGAAACTTGACATGTACCTAGCACCAAGTCTCCTCTTTTGATTGGTATAGCGCATACATCCTTATCGAACCTGGTACAAGACGTAGGAGCGCGCATATAGAGGTCTAATGGGCTCTTAATTATAGCAGAAATGATCAAAATGAGTAAATGAATGAAATTTTACCTATCTGAAACCAAATCAATCTCGATGAAACTTGAAATGTACCTAGAACCAAGTCTCCTCTTTCGATTGGTATAGCGCATAAATCCCTATCGAACCTGGTACAAGACGTAGGAGCGCGCATATAGAGGTCTAATTGGCGCTTAATTATAGCAGAAATGATCAATATGAGTAAATGAATGAAATTTTACCTATCTGAAACCAAATCAATCTTGATGAAACTTGAAATGTACCAAGACCAAGACTCCTCTTTCGATTGGTATAGCGCATACATCCCTATCGAACCTGGTACAAGACGTAGGAGCGCGCATATAGAGGTCTAATTGGCGCTTAATTATAGCAGAAATGATCAATATGAGTAAATGAATGAATTTTACCTATCTGAAACCAAATCAATCTCGATGAAACTTGACATGGACCTAGCACCAAGTCTCCTCTTTCGATTGGTATAGCGCATACATCCCTATCGAACCTGGTAGAAGACGTAGGGGCGGGCATATAGAGGTCTAATGGGCGCTTTTTATAGCAGAAATGATCAATATGAGTAAATGAATGAAATTTTACCTATCTGAAACCAAATCAATCTCGATGAAACTTGAAATGTACCAAGCACCAAGTCTCCTCTTTTAATTGGTATAGCGCATACATCCCTATCGAACCTGGTAGAAGACGTAGCAGCGCGCTTGCAGAGGTCTAATGGGCGTTTTTTATAGCAGAAATGATCAATATGAGTAAATTAATGAAATTCTACCTATCTGAAACCAAATCAATCTCAATGACACTTGACATTTACCTAGCACCAAGTCTCCTCTTTCGATTGGTATAGCGCATGCATCCCTATCGAACCTGGTACAAGACGTAGGAGCGCGCATATAGAGGTCTAATGGGCGCATTTTATAGCAGAAATGATCAATATGAGTAAATGAATGAAATTTTACCTATCTGAAACCAAATCAATCTCCTTGAAACTTGACATGTACCTAGCACCAAGTCTCCTCTTTTAATTGGTATAGCGCATACATCCTTATCGAACCTGGTACAAGACGTAGGAGCGCGCATATAGAGGTCTAATGGGCTCTTAATTATAGCAGAAATGATCAATATGAGTAAATGAATGAAATTTTACCTATCTGAAACCAAATCAATCTCGATGAAACTTGAAATGTACCTAGAACCAAGTCTCCTCTTTCGATTGGTATAGCGCATACATCCCTATCGAACCTGGTACAAGACGTAGGAGCGCGCATATAGAGGTCTAATTGGCGCTTAATTATAGTAGAAATGATCAATATGAGTAAATGAATGAAATTTTACCTATCTGAAACCAAATCAATCTTGATGAAACTTGAAATGTACCAAGACCAAGACTCCTCTTTCGATTGGTATAGCGCATACATCCCTATCGAACCTGGTACAAGACGTAGGAGCGCGCATATAGAGGTCTAATTGGCGCTTAATTATAGCAGAAATGATCAATATGAGTAAATGAATGAATTTTACCTATCTGAAACCAAATCAATCTCGATGAAACTTGACATGTACCTAGCACCAAGTCTCCTCTTTTGATTGGTATAGCGCAAACATCCCTATCGAACCTGGTACAAGACGTAGGAGCGCGCATATAGAGGTCTAATTGGCGCTTTTTATAGCAGAAATGATCAATATGAGTAAATGAATGAAATTTTACCTATCTGAAACCAAATCAATCTCGATGAAACTTGAAATGTACCAAGCACCAAGTCTCCTCTTTCGATTGGTATAGCGCATACATCCCTATCGAACCTGGTAGAAGACGTAGGAGCGCGCTTACAGAGGTCTAATGGGCGTTTTTTTTTATAGCAGAAATGATCAATATGAGTAAATAAATGAAATTCTACCTATCTGAAACCAAATCAATCTCAATGACACTTGACATGTACCTAGCACCAAGTCTCCTCTTTCGATTGGTATAGCGCATGCATCCCTATCGAACCTGGTACAAGACGTAGGAGCGCGCATATAGAGGTCTAATGGGCGCTTTTTATAGCAGAAATGATCAATATGAGTAAATGAATGAAATTTTACCTATCTGAAACCAAATCAATCTCCTTGAAACTTGACATGTACCTAGCACCAAGTCTCCTCTTTTGATTGGTATAGCGCATACATCCTTATCGAACCTGGTACAAGACGTAGGAGCGCGCATATAGAGGTCTAATGGGCTCTTAATTATAGCAGAAATGATCAAAATGAGTAAATGAATGAAATTTTACCTATCTGAAACCAAATCAATCTCGATGAAACTTGAAATGTCCCTAGAACCAAGTCTCCTCTTTCGATTGGTATAGCGCATACATCCCTATCGAACCTGGTACAAGACGTAGGAGCGCGCATATAGAGGTCTAATTGGCGCTTAATTATAGCAGAAATGATCAATATGAGTAAATGAATGAAATTTTACCTATCTGAAACCAAATCAATCTTGATGAAACTTGAAATGTACCAAGACCAAGACTCCTCTTTCGATTGGTATAGCGCATACATCCCTATCGAACCTGGTACAAGACGTAGGAGCGCGCATATAGAGGTCTAATTGGCGCTTAATTATAGCAGAAATGATCAATATGAGTAAATGAATGAATTTTACCTATCTGAAACCAAATCAATCTCGATGAAACTTGACATGGACCTAGCACCAAGTCTCCTCTTTTGATTGGTATAGCGCATACATCCCTATCGAACCTGGTACAAGACGTAGGAGCGCGCATATAGAGGTCTAATTGGCGCTTTTTATAGCAGAAATGATCAATATGAGTAAATGAATGAAATTTTACCTATCTGAAACCAAATCAATCTCGATGAAACTTGAAATGTACCAAGCACCAAGTCTCCTCTTTCGATTGGTATAGCGCATACATCCCTATCGAACCTGGTAGAAGACGTAGAAGCGCGCTTACAGAGGTCTAATGGGCGTTTTTTTTTTATAGCAGAAATGATCAATATGAGTAAATAAATGAAATTCTACCTATCTGAAACCAAATCAATCTCAATGACACTTGACATGTACCTAGCACCAAGTCTCCTCTTTCGATTGGTATAGCGCATGCATCCCTATCGAACCTGGTACAAGACGTAGAAGCGCGCATATAGAGGTCTAATGGGCGCTTTTTATAGCAGAAATGATCAATATGAGTAAATGAATGAAATTTTACCTATCTGAAACCAAATCAATCTCCTTGAAACTTGACATGTACCTAGCACCAAGTCTCCTCTTTTGATTGGTATAGCGCATACATCCTTATCGAACCTGGTACAAGACGTAGGAGCGCGCATATACAGGTCTAATGGGCTCTTAATTATAGCAGAAATGATCAAAATGAGTAAATGAATGAAATTTTACCTATCTCAAACCAAATCAATCTCGATGAAACTTGAAATGTACCTAGAACCAAGTCTCCTCTTTCGATTGGTATAGCGCATACATCCCTATCGAACCTGGTACAAGACGTAGGAGCGCGCATATAGAGGTCTAATTGGCGCTTAATTATAGCAGAAATGATCAATATGAGTAAATGAATGAAATTTTACCTATCTGAAACTAAATCAATCTTGATGAAACTTGAAATGTACCAAGACCAAGACTCCTCTTTCGATTGGTATAGCGCATACATCCCTATCGAACCTGGTACAAGACGTAGGAGCGCGCATATAGAGGTCTAATTGGCGCTTAATTATAGCAGAAATGATCAATATGAGTAAATGAATGAATTTTACCTATCTGAAACCAAATCAATCTCGATGAAACTTGACATGGACCTAGCACCAAGTCTCCTCTTTCGATTGGTATAGCGCATACATCCCTATCGAACCTGGTAGAAGACGTAGGAGCGGGCATATAGAGGTCTAATGGGCGCTTTTTATAGCAGAAATGATCAATATGAGTAAATGAATGAAATTTTACCTATCTGAAACCAAATCAATCTCTATGAAACTTGAAATGTACCAAGCACCAAGTCTCCTCTTTCGATTGGTATAGCGCATACATCCCTATCGAACCTGGTAGAAGACGTAGGAGCGCGCTTGCAGAGGTCTTATGGGCGTTTTTTATAGCAGAAATGATCAATATGAGTAAATAAATGAAATTCTACCTATCTGAAACCAAATCAATCTCAATGACACTTGACATGTACCTAGCACCAAGTCTCTTCTTTTGATTGGTATAGCGCATGCATCCCTATCGAACCTGGTACAAGACGTAGGAGCGCGCATATAGAGGTCTAATGGGCGCATTTTATAGCAGAAATGATCAATATGAGTAAATGAATGAAATTTTACCTATCTGAAACCAAATCAATCTCCTTGAAACTTGACATGTACCTAGCACCAAGTCTCCTCTTTTGATTGGTATAGCGCATACATCCTTATCGAACCTGGTACAAGACGTAGGAGCGCGCATATAGAGGTGTAATGGGCTCTTAATTATAGCAGAAATGATCAATATGATTAAATGAATGAAATTTTACCTATCTGAATCCAAATCAATCTCGATGAAACTTGAAATGTACCTAGAACCAAGTCTCCTCTTTCGATTGGTATAGCGCATACATCCCTATCGAACCTGGTACAAGACGTAGTAGCGCGCATATAGAGGTCTAATTGGCGCTTAATTATAGCAGAAATGATCAATATGAGTAAATGAATGAATTTTACCTATCTGAAACCAAATCAATCTCGATGAAATTTGACATGTACCTAGCCCCAAGTCTCCTCTTTCGATTGGTATAGCGCATACATCCCTATCGAACCTGGTAGAAGACGTAGGAGCGGGCACATAGAGGTCTAATTTGTGCTTTCTATAGCAGAAATGATCAATATGAGTATATGAATGAAATTTTACCTATCTGAAACCAAATCAATCTTGATGAAACTTGATATGTACCAAGCACCAAGTCTCCTCTTTCGATGAGTATAGCGCATACATCCCTATCGAACATGGTAGAAGAAGTAGGAGCGCGCATATAGAGGTCTAATGGGCGCTTTTTATAGCAGAAATTATCAATATGAGTAAATGAATGAAATTTTACCTATCTGAAACCAAATCAATCTCGATGAAACTTGAAATGTACCAAGCACCAAGTCTCCTCTTTCGATTGGTATAGCGCATACATCACTATTGAACCTGGTAGAAGACGTAGGAGCGCGCTTACAGAGGTCTAATGGGCGTTTTTTATAGCAGAAATGATCAATATGAGTAAATAAATGAAATTCTACCTATCTGAAACCAAATCAATCTCAATGACACTTGACAAGGACCTAGCACCAAGTCTCCTCTTTCGATTGGTATAGCGCATGCATCCCTATCGAACCTGGTACAAGACGTAGGAGCGCGCATATAGAGGTCTAATGGGCGCATTTTATAGCAGAAATGATCAATATGAGTAAATGAATGAAATTTTACCTATCTGAAACCAAATCAATCTCCTTGAAACTTGACATGTACCTAGCACCAAGTCTCCTCTTTTGATTGGTATAGCGCATACATCCTTATCGAACCTGGTACAAGACGTAGGAGCGCGCATATAGAGGTTTAATGGGCTCTTAATTATAGCAGAAATGATCAATATGAGTAAATGAATGAAATTTTACCTATCTGAAACCAAATCAATCTCGATGAAACTTGAAATGTACCTAGAACCAAGTCTCCTCTTTCGATTGGTATAGCGCATACATCCCTATCGAACCTGGTACAAGACGTAGGAGCGCGCATATAGAGGTCTAATTGGCGCTTAATTATAGCAGAAATGATCAATATGAGTAAATGAATGAAATTTTACCTATCTGAAACCAAATCAATCTTGATGAAACTTGAAATGTACCAAGACCAAGACTCCTCTTTCGATTGGTATAGCGCATCCATCCCTATCGAACCTGGTACAAGACGTAGGAGCGCGCATATAGAGGTCTAATTGGCGCTTAATTATAGCAGAAATGATCAATATGAGTAAATGAATGAATTTTACCTATCTGAAACCAAATCAATCTCGATGAAACTTGACATGGACCTAGCACCAAGTCTCCTCTATCGATTGGTATAGCGCATACATCCCTATCGAACCTGGTAGAAGACGTAGGAGCGGGCATATAGAGGTCTAATGGGCGCTTAATTATAGCAGAAATGATCAATATGAATAAATGAATGAAATTTTACCTATCTGAAACCAAATCAATCTCGATGAAACTTGAAATGTACCAAGCACCAAGTCTCCTCTTTCGATTGGTATAGCGCATACATCCCTATCGAACCTGGTAGAAGACGTAGGAGCGCGCTTACATAGGTCTAATGGGCGTTTTTTATAGCAGAAATGATCAATATGAGTAAATAAATGAAATTCTACCTATCTGAAACCAAATCAATCTCAATGACACTTGACATGTACCTAGCACCAAGTCTCCTCTTTCGATTGGTATAGCGCATGCATCACTATCGAACCTGGTACAAGACGTAGGAGCGCGCATATAGAGGTCTAATGGGCGCATTTTATAGCAGAAATGATCAATATGAGTAAATGAATGAAATTTTACCTATCTGAAACCAAATCAATCTCCTTGAAACTTGACATGTACCTAGCACCAAGTCTCCTCTTTTGATTGGTATAGCGCATACATCCTTATCGAACCTGGTACAAGACGTAGGAGCGCGCAAATAGAGGTCTAATGGGCTGTTAATTATAGCAGAAATGATCAATATGAGTAAATGAATGAAATTTTACCTATCTGAAACCAAATCAATCTCGATGAAACTTGAAATGTACCTAGAATCAAGTCTCCTCTTTCGATTGGTATAGCGCATACATCCCTATCGAACCTGGTACAAGACGTAGGAGCGCGCATATAGAGGTCTAATTGGTGCTTAATTATAGCAGAAATGATCAATATGAGAAAATGAATGAATTTTACCTATCTGAAACCAAATCAATCTCAATGAAACTTGACATGTACCTAGCCCCAAGTCTCCTCTTTCGATTGGTAGAGCGCATACATCCCTATCGAACCTGGTAGAAGACGTAGGAGCGGGCACATAGAGGTCTAATTTGCGCTTTTTATAGCAGAAATGATCAATATGAGTAAATGAATGAAATTTTACCTATCTGAAACCAAATCAATCTTGATGAAACTTGACATGTACCAAGCACCAAGTCTCTCATTTCGATTGGTATAGCGCATACATCCCTATCGAACATGGGAGAAGAAGTAGGAGCGCGCATATAGAGGTCTAATGGGCGCTTTTTATAGCAGAAATGATCAATATGAGTAAATGAATGAAATTTTACCTATCTGAAACCAAATCAATCTCGATGAAACTTGAGATGTACCTAGCCCCAAGTCTCCTCTTTCGATTGGTATAGCGCATACATCCCTATCGAACATGGTACAAGACGTAGGAGCGCGCATATAGAGGTCTAATGGGCGCTTAATTATAGCAGAAATGATCAATATGAGTAAATGAATGAAATTCTACCTTTCTGAAACCAAATCAATCTCGATGAAACTTGACATGGACCTAGCACCAAGTCTCTTCTTTCGATTGGTATAGCGCATACATCCCTATCGAACATGGTAGAAGAAGTAGGAGCGCGCATATAGGGTCTAATGGGCGCTTTTTATAGCAGAAATGATCAATATGAGTAAATGAATGAAGTTTTACCTATCTGAAACCAAATCAATCTCGATGAAACTTGACATGTACCTAGCACCAAGTCTCCTCTATCGATTGGTATAGAGCATACATCCCTATCGAACCTGGTAGAAGAAGTAGGAGCGCGCATATAGAGGTCTAATGGGCGCTTTTTATACCAGAAATAATCAATATGAGTAAATGAATGAACTTTTACCTATCTGAAACTAAATCAATCTCAATGATACTTGACATGTACCTAGCACCAAGTCTCCTCTTTCGATTGGTATAGCGCATACATCCCTATCGAACCTGGTACAAGACGTAGGAGCGCGCATATAGAGGTCTAATGGGCGCTTTTTATATCAGAAATGATCAATATGAGTAAATGAATGAAATTTTACCTATCTGAAACCAAATCAATCTCGATGAAACTTGAAATGTACCAAGCACCAAGTCTCCTCTTTTGATTGGTATAGCGCATACATCCCTATCGAACCTGGTAGAAGACGTAGGAGCGCGCTTACAGAGGTCTAATGGGCGTTTTTTATAGCAGAAATGATCAATATGAGTAAATAAATGAAATTCTACCTATCTGAAACCAAATCAATCTCAATGACACTTGACATGTACCTAGCACCAAGTCTCTTCTTTTGATTGGTATAGCGCATGCATCCCTATCGAACCTGGTACAAGACGTAGGAGCGCGCATATAGAGGTCTAATGGGCGCATTTTATAGCAGAAATGATCAATATGAGTAAATGAATGAAATTTTACCTATCTGAAACCAAATCAATCTCGATGAAACTTGAAATTTACCTAGAACCAAGTCTCCTCTTTGGATTGGTATAGCGCATACATCCCTATCGAACCTGGTACAAGACGTAGGAGCGCGCATATAGAGGTCTAATTGGCGCTTAATTATAGCAGAAATGATCAATATGAGTAAATGAATGAATTTTACCTATCTGAAACCAAATCAATCTCGATGAAACTTGACATGTACCTAGCCCCAAGTCTCCTCTTTCGATTGGTATAGCGCATACATCCCTATCGAACCTGGTAGAAGACGTAGGAGCGGGCACATAGAGGTCTAATTTGCGCTTTTATAGCAGAAATGATCAATATGAGTAAATAAATGAAATTTTACCTATCTGAAACCAAATCAATCTTGATGAAACTTGATATGTACCAAGCACCAAGTCTCCTCTTTCGATTGGTATAGCGCATACATCCCTATCGAACATGGTAGAAGAAGTAGGAGCGCGCATATAGAGGTCTAATGGGCGCTTTTTATAGCAGAAATGATCAATATGAGTAAATGAATGAAATTTTACCTATCTGAAACCAAATCAATCTCGATGAAACTTGAGATGTACCTAGCCCCAAGTCTCTTCTTTCGATTGGTATAGCGCATACATCCCTATCGAACTTTGTACAAGACGTAGGAGCGCGCATATAGAGGTCTATTGGGCGCTTTTTATAGCAGAAATGATCAATATGGGTAAATGAATGAAATTTTACCTATCTGAAACCAAATCAATCTCGATGAAACTTGACATGTACCTAGCACCAAGTCTCCTCTTTCGATTGATATAGCGCATACATCCCTATCGAACCTGGTAGAAGACGTAGGAGCGCGCATATAGAGGTCTAATGGGCGCTTTTTATAGCAGAAATGATCAATATGAGTAAATGAATGAAGTTTTACCTATCTGAAACCAAATCAATCTCGATGAAACTTGACATGTACCTAGCACCAAGTCTCCTCTTTCGATTGGTATAGCGCATACATCCCTATCGAACCTGGTAGAAGAAGTAGGAGCGCGCATATAGAGGTCTAATGGGCGCTTTTTATAGCAGAAATGATCAATATCAGTAAATGAATGAAATTTTACCTATCTGAAACCAAATCAATCTCGATGAAACTTGATATGTACCTAGCACAAAGTCTCCTCTTTCGATTGGTATAGCGCATACATCCCTATCGAACCTGGTAGAAGACGTAGGAGCGCGCATAATGAGGTCTAATGGGCGCTTAATTATAGCAGAAATGATCAATATGAGTAAATGAATGAATTTTACCTATCTGAAACCAAATCAATCTCGATGAAACTTGACATGTACCTAGCACCAAGTCTCCTCTTTCGATTGGTATAGCGCATACATCCCTATCGAACCTGGTAGAAGACGTAGGAGCGGGCATATAGAGGTCTAATTTGCGCTTTTTATAGCAGAAATGATCAATATGAGTAAATGAATGAAATTTTACCTATCTGAAACCAAATCAATCTCAATAAAACTTGACATATACCTAACACCAAGTCTCTTCTTTTGATTGGTATAGCGCTTACATCCCTATCAAACCTGGTAGAAGACGTAGGAGCGCGAATATAGAGGTCTAAATGGGCGCTCTTTATAGCAGAAATGATCAATATGAGTAAATGAATGAATTTTAACTATCTGAAACCAAATCAATCTCGATGAAACTTGACATGTACCTAGCACCAAGTCTCCTCTTTCGATTGGTATAGCGCATGCATCCCTATCGAACATGGTACAAGACGTAGGAGCGCATATAGAGGTCTAATTGGCGCTTAATTATAGCAGAAATGATCAAAATGAGAAAATGAATGAATTTTACCTATCTGAAACCAAATCAATCTTGATGAAACTTGACATGTACCTAGCACCATGTCTCCTCTTTTGATTGGTATAGCGCATACATCCCTATCGAACCTGGTAGAAGACGTAGGAGCGCGCATATAGAGGTCTAAATGGGCGCTCTTCATAGCAGAAATGATCAATATGAGTAAATGAATGAATTTTAACTATCTGAAACCAAATCAATCTCGATGAAACTTGACATGGAACTAGCACCAAGTCTCCTCTTTCGATTGGTATAGAGCATACATCCCTATCGAACCTGGTAGAAGACGTAGGAGCGGGCATATAGAGGTCTAATGGGCGCTTTTTATAGCAGAAATGATCAATATTAGTAAATGAATGAAATTTTACCTATCTGAAACGAAATCAATCTTGATGAAACTTGAAATGTACCAAGCACCAAGTCTCCTCTTTCGATTGGTAAAAGCGCATACATCCCTATCGAACCTGGTAGAAGACGTAGGAGCGCGCATATAGAGGTCTAATGGGCGCTTTTTATAGCAGAAATGATCAATATGAGTAAATGAATGAAATTTTACCTATCTGAAACCAAATCAATCTCAATGATACTTGACATGTACCTAGCACCAAGTCTCCTCTTTCGATTGGTATAGCGCATACATCCCTATCGAACCTGGTACAAGACGTAGGAGCGCGCATATAGAGGTTTAATGGGAGCATTTTATAGCAGAAATGATCAATATGAGTAAATGAATGAAATTTTACCTATCTGAAACAAAATCAATCTCGACGAAACTTGACATGCACCTAGAACCAAGTCTCTTCTTTTGATTGGTATAGCGCATACATCCTTATCGAACCTGGTACAAGACGTAGGAGCCCGCATATAGAGGTCTAATGGGCGCTTTTTATAGCAGAAATGATCAATTTGAGTAAATGAATGAAATTTTACCTATCTGAAACCAAATCAATCTCGAGGAAACTTGAAATGTACCTAGAACCATGTCTCCTCTTTCGATTGGTATAGCGCATACATCCCTATCGAACCTGGTAGAAGACGTAGGAGCGCGCATATAGAGGTCTAATGGGCGCTTAATTATAGCAGAAATGATCAATATGAGTAAATGAATGAATTTTACCTATCTGAAACCAAATCAATCTCGATGAAACTTGACATGTACCTAGCCCCAAGTCTCCTCTTTCGATTGGTATAGCGCATACAACCCTATCGAACCTGGTACAAGACGTAGGAGCGGGCATATAGAGGTATAATTTGCGCTTTTTATAGCAGAAATGATCAATATGAGTAAATGAATGAAATTTTACCTATCTGAAACCAAATCAATCTCAATGACACTTGACATGTACCTAGCACCAAGTCTCCTCTTTCGATTGGTATAGCGCATACATCCCGATCGAACCTGGTACAAGACGTAGAAGCGCATATAGAGGTCTAATGGGCGCATTTTATAGCAGAAATGATCAATATGAGTAAATGAATGAAATTTTACCTATCTGAAACCAAATCAATCTCGATGAAACTTGACATGTACCTAGCACCAAGTCTCCTCTTTTGATTGGTATAGCGCATACATCCCTATCAAACCTCGTAGAAGACGTAGGAGCGCGCATATAGAGGTCTAAATGGGCGCTCTTTATAGCAGAAATGATTAATATGAGTAAATGAATGAATTTTATCTATCTGAAACCAAATCAATCTCGATGAAACTTGACATGTACCTAGCACCAAGTCTCCTCTTTCGATTGGTATAGCGCATACATCCCTATCGAACGTGATAGAAGACGTAGGAGCGGGCATATAGAGATCTTATGGGCGCTTTTTATGGCAGAAATGATCAATATGAGTAAATGAATGAAATTTTACCTATCTGAAACCAAATCAATCTCGATGAAACTTGAAATGTACCAAGCACCAAGTCTCCTCTTTCGATTGGTATAGCGCATACATCCCTATCGAACCTGGTAGAAGACGTAGGAGCGCGCTTGAAGAGGTCTAATGGGCGTTTTTTATAGCAGAAATGATCAATATGAGTAAATAAATGAAATTCTACCTATCTGAAACCCAATCAATCTCAATGACACTTGACATGTACCTAGCACCAAGTCTCCTCTTTCGATTGGTATAGCGCATGCATCCCTATCGAACCTGGTACAAGACGTAGGAGCGCGCATATAGAGGTCTAATGGGCGCATTTTATAGCAGAAATGATCAATATGAGTAAATGAATGAAATTTTACCTATCTGAAACCAAATCAATCTCCTTGAAACTTGACATGTACCTAGCACCAAGTCTCCTCTTTTGATTGGTATAGCGCATACATCCTTATCGAACCTGGTACAAGACGTAGGAGCGCGCATATAGAGGTCTAATGGGCTCTTAATTATAGCAGAAATGATCAATATGAGTAAATGAATGAAATTTTACCTATCTGAAACCAAATCAATCTCGATGAAACTTGAAATGCACCTAGAACCAAGTCTCCTCTTTCGATTGGTATAGCGCATACATCCCTATCGAACCTGGTACAAGACGTAGGAGCGCGCATATAGAGGTCTAATTGGCGCTTAATTATAGCAGAAATGATCAATATGAGTAAATGAATGAAATTTTACCTATCTGAAACCAAATCAATCTTGATGAAACTTGAAATGTACCAAGACCAAGACTCCTCTTTCGATTGGTATAGCGCATACATCCCTATCGAACCTGGTACAAGACGTAGGAGCGCGCATATAGAGGTCTAATTGGCGCTTAATTATAGCAGAAATGATCAATATGAGTAAATGAATGAATTTTACCTATCTGAAACCAAATCAATCTCGATGAAACTTGACATGTACCTAGCACCAAGTCTCCTCTTTTGATTGGTATAGCGCATACATCCCGATCGAACCTGGTACAAGACGTTGAAGCGCATATAGAGGTCTAATTGGCGCATTTTATAGCAGAAATGATCAATATGAGTAAATGAATGAAATTTTACCTATCTGAAACCAAATCAATCTCGATGAAACTTGACATGTACCTAGCACCAAGTCTCCTCTTTTGATTGGTATAGCGCATACATCCCTATCAAACCTGGTAGAAGACGTAGGAGCGCGCATATAGAGGTCTAAATTGGCGCTCTTTATAACAGAAATGATCAATATGAGTAAATGAATGAATTTTACCTATCTGAAACCAAATCAATCTTGATGAAACTTGAAATGTACCAAGACCAAGACTCCTCTTTCGATTGGTATAGCGCATACATCCCTATCGAACCTGGTACAAGATGTAGGAGCGCGCATATAGAGGTCTAATTGGCGCTTAATTATAGCAGAAATGATCAATATGAGTAAATGAATGAATTTTACCTATCTGAAACCAAATCAATCTCGATGAAACTTGACATGGACCTAGCCCCAAGTCTCCTCTTTCGATTGGTATAGCGCATACATCCCTATCGAACCTGGTAGAAGATGTAGGAGCGGGCATATAAGGTCTAATGTGCGCTGATTATAGCAGAAATGATCAATATGAGTAAATGAATGAAATTTTTCCTATCTGAAACCAAATCAATCTCCTTGAAACTTGAAATGTACCTAAAACCAAGTCTCCTCTTTTGATTGGTATAGCGCATACATCCCTATCGAACCTGGTACAAGAAGTAGGAGCGCCCATATAGAGGTCTAATAGGCGCTTTTTATAGCAGAAATGATCAATATGAGTAAATGAATGAAATTTTACCTATCTGAAACCAAATCAATCTCGATGAAACTTGAAATGTACCAAGCACCAAGTCTCCTCTTTCGATTGGTATAGCGCATACATCCCTATCGAACCTGGTAGAAGACGTAGGAGCGCGCTTACAGAGGTCTAATGGGCGTTTTTTTATAGCAGAAATGATCAATATGAGTAAATAAATGAAATTCTACCTATCTGAAACCAAATCAATCTCAATGACACTTGACATGTACCTAGCACCAAGTCTCCTCTTTCGATTGGTATAGCGCATGCATCCCTATCGAACCTGGTACAAGACGTAGGAGCGCGCATATAGAGGTCTAATGGGCGCTTTTTATAGCAGAAATGATCAATATGAGTAAATGAATGACATTTTACCTATCTGAAACCAAATCAATCTCCTTGAAACTTGAAATGTACCTAGCACCAAGTCTCCTCTTTTGATTGGTATAGCGCATACATCCCTATCGAACCTGGTACAAGACGTAGGAGCGCGCATATAGAGGTCTAATGGGCTCTTAATTAAATCAGAAATGATCAATATCAGTAAATGAATGAAATTTTACCTATCTGAAACCAAATCAATCTCGATGAAACTTGAAATGTACCTAGAACCAAGTCTCCTCTTTCGATTGGTATAGCGCATACATCCCTATCGAACCTGGTACAAGACGTAGGAGCGCGCATATAGAGGTCTAATTGGCGCTTAATTATAGCAGAAATGATCAATATGAGTAAATGAATGAAATTTTACCTATCTGAAACCAAATCAATCTTGATGAAACTTGAAATGTACCAAGACCAAGACTCCTCTTTCGATTG
Source organism: Pinctada fucata (assembly GCA_028142955.1). Taxonomy (NCBI): domain Eukaryota; kingdom Metazoa; phylum Mollusca; class Bivalvia; order Pterioida; family Pteriidae; genus Pinctada; species Pinctada fucata. The sequence continues at coordinate 26,842,780 of AP027110.1, read as the reverse complement.
GTATAGCGCATACATCCCTATCGAACCTGGTACAAGACGTAGGAGCGCGCATATAGAGGTCTAATAGGCGCTTAATTATAGCAGAAATGATCAATATGAGTAAATGAATGAATTTTACCTATCTGAAACCAAATCAATCTCGATGAAACTTGACATGGACCTAGCACCAAGTCTCCTCTTTCGATTGGTATAGCGCATACATCCCTATCGAACCTGGTAGAAGACGTAGGAGCGGGCATATAGAAGTCTAATGGGCGCTTTTTATAGCAGAAATGATCAATATGAGTAAATGAATGAAATTTTACCTATCTAAAACCAAATCAATCTCGATGAAACTTGAAATGTACCAAGCACCAAGTCTCCTCTTTCGATTGGTATAGCGCATACATCCCTATCGAACCTGGTAGAAGATGTAGGAGCGCGCTTGCAGAGGTCTAATGGGCGTTTTTTATAGCAGAAATGATCAATATGAGTAAATAAATGAAATTCTACCTATCTGAAACCAAATCAATCTCAATGACACTTGACATGTACCTAGCACCAAGTCTCCTCTTTCGATTGGTATAGCGCATGCATCCCTATCGAACCTGGTACAAGACGTAGGAGCGGGCATATAGAGGTCTAATGGGCGCTTTTTATAGCAGAAATGATCAATATGAGTAAATGAATGAAATTTTACCTATCTGAAACCAAATCAATCTCGATGAAACTTGAAATGTACCTAGAACCAAGTCTCCTCTTTCGATTGGTATAGCGCATACATCCCTATCGAACCTGGTACAAGACGTAGGAGCGCGCATATAGAGGTCTAATTGGCGCTTAATTATAGCAGAAATGATCAATATGAGTAAATGAATGAATTTTACCTATCTGAAACCAAATCAATCTCGATGAAACTTGACATGTACCTAGCCCCAAGTCTCCTCTTTCGATTGGTATAGCGCATACATCCCTATCGAACCTGGTACAAGACGTAGGAGCGCGCATATAGAGGTCTAATTGGCGCTTAATTATAGCAGAAATGATCAATATGAGTAAATGAATGAATTTTACCTATCTGAAACCAAATCAATCTTGATGAAACTTGACATGTACCTAGCCCCAAGTCTCCTCTTTCGATTGGTATAGCGCATACATCCCTATCGAACCTGGTAGAAGACGTAGGAGCGGGCACATAGAGGTCTAATTTGCGCTTTCTATAGCAGAAATGATCAATATGAGTAAATGAATGAAATTTTACCTATCTGAAACCAAATCAATCTTGATGAAACTTGATATGTACCAAGCACCAAGACTCCTCTTTCGATTGGTATAGCGCATACTTCCCTATCGAACATGGTAGAAGAAGTAGGAGCGCGCATATAGAGGTCTAATGGGCGCTTTTTATAGCAGAAATGATCAATATGAGTAAATGAATGAAATTATACCTATCTGAAACCAAATCAATCTCGATGAAACTTGAAATGTACCAAGCACCAAGTCTCCTCTTTCGATTGGTATAGCGCATACATCACTATCGAACCTGGTAGAAGACGTAGGAGCGCGCTTACAGAGGTCTAATGGGCGTTTTTTATAGCAGAAATGATCAATATGAGTAAATAAATGAAATTCTACCTATCTGAAACCAAATCAATCTCGATGAAACTTGAAATGTACCTAGAACCAAGTCTCCTCTTTCGATTGGTATAGCGCATACATCCCTATCGAACCTGGTACAAGACGTAGGAGCGCGCATATAGAGGTCTAATTGGCGCTTAATTATAGCAGAAATGATCAATATGAGTAAATGAATGAATTTTACCTATCTGAAACCAAATCAATCTCGATGAAACTTGACATGTACCTAGCCCCAAGTCTCCTCTTTCGATTGGTATAGCGCATACATCCCTATCGAACCTGGTACAAGACGTAGGAGCGCGCATATAGAGGTCTAATTGGCGCTTAATTATAGCAGAAATGATCAATATGAGTAAATGAATGAATTTTACCTATCTGAAACCAAATCAATCTTGATGAAACTTGACATGTACCTAGCCCCAAGTCTCCTCTTTCGATTGGTATAGCGCATACATCCCTATCGAACCTGGTAGAAGACGTAGGAGCGGGCACATAGAGGTCTAATTTGCGCTTTCTATAGCAGAAATGATCAATATGAGTAAATGAATGAAATTTTACCTATCTGAAACCAAATCAATCTTGATGAAACTTGATATGTACCAAGCACCAAGACTCCTCTTTCGATTGGTATAGCGCATACATCCCTATCGAACATGGTAGAAGAAGTAGGAGCGCGCATATAGAGGTCTAATGGGCGCTTTTTATAGCAGAAATGATCAATATGAGTAAATGAATGAAATTATACCTATCTGAAACCAAATCAATCTCGATGAAACTTGAAATGTACCAAGCACCAAGTCTCCTCTTTCGATTGGTATAGCGCATACATCACTATCGAACCTGGTAGAAGACGTAGGAGCGCGCTTACAGAGGTCTAATGGGCGTTTTTTATAGCAGAAATGATCAATATAAGTAAATAAATGAAATTCTACCTATCTGAAACCAAATCAATCTCAATGACACTTGACATGTACCTAGCACCAAGTCTCCTCTTTCGATTGGTATAGCGCATGCATCCCTATCGAACCTGGTACAAGACGTAGGAGCGCGCATATAGAGGTCTAATGGGCGCATTTTATAGCAGAAATGATCAATATGAGTAAATGAATGAAATTTTACCTATCTGAAACCAAATCAATCTCGATGAAACTTGACATGTACCTAGAACCAAGTCTCTTCTTTCGATTGGTATAGCGCATACATCCCTATCGAACCTGGTACAAGACGTAGGAGCGCGCATATAGAGGTCTAATTGGCGCTTAATTATAGCAGAAATGATCAATATGAGTAAATGAATGAAATTTTACCTATCTGAAACCAAATCAATCTTGATGAAACTTGAAATGTACCAAGACCAAGACTCCTCTTTCGATTGGTATAGCGCATACATCCCTATCGAACCTGGTAGAAGACGTAGGAGCGCGCATATAGAGGTCTAATGGGCGCTTAATTATAGCAGAAATGATCAATATGAGTAAATGAATGAATTTTACCTATCTGAAACCAAATCAATCTCGATGAAACTTGACATGTACCTAGCACCAAGTCTCCTCTATCGATTGGTATAGCGCATACATCCCTATCGAACCTGGTAGAAGACGTAGTAGCGGGCATATAGAGGTCTAATGGGCGCTTTTTATAGCAGAAATGATCAATATGAGTAAATGAATGAAATTTTACCTATCTGAAACCAAATCAATCTCGATGAAACTTGAAATGTACCAAGCACCAAGTCTCCTCTTTCGATTGGTATAGCGCATACATCCCTATCGAACCTGGTAGAAGACGTAGGAGCGCGCTTACAGAGGTCTAATGGGCGTTTTTTATAGCAGAAATGATCAATATGAGTAAATAAATGAAATTCTACCTATCTGAAACCAAATCAATCTCAATGACACTTGACATATACCTAGCACCAAGTCTCCTCTTTTGATTGGTATAGCGCATGCATCCCTATCGAACCTGGTACAAGACGTAGGAGCGCGAATATAGAGGTCTAATGGGCGCATTTTATAGCAGAAATGATCAATATGAGTAAATGAATGAAATTTTACCTATCTGAAACCAAATCAATCTCCTTGAAACTTGACATGTACCTAGCACCAAGTCTCCTCTTTTGATTGGTATAGCGCATACATCCTTATCGAACCTGGTACAAGACGTAGGAGCGCGCATATAGAGGTCTAATGGGCTCTTAATTATAGCAGAAAAGATCAATATGAGTAAATGAATGAAATTTTACCTATCTGAAACCAAATCAATCTCGATGAAACTTGAAATGTACCTAGAACCAAGTCTCCTCTTTCGATTGGTATAGCGCATACATCCCTATCGAACCTGGTACAAGACGTAGGAGCGCGCATATAGAGGTCTAATTGGCGCTTAATTATAGCAGAAATGATCAATATGAGTAAATGAATGAATTTTACCTATCTGAAACCAAATCAATCTCGATGAAACTTGAGATGTACCTAGCCCCAAGTCTCCTCTTTCGATTGGTATAGCGCATACATCCCTATCGAACCTGGTAGAAGACGTAGGAGCGGGCACATAGAGGTCTAATTTGCGCTTTTTATAGCAGAAATGATCAATATGAGTAAATGAATGAAATTTTACCTATCTGAAACCAAATCAATCTTGATGAAACTTGATATGTACCAAGCAACAAGTCTCTTCTTTTGATTGGTATAGCGCATACATCCCTATCGAACATGGTACAAGACGTAGGAGCGCGCATATAGAGGTCTAATGGGCGCTTAATTATAGCAGAAATGATCAATATGAGTAAATGAATGAAATTCTACCTTTCTGAAACCAAATCAATCTCGATGAAACTTGACATGGACCTAGCACCAAGTCTCTTCTTTCGATTGGTATAGCGCATACATCCCTATCGAACCTGGTAGAAGACATAGGAGCGCGCATATAGAGGTCTAATGGGCGCTTTTTATAGCAGAAATGATCAATATGAGTAAATGAATGAAGTTTTACCTATCTGAAACCAAATCAATCTCAATGATACTTGACATGTACCTAGCACCAAGTCTCCTCTTTCGATTGGTATAGCGCATACATCCCTATCGAACCTGGTAGAAGACGTAGGAGCGCGCTTACAGAGGTCTAATGGGCGTTTTTTATAGCAGAAATGATCAATATGAGTAAATAAATGAAATTCTACCTATCTGAAACCAAATCAATCTAAATGATACTTGACATGTACCTAGCACCAAGTCTCCTCTTTCGATTGGTATAGCGCATGCATCCCTATCGAACCTGGTACAAGACGTAGGAGCGCGCATATAGAGGTCTAATGGGCGCATTTTATAGCAGAAATGATCAATATGAGTAAATGAATGAAATTTTACCTATCTGAAACCAAATCAATCTCCTTGAAACTTGACATGTACCTAGCACCAAGTCTCCTCTTTTGATTGGTATAGCGCATACATCCTTATCGAACCTGGTACAAGACTTAGGAGCGCGCATATAGAGGTCTAATGGGCTCTTAATTATAGCAGAAATGATCAATATGAGTAAATGAATGAAATTTTACCTATCTGAAACCAAATCAATCTCGATGAAACTTGAAATGTACCTAGAACCAAGTCTCCTCTTTCGATTGGTATAGCGCATACATCCCTATCGAACCTGGTACAAGACGTAGGAGCGCGCATATAGAGGTCTAATTGGCGCTTAATTATAGCAGAAATGATCAGTATGAGTAAATGAATGAAATTTTACCTATCTGAAACCAAATCAATCTTGATGAAACTTGAAATGTACCAAGACCAAGACTCCTCTTTCGATTGGTATAGCGCATACATCCCTATCGAACCTGGTACAAGACGTAGGAGCGCGCATATAGAGGTCTAATTGGCGCTTAATTATAGCAGAAATGATCAATATGAGAAAATGAATGAATTTTACCTATCTGAAACCAAATCAATCTCGATGACACTTGACATGGACCTAGCACCAAGTCTCCTCTATCGATTGGTATAGCGCATACATCCCTATCGAACCTGGTAAAAGACGTAGGAGCGGGCATATAGAGGTCTAATGGGCGCTTTTTATAGCAGAAATGATCAATATGAGTAAATGAATGAAATTTTACCTATCTGAAACCAAATCAATCTCGATGAAACTTGAAATGTACCTAGAACCAAGTCTCCTCTTTCGATTGGTATAGCGCATACATCCCTATGGAACCTGGTACAAGACGTAGGAGCGCGCATATAGAGGTCTAATTGGCGCTTAATTATAGCAGAAATGATCAATATGAGTAAATGAATGAATTTTACCTATCTGAAACCAAATCAATCTCGATGAAACTTGACATGTACCTAGCCCCAGGTCTCATCTTTCGATTGGTATAGCGCATACATCCCTATCGAACCTGGTAGAAGACGTAGGAGCGGGCATATAGAGGTCTAATTTGCGCTTTTTATAGCAGAAATGATCAATATGAGTAAATGAATGAAATTTTACCTATCTGAAACCAAATCAATCTTGATGAAACTTGATATGTACCAAGCACCAAGTCTCCTCTTTCGATTGGTATAGCGCATACATCCCTATCGAACATGGTAGAAGAAGTAGGAGCGCGCATATAGAGGTCTAATGGGCGCTTAATTATAGCAGAAATGATCAATATGAGTAAATGAATGAAATTCTACCTTTCTGAAACCAAATCAATCTCGATGAAACTTGACATGGACCTAGCACCAAGTCTCTTCTTTCGATTGGTATAGCGCATACATCCCTATCGAACCTGGTAGAAGACATAGGAGCGCGCATATAGAGGTCTAATGGGCGCTTTTTATAGCAGAAATGATCAATATGAGTAAATGAATGAAGTTTTACCTATCTGAAACCAAATCAATCTCGATTAAACTTGACATGTACCTAGCACCAAGTCTCCTCTATCGATTGGTATAGAGCATACATCCCTATCGAACCTGGTAGAAGACGTAGGAGCGCGCATATAGAGGTCTAATGGGCGCTTTTTATAGCAGAAATGATCAATATGAGTAAATGAATGAAATTTTACCTATCTGAAACCAAATCAATCTCAATGATACTTGACATGTACCTAGCACCAAGTCTCCTCTTTCGATTGGTATAGCGCATACATCCCTATCGAACCTGGTACAAGACGTAGGAGCGCGCATATAGAGGTCTAATGGGCGCTTTTTATAGCAGAAATGATCAATATGGATAAATGAATGTAATTTTTCCTATCTGAAACCAAATCAATCTCGATGAAACTTGACATGTACCTAGCACCAAGTCTCCTCTTTTGATTGGTATAGGGCATACATCCCTATCGAACCTGGTAGAAGACGTAGGAGCGCGCATATAGAGGTCTAATGGGCGCTTTTTATAGCAGAAATGATCAATATGAGTAAATGAATGAAGTTTTACCTATCTGAAACCAAATCAATCTCGATGAAACTTGACATGTACCTAGCACCAAGTCTCCTCTTTCGATTGGTATAGCGCATACATCCCTATCGAACCTGGTAGAAGAAGTAGGAGCGCGCATATAGAGGTCTAATGGGCGCTTTTTATAGCAGAAATGATCAATATCAGTAAATGAATGAAATTTTACCTATCTGAAACCAAATCAATCTCGATGAAACTTGATATGTACCTAGCACAAAGTCTCTTCTTTCGATTGGTAAAGCGCATACATCCCTATCGAACCTGGTAGAAGACGTAGGAGCGCGCATATAGAGGTCTAATGGGCGCTTAATTATAGCAGAAATGATCAATATGAGTAAATGAATGAATTTTACCTATCTGAAACCAAATCAATCTCGATGAAACTTGACATGTACCTAGCCCCAAGTCTCCTCTTTCGATTGGTATAGCGCATAAATCCCTATCGAACCTGGTACAAGACGTAGGAGCGGGCATATAGAGGTCTAATTTGCGCTTTTTATAGCAGAAATGATCAATATGAGTAGATGAATGAAATTTTACCTATCTGAAACCAAATCAATCTCAATGAAACTTGACATATACCTAGCACCAAGTCTCCTCTTTCGATTGGTATAGCGCATACATCCCTATGGAACCTGGTACAAGACGTAGGAGCGCGCATATAGAGGTCTAATTGGCGCTTAATTATAGCAGAAATGATCAATATGAGTAAATGAATGAATTTTACCTATCTGAAACCAAATCAATCTCGATGAAACTTGACATGTACCTAGCCCCAGGTCTCATCTTTCGATTGGTATAGCGCATACATCCCTATCGAACCTGGTAGAAGACGTAGGAGCGGGCACATAGAGGTCTAATTTGCGCTTTTTATAGCAGAAATGATCAATATGAGTAAATGAATGAAATTTTACCTATCTGAAACCAAATCAATCTTGATGAAACTTGATATGTACCAAGCAGCAAGTCTCCTCTTTCGATTGGTATAGCGCATACATCCCTATCGAACATGGTAGAAGAAGTAGGAGCGCGCATATAGAGGTCTAATGGGCGCTTTTTATAGCAGAAATGATCAATATGAGTAAATGAATGAAATTTTAACCTATCTGAAACCAAATCAATGTCGATGAAACTTGAGATGTACCTAGCCCCAAGTATCCTCTTTCGATTGGTATAGCGCATACATCCCTATCGAACATGGTACAAGACGTAGGAGCGCGCATATAGAGGTCTAATGGGCGCTTAATTATAGCAGAAATGATCAATATGAGTAAATGAATGAAATTCTACCTTTCTGAAACCAAATCAATCTCGATGAAACTTGATATGGACCTAGCACCAAGTCTCTTCTTTCGATTGGTATAGCGCATACATCCCTATCGAACCTGGTAGAAGACATAGGAGCGCGCATATAGAGGTCTAATGGGCGCTTTTTATAGCAGAAATGATCAATATGAGTAAATGAATGAAGTTTTACCTATCTGAAACCAAATCAATCTCGATTAAACTTGACATGTACCTAGCACCAAGTCTCCTCTATCGATTGGTATAGAGCATACATCCCTATCGAACCTGGTAGAAGACGTAGGAGCGCGCATATAGAGGTCTAATGGGCGCTTTTTATAGCAGAAATGATCAATATGAGTAAATGAATGAAATTTTACCTATCTGAAACCAAATCAATCTCAATGATACTTGACATGTACCTAGCACCAAGTCTCCTATTTCGATTGGTATAGCGCATACATCCCTATCGAACCTGGTACAAGACGTAGGAGCGCGCATATAGAGGTCTAATGGACGCTTTTTATAGCAGAAATGATCAATATGGGTAAATGAATGTAATTTTTCCTATCTGAAACCAAATCAATCTCGATGAAACTTGACATGTACCTAGCACCAAGTCTCCTTTTTCGATTGGTATAGGGCATACATCCCTATCGAACCTGGTAGAAGACGTAGGAGCGCGCATATAGAGGTCTAATGGGCGCTTTTTATAGCAGAAATGATCAATATGAGTAAATGAATGAAGTTTTACCTATCTGAAACCAAATCAATCTCGATGAAACTTGACATGTACCTAGCACCAAGTCTCCTCTTTCGATTGGTATAGCGCATACATCCCTATCGAACCTGGTAGAAGAAGTAGGAGCGCGCATATAGAGGTCTAATGGGCGCTTTTTATAGCAGAAATGATCAATATCAGTAAATGAATGAAATTTTACCTATCTGAAACCAAATCAATCTCGATGAAACTTGATATGTACCTAGCACAAAGTCTCTTCTTTCGATTGAAATAGCGCATACATCCCTATCGAACCTGGTAGAAGACGTAGGAGCGCGCATATAGAGGTCTAATGGGCGCTTAATTATAGCAGAAATGATCAATATGAGTAAATGAATGAATTTTACCTATCTGAAACCAAGTCAATCTCGATGAAACTTGACATGTACCTAGCCCCAAGTCTCCTCTTTCGATTGGTATAGCGCATAAATCCCTATCGAACCTGGTACAAGACGTAGGAGCGGGCATATAGAGGTCTAATTTGCGCTTTTTATAGCAGAAATGATCAATATGAGTAAATGAATGAAATTTTACCTATCTGAAACCAAATCAATCTCAATGAAACTTGACATATACCTAGCACCAAGTCTCTTCTTTTGATTGGTATAGCGCATACATCCCTATCGAACCTGGTACAAGACGTAGGAGCGCGAATATAGAGGTCTAAATGGGCGCTCTTTATAGCAGAAATGATCAATATGAGTAAATGAATGAATTTTAACTATCTGAAACCAAATCAATCTCGATGAAACTTGAAATGTACCTAGCCCCAAGTCTCCTCTTTCGATTGGTATAGCGCATAAATCCCTATCGAACCTGGTACAAGACGTAGGAACGGGCATATAGAGGTCTAATTTGCGCTTTTTATAGCAGAAATGATCAATATGAGTAAATGAATGAAATTTTACCTATCTGAAACCAAATCAATCTCAATGAAACTTGACATATACCTAGCACCAAGTCTCTTCTTTTGATTGGTATAGCGCATACATCCCTATCAAACCTGGTAGAAGACGTAGGAGCGCGAATATAGAGGTCTAAATGGGCGCTCTTTATAGCAGAAATGATCAATATGAGTAAATGAATGAATTTTAACTATCTGAAACCAAATCAATCTCGATGAAACTTGAAATGGACCTAGCACCAAGTCTCCTCTTTCGATTGGTATAGCGCATACATCCCTATCGAACCTGGTAGAAGACGTAGGAGCGGGCATATAGAGGTCTAATGGGCGCTTTTTATAGCAGAAATGTTCAATATGAGTAAATGAATGAAATTTAACCTATCTGAAACCAAATCAATCTTGATGAAACTTGAAATGTACCAAGCACCAAGTCTCCTCTTTCGATTGGTATAGCGCATACATCCCTATCGAACCTAGTAGAAGAGGTAAGAGCGCGCTTATAGAGGTCTAATGGGCGTTTTTTATAGAAGAAATGATCAATATGAGTAAATAAATGAAATTCTACCTATCTGAAACCAAATCAATCTCAATGACACTTGACATGTACCTAGCACCAAGTCTCCTCTTTCGATTGGTATAGCGCATACATCCCTATCGAACCTGGTACAAGACGTAGGAGCGCGCATATAGAGGTCTAATGGGCGCATTTTATAGCAGAAATGATCAATATGAGTAAATGAATGAAATTTTACCTATCTGAAACCAAATCAATCTCGACGAAACTTGACATGTACCTAGCACCAAGTCTCCTCTTTTGATTGGTATAGCGAATACATCCTTATCGAACCTGGTACAAGACGTAGGAGCGCGCATATAGAGGTCTAATGGGCTCTTAATTATAGCAGAAATGATCAATTTGAGTAAATGAATGAAATTTTACCTATCTGAAACCAAATCAATCTCGAGGAAACTTGAAATGTACCTAGAACCAAGTCTCCTCTTTCGATTGGTATAGCGCATACATCCCTATCGAACCTGGTACAAGACGTAGGAGCGCGCATATAGAGGTCTAATGGGCGCTTAATTATAGCAGAAATGATCAATATGAGTAAATGAATGAAATTTTACCTATCTGAAACCAAATCAATCTTGATGAAACTTGAAATGTACCAAGCACCAAGTCTCCTCTTTCGATTGGTATAGCGCATACATCCCTATTGAACCTGGTAGAAGACGTAGGAGCGCGCATATAGAGGTCTAATGGGCGCTTTTTATAGCAAAACTGATCAATATGAGTAAATGAATGAAGTTTTACCTATCTGAAACCAAATCAATCTCGATGAAACTTGACATGTACCTAGCCCCAAGTCTCCTCTTTCGATTGGTATAGCGCATACATCCCTATCGAACCTGGTAGAAGACGTAGGAGCGGGCATATAGAGGTCTAATGGGCGCTTTTTATAGCAGAAATGATCAATATGAGTAAATGAATGAAATTTTACCTATCTGAAACCAAATCAATCTCGATGAAACTTGACATGTACCTAGCACCAAGTCTCCTCTTTCGATTGGTATAGCGCATACATCCCTATCGAACCTGGTACAAGACGTAGGAGCGCGCATATAGAGGTCTAATGGGCGTTTAATTATAGCAGAAATGATCAATATGAGTAAATGAATGAATTTTACCTATCTGAAACCAAATCAATCTCGATGAAACTTGAGATGTACCTAGCACCAAGCCTCTTCTTTCGATTGGTATAGCGCATACATCCCTATCGAACCTGGTAGAAGACGTAGGAGCGCGCATATAGAGGTCTAATGGGCGCTTTTTATAGCAGAAATGATCAATATGAGTAAATGAATGAAGTTTTACCTATCTGAAACCAAATCAATCTCGATGAAACTTGACATGTACCTAGCACCAAGTCTCCTCTTTTGATTGGTATAGCGCATACGTCCCTATCGAACCTGGTAGAAGACGTAAGAGCGCGCATATAGAGGTTTAATGGGCGCTTTTTATAGCAGAAATGATCAATATGAGTAAATGAATGAAATTTTACCTATCTGAAACCAAATCAATCTTGATGAAACTTGAAATGTACCAAGCACCAAGTCTCCTCTTTCGATTGGTATAGCGCATACATCCCTATCGAACCTGGTAGAAGACGTAGGAGCGCGCATATAGAGGTCTAATGGGCGCTTTTTATAGCAGAAATGATCAATATGAGTAAATGAATGAAGTTTTACCTATCTGAAACCAAATCAATCTCGATGAAACTTGACATGTTCCTAGCACCAAGACTCCTCTTTTGATTGGTATAGCGCATACATCCCTATCGAACCTGGTAGAAGACGTAGGAGCGCGCATATAGAGGTTTAATGGGAGCTTTTTATAGCAGAAATGATCAATATGAGTAAATGAATGAAATTTTACCTATCTGAAACCAAATCAATCTCGAGGAAACTTGACATGTACCTAGCACCAAGTCTCCTCTTTCGATTGGTATAGCGCATACATCCCTATCGAACCTGGTAGAAGAGGTAGGAGCGGGCATATAGAGGTCTAATGGGCGCTTTTTATAGCAGAAATGATCAATATGAGTAAATGAATGAAGTTTTACCTATCTGAAACCAAATCAATCTCGATGAAACTTGACATGTACCTAGCACCAAGTCTCCTCTTTTGATTGGTATAGCGCATACGTCCCTATCGAACCTGGTAGAAGACGTAAGAGCGCGCATATAGAGGTTTAATGGGCGCTTTTTATAGCAGAAATGATCAATATGAGTAAATGAATGAAATTTTACCTATCTGAAACCAAATCAATCTTGATGAAACTTGAAATGTACCAAGCACCAAGTCTCTTCTTTCGATTGGTATAGCGCATACATCCCTATCGAACCTGGTAGAAGACGTAGGAGCGCGCATATAGAGGTCTAATGGGCGCTTTTTATAGCAGAAATGATCAATATGAGTAAATGAATGAAGTTTTACCTATCTGAAACCAAATCAATCTCGATGAAACTTAACATATACCTAGCACCAAGTCTCCTCTTTCGATTGGTATAGCGCATACATCCCTATCGAACCTGGTAGAAGACGTAGGAGCGCGCATATAGAGGTCTAATGGGCGCTTTTTATAGCAGAAATGATCAATATGAGTAAATGAATGAAGTTTTACCTATCTTAAACCAAATCAATCTCGATGAAACTTGACATGTACCTAGCACCAAGTCTCCTCTTTCGATTGGTATAGCGCATACATCCCTATCGAACCTGGTAGAAGACGTAGTAGCGCGCATATAGAGGTTTAATGGGCGCTTTTTATAGCAGAAATGATCAATATGAGTAAATGAATGAAATTTTACCTATCTGAAACCAAATCAATCTCGATGAAACTTGAAATGTACCTAGCACCAAGTCTCCTCTTTCGATTGGTATAGCGCATACATCCCTATCGAACCTGGTACAAGACGTAGGAGCGGGCATATAGAGGTCTAATGGGCGCTTTTTATAGCAGAAATGATAAATATTAGTAAATGAATGAAATTTTACCTATCTGAAACCAAATCAATCTTGATGAAACTTGAAATGTACCAAGCACCAAGTCTCCTCTTTCGATTGGTATAGCGCATACATCCCTATCGAACCTGGTAGAAGACGTAGGAGCGCGCATATAGAGGTCTAATGGGCGCTTTTTATAGCAGAAATGATCAATATGAGTAAATGAATGAAGTTTTACCTATCTTAAACCAAATCAATCTCGATGAAACTTGACATGTACCTAGCACCAAGTCTCCTCTTTCGATTGGTATAGCGCATACATCCCTATCGAACCTGGTAGAAGACGTAGTAGCGCGCATATAGAGGTTTAATGGGCGCTTTTTATAGCAGAAATGATCAATATGAGTAAATGAATGAAATTTTACCTATCTGAAACCAAATCAATCTCGATGAAACTTGAAATGTACCTAGCACCAAGTCTCCTTTTTCGATTGGTATAGCGCATACATCCCTATCGAACCTGGTAGAAGACGTAGGAGCGCGCATATAGAGGTCTAATGGGCGCTTTTTATAGCAGAAATGATCAATATGAGTAAATGAATGAAGTTTAACCTATCTGAAACCAAATCAATCTCGATGAAACTTGACATGTACCTAGCACCAAGTCTCCTCTTTTGATTGGTATAGCGCATACGTCCCTATCGAACCTGGTAGAAGACGTAAGAGCGCGCATATAGAGGTTTAATGGGCGCTTTTTATAGCAGAAATGATCAATATGAGTAAATGAATGAAATTTTACCTATCTGAAACCAAATCAATCTTGATGAAACTTGAAATGTACCAAGCACCAAGTCTCCTCTTTCGATTGGTATAGCGCATACATCCCTATCGAACCTGGTAGAAGACGTAGGAGCGCGCATATAGAGGTCTAATGGGCGCTTTTTATAGCAGAAATGATCAATATGAGTAAATGAATGAAGTTTTACCTATCTGAAACCAAATCAATCTCGATGAAACTTGACATGTTCCTAGCACCAAGACTCCTCTTTTGATTGGTATAGCGCATACATCCCTATCGAACCTGGTAGAAGACGTAGGAGCGCGCATATAGAGGTTTAATGGGAGCTTTTTATAGCAGAAATGATCAATATGAGTAAATGAATGAAATTTTACCTATCTGAAACCAAATCAATCTCGAGGAAACTTGACATGTACCTAGCACCAAGTCTCCTCTTTCGATTGGTATAGCGCATACATCCCTATCGAACCTGGTAGAAGAGGTAGGAGCGGGCATATAGAGGTCTAATGGGCGCTTTTTATAGCAGAAATGATAAATATTAGTAAATGAATGAAATTTTACCTATCTGAAACCAAATCAATCTTGATGAAACTTGAAATGTACCAAGCACCAAGTCTCCTCTTTCGATTGGTATAGCGCATACATCCCTATCGAACCTGGTAGAAGACGTAGGAGCGCGCATATAGAGGTCTAATGGGCGCTTTTTATAGCAGAAATGATCAATATGAGTAAATGAATGAAGTTTTACCTATCTGAAACCAAATCAATCTCGATGAAACTTAACATATACCTAGCACCAAGTCTCCTCTTTCGATTGGTATAGCGCATACATCCCTATCGAACCTGGTAGAAGACGTAGGAGCGCGCATATAGAGGTCTAATGGGCGCTTTTTATAGCAGAAATGATCAATATGAGTAAATGAATGAAGTTTTACCTATCTTAAACCAAATCAATCTCGATGAAACTTGACATGTACCTAGCACCAAGTCTCCTCTTTCGATTGGTATAGCGCATACATCCCTATCGAACCTGGTAGAAGACGTAGTAGCGCGCATATAGAGGTTTAATGGGCGCTTTTTATAGCAGAAATGATCAATATGAGTAAATGAATGAAATTTTACCTATCTGAAACCAAATCAATCTCGATGAAACTTGAAATGTACCTAGCACCAAGTCTCCTCTTTCGATTGGTATAGCGCATACATCCCTATCGAACCTGGTACAAGACGTAGGAGCGGGCATATAGAGGTCTAATGGGCGCTTTTTATAGCAGAAATGATAAATATTAGTAAATGAAAGAAATTTTACCTATCTGAAACCAAATCAATCTTGATGAAACTTGAAATGTACCAAGCACCAAGTCTCCTCTTTCGATTGGTATAGCGCATACATCCCTATCGAACCTGGTAGAAGACGTAGGAGCGCGCATATAGAGGTCTAATGGGCGCTTTTTATAGCAGAAATGATCAATATGAGTAAATGAATGAAGTTTTACCTATCTTAAACCAAATCAATCTCGATGAAACTTGACATGTACCTAGCACCAAGTCTCCTCTTTCGATTGGTATAGCGCATACATCCCTATCGAACCTGGTAGAAGACGTAGTAGCGCGCATATAGAGGTTTAATGGGCGCTTTTTATAGCAGAAATGATCAATATGAGTAAATGAATGAAATTTTACCTATCTGAAACCAAATCAATCTCGATGAAACTTGAAATGTACCTAGCACCAAGTCTCAATTTTTGATTGGTATAGCGCATACATCCCTATCGAACCTGGTACAAGACGTAGGAGCGGGCATATAGAGGTCTAATGGGCGCTTTTTATAGCAGAAATGATAAATATTAGTAAATGAATGAAATTTTACCTATCTGAAACCAAATCAATCTTGATGAAACTTGAAATGTACCAAGCACCAAGTCTCCTCTTTCGATTGGTATAGCGCATACATCCCTATCGAACCTGGTAGAAGACGTAGGAGCGCGCATATAGAGGTCTAATGGGCGCTTTTTATAGCAGAAATGATCAATATGAGTAAATGAATGAAGTTTTACCTATCTTAAACCAAATCAATCTCGATGAAACTTGACATGTACCTAGCACCAAGTCTCCTCTTTCGATTGGTATAGCGCATACATCCCTATCGAACCTGGTAGAAGACGTAGTAGCGCGCATATAGAGGTTTAATGGGCGCTTTTTATAGCAGAAATGATCAATATGAGTAAATGAATGAAATTTTACCTATCTGAAACCAAATCAATCTCGATGAAACTTGAAATGTACCTAGCACCAAGTCTCCTTTTTCGATTGGTATAGCGCATACATCCCTATCGAACCTGGTAGAAGACGTAGGAGCGCGCATATAGAGGTCTAATGGGCGCTTTTTATAGCAGAAATGATCAATATGAGTAAATGAATGAAGTTTAACCTATCTGAAACCAAATCAATCTCGATGAAACTTGACATGTACCTAGCACCAAGTCTCCTCTTTTGATTGGTATAGCGCATACGTCCCTATCGAACCTGGTAGAAGACGTAAGAGCGCGCATATAGAGGTTTAATGGGCGCTTTTTATAGCAGAAATGATCAATATGAGTAAATGAATGAAATTTTACCTATCTGAAACCAAATCAATCTTGATGAAACTTGAAATGTACCAAGCACCAAGTCTCCTCTTTCGATTGGTATAGCGCATACATCCCTATCGAACCTGGTAGAAGACGTAGGAGCGCGCATATAGAGGTCTAATGGGCGCTTTTTATAGCAGAAATGATCAATATGAGTAAATGAATGAAGTTTTACCTATCTGAAACCAAATCAATCTCGATGAAACTTGACATGTTCCTAGCACCAAGACTCCTCTTTTGATTGGTATAGCGCATACATCCCTATCGAACCTGGTAGAAGACGTAGGAGCGCGCATATAGAGGTTTAATGGGAGCTTTTTATAGCAGAAATGATCAATATGAGTAAATGAATGAAATTTTACCTATCTGAAACCAAATCAATCTCGAGGAAACTTGACATGTACCTAGCACCAAGTCTCCTCTTTCGATTGGTATAGCGCATACATCCCTATCGAACCTGGTAGAAGAGGTAGGAGCGGGCATATAGAGGTCTAATGGGCGCTTTTTATAGCAGAAATGATAAATATTAGTAAATGAATGAAATTTTACCTATCTGAAACCAAATCAATCTTGATGAAACTTGAAATGTACCAAGCACCAAGTCTCCTCTTTCGATTGGTATAGCGCATACATCCCTATCGAACCTGGTAGAAGACGTAGGAGCGCGCATATAGAGGTCTAATGGGCGCTTTTTATAGCAGAAATGATCAATATGAGTAAATGAATGAAGTTTTACCTATCTGAAACCAAATCAATCTCGATGAAACTTAACATATACCTAGCACCAAGTCTCCTCTTTCGATTGGTATAGCGCATACATCCCTATCGAACCTGGTAGAAGACGTAGGAGCGCGCATATAGAGGTCTAATGGGCGCTTTTTATAGCAGAAATGATCAATATGAGTAAATGAATGAAGTTTTACCTATCTTAAACCAAATCAATCTCGATGAAACTTGACATGTACCTAGCACCAAGTCTCCTCTTTCGATTGGTATAGCGCATACATCCCTATCGAACCTGGTAGAAGACGTAGTAGCGCGCATATAGAGGTTTAATGGGCGCTTTTTATAGCAGAAATGATCAATATGAGTAAATGAATGAAATTTTACCTATCTGAAACCAAATCAATCTCGATGAAACTTGAAATGTACCTAGCACCAAGTCTCCTCTTTCGATTGGTATAGCGCATACATCCCTATCGAACCTGGTACAAGACGTAGGAGCGGGCATATAGAGGTCTAATGGGCGCTTTTTATAGCAGAAATGATAAATATTAGTAAATGAAAGAAATTTTACCTATCTGAAACCAAATCAATCTTGATGAAACTTGAAATGTACCAAGCACCAAGTCTCCTCTTTCGATTGGTATAGCGCATACATCCCTATCGAACCTGGTAGAAGACGTAGGAGCGCGCATATAGAGGTCTAATGGGCGCTTTTTATAGCAGAAATGATCAATATGAGTAAATGAATGAAGTTTTACCTATCTTAAACCAAATCAATCTCGATGAAACTTGACATGTACCTAGCACCAAGTCTCCTCTTTCGATTGGTATAGCGCATACATCCCTATCGAACCTGGTAGAAGACGTAGTAGCGCGCATATAGAGGTTTAATGGGCGCTTTTTATAGCAGAAATGATCAATATGAGTAAATGAATGAAATTTTACCTATCTGAAACCAAATCAATCTCGATGAAACTTGAAATGTACCTAGCACCAAGTCTCAATTTTTGATTGGTATAGCGCATACATCCCTATCGAACCTGGTACAAGACGTAGGAGCGGGCATATAGAGGTCTAATGGGCGCTTTTTATAGCAGAAATGATAAATATTAGTAAATGAATGAAATTTTACCTATCTGAAACCAAATCAATCTTGATGAAACTTGAAATTTACCAAGCACCAAGTCTCCTCTTTCGATTGGTATAGCGCATACATCCCTATCGAACCTGGTAGAAGACGTAGGAGCGCGCATATAGGGTCTAATGGGCGCTTTTTATAGCAGAAATGATCAATATGAGTAAATGAGTAAATGAATGAAGTTTTACCTATCTGAAACCAAATCAATCTCGATGAAACTTGACATGTACCTAGCACCAATTCTCTTCTTTCGATTGGTATAGCGCATACATCCCTATCGAACCTGGTAGAAGACGTAGTAGCGCGCATATAGAGGTTTAATGGGCGCTTTTTATAGCAGAAATGATCAATATGAGTAAATGAATGAAATTTTACCTATCTGAAACCAAATCAATCTCAATGAAACTTGACATGTACCTAGCACCAAGTCTCCTCTTTCGATTGGTATAGCGCATACATCCCTATGGAACCTGGTACAAGACGTAGGAGCGCGCATATAGAGGTCTAATTGGCGCTTAATTATAGCAGAAATGATCAATATGAGTAAATGAATGAATTTTACCTATCTGAAACCAAATCAATCTCGATGAAACTTGACATGTACCTAGCCCCAGGTCTCATCTTTCGATTGGTATAGCGCATACATCCCTATCGAACCTGGTAGAAGACGTAGGAGCGGGCACATAGAGGTCTAATTTGCGCTTTTTATAGCAGAAATGATCAATATGAGTAAATGAATGAAATTTTACCTATCTGAAACCAAATCAATCTTGATGAAACTTGATATGTACCAAGCACCAAGTCTCCTCTTTCGATTGGTATAGCGCATACATCCCTATCGAACATGGTAGAAGAAGTAGGAGCGCGCATATAGAGGTCTAATGGGCGCTTTTTATAGCAGAAATGATCAATATGAGTAAATGAATGAAATTTTAACCTATCTGAAACCAAATCAATGTCGATGAAACTTGAGATGTACCTAGCCCCAAGTATCCTCTTTCGATTGGTATAGAGCATACATCCCTATCGAACATGGTACAAGACGTAGGAGCGCGCATATAGAGGTCTAATGGGCGCTTAATTATAGCAGAAATGATCAATATGAGTAAATGAATGAAATTCTTCCTTTCTGAAACCAAATCAATCTCGATGAAACTTGACATGGACCTAGCACCAAGTCTCTTCTTTCGATTGGTATAGCGCATACATCCCTATCGAACCTGGTAGAAGACATAGGAGCGCGCATATAGAGGTCTAATGGGCGCTTTTTATAGCAGAAATGATCAATATGAGTAAATGAATGAAGTTTTACCTATCTGAAACCAAATCAATCTCGATGAAACTTGACATGTACCTAGCCCCAAGTCTCCTCTTTCGATTGGTATAGCGCATAAATCCCTATCGAACCTGGTACAAGACGTAGGAGCGGGCATATAGAGGTCTAATTTGCGCTTTTTATAGCAGAAATGATCAATATGAGTAAATGAATGAAATTTTACCTATCTGAAACCAAATCAATCTCAATGAAACTTGACATATACCTAGCACCAAGTCTCTTCTTTTGATTGGTATAGCGCATACATCCCTATCAAACCTGGTAGAAGACGTAGGAGCGCGAATATAGAGGTCTAAATGGGCGCTCTTTATAGCAGAAATGATCAATATGAGTAAATGAATGAAATTTTACCTATCTGAAACCAAATCAATCTCAATGAAACTTGACATATACCTAGCACCAAGTCTCTTCTTTTGATTGGTATAGCGCATACATCCCTATCAAACCTGGTAGAAGACGTAGGAGCGCGAATATAGAGGTCTAAATGGGCGCTCTTTATAGCAGAAATGATCAATATGAGTAAATGAATGAATTTTAACTATCTGAAACCAAATCAATCTCGATGAAACTTGAAATGGACCTAGCACCAAGTCTCCTCTTTCGATTGGTATAGCGCATACATCCCTATCGAACCTGGTAGAAGACGTAGGAGCGGGCATATAGAGGTCTAATGGGCGCTTTTTATAGCAGAAATGTTCAATATTAGTAAATGAATGAAATTTAACCTATCTGAAACCAAATCAATCTTGATGAAACTTGAAATGTACCAAGCACCAAGTCTCCTCTTTCGATTGGTATAGCGCATACATCCCTATCGAACCTAGTAGAAGAGGTAAGAGCGCGCTTATAGAGGTCTAATGGGCGTTTTTTATAGAAGAAATGATCAATATGAGTAAATAAATGAAATTCTACCTATCTGAAACCAAATCAATCTCAATGACACTTGACATGTACCAAGCACCAAGTCTCCTCTTTCGATTGGTATAGCGCATACATCCCTATCGAACCTGGTACAAGACGTAGGAGCGCGCATATAGAGGTCTAATGGGCGCATTTTATAGCAGAAATGATCAATATGAGTAAATGAATGTAATTTTACCTATCTGAAACCAAATCAATCTCGACGAAACTTGACATGTACCTAGCACCAAGTCTCCTCTTTTGATTGGTATAGCGAATACATCCTTATCGAACCTGGTACAAGACGTAGGAGCGCGCATATAGAGGTCTAATGGGCTCTTAATTATAGCAGAAATGATCAATTTGAGTAAATGAATGAAATTTTACCTATCTGAAACCAAATCAATCTCGATGAAACTTGAAATGTACCTAGAACCAAGTCTCCTCTTTCGATTGGTATAGCGCATACATCCCTATCGAACCTGGTACAAGACGTAGGAGCGCGCATATAGAGGTCTAATGGGCGCTTAATTATAGCAGAAATGATCAATATGAGTAAATGAATGAAATTTTACCTATCTGAAACCAAATCAATCTTGATGAAACTTGAAATGTACCAAGCACCAAGTCTCCTCTTTCGATTGGTATAGCGCATACATCCCTATCGAACCTGGTAGAAGACGTAGGAGCGCGCATATAGAGGTCTAATGGGCGCTTTTTATAGCAAAACTGATCAATATGAGTAAATGAATGAAGTTTTACCTATCTGAAACCAAATCAATCTCGATGAAACTTGACATGTACCTAGCCCCAAGTCTCCTCTTTCGATTGGTATAGCGCATACATCCCTATCGAACCTGGTAGAAGACGTAGGAGCGGGCATATAGAGGTCTAATGGGCGCTTTTTATAGCAGAAATGATCAATATGAGTAAATGAATGAAATTTTACCTATCTGAAACCAAATCAATCTCGATGAAACTTGACATGTACCTAGCACCAAGTCTCCTCTTTCGATTGGTATAGCGCATACATCCCTATCGAACCTGGTACAAGACGTAGGAGCGCGCATATAGAGGTCTAATGGGCGTTTAATTATAGCAGAAATGATCAATATGAGTAAATGAATGAATTTTACCTATCTGAAACCAAATCAATCTCGATGAAACTTGAGATGTACCTAGCACCAAGTCTCCTCTTTCGATTGGTATAGCGCATACATCCCTATCGAACCTGGTAGAAGACGTAGGAGCGCGCATATAGAGGTCTAATGGGCGCTTTTTATAGCAGAAATGATCAATATGAGTAAATGAATGAAGTTTTACCTATCTGAAACCAAATCAATCTCGATGAAACTTGACATGTACCTAGCACCAAGTCTCCTCTTTTGATTGGTATAGCGCATACGTCCCTATCGAACCTGGTAGAAGACGTAAGAGCGCGCATATAGAGGTTTAATGGGCGCTTTTTATAGCAGAAATGATCAATATGAGTAAATGAATGAAATTTTACCTATCTGAAACCAAATCAATCTCGATGAAACTTGACATGTACCTAGCACCAAGTCTCCTCTTTCGATTGGTATAGCGCATACATCCCTATCGAACCTGGTAGAAGACGTAGGAGCGGGCATATAGAGGGCTGATGGGCGCTTTTTATAGCAGAAATGATAAATATTAGTAAATGAATGAAATTTTACCTATCTGAAACCAAATCAATCTTGATGAAACTTGAAATGTACCAAGCACCAAGTCTCCTCTTTCGATTGGTATAGCGCATACATCCCTATCGAACCTGGTAGAAGACGTAGGAGCGCGCATATAGAGGTCTAATGGGCGCTTTTTATAGCAGAAATGATCAATATGAGTAAATGAATGAAGTTTTACCTATCTGAAACCAAATCAATCTCGATGAAACTTGACATGTTCCTAGCACCAAGTCTCCTCTTTTGATTGGTATAGCGCATACATCCCTATCGAACCTGGTAGAAGACGTAGGAGCGCGCATATAGAGGTTTAATGGGAGCTTTTTATAGCAGAAATGATCAATATGAGTAAATGAATGAAATTTTACCTATCTGAAACCAAATCAATCTCGAGGAAACTTGACATGTACCTAGCACCAAGTCTCCTCTTTCGATTGGTATAGCGCATACATCCCTATCGAACCTGGTAGAAGAGGTAGGAGCGGGCATATAGAGGTCTAATGGGCGCTTTTTATAGCAGAAATGATAAATATTAGTAAATGAATGAAATTTTACCTATCTGAAACCAAATCAATCTTGATGAAAATTGAAATGTACCAAGCACCAAGTCTCCTCTTTCGATTGGTATAGCGCATACATCCCTATCGAACCTGGTAGAAGACGTAGGAGCGCGCATATAGAGGTCTAATGGGCGCTTTTTATAGCAGAAATGATCAATATGAGTAAATGAATGAAGTTTTACCTATCTGAAACCAAATCAATCTCGATGAAACTTAACATATACCTAGCACCAAGTCTCCTCTTTTGATTGGTATAGCGCATACATCCCTATCGAACCTGGTAGAAGACGTAGTAGCGCGCATATAGAGGTTTAATGGGCGCTTTTTATAGCAGAAATGATCAATATGAGTAAATGAATGAAATTTTACCTATCTGAAACCAAATCAATCTCGATGAAACTTGAAATGTACCTAGCACCAAGTCTCCTCTTTCGATTGGTATAGCGCATACATCCCTATCGAACCTGGTACAAGACGTAGGAGCGCGCATATAGAGGTCTAATGGGCGCTTTTTATAGCAGAAATGATCAATATGAGTAAATGAATGAAGTTTTACCTATCTGAAACCAAATCAATCTCGATGAAACTTAACATGTACCTAGCACCAAGTCTTCTCTTTCGATTGGTATAGCGCATACATCCCTATCGAACCTGGTAGAAGACGTAGGAGCGCGCATATAGAGGTATAATGGGCGCTTTTTATAGCAGAAATGATCAATATGAGTAAATGAGTAAATGAATGAAGTTTTACCTATCTGAAACCAAATCAATCTCGATGAAACTTGACATGTACCTAGCACCAATTCTCTTCTTTCGATTGGTATAGCGCATACATCCCTATCGAACCTGGTAGAAGACGTAGTAGCGCGCATATAGAGGTTTAATGGGCGCTTTTTATAGCAGAAATGATCAATATGAGTAAATGAATGAAATTTTACCTATCTGAAACCAAATCAATCTCGATGAAACTTGAAATGTACCTAGCACCAAGTCTCATCTTTCGATTGGTATAGCGCATACATCCCTATCGAACCTGGTACAAGACGTAGGAGCGGGCATATAGAGGTCTAATGGGCGCTTTTTATAGCAGAAATGATAAATATTAGTAAATGAATGAAATTTTACCTATCTGAAACCAAATCAATCTTGATGAAACTTGAAATGTACCAAGCACCAAGTCTCCTCTTTCGATTGGTATAGCGCATACATCCCTATCGAACCTGGTACAAGACGTAGGAGCGCGCATATAGAGGTCTAATGGGCGCTTTTTGTAGCAGAAATGATCAATATGAGTAAATGAATGAAGTTTTACCTATCTGAAACCAAATCAATCTCGATGAAACTTAACATGTACCTAGCACCAAGTCTGCTCTTTCGATTGGTATAGCGCATACATCCCTATCGAACCTGGTAGAAGACGTAGGAGCGCGCATATAGAGGTCTAATGGGCGCTTTTTATAGCAGAAATGATCAATATGAGTAAATGAGTAAATGAATGAAGTTTTACCTATCTGAAACCAAATCAATCTCGATGAAACTTGACATGTACCTAGCACCAATTCTCTTCTTTCGATTGGTATAGCGCATACATCCCTATCGAACCTGGTAGAAGACGTAGTAGCGCGCATATAGAGGTTTAATGGGCGCTTTTTATAGCAGAAATGATCAATATGAGTAAATGAATGAAATTTTACCTATCTGAAACCAAATCAATCTCGATGAAACTTGACATGTACCTAGCACCAAGTCTCCTCTTTCGATTGGTATAGCGCATACATCCCTATCGAACCTGGTAGAAGACGTAGGAGCGGGCATATAGAGGTCTAATGGGCGCTTTTTATAGCAGAAATGATAAATATTAGTAAATGAATGAAATTTTACCTATCTGAAACCAAATTAATCTTGATGAAACTTGAAATGTACCAAGCACCAAGTCTCCTCTTTCGATTGGTATAGCGCATACATCCCTATCGAACCTGGTAGAAGACGTAGTAGCGCGCATATAGAGGTCTAATGGGCGCTTTTTATAGCAGAAATGATCAATATGAGTAAATGAATGAAGTTTTACCTATCTGAAACCAAATCAATCTCGATGAAACTTGAAATGTACCTAGCACCAAGTCTCCTCTTTCGATTGGTATAGCGCATACATCCCTATCGAACCTGGTACAAGACGTAGGAGCGGGCATATAGAGGTCTAATGGGCGCTTTTTATAGCAGAAATGATAAATATTAGTAAATGAATGAAATTTTACCTATCTGAAACCAAATCAATCTTGATGAAACTTGAAATGTACCAAGCACCAAGTCTCCTCTTTCGATTGGTATAGCGCATACATCCCTATCGAACCTGGTAGAAGACGTAGGAGCGCGCATATAGAGGTCTAATGGGCGCTTTTTATAGCAGAAATGATCAATATGAGTAAATGAATGAAGTTTTACCTATCTGAAACCAAATCAATCTCGATGAAACTTAACATGTACCTAGCACCAAGTCTCCTCTTTCGATTGGTATAGCGCATACATCCCTATCGAACCTGGTAGAAGACGTAGGAGCGCGCATATAGAGGTCTAATGGGCGCTTTTTATAGCAGAAATGATCAATATGAGTAAATGAGTAAATGAATGAAGTTTTACCTATCTGAAACCAAATCAATCTCGATGAAACTTGACATGTACCTAGCACCAATTCTCTTCTTTCGATTGGTATAGCGCATACATCCCTATCGAACCTGGTAGAAGACGTAGTAGCGCGCATATAGAGGTTTAATGGGCGCTTGTTATAGCAGAAATGATCAATATGAGTAAATGAATGAAATTTTACCTATCTGAAACCAAATCAATCTCGATGAAACTTGACATGTACCTAGCCCCAAGTCTCCTCTTTCGATTGGTATAGCGCATACATCCCTATCGAACCTGGTAGAAGACGTAGGAGCGGGCATATAGAGGTCTAATGGGCACTTTTTATAGCAGAAATGATAAATATTAGTAAATGAATGAAATTTTACCTATCTGAAACCAAATTAATCTTGATGAAACTTGAAATGTACCAAGCACCAAGTCTCCTCTTTCGATTGGTATAGCGCATACATCCCTATCGAACCTGGTAGAAGACGTAGGAGCGCGCATATAGAGGTCTAATGGGCGCTTTTTATAGCAGAAATGATCAATATGAGTAAATGAATGAAGTTTTACCTATCTGAAACCAAATCAATCTCGATGAAACTTAACATGTACCTAGCACCAAGTCTCCTCTATCGATTGGTATAGCGCATACATCCCTATCGAACCTGGTAGAAGACGTAGAACCGCGCATATAGAGGTCTAATGGGCGCTTTTTATAGCAGAAATGATCAATATGAGTAAATGAATGAAGTTTTACCTATCTGAAACCAAATCAATCTCGATGAAACTTGAAATGTACCTAGAACCAAGTCTCTTCTTTCGATTGGTATAGCGCATACATCCCTATCGAACCTGGTACAAGACGTAGGAGCGCGCATATAGAGGTCTAATTGGCGCTTAATTATAGCAGAAATGATCAATATGAGTAAATGAATGAATTTTACCTATCTGAAACCAAATCAATCTCGATGAAACTTGACATGTACCTAGCCCCAAGTCTCCTCTTTCGATTGGTATAGCGCATACATCCCTATCGAACCTGGTACAAGAAGTAGGAGCGCGCATATAGAGGTCTAATTGGCGCTTAATTATAGCAGAAATGATCAATATGAGTAAATGAATGAATTTTACCTATCTGAAACCAAATCAATCTCGATGAAACTTGACATGTACCTAGCCCCAAGTCTCCTCTTTCGATTGGTATAGCGCATACATCCCTATCGAACCTGGTAGAAGACGTAGGAGCGGGCACATAGAGGTCTATTTTGCGCTTTTTATAGCAGAAATGATAAATATTAGTAAATGAATGAAATTTTACCTATCTGAAACCAAATCAATCTTGATGAAACTTGATATGTACCAAGCACCAAGTCTCCTCTTTCGATTAGTATAGCGCATACATCCCTATCGAACATGGTAGAAGAAGTAGGAGCGCGCATATAGAGGTCTAATGGGCGCTTTTTATAGCAGAAATGATCAATATGAGTAAAAGAGTAAATGAATGAAGTTTTACCTATCTGAAACCAAATCAATCTCGATGAAACTTGACATGTACCTAGCACCAATTCTCTTCTTTCGATTGGTATAGCGCATACATCCCTATCGAACCTGGTAGAAGACGTAGTAGCGCGCATATAGAGGTTTAATGGGCGCTTTTTATAGCAGAAATGATCAATATGAGTAAATGAATGAAATTTTACCTATCTGAAACCAAATCAATCTCGATGAAACTTGACATGTACCTAGCACCAAGTCTCCTCTTTCGATTGGTATAGCGCATACATCCCTATCGAACCTGGTACAAGACGTAGGAGCGCGCATATAGAGGTCTAATGGGCGCTTTTTATAGCAGAAATGATAAATATTAGTAAATGAATGAAATTTTACCTATCTGAAACCAAATCAATCTTGATGAAACTTGAAATGTACCAAGCACCAAGTCTCCTCTTTCGATTGGTATAGCGCATACATCCCTATCGAACCTGGTAGAAGACGTAGGAGCGCGCATATAGAGGTCTAATGGGCGCTTTTTATAGCAGAAATGATCAATATGAGTAAATGAATGAAGTTTTACCTATCTGAAACCAAATCAATCTCGATGAAACTTAACATGTACCTAGCACCAAGTCTCCTCTATCGATTGGTATAGCGCATACATCCCTATCGAACCTGGTAGAAGACGTAGGAGCGCGCATATAGAGGTCTAATGGGCGCTTTTATAGCAGAAATGATCAATATGAGTAAATGAATGAAGTTTTACCTATCTGAAACCAAATCAATCTCGATGAAACTTGAAATGTACCTAGAACCAAGTCTCTTCTTTCGATTGGTATAGCGCATACATCCCTATCGAACCTGGTACAAGACGTAGGAGCGCGCATATAGAGGTCTAATTGGCGCTTAATTATAGCAGAAATGATCAATATGAGTAAATGAATGAATTTTACCTATCTGAAACCAAATCAATCTCGATGAAACTTGACATGTACCTAGCCCCAAGTCTCCTCTTTCGATTGGTATAGCGCATACATCCCTATCGAACCTGGTACAAGACGTAGGAGCGCGCATATAGAGGTCTAATTGGCGCTTAATTATAGCAGAAATGATCAATATGAGTAAATGAATGAATTTTACCTATCTGAAACCAAATCAATCTCGATGAAACTTGACATGTACCTAGCACCAAGTCTCCTCTTTCGATTGGTATAGCGCATACATCCCTATCGAACCTGGTAGAAGACGTAGGAGCGGGCACATAGAGGTCTAATTTGCGCTTTTTATAGCAGAAATGATCAATATGAGTAAATGAATGAAATTTTACCTATCTGAAACCAAATCAATCTTGATGAAACTTGATATGTACCAAGCATCAAGTCTCCTCTTTCGATTAGTATAGCGCATACATCCCTATCGAACATGGTAGAAGAAGTAGGAGCGCGCATATAGAGGTCTAATGGGCGCTTTTTATAGCAGAAATGATCAATATGAGTAAATGAATGAAATTTTACCTATCTGAAACCAAATCAATCTCGATGAAACTTGAAATGTACCAAGCACCAAGTCTCCTCTTTCGATTGGTATAGCGCATACATCACTATCGAACCTGGTAGAAGACGTAGGAGCGCGCTTACAGAGGTCTAATGGGCGTTTTTTATAGCAGAAATGATCAATATGAGTAAATAAATGAAATTCTACCTATCTGAAACCAAATCAATCTCAATGACACTTGACATGTACCT
Source organism: Pinctada fucata (assembly GCA_028142955.1). Taxonomy (NCBI): domain Eukaryota; kingdom Metazoa; phylum Mollusca; class Bivalvia; order Pterioida; family Pteriidae; genus Pinctada; species Pinctada fucata. The sequence continues at coordinate 26,813,582 of AP027110.1, read as the reverse complement.
AGCACCAAGTCTCCTCTTTCGATTGGTATAGCGCATACATCCCTATCGAACCTGGTAGAAGACGTAGGAGCGGGCACATAGAGGTCTAATGGGCGCTTTTTATAGCAGAAATGATCAATATGAGTAAATGAATGAAGTTTTACCTATCTGAAACGAAATCAATCTCGATGAAACTTGAAATGTACCTAGAACCAAGTCTCCTCTTTCGATTGGTATAGCGCATACATCCCTATCGAACCTGGTACAAGACGTAGGAGCGCGCATATAGAGGTCTAATTGGCGCTTAATTATAGCAGAAATGATCAATATGAGTAAATGAATGAATTTTACCTATCTGAAACCAAATCAATCTCGATGAAACTTGACATGTACCTAGCCCCAAGTCTCCTCTTTCGATTGGTATAGCGCATACATCCCTATCGAACCTGGTAGAAGACGTAGGAGCGGGCACATAGAGGTCTAATTTGCGCTTTCTATAGCAGAAATGATCAATATGAGTAAATGAATGAAATTTTACCTATCTGAAACCAAATCAATCTTGATGAAACTTGAAATGTACCAAGCACCAAGTCTCCATTTTCGATTAGTATAGCGCATACATCCCTATCGAACATAGTAGAAGAAGTAGGAGCGCGCATATAGAAGTCTAATGGGCGCTTTTTATAGCAGAAATGATCAATATGAGTAAATGAATGAAATTTTACCTATCTGAAACCAAATCAATCTCGATGAAACTTGAAATGTACCAAGCACCAAGTCTCCTCTTTCGATTGGTATAGCGCATACATCACTATCGAACCTGGTAGAAGACGTAGGAGCGCGCTTACAGAGGTCTAATGGGCGTTTTTTATAGCAGAAATGATCAATATGAGTAAATAAATGAAATTCTACCTATCTGAAACCAAATCAATCTCAATGACACTTGACATGTACCTAGCACCAAGTCTCCTCTTTCGATTGGTATAGCGCATGCATCCCTATCGAATCTGGTACAAGACGTAGGAGCGCGCATATAGAGGTCTAATGGGCGCATTTTATAGCAGAAATGATCAATATGAGTAAATGAATGAAATTTTACCTATCTGAAACCAAATCAATCTCGATGAAACTTGAAATGTTCCTAGCCCCAAGTCTCCTCTTTCGATTGGTATAGCGCATACATCCCTATCGAACCTGGTACAAGACGTAGGAGCGCGCATATAGAGGTCTAATTGGCGCTTAATTATAGCAGAAATGATCAATATGAGTAAATGAATGAAATTTTACCTATCTGAAACCAAATCAATCTTGATGAAACTTGAAATGTACCAAGACCAAGACTCCTCTTTCGATTGGTATAGCGCATACATCCCTATCGAACCTGGTACAAGACGTAGCAGCGCGCATATAGAGGTCTAATTGGCGCTTAATTATAGCAGAAATGATCAATATGAGTAAATGAATGAATTTTACCTATCTGAAACCAAATCAATCTCGATGAAACTTGACATGTACCTAGCACCAAGTCTCCTCTATCGATTGGTATAGCGCATACATCCCTATCGAACCTGGTAGAAGACGTAGGTGCGGGCATATAGAGGTCTAATGGGCGCTTTTTATAGCAGAAATGATCAATATGAGTAAATGAATGAAATTTTACCTATCTGAAACCAAATCAATCTCGATGAAACTTGAAATGTACCAAGCACCAAGTCTCCTCTTTCGATTGGTATAGCGCATACATCCCTATCGAACCTGGTAGAAGACGTCGGAGCGCGCTTACAGAGGTCTAATGGGCGTTTTTTATAGCAGAAATGATCAATATGAGTAAATAAATGAAATTCTACCTATCTGAAACCAAATCAATCTCAATGACACTTGACATGTACCTAGCACCAAGTCTCCTCTTTCGATTGGTATAGCGCATGCATCCCTATCGAACCTCGTACAAGACGTAGGAGCGCGCATATAGAGGTCTAATGGGCGCATTTTATAGCAGAAATGATCAATATGAGTAAATGAATGAAATTTTACCTATCTGAAACCAAATCAATCTCCTTGAAACTTGACATGTACCTAGCACCAAGTCTCCTCTTTTGATTGGTATAGCGCATACATCCTTATCGAACCTGGTACAAGACGTAGGAGCGCGCATATAGAGGTCTTATGGGCTCTTAATTATAGCAGAAATGATCAATATGAGTAAATGAATGAAATTTTACCTATCTGAAACCAAATCAATCTCGATGAAACTTGAAATGTACCTAGAACCAAGTCTCCTCTTTCGATTGGTATAGCGCATACATCCCTATCGAACCTGGTACAAGACGTAGGAGCGCGCATATAGAGGTCTAATTGGCGCTTAATTATAGCAGAAATGATCAATATGAGTAAATGAATGAATTTTACCTATCTGAAACCAAATCAATCTCGACGAAACTTGACATGTACCTAGCACCAAGTCTCCTCTTTCGATTGGTATAGCGCATACATCCCTATCGATCCTGGTAGAAGACGTAGGAGCGGGCACATAGAGGTCTAATTTGCGCTTTTTATAGCAGAAATGATCAATATGAGTAAATGAATGAAATTTTACCTATCTGAAACCAAATCAATCTTGATGAAACTTGATATGTACCAAGCACCAAGTCTCTTCTTTCGATTGGTATAGCGCATAAATCCCTATCGAACATGGTAGAAGAAGTAGGAACGCGCATATAGAGGTCTAATGGGCGCTTTTTATAGCAGAAATGATCAATATGAGTAAATGAATGAAAGTTTACCTATCTGAAACCAAATCAATCTCGATGAAACTTGAGATGTACCTAGCCCCAAGTCTCCTCTTTCGATTGGTATAGCGCATACATCCCTATCGAACATGGTACAAGACGTAGGAGCGCGCATATAGAGGTCTAATGGGCGCTTAATTATAGCAGAAATGATCAATATGAGTAAATGAATGAAATTCTACCTTTCTGAAACCAAATCAATCTCGATGAAACTTGACATGGACCTAGCACCAAGTCTCTTCTTTCGATTGGTATAGCGCATACATCCCTATCGAACATGGTAGAAGAAGTAGGAACGCGCATATAGAGGTCTAATGGGCGCTTTTTATAGCAGAAATGATCAATATGAGTAAATGAATGAAAGTTTACCTATCTGAAACCAAATCAATCTCGATGAAACTTGAGATGTACCTAGCCCCAAGTCTCCTCTTTCGATTGGTATAGCGCATACATCCCTATCGAACCTGGTACAAGACGTAGGAGCGCGCATATAGAGGTCTAATTGGCGCTTAATTATAGCAGAAATGATCAATATGAGTAAATGAATGAATTTTACCTATCTGAAACCAAATCAATCTCAATGACACTTGACATGTACCTAGCACCAAGTCTCCTCTTTCGATTGGTATAGCGCATGCATCCCTATCGAATCTGGTACAAGACGTAGGAGCGCGCATATAGAGGTCTAATGGGCGCATTTTATAGCAGAAATGATCAATATGAGTAAATGAATGAAATTTTACCTATCTGAAACCAAATCAATCTCGATGAAACTTGAAATGTTCCTAGCCCCAAGTCTCCTCTTTCGATTGGTATAGCGCATACATCCCTATCGAACCTGGTACAAGACGTAGGAGCGCGCATATAGAGGTCTAATTGGCGCTTAATTATAGCAGAAATGATCAATATGAGTAAATGAATGAAATTTTACCTATCTGAAACCAAATCAATCTTGATGAAACTTGAAATGTACCAAGACCAAGACTCCTCTTTCGATTGGTATAGCGCATACATCCCTATCGAACCTGGTACAAGACGTAGCAGCGCGCATATAGAGGTCTAATTGGCGCTTAATTATAGCAGAAATGATCAATATGAGTAAATGAATGAATTTTACCTATCTGAAACCAAATCAATCTCGATGAAACTTGACATGTACCTAGCACCAAGTCTCCTCTATCGATTGGTATAGCGCATACATCCCTATCGAACCTGGTAGAAGACGTAGGTGCGGGCATATAGAGGTCTAATGGGCGCTTTTTATAGCAGAAATGATCAATATGAGTAAATGAATGAAATTTTACCTATCTGAAACCAAATCAATCTCGATGAAACTTGAAATGTACCAAGCACCAAGTCTCCTCTTTCGATTGGTATAGCGCATACATCCCTATCGAACCTGGTAGAAGACGTCGGAGCGCGCTTACAGAGGTCTAATGGGCGTTTTTTATAGCAGAAATGATCAATATGAGTAAATAAATGAAATTCTACCTATCTGAAACCAAATCAATCTCAATGACACTTGACATGTACCTAGCACCAAGTCTCCTCTTTCGATTGGTATAGCGCATGCATCCCTATCGAACCTCGTACAAGACGTAGGAGCGCGCATATAGAGGTCTAATGGGCGCATTTTATAGCAGAAATGATCAATATGAGTAAATGAATGAAATTTTACCTATCTGAAACCAAATCAATCTCCTTGAAACTTGACATGTACCTAGCACCAAGTCTCCTCTTTTGATTGGTATAGCGCATACATCCTTATCGAACCTGGTACAAGACGTAGGAGCGCGCATATAGAGGTCTTATGGGCTCTTAATTATAGCAGAAATGATCAATATGAGTAAATGAATGAAATTTTACCTATCTGAAACCAAATCAATCTCGATGAAACTTGAAATGTACCTAGAACCAAGTCTCCTCTTTCGATTGGTATAGCGCATACATCCCTATCGAACCTGGTACAAGACGTAGGAGCGCGCATATAGAGGTCTAATTGGCGCTTAATTATAGCAGAAATGATCAATATGAGTAAATGAATGAATTTTACCTATCTGAAACCAAATCAATCTCGACGAAACTTGACATGTACCTAGCACCAAGTCTCCTCTTTCGATTGGTATAGCGCATACATCCCTATCGATCCTGGTAGAAGACGTAGGAGCGGGCACATAGAGGTCTAATTTGCGCTTTTTATAGCAGAAATGATCAATATGAGTAAATGAATGAAATTTTACCTATCTGAAACCAAATCTATCTTGATGAAACTTGATATGTACCAAGCACCAAGTCTCTTCTTTCGATTGGTATAGCGCATAAATCCCTATCGAACATGGTAGAAGAAGTAGGAACGCGCATATAGAGGTCTAATGGGCGCTTTTTATAGCAGAAATGATCAATATGAGTAAATGAATGAAGTTTTACCTATCTGAAACGAAATCAATCTCGATGAAACTTGAAATGTACCTAGAACCAAGTCTCCTCTTTCGATTGGTATAGCGCATACATCCCTATCGAACCTGGTACAAGACGTAGGAGCGCGCATATAGAGGTCTAATTGGCGCTTAATTATAGCAGAAATGATCAATATGAGTAAATGAATGAAAGTTTACCTATCTGAAACCAAATCAATCTCGATGAAACTTGAGATGTACCTAGCCCCAAGTCTCCTCTTTCGATTGGTATAGCGCATACATCCCTATCGAACATGGTACAAGACGTAGGAGCGCGCATATAGAGGTCTAATGGGCGCTTAATTATAGCAGAAATGATCAATATGAGTAAATGAATGAAATTCTACCTTTCTGAAACCAAATCAATCTCGATGAAACTTGACATGGACCTAGCACCAAGTCTCTTCTTTCGATTGGTATAGCGCATACATCCCTATCGAACCTGGTAGAAGACGTAGGAGCGCGCATATAGAGGTCTAATGGGCGCTTTTTATAGCAGAAATGATCAATATGAGTAAATGAATGAAATTTTACCTATCTGAAACCAAATCAATCTCAATGATACTTGACATGTACCTAGCACCAAGTCTCCTCTTTCGATTGGTATAGCGCATACATCCCTATCGAACCTGGTACAAGACGTAGGAGCGCGCATATAGAGGTCTAATGGGCGCTTTTTATAGCAGAAATGATCAATATGAGTAAATGAATGAAATTTTACCTATCTGAAACCAAATCAATCTCGATGAAACTTGAAATATACCAAGCACCAAGTCTCCTCTTTCGATTGGTATAGCGCATACATCCCTATCGAACCTGGTAGAAGACGTAGGAGCGCGCTTACAGAGGTCTAATGGGCGTTTTTTATAGCAGAAATGATCAATATGAGTAAATAAATGAAATTCTACCTATCTGAAACCAAATCAATCTCAATGACACTTGACATGTACCTAGCACCAAGTCTCCTCTTTCGATTGGTATAGCGCATGCATCCCTATCGAACCTGGTACAAGACGTATGAGCGCGCATATAGAGGTCTAATGGGCGCATTTTAAAGCACAAATGATCAATATGAGTAAATGAATGAAATTTTACCTATCTGAAACCAAATCAATCTCCTTGAAACTTGACATGTACCTAGCACCAAGTCTCCTCTTTTGATTGGTATAGCGCATACATCCTTATCGAACCTGGTACAAGACGTAGGAGCGCGCATATAGAGGTCTAATCGGCTCTTAATTATAGCAGAAATGATCAATATGAGTAAATGAATGAAATTTTACCTATCTGAAACCAAATCAATCTCGATGAAACTTGAAATGTACCTAGAACCAAGTCTCCTCTTTCGATTGGTATAGCGCATACATCCCTATCGAACCTGGTACAAGACGTAGGAGCGCGCATATAGAGGTCTACTTGGCGCTTAATTATAGCAGAAATGATCAGTATGAGTAAATGAATGAAATTTTACCTATCTGAAACCAAATCAATCTTGATGAAACTTGAAATGTACCAAGACCAAGACTCCCCTTTCGATTGGTATAGCGCATACATCCCTATCGAACCTGGTACAAGACGTAGGAGCGCGCATATAGAGGTCTAATTGGCGCTTAATTATAGCAGAAATGATCAATATGAGTAAATGAATGAATTTTACCTATCTGAAACCAAATCAATCTCGATGACACTTGACATGGACCTAGCACCAAGTCTCCTCTATCGATTGGTATAGCGCATACATCCGTATCGAACCTGGTAGAAGACGTAGGAGCGGGCATATAGAGGTCTAATGGGCGCTTTTTATAGCAGAAATGATCAATATGAGTAAATGAATGAAATTTTACCTATCTGAAACCAAATCAATCTCGATGAAACTTGACATGGACCTAGCACCAAGTCTCTTCTTTCGATTGGTATAGCGCATACATCCCTATCGAACCTGGTAGAAGACATAGGAGCGCGCATATAGAGGTCTAATGAGCGCTTTTTATAGCAGAAATGATCAATATGAGTAAATGAATGAAGTTTTACCTATCTGAAACCAAATCAATCTCGATGAAACTTGACATGTACCTAGCACCAAGTCTCCTCTATCGATTGGTATAGAGCATACATCCCTATCGAACCTGGTACAAGACGTAGGAGCGCGCATATAGAGGTCTAATGGGCGCTTTTTATAGCAGAAATGATCAATATGAGTAAATGAATGAAATTTTACCTATCTGAAACCAAATCAATCTCAATGATACTTGACATGTACCTAGCACCAAGTCTCCTCTTTCGATTGGTATAGCGCATACATCCCTATCGAACCTGGTACAAGACGTAGGAGCGCGCATATAGAGGTCTAATGGGCGCCTTTTATAGCAGAAATGATCAATATGGGTAAATGAATGTAATTTTACCTATCTGAAACCAAATCAATCTCGATGAAACTTGACATGTACCTAGCACCAAGTCTCCTCTTTCGATTGGTATAGGGCATACATCCCTATCGAACCTGGTAGAAGACGTAGGAGCGCGCATATAGAGGTCTAATGGGCGCTTTTTATAGCAGAAATGATCAATATGAGTAAATGAATGAAGTTTTACCTATCTGAAACCAAATCAATCTCGATGAAACTTGACATGTACCTAGCACCAAGTCTCCTCTTTCGATTGGTATAGCGCATACATCCCTATCGAACCTGGTAGAAGAAGTAGGAGCGCGCATATAGAGGTCTAATGGGCGCTTTTTATAGCAGAAATGATCAATATCAGTAAATGAATGAAAGGACCAGAGCCACGAACGGCAAAATCGGCCTAATTTGCCACAACGTTCATCTTTTATATTTTGATAATACCATATTTCAGCACTTCAGAACTGGCCAACTTTGTGATTTACGGCCTTGCTGAAGCAAAATATTTTAATGTGAATTGAGGGTATGGTATATTGTTTGCGACGTCATTTGACGTCATTTTCACATATGACGTCGCATAATGTCAGGACAAGTACCATGAATTACTTAGTATTAGAAATGATAAGAGATATTTCTACATTGAGAAAATGTGTGAAATATTAATTTAAAGAAAACATATTTTAAAAATTTCTATAAATACAATATGTGTACAATATATTATGTACAATCCGTGTTTGTTTTGCCTTTGCTCGAAATCACAGGCTGAAAATATTCGTCCTGGAACTACAGTATGCATGTCTTCAATGTAAAACTTTTACTTTTTGTATTCGTTTAAATCTCGTAAGATGTAAGCTGCATCGATCCACAAGAAATTGATGTCATTATTTATGATTATATGAAAAAAAATCAAAGAAAGACTTCATGTTTACCATCGGCATGAATCACGGATCCGATACGTCCAAACTAACCTAGAAGAGTGTTAGGCTGTATCAGATCAGACAAAGGAATACCATATATGCTTCCTCATTTTTTCCGAGAATTACTGAAATACCGTTAAATTCAAAGATTTTCTCGTAATAAAGTTGTCAGAACATCACCAATCAAAAGTGAATATCCCTGTACAACATCAAAACACGGTTCTATATCTGCTGCAGATCTAGATAATTAAAGCATCCACTTAATTTTGCCGTAGATACACCACTGTCAGTGATGTATGAAGATGAACATTGATGTGACTCAATTTGACATCTATAAGTACTTCAAATTTGTTCCTATAAACTAGTAGGCTCAAATTACACATATCAGTTTTTAATCCAATTTCGCGGTCAGTTGCTGGACTAGACAGAGATAATGAAAACCCCTTCCATACACTTCGGTGCATATGAGTCAATGACTCAATATAAATAAGTACAGCTAAAACTCGAGTTAAAAAATGAGAAAAATAATGTCTTAATTCATTGCATGATTTTCCTTCTAAAATCAGTGTGTAATACCCATTTGCAGAGGTTGTGGCGGAAAAAGGAATTAGGGGGCGGGATATTTCTAACATAAAAGCGAAGGGTCCCATTCGGGTCAATGGTAGCGGACTTTGAACACAGAGAAAAAACGATGGTTGCACTTTGAATATTTTGTATTTTAAATTACTTTTCATACTCCCGTTCTTATCATGACATATATAATTATTGATTAGAGAAATACGTGTGACTCTTCTCACATGTATGTGCTAGTACTAGTATAAGTGTTGGGCAATCGGAAGTTAAATCATAATCGATAAGCGGAAATAATCGGACGGGCATAACCCATTATTATTATAATCGGAAAATTCAAAACATTTCTTTTTTTTCATTTTGCAACCAACAATGAATTGAAATAAACAACAAACCATTATTTCTTTGAATAAAATTGTTTTATTGAGTAATGCACTTTCGATCACAACTACTATCCCTATACCAAATACCCTATCAATTCGTTCAAGCTTCTTTTTCTTGAATACCATGCAACAGACAATGTCATACACTAGTATGTACTTTGAAGTACGAGGAAAAAAATTATTAGTATAAAAGGGAAATACACGAATTTATCAAAGGCAAGATACTAAATCGGACAATCCGGTAACCAGCGATGTCGGCGACAATCGCGTTTGATTTTCAACATCGATTAGTTATGTTCATCGCTGGCCATTCAACGACCGACAATCGATCGTCAGCGATAATCGTTCCATAACTAAACTAGAATCCGTTGCTATGACTCCCATTCTGATACATTTTCAGTGTCATTTTGTGTGAAGAGAGAACATTTTTCAAAGAGGTGTAGATCTATTTACTCCGATTTAAGGATTCTCAGGGATAGAATCGATAGTCGGCGAGTTGGATATTTTAGAGACGATAGCGAAGATGGCTGCGACTATCGTTACAATAATACAGTGTGTATTAATGTGAACAAGATAGAGATCGAGGTATGGAATACGAATACGATGTACGTAATGATTCGCGCTTAGAGGAATGAAAATTTAGGTACGTTACACGAATATGAAAACCACTGATCCAAATCTGCCAGAACAGTACCATGAATGTGACAAAACGATGGCATAGATGCACAACATTATTAATGTCTGGATCGATGGACTGTAGCAAAGATGATTAATGTTCGAATGTTATGAATTGCAGCGTGCGCGTACTTTTTAAGAATCAATTTTTTTTCTCACATTTTTGCAATATCGGGTGATTGGCGAATCTCAAGGGAGGGATGAGGCCAGGGCGAGAAGGGGAGCATGTTCTAGACTCTCCCCTTTTTGCGGTCAACATTTTTAATGATGTGATTTTTGTTTTCAGAACTTGATGATTAAGCTTTTATAACAGTTGGGTGTCCTTGAAAATTATTTAATTTTACAAAATATTTTAATGCAAATCTTTCTTTTCATATGAAAGTTTACGTTCTCATTTGTATAAATTCAAATTTTCAGGCGAATCTAACGCATACATTCGCTGCTATAGCCGTTTGAAAACGTCATTTTAATTTGGGGTGCGCAGCTCTAATTCATTTCGCTGGCGCCACCTATAATGTATTGTGTTTTTATAATAGAGGTATATGGAGATTTAGTTTTACAAATTCGACAATATTATGGTCGTTACTGCATATTTTCAAATAAAACTTTTTATGTCTCTTTTTTTTTCTCAACCCAGACCCGTCGGAATAAATTTTACGTTTTCAATAAAATTTCTTTTTAGGAAAAAGGTATCTTTGAATAAATTATTATATCACGGTCTCCTATCCCCTGTTATTAGTTATATTGGGCGCTGGACTTTATATTACATCAAAATAAAGAGACAGAGAATTGATCCAGCATGGTCTGAACCTCAATCAAAATTCGCTGGTTCGATATCGTTCGTCAATCATCTATTTCAAATTAATCATTTGATTGCAAGTTTTCTATCTTTTTTTTTGTCTTCAAAATCCCCACCTCCTCTTTAAAAGAATTAGATCATAAATGTTTCTTCCTGGGTGTCGGTCGATCTATTTTGCTTCTTTATGCATTCATATTACGTCTTTCTTTTATGTTACGCATTCTCACTATTTCAATCACGTTTTCTACCCCTTATCTTCCAATTTTCTTTCGTATAGGATAACTGTAGAAAGCCGATGCATTTTTTGTTTACATATTTTATTCCCGTTTTAGGAACATTTTAGGAAATAACATACATATATATTTAACAAACAAATGAACCGAAACCCCCCAAATCCCACATACATTATATTTGCCTTCTTTAAAAGATTTTAAAATTATTCTCTTATTTTTCCCTCGTAGTATCACGTGTATTCATGCCGATATATACAGGGAAGACATAGAGTGCTTCAAAAAATTTAAGTATAACAAAAATATTATCGTAACTACTCGAGTGCACAACCTGACATTTCAGGAAATTTATAAACGTCAATTTTGATGACGTCATTGGTATAAATGACGTCACAAATATTATCTACTATGGAGCAGATATCTGAAGGATTGGAATAATTTGAAATAGGTGTAAAAATAATCAACCGCCAAATTTATAAAATTTTACATAATTTTAAAAGCTTTCAGATTATCTACTACCTATCTTGAAATACAACTTCTCATTTTCATAGTCTGGAAGTCTTTTTCATGACGTTCTAACCATCTTTGATGAACAATTTGTCAAGAAATGTGCCAACAGAGAACTCATAAAAGTTTAATTTTCGACTACGACCGGACCTTCTACCAAAATAATCTTCCTCGAAATAATCACAGGTATAATCAAAGAATATTTAAATATAATTATTTTTTTGGTAGAATGTCCGGCCCTTTGCGAAATTATCGATCAAATTTCATGATATCTCACAAAAATACCGGAAATGCCAATCCTGGCTTGGTTTTGGGCTCTATATCTTCTTAAGACATGTCCGGAATCTCACAACTTCGCACGTTTTCGAAAGACAAAATGTTCTCCTTTCCTTTAGTTGATAATTTAGAAACATTGTCTGTGTTTGAAAATATACGAAAACTTTAGGCCGATATCGCCGTTCGTGGCTCTGGTCCTTTACCTATCTGAAACCAAATCAATCTCGATGAAACTTGATATATACCTAGCACAAAGTTTCCTCTTTCGATTGGTATAGCGCATACATCCCTATCGAACCTGGTAGAAGACGTAGGAGCGCGCATATAGAGGTCTAATTGGCGCTTAATTATAGCAGAAATGATCAATATGAGTAAATGAATGAATTTTACCTATCTGAAACCAAATCAATCTCGATGAAACTTGACATGTACCTAGCCCCAAGTCTCCTCTTTCGATTGGTATAGCGCATAAATCCCTATCGAACCTGGTACAAGACGTAGGAGCGGGCATATAGAGGTCTAATTTGCGCTTTTTATAGCAGAAATGATCAATATGAGTAAATGAATGAAATTTTACCTATCTGAAACCAAATCAATCTCAATGAAACTTGACATATACCTAGCACCAAGTCTCTTCTTTTGATTGGTATAGCGCATACATCCCTATCAAACCTGGTAGAAGACGTAGGAGCGCGAATATAGAGGTCTAAATGGGCGCTCTTTATAGCAGAAATGATCAATATGAGTAAATGAATGAATTTTAACTATCTGAAACCAAATCAATCACGATGAAACTTGAAATGGACCTAGCACCAAGTCTCCTCTTTCGATTGGTATAGCGCATACATCCTTATCGAACCTGGTAGAAGACGTAGGAGCGGGCATATAGAGGTCTAATGGGCGCTTTTTATAACAGAAATGTTCAATATTAGTAAATGAATGAAATTTAACCAATCTGAAACCAAATCAATCTCAATGATACTTGACATGTACCTAGCACCAAGTCTCCTCTTTCGATTGGTATAGCGCATACATCCCTATCGAATCTGGTACAAGACGTAGGAGCGCGCATATAGAGGTCTAATGGGCGCTTTTTATAGCAGAAATGATCAATATGGGTAAATGAATGTAATTTTACCTATCTGAAACCAAATCAATCTCGATGAAACTTGACATGTACCTAGCACCAAGTCTCCTCTTTCGATTGGTAAAGGGCATACATCCCTATCGAACCTGGTAGAAGACGTAGGAGCGCGCATATAGAGGTCTAATGGGCGCTTTTTATAGCAGAAATGATCAATATGAGTAAATGAATGAAGTTTTACCTATCTGAAACCAAATCAATCTCGATGAAACTTGACATGTACCTAGCACCAAGTCTCCTCTTTCGATTGGTATAGCGCATACATCCCTATCGAACCTGGTAGAAGAAGTAGGAGCGCGCATATAGAGGTCTAATGGGCGCTTTTTATAGCAGAAATGATCAATATCAGTAAATGAATGAAATTTTACCTATCTGAAACCAAATCAATCTCGATGAAACTTGATATATACCTAGCACAAAGTCTCCTCTTTCGATTGGTATAGCGCATACATCCCTATCGAACCTGGTAGAAGACGTAGGAGCGCGCATATAGAGGTCTAATGGGCGCTTAATTATAGCAGAAATGATCAATATGAGTAAATGAATGAATTTTACCTATCTGAAACCAAATCAATCTCGATGAAACTTGACATGTACCTAGCCCCAAGTCTCCTCTTTCGATTGGTATAGCGCATAAATCCCTATCGAACCTGGTACAAGACGTAGGAGCGGGCATATAGAGGTCTAATTTGCGCTTTTTATAGCAGAAATGATCAATATGAGTAAATGAATGAAACTTTACCTATCTGAAACCAAATCAATCTCAATGAAACTTGACATATACCTAGCACCAAGTCTCTTCTTTTGATTGGTATAGCGCATACATCCCTATCAAACCTTGTAGAAGACGTAGGATCGCGAATATAGAGGTCTAAATGGGCGCTCTTTATAGCAGAAATGATCAATATGAGTAAATGAATGAATTTTAACTATCTGAAACCAAATCAATCACGATGAAACTTGAAATGGACCTAGCACCAAGTCTCCTCTTTCGATTGGTATAGCGCATACATCCCTATCGAACCTGGTAGAAGACGTAGGAGCGGGCATATAGAGGTCTAATGGGCGCTTTTTATAACAGAAATGTTCAATATTAGTAAATGAATGAAATTTAACCTATCTGAAACCAAATCAATCTTGATGAAACTTGAAATGTACCAAGCACCAAGTCTCCTCTTTCGATTGGTATAGCGCATACATCCCTATCGAACCTGGTAGAAGAGGTAAGAGCGCGCTTATAGAGGTCTAATGGGCGTTTTTTATAGCAGAAATGATCAATATGAGTAAATAAATGAAATTCTACCTATCTGAAACCAAATCAATCTCAATGACACTTGACATGTACCTAGCACCAAGTCTCTTCTTTCGATTGGTATAGCGCATACATCCCTATCGAACCTGGTACAAGACGTAGGAGCGCGCATATAGAGGTCTAATGGGCGCATTTTATAGCAGAAATGATCAATATGAGTAAATAAATGAAATTCTACCTATCTGAAACCAAATCAATCTCAATGACACTTGACATGTACCTAGCACCAAGTCTCCTCTTTTGATTGGTATAGCGAATACATCCTTATCGAACCTGGTACAAGACGTAGGAGCGCGCATATAGAGGTCTAATGGGCTCTTAATTATAGCAGAAATGATCAATTTGAGTAAATGAATGAAATTTTACCTATCTGAAACCAAATCAATCTCGATGAAACTTGAAATGTACCTAGAACCAAGTCTCCTCTTTCGATTGGTATAGCGCATACATCCCTATCGAACCTGGTACAAGACGTAGGAGCGCGCATATAGAGGTCTAATGGGCGCTTAATTATAGCAGAAATGATCAATATGAGTAAATGAATAAAATTTTACCTATCTGAAACCAAATCAATCTTGATGAAACTTGAAATGTACCAAGACCAAGACTCCTCTTTCGATTGGTATAGCGCATACATCCCTATCGAACCTGGTAGAAGACGTAGGAGCGCGCATATAGAGGTCTAATTGGCGCTTAATTATAGCAGAAATGATCAATATGAGTAAATGAATGAATTTTACCTATCTGAAACCAAATCAATCTCGATGAAACTTGACATGTACCTAGCACCGAGTCTCCTCTTTCGATTGGTATAGCGCATACATCCCTATCGAACCTGGTAGAAGACGTAGGAGTGGGCATATAGAGGTCTAATGGGCGCTTTTTATAGCAGAAATGATAAATATTAGTAAATGAATGAAATTTTACCTATCTGAAACCAAATCAATCTTGATGAAACTTGAAATGTACCAAGCACCAAGTCTCCTCTTTCGTTTGGTATAGCGCATACATCCCTATCGAACCTGGTAGAAGACGTAGGAGCGCGCATATAGAGGTCTAATGGGCGCTTTTTATAGCAAAACTGATCAATATGAGTAAATGAATGAAGTTTTACCTATCTGAAACCAAATCAATCTCGATGAAACTTGACATGTACCTAGCCCCAAGTCTCCTCTTTCGATTGGTATAGCGCATACATCCCTATCGAACCTGGTAGAAGACGTAGGAGGGCGCATATAGAGGTCTAATGGGCGTTTAATTATAGCAGAAATGATCAATATGAGTAAATGAATGAATTTTACCTATCTGAAACCAAATCAATCTCGATGAAACTTGAGATGTACCTAGCCCCAAGTCTCCTCTTTCGATTGGTATAGCGCATACATCCCTATCGAACCTGGTAGAAGACGTAGGATCGGTCTAATTTGCGCTTTTTATAGCAGAAATGATCAATATGAGTAAATGAATGAAATTTTACCTATCTGAAACCAAATCAATCTCGATGAAACTTGAGATGTTCCTAGCACCAAGTCTCCTCTTTCGATTGGTATAGCGCATACATCCCTATCGAACCTGGTAGAAGACGTAGGAGCGCGCATATAGAGGTCTAATGGGCGTTTAATTATAGCAGAAATGATCAATATGAGTAAATGAATGAAGTTTTGCCTATCTGAAACCAAATAAATCTCGATGAAACTTGACATGTACCTAGCACCAAGTCTCCTCTTTTGATTGGTATAGCGCATACGTCCCTATCGAACCTGGTAGAAGACGTAAGAGCGCGCATATAGAGGTTTAATGGGCGCTTTTTATAGCAGAAATGATCAATATGAGTAAATGAATGAAATTTTACCTATCTGAAACCAAATCAATCTCGATGAAACTTGACATGTACCTAGCACCAAGTCTCCTCTTTCGATTGGTATAGCGCATACATCCCTATCGAACCTGGTAGAAGACGTAGGAGCGGGCATATAGAGGGCTAATGGGCGCTTTTTATAGCAGAAATGATAAATATTAGTAAATGAATGAAATTTTACCTATCTGAAACCAAATCAATCTTGATGAAACTTGAAATGTACCAAGCACCAAGTCTCCTCTTTCGATTGGTATAGCGCATACATCCCTATCGAACCTGGTAGAAGACGTAGGAGCGCGCATATAGAGGTCTAATGGGCGCTTTTTATAGCAGAAATGATCAATATGAGTAAATGAATGAAGTTTTACCTATCTGAAACCAAATCAATCTCGATGAAACTTGAAATGTACCTAGCACCAAGTCTCCTCTTTTGATTGGTATAGCGCATACATCCCTATCGAACCTGGTAGAAGACGTAGGAGCGCGCATATAGAGGTTTAATGGGCGCTTTTTATAGCAGAAATGATCAATATGAGTAAATGAATGAACTTTTACCTATCTGAAACCAAATCAATCTCAAGGAAACTTGACATGTACCTAGCACCAAGTCTCCTCTTTCGATTGGTATAGCGCATACATCCCTATCGAACCTGGTAGAAGAGGTAGGAGCGGGCATATAGAGGTCTAATGGGCGCTTTTTATAGCAGAAATGATAAATATTAGTAAATGAATGAAATTTTACCTATCTGAAACCAAATCAATCTTGATGAAACTTGAAATGTACCAAGCACCAAGTCTCCTCTTTCGATTGGTATAGCGCATACATCCCTATCGAACCTGGTAGAAGACGTAGGAGCGCGCATATAGAGGTCTAATGGGCGCTTTTTATAGAAGAAATGATCAATATGAGTAAATGAATGAAGTTTTACCTATCTGAAACCAAATCAATCTCGATGAAACTTAACATATACCTAGCAACAAGTCTCCTCTTTCGATTGGTATAGCGCATACATCCCTATCGAACCTGGTAGAAGACGTAGTAGCGCGCATATAGAGGTTTAATGGGCGCTTTTTATAGCAGAAATGATCAATATGAGTAAATGAATGAAATTTTACCTATCTGAAACCAAATCAATCTCGATGAAACTTGACATGTACCTAGCACCAAGTCTCCTCTTTCGATTGGTATAGCGCATACATCCCTATCGAACCTGGTACAAGACGTAGGAGCGCGCATATAGAGGTCTAATGGGCGCTTTTTATAGCAGAAATGATAAATATTAGTAAATGAATGAAATTTTACCTATCTGAAACCAAATCAATCTTGATGAAACTTGAAATGTACCAAGCACCAAGTCTCTTCTTTCGATTGGTATAGCGCATACATCCCTATCGAACCTGGTAGAAGACGTAGGAGCGCGCATATAGAGGTCTAATGGGCGCTTTTTATAGCAAAACTGATCAATATGAGTAAATGAATGAAGTTTTACCTATCTGAAACCAAATCAATCTCGATGAAACTTGACAAGTACCTAGCCCCAAGTCTCCTCTTTCGATTGGTATAGCGCATACATCCCTATCGAACCTGGTAGAAGACGTAGGAGCGGGCATATAGAGGTCTAATGGGCGCTTTTTATAGCAGAAATGATCAATATGAGTAAATGAATGAAATTTTACCTATCTGAAACCAAATCAATCTCGATGAAACTTGACATGTACCTAGCACCAAGTCTCCTCTTTCGATTGGTATAGCGCATACATCCCTATCGAACCTGGTAGAAGACGTAGGAGCGCGCATATAGAGGTCTAATGGGCGTTTAATTATAGCAGAAATGATCAATATGAGTAAATGAATGAATTTTACCTATCTGAAACCAAATCAATCTCGATGAAACTTGAGATGTACCTAGCCCCAAGTCTCCTCTTTCGACTGGTATAGCGCATACATCCCTATCGAACCTGGTAGAAGACGTAGGATCGGTCTAATTTGCGCTTTTTATAGCAGAAATGATCAATATGAGTAAATGAATGAAATTTTACCTATCTGAAACCAAATCAATCTCGATGAAACTTGAGATGTTCCTAGCACCAAGTCTCCTCTTTCGATTGGTATAGCGCATACATCCCTATCGAACCTGGTAGAAGACGTAGGAGCGCGCATATAGAGGTCTAATGGGCGCTTTTTATAGCAGAAATGATCAATATGAGTAAATGAATGAAGTTTTGCCTATCTGAAACCAAATAAATCTCGATGAAACTTGACATGTACCTAGCACCAAGTCTCCTCTTTTGATTGGTATAGCGCATACGTCCCTATCGAACCAGGTAGAAGACGTAAGAGCGCGCATATAGAGGTTTAATGGGCGCTTTTTATAGCAGAAATGATCAATATGAGTAAATGAATGAAATTTTACCTATCTGAAACCAAATCAATCTCGATGAAACTTGACATGTACCTAGCACCAAGTCTCCTCTTTCGATTGGTATAGCGCATACATCCCTATCGAACCTGGTAGAAGACGTAGGAGCGGGCATATAGAGGGCTAATGGGCGCTTTTTATAGCAGAAATGATAAATATTAGTAAATGAATGAAATTTTACCTATCTGAAACCAAATCAATCTTGATGAAACTTGAAATGTACCAAGCACCAAGTCTCCTCTTTCGATTGGTATAGCGCATACATCCCTATCGAACCTGGTAGAAGACGTAGGAGCGGGCATATAGAGGTCTAATGGGCGCTTTTTATAGCAGAAATGATCAATATGAGTAAATGAATGAAATTTTACCTATCTGAAACCAAATCAATCTCGATGAAACTTGACATGTACCTAGCACCAAGTCTCCTCTTTCGATTGGTATAGCGCATACATCCCTATCGAACCTGGTAGAAGACGTAGGAGCGCGAATATAGAGGTCTAATGGGCGCATTTTATAGCAGAAATGATCAATATGAGTAAATGAATGAATTTTACCTATCTGAAACCAAATCAATCTCGATGAAACTTGAGATGTACCTAGCCCCAAGTCTCCTCTTTCGATTGGTATAGCGCATACATCCCTATCGAACCTGGTAGAAGACGTAGGATCGGTCTAATTTGCGCTTTTTATAGCAGAAATGATCAATATGAGTAAATGAATGAAATTTTACCTATCTGAAACCAAATCAATCTCGATGAAACTTGAGATGTTCCTAGCACCAAGTCTCCTCTTTCGATTGGTATAGCGCATACATCCCTATCGAACCTGGTAGAAGACGTAGGAGCGCGCATATAGAGGTCTAATGGGCGCTTTTTATAGCAGAAATGATCAATATGAGTAAATGAATGAAGTTTTGCCTATCTGAAACCAAATAAATCTCGATGAAACTTGACATGTACCTAGCACCAAGTCTCCTCTTTTGATTGGTATAGCGCATACGTCCCTATCGAACCTGGTAGAAGACGTAAGAGCGCGCATATAGAGGTTTAATGGGCGCTTTTTATAGCAGAAATGATCAATATGAGTAAATGAATGAAATTTTACCTATCTGAAACCAAATCAATCTCGATGAAACTTGACATGTACCTAGCACCAAGTCTCCTCTTTCGATTGGTATAGCGCATACATCCCTATCGAACCTGGTAGAAGACGTAGGAGCGGGCATATAGAGGGCTAATGGGCGCTTTTTATAGCAGAAATGATAAATATTAGTAAATGAATGAAATTTTACCTATCTGAAACCAAATCAATCTTGATGAAACTTGAAATGTACCAAGCACCAAGTCTCCTCTTTCGATTGGTATAGCGCATACATCCCTATCGAACCTGGTAGAAGACGTAGGAGCGCGCATATAGAGGTCTAATGGGCGCTTTTTATAGCAGAAATGATCAATATGAGTAAATGAATGAAGTTTTACCTATCTGAAACCAAATCAATCTCGATGAAACTTGAAATGTACCTAGCACCAAGTCTCCTCTTTTGATTGGTATAGCGCATACATCCCTATCGAACCTGGTAGAAGACGTAGGAGCGCGCATATAGAGGTTTAATGGGCGCTTTTTATAGCAGAAATGATCAATATGAGTAAATGAATGAACTTTTACCTATCTGAAACCAAATCAATCTCAAGGAAACTTGACATGTACCTAGCACCAAGTCTCCTCTTTCGATTGGTATAGCGCATACATCCCTATCGAACCTGGTAGAAGAGGTAGGAGCGGGCATATAGAGGTCTAATGGGCGCTTTTTATAGCAGAAATGATAAATATTAGTAAATGAATGAAATTTTACCTATCTGAAACCAAATCAATCTTGATGAAACTTGAAATGTACCAAGCACCAAGTCTCCTCTTTCGATTGGTATAGCGCATACATCCCTATCGAACCTGGTAGAAGACGTAGGAGCGCGCATATAGAGGTCTAATGGGCGCTTTTTATAGAAGAAATGATCAATATGAGTAAATGAATGAAGTTTTACCTATCTGAAACCAAATCAATCTCGATGAAACTTAACATATACCTAGCAACAAGTCTCCTCTTTCGATTGGTATAGCGCATACATCCCTATCGAACCTGGTAGAATACGTAGTAGCGCGCATATAGAGGTTTAATGGGCGCTTTTTATAGCAGAAATGATCAATATGAGTAAATGAATGAAATTTTACCTATCTGAAACCAAATCAATCTCGATGAAACTTGACATGTACCTAGCACCAAGTCTCCTCTTTCGATTGGTATAGCGCATACATCCCTATCGAACCTGGTACAAGACGTAGGAGCGCGCATATAGAGGTCTAATGGGCGCTTTTTATAGCAGAAATGATAAATATTAGTAAATGAATGAAATTTTACCTATCTGAAACCAAATCAATCTTGATGAAACTTGAAATGTACCAAGCACCAAGTCTCTTCTTTCGATTGGTATAGCGCATACATCCCTATCGAACCTGGTAGAAGACGTAGGAGCGCGCATATAGAGGTCTAATGGGCGCTTTTTATAGCAAAACTGATCAATATGAGTAAATGAATGAAGTTTTACCTATCTGAAACCAAATCAATCTCGATGAAACTTGACAAGTACCTAGCCCCAAGTCTCCTCTTTCGATTGGTATAGCGCATACATCCCTATCGAACCTGGTAGAAGACGTAGGAGCGGGCATATAGAGGTCTAATGGGCGCTTTTTATAGCAGAAATGATCAATATGAGTAAATGAATGAAATTTTACCTATCTGAAACCAAATCAATCTCGATGAAACTTGACATGTACCTAGCACCAAGTCTCCTCTTTCGATTGGTATAGCGCATACATCCCTATCGAACCTGGTAGAAGACGTAGGAGCGCGCATATAGAGGTCTAATGGGCGTTTAATTATAGCAGAAATGATCAATATGAGTAAATGAATGAATTTTACCTATCTGAAACCAAATCAATCTCGATGAAACTTGAGATGTACCTAGCCCCAAGTCTCCTCTTTCGATTGGTATAGCGCATACATCCCTATCGAACCTGGTAGAAGACGTAGGATCGGTCTAATTTGCGCTTTTTATAGCAGAAATGATCAATATGAGTAAATGAATGAAATTTTACCTATCTGAAACCAAATCAATCTCGATGAAACTTGAGATGTACCTAGCACCAAGTCTCCTCTTTCGATTGGTATAGCGCATACATCCCTATCGAACCTGGTAGAAGACGTAGGAGCGCGCATATAGAGGTCTAATGGGCGCTTTTTATAGCAGAAATGATCAATATGAGTAAATGAATGAAGTTTTACCTATCTGAAACCAAATCAATCTCGATGAAACTTAACATGTACCTAGCACCAAGTCTCCTCTTTCGATTGGTATAGCGCATACATCCCTATCGAACCTGGTAGAAGACGTAGGAGCGAGCATATAGAGGTCTAATGGGCGCTTTTTATAGCAGAAATGATCAATATGAGTAAATGAGTAAATGAATGAAGTTTTACCTATCTGAAACCAAATCAATCTCGATGAAACTTAACATGTACCTAGCACCAAGTCTCTTCTTTCGATTGGTATAGCGCATACATCCCTATCGAACCTGGTAGAAGACGTAGTAGCGCGCATATAGAGGTTTAATGGGCGCTTTTTATAGCAGAAATGATCAATATGAGTAAATGAATGAAATTTTACCTATCTGAAACCAAATCAATCTCGATGAAACTTAACATGTACCTAGCACCAAGTCTCTTCTTTCGATTGGTATAGCGCATACATCCCTATCGAACCTGGTAGAAGACGTAGGAGCGCGCATATAGAGGTCTAATGGGCGCTTTTTATAGCAGAAATGATCAATATGAGTAAATGAATGAAATTTTACCTATCTGAAACCAAATCAATCTCAAGGAAACTTGACATGTACCTAGCACCAAGTCTCCTCTTTCGATTGGTATAGCGCATACATCCCTATCGAACCTGGTAGAAGAGGTAGGAGCGGGCATATAGAGGTCTAATGGGCGCTTTTTATAGCAGAAATGATAAATATTAGTAAATGAATGAAATTTTACCTATCTGAAACCAAATCAATCTTGATGAAACTTGAAATGTACCAAGCACCAAGTCTCCTCTTTCGATTGGTATAGCGCATACATCCCTATCGAACCTGGTAGAAGACGTAGGAGCGCGCATATAGAGGTCTAATGGGCGCTTTTTATAGCAGAAATGATCAATATGAGTAAATGAATGAAGTTTTACCTATCTGAAACCAAATCAATCTCGATGAAACTTAACATGTACCTAGCACCAAGTCTCCTCTTTCGATTGGTATAGCGCATACATCCCTATCGAACCTGGTAGAAGACGTAGGAGCGCGCATATAGAGGTCTAATGGGCGCTTTTTATAGCAGAAATGATCAATATGAGTAAATGAGTAAATGAATGAAGTTTTACCTATCTGAAACCAAATCAATCTCGATGAAACTTGACATGTACCTAGCACCAAGTCTCTTCTTTCGATTGGTATAGCGCATACATCCCTATCGAACCTGGTAGAAGACGTAGTAGCGCGCATATAGAGGTTTAATGGGCGCTTTTTATAGCAGAAATGATCAATATGAGTAAATGAATGAAATTTTACCTATCTGAAACCAAATCAATCTCGATGAAACTTGACATGTACCTAGCACCAAGTCTCCTCTTTCGATTGGTATAGCGCATACATCCCTATCGAACCTGGTAGAAGACGTAGGAGCGCGCATATAGAGGTCTAATGGGCGCTTTTTATAGCAGAAATGATCAATATGAGTAAATGAATGAAATTTTACCTATCTGAAACCAAATCAATCTCAAGGAAACTTGACATGTACCTAGCACCAAGTCTCCTCTTTCGATTGGTATAGCGCATACATCCCTATCGAACCTGGTAGAAGAGGTAGGAGCGGGCATATAGAGGTCTAATGGGCGCTTTTTATAGCAGAAATGATAAATATGAGTAAATGAATGAAATTTTACCTATCTGAAACCAAATCAATCTTGATGAAACTTGAAATGTACCAAGCACCAAGTCTCCTCTTTCGATTGGTATAGCGCATACATCCCTATCGAACCTGGTAGAAGACGTAGGAGCGCGCATATAGAGGTCTAATGGGCGCTTTTTATAGCAGAAATGATCAATATGAGTAAATGAATGAAGTTTTACCTATCTGAAACCAAATCAATCTCGATGAAACTTAACATGTACCTAGCACCAAGTCTCCTCTTTCGATTGGTATAGCGCATACATCCCTATCGAACCTGGTAGAAGACGTAGGAGCGCGCATATAGAGGTCTAATGGGCGCTTTTTATAGCAGAAATGATCAATATGAGTAAATGAGTAAATGAATGAAGTTTTACCTATCTGAAACCAAATCAATCTCGATGAAACTTGACATGTACCTAGCACCAAGTCTCTTCTTTCGATTGGTATAGCGCATACATCCCTATCGAACCTGGTAGAAGACGTAGTAGCGCGCATATAGAGGTTTAATGGGCGCTTTTTATAGCAGAAATGATCAATATGAGTAAATGAATGAAATTTTACCTATCTGAAACCAAATCAATCTCGATGAAACTTGACATGTACCTAGCACCAAGTCTCTTCTTTCGATTGGTATAGCGCATACATCCCTATCGAACCTGGTAGAAGACGTAGGAGCGCGCATATAGAGGTCTAATGGGCGCTTTTTATAGCAGAAATGATCAATATGAGTAAATGAATGAAGTTTTACCTATCTGAAACCAAATCAATCTCGATGAAACTTAACATGTACCTAGCACCAAGTCTCCTCTTTCGATTGGTATAGCGCATACATCCCTATCGAACCTGGTAGAAGACGTAAAACCGCGCATATAGAGGTCTAATGGGCGCTTTTTATAGCAGAAATGATCAATATGAGTAAATGAATGAAGTTTTACCTATCTGAAACCAAATCAATCTCGATGAAACTTAACATGTACCTAGCACCAAGTCTCCTCTTTCGATTGGTATAGCGCATACATCCCTATCGAACCTGGTACAAGACGTAGGAGCGGGCATATAGAGGTCTAATGGGCGCTTTTTATAGCAGAAATAATAAATATTAGTAAATGAATGAAATTTTACCTATCTGAAACCAAATCAATCTTGATGAAACTTGAAATGTACCAAGCACCAAGTCTCCTCTTTTGATTGGTATAGCGCATACATCCCTAACGAACCTGGTAGAAGACGTAGGGGCGCGCATATAGAGGTCTAATGGGCGCTTTTTATAGCAGAAATGATCAATATGAGTAAATGAATGAAGTTTTACCTATCTGAAACCAAATCAATCTCGATGAAACTTAACATGTACCTAGCACCAAGTCTCCTCTTTCGATTGGTATAGCGCATACATCCCTATCGAACCTGGTAGAAGACGTAGGAGCGCGCATATAGAGGTCTAATGGGCGCTTTTTATAGCAGAAATGATCAATATGAGTAAATGATTGATATTTTACCTATTTGAAACCAAATCAATCTCGATGAAACTTAAGATGTACCTAGCCCCAAGTCTCCTCTTTCGATTGGTATAGCGCATACATCCCTATCGAACCTGGTAGAAGAGGTAGGAGCGGGCATATAGAGGTCTAATGGGCGCTTTTTATAGCAGAAATGATAAATATTAGTAAATGAATGAAATTTTACCTATCTGAAACCAAATCAATCTTGATGAAACTTGAAATGTACCAAGCACCAAGTCTCCTCTTTCGATTGGTATAGCGCATACATCCCTATCGAACCTGGTAGAAGACGTAGGAGCGCGCATATAGGGGTCTAATGGGCGCTTTTTATAGCAGAAATGATCAATATGAGTAAATGAATGAAGTTTTACCTATCTGAAACCAAATCAATCTCGATGAAACTTAACATGTACCTAGCACCAAGTCTCCTCTTTCGATTGGTATAGCGCATACATCCCTATCGAACCTGGTAGAAGACGTAAAACCGCGCATATAGAGGTCTAATGGGCGCTTTTTATAGCAGAAATGATCAATATGAGTAAATGAATGAAGTTTTACCTATCTGAAACCAAATCAATCTCGATGAAACTTAATATGTACCTAGTACCAAGTCTCCTCTTTCGATTGGTATAGCGCATACATCCCTATCGAACCTGGTACAAGACGTAGGAGCGGGCATATAGAGGTCTAATGGGCGCTTTTTATAGCAGAAATAATAAATATTAGTAAATGAATGAAATTTTACCTATCTGAAACCAAATCAATCTTGATGAAACTTGAAATGTACCAAGCACCAAGTCTCCTCTTTCGATTGGTATAGCGCATACATCCCTATCGAACCTGGTAGAAGACGTAGGAGCGTGCATATAGAGGTCTAATGGGCGCTTTTTATAGCAGAAATGATCAATATGAGTAAATGAATGAAGTTTTACCTATCTGAAACCAAATCAATCTTGATGAAACTTAACATGTACCTAGCACCAAGTCTCTTCTTTCGATTGGTATAGCGCATACATCCCTATCGAACCTGGTAGAAGACGTAGGAGCGCGCATATAGAGGTCTAATGGGCGCTTTTTATAGCAGAAATGATCAATATGAGTAAAGGAATGAAATTTTACCTATCTGAAACCAAATCAATCTCGATGAAACTTGACATGTACCTAGCACCAAGTCTCCTCTTTCGATTGGTATAGCGCATACATCCCTATCGAACCTGGTAGAAGACGTAGGAGCGTGCATATAGAGGTCTAATGGGCGCTTTTTATAGCAGAAATGATCAATATGAGTAAATGAATGAAGTTTTACCTATCTGAAACCAAATAAATCTCGATGAAACTTGACATGTACTTAACACCAAGTCTCCTCTTTTGATTGGTATAGCGCATACATCCCTATCGAACCTGGTAGAAGACGTAGGAGCGCGCATATAGAGTTTTAATTGGCGCTTTTTATAGCAGAAATGATCAATATGAGTAAATGAATGAAATTTTACCTATCTGAAACCAAATCAATCTCGATGAAACTTGACATGTACCTAGCACCAAGTCTCCTCTTTCGATTGGTATAGCGCATACATCCCTATCGAACCTGGTAGAAGACGTAGGAGCGGGCATATAGAGGTCTAATGGGCGCTTTTTATAGCAGAAATGATAAATATTAGTAAATGAATGAAATTTTACCTATCTGAAACCAAATCAATCTTGATGAAACTTGAAATGTACCAAGCACCAAGTCTCCTCTTTCGATTGGTATAGCGCATACATCCCTATCGAACCTGGTAGAAGACGTAGGAGCGCGCATATAGAGGTCTAATGGGCGCTTTTTATAGCAGAAATGATCAATATGAGTAAATGAATGAAGTTTTACCTATCTGAAACCAAATCAATCTCGATGAAACTTGACATGTACCTAGCACCAAGTCTCTTCTTTCGATTGGTATAGCGCATACATCCCTATCGAACCTGGTAGAAGACGTAGGAGCGCGCATATAGAGGTTTAATGGGCGCTTTTTATAGCAGAAATGATCAATATGAGTAAATGAATGAAATTTTACCTATCTGAAACCAAATCAATCTCGATGAAACTTGACATGTACCTAGCACCAAGTCTCCTCTTTCGATTGGTATAGCGCATACATCCCTATCGAACCTGGTAGAAGACGTAGGAGCGGGCATATAGAGGTCTTATGGGCGCTTTTTAAAGCAGAAATGATAAATATGAGTAAATGAATGAAATTTTACCTATCTGAAACCAAATAAATCTCGATGAAACTTGAAATGTACCAAGCACCAAGTCTCCTCTTTCGATTGGTATAGCGCATACATCCCTATCGAACCTGGTAGAAGACGTAGGAGCGCGCATATAGAGGTCTAATGGGCGCTTTTTATAGCAGAAATGATCAATATGAGTAAATGAATGAAGTTTTACCTATCTGAAACCAAATCAATCTCGATGAAACTTAACATGTACCTAGCACCAAGTCTCTTCTTTCGATTGGTATAGCGCATACATCCCTATCGAACCTGGTAGAAGACGTAGGATCGCGCATATAGAGGTCTAATGGGCGCTTTTTATAGCAGAAATGATCAATATGAGTAAATGAATGAAGTTTTACCTATCTGAAACCAAATCAATCTCGATGAAACTTAACATGTACCTAGCCCCAAGTCTCCTCTTTCGATTGGTATAGCGCATACATCCCTATCGAACCTGGTAGAAGACGTAGGAGCGCGCATATAGAGGTCTAATGGGCGCTTTTTATAGCAGAAATGATCAATATGAGTAAATGAATGAAGTTTTACCTATCTGAAACCAAATAAATCTCGATGAAACTTGACATGTACCTAGCACCAAGTCTCCTCTTTTGATTGGTATAGCGCATACATCCCTATCGAACCTGGTAGAAGACGTAGGAGCGCGCATATAGAGGTTTAATGGGCGCTTTTTATAGCAGAAATGATCAATATGAGTAAATGAATGAAATTTTACCTATCTGAAACCAAATCAATCTCGATGAAACTTGACATGTACCTAGCACCAAGTCTCTTCTTTCGATTGGTATAGCGCATACATCCCTATCGAACCTGGTACAAGACGTAGGAGCGGGCATATAGAATTCTAATGGGCGCTTTTTATAGCAAAAATGATAAATATTAGTAAATGAATGAAATTTTACCTATCTGAAACCAAATCAATCTTGATGAAACTTGAAATGTACCAAGCACCAAGTCTCCTCTTTCGATTGGTATAGCGCATATATCCCTATCGAACCTGGTAGAAGACGTAGGAGCGCGCATATAGAGGTCTAATGGGCGCTTTTTATAGCAGAAATGATCAATATGAGTAAATGAATGAAGTTTTACCTATCTGAAACCAAATCAATCTCGATGAAACTTAACATGTACCTAGCACCAAGTCTCTTCTTTCGATTGGTATAGCGCATACATCCCTATCGAACCTAACCTGGTAGAAGACGTAGGAGCGCGCACATAGAGGTCTATTGGGCGCTTAATTATAGCAGAAATGATCAATATGAGTAACTGAATGAATTTTACCTATCTGAAACCAAATCAATCTCGATGAAACTTGACATGTACCTAGCACCAAGTCTCCTCTTTCGATTGGTATAGCGCATACATCCCTATCGAACCTGGTAGAAGACGTAGGAGCGCGCATATAGAGGTCTAATGGGCGCTTTTTATAGCAGAAATGATCAATATGAGTAAATGAATGAAGTTTTACCTATCTGAAACCAAATAAATCTCGATGAAACTTGACATGTACCTAGCACCAAGTCTCCTCTTTTGATTGGTATAGCGCATACATCCCTATCGAACCTGGTAGAAGACGTAGGAGCGCGCATATAGAGTTTTAATTGGCGCTTTTTATAGCAGAAATGATCAATATGAGTAAATGAATGAAATTTTACCTATCTGAAACCAAATCAATCTCGATGAAACTTGACATGTACCTAGCACCAAGTCTCCTCTTTTGATTGGTAGAGCGCATACATCCCTATCGAACCTGGTAGAAGACGTAGGAGTGGGCATATAGAGGTCTAATGGGCGCTTTTTATAGCAGAAATGATAAATATTAGTAAATGAATGAAATTTTACCTATCTGAAACCAAATCAATCTTGATGAAACTTGAAATGTACCAAGCACCAAGTCTCCTCTTTCGATTGGTATAGCGCATACATCCCTATCGAACCTGGTAGAAGACGTAGGAGCTGTCTAATTTGCGCTTTTCATAGCAGAAATGATCAATATGAGTAAATGAATGAAATTTTACCTATCTGAAACCAAATCAATCTCGATGAAACTTGACATGTACCTAGCACCAAGTCTCCTCTTTCGATTGGTATAGCGCATACATCCCTATCGAACCTGGTAGAAGACGTAGGAGCGCGCATATAGAGGTCTAATGGGCGCTTTTTATAGCAGAAATGATCAATATGAGTAAATGAATGAAATTTTACCTATCTGAAACCAAATCAATCTCGATGAAACTTGACATGTACCTAGCACCAAGTCTCCTCTTTCGATTGGTATAGCGCATACATCCCTATCGAACCTGGTAGAAGACGTAGGAGCGCGCATATAGAGGTCTAATGGGCGCTTTTTATAGCAGAAATGATCAATATGAGTAAATGAATGAAGTTTTACCTATCTGAAACCAAATCAATCTC
The DNA here is from genome assembly GCA_028142955.1 of Pinctada fucata. Classification (NCBI taxonomy): domain Eukaryota; kingdom Metazoa; phylum Mollusca; class Bivalvia; order Pterioida; family Pteriidae; genus Pinctada; species Pinctada fucata. Next base: position 26,783,636 of record AP027110.1, on the reverse strand, counting down.
GATGAAACTTGACATGTACCTAGCACCAAGTCTCCTCTTTTCATTGGTATAGCGCATACATCCCTATCGAACCTGGTAGAAGACGTAGGAGCGCGCATATAGAGGTTTAATGGGCGCTTTTTATAGCAGAAATGATCAATATGAGTAAATGAATGAAATTTTACCTATCTGAAACCAAATCAATCTCGATGAAACTTGACATGTACCTAGCACCAAGTCTCCTCTTTCGATTGGTATAGCGCATACATCCCTATCGAACCTGGTAGAAGACGTAGGAGCGGGCATATAGAGGTCTAATGGGCGCTTTTTATAGCAGAAAAGATAAATATTAGTAAATGAATGAAATTTTACCTATCTGAAACCAAATCAATCTTGATGAAACTTGAAATGTACCAAGCACCAAGTCTCCTCTTTCGATTGGTATAGCGCATACATCCCTATCGAACCTGGTAGAAGACGTAGGAGCGCGCATATAGAGGTCTAATGGGCGCTTTTTAAAGCAGAAATGATCAATATGAGTAAATGAATGAAATTTTACCTATCTGAAACCAAATCAATCTCGATGAAACTTGACATGTACCTAGCACCAAGTCTCTTCTTTCGATTGGTATAGCGCATACATCCCTATCGAACCTGGTAGAAGACGTAGGAGCGCGCATATAGAGGTTTAATGGGCGCTTTTTATAGCAGAAATGATCAATATGAGTAAATGAATGAAATTTTACCTATCTGAAACCAAATCAATCTCGATGAAACTTAATATGTACCTAGCACCAAGTCTCCTCTTTCGATTGGTATAGCGCATACATCCCTATCGAACCTGGTACAAGACGTAGGAGCGGGCATATAGAGGTCTAATGGGCGCTTTTTATAGCAGAAATAATAAATATTAGTAAATGAATGAAATTTTACCTATCTGAAACCAAATCAATCTTGATGAAACTTGAAATGTACCAAGCACCAAGTCTCCTCTTTCGATTGGTATAGCGCATACATCCCTATCGAACCTGGTAGAAGACGTAGGAGCGCGCATATAGAGGTCTAATGGGCGCTTTTTATAGCAGAAATGATCAATATGAGTAAATGAATGAAGTTTTACCTATCTGAAACCAAATCAATCTTGATGAAACTTAACATGTACCTAGCACCAAGTCTCCTCTTTCGATTGGTATAGCGCATACATCCCTATCGAACCTGGTAGAAGACGTAGGAGCGCGCATATAGAGGTCTAATGGGCGCTTTTTATAGCAGAAATGATCAATATGAATAAATGAATGAAATTTTACCTATCTGAAGCCAAATCAATCTCGATGAAACTTGACATGTACCTAGCACCAAGTCTCCTCTTTCGATTGGTATAGCGCATACATCCCTATCGAACCTGGTAGAAGACGTAGGAGCGCGCATATAGAGGTCTAATGGGCGCTTTTTATAGCAGAAATGATAAATATTAGTAAATGAATGAAATTTTACCTATCTGAAACCAAATCAATCTTGATGAAACTTGAAATGTACCAAGCACCAAGTCTCCTCTTTCGATTGGTATAGCGCATACATCCCTATCGAACCTGGTAGAAGACGTAGGAGCGCGCATATAGAGGTCTAATGGGCGCTTTTTATAGCAGAAATGATCAATATGAGTAAATGAATGAAGTTTTTCCTATCTGAAACCAAATCAATCTCGATGAAACTTGACATGTACCTAGCACCAAGTCTCTTCTTTCGATTGGTATAGCGCATACATCCCTATCGAACCTGGTAGAAGACGTAGGAGCGCGCATATAGAGGTTTAATGGGCGCTTTTTATAGCAGAAATGATCAATATGAGTAAATGAATGAAATTTTACCTATCTGAAACCAAATCAATCTCGATGAAACTTGACATGTACCTAGCACCAAGTCTCCTCTTTCGATTGGTATAGCGCATACATCCCTATCGAACCTGGTAGAAGACGTAGGAGCGGGCATATAGAGGTCTAATGGGCGCTTTTTAAAGCAGAAATGATAAATATTAGTAAATGAATGAAATTTTACCTATCTGAAACCAAATAAATCTCGATGAAACTTGAAATGTACCAAGCACCAAGTCTCCTCTTTCGATTGGTATAGCGCATACATCCCTATCGAACCTGGTAGAAGACGTAGGAGCGCGCATATAGAGGTCTTATGGGCGCTTTTTATAGCAGAAATGATCAATATGAGTAAATGAATGAAGTTTTACCTATCTGAAACCAAATCAATCTCGATGAAACTTAACATGTACTTAGCACCAAGTCTCTTCTTTCGATTGGTATAGCGCATACATCCCTATCGAACCTGGTAGAAGACGTAGGAGCGCGCATATAGAGGTCTAATGGGCGCTTTTTATAGCAGAAATGATCAATATGAGTAAATGAATGAAGTTTTACCTATCTGAAACCAAATCAATCTCGATGAAACTTAACATGTACCTAGCCCCAATTCTCCTCTTTCGATTGGTATAGCGCATACATCCCTATCGAACCTGGTAGAAGACGTAGGAGCGCGCATATAGAGGTCTAATGGGCGCTTTTTATAGCAGAAATGATCAATATGAGTAAATGAATGAAGTTTTACCTATCTGAAACCAAATAAATCTCGATGAAACTTGACATGTACCTAGCACCAAGTCTCCTCTTTTGATTGGTATAGCGCATACATCCCTATCGAACCTGGTAGAAGACGTAGGAGCGCGCATATAGAGGTTTAATGGGCGCTTTTTATAGCAGAAATGATCAATATGAGTAAATGAATGAAATTTTACCTATCTGAAACCAAATCAATCTCGATGAAACTTGACATGTACCTAGCACCAAGTCTCTTCTTTCGATTGGTATAGCGCATACATCCCTATCGAACCTGGTACAAGACGTAGGAGCGGGCATATAGAATTCTAATGGGCGCTTTTTATAGCAGAAATGATAAATATTAGTAAATGAATGAAATTTTACCTATCTGAAACCAAATCAATCTTGATGAAACTTGACATGTACCTAGCACCAAGTCTCCTCTTTTGATTGGTATAGCGCATACATCCCTATCGAACCTGGTAGAAGACGTAGGAGCGGGCATATAGAGGTCTAATGGGCGCTTTTTATAGCAGAAATGATAAATATTAGTAAATGAATGAAATTTTACCTATCTGAAACCAAATCAATCTTGATGAAACTTGAAATGTACCAAGCACCAAGTCTCCTCTTTCGATTGGTATAGCGCATACATCCCTATCGAACCTGGTAGAAGACGTAGGAGCGCGCATATAGAGGTCTAATGGGCGCTTTTTATAGCAGAAATGATCAATATGAGTAAATGAATGAAGTTTTTCCTATCTGAAACCAAATCAATCTCGATGAAACTTGACATGTACCTAGCACCAAGTCTCTTCTTTCGATTGGTATAGCGCATACATCCCTATCGAACCTGGTAGAAGACGTAGGAGCGCGCATATAGAGGTTTAATGGGCGCTTTTTATAGCAGAAATGATCAATATGAGTAAATGAATGAAATTTTACCTATCTGAAACCAAATCAATCTCGATGAAACTTGACATGTACCTAGCACCAAGTCTCCTCTTTCGATTGGTATAGCGCATACATCCCTATCGAACCTGTTAGAAGACGTAGGAGCGGGCATATAGAGGTCTAATGGGCGCTTTTTAAAGCAGAAATGATAAATATTAGTAAATGAATGAAATTTTACCTATCTGAAACCAAATAAATCTCGATGAAACTTGAAATGTACCAAGCACCAAGTCTCCTCTTTCGATTGGTATAGCGCATACATCCCTATCGAACCTGGTAGAAGACGTAGGAGCGCGCATATAGAGGTCTAATGGGCGCTTTTTATAGCAGAAATGATCAATATGAGTAAATGAATGAAGTTTTACCTATCTGAAACCAAATCAATCTCGATGAAACTTAACATGTACTTAGCACCAAGTCTCTTCTTTCGATTGGTATAGCGCATACATCCCTATCGAACCTGGTAGAAGACGTAGGAGCGCGCATATAGAGGTCTAATGGGCGCTTTTTATAGCAGAAATGATCAATATGAGTAAATGAATGAAGTTTTACCTATCTGAAACCAAATCAATCTCGATGAAACTTAACATGTACCTAGCCCCAAGTCTCCTCTTTCGATTGGTATAGCGCATACATCCCTATCGAACCTGGTAGAAGACGTAGGAGCGCGCATATAGAGGTCTAATGGGCGCTTTTTATAGCAGAAATGATCAATATGAGTAAATGAATGAAGTTTTACCTATCTGAAACCAAATAAATCTCGATGAAACTTGACATGTACCTAGCACCAAGTCTCCTCTTTTGATTGGTATAGCGCATACATCCCTATCGAACCTGGTAGAAGACGTAGGAGCGCGCATATAGAGGTTTAATGGGCGCTTTTTATAGCAGAAATGATCAATATGAGTAAATGAATGAAATTTTACCTATCTGAAACCAAATCAATCTCGATGAAACTTGACATGTACCTAGCACCAAGTCTCTTCTTTCGATTGGTATAGCGCATACATCCCTATCGAACCTGGTACAAGACGTAGGAGCGGGCATATAGAATTCTAATGGGCGCTTTTTATAGCAGAAATGATAAATATTAGTAAATGAATGAAATTTTACCTATCTGAAACCAAATCAATCTTGATGAAACTTGAAATGTACCAAGCACCAAGTCTCCTCTTTCGATTGGTATAGCGCATATATCCCTATCGAACCTGGTAGAAGACGTAGGAGCGCGCATATAGAGGTCTAATGGGCGCTTTTTATAGCAGAAATGATCAATATGAGTAAAGGAATGAAGTTTTACCTATCTGAAACCAAATCAATCTCGATGAAACTTAACATGTACCTAGCACCAAGTCTCTTCTTTCGATTGGTTATAGCGCATACATCCCTATCGAACCTGGTAGAGGACGTAGGAGCGCGCACATAGAGGTCTAATGGGCGCTTAATTATAGCAGAAATGATCAATATGAGTAAATGAATGAATTTTACCTATCTGAAACCAAATCAATCTCGATGAAACTTGACATGTACCTAGCACAAAGTCTCCTCTTTCGATTGGTATAGCGCATACATCCCTATCGAACCTGGTAGAAGACGTAGGAGCTGTCTAATTTGCGCTTTTTATAGCAGAAATGATCAATATGAGTAAATGAATGAAATTTTACCTATCTGAAACCAAATCAATCTCGATGAAACTTGAAATGTACCTAGCACCAAGTCTCCTCTTTCGATTGGTATAGCGCATACATCCCTATCGAACCTGGTAGAAGACGTAAAACCGCGCATATAGAGGTCTAATGGGCGCTTTTTATAGCAGAAATGATCAATATGAGTAAATGAATGAAATTTTACCTATCTGAAACCAAATCAATCTCGATGAAACTTGACATGTACCTAGCACCAAGTCTCCTCTTTCGATTGGTATAGCGCATACATCCCTATCGAACCTGGTAGAAGACGTAGGAGCGCGCATATAGAGGTCTAATGGGCGCTTTTTATAGCAGAAATGATCAATATGAGTAAATGAATGAAGTTTTACCTATCTGAAACCAAATAAATCTCGATGAAACTTGACATGTACCTAGCACCAAGTCTCCTCTTTTGATTGGTATAGCGCATACATCCCTATCGAACCTGGTAGAAGACGTAGGAGCGCGCATATAGAGGTTTAATGGGCGCTTTTTATAGCAGAAATGATCAATATGAGTAAATGAATGAAATTTTACCTATCTGAAACCAAATCAATCTCGATGAAACTTGACATGTACCTAGCACCAAGTCTCTTCTTTCGATTGGTATAGCGCATACATCCCTATCGAACCTGGTACAAGACGTAGGAGCGGGCATATAGAATTCTAATGGGCGCTTTTTATAGCAGAAATGATAAATATTAGTAAATGAATGAAATTTTACCTATCTGAAACCAAATCAATCTCGATGAAACTTGAAATGTACCAAGCACCAAGTCTCCTCTTTCGATTGGTATAGCGCATATATCCCTATCGAACCTGGTAGAAGACGTAGGAGCGCGCATATAGAGGTCTAATGGGCGCTTTTTATAGCAGAAATGATCAATATGAGTAAATGAATGAAGTTTTACCTATCTGAAACCAAATCAATCTCGATGAAACTTAACATGTACCTAGCACCAAGTCTCTTCTTTCGATTGGTATAGCGCATACATCCCTATCGAACCTGGTAGAGGACGTAGGAGCGCGCACATAGAGGTCTAATGGGCGCTTAATTATAGCAGAAATGATCAATATGAGTAAATGAATGAATTTTACCTATCTGAAACCAAATCAATCTCGATGAAACTTGACATGTACCTAGCACAAAGTCTCCTCTTTCGATTGGTATAGCGCATACATCCCTATCGAACCTGGTAGAAGACGTAGGAGCTGTCTAATTTGCGCTTTTTATAGCAGAAATGATCAATATGAGTAAATGAATGAAATTTTACCTATCTGAAACCAAATCAATCTCGATGAAACTTGAAATGTACCTAGCACCAAGTCTCCTCTTTCGATTGGTATAGCGCATACATCCCTATCGAACCTGGTAGAAGACGTAGGAGCGCGCATATAGAGGTCTAATGGGCGCTTTTTATAGCAGAAATGATCAATATGAGTAAATGAATGAAATTTTACCTATCTGAAACCAAATCAATCTCGATGAAACTTGACATGTACCTAGCACCAAGTCTCCTCTTTCGATTGGTATAGCGCATACATCCCTATCGAACCTGGTAGAAGACGTAGGAGCGCGCATATAGAGGTCTAATGGGCGCTTTTTATAGCAGAAATGATCAATATGAGTAAATGAATGAAGTTTTACGTATCTGAAACCAAATAAATCTCGATGAAACTTGACATGTACCTAGCACCAAGTCTCCTCTTTTGATTGGTATAGCGCATACATCCCTATCGAACCTGGTAGAAGACGTAGGAGCGCGCATATAGAGGTTTAATGGGCGCTTTTTATAGCAGAAATGATCAATATGAGTAAATGAATGAAATTTTACCTATCTGAAACCAAATCAATCTCGATGAAACTTGACATGTACCTAGCACCAAGTCTCCTCTTTCGATTGGTATAGCGCATACATCCCTATCGAACCTGGTAGAAGACGTAGGAGCGGGCATATAGAGGTCTAATGGGCGCTTTTTATAGCAGAAATGATAAATATTAGTAAATGAATGAAATTTTACCTATCTGAAACCAAATCAATCTTGATGAAACTTGAAATGTACCAAGCACCAAGTCTCTTCTTTCGATTGGTATAGCGCATACATCCCTATCGAACCTGGTAGAAGACGTAGGAGCGCGCATATAGAGGTCTAATTGGCGCTTTTTAAAGCAGAAATGATCAATATGAGTAAATGAATGAAGTTTTACCTATCTGAAACCAAATCAATCTCGATGAAACTTAACATGTACCTAGCACCAAGTCTCTTCTTTCGATTGGTATAGCGCATACTTCCCTATCGAACCTGGTAGAAGACGTAGGAGCGCGCATATAGAGGTCTAATGGGCGCTTTTTATAGCAGAAATGATCAATATGAGTAAATGAATGAAGTTTTACCTATCTGAAACCAAATCAATCTCGATGAAACTTGACATCTACCTAGCACCAAGTCTCCTCTTTCGATTGGTATAGCGCATACATCCCTATCGAACCTGGTAGAAGACGTAGGAGCGCGCATATAGAGGTTTAATGGGCGCTTTTTATAGCAGAAATGATCAATATGAGTAAATGAATGAAATTTTACCTATCTGAAACCAAATCAATCTCGTTGAAACTTGACATGTACCTAGCACCAAGTCTCCACTTTCGATTGGTATAGCGCATACATCCCTATCGAACCTGGTAGAAGACGTAGGAGCGGGCATATAGAGGTCTAATGGGCGCTTTTTATAGCAGAAATGATAAATATTAGTAAATTAATGAAATTTTACCTATCTGAAACCAAATCAATCTTGATGAAACTTGAAATGTACCAAGCACCAAGTCTCCTCTTTCGATTGGTATAGCGCATACATCCCTATCGAACCTGGTAGAAGACGTAGGAGCGCGCATATAGAGGTCTAATGGGCGCTTTTTATAGCAGAAATGATCAATATGAGTAAATGAATGAAATTTTACCTATCTGAAACCAAATCAATCTCGATGAAACTTGACATGTACCTAGCACCAAGTCTCCTCTTTCGATTGGTATAGCGCATACATCCCTATCGAACCTGGTAGAAGACGTAGGAGCGCGCATATAGAGGTCTAATGGGCGCTTTTTATAGCAGAAATGATCAATATGAGTAAATGAATGAAGTTTTACCTATCTGAAACCAAATCAATCTCGATGACATTGACATGTACCTAGCACCAAGTCTCCTCTTTTGATTGGTATAGCGCATACATCCCTATCGAACCTGGTAGAAGACGTAGGAGCGCGCATATAGAGGTTTAATGGGCGCTTTTTATAGCAGAAATGATCAATATGAGTAAATGAATGAAATTTTACCTATCTGAAACCAAATCAATCTCGATGAAACTTGACATGTACCTAGCACCAAGTCTCTTCTTTCGATTGGTATAGCGCATACATCCCTATCGAACCTGGTACAAGACGTAGGAGCGGGCATATAGAATTCTAATGGGCGCTTTTTATAGCAGAAATGATAAATATTAGTAAATGAATGAAATTTTACCTATCTGAAACCAAATCAATCTCGATGAAACTTGAAATGTACCAAGCACCAAGTCTCCTCTTTCGATTGGTATAGCGCATATATCCCTATCGAACCTGGTAGAAGACGTAGGAGCGCGCATATAGAGGTCTAATGGGCGCTTTTTATAGCAGAAATGATCAATATGAGTAAATGAATGAAGTTTTACCTATCTGAAACCAAATCAATCTCGATGAAACTTAACATGTACCTAGCACCAAGTCTCTTCTTTCGATTGGTATAGCGCATACATCCCTATCGAACCTGGTAGAGGACGTAGGAGCGCGCACATAGAGGTCTAATGGGCGCTTAATTATAGCAGAAATGATCAATATGAGTAAATGAATGAATTTTACCTATCTGAAACCAAATCAATCTCGATGAAACTTGACATGTACCTAGCACAAAGTCTCCTCTTTCGATTGGTATAGCGCATACATCCCTATCGAACCTGGTAGAAGACGTAGGAGCTGTCTAATTTGCGCTTTTTATAGCAGAAATGATCAATATGAGTAAATGAATGAAATTTTACCTATCTGAAACCAAATCAATCTCGATGAAACTTGAAATGTACCTAGCACCAAGTCTCCTCTTTCGATTGGTATAGCGCATACATCCCTATCGAACCTGGTAGAAGACGTAGGAGCGCGCATATAGAGGTCTAATGGGCGCTTTTTATAGCAGAAATGATCAATATGAGTAAATGAATGAAATTTTACCTATCTGAAACCAAATCAATCTCGATGAAACTTGACATGTACCTAGCACCAAGTCTCCTCTTTCGATTGGTATAGCGCATACATCCCTATCGAACCTGGTAGAAGACGTAGGAGCGCGCATATAGAGGTCTAATGGGCGCTTTTTATAGCAGAAATGATCAATATGAGTAAATGAATGAAGTTTTACCTATCTGAAACCAAATAAATCTCGATGAAACTTGACATGTACCTAGCACCAAGTCTCCTCTTTTGATTGGTATAGCGCATACATCCCTATCGAACCTGGTAGAAGACGTAGGAGCGCGCATATAGAGGTTTAATGGGTGCTTTTTATAGCAGAAATGATCAATATGAGTAAATGAATGAAATTTTACCTATCTGAAACCAAATCAATCTCGATGAAACTTGACATGTACCTAGCACCAAGTCTCCTCTTTCGATTGGTATAGCGCATACATCCCTATCGAACCTGGTAGAAGACGTAGGAGCGGGCATATAGAGGTCTAATGGGCGCTTTTTATAGCAGAAATGATAAATATTAGTAAATGAATGAAATTTTACCTATCTGAAACCAAATCAATCTTGATGAAACTTGAAATGTACCAAGCACCAAGTCTCCTCTTTCGATTGGTATAGCGCATACTTCCCTATCGAACATGGTAGAAGAAGTAGGAGCGCGCATATAGAGGTCTAATGGGCGCATTTTATAGCAGAAATGATCAATATGAGTAAATGAATGAAGTTTTACCTATCTGAAACCAAATCAATCTCGATAAAACTTGAGATGTACCTAGCACCAAGTCTCCTCTTTCGATTGGTATAGCGCATACATCCCTATCGAACCTGGTAGAAGACGTAGGAGCGCGCATATAGAGGTCTAATTGGCGCTTTTTAAAGCAGAAATGATCAATATGAGTAAATGAATGAAGTTTTACCTATCTGAAACCAAATCAATCTCGATGAAACTTAACATGTACCTAGCACCAAGTCTCTTCTTTCGATTGGTATAGCGCATACTTCCCTATCGAACCTGGTAGAAGACGTAGGAGCGCGCATATAGAGGTCTAATGGGCGCTTTTTATAGCAGAAATGATCAATATGAGTAAATGAATGAAGTTTTACCTATCTGAAACCAAATCAATCTCGATGAAACTTGACATGTACCTAGCACCAAGTCTCCTCTTTCGATTGGTATAGCGCATACATCCCTATCGAACCTGGTAGAAGACGTAGGAGCGCGCATATAGAGGTTTAATGGGCGCTTTTTATAGCAGAAATGATCAATATGAGTAAATGAATGAAATTTTACCTATCTGAAACCAAATCAATCTCGTTGAAACTTGACATGTACCTAGCACCAAGTCTCCACTTTCGATTGGTATAGCGCATACATCCCTATCGAACCTGGTAGAAGACGTAGGAGCGGGCATATAGAGGTCTAATGGGCGCTTTTTATAGCAGAAATGATAAATATTAGTAAATTAATGAAATTTTACCTATCTGAAACCAAATCAATCTTGATGAAACTTGAAATGTACCAAGCACCAAGTCTCCTCTTTCGATTGGTATAGCGCATACATCCCTATCGAACCTGGTAGAAGACGTAGGAGCGCGCATATAGAGGTCTAATGGGCGCTTTTTATAGCAGAAATGATCAATATGAGTAAATGAATGAAGTTTTACCTATCTGAAACCAAATCAATCTCGATGAAACTTAACATGTACCTAGCCCCAATTCTCCTCTTTCGATTGGTATAGCGCATACATCCCTATCGAACCTGGTAGAAGACGTAGGAGCGCGCATATAGAGGTCTAATGGGCGCTTTTTATAGCAGAAATGATCAATATGAGTAAATGAATGAAGTTTTACCTATCTGAAACCAAATCAATCTCGATGAAACTTAACATGTACCTAGCCCCAAGTCTCCTCTTTCGATTGGTATAGCGCATACATCCCTATCGAACCTGGTAGAAGACGTAGGAGCGCGCATATAGAGGTCTAATGGGCGCTTTTTATAGCAGAAATGATCAATATGAGTAAATGAATGAAGTTTTACCTATCTGAAACCAAATAAATCTCGATGAAACTTGACATGTACCTACCACCATGTCTCCTCTTTTGATTGGTATAACGCATACATCCCTATCGAACCTGGTAGAAGAGGTAGGAGCGCGCATATAGAGGTTTAATGGGCGCATTTTATAGCAGAAATGATCAATATGAGTAAATGAATGAAATTTTACCTATCTGAAACCAAATCAATCTCGATGAAACTTGACATGTACCTAGCACCAAGTCTCCTCTTTCGATTGGTATAGCGCATACATCCCTATCGAACCTGGTACAAGACGTAGGAGCGGGCATATAGAGGTCTAATGGGCGCTTTTTATAGCAGAAATGATCAATATGAGTAAATGAATGAAATTTTACCTATCTGAAACCAAATCAATCTTGATGAAACTTGAAATGTACCAAGCACCAAGTCTCCTCTTTTGATTGGTATAGCGCATACATCCCTATCGAACCTGGTAGAAGACGTAGGAGCGCGCATATAGAGGTCTAATGGGCTCTTAATTATAGCAGAAATGATCAATATGAGTAAATGAATGAAATTTTACCTATCTGAAACCAAATCAATCTCGATGAAACTTGAAATGTACCTAGAACCAAGTCTCCTCTTTTGATTGGTATAGCGCATACATCCCTATCGAACCTGGTACAAGACGTAGGAGCGCGCATATAGAGGTCTAATTGGCGCTTAATTATAGCAGAAATGATCAATATGAGTAAATGAATGAAATTTTACCTATCTGAAACCAAATCAATCTTGATGAAACTTGAAATGTACCAAGACCAAGACTCCTCTTTCGATTGGTATAGCGCATACATCCCTATCGAACCTGGTACAAGACGTAGGAGCGCGCATATAGAGGTCTAATTGGCGCTTAATTATAGCAGAAATGATCAATATGAGTAAATGAATGAAATTTTACCTATCTGAAACCAAATCAATCTCGATGAAACTTAACATGTACCTAGCCCCAAGTCTCCTCTTTCGATTGGTATAGCGCATACATCCCTATCGAACCTGGTAGAAGACGTAGGAGCGCGCATATAGAGGTCTAATGGGCGCTTTTTATAGCAGAAATGTTCAATATGAGTAAATGAATGAAGTTTTACCTATCTGAAACCAAATAAATCTCGATGAAACTTGACATGTACCTAGCACCAAGTCTCCTCTTTTGATTGGTATAGCGCATACATCCCTATCGAACCTGGTAGAAGAGGTAGAAGCGCGCATATAGAGGTTTAATGGGCGCATTTTATAGCAGAAATGATCAATATGAGTAAATGAATGAAATTTTACCTATCTGAAACCAAATCAATCTCGATGAAACTTGACATGTACCTAGCACCAAGTCTCCTCTTTCGATTGGTATAGCGCATACATCCCTATCGAACCTGGTACAAGACGTAGAAGCGGGCATATAGAGGTCTAATGGGCGCTTTTTATAGCAGAAATGATAAATATTAGTAAATAAATGAAATTTTACCTATCTGAAACCAAATCAATCTTGATGAAACTTGAAAAGTACCAAGCACCAAGTCTCCTCTTTTGATTGGTATAGCGCATACATCCCTATCGAACCTGGTAGAAGACGTAGGAGCGCGCATATAGAGGTCTAATGGGCTCTTAATTATAGCAGAAATGATCAATATGAGTAAATGAATGAAATTTTACCTATCTGAAACCAAATCAATCTCGATGAAACTTGAAATGTACCTAGAACCAAGTCTCCTCTTTCGATTGGTATAGCGCATACATCCCTATCGAACCTGGTACAAGACGTAGGAGCGCGCATAGAGAGGTCTAATTGGCGCTTAATTATAGCAGAAATGATCAATATGAGTAAATGAATGAAATTTTACCTATCTGAAACCAAATCAATCTTGATGAAACTTGAAATGTACCAAGACCAAGACTCCTCTTTCGATTGGTATAGCGCATACATCCCTGTCGAAACTGGTACAAGACGTAGGAGCGCGCATATAGAGGTCTAATTGGCGCTTAATTATAGCAGAAATGATCAATATGAGTAAATGAATGAATTTTACCTATCTGAAACCAAATCAATCTCGATGAAACTTAACATGTACCTAGCCCCAAGTCTCCTCTTTCGATAGGTATAGCGCATACATCCCTATCGAACCTGGTAGAAGACGTAGGAGCGCGCATATAGAGGTCTAATGGGCGCTTTTTATAGCAGAAATGTTCAATATGAGTAAATGAATGAAGTTTTACCTATCTGAAACCAAATAAATCTCGATGAAACTTGACATGTACCTAGCACCAAGTCTCCTCTTTTGATTGGTATAGCGCATACATCCCTATCGAACCTGGTAGAAGAGGTAGGAGCGCGCATATAGAGGTTTAATGGGCGCATTTTATAGCAGAAATGATCAATATGAGTAAATGAATGAAATTTTACCTATCTGAAACCAAATCAATCTCGATGAAACTTGACATGTACCTAGCACCAAGTCTCCTCTTTCGATTGGTATAGCGCATACATCCCTATCGAACCTGGTACAAGACGTAGGAGCGGGCATATAGAGGTCTAATGGGCGCTTTTTATAGCAGAAATGATAAATATTAGTAAATGAATGAAATTTTACCTATCTGAAACCAAATCAATCTTGATGAAACTTGACATGTACCAAGCACCAAGTCTCCTCTTTTGATTGGTATAGCGCATACATCCCTATCGAACCTGGTAGAAGACGTAGGAGCGCGCATATAGAGGTCTAATGGGCTCTTAATTATAGCAGAAATGATCAATATGAGTAAATGAATGAAATTTTACCTATCTGAAACCAAATCAATCTCGATGAAACTTGAAATGTACCTAGAACCAAGTCTCCTCTTTCGATTGGTATAGCGCATACATCCCTATCGAACCTGGTACAAGACGTAGGAGCGCGCATATAGAGGTCTAATTGGCGCTTAATTATAGCAGAAATGATCAATATGAATAAATGAATGAAATTTTACCTATCTGAAACCAAATCAATCTTGACGAAACTTGAAATGTACCAAGACCAAGACTCCTCTTTCGATTGGTATAGCGCATACATCCCTATCGAACCTGGTACAAGACGTAGGAGCGCGCATATAGAGGTCTAATTGGCGCTTAATTATAGCAGAAATGATCAATATGAGTAAATGAATAAATTTTACCTATCTGAAACCAAATCAATCTCGATGAAACTTAACATGTACCTAGCCCCAAGTCTCCTCTTTCGATTGGTATAGCGCATACATCCCTATCGAACCTGGTAGAAGACGTAGGAGCGCGCATATAGAGGTCTAATGGGCGCTTTTTATAGCAGAAATGTTCAATATGAGTAAATGAATGAAGTTTTACCTATCTGAAACCAAATAAATCTCGATGAAACTTGACATGTACCTAGCACCAAGTCTCCTCTTTTGATTGGTATAGCGCATACATCCCTATCGAACCTGGTAGAAGAGGTAGGAGCGCGCATATAGAGGTTTAATGGGCGCATTTTATAGCAGAAATGATCAATATGAGTAAATGAATGAAATTTTACCTATCTGAAACCAAATCAATCTCGATGAAACTTGACATGTACCTAGCACCAAGTCTCCTCTTTCGATTGGTATAGCGCATACATCCCTATCGAACCTGGTACAAGAAGTAGGAGCGGGCATATAGAGGTCTAATGGGCGCTTTTTATAGCAGAAATGATAAATATTAGTAAATGAATGAAATTTTACCTATCTGAAACCAAATCAATCTTGATGAAACTTGAAATGTACCAAGCACCAAGTCTCCTCTTTTGATTGGTATAGCGCATACATCCCTATCGAACCTGGTAGAAGACGTAGGAGCGCGCATATAGAGGTCTAATGGGCGCTTTTTATAGCAGAAATGATCAATATGAGTAAATGAATGAAGTTTTACCTATCTGAAACCAAATCAATCTCGATGAAACTTAACATGTACCTAGCACCAAGTCTCCTCTTTCGATTGGTATAGCGCACACATCCCTATCGAACCTGGTAGAAGACGTAGGAGCGCGCATATAGAGGTCTATTGGGCGCTTAATTATAGCAGAAATGATCAATATGAGTAAATGAATGAATTTTACCTATCTGAAACCAAATCAATCTCGATGAAACTTGACATGTACCTAGCCCCAAGTCTCCTCTTTTGATTGGTATAGCGCATACATCCCTATCGAACCTGGTAGAAGAGGTAGGAGCGGTCTAATTTGCGCTTTTTATAGCAGAAATGATCAATATGAGTAAATGAATGAAATTTTACCTATCTGAAACCAAATCAATCTCGATGAAACTTGAAATGTACCTAGAACCAAGTCTCCTCTTTCGATTGGTATAGCGCATACATCCCTATCGAACCTGGTACAAGACGTAGGAGCGCGCATATAGAGGTCTAATTGGCGCTTAATTATAGCAGAAATGATCAATATCAGTAAATGAATGAAATTTTACCTATCTGAAACCAAATCAATCTTGATGAAACTTGAAATGTACCAAGACCAAGACTCCTCTTTCGATTGGTATAGCGCATACATCCCTATCGAACCTGGTACAAGACGTAGGAGCGCGCATATAGAGGTCTAATTGGCGCTTAATTATAGCAGAAATGATCAATATGAGTAAATGAATGAATTTTACCTATCTGAAACCAAATCAATCTCGATGAAACTTAACATGTACCTAGCCCCAAGTCTCCTCTTTCGATTGGTATAGCGCATACATCCCTATCGAACCTGGTAGAAGACGTAGGAGCGCGCATATAGAGGTCTAATGGGCGCTTTTTATAGCAGAAATGTTCAATATGAGTAAATGAATGAAGTTTTACCTATCTGAAACCAAATAAATCTCGATGAAACTTGACATGTACCTAGCACCAAGTCTCCTCTTTTGATTGGTATAGCGCATACATCCCTATCGAACCTGGTAGAAGAGGTAGGAGCGCGCATATAGAGGTTTAATGGGCGCATTTTATAGC
The DNA here is from genome assembly GCA_028142955.1 of Pinctada fucata. Taxonomy (NCBI): domain Eukaryota; kingdom Metazoa; phylum Mollusca; class Bivalvia; order Pterioida; family Pteriidae; genus Pinctada; species Pinctada fucata. The sequence continues at coordinate 26,767,093 of AP027110.1, read as the reverse complement.
AGAAATGATCAATATGAGTAAATGAATGAAATTTTACCTATCTGAAACCAAATCAATCTCGATGAAACTTGACATGTACCTAGCACCAAGTCTCCTCTTTCGATTGGTATAGCGCATACATCCCTATCGAACCTGGTACAAGACGTAGGAGCGGGCATATAGAGGTCTAATGGGCGCTTTTTATAGCAGAAATGATAAATATTAGTAAATGAATGAAATTTTACCTATCTGAAACCAAATCAATCTTGATGAAACTTGAAATGTACCAAGCACCAAGTCTCCTCTTTTGATTGGTATAGCGCATACATCCCTATCGAACCTGGTAGAAGACGTAGGAGCGCGCATATAGAGGTCTAATGGGCTCTTAATTATAGCAGAAATGATCAATATGAGTAAATGAATGAAATTTTACCTATCTGAAACCAAATCAATCTCGATGAAACTTGAAATGTACCTAGAACCAAGTCTCCTCTTTCGATTGGTATAGCGCATACATCCCTATCGAACCTGGTACAAGACGTAGGAACGCGCATATAGAGGTCTAATTGGCGCTTAATTATAGCAGAAATGATCAATATGAATAAATGAATGAAATTTTACCTATCTGAAACCAAATCAATCTTGATGAAACTTGAAATGTACCAAGACCAAGACTCCTCTTTCGATTGGTATAGCGCATACATCCCTATCGAACCTGGTACAAGACGTAGGAGCGCGCATATAGAGGTCTAATTGGCGCTTAATTATAGCAGAAATGATCAATATGAGTAAATGAATGAATTTTACCTATCTGAAACCAAATCAATCTCGATGAAACTTAACATGTACCTAGCCCCAAGTCTCCTCTTTCGATTGGTATAACGCATACATCCCTATCGAACCTGGTAGAAGACGTAGGAGCGCGCATATAGAGGTCTAATGGGCGCTTTTTATAGCAGAAATGTTCAATATGAGTAAATGAATGAAGTTTTACCTATCTGAAACCAAATCAATCTCGATGAAACTTGACATGTACCTAGCACCAAGTCTCCTCTTTCGATTGGTATAGCGCATACATCCCTATCGAACCTGGTACAAGACATAGGAGCGGGCATATAGAGGTCTAATGGGCGCTTTTTATAGCAGAAATGATAAATATTAGTAAATGAATGAAATTTTACCTATCTGAAACCAAATCAATCTTGATGAAACTTGAAATGTACCAAGCACCAAGTCTCCTCTTTTGATTGGTATAGCGCATACATCCCTATCGAACCTGGTAGAAGACGTAGGAGCGCGCATATAGAGGTCTAATGGGCGCTTTTTATAGCAGAAATGATCAATATGAGTAAATGAATGAAGTTTTACCTATCTGAAACCAAATCAATCTCGATGAAACTTAACATGTACCTAGCACCAAGTCTCCTCTTTCGATTGGTATAGCGCACACATCCCTATCGAACCTGGTAGAAGACGTAGGAGCGCGCATATAGAGGTCTATTGGGCGCTTAATTATAGCAGAAATGATCAATATGAGTAAATGAATGAATTTTACCTATCTGAAACCAAATCAATCTCGATGAAACTTGACATGTACCTAGCCCCAAGTCTCCTCTTTTGATTCGTATAGCGCATACATCCCTATCGAACCTGGTAGAAGACGTAGGAGCGGTCTAATTTGCGCTTTTTATAGCAGAAATGATCAATATGAGTAAATGAATGAAATTTTACCTATCTGAAACCAAATCAATCTCGATGAAACTTGAGATGTACCTAGCACCAAGTCTCCTCTTTCGATTGGTATAGCGAATACATCCCTATCGAACCTGGTAGAAGACGTAGGAGCGCGCATATAGAGGTCTAATGGGCGCTTTTTATAGCAGAAATGATCAATATGAGTAAATGAATGAAGTTTTACCTATCTGAAACCAAATAAATCTCGATGAAACTTGACATGCACCTAGCACCAAGTCTCCTCTTTTGATTGGTATAGCGCATACATCCCTATCGAACCTGGTAGAAGACGTAGGAGCGCGCATATAGAGGTTTAATGGGCGCTTTTTATAGCAGAAATGATCAATATGAGTAAATGAATGAAATTTTACCTATCTGAAACCAAATCAATCTCGATGAAACTTGACATGTACCTAGCCCCAAGTCTCTTCTTTCGATTGGTATAGCGCATACATCCCTATCGAACCTGGTAGAAGAAGTAGGAGCGCGCATATAGAGGCCTAATGGGCGCTTTTTATAGCAGAAATGATCAATATGAGTAAATGAATGAAGTTTTACCTATCTGAAACCAAATAAATCTCGATGAAACTTGACATGTACCTAGCACCAAGTCTCCTCTTTTGATTGGTATAGCGCATACATCCCTATCGAACCTGGTAGAAGACGTAGGAGCGCGCATATAGAGGTTTAATGGGCGCTTTTTATAGCAGAAATGATCAATATGAGTAAATGAATGAAATTTTACCTATCTGAAACCAAATCAATCTCGATGAAACTTGACATGTACCTAGCACCAAGTCTCCTCTTTCGATTGGTATAGCGCATACATCCCTATCGAACCTGGTAGAAGACGTAGGAGCGGGCATATAGAGGTCTAATGGGCGCTTTTTATAGCAGAAATGATAAATATTAGTAAATGAATGAAATTTTACCTATCTGAAACCAAATCAATCTTGATGAAACTTGAAATGTACCAAGCACCAAGTCTCCTCTTTCGATTGGTATAGCGCATACATCCCTATCGAACCTGGTAGAAGACGTAGGAGCGCGCATATAGAGGTTTAATGGGCGCTTTTTATAGCAGAAATGATCAATATGAGTAAATGAATGAAATTTTACCTATCTGAAACCAAATCAATCTCGATGAAACTTGACATGTACCTAACATCAAGTCTCTTCTTTCGATTGGTATAACGCATACATCCCTATCGAACCTGGTAGAAGACGTAGGAGCGCGCATATAGAGGTTTAATGGGCGCTTTTTATAGCAGAAATGATCAATATGAGTAAATGAATGAAATTTTACCTATCTGAAACCAAATCAATCTCGATGAAACTTGACATGTACCTAACATCAAGTCTCTTCTTTCGATTGGTATAGCGCATACATCCCTATCGAACCTGGTAGAAGACGTAGGAGCGGGCATATAGAGGTCTAATGGGCGCTTTTTATAGCAGAAATGATCAATATGAGTAAATGAATGAATTTTACCTATCTGAAACCAAATCAATCTCGATGAAACTTGACATGTACCTAGCCTCAAGTCTCCTCTTTCGATTGGTATAGCGCATACATCCCTATCGAACCTGGTAGAAGACGTAGGAGCGGGCATATAGAGGTCTAATTTGCGCTTTTTATAGCAGAAATGATCAATATGAGCAAATGAATGAAATTTTACCTATCTGAAACCAAATCAATCTTCATGAAACTTGATATGTACCTAGCACCAAGTCTCCTCTTTCGATTGGTATAGCGCATACATCCCTATCGAACCTGGTAGAAGACGTAGGAGCACGCATATAGAGGTCTAATGGGCGCTTTTTATAGCAGAAATGATCAATATGAGTAAATGAATGAAATTTTACCTATCTGAAACCAAATCAATCTCGATGAAACTTGACATGTACCTAACATCAAGTCTCTTCTTTCGATTGGTATAGCGCATACATCCCTATCGAACCTGGTAGAAGACGTAGGAGCGGGCATATAGAGGTCTAATGGACGCTTTTTATAGCAGAAATGATCAATATGAGTAAATGAATGAAATTTTACCTATCTGAAACCAAATCAATCTTGATGAAACTTGAAATGTACCAAGCACCAAGACTCCTCTTTCGATTGGTATAGCGCATACATCCCTATCGAACCTGGAAGAAGACGTAGGAGCGCGCATATAGAGGTCTAATGGGCGCTTTTTATAGCAGAAATGATCAATATGAGTAAATGAATGAAGTTTTACCTATCTGAAACCAAATCAATCTCGACGAAACTCAACATGTACCTAGCACCAAGTCTCCTCTTTCGATAGGTATAGCGCATACATCCCTATCGAACCTGGTAGAAGACGTAGGAGCGCGCATATAGAGGTCTAATGGGCGCTTTTTATAGCAGAAATGATCAATATGAGTAAATGAATGAAATTTTACCTATCTGAAACCAAATCAATCTCGATGAAACTTGACATATACCTAGCACCAAGTCTCCTCTTTCGATTGGTATAGCGCATACATCCCTATCGAACCTGGTAGAAGACGTAGGAGCGCGCATATAGAGGTCTAATGGGCGCTTAATTATAGCAGAAATGATCAATATGAGTAAATGAATGAATTTTACCTATCTGTTACCAAATCAATCTCGATGAAACTTGACATGTACCTAGCCCCAAGTCTCCTCTTTCGATTGGTATAGCGCATACATCCCTATCGAACCTGGTAGAAGACATAGGAGCGGTCTAATTTGCGCTTTTTATAGCAGAAATAATCAATATGAGTAAATGAATGAAATTTTACCTATCTGAAACCAAATCAATCTCGATGAAACTTGATATGTACCTAGCACCAAGTCTCCTCTTTCGATTGGTATAGCGCATACATCCCTATCGAACCTGGTAGAAGACGTAGGAGCGCGCATATAGAGGTCTAATGGGCGCTTTTTATAGCAGAAATGATCAATATGAGTAAATGAATGAAGTTTTACCTATCTGAAACCAAATCAATCTCGATGAAACTTGACATGTACCTAGCACCAAATCTCCTCTTTCGATTTGTATAGCGCATACATCCCTATCGAACCTGGTAGAAGACGTAGGAGCGCGCATAAAGAGGTCTAATGGGCGCTTTTTATAGCAGAAATGATAAATATTAGTAAATGAATGAAGTTTTACCTATCTGAAACCAAATAAATCTCGATGAAACTTGACATGTACCTAGCACCAAGTCTCCTCTTTCGATTGGTATAACGCATACATCCCTATCGAACCTGGTAGAAGACGTAGGAGCGCGCATATAGAGGTTTAATGGGCGCTTTTTATAGCAGAAATGATCAATATGAGTAAATGAATGAAATTTTACCTATCTGAAACCAAATCAATCTCGATGAAACTTGACATGTACCTAGCACCAAGTCTCCTCTTTCGATTGGTATAGCGCATACATCCCTATCGAACCTGGTAGAAGACGTAGGAGCGCGCATATAGAGGTCTAATGGGCGCTTAATTATAGCAGAAATGATCAATATGAGTAAATGAATGAATTTTACCTATCTGAAACCAAATCAATCTCGATGAAACTTGACATGTACCTAGCCTCAAGTCTCCTCTTTCGATTGGTATAGCGCATACATCCCTATCGAACCTGGTAGAAGACGTAGGAGCGGGCATATAGAGGTCTAATTTGCGCTTTTTATAGCAGAAATGATCAATATGAGCAAATGAATGAAATTTTACCTATCTGAAACCAAATCAATCTTCATGAAACTTGATATGTACCTAGCACCAAGTCTCCTCTTTCGATTGGTATAGCGCATACATCCCTATCGAACCTGGTAGAAGACGTAGGAGCACGCATATAGAGGTCTAATGGGCGCTTTTTATAGCAGAAATGATCAATATGAGTAAATGAATGAAATTTTACCTATCTGAAACCAAATCAATCTCGATGAAACTTGATATGTACCTGGCCCCAAGTCTCCTCTTTCGATTGGTATAACGCATACATCCCTATCGAACCTGGTAGAAGACGTAGGAGCGCGCATATAGAGGTTTAATGGGCGCTTTTTATAGCAGAAATGATCAATATGAGTAAATGAATGAAATTTTACCTATCTGAAACCAAATCAATCTCGATGAAACTTGACATGTACCTAACATCAAGTCTCTTCTTTCGATTGGTATAGCGCATACATCCCTATCGAACCTGGTAGAAGACGTAGGAGCGGGCATATAGAGGTCTAATGGGCGCTTTTTATAGCAGAAATGATCAATATGAGTAAATGAATGAATTTTACCTATCTGAAACCAAATCAATCTCGATGAAACTCAACATGTACCTAGCCTCAAGTCTCCTCTTTCGATTGGTATAGCGCATACATCCCTATCGAACCTGGTAGAAGACGTAGGAGCGGGCATATAGAGGTCTAATTTGCGCTTTTTATAGCAGAAATGATCAATATGAGCAAATGAATGAAATTTTACCTATCTGAAACCAAATCAATCTTCATGAAACTTGATATGTACCTAGCACCAAGTCTCCTCTTTCGATTGGTATAGCGCATACATCCCTATCGAACCTGGTAGAAGACGTAGGAGCACGCATATAGAGGTCTAATGGGCGCTTTTTATAGCAGAAATGATCAATATGAGTAAATGAATGAAATTTTACCTATCTGAAACCAAATCAATCTCGATGAAACTTGACATGTACCTAACATCAAGTCTCTTCTTTCGATTGGTATAGCGCATACATCCCTATCGAACCTGGTAGAAGACGTAGGAGCGGGCATATAGAGGTCTAATGGGCGCTTTTTATAGCAGAAATGATCAATATGAGTAAATGAATGAAATTTTACCTATCTGAAACCAAATCAATCTTGATGAAACTTGAAATGTACCAAGCACCAAGACTCCTCTTTCGATTGGTATAGCGCATACATCCCTATCGAACCTGGTAGAAGACGTAGGAGCGCGCATATAGAGGTCTAATGGGCGCTTTTTATAGCAGAAATGATCAATATGAGTAAATGAATGAAGTTTTACCTATCTGAAACCAAATCAATCTCGACGAAACTCAACATGTACCTAGCACCAAGTCTCCTCTTTCGATAGGTATAGCGCATACATCCCTATCGAACCTGGTAGAAGACGTAGGAGCGCGCATATAGAGGTCTAATGGGCGCTTTTTATAGCAGAAATGATCAATATGAGTAAATGAATGAAATTTTACCTATCTGAAACCAAATCAATCTCGATGAAACTTGACATATACCTAGCACCAAGTCTCCTCTTTCGATTGGTATAGCGCATACATCCCTATCGAACCTGGTAGAAGACGTAGGAGCGCGCATATAGAGGTCTAATGGGCGCTTAATTATAGCAGAAATGATCAATATGAGTAAATGAATGAATTTTACCTATCTGTTACCAAATCAATCTCGATGAAACTTGACATGTACCTAGCCCCAAGTCTCCTCTTTCGATTGGTATAGCGCATACATCCCTATCGAACCTGGTAGAAGACATAGGAGCGGTCTAATTTGCGCTTTTTATAGCAGAAATAATCAATATGAGTAAATGAATGAAATTTTACCTATCTGAAACCAAATCAATCTCGATGAAACTTGATATGTACCTAGCACCAAGTCTCCTCTTTCGATTGGTATAGCGCATACATCCCTATCGAACCTGGTAGAAGACGTAGGAGCGCGCATATAGAGGTCTAATGGGCGCTTTTTATAGCAGAAATGATCAATATGAGTAAATGAATGAAGTTTTACCTATCTGAAACCAAATCAATCTCGATGAAACTTGACATGTACCTAGCACCAAATCTCCTCTTTCGATTTGTATAGCGCATACATCCCTATCGAACCTGGTAGAAGACGTAGGAGCGCGCATATAGAGGTCTAATGGGCGCTTTTTATAGCAGAAATGATAAATATTAGTAAATGAATGAAGTTTTACCTATCTGAAACCAAATAAATCTCGATGAAACTTGACATGTACCTAGCACCAAGTCTCCTCTTTCGATTGGTATAACGCATACATCCCTATCGAACCTGGTAGAAGACGTAGGAGCGCGCATATAGAGGTTTAATGGGCGCTTTTTATAGCAGAAATGATCAATATGAGTAAATGAATGAAATTTTACCTATCTGAAACCAAATCAATCTCGATGAAACTTGACATGTACCTAGCACCAAGTCTCCTCTTTCGATTGGTATAGCGCATACATCCCTATCGAACCTGGTAGAAGACGTAGGAGCGCGCATATAGAGGTCTAATGGGCGCTTAATTATAGCAGAAATGATCAATATGAGTAAATGAATGAATTTTACCTATCTGAAACCAAATCAATCTCGATGAAACTTGACATGTACCTAGCCTCAAGTCTCCTCTTTCGATTGGTATAGCGCATACATCCCTATCGAACCTGGTAGAAGACGTAGGAGCGGGCATATAGAGGTCTAATTTGCGCTTTTTATAGCAGAAATGATCAATATGAGCAAATGAATGAAATTTTACCTATCTGAAACCAAATCAATCTTCATGAAACTTGATATGTACCTAGCACCAAGTCTCCTCTTTCGATTGGTATAGCGCATACATCCCTATCGAACCTGGTAGAAGACGTAGGAGCACGCATATAGAGGTCTAATGGGCGCTTTTTATAGCAGAAATGATCAATATGAGTAAATGAATGAAATTTTACCTATCTGAAACCAAATCAATCTCGATGAAACTTGATATGTACCTGGCCCCAAGTCTCCTCTTTCGATTGGTATAGCGAATACATCCCTATCGAACCTGGTAGAAGACGTAGGAGCGGGCACATAGAGGTCTAATTTGCGCTTTTTATAGCAGAAATGATCAATATGAGTAAATGAATGAAATTTAACCTATCTGAAACCAAATCAATCTTGATGAAACTTGATATGTACCAAGCACCAAGTCTCCTCTTTCGATTGGTATAGCGCATACATCCCTATCGAACATGGTAGAAGAAGTAGGAGCGCGCATATAGAGGTCTAATGGGCGCCTTTTATAGCAGAAATGATCAATATGAGTAAATGAATGAAATTTTACCTATCTGAAACCAAATCAATCTCGATAAAACTTGAGATGTACCTAGCACCAAGTCTCCTCTTTCGATTGGTATAGCGCATACATCCCTATCGAACCTGGTAGAAGACGTAAGAGCGCGCATATAGAGGTTTAATGGGCGCATTTTATAGCAGAAATGATCAATATGAGTAAATGAATGAAATTTTACCTATCTGAAACCAAATCAATCTCGATGAAACTTGACATGTACCTAGCACCAAGTCTCCTCTTTCGATTGGTATAGCGCATACATCCCTATCGAACCTGGTACAAGACGTAGGAGCGGGCATATAGAGGTCTAATGGGCGCTTTTTATAGCAGAAATGATCAATATGAGTAAATGAATGAAATTTTACCTATCTGTAACCAAATCAATCTCGATGAAACTTGACATGTACCTAGCACAAAGTCTCCTCTTTCGATTGGTATAGCGCATACATCCCTATCGAACCTGGTAGAAGACGTAGGAGCGCGCATATAGAGGTCTAATGGGCGCTTAATTATAGCAGAAATGATCAATATGAGTAAATGAATGAATTTTACCTATCTGAAACCAAATCAATCTCGATGAAACTTGACATGTACCTAGCCTCAAGTCTCCTCTTTCGATTGGTATAGCGCATACATCCCTATCGAACCTGGTAGAAGACGTAGGAGCGGGCATATAGAGGTCTAATTTGCGCTTTTTATAGCAGAAATGATCAATATGAGCAAATGAATGAAATTTTACCTATCTGAAACCAAATCAATCTGCATGAAACTTGATATGTACCTAGCACCAAGTCTCCTCTTTCGATTGGTATAGCGCATACATCCCTATCGAACCTGGTAGAAGACGTAGGAGCGCGCATATAGAGGTCTAATGGGCGCTTTTTATAGCAGAAATGATCAATATGAGTAAATGAATGAAATTTTACCTATCTGAAACCAAATCAATCTCGATGAAACTTGATATGTACCTGGCACCAAGTCTCCTCTTTCGATTGGTATAGCGCATACATCCCTATCGAACCTGGTAGAAGACGTAGGAGCGGGCACATAGAGGTCTAATTTGCGCTTTTTATAGCAGAAATGATCAATATGAGTAAATGAATGAAATTTTACCTATCTGAAACCAAATCAATCTTGATGAAACTTAATATGTACCAAGCACCAAGGCTACTCTTTCGATTGGTATAGCGCATACATCCCTATCGAACATGGTAGAAGAAGTAGGAGCGCGCATATAGAGGTCTAATGGGCGCATTTTATAGCAGAAATGATCAATATGAGTAAATGAATGAAATTTTACCTATCTGAAACCAAATCAATCTCGATGAAACTTGAGATGTACCTAGCACCAAGTCTCCTCTTTCGATTGGTATAGCGCATACATCCCTATCGAACATGGTAGAAGAAGTAGGAGCGCGCATATAGAGGTCTAATGGGCGCATTTTATAGCAGAAATGATCAATATGAGTAAATGAATGAAGTTTTACCTATCTGAAACCAAATCAATCTCGATAAAACTTGAGATGTACCTAGCACCAAGTCTCCTCTTTCGATTGGTATAGCGCATACATCCCTATCGAACCTGGTAGAAGACGTAGGAGCGCGCATATAGAGGTTTAATGGGCGCTTTTTATAGCAGAAATGATCAATATGAGTAAATGAATGAAATTTTACCTATCTGAAACCAAATCAATCTCGATGAAACTTGACATGTACCTAGCACCAAGTCTCCTCTTTCGATTGGTATAGCGCATACATCCCTATCGAACCTGGTACAAGACGTAGGAGCGGGCATATAGAGGTCTAATGGGCGCTTTTTATAGCAGAAATGATAAATATTAGTAAATGAATGAAATTTTACCTATCTGAAACCAAATCAATCTTGATGAAACTTGACATGTACCTAGCACCAAGTCTCCTCTTTTGATTGGTATAGCGCATACATCCCTATCGAACCTGGTAGAAGACGTAGGAGCGCGCATATAGAGGTTTAATGGGCGCTTTTTATAGCAGAAATGATCAATATGAGTAAATGAATGAAATTTTACCTATCTGAAACCAAATCAATCTTGATGAAACTTGACATGTACCTATCCTCAAGTCTCCTCTTTCGATTGGTATAGCGCATACATCCCTATCGAACCTGGTAGAAGACGTAGGAGCGCGCATATAGAGGTTTAATGGGCGCTTAATTATAGCAGAAATGATCAATATGAGTAAATGAATGAATTTTACCTATCTGAAACCAAATCAATCTCGATGAAACTTGACATGTACCTATCCTCAAGTCTCCTCTTTCGATTGGTATAGCGCATACATCCCTATCGAACCTGGTAGAAGACGTAGGAGCGGGCATATAGAGGTCTAATTTGCGCTTTTTATAGCAGAAATGATCAATATGAGTAAATGAATGAAATTTTACCTATCTGAAACCAAATCAATCTTGATGAAACTTGATATGTACCAAGCACCAAGGCTACTCTTTCGATTGGTATAGCGCATACATAACTATCGAACATGGTAGAAGAAGTAGGAGCGCGCATATAGAGGTCTAATGGGCGCCTTTTATAGCAGAAATGATCAATATGAGTAAATGAATGAAATTTTACCTAACTGAAACCAAATCAATCTCGATGAAACTTGAGATGTACCTAGCACCAATTCTCTTCTTTCGATTGGTATAGCGCATACATCCCTATCGAACATGGTAGAAGAAGTAGGAGCGCGCATATAGAGGTCTAATGGGCGCATTTTATAGCAAAAATGATCAATATGAGTAAATGAATGAAATTTTACCTATCTGAAACCAAATCAATCTCGATGAAACTTGACATGTACCTAGCACCAAGTCTCCTCTTTCGATTGGTATAGCGCATACATCCCTATCGAACCTGGTACAAGACGTAGGAGCGCGCATATAGAGGTCTAATGGGCGCTTTTTATAGCAGAAATGATCAATATGAGTAAATGAATGAAATTTTACCTATCTGAAACCAAATCAATCTCGATGAAACTTGACATGTACCTAGTCCCAAGTCTCCTCTTTCGATTGGTATAGCGCATACATCCCTATCGAACCTGGTAGAAGACGTAGGAGCGGTCTAATTTGCGCTTTTTATAGCAGAAATGATCAATATGAGTAAATGAATGAAATTTTACCTATCTGAAACCAAATCAATCTCGATGAAACTTGAGATGTACCTAGCACCAAGTCTCCTCTTTCGATTGGTATAGCGCATACATCCCTATCGAACCTGGTAGAAGACGTAGGAGCGCGCATATAGAGGTCTAATGGGCGCTTTTTATAGCAGAAATGATCAATATGAGTAAATGAATGAAATTTTACCTATCTGAAACCAATTCAATCTCGATGGAACTTGACATGTACCTAGCACCAAGTCTCCTCTTTCGATTGGTATAGCGCATACATCCCTATCGAACCTGGTAGAAGACGTAGGAGCGCGAAAATAGAGGTTTAATGGGCGCTTTTTATAGCAGAAATGATCAATATGAGTAAATGAATGAAGTTTTACCTATCTGAAACAAAATAAATCTCGATGAAACTTGACATGTACCTAGCACCAAGTCTCCTCTTTCGATTGGTATAGCGCATACATCCCTATCGAACCTGGTAGAAGAATTAGGAGCGCGCATATAGAGGTCTAATGGGCGCTTAATTATAGCAGAAATGATCAATATGAGTAAATGAATGAATTTTACCTATCTGAAACCAAATCAATCTCGATGAAACTTAACATGTACCTAGCCTCAAGTCTCCTCTTTCGATTGGTATAGCGCATACATCCCTATCGAACCTGGTAGAAGACGTAGGAGCGGGCATATAGAGGTCTAATGGGCGCTTTTTATAGCAGAAATGATCAATATGAGCAAATGAATGAAATTTTACCTATCTGAAACCAAATCAATCTTCATGAAACTTGATATGTACCAAGCACCAAGTCTCTTCTTTCGATTGGTATAGCGCATACATCCCTATCGAACCTGGTAGAAGACGTAGGAGCGCGCATATAGAGGTCTAATGGGCGCTTTTTATAGCAGAAATGATCAATATGAGTAAATGAATGAAATTTTACCTATCTGAAACCAAATCAATCTCGATGAAACTTAACATGTACCTAGCACCAAGTCTCCTCTTTCGATTGGTATAGCGAATACATCCCTATCGAACCTGGTAGAAGACGTAGGAGCGGGCACATAGAGGTCTAATTTGCGCTTTTTATAGCAGAAATGATCAATATGAGTAAATGAATGAAATTTTACCTATCTGAAACCAAATCAATCTTGATGAAACTTGATATGTACCAAGCACCAAGTCTCCTCTTTCGATTGGTATAGCGCATACATCCCTATCGAACATGGTAGAAGAAGTAGGAGCGCGCATATAGAGGTCTAATGGGCGCCTTTTATAGCAGAAATGATCAATATGAGTAAATGAATGAAATTTTACCTATCTGAAACCAAATCAATCTCGATGAAACTTGAGATGTACCTAGCACCAAGTCTCCTCTTTTGATTGGTATAGCGCATACATCCCTATCGAACATGGTAGAAGAAGTAGGAGCGCGCATATAGAGGTCTAATGGGCGCATTTTATAGCAGAAATGATCAATATGAGTAAATGAATGAAATTTTACCTATCTGAAACCAAATCAATCTCGATGAAACTTGAGATGTACCTAGCCTCAAGTCTCCTCTTTCGATTGGTATAGCGCATACATCCCTATCGAACCTGGTAGAAGACGTAGGAGCGCGCATATAGAGGTCTAATGGGCGCTTTTTATAGCAGAAATGATCAATATGAGCAAATGAATGAAATTTTACCTATCTGAAACCAAATCAATCTTGATGAAACTTGATATGTACCAAGCACCAAGTCTCTTCTTTCGATTGGTATAGCGCATACATCCCTATCGAACCTGGTAGAAGACGTAGGAGCGCGCATATAGAGGTCTAATGGGCGCTTTTTATAGCAGAAATGATCAATATGAGTAAATGAATGAAATTTTACCTATCTGAAACCAAATCAATCTCGATGAAACTTGATATGTACCTAGCCCCAAGTCTCCTCTTTCGATTGGTATAGCGAATACATCCCTATCGAACCTGGTAGAAGACGTAGGAGCGGGCACATGGAGGTCTAATTTGCGCTTTTTATAGCAGAAATGATCAATATGAGTAAATGAATGAAATTTTACCTATCTGAAACCAAATCAATCTTGATGAAACTTGACATGTACCTATCCTCAAGTCTCCTCTTTCGATTGGTATAGCGCATACATCCCTATCGAACCTGGTAGAAGACGTAGGAGCGCGCATATAGAGGTTTAATGGGCGCTTAATTATAGCAGAAATGATCAATATGAGTAAATGAATGAATTTTACCTATCTGAAACCAAATCAATCTCGATGAAACTTGACATGTACCTATCCTCAAGTCTCCTCTTTCGATTGGTATAGCGCATACATCCCTATCGAACCTGGTAGAAGACGTAGGAGCGGGCATATAGAGGTCTAATTTGCGCTTTTTATAGCAGAAATGATCAATATGAGCAAATGAATGAAATTTTACCTATCTGAAACCAAATCAATCTTCATGAAACTTGATATGTACCTAGCCCCAAGTCTCCTCTTTCGATTGGTATAGCGAATACATCCCTATCGAACCTGGTAGAAGACGTAGGAGCGGGCACATAGAGGTCTAATTTGCGCTTTTTATAGCAGAAATGATCAATATGAGTAAATGAATGAAATTTTACCTATCTGAAACCAAATCAATCTTGATGAAACTTGATATGTACCAAGCACCAAGGCTACTCTTTCGATTGGTATAGCGCATACATAACTATCGAACATGGTAGAAGAAGTAGGAGCGCGCATATAGAGGTCTAATGGGCGCCTTTTATAGCAGAAATGATCAATATGAGTAAATGAATGAAATTTTACCTATCTGAAACCAAATCAATCTCGATGAAACTTGAGATGTACCTAGCACCAATTCTCCTCTTTCGATTGGTATAGCGCATACATCCCTATCGAACATGGTAGAAGAAGTAGGAGCGCGCATATAGAGGTCTAATGGGCGCATTTTATAGCAAAAATGATCAATATGAGTAAATGAATGAAATTTTACCTATCTGAAACCAAATCAATCTCGATGAAACTTGAGATGTACCTAGCACCAAGTCTCCTCTTTCGATTGGTATAGCGCATACATCCCTATCGAACCTGGTAGGAGACGTAGGAGCGCACATATAGAGGTTTAATGGGCGCTTTTTATAGCAGAAATGATCAATATGAGTAAATGAATGAAATTTTACCTATCTGAAACCAAATCAATCTCGATGAAACTTGAGATGTACCTAGCACCAAGTCTCTTCTTTCGATTGGTATAGCGCATACATCCCTATCGAACCTGGTAGGAGACGTAGGAGCGCACATATAGAGGTTTAATGGGCGCTTTTTATAGCAGAAATGATCAATATGAGTAAATGAATGAAATTTTACCTATCTGAAACCAAATCAATCTCGATGAAACTTGACATGTACCTAGCACCAAGTCTCCTCTTTCGATTGGTATAGCGCATACATCCCTATCGAACCTGGTACAAGACGTAGGAGCGCGCATATAGAGGTCTAATGGGCGCCTTTTATAGCAGAAATGATCAATATGAGTAAATGAATGAAATTTTACCTATCTGAAACCAAATCAATCTCGATGAAACTTGAGATGTACCTAGCACCAAGTCTCCTCTTTTGATTGGTATAGCGCATACATCCCTATCGAACATGGTAGAAGAAGTAGGAGCGCGCATATAGAGGTCTAATGGGCGCATTTTATAGCAGAAATGATCAATATGAGTAAATGAATGAAATTTTACCTATCTGAAACCAAATCAATCTCGATGAAACTTGAGATGTACCTAGCCTCAAGTCTCCTCTTTCGATTGGTATAGCACATACATCCCTATCGAACCTGGTAGAAGACGTAGGAGCGCGCATATAGAGGTCTAATGGGCGCTTTTTATAGCAGAAATGATCAATATGAGCAAATGAATGAAATTTTACCTATCTGAAACCAAATCAATCTTCATGAAACTTGATATGTACCAAGCACCAAGTCTCTTCTTTCGATTGGTATAGCGCATACATCCCTATCGAACCTGGTAGAAGACGTAGGAGCGGGCACATGGAGGTCTAATTTGCGCTTTTTATAGCAGAAATGATCAATATGAGTAAATGAATGAAATTTTACCTATCTGAAACCAAATCAATCTTGATGAAACTTGACATGTACCTATCCTCAAGTCTCCTCTTTCGATTGGTATAGCGCATACATCCCTATCGAACCTGGTAGAAGACGTAGGAGCGCGCATATAGAGGTTTAATGGGCGCTTAATTATAGCAGAAATGATCAATATGAGTAAATGAATGAATTTTACCTATCTGAAACCAAATCAATCTCGATGAAACTTGACATGTACCTATCCTCAAGTCTCCTCTTTCGATTGGTATAGCGCATACATCCCTATCGAACCTGGTAGAAGACGTAGGAGCGGGCATATAGAGGTCTAATTTGCGCTTTTTATAGCAGAAATGATCAATATGAGCAAATGAATGAAATTTTACCTATCTGAAACCAAATCAATCTTCATGAAACTTGATATGTACCTAGCCCCAAGTCTCCTCTTTCGATTGGTATAGCGAATACATCCCTATCGAACCTGGTAGAAGACGTAGGAGCGGGCACATAGAGGTCTAATTTGCGCTTTTTATAGCAGAAATGATCAATATGAGTAAATGAATGAAATTTTACCTATCTGAAACCAAATCAATCTTGATGAAACTTGATATGTACCAAGCACCAAGGCTACTCTTTCGATTGGTATAGCGCATACATAACTATCGAACATGGTAGAAGAAGTAGGAGCGCGCATATAGAGGTCTAATGGGCGCCTTTTATAGCAGAAATGATCAATATGAGTAAATGAATGAAATTTTACCTATCTGAAACCAAATCAATCTCGATGAAACTTGAGATGTACCTAGCACCAATTCTCCTCTTTCGATTGGTATAGCGCATACATCCCTATCGAACATGGTAGAAGAAGTAGGAGCGCGCATATAGAGGTCTAATGGGCGCATTTTATAGCAAAAATGATCAATATGAGTAAATGAATGAAATTTTACCTATCTGAAACCAAATCAATCTCGATGAAACTTGAGATGTACCTAGCACCAAGTCTCCTCTTTCGATTGGTATAGCGCATACATCCCTATCGAACCTGGTAGGAGACGTAGGAGCGCACATATAGAGGTTTAATGGGCGCTTTTTATAGCAGAAATGATCAATATGAGTAAATGAATGAAATTTTACCTATCTGAAACCAAATCAATCTCGATGAAACTTGAGATGTACCTAGCACCAAGTCTCTTCTTTCGATTGGTATAGCGCATACATCCCTATCGAACCTGGTAGGAGACGTAGGAGCGCACATATAGAGGTTTAATGGGCGCTTTTTATAGCAGAAATGATCAATATGAGTAAATGAATGAAATTTTACCTATCTGAAACCAAATCAATCTCGATGAAACTTGACATGTACCTAGCACCAAGTCTCCTCTTTCGATTGGTATAGCGCATACATCCCTATCGAACCTGGTACAAGACGTAGGAGCGCGCATATAGAGGTCTAATGGGCGCCTTTTATAGCAGAAATGATCAATATGAGTAAATGAATGAAATTTTACCTATCTGAAACCAAATCAATCTCGATGAAACTTGAGATGTACCTAGCACCAAGTCTCCTCTTTTGATTGGTATAGCGCATACATCCCTATCGAACATGGTAGAAGAAGTAGGAGCGCGCATATAGAGGTCTAATGGGCGCATTTTATAGCAGAAATGATCAATATGAGTAAATGAATGAAATTTTACCTATCTGAAACCAAATCAATCTCGATGAAACTTGAGATGTACCTAGCCTCAAGTCTCCTCTTTCGATTGGTATAGCGCATACATCCCTATCGAACCTGGTAGAAGACGTAGGAGCGCGCATATAGAGGTCTAATGGGCGCTTTTTATAGCAGAAATGATCAATATGAGCAAATGAATGAAATTTTACCTATCTGAAACCAAATCAATCTTCATGAAACTTGATATGTACCAAGCACCAAGTCTCTTCTTTCGATTGGTATAGCGCATACATCCCTATCGAACCTGGTAGAAGACGTAGGAGCGGGCACATGGAGGTCTAATTTGCGCTTTTTATAGCAGAAATGATCAATATGAGTAAATGAATGAAATTTTACCTATCTGAAACCAAATCAATCTTGATGAAACTTGACATGTACCTATCCTCAAGTCTCCTCTTTCGATTGGTATAGCGCATACATCCCTATCGAACCTGGTAGAAGACGTAGGAGCGCGCATATAGAGGTTTAATGGGCGCTTAATTATAGCAGAAATGATCAATATGAGTAAATGAATGAATTTTACCTATCTGAAACCAAATCAATCTCGATGAAACTTGACATGTACCTATCCTCAAGTCTCCTCTTTCGATTGGTATAGCGCATACATCCCTATCGAACCTGGTAGAAGACGTAGGAGCGGGCATATAGAGGTCTAATTTGTGCTTTTTATAGCAGAAATGATCAATATGAGCAAATGAATGAAATTTTACCTATCTGAAACCAAATCAATCTTCATGAAACTTGAGATGTACCTAGCACCAAGTCTCCTCTTTTGATTGGTATAGCGCATACATCCCTATCGAACATGGTAGAAGAAGTAGGAGCGCGCATATAGAGGTCTAATGGGCGCATTTTATAGCAGAAATGATCAATATGAGTAAATGAATGAAATTATACCTATCTGAAACCAAATCAATCTTGATGAAACTTGATATGTACCAAGCACCAAGTCTCCTCTTTCGATTGGTATAGCGCATACATCCCTATCGAACATGGTAGAAGAAGTAGGAGCGCGCATATAGAGGTCTAATGGGCGCCTTTTATAGCAGAAATGATCAATATGAGTAAATGAATGAAATTTTACCTATCTGAAACCAAATCAATCTCGATGAAACTTGAGATGTACCTAGCACCAAGTCTCCTCTTTTGATTGGTATAGCGCATACATCCCTATCGAACATGGTACAAGAGGTAGGAGCGTGCGTATAGAGGTCTAATGGGCGCTTTATATAGCAGAAATGATCAATATGAGTAAATGAATGAAATTTTACCTATCTGAAACCAAATCAATCTCGATGAAACTTGAGATGTACCTAGCCTCAAGTCTCCTCTTTCGATTGGTATAGCGCATACATCCCTATCGAACCTGGTAGAAGACGTAGGAGCGCGCATATAGAGGTTTAATGGGCGCTTAATTATAGCAGAAATGATCAATATGAGTAAATGAATGAATTTTACCTATCTGAAACCAAATCAATCTCGATGAAACTTGACATGTACCTATCCTCAAGTCTCCTCTTTCGATTGGTATAGCGCATACATCCCTATCGAACCTGGTAGAAGACGTAGGAGCGGGCATATAGAGGTCTAATTTGCGCTTTTTATAGCAGAAATGATCAATATGAGCAAATGAATGAAATTTTACCTATCTGAAACCAAATCAATCTTCATGAAACTTGAGATGTACCTAGCACCAAGTCTCCTCTTTTGATTGGTATAGCGCATACATCCCTATCGAACATGGTAGAAGAAGTAGGAGCGCGCATATAGAGGTCTAATGGGCGCATTTTATAGCAGAAATGATCAATATGAGTAAATGAATGAAATTTTACCTATCTGAAACCAAATCAATCTTGATGAAACTTGATATGTACCAAGCACCAAGTCTCCTCTTTCGATTGGTATAGCGCATACATCCCTATCGAACATGGTAGAAGAAGTAGGAGCGCGCATATAGAGGTCTAATGGGCGCCTTTTATAGCAGAAATGATCAATATGAGTAAATGAATGAAATTTTACCTATCTGAAACCAAATCAATCTCGATGAAACTTGAGATGTACCTAGCACCAAGTCTCCTCTTTTGATTGGTATAGCGCATACATCCCTATCGAACATGGTAGAAGAAGTAGGAGCGCGCATATAGAGGTCTAATGGGCGCATTTTATAGCAGAAATGATCAATATGAGTAAATGAATGAAATTTTACCTATCTGAAACCAAATCAATCTCGATGAAACTTGAGATGTACCTAGCCTCAAGTCTCCTCTTTCGATTGGTATAGCGCATACATCCCTATCGAACCTGGTAGAAGACGTAGGAGCGCGCATATAGAGGTCTAATGGGCGCTTTTTATAGCAGAAATGATCAATATGAGCAAATGAATGAAATTTTACCTATCTGAAACCAAATCAATCTTCATGAAACTTGATATGTACCAAGCACCAAGTCTCTTCTTTCGATTGGTATAGCGCATACATCCCTATCGAACCTGGTAGAAGACGTAGGAGCGCGCATATAGAGGTCTAATGGGCGCTTTTTATAGCAGAAATGATCAATATGAGTAAATGAATGAAATTTTACCTATCTGAAACCAAATCAATCTCGATGAAACTTGATATGTACCTAGCCCCAAGTCTCTTCTTTCGATTGGTATAGCGAATACATCCCTATCGAACCTGGTAGAAGACGTAGGAGCGGGCACATGGAGGTCTAATTTGCGCTTTTTATAGCAGAAATGATCAATATGAGTAAATGAATGAAATTTTACCTATCTGAAACCAAATCAATCTTGATGAAACTTGATATGTACCAAGCACCAAGTCTCCTCTTTCGATTGGTATAGCGCATACATCCCTATCGAACATGGTAGAAGAAGTAGGAGCGCGCATATAGAGGTCTAATGGGCGCCTTTTATAGCAGAAATGATCAATATGAGTAAATGAATGAAATTTTACCTATCTGAAACCAAATCAATCTCGATGAAACTTGAGATGTACCTAGCACCAAGTCTCCTCTTTCGATTGGTATAGCGCATACATCCCTATCGAACCTGGTAGAAGACGTAGGAGCGCGCATATAGAGGTCTAATGGGCGCTTTTTATAGCAGAAATGATCAATATGAGTAAATGAATGAAATTTTACCTATCTGAAACCAAATCAATCTCGATGAAACTTGACATGTACCTAGCACAAAGTCTCCTCTTTCGATTGGTATAGCGCATACATCCCTATCGAACCTGGTAGAAGACGTAGGAGCGCGCATATAGAGGTCTAATGGGCGCTTTTTATAGCAGAAATGATCAATATGAGTAAATGAATGAAGTTTTACCTATCTGAAACAAAATAAATCTCGATGAAACTTGACATGTACCTAGCACCAAGTCTCCTCTTTCGATTGGTATAGCGCATACATCCCTATCGAACCTGGTAGAAGACGTAGGAGCGCGCATATAGAGGTTTAATGGGCGCTTTTTATAGCAGAAATGATCAATATGAGTAAATGAATGAAATTTTACCTATCTGAAACCAAATCAATCTCGATGGAACTTGACATGTACCTAGCACAAAGTCTCCTCTTTCGATTGGTATAGCGCATACATCCCTATCGAACCTGGTAGAAGACGTAGGAGCGCGCATATAGAGGTCTAATTGGCGCTTAATTATAGCAGAAATGATCAATATGAGTAAATGAATGAATTTTACCTATCTGAAACCAAATCAATCTCGATGAAACTTGACATGTACCTAGCCTCAAGTCTCCTCTTTCGATTGGTATAGCGCATACATCCCTATCGAACCTGGTAGAAGACGTAGGAGCGGGCATATAGAGGTCTAATTTGCGCTTGTTATAGCAGAAATGATCAATATGAGCAAATGAATGAAATTTTACCTATCTGAAACCAAATCAATCTTCATGAAACTTGATATGTACCAAGCACCAAGTCTCTTCTTTCGATTGGTATAGCGCATACATCCCTATCGACCAGTCTCTTCTTTCGATTGGTATAGCGCATACATCCCTATCGAACCTGGTAGAAGACGTAGGAGCGCGCATATAGAGGTCTAATGGGCGCTTTTTATAGCAGAAATGATCAATATGAGTAAATGAATGAAATTTTACCTATCTGAAACCAAATCAATCTCGATGAAACTTGATATGTATCTAGCCCCAAGTCTCCATTTTCGATTGGTATAGCGAATACATCCCTATCGAACCTGGTAGAAGACGTAGGAGCGGGCACATAGAGGTCTAATGGGCGCTTTTTATAGCAGAAATGATCAAAATGAGTAAATGAATGAAATTTTACCTATCTGAAACCAAATCAATCTTCATGAAACTTGACATGTACCTAGCACCAAGTCTCCTCTTTCGATTGGTATAGCGCATACATCCCTATCGAACATGGTAGAAGAAGTAGGAGCGCGCATATAGAGGTCTAATGGGCGCCTTTTATAGCAGAAATGATCAATATGAGTAAATGAATGAAATTTCACCTATCTGAAACCAAATCAATCTCGATGAAACTTGACATGTACCTAGCACCAAGTCTCCTCTCTCGATTGGTATAGCGCATACATCCCTATCGAACATGGTAGAAGAAGTAGGAGCGCGCATATAGAGGTCTAATGGGCGCATTTTATAGCAGAAATGATCAATATGAGTAAATGAATGAAATTTTACCTATCTGAAACCAAATCAATCTCGATGAAACTTGAGATGTACCTAGCACCAAGTCTCTTCTTTCGATTGGTATAGCGCATACATCCCTATCGAACCTGGTAGAAGACGTAGGAGCGCGCATATAGAGGTCTAATGGGCGCTTTTTATAGCAGAAATGATCAATATGAGTAAATGAATGAAATTTTACCTATCTGAAACCAAATCAATCTCGATGAAACTTGACATGTACCTAGCACCAAGTCTCATCTTTCGATTGGTATAGCGCATACATCCCTATCTAACCTGGTAGAAGACGTAGGAGCGCGCATATAGAGGTCTAATGGGCGCTTTTTATAGCAGAAATGATCAATATGAGTAAATGAATGAAGTTTTACCTATCTGAAACCAAATAAATCTCGATGAAACTTGACATGTACCTAGCACCAAGTCTCCTCTTTTGATTGGTATAGCGCTTACATCCCTATCGAACCTGGTAGAAGAAGTAGGAGCGCGCATATAGAGGTTTAATGGGCGCTTTTTATAGCAGAAATGATCAATATGAGTAAATGAATGAAATTTTACCTATCTGAAACCAAATCAATCTCGATAGAACTTGACATGTACCTAGCACAAAGTCTCCTCTTTCGATTGGTATAGCGCATACATCCCTATCGAACCTGGTAGAAGACGTAGGAGCGCGGATATAGAGGTCTAATGGGCGCTTAATTATAGCAGAAATGATCAATATGAGTAAATGAATGAATTTTACCTATCTGAAACCAAATCAATCTCGATGAAACTTGACATGTACCTAGCCCCAAGTCTCCTCTTTCGATTGGTATAGCGCATACATCCCTATCGAACCTGGTAGAAGAGGTAGGAGCGGGCATATAGAGATCTAATTTGCGCTTTTTATAGCAGAAATGATCAATATGAGTAAATGAATGAAATTTTCCTATCTGAAACCAAATCAATCTTCATGAAACTTGATATGTACCAAGCACCAAGTCTCTTCTTTCGATTGGTATAGCGCATACATCCCTATCGAACCTGGTAGAAGACGTAGGAGCGCGCATATAGAGGTCTAATGGGCGCTTTTTATAGCAGAAATGATCAATATGAGTAAATGAATGAAATTTTACCTATCTGAAACCAAATCAATCTCGATGAAACTTGATATGTACCTAGCCCCATGTCTCCTCTCTCGATTGGTATAGCGAATACATCCCTATCGAACCTGGTAGAAGACGTGGGAGCGGGCACATAGAGGTCTAATTTGCGCTTTTTATAGCAGAAATGATCAATATGAGTAAATGAATGAAATTTTACCTATCTGAAACCAAATCAATCTCGATGAAACTTGAAATGTACCTAGCACCAAGTCTCCTCTTTCGATTGGTATAGCGCAAACATCCCTATCGAACATGGTAGAAGAAGTAGGAGCGCGCATATAGAGGTCTAATGGGCGCATTTTATAGCAGAAATGATCAATATGAGTAAATGAATGAAATTTTACCTATCTGAAACCAAATCAATCTCGATGAAACTTGAAATGTACCTAGCACCAAGTATCCTCTTTCGATTGGTATAGCGCATACATCCCTATCGAACCTGGTAGAAGAAGTAGGAGCGCGCATATAGAGGTCTAATGGGCGCTTTTTATAGCAGAAATGATCAATATGAGTAAATGAATGAAGTTTTACCTATCTGAAACCAAATCAATCTCGATGAAACTTGACATGTACCTAGCAACAAGTCTCCTCTTTTGATTGGTATAGCGCTTACATCCCTATCGAACCTGGTAGAAGAAGTAGGAGCGCGCATATAGAGGTTTAATGGGCGCTTTTTATAGCAGAAATGATCAATATGAGTAAATGAATGAAGTTTTACCTATCTGAAACAAAATAAATCTCGATGAAACTTGACATGTACCTAGCACCAAGTCTCCTCTATTGATTGGTTTAGCGCATACATCCCTATCGAACCTGGTAGAAGACGTAGGAGCGCGCATATAGAGGTTTAATGGGCGCTTTTTATAGCAGAAATGATCAATATGAGTAAATGAATGAAATTTTACCTATCTGAAACCAAATCAATCTCGATGAAACTTGACATGTACCTAGCACAAAGTCTCCTCTTTCGATTGGTATAGCGCATACATCCCTATCGAACCTGGTAGAAGACGTAGGAGCGCGCATATAGAGGTCTAATGGGCGCTTAATTATAGCAGAAATGATCAATATGAGTAAATGAATGAATTTTACCTATCTGAAACCAAATCAATCTCGATGAAACTTGACATGTACCTAGCACAAAGTCTCCTCTTTCGATTGGTATAGCGCATACATCCCTATCGAACCTGGTAGAAGACGTAGGAGCGGGCATATAGAGGTCTAATTTGCGCTTTTTATAGCAGAAATGATCAATATGAGCAAATGAATGAAATTTTACCTATGTGAAACCAAATCAATCTTCATGAAACTTGATATGTACCAAGCACCAAGTCTCCTCTTTCGATTGGTATAGCGAATACATCCCTATCGAACCTGGTAGAAGACGTAGGAGCGGGCACATAGAGGTCTAATTTGCCCTTTTTATAGCAGAAATGATCAAAATGAGTAAATGAATGAAATTTTACCTATCTGAAACCAAATCAATCTTGATGAAACTTGATATGTACCAAGCACCAAGTCTCCTCTTTCGATTGGTTTAGCGCATACATCCCTATCGAACAGTCTCTTCTTTCGATTGGTATAGCGCATACATCCCTATCGAACCTGGTAGAAGACGTAGGAGCGGTCTAATTTGCGCTTTTTATAGCAGAAATGATCAATATGAGTAAATGAATGAAATTTTACCTATCTGAAACCAAATCAATCTCGATGAAACTTGAGATGTACCTAGCACCAAGTCTCCTCTTTCGATTGGTATAGCGCATACATCCCTATCGAACCTGGTAGAAGACGTAGGAGCGCGCATATAGAGGTCTAATGGGCGCCTTTTATAGCAGAAATGATCAATATGAGTAAATGAATGAAATTTTACCTATCTGAAACCAAATCAATCTCGATGAAACTTGAGATGTACCTAGCACCAAGTCTCCTCTTTCGATTGGTATAGCGCATACATCCCTATCGAACATGGTAGAAGAAGTAGGAGCGCGCATATAGAGGTTTAATGGGCGCATTTTATAGCAGAAATGATCAATATGAGTAAATGAATGAAATTTTACCTATCTGAAACCAAATCAATCTCGATGAAACTTGAGATGTACCTAGCACCAAGTCTCCTCTTTCGATTGGTATAGCGCATACATCCCTATCGAACCTGGTAGAAGACGTAGGAGCGCGCATATAGAGGTCTAATGGGCGCTTTTTATAGCAGAAATGATCAATATGAGTAAATGAATGAAATTTTACCTATCTGAACCAAATCAATCTCGATGAAACTTGACATGTACCTAGCACCAAGTCTCCTCTTTCGATTGGTATAGCGCATACATCCCTATCGAACCTGGTAGAAGACGTAGGAGCGCGCATATAGAGGTTTAATGGGCGCTTTTTATAGCAGAAATGATCAATATGAGTAAATGAATGAAGTTTTACCTATCTGAAACAAAATAAATCTCGATGAAACTTGACATGTTCCTAGCACCAAGTCTCCTCTTTCGATTGGTATAGCGCATACATCCCTATCGAACCTGGTAGAAGACGTAGGAGCGCGCATATAGAGGTTTAATGGGCGCTTTTTATAGCAGAAATGATCAATATGAGTAAATGAATGAAATTTTACCTATCTGAAACCAAATCAATCTCGATGGAACTTGACATGTACCTAGCACAAAGTCTCCTCTTTCGATTGGTATAGCGCATACATCCCTATCGAACCTGGTAGAAGACGTAGGAGCGCGCATATAGAGGTCTAATGGGCGCTTAATTATAGCAGAAATGATCAATATGAGTAAATGAATGAATTTTACCTATCTGAAACCAAATCAATCTCGATGAAACTTGACATGTACCTAGCCTCAAGTCTCCTCTTTCGATTGGTATAGCGCATACATCCCTATCGAACCTGGTAGAAGACGTAGGAGCGGGCATATAGAGGTCTAATTTGCGCTTTTTATAGCAGAAATGATCAATATGAGCAAATGAATGAAATTTTACCTATCTGAAACCAAATCAATCTTCATGAAACTTGACATGTACCAAGCACCAAGTCTCTTCTTTCGATTGGTATAGCGCATACATCCCTATCGACAAGTCTCTTCTTTCGATTGGTATAGCGCATACATCCCTATCGAACCTGGTAGAAGACGTAGGAGCGGGCACATAGAGGTCTAATGGGCGCTTTTTATAGCAGAAATGATCAATATGAGTAAATGAATGAAATTTTACCTATCTGAAACCAAATCAATCTTGATGAAACTTGATATGTACCAAGCACCAAGTCTCCTCTTTCAATTGGTATAGCGCATACATCCCTATCGAACATGGTAGAAGAAGTAGGAGCGCGCATATAGAGGTCTAGTGGGCGCCTTTTATAGCAGAAATGATCAATATGAGTAAATGAATGAAATTTCACCTATCTGAAACCAAATCAATCTCGATGAAACTTGACATGTACCTAGCACCAAGTCTCCTCTTTCGATTGGTATAGCGCATACATCCCTATCGAACATGGTAGAAGAAGTAGGAGCGCGCATATAGAGGTCTAATGGGCGCATTTTATAGCAGAAATGATCAATATGAGTAAATGAATGAAATTTTACCTATCTGAAACCAAATCAATCTCGATGAAACTTGACATGTACCTAGCACCAAGTCTCCTCTTTCGATTGGTATAGCGCATACATCCCTATCGAACCTGGTAGAAGACGTAGGAGCGCGCATATAGAGGTCTAATGGGCGCTTTTTATAGCAGAAATGATCAATATGAGTAAATGAATGAAATTTTACCTATCTGAAACCAAATCAATCTCGATGAAACTTGACATGTACCTAGCACAAAGTCTCCTCTTTCGATTGGTATAGCGCATACATCCCTATCGAACCTGGTAGAAGACGTAGGAGCGCGCATATAGAGGTCTAATGGGCGCTTTTTATAGCAGAAATGATCAATATGAGTAAATGAATGAAGTTTTACCTATCTGAAACCAAATAAATCTCGATGAAACTTGACATGTACCTAGCACCAAGTCTCCTCTTTTGATTGGTATAGCGCTTACATCCCTATCGAACCTGGTAGAAGAAGTAGGAGCGCGCATATAGAGGTTTAATGGGCGCTTTTTATAGCAGAAATGATCAATATGAGTAAATGAATGAAATTTTACCTATCTGAAACCAAATCAATCTCGATAGAACTTGACATGTACCTAGCACAAAGTCTCCTCTTTCGATTGGTATAGCGCATACATCCCTATCGAACCTGGTAGAAGACGTAGGAGCGCGGATATAGAGGTCTAATGGGCGCTTAATTATAGCAGAAATGATCAATATGAGTAAATGAATGAATTTTACCTATCTGAAACCAAATCAATCTCGATGAAACTTGACATGTACCTAGCCCCAAGTCTCCTCTTTCCATTGGTATAGCGCATACATCCCTATCGAACCTGGTAGAAGAGGTAGGAGCGGGCATATAGAGGTCTAATTTGCGCTTTTTATAGCAGAAATGATCAATATGAGTAAATGAATGAAATTTTACCTATCTGAAACCAAATCAATCTTCATGAAACTTGATATGTACCAAGCACCAAGTCTCTTCTTTCGATTGGTATAGCGCATACATCCCTATCGAACCTGGTAGAAGACGTAGGAGCGCGCATATAGAGGTCTAATGGGCGCTTTTTATAGCAGAAATGATCAATATGAGTAAATGAATGAAATTTTACCTATCTGAAACCAAATCAATCTCGATGAAACTTGATATGTACCTAGCCCCATGTCTCCTCTCTCGATTAGTATAGCGAATACATCCCTAGCGAACCTGGTAGAAGACGTAGGAGCGGGTACATAGAGGTCTAATTTGCGCTTTTTATAGCAGAAATGATCAATATGAGTAAATGAATGAAATTTTACCTATCTGAAACCAAATCAATCTTGATGAAACTTGATATGTACCAAGCACCAAGTCTCCTCTTTCGATTGGTATAGCGCATACATCCCTATCGAACATGGTAGAAGAAGTAGGAGCGCGCATATAGAGGTCTAATGGGCGCCTTTTATAGCAGAAATGATCAATATGAGTAAATGAATGAAATTTTACCTATCTGAAACCAAATCAATCTCGATGAAACTTGAGATGTACCTAGCACCAAGTCTCCTCTTTCGATTGGTATAGCGCAAACATCCCTATCGAACATGGTAGAAGAAGTAGGAGCGCGCATATAGAGGTCTAATGGGCGCATTTTATAGCAGAAATGATCAATATGAGTAAATGAATGAAATTTTACCTATCTGAAACCAAATCAATCTCGATGAAACTTGAAATGTACCTAGCACCAAGTATCCTCTTTCGATTGGTATAGCGCATACATCCCTATCGAACCTGGTAGAAGAAGTAGGAGCGCGCATATAGAGGTTTAATGGGCGCTTTTTATAGCAGAAATGATCAATATGAGTAAATGAATGAAGTTTTACCTATCTGAAACAAAATAAATCTCGATGAAACTTGACATGTACCTAGCACCAAGTCTCCTCTATTGATTGGTATAGCGCATACATCCCTATCGAACCTGGTAGAAGACGTAGGAGCGCGCATATAGAGGTTTAATGGGCGCTTTTTATAGCAGAAATGATCAATATGAGTAAATGAATGAAATTTTACCTATCTGAAACCAAATCAATCTCGATGAAACTTGACATGTACCTAGCACAAAGTCTCCTCTTTCGATTGGTATAGCGCATACATCCCTATCGAACCTGGTAGAAGACGTAGGAGCGCGCATATAGAGGTCTAATGGGCGCTTAATTATAGCAGAAATGATCAATATGAGTAAATGAATGAATTTTACCTATCTGAAACCAAATCAATCTCGATGAAACTTGACATGTACCTAGCCTCAAGTCTCCTCTTTTGATTCGTATAGCGCATACATCCCTATCGAACCTGGTAGAAGACGTAGGAGCGGGCATATAGAGGTCTAATTTGCGCTT
The DNA here is from genome assembly GCA_028142955.1 of Pinctada fucata. NCBI lineage: Eukaryota > Metazoa > Mollusca > Bivalvia > Pterioida > Pteriidae > Pinctada > Pinctada fucata. The sequence continues at coordinate 26,737,481 of AP027110.1, read as the reverse complement.
TTTATAGCAGAAATGATCAATATGAGCAAATGAATGAAATTTTACCTATGTGAAACCAAATCAATCTTCATGAAACTTGATATGTACCAAGCACCAAGTCTCCTCTTTCGATTGGTATAGCGAATACATCCCTATCGAACCTGGTAGAAGACGTAGGAGCGGGCACATAGAGGTCTAATTTGCCCTTTTTATAGCAGAAATGATCAAAATGAGTAAATGAATGAAATTTTACCTATCTGAAACCAAATCAATCTTGATGAAACTTGATATGTACCAAGCACCAAGTCTCCTCTTTCGATTGGTATAGCCCATACATCCCTATCGAACAGTCTCTTCTTTCGATTGGTATAGCGCATACATCCCTATCGAACCTGGTAGAAGACGTAGGAGCGCGCATATAGAGGTTTAATGGGCGCTTTTTATAGCAGAAATGATCAATATGAGTAAATGAATGAAATTTTACCTATCTGAAACCAAATCAATCTCGATGAAACTTGATATGTACCTAGCCCCAAGTCTCCTCTTTCGATTGGTATAGCGAATACATCCCTATCGAACCTGGTAGAAGACGTAGGAGCGGGCACATAGAGGTCTAATTTGCCCTTTTTATAGGAGAAATGATCAAAATGAGTAAATGAATGAAATTTTACCTATCTGAAACCAAATCAATCTTGATGAAACTTGATATGTACCAAGCACCAAGTCTCCTCTTTCGATTGGTATAGCGCATACATCCCTATCGAACATGGTAGAAGAAGTAGGAGCGCGCATATAGAGGTCTAATGGGCGCCTTTTATAGCAGAAATGATCAATATGAGTAAATGAATGAAATTTTACCTATCTGAAACCAAATCAATCTCGATGAAACTTGATATGTACCAAGCACCAAGTCTCCTCTTTCGATTGGTATAGCGAATACATCCCTATCGAACCTGGTAGAAGACGTAGGAGCGGGCACATAGAGGTCTAATTTGCCCTTTTTATAGCAGAAATGATCAAAATGAGTAAATGAATGAAATTTTACCTATCTGAAACCAAATCAATCTTGATGAAACTTGATATGTACCAAGCACCAAGTCTCCTATTTCGATTGGTATAGCGCATACATCCCTATCGAACAGTCTCTTCTTTCGATTGGTATAGCGCATACATCCCTATCGAACCTGGTAGAAGACGTAGGAGCGCGCATATAGAGGTCTAATGGGCGCTTTTTATAGCAGAAATGATCAATATGAGTAAATGAATGAAATTTTACCTATCTGAAACCAAATCAATCTCGATGAAACTTGATATGTACCTAGCCCCAAGTCTCCTCTTTCGATTGGTATAGCGAATACATCCCTATCGAACCTGGTAGAAGACGTAGGAGCGGGCACATAGAGGTCTAATTTGCCCTTTTTATAGGAGAAATGATCAAAATGAGTAAATGAATGAAATTTTACCTATCTGAAACCAAATCAATCTTGATGAAACTTGATATGTACCAAGCACCAAGTCTCCTCTTTCGATTGGTATAGCGCATACATCCCTATCGAACATGGTAGAAGACGTAGGAGCGCGCATATAGAGGTCTAATGGGCGCCTTTTATAGCAGAAATGATCAATATGAGTAAATGAATGAAATTTTACCTATCTGAAACCAAATCAATCTCGATGAAACTTGAGATGTACCTAGCACCAAGTCTCCTCTTTCGATTGGTATAGCGTATATATCCCTATCGAACATGGTAGAAGAAGAAGGAGCGCGCATATAGAGGTCTAATGGGCGCATTTTATAGCAGAAATGATCAATATGAGTAAATGAATGAAGTTTTACCTGTCTGAAACCAAATCAATCTAGATGAAACTTGAGATGTACCTAGCACCAAGTCTCCTCTTTCGATTGGTATAGCGCATACATCCCTATCGAACCTGGTAGAAGAAGTAGGAGCGCTCATATAGAGGTCTAATGGGCGCTTTTTATAGCAGAAATGATCAATATGAGTAAATGAATGAAATTTTACCTATCTGAAACCAAATCAATCTCGATGAAACTTGACATGTACCTAGCACAAAGTCTCCTCTTTCGATTGGTATAGCGCATACATCCCTATCGAACCTGGTAGAAGACGTAGGAGCGCGCATATAGAGGTCTAATGGGCGCTTTTTATAGCAGAAATGATCAATATGAGTAAATGAATGAAGTTTTACCTATCTGAAACCAAATAAATCTCGATGAAACTTGACATGTACCTAGCACCAAGTCTCCTCTTTTGATTGGTATAGCGCTTACATCCCTATCGAACCTGGTAGAAGAAGTAGGAGCGCGCATATAGAGGTTTAATGGGCGCTTTTTATAGCAGAAATGATCAATATGAGTAAATGAATGAAATTTTACCTATCTGAAACCAAATCAATCTCGATAGAACTTGACATGTACCTAGCACAAAGTCTCCTCTTTCGATTGGTATAGCGCATACATCCCTATCGAACCTGGTAGAAGACGTAGGAGCGCGGATATAGAGGTCTAATGGGCGCTTAATTATAGCAGAAATGATCAATATGAGTAAATGAATGAATTTTACCTATCTGAAACCAAATCAATCTCGATGAAACTTGACATGTACCTAGCCCCAAGTCTCCTCTTTCCATTGGTATAGCGCATACATCCCTATCGAACCTGGTAGAAGAGGTAGGAGCGGGCATATAGAGGTCTAATTTGCGCTTTTTATAGCAGAAATGATCAATATGAGTAAATGAATGAAATTTTACCTATCTGAAACCAAATCAATCTTCATGAAACTTGATATGTACCAAGCACCAAGTCTCTTCTTTCGATTGGTATAGCGCATACATCCCTATCGAACCTGGTAGAAGACGTAGGAGCGCGCATATAGAGGTCTAATGGGCGCTTTTTATAGCAGAAATGATCAATATGAGTAAATGAATGAAATTTTACCTATCTGAAACCAAATCAATCTCGATGAAACTTGATATGTACCTAGCCCCATGTCTCCTCTCTCGATTAGTATAGCGAATACATCCCTATCGAACCTGGTAGAAGACGTAGGAGCGGGTACATAGAGGTCTAATTTGCGCTTTTTATAGCAGAAATGATCAATATGAGTAAATGAATGAAATTTTACCTATCTGAAACCAAATCAATCTTGATGAAACTTGATATGTACCAAGCACCAAGTCTCCTCTTTCGATTGGTATAGCGCATACATCCCTATCGAACATGGTAGAAGAAGTAGGAGCGCGCATATAGAGGTCTAATGGGCGCCTTTTATAGCAGAAATGATCAATATGAGTAAATGAATGAAATTTTACCTATCTGAAACCAAATCAATCTCGATGAAACTTGAGATGTACCTAGCACCAAGTCTCCTCTTTCGATTGGTATAGCGCAAACATCCCTATCGAACATGGTAGAAGAAGTAGGAGCGCGCATATAGAGGTCTAATGGGCGCATTTTATAGCAGAAATGATCAATATGAGTAAATGAATGAAATTTTACCTATCTGAAACCAAATCAATCTCGATGAAACTTGAAATGTACCTAGCACCAAGTATCCTCTTTCGATTGGTATAGCGCATACATCCCTATCGAACCTGGTAGAAGAAGTAGGAGCGCGCATATAGAGGTTTAATGGGCGCTTTTTATAGCAGAAATGATCAATATGAGTAAATGAATGAAGTTTTACCTATCTGAAACAAAATAAATCTCGATGAAACTTGACATGTACCTAGCACCAAGTCTCCTCTATTGATTGGTATAGCGCATACATCCCTATCGAACCTGGTAGAAGACGTAGGAGCGCGCATATAGAGGTTTAATGGGCGCTTTTTATAGCAGAAATGATCAATATGAGTAAATGAATGAAATTTTACCTATCTGAAACCAAATCAATCTCGATGAAACTTGACATGTACCTAGCACAAAGTCTCCTCTTTCGATTGGTATAGCGCATACATCCCTATCGAACCTGGTAGAAGACGTAGGAGCGCGCATATAGAGGTCTAATGGGCGCTTAATTATAGCAGAAATGATCAATATGAGTAAATGAATGAATTTTACCTATCTGAAACCAAATCAATCTCGATGAAACTTGACATGTACCTAGCCTCAAGTCTCCTCTTTTGATTCGTATAGCGCATACATCCCTATCGAACCTGGTAGAAGACGTAGGAGCGGGCATATAGAGGTCTAATTTGCGCTTTTTATAGCAGAAATGATCAATATGAGCAAATGAATGAAATTTTACCTATGTGAAACCAAATCAATCTTCATGAAACTTGATATGTACCAAGCACCAAGTCTCCTCTTTCGATTGGTATAGCGAATACATCCCTATCGAACCTGGTAGAAGACGTAGGAGCGGGCACATAGAGGTCTAATTTGCCCTTTTTATAGCAGAAATGATCAAAATGAGTAAATGAATGAAATTTTACCTATCTGAAACCAAATCAATCTTGATGAAACTTGATATGTACCAAGCACCAAGTCTCCTCTTTCGATTGGTATAGCCCATACATCCCTATCGAACAGTCTCTTCTTTCGATTGGTATAGCGCATACATCCCTATCGAACCTGGTAGAAGACGTAGGAGCGCGCATATAGAGGTTTAATGGGCGCTTTTTATAGCAGAAATGATCAATATGAGTAAATGAATGAAATTTTACCTATCTGAAACCAAATCAATCTCGATGAAACTTGATATGTACCTAGCCCCAAGTCTCCTCTTTCGATTGGTATAGCGAATACATCCCTATCGAACCTGGTAGAAGACGTAGGAGCGGGCACATAGAGGTCTAATTTGCCCTTTTTATAGGAGAAATGATCAAAATGAGTAAATGAATGAAATTTTACCTATCTGAAACCAAATCAATCTTGATGAAACTTGATATGTACCAAGCACCAAGTCTCCTCTTTCGATTGGTATAGCGCATACATCCCTATCGAACATGGTAGAAGAAGTAGGAGCGCGCATATAGAGGTCTAATGGGCGCCTTTTATAGCAGAAATGATCAATATGAGTAAATGAATGAAATTTTACCTATCTGAAACCAAATCAATCTCGATGAAACTTGATATGTACCAAGCACCAAGTCTCCTCTTTCGATTGGTATAGCGAATACATCCCTATCGAACCTGGTAGAAGACGTAGGAGCGGGCACATAGAGGTCTAATTTGCCCTTTTTATAGCAGAAATGATCAAAATGAGTAAATGAATGAAATTTTACCTATCTGAAACCAAATCAATCTTGATGAAACTTGATATGTACCAAGCACCAAGTCTCCTATTTCGATTGGTATAGCGCATACATCCCTATCGAACAGTCTCTTCTTTCGATTGGTATAGCGCATACATCCCTATCGAACCTGGTAGAAGACGTAGGAGCGCGCATATAGAGGTCTAATGGGCGCTTTTTATAGCAGAAATGATCAATATGAGTAAATGAATGAAATTTTACCTATCTGAAACCAAATCAATCTCGATGAAACTTGATATGTACCTAGCCCCAAGTCTCCTCTTTCGATTGGTATAGCGAATACATCCCTATCGAACCTGGTAGAAGACGTAGGAGCGGGCACATAGAGGTCTAATTTGCCCTTTTTATAGGAGAAATGATCAAAATGAGTAAATGAATGAAATTTTACCTATCTGAAACCAAATCAATCTTGATGAAACTTGATATGTACCAAGCACCAAGTCTCCTCTTTCGATTGGTATAGCGCATACATCCCTATCGAACATGGTAGAAGACGTAGGAGCGCGCATATAGAGGTCTAATGGGCGCCTTTTATAGCAGAAATGATCAATATGAGTAAATGAATGAAATTTTACCTATCTGAAACCAAATCAATCTCGATGAAACTTGAGATGTACCTAGCACCAAGTCTCCTCTTTCGATTGGTATAGCGTATATATCCCTATCGAACATGGTAGAAGAAGAAGGAGCGCGCATATAGAGGTCTAATGGGCGCATTTTATAGCAGAAATGATCAATATGAGTAAATGAATGAAGTTTTACCTGTCTGAAACCAAATCAATCTAGATGAAACTTGAGATGTACCTAGCACCAAGTCTCCTCTTTCGATTGGTATAGCGCATACATCCCTATCGAACCTGGTAGAAGAAGTAGGAGCGCTCATATAGAGGTCTAATGGGCGCTTTTTATAGCAGAAATGATCAATATGAGTAAATGAATGAAATTTTACCTATCTGAAACCAAATCAATCTCGATGAAACTTGACATGTACCTAGCACCAAGTCTCCTCTTTCGATTGGTATAGCGCATACATCCCTATCGAACCTGGTAGAAGACGTAGGAGCGCGCATATAGAGGTCTAATGGGCGCTTTTTATAGCAGAAATGATCAATATGAGTAAATGAATGAAATTTTACCTATCTGAAACCAAATCAATCTCGATGAAACTTGACATGTACCTAGCCCCAAGTATCCTCTTTCGATTGGTATAGCGCATACATCCCTATCGAACCTGGTAGAAGAGGTAGGAGCGGGCATATAGAGGTCTAATTTGCGCTTTTTATAGCAGAAATGATCAATATGAGTAAATGAATGAAATTTTACCTATCTGAAACCAAATCAATCTTCATGAAACTTGATATGTACCAAGCACCAAGTCTCTTCTTTCGATTGGTATAGCGCATACATCCCTATCGAACCTGGTAGAAGACGTAAGAGCGCACATATAGAGGTCTAATGGGCGCTTTTTATAGCAGAAATGATCAATATGAGTAAATGAATGAAATTTTACCTATCTGAAACCAAATCAATCTCGATGAAACTTGATATGTACGTAGCCCCATGTATCCTCTCTCGATTGGTATAGCGAATACATCCCTATCGAACCTGGTAGAAGACGTAGGAGCGGGCACATAGAGGTCTAATTTGCGCTTTTTATAGCAGAAATGATCAATATGAGTAAATGAATGAAATTTTACCTATCTGAAACCAAATCAATCTTGATGAAACTTGATATGTACCAAGCACCAAGTCTCCTCTTTCGATTGGTATAGCGCATACATCCCTATCGAACATGGTAGAAGAAGTAGGAGCGCGCATATAGAGGTCTAATGGGCGCCTTTTATAGCAGAAATGATCAATATGAGTAAATGAATGAAATTTTACCTATCTGAAACCAAATCAATCTCGATGAAACTTGAGATGTACCTAGCACCAAGTCTCCTCTCTCGATTGGTATAGCGAATACATCCCTATCGAACCTGGTAGAAGACGTAGGAGCGGGCACATAGAGGTCTAATTTGCGCTTTTTATAGCAGAAATGATCAATATGAGTAAATGAATGAAATTTTACCTATCTGAAACCAAATCAATATTGATGAAACTTGATATGTACCAAGCACCAAGTCTCCTCTTTCGATTGGTATAGCGCATACATCCCTATCGAACCTGGTACAAGAAGTAGGAGCGCGCATATAGAGGTCTAATGGGCGCTTAATTATAGCAGAAATGATCAATATGAGTAAATGAATGAAATTTTACCTATCTGAAACCAAATCAATCTAGATGAAACTTGAGATGTACCTAGCACCAAGTCTCCTCTTTCGATTGGTATAGCGCATACATCCCTATCGAACCTGGTACAAGAAGTAGGAGCGCGCATATAGAGGTCTAATGGGCGCTTAATTATAGCAGAAATGATCAATATGAGTAAATGAATGAAATTCTACCTTTCTGAAACCAATTCAATCTCGATGAAACTTGACATGTACCTAGCACCAAGTCTCCTCTTTCGATTGGTATAGCGCATACATCCCTATCGAACCTGGTAGAAGACGTAGGAGCGCGCATATAGAGGTCTAATGGGCGCTTTTTATAGCAGAAATGATCAATATGAGTAAATGAATGAAGTTTTACCTATCTGAAACCAAATCAATCTCGAGGAAACTTGACATGTACCTAGCACCAAGTCTCCTCTTTTGATTGGTATAGCGCTTACATCCCTATCGAACCTGGTAGAAGAAGTAGGAGCGCGCATATAGAGGTTTAATGGGCGCTTTTTATAGCAGAAATGATCAATATGAGTAAATGAATGAAATTTTACCTATCTGAAACCAAATCAATCTCGATGAAACTTGAGATGTACCTAGCCCCAAGTCTTCTCTTTCGATTGGTATAGCGCATACATCCCTATCGAACATGGTACAAGACGTAGGAGCGCGCATATAGAGGTCTAATGGGCGCTTAATTATAGCAGAAATAATCAATATGAGTAAATGAATGAAATTCTACCTTTCTGAAACCAAATCAATCTCGATGAAACTTGAGATGTACCTAGCACCAAGTCTCCTCTTTCGATTGGTATAGCGCATACATCCCTATCGAACCTGGTACAAGACGTAGGAGCGGGCATATAGAGGTCTAATGGGCGCTTTTTATAGCAGAACTGATAAATATTAGTAAATGAATGAAATTTTACCTATCTGAAACCAAATCAATCTTTATGAAACTTGAAATGAACCAAGCACCAAGTATCCTCTTTCGATTGGTATAGCGCATACATCCCTATCGAACCTGGTAGAAGACGTAGGAGCGCGCATATAGAGGTCTAATGGGCGCTTTTTTATAGCAGAAATGATCAATATGAGTAAATGAATGAAGTTTTACCTATCTGAAACCAAATCAATCTCGATGAAACTTGACATGTATCTAGCACCAAGTCTCCTCTTTTGATTGGTATAGCGCATACATCCCTATCGAACCTGGTAGAAGACGTAGGAGCGCGCATATAGAGGTCTAATGGGCGCTTTTTATAGCAGAAATGATCAATATGAGTAAATGAATGAAATTTTACCTATCTGAAACCAAATCAATCTCGAGGAAACTTGACATGTACCTAGCACAAAGTCTCCTCTTTCGATTGGTATAGCGCATACATCCCTATCGAACATGGTAGAAGACGTAGGAGCGCGCATATAGAGGTCTAATGGGCGCTTAATTATAGCAGAAATGATCAATATGAATAAATGAATGAATTTTACCTATCTGAAACCAAATCAATCTCGATGAAACTTGACATGTACCTAGCCCCAAGTCTTCTCTTTCGATTGGTATAGCGCATACATCCCTATCGAACCTGGTAGAAGACGTAGGAGCGGTCTAATTTGCGCTTTTTCTAGCAGAAATGATCAATATGAGTAAATGAATGAAATTTTACCTATCTGAAACCAAATCAATCTTGATGAAACTTGATATGTACCAAGCACCAAGTCTCCTCTTTTGATTGGTATAGCACATACATTCCTATCGAACATGGTAGAAGAAGTAGGAGCGCGCATATAGAGGTCTAATGGGCGCTTTTTATAGCAGAAATGATCAATATGAGTAAATGAATGAAATTTTTCCTATCTGAAACCAAATCAATCTCGATGAAACTTGAGATGTACCTAGCACCTAGTCTCTTCTTTCGATTGGTATAGCGCATACATCCCTATCGAACCTGGTAGAAGACGTTGGAGTGGGCATATAGAGGTCTAATTTGCGCTTTTTATAGCAGAAATGATCAATATGAGTAAATGAATGAAATTTTACCTATCTGAAACCAAATCAATCTTCATGAAACTTGATATGTACCAAGCACCAAGTCTTTTCTTTTGATTGGTATAGCGCATACATCCCTATCGAATCTGGTAGAAGACGTAGGAGCGCGCATATAGAGGTCTAATGGGCGCTTTTTATAGCAGAAATGATCAATATGAGTAAATGAATGAAATTTTATCTATCTGAAACCAAATCAATCTCGATGAAACTTGATATGTACCTAGCCCCAAGTCTCCTCTTTCGATTGGTATAGCGAATATATCCCTATCGAACCTGGTAGAAGACGTAGGAGCGGGCACATAGAGGTCTAATTTGCGCTTTTTATAGCAGAAATGATCAATATGAGTAAATGAATGAAATTTTACATATCTGAAACCAAATCAATCTTGATGAAACTTGATATGTACCAAGTACCAAGCCTCCTCTTTCGATTGGTATAGCGCATACATCCCTATCGAACCTGGTAGAAGACGTAGGAGCGCGCATATAGAGGTCTAGAGGTCTAATGGGCGCTTTTTATAGCAGAAATGATCAATATGAGTAAATGAATGAAGTTTTACCTATCTGAAACCAAATCAATCTTCATGAAACTTGATATGTACCAAGCACCAAGTCTCTTCTTTCGATTGGTATAGCGCATACATCCCTATCGAACCTGGTAGAAGACGTAGGAGCGCGCATATAGAGGTCTAATGGGCGCTTTTTATAGCAGAAATGATCAATATGAGTAAATGAATGAAATTTTACCTATCTGAAACCAAATCAATCTCGATGAAACTTGACATGTACCTAGCCCCAAGTCTCCTCTTTCGATTGGTATAGCGCATACATCCCTATCGAACCTGGTAGAAGACGTAGGAGCGCGCATATAGAGGTCTAATGGGCGCTTAATTATAGCAGAAATGATCAATATGAGTAAATGAATGAGTTTTACCTATCTGAAACCAAATCAATCTCGATGAAACTTGACATGTACCTAGCCCCAAGTCTCCTTTTTCGATTGGTATAGCGCATACATCCCTATCGAACCTGGTAGAAGACGTAGGAGCGGTCTAATTTGCGCTTTTTATAGCAGAAATGATCAATATGAGTAAATGAATGAAATTTTACCTATCTGAAACCAAATCAATCTTGATGAAACTTGATATGTACCAAGCACCAAGTCTCCTCTTTTGATTGGTATAGCATATACATCCCTATCGAACCTGGTAGAAGACGTAGGAGCGCGCATATAGAGGTCTAATGGGCGCTTTTTATAGCAGAAATGATCAATATGAGTAAATGAATGAAGTTTTACCTATCTGAAACCAAATCAATCTCGAGGAAACTTGACATGTACCTAGCACCAAGTCTCCTCTTTTGATTGGTATAGCGCTTACATCCCTATCGAACCTGGTAGAAGAAGTAGGAGCGCGCATATAGAGGTTTAATGGGCGCTTTTTATAGCAGAAATGATCAATATGAGTAAATGAATGAAATTTTACCTATCTGAAACCAAATCAATCTCGATGAAACTTGAGATGTACCTAGCCCCAAGTCTTCTCTTTCGATTGGTATAGCGCATACATCCCTATCGAACATGGTACAAGACGTAGGAGCGCGCATATAGAGGTCTAATGGGCGCTTAATTATAGCAGAAATAATCAATATGAGTAAATGAATGAAATTCTACCTTTCTGAAACCAAATCAATCTCGATGAAACTTGAGATGTACCTAGCACCAAGTCTCCTCTTTCGATTGGTATAGCGCATACATCCCTATCGAACCTGGTACAAGACGTAGGAGCGGGCATATAGAGGTCTAATGGGCGCTTTTTATAGCAGAACTGATAAATATTAGTAAATGAATGAAATTTTACCTATCTGAAACCAAATCAATCTTTATGAAACTTGAAATGAACCAAGCACCAAGTATCCTCTTTCGATTGGTATAGCGCATACATCCCTATCGAACCTGGTAGAAGACGTAGGAGCGCGCATATAGAGGTCTAATGGGCGCTTTTTTATAGCAGAAATGATCAATATGAGTAAATGAATGAAGTTTTACCTATCTGAAACCAAATCAATCTCGATGAAACTTGACATGTATCTAGCACCAAGTCTCCTCTTTTGATTGGTATAGCGCATACATCCCTATCGAACCTGGTAGAAGACGTAGGAGCGCGCATATAGAGGTCTAATGGGCGCTTTTTATAGCAGAAATGATCAATATGAGTAAATGAATGAAATTTTACCTATCTGAAACCAAATCAATCTCGAGGAAACTTGACATGTACCTAGCACAAAGTCTCCTCTTTCGATTGGTATAGCGCATACATCCCTATCGAACATGGTAGAAGACGTAGGAGCGCGCATATAGAGGTCTAATGGGCGCTTAATTATAGCAGAAATGATCAATATGAATAAATGAATGAATTTTACCTATCTGAAACCAAATCAATCTCGATGAAACTTGACATGTACCTAGCCCCAAGTCTTCTCTTTCGATTGGTATAGCGCATACATCCCTATCGAACCTGGTAGAAGACGTAGGAGCGGTCTAATTTGCGCTTTTTCTAGCAGAAATGATCAATATGAGTAAATGAATGAAATTTTACCTATCTGAAACCAAATCAATCTTGATGAAACTTGATATGTACCAAGCACCAAGTCTCCTCTTTTGATTGGTATAGCACATACATTCCTATCGAACATGGTAGAAGAAGTAGGAGCGCGCATATAGAGGTCTAATGGGCGCTTTTTATAGCAGAAATGATCAATATGAGTAAATGAATGAAATTTTTCCTATCTGAAACCAAATCAATCTCGATGAAACTTGAGATGTACCTAGCACCTAGTCTCTTCTTTCGATTGGTATAGCGCATACATCCCTATCGAACCTGGTAGAAGACGTTGGAGTGGGCATATAGAGGTCTAATTTGCGCTTTTTATAGCAGAAATGATCAATATGAGTAAATGAATGAAATTTTACCTATCTGAAACCAAATCAATCTTCATGAAACTTGATATGTACCAAGCACCAAGTCTTTTCTTTTGATTGGTATAGCGCATACATCCCTATCGAATCTGGTAGAAGACGTAGGAGCGCGCATATAGAGGTCTAATGGGCGCTTTTTATAGCAGAAATGATCAATATGAGTAAATGAATGAAATTTTATCTATCTGAAACCAAATCAATCTCGATGAAACTTGATATGTACCTAGCCCCAAGTCTCCTCTTTCGATTGGTATAGCGAATATATCCCTATCGAACCTGGTAGAAGACGTAGGAGCGGGCACATAGAGGTCTAATTTGCGCTTTTTATAGCAGAAATGATCAATATGAGTAAATGAATGAAATTTTACATATCTGAAACCAAATCAATCTTGATGAAACTTGATATGTACCAAGTACCAAGCCTCCTCTTTCGATTGGTATAGCGCATACATCCCTATCGAACCTGGTAGAAGACGTAGGAGCGCGCATATAGAGGTCTAGAGGTCTAATGGGCGCTTTTTATAGCAGAAATGATCAATATGAGTAAATGAATGAAGTTTTACCTATCTGAAACCAAATCAATCTTCATGAAACTTGATATGTACCAAGCACCAAGTCTCTTCTTTCGATTGGTATAGCGCATACATCCCTATCGAACCTGGTAGAAGACGTAGGAGCGCGCATATAGAGGTCTAATGGGCGCTTTTTATAGCAGAAATGATCAATATGAGTAAATGAATGAAATTTTACCTATCTGAAACCAAATCAATCTCGATGAAACTTGACATGTACCTAGCCCCAAGTCTCCTCTTTCGATTGGTATAGCGCATACATCCCTATCGAACCTGGTAGAAGACGTAGGAGCGCGCATATAGAGGTCTAATGGGCGCTTAATTATAGCAGAAATGATCAATATGAGTAAATGAATGAGTTTTACCTATCTGAAACCAAATCAATCTCGATGAAACTTGACATGTACCTAGCCCCAAGTCTCCTTTTTCGATTGGTATAGCGCATACATCCCTATCGAACCTGGTAGAAGACGTAGGAGCGGTCTAATTTGCGCTTTTTATAGCAGAAATGATCAATATGAGTAAATGAATGAAATTTTACCTATCTGAAACCAAATCAATCTTGATGAAACTTGATATGTACCAAGCACCAAGTCTCCTCTTTTGATTGGTATAGCATATACATCCCTATCGAACATGGTAGAAGAAGTAGGAGCGCGCATATAGAGGTCTAATGGGCGCTTTTTATAGCAGAAATGATCAATATGAGTAAATGAATGAAATTTTACCTATCTGAAACCAAATCAATCTCGATGAAACTTGAGATGTACCTAGCACCTAGTCTCTTCTTTCGATTGGTATAGCGCATACATCCCTATCGAACCTGGTAGAAGACGTAGGAGCGGGCATATAGAGGTCTAATTTGCGCTTTTTATAGCAGAAATGATCAATATGAGTAAATGAATGAAATTTTACCTATCTGAAACCAAATCAATCTTCATGAAACTTGATATGTACCAAGCACCAAGTCTCCTCTTTCGATTGGTATAGCGCATACATCCCTATCGAACCTGGTAGAAGACGTAGGAGCGCGCATATAGAGGTCTAATTGGCGCTTTTTATAGCAGAAATGATAAATATTAGTAAATGAATGAAATTTTACCTATCTGAAACCAAATCAATCTCGATGAAGCTTGAAATGTACCAAGCACCAAGTATCCTCTTTCGATTGGTATAGCGCATACATCCCTATCGAACCTGGTAGAAGACGTAGGAGCGCGCATATAGAGGTCTAATGGGCGCTTTTTATAGCAGAAATGATCAATATGAGTAAATGAATGAATTTTTACCTATCTGAAACCAAATCAATCTCGATGAAACTTGACATGTACCTAGCACCAAGTCTCCTCTTTCGATTGGTATAGCGCATACATCCCTATCGAACCTGGTAGAGGACGTAGGAGCGCGCATATAGAGGTCTAATGGGCGCTTTTTATAGCAGAAATGATCAATATGAGTAAATGAATGAAGTTTTACCTATCTGAAACAAAATAAATCTCGATGAAACTTGACATGTACCTAGCACCAAGTCTCCTCTTTTGATTGGTATAGCGCATACATCCCTATCGAACCTGGTAGAAGACGTAGGAGCGCGCATATAGAGGTCTAATGGGCGCTTTTTATAGCAGAAATGATCAAAATGAGTAAATGAATGAAATTTTACCTATCTGAAACCAAATCAATCTCGATGAAACTTGACATGTACCTAGCACCAAGTCTCCTCTTTTGATTGGTATAGCGCATACATCCCTATCGAACCTGGTAGAAGACGTAGGAGCGCGCATATAGAGGTCTAATGGGCGCTTAATTATAGCAGAAATGATCAATATGAGTAAATGAATGAATTTTACCTATCTGAAACCAAATCAATCTCGATGAAACTTGACATGTACCTAGCCCCAAGTCTCCTCTTTTGATTGGTATAGCGCATACATCCCTATCGAACCTGGTAGAAGACGTAGGAGCGGGCATATGGAGGTCTAATTTGCGCTTTTTATAGCAGAAATGATCAATATGAGTAAATGAATGAAATTTTACCTATCTGAAACCAAATCAATCTTGATGAAACTTGATATGTACCAAGCACCAAGTCTCCTCTTTCGATTGGTATAGCGCATACATCCCTATCGAACCTGGTAGAAGACGTAGGAGCGCGCATATAGAGGTCTAATTGGCGCTTTTTATAGCAGAAATGATAAATATTAGTAAATGAATGAAATTTTACCTATCTGAAACCAAATCAATCTCGATGAAGCTTGAAATGTACCAAGCACCAAGTATCCTCTTTCGATTGGTATAGCGCATACATCCCTATCGAACCTGGTAGAAGACGTAGGAGCGCGCATATAGAGGTCTAATGGGCGCTTTTTATAGCAGAAATGATCAATATGAGTAAATGAATGAATTTTTACCTATCTGAAACCAAATCAATCTCGATGAAACTTGACATGTACCTAGCACCAAGTCTCCTCTTTCGATTGGTATAGCGCATACATCCCTATCGAACCTGGTAGAGGACGTAGGAGCGCGCATATAGAGGTCTAATGGGCGCTTTTTATAGCAGAAATGATCAATATGAGTAAATGAATGAAGTTTTACCTATCTGAAACAAAATCAATCTCGATGAAACTTGACATGTACCTAGCACCAAGTCTCCTCTTTTGATTGGTATAGCGCATACATCCCTATCGAACCTGGTAGAAGACGTAGGAGCGCGCATATAGAGGTTTAATGGGCGCTTTTTATAGCAGAAATGATCAAAATGAGTAAATGAATGAAATTTTACCTATCTGAAACCAAATCAATCTCGATGAAACTTGACATGTACCTAGCACCAAGTCTCCTCTTTTGATTGGTATAGCGCATACATCCCTATCGAACCTGGTAGAAGACGTAGGAGCGCGCATATAGAGGTCTAATGGGCGCTTAATTATAGCAGAAATGATCAATATGAGTAAATGAATGAATTTTACCTATCTGAAACCAAATCAATCTCGATGAAACTTGACATGTACCTAGCCCCAAGTCTCCTCTTTTGATTGGTATAGCGCATACATCCCTATCGAACCTGGTAGAAGACGTAGGAGCGGGCATATGGAGGTCTAATTTGCGCTTTTTATAGCAGAAATGATCAATATGAGTAAATGAATGAAATTTTACCTATCTGAAACCAAATCAATCTTGATGAAACTTGATATGTACCAAGCACCAAGTCTCCTCTTTCGATTGGTATAGCGCATACATCCCTATCGAACCTGGTAGAAGACGTAGGAGCGCGCATATAGAGGTCTAATGGGCGCTTTTTATAGCAGAAATGATAAATATTAGTAAATGAATGAAATTTTACCTATCTGAAACCAAATCAATCTCGATGAAACTTGAAATGTACCAAGCACCAAGTCTCCTCTTTCGATTGGTATAGCGCATACATCCCTATCGAACCTGGTAGAAGACGTAGGAGCGCGCATATAGAGGTCTAATGGGCGCCTTTTATAGCAGAAATGATCAATATGAGTAAATGAATGAAGTTTTACCTATCTGAAACCAAATCAATCTCGATGAAACTTGACATGTACCTAGCCCCAAGTCTCCTCTTTCGATTGGTATAGCGCATGCATCCCTATCGAACCTGGTAGAATACGTAGGAGCGCGCATATAGAGGTCTAATGGGCGCTTTTTATAGCAGAAATGATCAATATGAGTAAATGAATGAAGTTTTACCTATCTGAAACCAAATCAATCTCGATGAAACTTGACATGTACCTTGCACCAAGTTTCTTCTTTCGATTGGTATAGCGCATACATCCCTATCGAACCTGGTAGAAGACGTAGGAGCGCGCATATAGAGGTCTAATGGGCGCTTTTTATAGCAGAAATGATCAATATGAGTAAATGAATGAAATTTTACCTATCTGAAACCAAATCAATCTGGAGGAAACTTGACATGGACCTAGCACAAAGTCTCCTCTTTCGATTGGTATAGCGCATACATCCCTATCGAACCTGGTAGAAGACGTAGGAGCGCGCATATAGAGGTCTAATGGGCGCTTAATTATAGCAGAAATGATCAATATGAGTAAATGAATGAGTTTTACCTATCTGAAACCAAATCAATCTCGATGAAACTTGACATGTACCTAGCCCCAAGTCTCCTCTTTCGATTGGTATAGCGCATACATCCCTATCGAACCTGGTAGAAGACGTAGGAGCGGTCTAATTTGCGCTTTTTATAGCAGAAATGATCAATATGAGTAAATGAATGAAATTTTACCTATCTGAAACCAAATCAATCTTGATGAAACTTGATATGCACCAAGCACCAAGTCTCCTCTTTTGATTGGTATAGCATATACATCCCTATCGAACATGGTAGAAGAAGTAGGAGCGCGCATATAGAGGTCTAATGGGCGCTTTTTATAGCAGAAATGATCAATATGAGTAAATGAATGAAATTTTACCTATCTGAAACCAAATCAATCTCGATGAAACTTGAGATGTACCTAGCACCTAGTCTCTTCTTTCGATTGGTATAGCGCATACATCCCTATCGAACCTGGTAGAAGACGTAGGAGCGGGCATATAGAGGTCTAATTTGCGCTTTTTATAGCAGAAATGATCAATATGAGTAAATGAATGAAATTTTACCTATCTGAAACCAAATCAATCTTCATGAAACTTGATATGTACCAAGCACCAAGTCTCCTCTTTCGATTGGTATAGCGCATACATCCCTATCGAACCTGGTAGAAGACGTAGGAGCGCGCATATAGAGGTCTAATTGGCGCTTTTTATAGCAGAAATGATAAATATTAGTAAATGAATGAAATTTTACCTATCTGAAACCAAATCAATCTCGATGAAGCTTGAAATGTACCAAGCACCAAGTATCCTCTTTCGATTGGTATAGCGCATACATCCCTATCGAACCTGGTAGAAGACGTAGGAGCGCGCATATAGAGGTCTAATGGGCGCTTTTTATAGCAGAAATGATCAATATGAGTAAATGAATGAAATTTTACCTATCTGAAACCAAATCAATCTCGATGAAACTTGACATGTACCTAGCACCAAGTCTCCTCTTTCGATTGGTATAGCGCATACATCCCTATCGAACCTGGTAGAGGACGTAGGAGCGCGCATATAGAGGTCTAATGGGCGCTTTTTATAGCAGAAATGATCAATATGAGTAAATGAATGAAGTTTTACCTATCTGAAACCAAATAAATCTCGATGAAACTTGACATGTACCTAGCACCAAGTCTCCTCTTTTGATTGGTATAGCGCATACATCCCTATCGAACCTGGTAGAAGACGTAGGAGCGCGCATATAGAGGTTTAATGGGCGCTTTTTATAGCAGAAATGATCAAAATGAGTAAATGAATGAAATTTTACCTATCTGAAACCAAATCAATCTCGATGAAACTTGACATGTACCTAGCACTAAGTCTCCTCTTTCGATTGGTATAGCGCATACATCCCTATCGAACCTGGTAGAAGACGTAGGAGCGCGCATATAGAGGTCTAATGGGCGCTTAATTATAGCAGAAATGATCAATATGAGTAAATGAATGAATTTTACCTATCTGAAACCAAATCAATCTCGATGAAACTTGACATGTACCTAGCCCCAAGTCTCCTCATTTGATTGGTATAGCGCATACATCCCTATCGAACCTGGTAGAAGACGTAGGAGCGGGCATATGGAGGTCTAATTTGCGCTTTTTATAGCAGAAATGATCAATATGAGTAAATGAATGACATTTTACCTATCTGAAACCAAATCAATCTTCATGAAACTTGATATGTACCAAGCACCAAGTCTCCTCTTTCGATTGGTATAGCGCATACATCCCTATCGAACCTGGTAGAAGACGTAGGAGCGCGCATATAGAGGTCTAATGGGCGCTTTTTATAGCAGAAATAATAAATATTAGTAAATGAATGAAATTTTACCTATCTGAAACCAAATCAATCTCGATGAAACTTGAAATGTACCAAGCACCAAGTATCCTCTTTCGATTGGTATAGCGCATACATCCCTATCGAACCTGGTAGAAGACGTAGGAGCGCGCATATAGAGGTCTAATGGGCGCTTTTTATAGCAGAAATGATCAATATGAGTAAATGAATGAAGTTTTACCTATCTGAAACCAAATCAATCTCGATGAAACTTGACATGTACCTAGCCCCAAGTCTCCTCTTTCGATTGGTATAGCGCATACATCCCTATCGAACCTGGTAGAAGACGTAGGAGCGCGCATATAGAGGTCTAATGGGCGCTTTTTATAGCAGAAATGATCAATATGAGTAAATGAATGAAATTTTACCTATCTGAAACCAAATCAATCTCGATGAAACTTGACATGTACCTAGCACCAAGTCTCCTCTTTTGATTGGTATAGCGCATACATCCCTATCGAACCTGGTAGAAGACGTAGGAGCGCGCATATAGAGGTCTAATGGGCGCTTATTTATAGCAGAAATGATCAATATGAGTAAATGAATGAATTTTACCTATCTGAAACCAAATCAATCTCGATGAAACTTGACATGTACCTAGCCCCAAGTCTCCTCTTTCGATTGGTATAGCGCATACATCCCTATCGAACCTGGTAGAAGACGTAGGAGCGGTCTAATTTGCGCTCTTTATAGCAGAAATGATCAATATGAGTAAATGAATGAAATTTTACCTATCTGAAACCAAATCAATCTTGATGAAACTTGATATGTACCAAGCACCAAGTCTCCTCTTTCGATTGGTATAGCACATTCATCCCTATCGAACATGGTAGAAGAAGTAGGAGCGCGCATATAGAGGTCTAATGGGCGCTTTTTATAGCAGAAATGATCAATATGAGTAAATGAATGAAATTTTACCTATCTGAAACCAAATCAATCTCGATGAAACTTGACATGTACCTAGCCCCAAGTCTCCTCTTTCGATTGGTATAGCGCATACATCCCTATCGAACCTGGTAGAAGACGTAGGAGCGGGCATATAGAGGTCTAATGGGCGCTTAATTATAGCAGAAATGATCAATATGAGTAAATGAATGAATTTTACCTATTTGAAATCAAATCAATCTCGATGAAACTTGACATGTACCTAGCACCAAGTCTCCTCTTTCGATTGGTATAGCGCATACATCCCTATCGAACATGGTAGAAGACGTAGGAGCGGGCATATAGAGGTCTAATTTGCGCTTTTTATAGCAGAAATGATCAATATGAGTAAATGAATGAAATTTTACCTATCTGAAACCAAATCAATCTTCATGAAACTTGATATGTACCAAGCACCAAGTCTCCTCTTTCGATTGGTATAGCGCATACATCCCTATCGAACCTGGTAGAAGACGTAGGAGCGGGCACATAGAGATCTAATTTGCGCTTTTTATAGCAGAAATGATCAATATGAGTAAATGAATGAAATTTTACCTATCTGAAACCAAATCAATCTTGATGAAACTTGATATGTACCAAGCAGCAAGTCTCCTATTTCGATTGGTATAGCGCATACATCCCTATCGAACATGGTAGAAGAAGTAGGAGCGCGCATATAGAGGTCTAATGGGCGCCTTTTATAGCAGAAATGATCAATATGAGTAAATGAATGAAATTTTACCTATCTGAAACCAAATCAATCTCGATGAAACTTGAGATGTACCTAGCACCAAGTCTCCTCTTTCGATTGGTATAGCGCATACATCCCTATCGAACCTGGTATAAGACCTAGGAGCGCGCATATAGAGGTCTAATGGGCGCTTTTTATAGCAGAAATGATCAATATGAGTAAATGAATGAAATTTTACCTATCTGAAACCAAATCAATCTTGATGAAACTTGATATGTACCAAGCAGCAAGTCTCCTCTTTCGATTGGTATAGCGCATACATCCCTATCGAACCTAGTAGAAGACGTAGGAGCGCGCATATAGAGGTCTAATTGGCGCCTTTTATAGCAGAAATGATCAATATGAGTAAATGAATGAAATTTTACCTATCTGAAACCAAATCAATCTTCATGAAACTTTATATATAAATAGCCCCAAGTCTCTTCTTTCGATTGGTATAGCGAATACATCCCTATCGAACCTGGTAGAAGACGTAGGAGCGGGCATATAGAGGTCTAATTTGCGCTTTTTATAGCAGAAATGATCAATATGAGTAAATGAATGAAATTTTACCTATCTGAAACCAAATCAATCTTGATGAAACTTGATATGTACCAAGCAGCAAGTCTCCTCTTTCGATTGGTATAGCGCATACATCCCTATCGAACCTGGTAGAAGACGTAGGAGCGCGCATATAGAGGTCTAATTGGCGCCTTTTATAGCAGAAATGATCAATATGAGTAAATGAATGAAATTTTACCTATCTGAAACCAAATCAATCTCGATGAAACTTGAGATGTACCTAGCACCAAGTCTCCTCTTTCGATTGGTATAGCGCATACATCCCTATCGAACCTGGTACAAGACGTAGGAGCGCGCATATAGAGGTCTAATGGGCGCTTTTTATAACAGAAATGATCAATATGAGTAAATGAATGAAATTTTACCTATCTGAAACCAAATCAATCTCAATGAAACTTGACATGTGCCTAGCCCCAAGTCTTCTCTTTCGATTGGTATAGCGCATACATCCCTATCGAACCTGGTAGAAGAGGTAGGAGCGCGCGTATAGAGGTCTAATTTGCGCTTTTTATAGCAGAAATGATCAATATGAGGAAATGAATGAAATTTTACCTATCTGAAACCAAAGCAATCTCAATGAAACTTGACATGTACCTAGCACCAAGTCTCCTCTTTCGATTGGTATAGCGCATACATCCCTATCGAACCTGGTAGAAGACGTAGGAACGCGAATATAGAGGTCTAATGGGCGCTTTTTATAGCAGAAATGATCAATATGAGAACAATGAATGAAATTTTACCTATCTGAAACCAAATCAATCTCGATGAAACTTGACATGTACCTAGCACAAAGTCTCCTCTTTCGATTGGTATAGCGCATACATCCCTATCGAACCTGGTAGAAGACGTAGGAGCGCGCATATAGAGGTCTAATGGTCGCTTAATTATAGCAGAAATGATCAATATGAGTAAATGAATGAATTTTACCTATCTGAAACCAAATCAATCTCGATGAAACTTGACATGTACCTAGCCCCAAGTCTCCTCTTTCGATTGGTATAGCGCATACATCCCTATCGAACCTGGTAGAAGAAGTAGGAGCGGTCTAATTTGCGCTTTTTATAGCAGAAATGATCAATATGAGTAAATGAATGAAATTTTACCTATCTGAAACCAAATCAATCTTGATGAAACTTGATATGTACCAAACACCAAGTCTCCTCTTTCGATTGGTATAGCGCATACATCCCTATCGAACATGGTAGAAGAAGTAGGAGCGCGCATATAGAGGTCTAATGGGCGCTTTTTATAGCAGAAATGATCAATATGAGTAAATGAATGAAATTTTACCTATCTGAAACCAAATCAATCTCGATGAAACTTGAGATGTACCTAGCACCAAGTCTCCTCTTTCGATTGGTATGGCGCATACATCCCTATCGAACCTGGTAGAAGACGTAGGAGCGCGCATATAGAGGTCTAATGGGCGCTTAATTATAGCAGAAATGATCAATATGAGTAAATGAATGAATTTTACCTATCTGAAACCAAATCAATCTCGATGAAACTTGACATGTATCTAGCCCCAAATCTCCTCTTTCGATTGGTATAGCGCATACATCCCTATCGAACCTGGTACAAGACGTAGGAGCGGGCATATAGAGGTCTAATTTGCGCTTTTTATAGCAGAAATGATCAATATGAGTAAATGAATGAAATTTTACCTATCTGAAACCAAATCAATCTCAATGAAACTTGACATGTGCCTAGCCCCAAGTCTTCTCTTTCGATTGGTATAGCGCATACATCCCTATCGAACCTGGTAGAAGAGGTAGGAGCGCGCGTATAGAGGTCTAATTTGCGCTTTTTATAGCAGAAATGATCAATATGAGAACAATGAATGAAATTTTACCTATCTGAAACCAAATCAATCTCGATGAAACTTGACATGTACCTAGCACAAAGTCTCCTCTTTCGATTGGTATAGCGCTTACATCCCTATCGAACCTGGTAGAAGACGTAGGAGCGCGCATATAGAGGTCTAATGGGCGCTTAATTATAGCAGAAATGATCAATATGAGTAAATGAATGAATTTTACCTATCTGAAACCAAATCAATCTCGATGAAACTTGACATGTACCTAGCCCCAAGTCTCCTCTTTCGATTGGTATAGCGCATACATCCCTATCGAACCTGGTAGAAGAAGTAGGAGCGGTCTAATTTGCGCTTTTTATAGCAGAAATGATCAATATGAGTAAATGAATGAAATTTTACCTATCTGAAACCAAATCAATCTTGATGAAACTTGATATGTACCAAGCACCAAGTCTCCTCTTTCGATTGGTATAGCGCATACATCCCTATCGAACATGGTAGAAGAAGTAGGAGCGCGCATATAGAGGTCTAATGGGCGCTTTTTATAGCAGAAATGATCAATATGAGTAAATGAATGAAATTTTACCTATCTGAAACCAAATCAATCTCGATGAAACTTGAGATGTACCTAGCACCAAGTCTCCTCTTTCGATTGGTATGGCGCATACATCCCTATAGAACCTGGTAGAAGACGTAGGAGCGCGCATATAGAGGTCTAATGGGCGCTTAATTATAGCAGAAATGATCAATATGAGTAAATGAATGAATTTTACCTATCTGAAACCAAATCAATCTCGATGAAACTTGACATGTACCTAGCCCCAAATCTCCTCTTTCGATTGGTATAGCGCATACATCCCTATCGAACCTGGTAGAAGACGTAGGAGCGCGCATATAGAGGTCTAATGGGCGCTTAATTATAGCAGAAATGATCAATATGAGTAAATGAATGAAATTTTACCTATCTGAAACCAAATCAATCTCAATGAAACTTGACATGTGCCTAGCCCCAAGTCTTCTCTTTCGATTGGTATAGCGCATACATCCCTATCGAACCTGGTAGAAGAGGTAGGAGCGCGCGTATAGAGGTCTAATTTGCGCTTTTTATAGCAGAAATGATCAATATGAGAACAATGAATGAAATTTTACCTATCTGAAACCAAATCAATCTCGATGAAACTTGATATGTACCAAGCACCAAGTCTCCTCTTTTGATTGTTTTAGCACATACATCCCTATCGAACATGATAGAAGAAGTAGGAGCGCGCATATAGAGGTCTAATGGGCGCTTAATTATAGCAGAAATGATCAATATGAGTAATTGAATGAAATTTTACCTATCTGAAACCAAATCAATCTTCATGAAACTTTATATATACCTAGCCCCAAGTCTCCTCTTTCGATTGGTATAGCGAATACATCCCTATCGAACCTGCTAAAAGACGTAGGAGCGGGCATATAGAGGTCTAATTTGCGCTTTTTATAGCAGAAATGATCAATATGAGTAAATGAATGAAATTTTACCTATCTGAAACCAAATCAATCTTGATGAAACTTGATATGTACCAAGCAGCAAGTCTCCTCTTTCGATTGGTATAGCGCATACATCCCTATCGAACCTGGTAGAAGACGTAGGAGCGCGCATATAGAGGTCTAATTGGCGCCTTTTATAGCAGAAATGATCAATATGAGTAAATGAATGAAATTTTACCTATCTGAAACCAAATCAATCTCGATGAAACTTGAGATGTACCTAGCACCAAGTCTCCTCTTTCGATTGGTATAGCGCATACATCCCTATCGAACCTGGTACAAGACGTAGGAGCGCGCATATAGAGGTCTAATGGGCGCTTTTTATAACAGAAATGATCAATATGAGTAAATGAATGAAATTTTACCTATCTGAAACCAAATCAATCTCAATGAAACTTGACATGTGCCTAGCCCCAAGTCTTCTCTTTCGATTGGTATAGCGCATACATCCCTATCGAACCTGGTAGAAGAGGTAGGAGCGCGCGTATAGAGGTCTAATTTGCGCTTTTTATAGCAGAAATGATCAATATGAGGAAATGAATGAAATTTTACCTATCTGAAACCAAAGCAATCTCAATGAAACTTGACATGTACCTAGCACCAAGTCTCCTCTTTCGATTGGTATAGCGCATACATCCCTATCGAACCTGGTAGAAGACGTAGGAACGCGAATATAGAGGTCTAATGGGCGCTTTTTATAGCAGAAATGATCAATATGAGAACAATGAATGAAATTTTACCTATCTGAAACCAAATCAATCTCGATGAAACTTGACATGTACCTAGCACAAAGTCTCCTCTTTCGATTGGTATAGCGCTTACATCCCTATCGAACCTGGTAGAAGACGTAGGAGCGCGCATATAGAGGTCTGATGGGCGCTTAATTATAGCAGAAATGATCAATATGAGTAAATGAATGAATTTTACCTATCTGAAACCAAATCAATCTCGATGAAACTTGACATGTACCTAGCCCCAAGTCTCCTCTTTCGATTGGTATAGCGCATACATCCCTATCGAACCTGGTAGAAGAAGTAGGAGCGGTCTAATTTGCGCTTTTTATAGCAGAAATGATCAATATGAGTAAATGAATGAAATTTTACCTATCTGAAACCAAATCAATCTTGATGAAACTTGATATGTACCAAGCACCAAGTCTCCTCTTTCGATTGGTATAGCGCATACATCCCTATCGAACATGGTAGAAGAAGTAGGAGCGCGCATATAGAGGTCTAATGGGCGCTTTTTATAGCAGAAATGATCAATATGAGTAAATGAATGAAATTTTACCTATCTGAAACCAAATCAATCTCGATGAAACTTGAGATGTACCTAGCACCAAGTCTCCTCTTTCGATTGGTATGGCGCATACATCCCTATCGAACCTGGTAGAAGACGTAGGAGCGCGCATATAGAGGTCTAATGGGCGCTTAATTATAGCAGAAATGATCAATATGAGTAAATGAATGAATTTTACCTATCTGAAACCAAATCAATCTCGATGAAACTTGACATGTACCTAGCCCCAAATCTCCTCTTTCGATTGGTATAGCGCATACATCCCTATCGAACCTGGTACAAGACGTAGGAGCGGGCATATAGAGGTCTAATTTGCGCTTTTTATAGCAGAAATGATCAATATGAGTAAATGAATGAAATTTTACCTATCTGAAACCAAATCAATCTTGATGAAACTTGATATGTACCAAGCACCAAGCCTCCTCTTTCGATTGGTATAGCGCATACATCCCTATCGAACATGGTAGAAGAAGTAGGAGCGCGCATATAGAGGTCCAATGGGCGCCTTTTATAGCAGAAATGATCAATATGAGTAAATGAATGAAATTTTACCTATCTGAAACCAAATCAATCTTGATGAAACTTGATATGTACCAAGCACCAAGTCTCCTCTTTTGATTGTTATAGCACATACATCCCTATCGAACATGATAGAAGAAGTAGGAGCGCGCATATAGAGGTCTAATGGGCGCTTAATTATAGCAGAAATGATCAATATGAGTAAATGAATGAAATTTTACCTATCTGAAACCAAATCAATCTTCATGAAACTTTATATATACCTAGCCCCAAGTCTCCTCTTTCGATTGGTATAGCGAATACATCCCTATCGAACCTGCTAAAAGACGTAGGAGCGGGCATATAGAGGTCTAATTTGCGCTTTTTATAGCAGAAATGATCAATATGAGTAAATGAATGAAATTTTACCTATCTGAAACCAAATCAATCTTGATGAAACTTGATATGTACCAAGCAGCAAGTCTCCTCTTTCGATTGGTATAGCGCATACATCCCTATCGAACATGGTAGAAGAAGTAGGAGCGCGCATATAGAGGTCCAATGGGCGCCTTTTATAGCAGAAATGATCAATATGAGTAAATGAATGAAATTTTACCTATCTGAAACCAAATCAATCTCGATGAAACTTGAGATGTACCTAGCACCAAGTCTCCTCTTTCGATTGGTATAGCGCATACATCCCTATCGAACCTGGTACAAGACGTAGGAGCGCGCATATAGAGGTCTAATGGGCGCTTTTTATAACAGAAATGATCAATATGAGTAAATGAATGAAATTTTACCTATCTGAAACCAAATCAATCTCAATGAAACTTGACATGTGCCTAGCCCCAAGTCTTCTCTTTCGATTGGTATAGCGCATACATCCCTATCGAACCTGGTAGAAGAGGTAGGAGCGCGCGTATAGAGGTCTAATTTGCGCTTTTTATAGCAGAAATGATCAAATTGAGGAAATGAATGAAATTTTACCTATCTGAAACCAAATCAATCTCAATGAAACTTGACATGTACCTAGCAGCAAGTCTCCTCTTTCGATTGGTATAGCGCATACATCCCTATCGAACCTGGT
Organism: Pinctada fucata; assembly: GCA_028142955.1. Classification (NCBI taxonomy): domain Eukaryota; kingdom Metazoa; phylum Mollusca; class Bivalvia; order Pterioida; family Pteriidae; genus Pinctada; species Pinctada fucata. The sequence continues at coordinate 26,709,928 of AP027110.1, read as the reverse complement.
AGAAGACGTAGGAACGCGAATATAGAGGTCTAATGGGCGCTTTTGATAGCAGAAATGATCAATATGAGAACAATGAATGAAATTTTACCTATCTGAAACCAAATCAATCTCGATGAAACTTGACATGTACCTAGCCCCAAGTCTCCTCTTTCGATTGGTATAGCGCATACATCCCTATCGAACCTGGTAGAAGAAGTAGGAGCGGTCTAATTTGCGCTTTTTATAGCAGAAATGATCAATATGAGTAAATGAATGAAATTTTACCTATCTGAAACCAAATCAATCTTGATGAAACTTGATATGTACCAAGCACCAAGTCTCCTCTTTCGATTGGTATAGCGCATACATCCCTATCGAACATGGTAGAAGAAGTAGGAGCGCGCATATAGAGGTCTAATGGGCGCTTTTTATAGCAGAAATGATCAATATGAGTAAATGAATGAAATTTTACCTATCTGAAACCAAATCAATTTCGATGAAACTTGAGATGTACCTAGCACCAAGTCTCCTCTTTCGATTGGTATGGCGCATACATCCCTATCGAACCTGGTAGAAGACGTAGGAGCGCGCATATAGAGGTCTAATGGGCGCTTAATTATAGCAGAAATGATCAATATGAGTAAATGAATGAATTTTACCTATCTGAAACCAAATCAATCTCAATGAAACTTGACATGTACCTAGCCCCAAGTCTCCTCTTTCGATTGGTATAGCGCATACATCCCTATCGAACCTGGTACAAGACGTAGGAGCGGGCATATAGAGGTCTAATTTGCGCTTTTTATAGCAGAAATGATCAATATGAGTAAATGAATGAAATTTTACCTATCTGAAACCAAATCAATCTTGATGAAACTTGATATGTACCAAGCACCAAGTCTCCTCTTTTGATTGGTATAGCACATACATCCCTATCGAACATGGTAGAAGAAGTAGGAGCGCGCATATAGAGGTCTAATGGGCGCTTAATTATAGCAGAAATGGTCAATATGAGTAAATGAATGAAATTTTACCTATCTGAAACCAAATCAATCTTCATGAAACTTTATATATACCTAGCCCCAAGTCTCCTCTTTCGATTGGTATAGCGAATACATCCCTATCGAACCTGGTAGAAGACGTAGGAGCGGGCATATAGAGGTCTAATTTGCGCTTTTTATAGCAGAAATGATCAATATGAGTAAATGAATGAAATTTTACCTATCTGAAACCAAATCAATCTTGATGAAACTTGATATGTACCAAGCACCAAGTCTCCTCTTTCGATTGGTATAGCGCATACATCCCTATCGAACATGGTAGAAGAAGTAGGAGCGCGCATATAGAGGTCTAATGGGCGCCTTTTATAGCAGAAATGATCAATATGAGTAAATGAATGAAATTTTACCTATCTGAAACCAAATCAATCTCGATGAAACTTGAGATGTACCTAGCACCAAGTCTCCTCTTTCGATTGGTATAGCGCATACATCCCTATCGAACCTGGTAGAAGACGTAGGAGCGCGCATATAGAGGTCTAATGGGCGCTTTTTATAACAGAAATGATCAATATGAGTAAATGAATGAAATTTTACCTATCTGAAACCAAATCAATCTTGATGAAACTTGACATGTGCCTAGCCCCAAGTCTTCTCTTTCGATTGGTATAGCGCATACATCCCTATCGAACCTGGTAGAAGAGGTAGGAGCGCGCGTATAGAGGTCTAATTTGCGCTTTTTATAGCAGAAATGATCAATATGAGGAAATGAATGAAATTTTACCTATCTGAAACCAAATCAATCTCAATGAAACTTGACATGTACCTACCACCAAGTCTCTTCTTTCGATTGGTATAGCGCATACATCCCTATCGAACCTGGTAGAAGACGTAGGAACGCGAATATAGAGGTCTAATGGGCGCTTTTTATTGCAGAAATGATCAATATGAGTAAATGAATGAAACTTTACCTATCTGAAACCAAATCAATCTCGATGAAACTTGACATGTACCTAGCACAAAGTCTCCTCTTTCGATTGGTATAGCGCTTACATCCCTATCGAACCTGGTAGAAGACGTAGGAGCGCGCATATAGAGGTCTAATGGGCGCTTAATTATAGCAGAAATGATCAATATGAGTAAATGAATGAATTTTACCTATCTGAAACCAAATCAATCTCGATGAAACTTGACATGTACCTAGCCCCAAGTCTCCTCTTTCGATTGGTATAGCGCATACATCCCTATCAAACCTGGTAGAAGAAGTAGGAGCGGTCTAATTTGCGCTTTTTTTAGCAGAAATGATCAATATGAGTTAATGAATGAAATTTTACCTATCTGAAACCAAATCAATCTTGATGAAACTTGATATGTACCAAGCACCAAGTCTCCTCTTTCGATTGGTATAGCGCATACATCCCTATCGAACATGGTAGAAGAAGTAGGAGCGCGCATATAGAGGTCTAATGGGCGCTTTTTATAGCAGAAATGATCAATATGAGTAAATGAATGAAATTTTACCTTTCTGAAACCAAATCAATCTCAATGAAACTTGAGATGTACCTAGCACCAAGTCTCCTCTTTCGATTGGTATGGCGCATACATCCCTATCGAACCTGGTACAAGACGTAGGAGCGGGCATATAGAAGTCTAATTTGCGCTTTTTATAGCAGAAATGATCAATATGAGTAAATGAATGAAATTTTACCTATCTGAAACCAAATCAATCTTGATGAAACTTGATATGTACCAAGCACCAAGCCTCCTCTTTCGATTGGTATAGCGCATACATCCCTATCGAACATGGTAGAAGAAGTAGGAGCGCGCATATAGAGGTCTAATGGGCGCCTTTTATAGCAGAAATGATCAATATGAGTAAATGAATGAATTTTACCTATCTGAAACCAAATCAATCTCGATGAAACTTGACATGTACCTAGCCCCAAGTCTCCTCTTTCGATTGGTATAGCGCATACATCCCTATCGAACCTGGTAGAAGACGTAGGAGCGGTCTAATTTGCGCTTTTTATAGCAGAAATGATCAATATGAGTAAATGAATGAAATTTTACCTCTCTGAAACCAAATCAATCTTGATGAAACTTGATATGTACCAAGCACCAAGTCTCCTCTTTTGATTGGTATAGCACATACATCCCTATCGAACCTGGTAGAAGAAGTAGGAGCGCGCATATAGAGGTCTAATGGGCGCTTAATTATAGCAGAAATGATCAATATGAGTAAATGAATGAAATTTTACCTATCTGAAACCAAATCAATCTCGATGAAACTTGAGATGTACCTAGCACCTAGTCTCTTCTTTCGATTGGTATAGCGCATACATCCCTATCGAACCTGGTAGAAGACGTAGGAGCGCGCATATAGAGGTCTAATGGGCGCTTTTTATAGCAGAAATGATCAATATGAGTAAATGAATGAAATTTTACCTATCTGAAACCAAATCAATCTCGATGAAACTTGACATGTACCTAGCACCAAGTCTCCTCTTTCGATTGGTATAGCGCATACATCCCTATCGAACCTGGTAGAAGACGTAGGAGCGCGCATATAGAGGTCTGATGGGCGCTTAATTATAGCAGAAATGATCAATATGAGTAAATGAATGAATTTTACCTATCTGAAACCAAATCAATCTCGATGAAACTTGACATGTACCTAGCCCCAAGTCTCCTCTTTTGATTGGTATAGCGCATACATCCCTATCGAACCTGGTAGAAGACGTAGGAGCGGGCATATGGAGGTCTAATTTGCGCTTTTTATAGCAGAAATGATCAATATGAGTAAATGAATGAAATTTTACCTATCTGAAACCAAATCAATCTTCATGAAACTTGATATGTACCAAGCACCAAGTCTCCTCTTTTGATTGGTATAGCGCATACATCCCTATCGAACCTGGTAGAAGACGTAGGAGCGCGCATATAGAGGTCTAATGGGCGCTTTTTATAGCAGAAATGATAAATATTAGTAAATGAATGAAATTTTACCTATCTGAAACCAAATCAATCTCGATGAAACTTGAAATATACCAAGCACCAAGTCTCCTCTTTCGATTGGTATAGCGCATACATCCCTATCGAACCTGGTAGAAGACGTAGGAGCGCGCATATAGAGGTCTAATGGGCGCTTTTTATAGCAGAAATGATCAATATGAGTAAATGAATGAAGTTTTACCTATCTGAAACCAAATAAATCTCGATGAAACTTGACATGTACCTAGCACCAAGTCTCCTCTTTTGATTGGTATAGCGCATACATCCCTATCGAACCTGGTAGAAGACGTAGGAGCGCGCATATAGAGGTTTAATGGGCGCTTTTTATAGCAGAAATGATCAAAATGAGTAAATGAATGAAATTTTACCTATCTGAAACCAAATCAATCTCGATGAAACTTGACATGTACCTAGCACCAAGTCTCCTCTTTCGATTGGTATAGCGCATACATCCCTATCGAACCTGGTAGAAGACGTAGGAGCGCGCATATAGAGGTTTAATGTGCGCTTAATTATAGCAGAAATGATCAATATGAGTAAATGAATGAATTTCACCTATCTGAAACCAAATCAATCTCGATGAAACTTGACATGTACCTAGCCCCAAGTCTCCTCTTTTGATTGGTATAGCGCATACATCCCTATCGAACCTGGTAGAAGACGTAGGAGCGGGCATATGGAGGTCTAATTTGCGCTTTTTATAGCAGAAATGATCAATATGAGTAAATGAATGAAATTTTACCTATCTGAAACCAAATCAATCTTCATAAAACTTGATATGTACCAAGCACCAAGTCTCCTCTTTCGATTGGTATAGCGCATACATCCCTATCGAACCTGGTAGAAGACGTAGGAGCGCGCATATAGAGGTCTAATGGGCGCTTTTTATAGCAGAAATGATAAATATTAGTAAATGAATGAAATTTTACCTATCTGAAACCAAATCAATCTCGATGAAACTTGAAATGTACCAAGCACCAAGTATCCTCTTTCGATTGGTATAGCGCATACATCCCTATCGAACCTGGTAGAAGACGTAGGAGCGCGCATATAGAGGTCTAATGGGCGCTTTTTATAGCAGAAATGATCAATATGAGTAAATGAATGAAGTTTTACCTATCTGAAACCAAATAAATCTCGATGAAACTTGACATGTACCTAGCCCCAAGTCTCCTCTTTTGATTGGTATAGCGCATACATCCCTATCGAACCTGGTAGAAGACGTAGGAGCGCGCATATAGAGGTCTAATGGGCGCTTTTTATAGCAGAAATGATCAATATGAGTAAATGAATGAAATTTTACCTATCTGAAACCAAATCAATCTCGATGAAACTTGACATGTACCTAGCACAAAGTCTCCTCTTTTGATTGGTATAGCGCATACATCCCTATCGAACCTGGTACAAGACGTAGGAGCGCGCATATAGAGGTCTAATGGGCGCTTAATTATAGCAGAAATGATCAATATGAGTAAATGAATGAATTTTACCTATCTGAAACCAAATCAATCTCGATGAAACTTGACATGTACCTAGCCCCAAGTCTCCTCTTTCGATTGGTATAGCGCATACATCCCTATCGAACCTGGTAGAAGACGTAGGAGCGGTCTAATTTGCGCTTTTTATAGCAGAAATGATCAATATGAGTAAATGAATGAAATTTTACCTATCTGAAACCAAATCAATCTTCATGAAACTTGATATGTACCAAGCACCAAGTCTCCTCTTTTGATTGGTATAGCGCATACATCCCTATCGAACCTGGTAGAAGACGTAGGAGCGCGCATATAGAGGTCTAATGGGCGCTTTTTATAGCAGAAATGATAAATATTAGTAAATGAATGAAATTTTACCTATCTGAAACCAAATCAATCTCGATGAAACTTGAAATATACCAAGCACCAAGTCTCCTCTTTCGATTGGTATAGCGCATACATCCCTATCGAACCTGGTAGAAGACGTAGGAGCGCGCATATAGAGGTCTAATGGGCGCTTTTTATAGCAGAAATGATCAATATGAGTAAATGAATGAAGTTTTACCTATCTGAAACCAAATAAATCTCGATGAAACTTGACATGTACCTAGCACCAAGTCTCCTCTTTTGATTGGTATAGCGCATACATCCCTATCGAACCTGGTAGAAGACGTAGGAGCGCGCATATAGAGGTTTAATGGGCGCTTTTTATAGCAGAAATGATCAAAATGAGTAAATGAATGAAATTTTACCTATCTGAAACCAAATCAATCTCGATGAAACTTGACATGTACCTAGCACCAAGTCTCCTCTTTCGATTGGTATAGCGCATACATCCCTATCGAACCTGGTAGAAGACGTAGGAGCGCGCATATAGAGGTTTAATGGGCGCTTAATTATAGCAGAAATGATCAATATGAGTAAATGAATGAATTTCACCTATCTGAAACCAAATCAATCTCGATGAAACTTGACATGTACCTAGCCCCAAGTCTCCTCTTTTGATTGGTATAGCGCATACATCCCTATCGAACCTGGTAGAAGACGTAGGAGCGGGCATATGGAGGTCTAATTTGCGCTTTTTATAGCAGAAATGATCAATATGAGTAAATGAATGAAATTTTACCTATCTGAAACCAAATCAATCTTCATAAAACTTGATTTGTACCAAGCACCAAGTCTCCTCTTTCGATTGGTATAGCGCATACATCCCTATCGAACCTGGTAGAAGACGTAGGAGCGCGCATATAGAGGTCTAATGGGCGCTTTTTATAGCAGAAATGATAAATATTAGTAAATGAATGAAATTTTACCTATCTGAAACCAAATCAATCTCGATGAAACTTGAAATGTACCAAGCACCAAGTATCCTCTTTCGATTGGTATAGCGCATACATCCCTATCGAACCTGGTAGAAGACGTAGGAGCGCGCATATAGAGGTCTAATGGGCGCTTTTTATAGCAGAAATGATCAATATGAGTAAATGAATGAAGTTTTACCTATCTGAAACCAAATAAATCTCGATGAAACTTGACATGTACCTAGCCCCAAGTCTCCTCTTTTGATTGGTATAGCGCATACATCCCTATCGAACCTGGTAGAAGACGTAGGAGCGCGCATATAGAGGTCTAATGGGCGCTTTTTATAGCAGAAATGATCAATATGAGTAAATGAATGAAATTTTACCTATCTGAAACCAAATCAATCTCGATGAAACTTGACATGTACCTAGCACAAAGTCTCCTCTTTTGATTGGTATAGCGCATACATCCCTATCGAACCTGGTACAAGACGTAGGAGCGCGCATATAGAGGTCTAATGGGCGCTTAATTATAGCAGAAATGATCAATATGAGTAAATGAATGAATTTTACCTATCTGAAACCAAATCAATCTCGATGAAACTTGACATGTACCTAGCCCCAAGTCTCCTCTTTCGATTGGTATAGCGCATACATCCCTATCGAACCTGGTAGAAGACGTAGGAGCGGTCTAATTTGCGCTTTTTATAGCAGAAATGATCAATATGAGTAAATGAATGAAATTTTACCTATCTGAAACCAAATCAATCTTGATGAAACTTGATATGTACCAAGCACCAAGTCTCCTCTTTCGATTGGTATAGCACATTTATCCCTATCGAACATGGTAGAAGAAGTAGGAGCGCGCATATAGAGGTCTAATGGGCGCTTTTTATAGCAGAAATGATCAATATGAGTAAATGAATGAAATTTTACCTATCTGAAACCAAATCAATCTCGATGAAACTTGAGATGTTCCTAGCCCCAAGTCTCCTCTTTCGATTGGTATAGCGCATACATCCATATCGAACCTGGTAGAAGACGTAGGAGCGCGCATATAGAGGTCTAGTGGGCGCTTTTTATAGCAGAAATGATCAATATGAGTAAATGAATGAAATTTTACCTATCTGAAACCAAATCAATCTCAATGAAACTTGACATGTACCTAGCACCAAGTCTCCTCTTTCGATTGGTATAGCGCATACATCCCTATCGAACCTGGTAGAAGACGTAGGAGCGCGCATATAGAGGTCTAATGGACGCTTTTTATAGCAGAAATGATCAATATGAGTAAATGAATGACGTTTTACCTATCTGAAACCAAATAAATCTCGATGAAACTTGACATGTACCTAGCACCAAGTCTCCTCTTTTGATTGGTATAGCGCATACATCCCTATCGAACCTGGTAGAAGACGTAGGAGCGCGCATATAGAGGTCTAATTTGCGCTTTTTCTAGCAGAAATGATCAATATGAGTAAATGAATGAAATTTTACCTATCTGAAACAAAATCAATATTCATGAAACTTGATATGTACCAAGCACCAAGTCTCCTCTTTTGATTGAAATAGCGCATACATCCCTATCGAACCTGGTAGAAGAAGTAGGAGCGCGCATATAGAGGTCTAATGGGCGCTTTTTATAGCAGAAATGATCAATATGAGTAAATGAATGAAATTTTCCCTATCTGAAACCAAATCAATCTCAATGAAACTTGACATGTACCTAGCACCAAGTCTCCTCTTTCGATTGGTATAGCGCATACATCCCTATCGAACCTGGTAGAAGACGTAGGAGCGCGCATATAGAGGTCTAATGGGCGCTTTTTATAGCAGAAATGATCAATATGAGTAAATGAATGAAGTTTTACCTATCTGAAACCAAATAAATCTCGATGAAACTTGACATGTACCTAGCACCAAGTCTCCTCTTTTGATTGGTATAGCGCATACATCCCTATCGAACCTGGTAGAAGACGTAGGAGCGCGCATATAGAGGTTTAATGGGCGCTTTTTATAGCAGAAATGATCAATATGAGTAAATGAATGAAATTTTACCTATCTGAAACCAAATCAATCTCGATGAAACTTGATATGTACCTAGCCCCAAGTCTCCTCTTTCGATTGGTATAGCGAATACATCCCTATCGAACCTGGTAGAAGAAGTAGGAGCGGGCACATAGAGATCTAATTTGCGCTTTTTATAGCAGAAATGATCAATATGAGTAAATGAATGAAATTTTACCTATCTGAAACCAAATCAATCTCGATGAAACTTGACTAGTACCTAGCACAAAGTCTCCTCTTTCGATTGGTATAGCGCATACATCCCTATCGAACATTGTAGAAGAAGTAGGAGTGCGCATATAGAGGTCTAATGGGCGCTTTTTATAGCAGAAATGATCAATATGAGTAAATGAATGAAATTTACCTATCTGAAACCAAATCAATCTCGATGAAACTTGAGATGTACCTAGCACCAAGTCTCCTCTTTCGATTGGTATAGCGCATACATCCCTATCGAACCTGGCACAAGACGTAGGAGCGCGCATATAGAGGTCTAATGGGCTCTTTTTATAGCAGAAATGATCAATATGAGTAAATGAATGAAATTTTACCTATCTGAAACCAAATCAATCTTCATGAAACTTTATATATACCTAGCCCCAAGTCTCCTCTTTCGATTGGTATAGCGTATACATCCCTATCGAACCTGGTAGAAGACGTAGGAGCGGGCATATAGAGGTCTAATTTGCGCTTTTTATAGCAGAAATGATCAATATGAGTAAATGAATGAAATTTTACCTATCTGAAACCAAATCAATCTTGATGAAACTTGATATGTACCAAGCAGCAAGTCTCCTCTTTCGATTGGTATAGCGCATACATCCCTATCGAACATGGTAGAAGAAGTAGGAGCGCGCATATAGAGGTCTAATGGGCGCCTTTTATAGCAGAAATGATCAATATGAGTAAATGAATGAAATTTTACCTATCTGAAACCAAATCAATCTCGATGAAACTTGAGATGTACCTAGCACCAAGTCTCCTCTTTCGATTGGTATAGCGCATAGATTCCTATCGAACCTGGTACAAGACGTAGGAGCGCGCATATAGAGGTCTAATGGGCGCTTTTTATAACAGAAATGATCAATATGAGTAAATGAATGAAATTTTACCTATCTGAAACCAAATCAATCTTCATGAAACTTGATATGTACCAAGCACCAAGTCTCCTCTTTCGATTGGTATAGCGCATACATCCCTATCGAACCTGGTATAAGACGTAGGAGCGCGCATATAGAGGTCTAATGGGCTCTTTTTATAGCAGAAATGATCAATATGAGTAAATGAATGAAATTTTACCTATCTGAAACCAAATCAATCTTCATGAAACTTTATATATACCTAGCCCCAAGTCTCCTCTTTCGATTGGTAAAGCGAATACATCCCTATCGAACCTGGTAGAAGACGTAGGAGCGGGCATATAGAGGTCTAATTTGCGCTTTTTATAGCAGAAATGATCAATATGAGTAAATGAATGAAATTTTACCTATCTGAAACCAAATCAATCTTGATGAAACTTGATATGTACCAAGCAGCAAGTCTCCTCTTTCGATTGGTATAGCGCATACATCCCTATCGAACATGGTAGAAGAAGTAGGAGCGCGCATATAGAGGTCTAATGGGCGCCTTTTATAGCAGAAATGATCAATATGAGTAAATGAATGAAATTTTACCTATCTGAAACCAAATCAATCTCGATGAAACTTGAGATGTACCTAGCACCAAGTCTCCTCTTTCGATTGGTATAGCGCATACATCCCTATCGAACCTGGTACAAGACGTAGGAGCGCGCATATAGAGGTCTAATGGGCGCTTTTTATAACAGAAATGATCAATATGAGTAAATGAATGAAATTTTACCTATCTGAAACCAAATCAATCTCAATGAAACTTGACATGTGCCTAGCCCCAAGTCTTCTCTTTCGATTGGTATAGCGCATACATCCCTATCGAACCTGGTAGAAGACGTAGGAACGCGAATATAGAGGTCTAATGGGCGCTTTTTATAGCAGAAATGATCAATATGAGTAAATGAATGAAATTTTACCTATCTGAAACCAAATCAATCTCGATGAAACTTGACATGTACCTAGCACAAAGTCTCCTCTTTCGATTGGTATAGCGCTTACATCCCTATCGAACCTGGTAGAAGACGTCGGAGCGCGCATATAGAGGTCTAATGGGCGCTTTTTATAGCAGAAATGATCAATATGAGTAAATGAATGAAATTTTACCTATCTGAAACCAAATCAATCTTCATGAAACTTGATATGTACCAAGCACCAAGTCTCCTCTTTCGATTGGTATAGCGCATACATCCCTATCGAACATGGTAGAAGAAGTAGGAGCGCGCATATAGAGGTCTAATGGGCGCTTTTTATAGCAGAAATGATCAATATGAGTAAATGAATGAAATTTTACCTATCTGAAACCAAATCAATCTCGATGAAACTTGAGATGTACCTAGCACCAAGTCTCTTCTTTCGATTGGTATGGCGCATACATCCCTATCGAACCTGGTAGAAGACGTAGGAGCGCGCATATAGAGGTCTAAAGGGCGCTTAATTATAGCAGAAATGATCAATATGAGTAAATGAATGAATTTTACCTATCTGAAACCAAATCAATCTCGATGAAACTTGACATGTACCTAGCCCCAAGTCTCCTCTTTCGATTGGTATAGCGCATACATCCCTATCGAACCTGGTACAAGACGTAGGAGCGGGCATATAGAGGTCTAATTTGCGCTTTTTATAGCAGAAATGATCAATATGAGTAAATGAATGAAATTTTACCTATCTGAAACCAAATCAATCTCGATGAAACTTGAGATGTACCTAGCACCAAGTCTCCTCTTTCGATTGGTATAGCGCATACATCCCTATCGAACCTGGTAGAAGACGTAGGAGCGCGCATATAGAGGTCTAATGGGCGCTTTTTATAGCAGAAATGATCAATATGAGTAAATGAATGAAGTTTTACCTATCTGAAACAAAATCAATCTCGATGAAACTTGACATGTACTTAGCACCAAGTCTCCTCTTTTGATTGGTATAGCGCATACATCCCTATCGAACATGGTAGAAGACGTAGGAGCGCGCATATAGAGGTTTAATGGGCGCTTTTTATAGCAGAAATGATCAATATGAGTAAATGAATGAAATTTTACCTATCTGAAACCAAATCAATCTCGATGAAACTTGACATGTACCTACCACAATGTCTCCTCTTTCGATTGGTATAGCGCATACATCCCTATCGAACCTGGTAGAAGACGTAGGAGCGCGCATATAGAGGTCTAATGGGCGCTTAATTATAGCAGAAATGATCAATATGAGTAAATGAATGAATTTTACCTATCTGAAACCAAATCAATCTCGATGAAACTTGATATGTACCTAGCCCCAAGTCTCCTCTTTCGATAGGTATAGCGAATACATCCCTATCGAACCTGGTAGAAGACGTAGGAGCGGGCACATAGAGATCTAATTTGCGCTTTTTATAGCAGAAATGATCAATATGAGTAAATGAATGAAATTTTACCTATCTGAAACCAAATCAATCTTGATGAAACTTGATATGTACCAAGCAGCAAGTCTCCTCTTTCGATTGGTATAGCGCATACATCCCTATCGAACATGGTAGAAGAAGTAGGAGCGCGCATATAGAGGTCTAATGGGCGCCTTTTATAGCAGAAATGATCAATATGAGTAAATGAATGAAATTTTACCTATCTGAAACCAAATCAATCTCGATGAAACTTGAGATGTACCTAGCACCAAGTCTCCTCTTTCGATTGGTATAGCGCATACATCCCTATCGAACCTGGTACAAGACGTAGGAGCGCGCATATAGAGGTCTAATGGGCGCTTTTTATAACAGAAATGATCAATATGAGTAAATGAATGAAATTTTACCTATCTGAAACCAAATCAATCTCAATGAAACTTGACATGTGCCTAGCCCCAAGTCTTCTCTTTCGATTGGTATAGCGCATACATCCCTATCGAACCTGGTAGAAGACGTAGGAACGCGAATATAGAGGTCTAATGGGCGCTTTTTATAGCAGAAATGATCAATATGAGTAAATGAATGAAATTTTACCTATCTGAAACCAAATCAATCTCGATGAAACTTGACATGTACCTAGCACAAAGTCTCCTCTTTCGATTGGTATAGCGCTTACATCCCTATCGAACCTGGTAGAAGACGTCGGAGCGCGCATATAGAGGTCTAATGGGCGCTTTTTATAGCAGAAATGATCAATATGAGTAAATGAATGAAATTTTACCTATCTGAAACCAAATCAATCTTCATGAAACTTGATATGTACCAAGCACCAAGTCTCCTCTTTCGATTGGTATAGCGCATACATCCCTATCGAACATGGTAGAAGAAGTAGGAGCGCGCATATAGAGGTCTAATGGGCGCTTTTTATAGCAGAAATGATCAATATGAGTAAATGAATGAAATTTTACCTATCTGAAACCAAATCAATCTCGATGAAACTTGAGATGTACCTAGCACCAAGTCTCTTCTTTCGATTGGTATGGCGCATACATCCCTATCGAACCTGGTAGAAGACGTAGGAGCGCGCATATAGAGGTCTAAAGGGCGCTTAATTATAGCAGAAATGATCAATATGAGTAAATGAATGAATTTTACCTATCTGAAACCAAATCAATCTCGATGAAACTTGACATGTACCTAGCCCCAAGTCTCCTCTTTCGATTGGTATAGCGCATACATCCCTATCGAACCTGGTACAAGACGTAGGAGCGGGCATATAGAGGTCTAATTTGCGCTTTTTATAGCAGAAATGATCAATATGAGTAAATGAATGAAATTTTACCTATCTGAAACCAAATCAATCTCGATGAAACTTGAGATGTACCTAGCACCAAGTCTCCTCTTTCGATTGGTATAGCGCATACATCCCTATCGAACCTGGTAGAAGACGTAGGAGCGCGCATATAGAGGTCTAATGGGCGCTTTTTATAGCAGAAATGATCAATATGAGTAAATGAATGAAGTTTTACCTATCTGAAACAAAATCAATCTCGATGAAACTTGACATGTACTTAGCACCAAGTCTCCTCTTTTGATTGGTATAGCGCATACATCCCTATCGAACATGGTAGAAGACGTAGGAGCGCGCATATAGAGGTTTAATGGGCGCTTTTTATAGCAGAAATGATCAATATGAGTAAATGAATGAAATTTTACCTATCTGAAACCAAATCAATCTCGATGAAACTTGACATGTACCTACCACAATGTCTCCTCTTTCGATTGGTATAGCGCATACATCCCTATCGAACCTGGTAGAAGACGTAGGAGCGCGCATATAGAGGTCTAATGGGCGCTTAATTATAGCAGAAATGATCAATATGAGTAAATGAATGAATTTTACCTATCTGAAACCAAATCAATCTCGATGAAACTTGATATGTACCTAGCCCCAAGTCTCCTCTTTCGATAGGTATAGCGAATACATCCCTATCGAACCTGGTAGAAGACGTAGGAGCGGGCACATAGAGATCTAATTTGCGCTTTTTATAGCAGAAATGATCAATATGAGTAAATGAATGAAATTTTACCTATCTGAAACCAAATCAATCTTGATGAAACTTGATATGTACCAAGCAGCAAGTCCCCTCTTTCGATTGGTATAGCGCATACATCCCTATCGAACATGGTAGAAGAAGTAGGAGCGCGCATATAGAGGTCTAATGGGCGCCTTTTATAGCAGAAATGATCAATATGAGTAAATGAATGAAATTTTACCTATCTGAAACCAAATCAATCTCGATGAAACTTGAGATGTATCTAGCACCAAGTCTCCTCTTTCGATTGGTATAGCGCATACATCCCTATCGAACCTGGTATAAGACGTAGGAGCGCGCATATAGAGGTCTAATGGGCTCTTTTTATAGCAGAAATGATCAATATGAGTAAATGAATGAAGTTTTACCTATCTGAAACAAAATCAATCTCGATGAAACTTTACATGTACTTAGCACCAAGTCTCCTCTTTTGATTGGTATAGCGCATACATCCCTATCGAACATGGTAGAAGACGTAGGAGCGCGCATATAGAGGTTAAATGGGCGCTTTTTATAGCAGAAATGATCAATATGAGTAAATGAATGAAATTTTACCTATCTGAAACCAAATCAATCTCGATGAAACTTGACATGTACCTACCACAAAGTCTCCTCTTTCGATTGGTATAGCGCATACATCCCTATCGAACATGGTAGAAGAAGTAGGAGCGCGCATATAGAGGTCTAATGGGCGCCTTTTATAGCAGAAATGATCAATATGAGTAAATGAATGAAATTTTACCTATCTGAAACCAAATCAATCTCGATGAAACTTGAGATGTACCTAGCACCAAGTCTCCTCTTTCGATTGGTATAGCGCATACATCCCTATCGAACCTGGTACAAGACGTAGGAGCGCGCATATAGAGATCTAATGGGCGCTTTTTATAACAGAAATGATCAATATGAGTAAATGAATGAAATTTTACCTATCTGAAGCCAAATCAATCTCAATGAAACTTGACATGTGCCTAGCCCCAAGTCTCCTCTTTCGATTGGTATAGCGCATACATCCCTATCGAACCTGGTAGAAGACGTAGGAACGCGAATATAGAGGTCTAATGGGCGCTTTTTATAGCAGAAATGATCAATATGAGTAAATGAATGAAATTTTACCTATCTGAAACCAAATCAATCTCGATGAAACTTGACATGTACCTAGCACAAAGTCTCCTCTTTCGATTGGTATAGCTCTTACATCCCTATCGAACCTGGTAGAAGACGTGGGAGCGCGCATATAGAGGTCTAATGGGCGCTTAATTATAGCAGAAATGATCAATATGAGTAAATGAATGAATTTTACCTATCTGAAACCAAATGAATCTCGATGAAACTTGACATGTACCTAGCCCCAAGTCTCCTCTTTCTATTGGTATAGCGCATACATCCCTATCGAACATGGTAGAAGAAGTAGGAGCGGTCTAATTTGCGCTTTTTATAGCAGAAATGATCAATATGAGTAAATGAATGAAATTTTACCTATCTGAAACCAAATCAATCTTCATGAAACTTGATATGTACCAAGCACCAAGTCTCCTCTTTCGATTGGTATAACGCATACATCCCTATCGAACATGGTAGAAGAAGTAGGAGCGCGCATATAGAGGTCTAATGGGCGCTTTTTATAGCAGAAATGATCAATATGAGTAAATGAATGAAATTTTACCTATCTGAAACCAAATCAATCTCGATGAAACTTGAGATGTACCTAGCACCAAGTCTCCTCTTTCGATTGGTATAGCGCATACATCCCTATCGAACCTGGTAGAAGACGTAGGAGCGCGCATATAGAGGTCTAAAGGGCGCTTAATTATAGCAGAAATGATCAATATGAGTAAATGAATGAATTTTACCTATCTGAAACCAAATCAATCTCGATGAAACTTGACATGTACCTAGCCCCAAGTCTCCTCTTTCGATTGGTATAGCGCATACATCCCTATCGAACCTGGTACAAGACGTAGGAGCGGGCATATAGAGGTCTAATTTGCGCTTTTTATAGCAGAAATGATCAATATGAGTAAATGAATGAAATTTTACCTATCTGAAACCAAATCAATCTCGATGAAACTTGAGATGTACCTAGCACCAAGTCTCCTCTTTCGATTGGTATAGCGCATACATCCCTATCGAACCTGGTAGAAGACGTAGGAGCGCGCATATAGAGGTCTAATGGGCGCTTTTTATAGCAGAGATGATCAATATGAGTAAATGAATAAAGTTTTACCTATCTGAAACCAAATCAATCTCGATGAAACTTGACATGTACTTAGCACCAAGTCTCCTCTTTTGATTGGTATAGAGCATACATCCCTATCGAACATGGTAGAAGACGTAGGAGCGCGCATATAGAGGTTTAATGGGCGCTTTTTATAGCAGAAATGATCAATATGAGTAAATGAATGAAATTTTACCTATCTGAAACCAAATCAATCTCGATGAAACTTGACATGTACCTACCACAAAGTCTCTTATTTCGATTGGTATAGCGCATACATCCCTATCGAACCTGGAAGAAGACCTAGGTGCGGGCGTATAGAGGTCTAATGGGCGCTTTTTATAGCAGAAATGATCAATATGAATAAATGAATGAAATTTTACCTATCTGAAACCAAATCAATCTCGATGAAACTTGACATGTACCTATCCCCAAGTCTCTTCTTTCGATTGGTATAGCGCATACATCCCTATCGAACCTGGTACAAGAGGTAGGAGCGCGCGTATAGAGGTCTAATGGGCGCTTAATATAGCAGAAATGATCAATATGAGTAAATGAATGAAATTTTACCTATCTGAAACCAAATCAATCTCGATGAAACTTGACATGTACCTAGCCCCAAGTCTTCTCTTTCGATTGGTATAGCGCATACATCCCAATCGAAACTGGTACAAGACGTAGGAGCGCGCGTATAGAGGTCTATTGGGCGCTTTTTATAGCAGAAATCATCAATATGAATAAATGAATGAAATTTTACCTATCTGAAAACAAATCAATCTCGATGAAACTTGACATGTACCTAGCCCCAAGTCTCTTCTTTCGATTGGTATAGCGCATACATCCCTATCGAACCTGGTACAAGACGTAGGAGCGCACATATAGATGTCTAATTTGCGCTTTTTATAACAGAAATGATCAATATGAGTAAATGAATGAATTTTACCTATCTGAAACCAAATGAATCTCGATGAAACTTGACATGTACCTAGCCCCAAGTCTCCTCTTTCTATTGGTATAGCGCATACATCCCTATCGAACATGGTAGAAGAAGTAGGAGCGGTCTAATTTGCGCTTTTTATAGCAGAAATGATCAATATGAGTAAATGAATGAAATTTTACCTATCTGAAACCAAATCAATCTTCATGAAACTTGATATGTACCAAGCACCAAGTCTCCTCTTTCGATTGGTATAACGCATACATCCCTATCGAACATGGTAGAAGAAGTAGGAGCGCGCATATAGAGGTCTAATGGGCGCTTTTTATAGCAGAAATGATCAATATGAGTAAATGAATGAAATTTTACCTATCTGAAACCAAATCAATCTCGATGAAACTTGAGATGTACCTAGCACCAAGTCTCCTCTTTCGATTGGTATAGCGCATACATCCCTATCGAACCTGGTAGAAGACGTAGGAGCGCGCATATAGAGGTCTAAAGGGCGCTTAATTATAGCAGAAATGATCAATATGAGTAAATGAATGAATTTTACCTATCTGAAACCAAATCAATCTCGATGAAACTTGACATGTACCTAGCCCCAAGTCTCCTCTTTCGATTGGTATAGCGCATACATCCCTATCGAACCTGGTACAAGACGTAGGAGCGGGCATATAGAGGTCTAATTTGCGCTTTTTATAGCAGAAATGATCAATATGAGTAAATGAATGAAATTTTACCTATCTGAAACCAAATCAATCTCGATGAAACTTGAGATGTACCTAGCACCAAGTCTCCTCTTTCGATTGGTATAGCGCATACATCCCTATCGAACCTGGTAGAAGACGTAGGAGCGCGCATATAGAGGTCTAATGGGCGCTTTTTATAGCAGAGATGATCAATATGAGTAAATGAATAAAGTTTTACCTATCTGAAACCAAATCAATCTCGATGAAACTTGACATGTACTTAGCACCAAGTCTCCTCTTTTGATTGGTATAGAGCATACATCCCTATCGAACATGGTAGAAGACGTAGGAGCGCGCATATAGAGGTTTAATGGGCGCTTTTTATAGCAGAAATGATCAATATGAGTAAATGAATGAAATTTTACCTATCTGAAACCAAATCAATCTCGATGAAACTTGACATGTACCTACCACAAAGTCTCTTATTTCGATTGGTATAGCGCATACATCCCTATCGAACCTGGAAGAAGACCTAGGTGCGGGCGTATAGAGGTCTAATGGGCGCTTTTTATAGCAGAAATGATCAATATGAATAAATGAATGAAATTTTACCTATCTGAAACCAAATCAATCTCGATGAAACTTGACATGTACCTATCCCCAAGTCTCTTCTTTCGATTGGTATAGCGCATACATCCCTATCGAACCTGGTACAAGAGGTAGGAGCGCGCGTATAGAGGTCTAATGGGCGCTTAATATAGCAGAAATGATCAATATGAGTAAATGAATGAAATTTTACCTATCTGAAACCAAATCAATCTCGATGAAACTTGACATGTACCTAGCCCCAAGTCTTCTCTTTCGATTGGTATAGCGCATACATCCCAATCGAAACTGGTACAAGACGTAGGAGCGCGCGTATAGAGGTCTATTGGGCGCTTTTTATAGCAGAAATCATCAATATGAATAAATGAATGAAATTTTACCTATCTGAAAACAAATCAATCTCGATGAAACTTGACATGTACCTAGCCCCAAGTCTCTTCTTTCGATTGGTATAGCGCATACATCCCTATCGAACCTGGTACAAGACGTAGGAGCGCACATATAGATGTCTAATGGGCGCTTTTTATAACAGAAATGATCAATATGAGTAAATGAATGAATTTTACCTATCTGAAACCAAATGAATCTCGATGAAACTTGACATGTACCTAGCCCCAAGTCTCCTCTTTCTATTGGTATAGCGCATACATCCCTATCGAACATGGTAGAAGAAGTAGGAGCGGTCTAATTTGCGCTTTTTATAGCAGAAATGATCAATATGAGTAAATGAATGAAATTTTACCTATCTGAAACCAAATCAATCTTCATGAAACTTGATATGTACCAAGCACCAAGTCTCCTCTTTCGATTGGTATAACGCATACATCCCTATCGAACATGGTAGAAGAAGTAGGAGCGCGCATATAGAGGTCTAATGGGCGCTTTTTATAGCAGAAATGATCAATATGAGTAAATGAATGAAATTTTACCTATCTGAAACCAAATCAATCTCGATGAAACTTGAGATGTACCTAGCACCAAGTCTCCTCTTTCGATTGGTATAGCGCATACATCCCTATCGAACCTGGTAGAAGACGTAGGAGCGCGCATATAGAGGTCTAAAGGGCGCTTAATTATAGCAGAAATGATCAATATGAGTAAATGAATGAATTTTACCTATCTGAAACCAAATCAATCTCGATGAAACTTGACATGTACCTAGCCCCAAGTCTCCTCTTTCGATTGGTATAGCGCATACATCCCTATCGAACCTGGTACAAGACGTAGGAGCGGGCATATAGAGGTCTAATTTGCGCTTTTTATAGCAGAAATGATCAATATGAGTAAATGAATGAAATTTTACCTATCTGAAACCAAATCAATCTCGATGAAACTTGAGATGTACCTAGCACCAAGTCTCCTCTTTCGATTGGTATAGCGCATACATCCCTATCGAACCTGGTAGAAGACGTAGGAGCGCGCATATAGAGGTCTAATGGGCGCTTTTTATAGCAGAGATGATCAATATGAGTAAATGAATAAAGTTTTACCTATCTGAAACCAAATCAATCTCGATGAAACTTGACATGTACTTAGCACCAAGTCTCCTCTTTTGATTGGTATAGAGCATACATCCCTATCGAACATGGTAGAAGACGTAGGAGCGCGCATATAGAGGTTTAATGGGCGCTTTTTATAGCAGAAATGATCAATATGAGTAAATGAATGAAATTTTACCTATCTGAAACCAAATCAATCTCGATGAAACTTGACATGTACCTACCACAAAGTCTCTTATTTCGATTGGTATAGCGCATACATCCCTATCGAACCTGGAAGAAGACCTAGGTGCGGGCGTATAGAGGTCTAATGGGCGCTTTTTATAGCAGAAATGATCAATATGAATAAATGAATGAAATTTTACCTATCTGAAACCAAATCAATCTCGATGAAACTTGACATGTACCTATCCCCAAGTCTCTTCTTTCGATTGGTATAGCGCATACATCCCTATCGAACCTGGTACAAGAGGTAGGAGCGCGCATATAGAGGTCTAATGGGCGCTTAATATAGCAGAAATGATCAATATGAGTAAATGAATGAAATTTAACCTATCTGAAACCAAATCAATCTCGATGAAACTTGACATGTACCTAGCCCCAAGTCTTCTCTTTCGATTGGTATAGCGCATACATCCCAATCGAAACTGGTACAAGACGTAGGAGCGCGCGTATAGAGGTCTATTGGGCGCTTTTTATAGCAGAAATCATCAATATGAATAAATGAATGAAATTTTACCTATCTGAAAACAAATCAATCTCGATGAAACTTGACATGTACCTAGCCCCAAGTCTCTTCTTTCGATTGGTATAGCGCATACATCCCTATCGAACCTGGTACAAGACGTAGGAGCGCACATATAGATGTCTAATGGGCGCTTTTTATAACAGAAATGATCAATATGAGTAAATGAATGAAATTTTACCTATCTGATACCAAATCAATCTCAATGAAACTTGACATGTGCCTAGCCCCTAGTCTCTTCTTTCGATTGGTATAGCGCATACATCCCTATCGAACCTGGTAGAAGAGGTAGGAGCACGCGTATAGAGGTCTAATCTGAGCTTTTTATAGCAGAAATGATCAATATGAGGAAATGAATGAAATTTTACGTATCTGAAACCAAATCAATCTCGATGAGACTTCATATGCACCTAGCCCCAAGTCTCCTCTTTTGATTGGAATACCGCATACTTCCCTGTCGAACCTGGTACAAGACGTAGGAGCGCACGTATAGAGGTCTAATGGGCGCTTTTTATAGCAGAAATGATCAATATGAGTAAATGAATGAATTTTACCTATCTGAAACCAAATCAATCTCGATGAAACTTGACATGTACCAAGCACCAAGTCTCCTCTTTCGATTGGTATAGCGCATACATCCCTATCGAACCTGGTAGAAGACGTAGGAGCGCGCATATAGAGGTCTAATGGGCGCTTTTTATAGCAGAAATGATCAATATGAGTAAATGAATGAAATTTTACCTATGTGCAACCAAATCAATCTCGATGAAACTTGATATGTACCTAGCCCCAACTCTCCTCTTTCGATTGGTATAGCGAATACATCCCTATCGAACCTGGTAGAAGACGTAGGAGCGGGCACATAGAGGTCTAATTTGCGCTTTTTATAGCAGAAATGATCAATTTGAGTAAATGAATGAAATTTTACCTATCTGAAACCAAATCAATCTTGATGAAACTTGATATGTACCAAGCAGCAAGTCTCCTCTTTCGATTGGTATAGCGCATACATCCCTATCGAACATGGTAGAAGAAGTAGGAGCGCGCATATAGAGGTCTAATGGGCGCCTTTTTTAGCAGAAATGATCAATATGAGTAAATGAATGAAATTTTACCTATCTGAAACCAAATCAATCTCGATGAAACTTGAGATGTACCTAGCACCAAGTCTCCTCTTTCGATTGGTATAGCGCATACATCCCTATCGAACCTGGTATAAGACGTAAGAGCGCGCATATAGAGGTCTAATGGGCGCTTTTATAGCAGAAATGATCAATATTAGTAAATGAATGAAATTTTACCTATCTGAAACCAAATCAATCTTCATGAAACTTGATATATACCTAGCCCCAAGTCTACTCTTTCGATTGGTATAGCGAATACATCCCTATTGAACCTGGTAGAAGACGTAGGAGCGGGCACATAGAGGTCTAATTTGCGCTTTTTATAGCAGAAATGATCAATATGAGTAAATGAATGAAATTTTACCTATCTGAAACCAAATCAATCTTGATGAAACTTGATATGTACCAAGCAGCAAGTCTCCTCTTTCGATTGGTATAGCGCATACATCCCTATCGAATATGGTAGAAGAAGTAGGAGCGCGCATATAGAGGTCTAATGGGCGCCTTTTATAGCAGAAATGATCAATATGAATAAATGAATGAAATTTTACCTATCTGAAAACAAATCAATCTCGATGAAACTTGACATGTACCTAGCCCCAAGTCTCTTCTTTCGATTGGTATAGCGCATACATCCCTATCGAACCTGGTACAAGACGTAGGAGCGCACATATAGATGTCTAATGGGCGCTTTTTATAACAGAAATGATCAATATGAGTAAATGAATGAAATTTTACCTATCTGATACCAAATCAATCTCAATGAAACTTGACATGTGCCTAGCCCCTAGTCTCTTCTTTCGATTGGTATAGCGAATACATCCCTATCGAACCTGGTAGAAGACGTAGGAGCGGGCACATAGAGGTCTAATTTGCGCTTTTTATAGCAGAAATGATCAATTTGAGTAAATGAATGAAATTTTACCTATCTGAAACCAAATCAATCTTGATGAAACTTGATATGTACCAAGCAGCAAGTCTCCTCTTTCGATTGGTATAGCGCATACATCCCTATCGAACATGGTAGAAGAAGTAGGAGCGCGCATATAGAGGTCTAATGGGCGCCTTTTTTAGCAGAAATGATCAATATGAGTAAATGAATGAAATTTTACCTATCTGAAACCAAATCAATCTCGATGAAACTTGAGATGTACCTAGCACCAAGTCTCCTCTTTCGATTGGTATAGCGCATACATCCCTATCGAACCTGGTATAAGACGTAAGAGCGCGCATATAGAGGTCTAATGGGCGCTTTTTATAGCAGAAATGATCAATATTAGTAAATGAATGAAATTTTACCTATCTGAAACCAAATCAATCTTCATGAAACTTGATATATACCTAGCCCCAAGTCTACTCTTTCGATTGGTATAGCGAATACATCCCTATTGAACCTGGTAGAAGACGTAGGAGCGGGCACATAGAGGTCTAATTTGCGCTTTTTATAGCAGAAATGATCAATATGAGTAAATGAATGAAATTTTACCTATCTGAAACCAAATCAATCTTGATGAAACTTGATATGTACCAAGCAGCAAGTCTCCTCTTTCGATTGGTATAGCGCATACATCCCTATCGAATATGGTAGAAGAAGTAGGAGCGCGCATATAGAGGTCTAATGGGCGCCTTTTATAGCAGAAATGATCAATATGAATAAATGAATGAAATTTTACCTATCTGAAAACAAATCAATCTCGATGAAACTTGACATGTACCTAGCCCCAAGTCTCTTCTTTCGATTGGTATAGCGCATACATCCCTATCGAACCTGGTACAAGACGTAGGAGCGCAGATATAGATGTCTAATGGGCGCTTTTTATAACAGAAATGATCAATATGAGTAAATGAATGAAATTTTACCTATCTGATACCAAATCAATCTCAATGAAACTTGACATGTGCCTAGCCCCTAGTCTCTTCTTTCGATTGGTATAGCGCATACATCCCTATCGAACCTGGTAGAAGAGGTAGGAGCACGCGTATAGAGGTCTAATCTGAGCTTTTTATAGCAGAAATGATCAATATGAGGAAATGAATGAAATTTTACGTATCTGAAACCAAATCAATCTCGATGAGACTTCATATGCACCTAGCCCCAAGTCTCCTCTTTTGATTGGAATACCGCATACTTCCCTGTCGAACCTGGTACAAGACGTAGGAGCGCACGTATAGAGGTCTAATGGGCGCTTTTTATAGCAGAAATGATCAATATGAGTAAATGAATGAATTTTACCTATCTGAAACCAAATCAATCTCGATGAAACTTGACATGTACCAAGCACCAAGTCTCCTCTTTCGATTGGTATAGCGCATACATCCCTATCGAACCTGGTAGAAGACGTAGGAGCGGGCACATAGAGGTCTAATTTGCGCTTTTTATAGCAGAAATGATCAATTTGAGTAAATGAATGAAATTTAACCTATCTGAAACCAAATCAATCTTGATGAAACTTGATATGTACCAAGCAGCAAGTCTTCTCTTTCGATTGGTATAGCGCATACATCCCTATCGAACATGGTAGAAGAAGTAGGAGCGCGCATATAGAGGTCTAATGGGCGCCTTTTTTAGCAGAAATGATCAATATGAGTAAATGAATGAAATTTTACCTATCTGAAACCAAATCAATCTCGATGAAACTTGAGATGTACCTAGCACCAAGTCTCCTCTTTCGATTGGTATAGCGCATACATCCCTATCGAACCTGGTATAAGACGTAAGAGCGCGCATATAGAGGTCTAATGGGCGCTTTTTATAGCAGAAATGATCAATATTAGTAAATGAATGAAATTTTACCTATCTGAAACCAAATCAATCTTCATGAAACTTGATATATACCTAGCCCCAAGTCTACTCTTTCGATTGGTATAGCGAATACATCCCTATTGAACCTGGTAGAAGACGTAGGAGCGGGCACATAGAGGTCTAATTTGCGCTTTTTATAGCAGAAATGATCAATATGAGTAAATGAATGAAATTTTACCTATCTGAAACCAAATCAATCTTGATGAAACTTGATATGTACCAAGCAGCAAGTCTCCTCTTTCGATTGGTATAGCGCATACATCCCTATCGAATATGGTAGAAGAAGTAGGAGCGCGCATATAGAGGTCTAATGGGCGCCTTTTATAGCAGAAATGATCAATATGAGGAAATGAATGAAATTTTACCTATCTGAAACCAAATCAATCTCAATGAAACTTGACATGTACCTAGCACCAAGTCTCCTCTTTCGATTGGTATAGCGCATACATCCCTATCGAACCTGGCACAAGACGTAGGAGCGCGCATATAGAGGTCTAATGGGCGCTTTTTATAGCAGAAATGATCAATATGAGGAAATGAATGAAATTTTACCTATCTGAAACCAAATCAATCTCAATGAAACTTGACATGTACCTAGCACCAAGTCTCCTCTTTCGATTGGTATAGCGCATACATCCCTATCGAACCTGGTAGAAGACGTAGGAACGCGAATATAGAGGTCTAATGGGCGCTTTTTATATCAGAAATGATCAATATGAGGAAATGAATGAAATTTTACCTATCTGAAACCAAATCAATCTCGATGAAACTTGATATGTACCTAGCACAAAGTCTCCTCTTTCGATTGGTATAGCGCATACATCCCTATCGAACCTGGTAGAAGACGTAGGAGCGCGCATATAGAGGTCTAATGGGCGATTAATTATAGCAGAAATGATCAATATGAGTAAATGAATGAATTTTACCTATCTGAAACAAAATCAATCTTGATGAAACTTGATATGTACCAAGCACCAGGTCTCCTCTTTCGATTGGTATAGCGCATACATCCCTATCGAACATGGTAGAAGAAGTAGGAGCGCGCATATATAGGTCTAATTTGCGCTTTTTATAGCAGAAATGATCAATATGAGTAAATGAATGAAATTTTACCTATCTGAAACCAAATCAATCTTGATGAAACTTGATATGTACCAAGCACCAAGTCTCCTCTTTCGATTGGTATAGCGCATACATCCCTATCGAACATGGTAGAAGAAGTAGGAGCGCGCATATATAGGTCTAATGGGCGCTTATTATAGCAGAAATGATCAATATGAGTAAATGAATGAAATTTTACCTATCTGAAACCAAATCAATCTCGATGAAACTTAAGATGTACCTAGCACCAAGTCTCCTCTTTCGATTGGTATGGCACATACATCCCTATCGAACCTGGTAGGAGACGTAGGAGCGCGCATATAGAGGTCTAATGGGCGCTTTTTATAGCAGAAATGATCAATATGAGTAAATGAATGAAATTTTACCTATCTGAAACCAAATCAATCTCGATGAAACTTGACATGTACCTAGCACCAAGTCTCCTCTTTCGATTGGTATAGCGCATACATCCCTATCGAACCTGGTAGAAGAAGTAGGAGCGCGCATATAGAGGTCTAATGGGCGCTTTTTATAGCAGAAATGATCAATATGAGTAAATGAATGAAGTTTTACCTATCTGAAACAAAATCAATCTCGATGAAACTTGACATGTTCTTAGCACCAAGTCTCCTCTTTTGATTGGTATAGCGCATACATCCCTATCGAACATGGTAGAAGACGTAGGAGCGCGCATATAGAGGTTTAATGGGCGCTTTTTATAGCAGAAATGATCAATATGAGTAAATGAATGAAATTTTACCTATCTGAAACCAAATAAATCTCGATGAAACTTGACATGTACCTAGCCCCAAGTCTCCTCTTTCGATTGGTATAGCGCATACATCCCTATCGAACCTGGTACAAGACGTAGGAGCGGGCATATAGAGGTCTAATTTGCGCTTTTTATAGCAGAAATGATCAATATGAGTAAATGAATGAAATTTTACCTATCTGAAACCAAATCAATCTCGATGAAACTTGAGATGTACCTAGCACCAAGTCTCCTCTTTCGATTGGTATAGCGCATACATCCCTATCGAACCTGGTAGAAGACGTAGGAGCGCGCATATAGAGGTCTAATGGGCGCTTTTTATAGCAGAGATGATCAATATGAGTAAATGAATAAAGTTTTACCTATCTGAAACCAAATCAATCTCGATGAAACTTGACATGTACTTAGCACCAAGTCTCCTCTTTTGATTGGTATAGAGCATACATCCCTATCGAACATGGTAGAAGACGTAGGAGCGCGCATATAGAGGTTTAATGGGCGCTTTTTATAGCAGAAATGATCAATATGAGTAAATGAATGAAATTTTACCTATCTGAAACCAAATCAATCTCGACGAAACTTGACATGTACCTACCACAAAGTCTCTTATTTCGATTGGTATAGCGCATACATCCCTATCGAACCTGGAAGAAGACCTAGGTGCGGGCGTATAGAGGTCTAATGGGCGCTTTTTATAGCAGAAATGATCAATATGAATAAATGAATGAAATTTTACCTATCTGAAACCAAATCAATCTCGTTGAAACTTGACATGTACCTATCCCCAAGTCTCTTCTTTCGATTGGTATAGCGCATACATCCCTATCGAACCTGGTACAAGAGGTAGGAGCGCGCGTATAGAGGTCTAATGGGCGCTTAATATAGCAGAAATGATCAATATGAGTAAATGAATGAAATTTAACCTATCTGAAACCAAATCAATCTCGATGAAACTTGACATGTACCTAGCCCCAAGTCTTCTCT
Organism: Pinctada fucata; assembly: GCA_028142955.1. Classification (NCBI taxonomy): domain Eukaryota; kingdom Metazoa; phylum Mollusca; class Bivalvia; order Pterioida; family Pteriidae; genus Pinctada; species Pinctada fucata. The sequence goes on along the minus strand of AP027110.1, from coordinate 26,682,009 downwards.
TTCGATTGGTATAGCGCATACATCCCAATCGAAACTGGTACAGGACGTAGGAGCGCGCGTATAGAGGTCTATTGGGCGCTTTTTATAGCAGAAATCATCAATATGAATAAATGAATGAAATTTTACCTATCTGAAAACAAATCAATCTCGATGAAACTTGACATGTACCTAGCCCCAAGTCTCTTCTTTCGATTGGTATAGCGCATACATCCCTATCGAACCTGGTACAAGACGTAGGAGCGCACATATAGATGTCTAATGGGCGCTTTTTATAACAGAAATGATCAATATGAGTAAATGAATGAAATTTTACCTATCTGATACCAAATCAATTTCAATGAAACTTGACATGTGCCTAGCCCCTAGTCTCTTCTTTCGATTGGTATAGCGCATACATCCCTATCGAACCTGGTAGAAGAGGTAGGAGCACGCGTATAGAGGTCTAATCTGAGCTTTTTATAGCAGAAATGATCAATATGAGGAAATGAATGAAATTTTACGTATCTGAAACCAAATCAATCTCGATGAGACTTCATATGCACCTAGCCCCAAGTCTCCTCTTTTGATTGGAATACCGCATACTTCCCTATCGAACCTGGTACAAGACGTAGGAGCGCACGTATAGAGGTCTAATGGGCGCTTTTTATAGCAGAAATGATCAATATGAGTAAATGAATGAATTTTACCTATCTGAAACCAAATCAATCTCGATGAAACTTGACATGTACCAAGCACCAAGTCTCCTCTTTCGATTGGTATAGCGCATACATCCCTATCGAACCTGGTAGAAGACGTAGGAGCGCGCATATAGAGGTCTAATGGGCGCTTTTTATAGCAGAAATGATCAATATGAGTAAATGAATGAAATTTTACCTATGTGCAACCAAATCAATCTCGATGAAACTTGATATGTACCTAGCCCCAACTCTCCTCTTTCGATTGGTATAGCGAATACATCCCTATCGAACCTGGTAGAAGACGTAGGAGCGGGCACATAGAGGTCTAATTTGCGCTTTTTATAGCAGAAATGATCAATTTGAGTAAATGAATGAAATTTTACCTATCTGAAACCAAATCAATCTTGATGAAACTTGATATGTACCAAGCAGCAAGTCTCCTCTTTCGATTGGTATAGCGCATACATCCCTATCGAACATGGTAGAAGAAGTAGGAGCGCGCATATAGAGGTCTAATGGGCGCCTTTTTTAGCAGAAATGATCAATATGAGTAAATGAATGAAATTTTACCTATCTGAAACCAAATCAATCTCGATGAAACTTGAGATGTACCTAGCACCAAGTCTCCTCTTTCGATTGGTATAGCGCATACATCCCTATCGAACCTGGTATAAGACGTAAGAGCGCGCATATAGAGGTCTAATGGGCGCTTTTTATAGCAGAAATGATCAATATTAGTAAATGAATGAAATTTTACCTATCTGAAACCAAATCAATCTTCATGAAACTTGATATATACCTAGCCCCAAGTCTACTCTTTCGATTGGTATAGCGAATACATCCCTATTGAACCTGGTAGAAGACGTAGGAGCGGGCACATAGAGGTCTAATTTGCGCTTTTTATAGCAGAAATGATCAATATGAGTAAATGAATGAAATTTTACCTATCTGAAACCAAATCAATCTTGATGAAACTTGATATGTACCAAGCAGCAAGTCTCCTCTTTCGATTGGTATAGCGCATACATCCCTATCGAATATGGTAGAAGAAGTAGGAGCGCGCATATAGAGGTCTAATGGGCGCCTTTTATAGCAGAAATGATCAATATGAATAAATGAATGAAATTTTACCTATCTGAAAACAAATCAATCTCGATGAAACTTGACATGTACCTAGCCCCAAGTCTCTTCTTTCGATTGGTATAGCGCATACATCCCTATCGAACCTGGTACAAGACGTAGGAGCGCACATATAGATGTCTAATGGGCGCTTTTTATAACAAAAATGATCAATATGAGTAAATGAATGAAATTTTACCTATCTGATACCAAATCAATCTCAATGAAACTTGACATGTGCCTAGCCCCTAGTCTCTTCTTTCGATTGGTATAGCGCATACATCCCTATCGAACCTGGTAGAAGAGGTAGGAGCACGCGTATAGAGGTCTAATCTGAGCTGTTTATAGCAGAAATGATCAATATGAGGAAATGAATGAAATTTTACGTATCTGAAACCAAATCAATCTCGATGAGACTTCATATGCACCTAGCCCCAAGTCTCCTCTTTTGATTGGAATACCGCATACTTCCCTGTCGAACCTGGTACAAGACGTAGGAGCGCACGTATAGAGGTCTAATGGGCGCTTTTTATAGCAGAAATGATCAATATGAGTAAATGAATGAATTTTACCTATCTGAAACCAAATCAATCTCGATGAAACTTGACATGTACCAAGCACCAAGTCTCCTCTTTCGATTGGTATAGCGCATACATCCCTATCGAACCTGGTAGAAGACGTAGGAGCGGGCACATAGAGGTCTAATTTGCGCTTTTTATAGCAGAAATGATCAATTTGAGTAAATGAATGAAATTTAACCTATCTGAAACCAAATCAATCTTGATGAAACTTGATATGTACCAAGCAGCAAGTCTCCTCTTTCGATTGGTATAGCGCATACATCCCTATCGAACATGGTAGAAGAAGTAGGAGCGCGCATATAGAGGTCTAATGGGCGCCTTTTTTAGCAGAAATGATCAATATGAGTAAATGAATGAAATTTTACCTATCTGAAACCAAATCAATCTCGATGAAACTTGAGATGTACCTAGCACCAAGTCTCCTCTTTCGATTGGTATAGCGCATACATCCCTATCGAACCTGGTATAAGACGTAAGAGCGCGCATATAGAGGTCTAATGGGCGCTTTTTATAGCAGAAATGATCAATATTAGTAAATGAATGAAATTTTTCCTATCTGAAACCAAATCAATCTTCATGAAACTTGATATGTACCAAGCAGCAAGTCTCCTCTTTCGATTGGTATAGCGCATACATCCCTATCGAATATGGTAGAAGAAGTAGGAGCGCGCATATAGAGGTCTAATGGGCGCCTTTTATAGCAGAAATGATCAATATGAATAAATGAATGAAATTTTACCTATCTGAAAACAAATCAATCTCGATGAAACTTGACATGTACCTAGCCCCAAGTCTCTTCTTTCGATTGGTATAGCGCATACATCCCTATCGAACCTGGTACAAGACGTAGGAGCGCACATATAGATGTCTAATGGGCGCTTTTTATAACAAAAATGATCAATATGAGTAAATGAATGAAATTTTACCTATCTGATACCAAATCAATCTCAATGAAACTTGACATGTGCCTAGCCCCTAGTCTCTTCTTTCGATTGGTATAGCGCATACATCCCTATCGAACCTGGTAGAAGAGGTAGGAGCACGCGTATAGAGGTCTAATCTGAGCTGTTTATAGCAGAAATGATCAATATGAGGAAATGAATGAAATTTTACGTATCTGAAACCAAATCAATCTCGATGAGACTTCATATGCACCTAGCCCCAAGTCTCCTCTTTTGATTGGAATACCGCATACTTCCCTGTCGAACCTGGTACAAGACGTAGGAGCGCACGTATAGAGGTCTAATGGGCGCTTTTTATAGCAGAAATGATCAATATGAGTAAATGAATGAATTTTACCTATCTGAAACCAAATCAATCTCGATGAAACTTGACATGTACCAAGCACCAAGTCTCCTCTTTCGATTGGTATAGCGCATACATCCCTATCGAACCTGGTAGAAGACGTAGGAGCGGGCACATAGAGGTCTAATTTGCGCTTTTTATAGCAGAAATGATCAATTTGAGTAAATGAATGAAATTTAACCTATCTGAAACCAAATCAATCTTGATGAAACTTGATATGTACCAAGCAGCAAGTCTCCTCTTTCGATTGGTATAGCGCATACATCCCTATCGAACATGGTAGAAGAAGTAGGAGCGCGCATATAGAGGTCTAATGGGCGCCTTTTTTAGCAGAAATGATCAATATGAGTAAATGAATGAAATTTTACCTATCTGAAACCAAATCAATCTCGATGAAACTTGAGATGTACCTAGCACCAAGTCTCCTCTTTCGATTGGTATAGCGCATACATCCCTATCGAACCTGGTATAAGACGTAAGAGCGCGCATATAGAGGTCTAATGGGCGCTTATTATAGCAGAAATGATCAATATGAGTAAATGAATGAAATTTTACCTATCTGAAACCAAATCAATCTCGATGAAACTTAAGATGTACCTAGCACCAAGTCTCCTCTTTCGATTGGTATGGCACATACATCCCTATCGAACCTGGTAGAAGACGTAGGAGCGCGCATATAGAGGTCTAATGGGCGCTTTTTATAGCAGAAATGATCAATATGAGTAAATGAATGAAATTTTACCTATCTGAAACCAAATCAATCTCGATGAAACTTGACATGTACCTAGCACCAAGTCTCCTCTTTCGATTGGTATAGCGCATACATCCCTATCGAACCTGGTAGAAGAAGTAGGAGCGCGCATATAGAGGTCTAATGGGCGCTTTTTATAGCAGAAATGATCAATATGAGTAAATGAATGAAGTTTTACCTATCTGAAACAAAATCAATCTCGATGAAACTTGACATGTTCTTAGCACCAAGTCTCCTCTTTTGATTGGTATAGCGCATACATCCCTATCGAACATGGTAGAAGACGTAGGAGCGCGCATATAGAGGTTTAATGGGCGCTTTTTATAGCAGAAATGATCAATATGAGTAAATGAATGAAATTTTACCTATCTGAAACCAAATAAATCTCGATGAAACTTGACATGTACCTACCACAAAGTCTCCTCTTTCGATTGGTATAGCGCATACATCCCTATCGAACCTGGTAGAAGACGTAGGAGCGCGCATATAGAGGTCTAATGGGCGCTTAATTATAGCAGAAATGATCAATATGAGTAAATGAATGAATTTTACCTATCTGAAACCAAATCAATCTCGATAAAACTTGACATGTACCTAGCCCCAAGTCTCCTCTTTCGATTGGTATAGCGCATACATCCCTATCGAACCTGGTAGAAGAAGTAGGAGCGGTCTAATTTGCGCTTTTTATAGCAGAAATGATCAATATGAGTAAATGAATGAAATTTTACCTATCTGAAACCAAATCAATCCTGATGAAACTTGATATGTACCAAGCACCAAGTCTCCTCTTTTGATTGGTATAGCGCATACATCCCTATCGAACATGGTAGAAGACGTAGGAGCGCGCATATAGAGGTTTAATGGGCGCTTTTTATAGCAGAAATGATCAATATGAGTAAATGAATGAAATTTTACCTATCTGAAACCAAATCAATCTCGATGAAACTTGACTTGTACCTACCACAAAGTCTCCTCTTTCGATTGGTATAGCGCATACATCCCTATCGAACCTGGTATAAGACGTAGGAGCGCGCATATAGAGGTCTAATGGGCGCTTTTTATAGCAGAAATGATCAATATGAGTAAATGAATGAAATTTTACCTATCTGAAACCAAATCAATCTTGATGAAACTTGATATGTACCAAGCAGCAAGTCTCCTCTTTCGATTGGTATAGCGCATACATCCCTATCGAACATGGTAGAAGAAGTAGGAGCGCGCATATAGAGGTCTAATGGGCGCCTTTTATAGCAGAAATGATCAATATGAGTAAATGAATGAAATTTTACCTATCTGAAACCAAATCAATCTCGATGAAACTTGAGATGTACTAGCACCAAGTCTCCTCTTTCGATTGGTATAGCGCATACATCCCTATCGAACCTGGTAGAAGACGTAGGAGCGCGCATATAGAGGTCTAATGGGCGCTTTTTATAACAGAAATGATCAATATGAGTAAATGAATGAATTTTACCTATCTGAAACCAAATCAATCTCAATGAAACTTAACATGTGCCTAGCCCCAAGTCCTCTCTTTCGATTGGTATAGCGCATACATCCCTATCGAACCTGGTACAAGAGGTAGGAGCGCGCGTATAGAGGTCTAATGGGCGCTTTTTATAGCAGAAATGATCAATATAAGGAAATGAATGAAATTTTACCTATCTGAAACCAAATCAATCTCAATGAAACTTGACATGTACCTAGCACCAAGTCTCCTCTTTCGATTGGTATAGCGCATACATCCCTATCGAACCTGGTAGAAGACGTAGGAACGCGAATATAGAGGTCTAATGGGCGCTTTTTATAGCAGAAATGATCAATATGAGTAAATGAATGAAATTTTACCTATCTGAAACCAAATCAATCTCGATGAAACTTGATATGTACCTAGCACAAAGTCTCCTTTTTCGATTGGTATAGCGCATACATCCCTATCGAACCTGGTAGAAGACGTAGGAGCGCGCATATAGAGGTCTAATGGGCGATTAATTATAGCAGAAATGATCAATATGAGTAAATGAATGAAATTTTACCTATCTGAAACCAAATCAATCTCGATGAAACTTGATATGTACCAAGCACCAAGTCTCCTCTTTCGATTGGTATAGCGCATACATCCCTATCGAACATGGTAGAAGAAGTAGGAGCGCGCATATATAGGTCTAATGGGCGCTTTTTATAGCAGAAATGATCAATATGAGTAAATGAATGAAATTTTACCTATCTGAAACCAAATCAATCTCGATGAAACTTAAGATTTACCTAGCACCAAGTCTCCTCTTTCGATTGGTATAGCGCATACATCCCTATCGAACCTGGTACAAGACGTAGGAGCGCGCATATAGAGGTCTAATGGGCGCTTTTTATAACAGAAATGATCAATATGAGTAAATGAATGAAATTTTACCTATCTGAAACCAAATCAATCTCAATGAAACTTAACATGTGCCTAGCCCCAAGTCTTCTCTTTCGATTGGTATAGCGCATACATCCCTATCGAACCTGGTAGAAGAGGTAGGAGCGCGCGTATAGAGGTCTAATGGGCGCTTTTTATAGCAGAAATGATCAATATGAGGAAATGAATGAAATTTTACCTATCTGAAACCAAATCAATCTTAACGAAACTTGACATGTACCTAGCACCAAGTCTCCTCTTTCGATTGGTATAGCGCATACATCCCTATCGAACCTGGTAGAAGACGTAGGAATGCGAATATAGAGGTCTAATGGGCGCTTTTTATAGCAGAAATGATCAATATGAGTAAATGAATGAAATTTTACCTATCTGAAACCAAATCAATCTCGATGAAACTTGATATGTACCTAGCACAAAGTCTCCTCTTTCGATTGGTATAGCGCATACATCCCTATCGAACCTGGTAGAAGACGTAGGAGCGCGCATATAGAGGTCTAATGGGCGATTAATTATAGCAGAAATGATCAATATGAGTAAATGAATGAATTTTACCTATCTGAAACCAAATCAATCTTGACGAAACTTGACATGTACCTAGCACCAAGTCTCCTCTTTCGATTGGTATAGCGCATACATCCCTATCGAACATGGTAGAAGAAGTAGGAGCGCGCATATATAGGTCTAATTTGCGCTTTTTATAGCAGAAATGATCAATATGAGTAAATGAATGAAATTTTACCTATCTGAAACCAAATCAATCTCGATGAAACTTGATATGTACCAAGCACCAAGTCTCCTCTTTCGATTGGTATAGCGCATACATCCCTATCGAACATGGTAGAAGAAGTAGGAGCGCGCATATATAGGTCTAATGGGCGCTTTTTATAGCAGAAATGATCAATATGAGTAAATGAATGAAATTTTACCTATCTGAAACCAAATCAATCTCGATGAAACTTAAGATGTACTTAGCACCAAGTCTCCTCATTCGATTGGTATGGCACATACATCCCTATCGAACCTGGTAGAAGACGTAGGAGCGCGCATATAGAGGTCTAATGGGCGCTTTTTATAGCAGAAATGATCAATATGAGTAAATGAATGAAATTTTACCTATCTGAAACCAAATCAATCTCGATGAAACTTGACATGTACCTAGCACCAAGTCTCTTCTTTCGATTGGTATAGCGCATACATCCCTATCGAACCTGGTAGAAGAAGTAGGAGCGCGCATATAGAGGTCTAATGGGCGCCTTTCATAGCAGAAATGATCAATATGAGTAAATGAATGAAGTTTTACCTATCTGAAACCAAATCAATCTCGATGAAACTTGACATGTACTTAGCACCATGTCTCCTCTTTTGATTGGTATAGCGCATACATCCCTATCGAACATGGTAGAAGACGTAGGAGCGCGCATATAGAGGTTTAATGGGCGCTTTTTATAGCAGAAATGATCAATATGAATAAATGAATGAAATTTTACCTATCTGAAACCAAATCAATCTCGATGAAACTTGATATGTACCTACCACAAAGTCTCCTCTTTCGATTGGTATAGCGCATACATCCCTATCGAACCTGGTAGAAGACGTAGGAGCGCGCATATAGAGGTCTAATGGGCGCTTAATTATAGCAGAAATGATCAATATGAGTAAATGAATGAATTTTACCTATCTGAAACCAAATCAATCTCGATGAAACTTGACATGTACCTAGCCCCAAGTCTCCTCTTTCCAATGGTATAGCGCATACATCCCTATCGAACCTGGTAGAAGAAGTAGGAGCGGTCTAATTTGCGCTTTTTATAGCAGAAATGATCAATATGGGTAAATGAATGAAATTTTACCTATCTGAAACCAAATCAATCCTGATGAAACTTGATATGTACCAAGCACCAAGTCTCCTCTTTCGATTGGTATAGCGCATACATCCCTATCGAACATGGTAGAAGAAGTAGGAGCGCGCATATAGAGGTCTAATGGGCGCTTTTTATAGCAGAAATGATCAATATGAGTAAATGAATGAAATTTTACCTATCTGAAACCAAATCAATCTCGATGAAACTTGAGATGTACCTAGCAACAAGTCTCCTCCTTCGATTGGTATGGCGCATACATCCCTATCGAACCTGGTAGAAGACGTAGGAGCGCGCATATAGAGGTCTAATGGGCGCCTTTTATAGCAGAAATGATCAATATGAGTAAATGAATGAAATTTTTCCTATCTGAAACCAAATCAATCTCAATGAAACTTGACATGTACCTAGCACCAAGTCTCTTCTTTCGATTGGTATAGCGCATACATCCCTATCGAACCTGGTAGAAGACGTAGGAGCGCGCATATAGAGGTCTAATGGGCGCTTTTTATAGCAGAAATGATCAATATGAGTAAATGAATGAAGTTTTACCTATCTGAAACAAAATCAATCTCGATGAAACTTGACATGTACTTAGCACCAAGTCTCCTCTTTTGATTGGTATAGCGCATACATCCCTATCGAACATGGTAGAAGACGTAGGAGCGCGCATATAGAGGTTTAATGGGCGCTTTTTATAGCAAAAATGATCAATATGAGTAAATGAATGAAATTTTACCTATCTGAAACCAAATCAATCTCGATGAAACTTGACATGTACCTACCACAAAGTCTCCTCTTTCGATTCGTATAGCGCATACATCCCTATCGAACCTGGTAGAAGACGTAGGAGCGCACATATAGAGGTCTAATGGGCGCTTAATTATAGCAGAAATGATCAATATGAGTAAATGAATGAATTTTACCTATCTGAAACCAAATCAATCTCGATGAAACTTGACATGTACCTAGCCCCAAGTCTCCTCTTTCGATTGGTATAGCGCATACATCCCTATCGAACCTGGTACAAGACGTAGGAGCGGGCATATAGAGGTCTAATTTGCGCTTTTTATAGCAGAAATGATCAATATGAGTAAATGAATGAAATTTTACCTATCTGAAACCAAATCAATCTTCATGAAACTTGATATGTACCAAGCACCAAGTCTCCTCTTTCGATTTGTATAGCGCATACATCCCTATCGAACCTGGTAGAAGAGGTAGGAGCGCGCATATAGAGGTCTAACGGGCGCTTTTTATAGCAGAAATGATCAATATGAGTAAATGAATGAAATTTTACCTATCTGCAACCAAATCAATCTCGATGAAACTTGATATGTACCTAGCCCCAAGTCTCCTCTTTCGATTGGTATAGCGAATACATCCCTATCGAACCTGGTAGAAGAAGTAGGAGCGGGAACATAGAGGTCTAATTTGCGCTTTTTATAGCAGAAATGATCAATATGAGAAATTTTACCTATCTGAAACAAAATCAATCTTGATGAAACTTGATATGTACCAAGCAGCAAGTCTCCTCTTTCGATTGGTATAGCGCATACATCCCTATCGAACATGGTAGAAGAGGTAGGAGCGCGCATATAGAGGTCTAATGGGCGCCTTTTATAGCAGAAATGATCAATATGAGTAAATGAATGAAATTTTACCTATTTGAAACCAAATCAATCTCGATGAAACTTGATATGTACCAAGCACCAAGTCTCCTCTTTCGATTGGTATAGCGCATACATCCCTATCGAACATGGTAGAAGAAGTAGGAGCGCGCATATATAGGTCTAATGGGCGCTTTTTATAGCAGAAATGATCAATATGAGTAAATGAATGAAATTTTACCTATCTGAAACCAAATCAATCTCGATGAAACTTAAGATGTACCTAGCACCAAGTCTCCTCTTTCGATTGGTATGGCACATACATCCCTATCGAACCTGGTAGAAGACGTAGGAGCGCGCATATAGAGGTCTAATGGGCCCTTTTTATAGCAGAAATGATCAATATGAGTAAATGAATGAAATTTTACCTATCTGAAACCAAATCAATCTCGATGAAACTTGACATGTACCTAGCACCAAGTCTCCTCTTTCGATTGGTATAGCGCATACATCCCTATCGAACCTGGTAGAAGAAGTAGGAGCGCGCATATAGAGGTCTAATGGGCGCCTTTCATAGCAGAAATGATCAATATGAGTAAATGAATGAAGTTTTACCTATCTGAAACCAAATCAATCTCGATGAAACTTGACATGTACTTAGCACCAAGTCTCCTCTTTCGATTGGTATAGCGCATACATCCCTATCGAACATGGTAGAAGACGTAGGAGCGCGCATATAGAGGTTTAATGGGCGCTTTTTATAGCAGAAATGATCAATATGAGTAAATGAATGAAATTTTACCTATCTGAAACCAAATCAATCTCGATGAAACTTAACATGTACCTACCACAAAGTCTCCTCTTTCGATTGGTATAGCGCATACATCCCTATCGAACCTGGTAGAAGACGTAGGAGCGCACATATAGAGGTCTAATGGGCGCTTAATTATAGCAGAAATGATCAATATGAGTAAATGAATGAATTTTACCTATCTGAAACCAAATCAATCTCGATGAAACTTGACATGTACCTAGCCCCAAGTCTCCTCTTTCGATTGGTATAGCGCATACATCCCTATCGAACCTGGTAGAAGAAGTAGGAGCGGTCTTATTTGCGCTTTTTATAGCAGAAATGATCAATATGAGTAAATGAATGAAATTTTACCTATCTGAAACCAAATCAATCCTGATGAAACTTGATATGTACCAAGCACCAAGTCTCCTCTTTCGATTGGTATAGCGCATACATCCCTATCGTACATGGTAGAAGAAGTAGGAGCGCGCATAAAGAGGTCTAATGGGCGCTTTTTATAGCAGAAATGATCAATATGAGTAAATGAATGAAATTTTACCTATCTGAAACCAAATCAATCTCGATGAAACTTGAGATGTACCTAGCACCAAGTCTCCTCTTTCGATTGGTATGGCGCATACATCCCTATCGAACCTGGTAGAAGACGTAGGAGCGCGCATATAGAGGTCTAATGGGCGCCTTTTATAGCAGAAATGATCAATATGATTAAATGAATGAAATTTTACCTATCTGAAACCAAATCAATCTCAATGAAACTTGACATGTACCTAGCACCAAGTCTCTTCTTTCGATTGGTATAGCGCATACATCCCTATCGAACCTGGTAGAAGACGTAGGAGCGCGCATATAGAGGTCTAATGGGCGCTTTTTATAGCAGAAATGATCAATATGAGTAAATGAATGAAGTTTTACCTATCTGAAACAAAATCAATCTCGATGAAACTTGACATGTACTTAGCACCAAATCTCCTCTTTTGATTGGTATAGCGCATACATCCCTATCGAACATGGTAGAAGAAGTAGGAGCGCGCATATAGAGGTTTAATGGGCGCTTTTTATAGCAGAAATGATCAATATGAGTAAATGAATGAAATTTTACCTATCTGAAACCAAATCAATCTTCATGAAACTTGACATGTACCTACCACAAAGTCTCCTCTTTCGATTGGTATAGCGCATACATCCCTATCAAACCTGGTAGAAGACGTAGGAGCGCACATATAGAGGTCTAATGGGCGCTTAATTATAGCAGAAATGATCAATATGAGTAAATGAATGAATTTTACCTATCTGAAACCAAATCAATCTCGATGAAACTTGACATGTACCTAGCCCCAAGTCTCCTCTTTCGATTGGTATAGCGCATACATCCCTATCGAACCTGGTACAAGACGTAGGAGCGGGCATATAGAGGTCTAATTTGCGCTTTTTATAGCAGAAATGATCAATATGAGTAAATGAATGAAATTTTACCTATCTGAAACCAAATCAATCTTGATGAAACTTGATATGTACCAAGCAGCAAGTCTCCTTTTTCGATTGGTATAGCGCATACATCCCTATCGAACATGGTAGAAGAAGTAGGAGCGCGCATATAGAGGTCTAATGGGCGCCTTTTATAGCAGAAATGATCAATATGAGTAAATGAATGAAATTTTACCTATCTGCAACCAAATCAATCTCGATGAAACTTGATATGTACCTAGCCCCAAGTCTCCTCTTTCGATTGGTATAGCGAATACATCCCTATCGAACCTGGTAAAAGAAGTAGGAGCGGGCACATAGAGGTCTAATTTGCGCTTTTTATAGCAGAAATGATCAATATGAGTAAATGAATGAAATTTTACCTATCTGAAACAAAATCAATCTTGATGAAACTTGATATGTACCAAGCAGCAAGTCTCCTCTTTCGATTGGTATAGCGCATACATCCCTATCGAACATGGTAGAAGAAGTAAGAGCGCGCATATAGAGGTCTAATGGGCGCCTTTTGTAGCAGAAATGATCAATATGAGTAAATGAATGAAATTTTACCTATCTGAAACCAAATCAATCTCGATGAAACTTGAGATGTACCTAGCACCAAGTCTCCTCTTTCGATTGGTATAGCGCATACATCCCTATCGAACCTGGTATAAGACGTAGGAGCACGCATATAGAGGTCTAATTGGCGCTTTTTATAGCAGAAATGATCAATATTAGTAAATGAATGAAATTTTACCTATCTGAAACGAAATCAATCTTCATGAAACTTGATATATACCTAGCCCCAAGTCTCCTCTTTCGATCGGTATAGCGAATACATCCCTATCGAACCTGGTAGAAGACGTAGGAGCGGGCACATAGAGGTCTAATTTGCGCTTTTTATAGCAGAAATGATCAATATGAGTAAATGAATGAAATTTTACCTATCTGAAACCAAATCAATCTTGATGAAACTTGATATGTACCAAGCAGCAAGTCTCCTCTTTCGATTGGTATAGCGCATACATCCCTATCGAACATGGTAGAAGAAGTAGGAGCGCGCATATAGAGGTCTAATGGGCGCCTTTAATAGCAGAAATGATCAATATGAGTAAATGAATGAAATTTTACCTATCTGAAACCAAATCAATCTCGATGAAACTTGAGATGTACCTAGCACCAAGTCTCCTCTTTCGATTGGTATAGCGCATACATCCCTATCGAACCTGGTACAAGACGTAGGAGCGCGCATATAGAGGTCTAATGGGCGCTTTTTATAACAGAAATGATCAATATGAGTAAATGAATGAAATTTTACCTATCTGAAACCAAATCAATCTCAATGAAACTTGACATGTGCCTAGCCCCAAGTCTTGTCTTTCGATTGGTATAGCGCATACATCCCTATCGAACCTGGTAGAAGAGGTAGGAGCGCGCGTATAGAGGTCTAATGGGCGCTTTTTACAGCAGAAATGATCAATATGAGGAAATGAATGAAATTTTACCTATCTGAAACCAAATCAATCTCAATGAAACTTGACATGTACCTAGCACCAAGTCTTCTCTATCGATTGGTATAGCGCATACATCCCTATCGAACCTGGTAGAAGAGGTAGGAGCGCGCGTATAGAGGTCTAATGGGCGCTTTTTATAGCAGAAATGATCAATATGAGTAAATGAATGAAATTTTACCTATCTGAAACCAAATCAATCTCGATGAAACTTGACATGTACCTAGCACAAAGTCTCCTCTTTCGATTGGTATAGCAAATACATCCCTATCGAACCTGGTAGAAGACGTAGGAGCGCGCATATAGAGGTCTAATGGGCGCTTAATTATAGCAGAAATGATCAATATGAGTAAATGAATGAATTTTACCTATCTGAAACCAAATCAATCTCGATGAAACTTGACATGTACCTAGCCCCAAGTCTCCTCTTTCGATTGGTATAGCGCATACATCCCTATCGAACCTGGTAGAAGAAGTAGGAGCGGTCTAATTTGCGCTTTTTATAGCAGAAATGATCAATATGAGTAAATGAATGAAATTTTACCTATCTGAAACCAAATCAATCTTGATGAAACTTGATATGTACCAAGCACCAAGTCTCCTCTTTCGATTGGTATAGCGCATACATCCCTATCGAACATGGTAGAAGAAGTAGGAGTGCGCATATATAGGTCTAATGGGCGCTTTTTATAGCAGAAATGATCAATATGAGTAAATGAATGAAATTTTACCTATCTGAAACCAAATCAATCTCGATGAAACTTGAGATGTACCTAGCACCAAGTCTCCTCTTTCGATTGGTATGGCGCATACATCCCTATCGAACCTGGTAGAAGACGTAGGAGCGCGCATATAGAGGTCTAATGGGCGCTTTTTATAGCAGAAATGATCAATATGAGTAAATGAATGAAATTTTACCTATCTGAAACCAAATCAATCTCGATGAAACTTGACTAGTACCTAGCACCAAGTCTCATCTTTCGATTGGTATAGCGCATACATCCCTATCGAACCTGGTAGAAGAAGTAGGAGCGCGCATATAGAGGTCTAATGGGCGCTTTTTATAACAGAAATGATCAATATGAGTAAATGAATGAAGTTTTACCTATCTGAAACAAAATCAATCTCGATGAAACTTGACATGTACCTAGCACCAAGTCTCCTCTTTTGATTGGTATAGCGCATACATCCCTATCGAACATGGTAGAAGACGTAGGAGCGCGCATATAGAGGTTTAATGGGCGCTTTTTATAGCAGAAATGATCAATATGAGTAAATGAATGAAATTTTACCTATCTGAAACCAAATCAATCTCGATGAAACTTGACATGTACCTACCACAAAGTCTCCTCTTTCGATTGGTATAGCGCATACATCCCTATCGAACCTGGTACAAGACGTAGGAGCGCGCATATAGAGGTCTAATGGGCGCTTTTTATAACAGAAATGATCAATATGAGTAAATGAATGAAATTTTACATGAACCTATCTGAAATTTTACCTATCTGAAACCAAATCAATCTCAATGAAACTTAACATGTGCCTAGCCCCAAGTCTTCTCTTTCGATTGGTATAGCGCATACATCCCTATCGAACCTGGTAGAAGAGGTAACAGCGCGTATAGAGGTCTAATGGGCGCTTTTTATAGCTGAAATGATCAATATGAGGAAATGAATGAAATTTTACATATCTGAAACCAAATCAATCTCAATGAAACTTGACATGTACCTAGCACCAAGTCTCCTCTTTCGATTGGTATAGCGCATACATCCCTATCGAACCTGGTAGAAGACGTAGGAACGCGAATATAGAGGTCTAATGGGCGCTTTTTATAGCAGAAATGATCAATATGAGTAAATGAATGAAATTTTACCTATCTGAAACCAAATCAATCTCGATGAAACTTGACATGTACCTAGCACAAAGTCTCCTCTTTCGATTGGTATAGCGCATACATCCCTATCGAATCTGGTAGAAGACGTAGCAGCGCGCATATAGAGGTCTAATGGGCGCTTAATTATAGCAGAAATGATCAATATGAGTAAATGAATGAATTTTACCTATCTGAAACCAAATCAATCTCGATGAAACTTGACATGTACCTAGCCCGAAGTCTCCTCTTTCTATTGGTATAGCGCATACATCCCTATCGAACCTGGTAGAAGACGTAGGAGCGGGCATATAGAGGTCTAATTTGCGCTTTTTATAGCAGAAATGATCAATATGAGTAAATGAATGAAATTTTACCTATCTGAAACCAAATCAATCTTGATGAAACTTGATATGTACCAAGCAGCAAGTCTCCTTTTTCGATTGGTATAGCGCATACATCCCTATCGAACATGGTAGAAGAAGTAGGAGCGCGCATATAGAGGTCTAATGGGCGCCTTTTATAGCAGAAATGATCAATATGAGTAAATGAATGAAATTTTACCTATCTGCAACCAAATCAATCTCGATGAAACTTGATATGTACCTAGCCCCAAGTCTCCTCTTTCGATTGGTATAGCGAATACATCCCTATCGAACCTGGTAAAAGAAGTAGGAGCGGGCACATAGAGGTCTAATTTGCGCTTTTTATAGCAGAAATGATCAATATGAGTAAATGAATGAAATTTTACCTATCTGAAACAAAATCAATCTTGATGAAACTTGATATGTACCAAGCAGCAAGTCTCCTCTTTCGATTGGTATAGCGCATACATCCCTATCGAACATGGTAGAAGAAGTAAGAGCGCGCATATAGAGGTCTAATGGGCGCCTTTTGTAGCAGAAATGATCAATATGAGTAAATGAATGAAATTTTACCTATCTGAAACCAAATCAATCTCGATGAAACTTGAGATGTACCTAGCACCAAGTCTCCTCTTTCGATTGGTATAGCGCATACATCCCTATCGAACCTGGTACAAGACGTAGGAGCGCGCATATAGAGGTCTAATGGGCGCTTTTTATAACAGAAATGATCAATATGAGTAAATGAATGAAATTTTACCTATCTGAAACCAAATCAATCTCAATGAAACTTGACATGTGCCTAGCCCCAAGTCTTGTCTTTCGATTGGTATAGCGCATACATCCCTATCGAACCTGGTAGAAGAGGTAGGAGCGCGCGTATAGAGGTCTAATGGGCGCTTTTTACAGCAGAAATGATCAATATGAGGAAATGAATGAAATTTTACCTATCTGAAACCAAATCAATCTCAATGAAACTTGACATGTACCTAGCACCAAGTCTTCTCTATCGATTGGTATAGCGCATACATCCCTATCGAACCTGGTAGAAGAGGTAGGAGCGCGCGTATAGAGGTCTAATGGGCGCTTTTTATAGCAGAAATGATCAATATGAGTAAATGAATGAAATTTTACCTATCTGAAACCAAATCAATCTCGATGAAACTTGACATGTACCTAGCACAAAGTCTCCTCTTTCGATTGGTATAGCAAATACATCCCTATCGAACCTGGTAGAAGACGTAGGAGCGCGCATATAGAGGTCTAATGGGCGCTTAATTATAGCAGAAATGATCAATATGAGTAAATGAATGAATTTTACCTATCTGAAACCAAATCAATCTCGATGAAACTTGACATGTACCTAGCCCCAAGTCTCCTCTTTCGATTGGTATAGCGCATACATCCCTATCGAACCTGGTAGAAGAAGTAGGAGCGGTCTAATTTGCGCTTTTTATAGCAGAAATGATCAATATGAGTAAATGAATGAAATTTTACCTATCTGAAACCAAATCAATCTTGATGAAACTTGATATGTACCAAGCACCAAGTCTCCTCTTTCGATTGGTATAGCGCATACATCCCTATCGAACATGGTAGAAGAAGTAGGAGTGCGCATATATAGGTCTAATGGGCGCTTTTTATAGCAGAAATGATCAATATGAGTAAATGAATGAAATTTTACCTATCTGAAACCAAATCAATCTCGATGAAACTTGAGATGTACCTAGCACCAAGTCTCCTCTTTCGATTGGTATGGCGCATACATCCCTATCGAACCTGGTAGAAGACGTAGGAGCGCGCATATAGAGGTCTAATGGGCGCTTTTTATAGCAGAAATGATCAATATGAGTAAATGAATGAAATTTTACCTATCTGAAACCAAATCAATCTCGATGAAACTTGACTAGTACCTAGCACCAAGTCTCATCTTTCGATTGGTATAGCGCATACATCCCTATCGAACCTGGTAGAAGAAGTAGGAGCGCGCATATAGAGGTCTAATGGGCGCTTTTTATAACAGAAATGATCAATATGAGTAAATGAATGAAGTTTTACCTATCTGAAACAAAATCAATCTCGATGAAACTTGACATGTACCTAGCACCAAGTCTCCTCTTTTGATTGGTATAGCGCATACATCCCTATCGAACATGGTAGAAGACGTAGGAGCGCGCATATAGAGGTTTAATGGGCGCTTTTTATAGCAGAAATGATCAATATGAGTAAATGAATGAAATTTTACCTATCTGAAACCAAATCAATCTCGATGAAACTTGACATGTACCTACCACAAAGTCTCCTCTTTCGATTGGTATAGCGCATACATCCCTATCGAACCTGGTACAAGACGTAGGAGCGCGCATATAGAGGTCTAATGGGCGCTTTTTATAACAGAAATGATCAATATGAGTAAATGAATGAAATTTTACATGAACCTATCTGAAATTTTACCTATCTGAAACCAAATCAATCTCAATGAAACTTAACATGTGCCTAGCCCCAAGTCTTCTCTTTCGATTGGTATAGCGCATACATCCCTATCGAACCTGGTAGAAGAGGTAACAGCGCGTATAGAGGTCTAATGGGCGCTTTTTATAGCAGAAATGATCAATATGAGGAAATGAATGAAATTTTACATATCTGAAACCAAATCAATCTCAATGAAACTTGACATGTACCTAGCACCAAGTCTCCTCTTTCGATTGGTATAGCGCATACATCCCTATCGAACCTGGTAGAAGACGTAGGAACGCGAATATAGAGGTCTAATGGGCGCTTTTTATAGCAGAAATGATCAATATGAGTAAATGAATGAAATTTTACCTATCTGAAACCAAATCAATCTCGATGAAACTTGACATGTACCTAGCACAAAGTCTCCTCTTTCGATTGGTATAGCGCATACATCCCTATCGAATCTGGTAGAAGACGTAGCAGCGCGCATATAGAGGTCTAATGGGCGCTTAATTATAGCAGAAATGATCAATATGAGTAAATGAATGAATTTTACCTATCTGAAACCAAATCAATCTCGATGAAACTTGACATGTACCTAGCCCGAAGTCTCCTCTTTCTATTGGTATAGCGCATACATCCCTATCGAACCTGGTAGAAGAAGTATGAGCGGTCTAATTTGCGCTTTTTATAGCAGAAATGATCAATATGAGTAAATGAATGAAATTTTACCTATCTGAAACCAAATCAATCTTGATGAAACTTGATATGTACCAAGCACCAAGTCTCCTCTTTCGATTGGTATAGCGCATACATCCCTATCGAACATGGTAGAAGAAGTAGGAGCGCGCATATATAGGTCTAATGGGCGCTTTTTATAGCAGAAATGATCAATATGAGTAAATGAATGAAATTTTACCTATCTGAAACCAAATCAATCTCGATGAAACTTGAGATGTACCTAGCACCAAGTCTCCTCTTTCGATTGGTATGGCGCATACATCCCTATCGAACCTGGTAGAAGACGTAGGAGCGCGTATATAGAGGTCTAATGGGCGCTTTTTATAGCAGAAATGATCAATATGAGTAAATGAATGAAATTTTACCTATCTGAAACCAAATCAATCTCGATGAAACTTGACTAGTACCTAGCACCAAGTCTCATCTTTCGATTGGTATAGCGCATACATCCCTATCGAACCTGGTAGAAGAAGTAGGAGCGCGCATATAGAGGTCTAATGGGCGCTTTTTATAGCAGAAATGATCAATATGAGTAAATGAATGAAGTTTTACCTATCTGAAACAAAATCAATCTCGATGAAACTTGACATGTACTTAGCACCATGTCTCCTCTTTTGATTGGTATAGCGCATACATCCCTATCGAACATGGTAGAAGACGTAGGAGCGCGCATATAGAGGTTTAATGGGCGCTTTTTATAGCAGAAATGATCAATATGAGTAAATGAATGAAATTTTACCTATCTGAAACCAAATCAATCTCGATGAAACTTGACATGTACCTACCACAAAGTCTCCTCTTTCGATTGGTATAGCGCATACATCCCTATCGAACCTGGTACAAGACGTAGGAGCGCGCATATAGAGGTCTAATGGGCGCTTTTTATAACAGAAATGATCAATATGAGTAAATGAATGAAATTTTACATGAACCTATCTGAAATTTTACCTATCTGAAACCAAATCAATCTCAATGAAACTTGACATGTGCCTAGCCCTAAGTCTTCTCTTTCGATTGGTATAGCGCATACATCCCTATCGAAACTGTTAGAAGAGGTAAGAGCGCGCGTATAGAGGTCTAATGGGCGCTTTTTATAGCAGAAATGATCAATATGAGGAAATGAATGAAATTTTACATATCTGAAACCAAATCAATCTCAATGAAACTTGACATGTACCTAGCACCAAGTCTCCTTTTTCGATTGGTATAGCGCATACATCCCTATCGAACCTGGTAGAAGACGTAGGAACGCGAATATAGAGGTCTAATGGGCGCTTTTTATAGCAGAAATGATCAATATGAGTAAATGAATGAAATTTTACCTATCTGAAACCAAATCAATCTCGATGAAACTTGACATGTACCTAGCACAAAGTCTCCTCTTTCGATTGGTATAGCGCATACATCCCTATCGAATCTGGTAGAAGACGTAGCAGCGCGCATATAGAGGTCTAATGGGCGCTTAATTATAGCAGAAATGATCAATATGAGTAAATGAATGAATTTTACCTATCTGAAACCAAATCAATCTCGATGAAACTTGACATGTACCTAGCCCGAAGTCTCCTCTTTCTATTGGTATAGCGCATACATCCCTATCGAACCTGGTAGAAGAAGTATGAGCGGTCTAATTTGCGCTTTTTATAGCAGAAATGATCAATATGAGTAAATGAATGAAATTTTACCTATCTGAAACCAAATCAATCTTGATGAAACTTGATATGTACCAAGCACCAAGTCTCCTCTTTCGATTGGTATAGCGCATACATCCCTATCGAACATGGTAGAAGAAGTAGGAGCGCGCATATATAGGTCTAATGGGCGCTTTTTATAGCAGAAATGATCAATATGAGTAAATGAATGAAGTTTTACCTATCTGAAACCAAATCAATCTCGATGAAACTTGACATGTACTTAGCACCAAGTCTCCTCTTTCGATTGGTATAGCGCATACATCCCTATCGAACATGGTAGAAGACGTAGGAGCGCGCATATAGAGGTTTAATGGGCGCTTTTTATAGCAGAAATGATCAATATGAGTAAATGAATGAAATTTTACCTATCTGAAACCAAATCAATCTCGATGAAACTTAACATGTACCTACCACAAAGTCTCCTCTTTCGATTGGTATAGCGCATACATCCCTATCGAACCTGGTAGAAGACGTAGGAGCGCACATATAGAGGTCTAATGGGCGCTTAATTATAGCAGAAATGATCAATATGAGTAAATGAATGAATTTTACCTATCTGAAACCAAATCAATCTCGATGAAACTTGACATGTACCTAGCCCCAAGTCTCCTCTTTCGATTGGTATAGCGCATACATCCCTATCGAACCTGGTAGAAGAAGTAGGAGCGGTCTTATTTGCGCTTTTTATAGCAGAAATGATCAATATGAGTAAATGAATGAAATTTTACCTATCTGAAACCAAATCAATCCTGATGAAACTTGATATGTACCAAGCACCAAGTCTCCTCTTTCGATTGGTATAGCGCATACATCCCTATCGAACATGGTAGAAGAAGTAGGAGCGCGCATAAAGAGGTCTAATGGGCGCTTTTTATAGCAGAAATGATCAATATGAGTAAATGAATGAAATTTTACCTATCTGAAACCAAATCAATCTCGATGAAACTTGAGATGTACCTAGCACCAAGTCTCCTCTTTCGATTGGTATGGCGCATACATCCCTATCGAACCTGGTAGAAGACGTAGGAGCGCGCATATAGAGGTCTAATGGGCGCCTTTTATAGCAGAAATGATCAATATGAGTAAATGAATGAAATTTTACCTATCTGAAACCAAATCAATCTCAATGAAACTTGACATGTACCTAGCACCAAGTCTCTTCTTTCGATTGGTATAGCGCATACATCCCTATCGAACCTGGTAGAAGACGTAGGAGCGCGCATATAGAGGTCTAATGGGCGCTTTTTATAGCAGAAATGATCAATATGAGTAAATGAATGAAGTTTTACCTATCTGAAACAAAATCAATCTCGATGAAACTTGACATGTACTTAGCACCAAATCTCCTCTTTTGATTGGTATAGCGCATACATCCCTATCGAACATGGTAGAAGAAGTAGGAGCGCGCATATAGAGGTTTAATGGGCGCTTTTTATAGCAGAAATGATCAATATGAGTAAATGAATGAAATTTTACCTATCTGAAACCAAATCAATCTCGATGAAACTTGACATGTACCTACCACAAAGTCTCCTCTTTCGATTGGTATAGCGCATACATCCCTATCAAACCTGGTAGAAGACGTAGGAGCGCACATATAGAGGTCTAATGGGCGCTTAATTATAGCAGAAATGATCAATATGAGTAAATGAATGAATTTTACCTATCTGAAACCAAATCAATCTCGATGAAACTTGACATGTACCTAGCCCCAAGTCTCCTCTTTCGATTGGTATAGCGCATACATCCCTATCGAACCTGGTACAAGACGTAGGAGCGGGCATATAGAGGTCTAATTTGCGCTTTTTATAGCAGAAATGATCAATATGAGTAAATGAATGAAATTTTACCTATCTGAAACCAAATCAATCTTCATGAAACTTGATATGTACCAAGCACCAAGTCTCCTCTTTCGATTGGTATAGCGCATACATCCCTATCGAACCTGGTAGAAGACGTAGGAGCGCGCATATAGAGGTCTAACGGGCGCTTTTTATAGCAGAAATGATCAATATGAGTAAATGAATGAAATTTTACCTATCTGAAACCAAATCAATCTTGATGAAACTTGATATGTACCAAGCAGCAAGTCTCCTTTTTCGATTGGTATAGCGCATACATCCCTATCGAACATGGTAGAAGAAGTAGGAGCGCGCATATAGAGGTCTAATGGGCGCCTTTTATAGCAGAAATGATCAATATGAGTAAATGAATGAAATTTTACCTATCTGCAACCAAATCAATCTCGATGAAACTTGATATGTACCTAGCCCCAAGTCTCCTCTTTCGATTGGTATAGCGAATACATCCCTATCGAACCTGGTAGAAGAAGTAGGAGCGGGCACATAGAGGTCTAATTTGCGCTTTTTATAGCAGAAATGATCAATATGAGTAAATGAATGAAATTTTACCTATCTGAAACAAAATCAATCTTGATGAAACTTGATATGTACCAAGCAGCAAGTCTCCTCTTTCGATTGGTATAGCGCATACATCCCTATCGAACATGGTAGAAGAAGTAAGAGCGCGCATATAGAGGTCTAATTGGCGCCTTTTGTAGCAGAAATGATCAATATGAGTAAATGAATGAAATTTTACCTATCTGAAACCAAATCAATCTCGATGAAACTTGAGATGTACCTAGCACCAAGTCTCCTCTTTCGATTGGTATAGCGCATACATCCCTATCGAACCTGGTATAAGACGTAGGAGCACGCATATAGAGGTCTAATTGGCGCTTTTTATAGCAGAAATGATCAATATGAGTAAATGAATGAAATTTTACCTATCTGAAACCAAATCAATCTTGATGAAACTTGATATGTACCAAGCAGCAAGTCTCCTCTTTCGATTGGTATAGCGCATACATCCCTATCGAACATGGTAGAAGAAGTAGGAGCGCGCATATAGAGGTCTAATGGGCGCCTTTAATAGCAGAAATGATCAATATGAGTAAATGAATGAAATTTTACCTATCTGAAACCAAATCAATCTCGATGAAACTTGAGATGTACCTAGCACCAAGTCTCCTCTTTCGATTGGTATAGCGCATACATCCCTATCGAACCTGGTACAAGACGTAGGAGCGCGCATATAGAGGTCTAATGGGCGCTTTTTATAACAGAAATGATCAATATGAGTAAATGAATGAAATTTTACCTATCTGAAACCAAATCAATCTCAATGAAACTTGACATGTGCCTAGCCCCAAGTCTTCTCTTTCGATTGGTATAGCGTATACATCCCTATCGAACCTGGTAGAAGAGGTAGGAGCGCGCGTATAGAGGTCTAATGGGCGCTTTTTATAGCAGAAATGATCAATATGAGGAAATGAATGAAATTTTACCTATCTGAAACCAAATCAATCTCAATGAAACTTGACATGTACCTAGCACCAAGTCTTCTCTTTCGATTGGTATAGCGCATACATCCCTATCGAACCTGGTAGAAGAGGTAGGAGCGCGCGTATAGAGGTCTAATGGGCGCTTTTTATAGCAGAAATGATCAATATGAGTAAATGAATGAAATTTTACCTATCTGAAACCAAATCAATCTCGATGAAACTTGACATGTACCTAGCACAAAGTCTCCTCTTTCGATTGGTATAGCGCATACATCCCTATCGAACCTGGTAGAAGACGTAGGAGCGCGCATATAGAGGTCTAATGGGCGCTTAATTATAGCAGAAATGATCAATATGAGTAAATGAATGAATTTTACCTATCTGAAACCAAATCAATCTCGATGAAACTTGACATGTACCTAGCCCCAAGTCTCCTCTTTCGATTGGTATAGCGAATACATCCCTATCGAACCTGGTAGAAGAAGTAGGAGCGGTCTAATTTGCGCTTTTTATAGCAGAAATGATCAATATGAGTATTGAATGAAATTTTACCTATCTGAAACCAAATCAATCTTGATGAAACTTGATATGTACCAAGCACCAAGTCTCCTCTTTCGATTGGTATAGCGCATACATCCCTATCGAACATGGTAGAAGAAGTAGGAGTGCGCATATATAGGTCTAATGGGCGCTTTTTATAGCAGAAATGATCAATATGAGTAAATGAATGAAATTTTACCTATCTGAAACCAAATCAATCTCGATGAAACTTGAGATGTACCTAGCACCAAGTCTCCTCTTTCGATTGGTATGGCGCATACATCCCTATCGAACCTGGTAGAAGACGTAGGAGCGCGCATATAGAGGTCTAATGGGCGCTTTTTATAGCAGAAATGATCAATATGAGTAAATGAATGAAATTTTACCTATCTGAAACCAAATCAATCTCGATGAAACTTGACTAGTACCTAGCACCAAGTCTCATCTTTCGATTGGTATAGCGCATACATCCCTATCGAACCTGGTAGAAGAAGTAGGAGCGCGCATATAGAGGTCTAATGGGCGCTTTTTATAACAGAAATGATCAATATGAGTAAATGAATGAAGTTTTACCTATCTGAAACAAAATCAATCTCGATGAAACTTGACATGTACCTAGCACCAAGTCTCCTCTTTTGATTGGTATAGCGCATACATCCCTATCGAACATGGTAGAAGACGTAGGAGCGCGCATATAGAGGTTTAATGGGCGCTTTTTATAGCAGAAATGATCAATATGAGTAAATGAATGAAATTTTACCTATCTGAAACCAAATCAATCTCGATGAAACTTGACATGTACCTACCACAAAGTCTCCTCTTTCGATTGGTATAGCGCATACATCCCTATCGAACCTGGTACAAGACGTAGGAGCGCGCATATAGAGGTCTAATGGGCGCTTTTTATAACAGAAATGATCAATATGAGTAAATGAATGAAATTTTACATGAACCTATCTGAAATTTTACCTATCTGAAACCAAATCAATCTCAATGAAACTTAACATGTGCCTAGCCCCAAGTCTTCTCTTTCGATTGGTATAGCGCATACATCCCTATCGAACCTGGTAGAAGAGGTAAGAGCGCACGTATAGAGGTCTAATGGGCGCTTTTTATAGCAGAAATGATCAATATGAGGAAATGAATGAAATTTTACATATCTGAAACCAAATCAATCTCAATGAAACTTGACATGTACCTAGCACCAAGTCTCCTCTTTCGATTGGTATAGCGCATACATCCCTATCGAACCTGGTAGAAGACGTAGGAACGCGAATATAGAGGTCTAATGGGCGCTTTTTATAGCAGAAATGATCAATATGAGTAAATGAATGAAATTTTACCTATCTGAAACCAAATCAATCTCGATGAAACTTGACATGTACCTAGCACAAAGTCTCCTCTTTCGATTGGTATAGCGCATACATCCCTATCGAACATGGTAGAAGAAGTAGGAGCGCGCATATATAGGTCTAATGGGCGCTTTTTATAGCAGAAATGATCAATATGAGTAAATGAATGAAATTTTACCTATCTGAAACCAAATCAATCTCGATGAAACTTGAGATGTACCTAGCACCAAGTCTCCTCTTTCGATTGGTATGGCGCATACATCCCTATCGAACCTGGTAGAAGACGTAGGAGCGCGTATATAGAGGTCTAATGGGCGCTTTTTATAGCAGAAATGATCAATATGAGTAAATGAATGAAATTTTACCTATCTGAAACCAAATCAATCTCGATGAAACTTGACTAGTACCTAGCACCAAGTCTCATCTTTCGATTGGTATAGCGCATACATCCCTATCGAACCTGGTAGAAGAAGTAGGAGCGCGCATATAGAGGTCTAATGGGCGCTTTTTATAGCAGAAATGATCAATATGAGTAAATGAATGAAGTTTTACCTATCTGAAACAAAATCAATCTCGATGAAACTTGACATGTACTTAGCACCAAGTCTCCTCTTTTGATTGGTATAGCGCATACATCCCTATCGAACATGGTAGAAGACGTAGGAGCGCGCATATAGAGGTTTAATGGGCGCTATTTATAGCAGAAATGATCAATATGAGTAAATGAATGAAATTTTACCTATCTGAAACCAAATCAATCTCGATGAAACTTGACATGTACCTACCACAAAGTCTCCTCTTTCGATTGGTATAGCGCATACATCCCTATCGAACCTGGTACAAGACGTAGGAGCGCGCATATAGAGGTCTAATGGGCGCTTTTTATAACAGAAATGATCAATATGAGTAAATGAATGAAATTTTACATGAACCTATCTGAAATTTTACCTATCTGAAACCAAATCAATCTCAATGAAACTTGACATGTGCCTAGCCCCAAGTCTTCTCTTTCGATTGGTATAGCGCATACATCCCTATCGAACCTGTTAGAAGAGGTAAGAGCGCGCGTATAGAGGTCTAATGGGCGCTTTTTATAGCAGAAATGATCAATATGAGGAAATGAATGAAATTTTACATATCTGAAACCAAATCAATCTCAATGAAACTTGACATGTACCTAGCACCAAGTCTCCTCTTTCGATTGGTATAGCGCATACATCCCTATCGAACCTGGTAGAAGACGTAGGAACGCGAATATAGAGGTCTAATGGGCGCTTTTTATAGCAGAAATGATCAATATGAGTAAATGAATGAAATTTTACCTATCTGAAACCAAATCAATCTCGATGAAACTTGACATGTACCTAGCACAAAGTCTCCTCTTTCGATTGGTATAGCGCATACATCCCTATCGAATCTGGTAGAAGACGTAGCAGCGCGCATATAGAGGTCTAATGGGCGCTTAATTATAGCAGAAATGATCAATATGAGTAAATGAATGAATTTTACCTATCTGAAACCAAATCAATCTCGATGAAACTTGACATGTACCTAGCCCGAAGTCTCCTCTTTCTATTGGTATAGCGCATACATCCCTATCGAACCTGGTAGAAGAAGTATGAGCGGTCTAATTTGCGCTTTTTATAGCAGAAATGATCAATATGAGTAAATGAATGAAATTTTACCTATCTGAAACCAAATCAATCTTGATGAAACTTGATATGTACCAAGCACCAAGTCTCCTCTTTCGATTGGTATAGCGCATACATCCCTATCGAACATGGTAGAAGAAGTAGGAGCGCGCATATATAGGTCTAATGGGCGCTTTTTATAGCAGAAATGATCAATATGAGTAAATGAATGAAATTTTACCTATCTGAAACCAAATCAATCTCGATGAAACTTGACATGTACCTAGCACCAAGTCTCCTCTTTCGATTGGTATAGCGCATACATCCCTATCGAACCTGGTAGAAGAAGTAGGAGGGCGCATATAGAGGTCTAATGGGCGCTTTTTATAGCAGAAATGATCAATATGAGTAAATGAATGAAGTTTTACCTATCTGAAACAAAATCAATCTCGATGAAACTTGATATGTACTTAGCACCAAGTCTCCTCTTTTGATTGGTATAGCGCATACATCCCTATCGAACATGGTAGAAGACGTAGGAGCGCGCATATAGAGGTTTAATGGGCGCTTTTTATAGCAGAAATGATCAATATGAGTAAATGAATGAAATTTTACCTATCTGAAACCAAATCAATCTCGATGAAACTTGACATGTACCTACCACAAAGTCTCCTCTTTCGATTGGTATAGCGCATACATCCCTATCGAACCTGGTAGAAGACGTAGGAGCGCGCATATAGAGGTCTAATGGGCGCTTAATTATAGCAGAAATGATCAATATGAGTAAATGAATGAATTTTACCTATCTGAAACCAAATCAATCTCGATGAAACTTGACATGTACCTAGCCCCAAGTCTCCTCTTTCGATTGGTATAGCGCATACATCCCTATCGAACCTGGTACAAGACGTAGGAGCGGGCATATAGAGGTCTAATTTGCGCTTTTTATAGCAGAAATGATCAATATGAGTAAATGAATGAAATTTTACCTATCTGACACAAAATCAATCTTCATGAAACTTGATATGTACCAAGCACCAAGTCTCATCTTTCGATTGGTATAGCGCATACATCCCTATCGAACCTGGTAGAAGACGTAGGAGCGCGCATATAGATGTCTAATGGGCGCTATTTATAGCAGAAATGATCAATATGAGTAAATGAATGAAATTTTACCTATCTGAAACAAAATCAATCTTGATGAAACTTGATATGTACCAAGCAGCAAGTCTCTTCTTTCGATTGG
Organism: Pinctada fucata; assembly: GCA_028142955.1. Classification (NCBI taxonomy): domain Eukaryota; kingdom Metazoa; phylum Mollusca; class Bivalvia; order Pterioida; family Pteriidae; genus Pinctada; species Pinctada fucata. Next base: position 26,652,660 of record AP027110.1, on the reverse strand, counting down.
TATAGCGCATACATCCCTATCGAACATGGTAGAAGAAGTAGGAGCGCGCATATAGAGGTCTAATGGGCGCCTTTTATAGCAGAAATGATCAATATGAGTAAATGAATGAAATTTTACCTATCTGAAACCAAATCAATCTCGATGAAACTTGAGATGTACCTAGCACCAAGTCTCCTCTTTCGATTGGTATAGCGCATACATCCCTATCGAACCTGGTATAAGACGTAGGAGCGCGCATATAGAGGTCTAATTGGCGCTTTTTATAGCAGAAATGATCAATATTAGTAAATGAATGAAATTTTACCTATCTGAAACCAAATCAATCTTCATGAAACTTGATATATACCTAGCCCCAAGTCTCCTCTTTCGATTGGTATAGCGAATACATCCCTATCGAACCTGGTAGAAGACGTAGGAGCGGGCACATAGAGGTCTAATTTGCGCTTTTTATAGCAGAAATGATCAATATGAGTAAATGAATGAAATTTTACCTATCTGAAACCAAATAAATCTTGATGAAACTTGATATGTACCAAGCAGCAAGTCTCCTCTTTCGATTGGTATAGCGCATACATCCCTATCGAACATGGTAGAAGAAGTAGGAACGCGCATATAGAGGTCTAATGGGCGCCTTTTATAGCAGAAATGATCAATATGAGTAAATGAATGAAATTTTACCTATCTGAAACCAAATCAATCTCAATGAAACTTGAGATGTACCTAGCACCAAGTCTCCTCTTTCGATTGGTATAGCGCATACATCCCTATCGAACCTGGTACAAGACGTAGGAGCGCGCATATAGAGGTCTAATAGGCGCTTTTTATAACAGAAATGATCAATACGAGTAAATGAATGAAATTTTACCTATCTGAAACCAAATCAATCTCAATGAAACTTGACATGTGCCTAGCCCCAAGTCTTCTCTTTCGATTGGTATAGCGCATACATCCCTATCGAACCTGGTAGAAGAGGTAGGAGCGCGCGTATAGAGGTCTAATGGGCGCTTTTTATAGCAGAAATGATCAATATGAGGAAATGAATGAAATTTTACCTATCTGAAACCAAATCAATCTCGATGAAACTTGACATGTACCTAGCACCAAGTCTCCTCTTTCGATTGGTATAGCGCATACATCCCTATCGAACCTGGTAGAAGACGAAGGAGCGGGCACATAGAGGTCTAATTTGCGCTTTTTATAGCAGAAATGATCAATATGAGTAAATGAATGAAATTTTACCTATCTGAAACCAAATCAATCTTGATGAAACTTGATATGTACCAAGCAGCAAGTCTCCTCTTTCGATTGGTATAGCGCATACATCCCTATCGAACATGGTAGAAGAAGTAGGAGCGCGCATATAGAGGTCTAATGGGCGCCTTTTATAGCAGAAATGATCAATATGAGTAAATGAATGAAATTTTACCTATCTGAAACCAAATCAATCTCGATGAAACTTGAGATGTACCTAGCACCAAGTCTCCTCTTTCGATTGGTATAGCGCATACATCCCTATCGAACCTGGTACAAGACGTAGGAGCGCGCATATAGAGGTCTAATAGGCGCTTTTTATAACAGAAATGATCAATACGAGTAAATGAATGAAATTTTACCTATCTGAAACCAAATCAATCTCAATGAAACTTGACATGTGCCTAGCCCTAAGTCTTCTCTTTCGATTGGTATAGCGCATACATCCCTATCGAACCTGGTAGAAGAGGTAGGAGCGCGCGTATAGAGGTCTAATGGGCGCTTTTTATAGCAGAAATGATCAATATGAGGAAATGAATGAAATTTTACCTATCTGAAACCAAATCAATCTCAATGAAACTTGACATGTGCCTAGCCCTAAGTCTTCTCTTTCGATTGGTATAGCGCATACATCCCTATCGAACCTGGTAGAAGAGGTAGGAGCGCGCGTATAGAGGTCTAATGGGCGCTTTTTATAGCAGAAATGATCAATATGAGGAAATGAATGAAATTTTACCTATCTGAAACCAAATCAATCTCGATGAAACTTGACATGTACCTAGCACCAAGTCTCATCTTTCGATTGGTATAGCGCATACATCCCTATCGAACCTGGTAGAAGACGTAGGAACGCGAATATAGAGGTCTAATGGGCGCTTTTTATAGCAGAAATGATCAATATGAGTAAATGAATGAAATTTTACCTATCTGAAACCAAATCAATCTCGATGAAACTTGACATGTACCAAGCAGCAAGTCTCCTCTTTCGATTGGTATAGCGCATACATCCCTATCGAACATGGTAGAAGAAGTAGGAGCGCGCATATAGAGGTCTAATGGGCGCCTTTTATAGCAGAAATGATCAATATGAGTAAATGAATGAAATTTTACCTATCTGAAACCAAATCAATCTCGATGAAACTTGAGATGTACCTAGCACCAAGTCTCCTCTTTCGATTGGTATAGCGCATACATCCCTATCGAACCTGGTAGAAGACGTAGGAACGCGAATATAGAGGTCTAATGGGCGCTTTTTATAGCAGAAATGATCAATATGAGTAAATGAATGAAATTTTACCTATCTGAAACCAAATCAATCTCGATGAAACTTGACATGTACCTAGCACAAAGTCTCCTCTTTCGATTGGTATAGCGCATACATCCCTATCGAACCTGGTACAAGACGTAGGAACGCGCATATAGAGGTCTAATGGGCGCTTTTTATAACAGAAATGATCAATATGAGTAAATGAATGAAATTTTACCTATCTGAAACCAAATCAATCTCAATGAAACTTGACATGTGCCTAGCCCCAAGTCTTCTCTTTCGATTGGTATAGCGCATACATCCCTATCGAACCTGGTAGAAGAGGTAGGAGCGCGCGTATAGAGGTCTAATGGGCGCTTTTTATAGCAGAAATGATCAATATGAGGAAATGAATGAAATTTTACCCATCTGAAACCAAATCAATCTCAATGAAACTTGACATGTACCTAGCACCAAGTCTCCTCTTTCGATTGGTATAGCGCATACATCCCTATCGAACCTGGTAGAAGACGTAGGAACGCGAATATAGAGGTCTAATGGGCGCTTTTTATAGCAGAAATGATCAATATGAGTAAATGAATGAAATTTTACCTATCTGAAACCAAATCAATCTCGATGAAACTTGACATGTACCTACCACAAAGTCTCCTCTTTCGATTGGTATAGCTCATACATCCCTGTCGAACCTGGTAGAAGAAGTAGGAGCGCGCATATAGAGGTCTAATGGGCGCTTAATTATAGCAGAAATGATCAATATGAGTAAATGAATGAAATTTTACCTATCTGAAACCAAATCAATCTTCATGAAACTTGATATATACCTAGCCCCAAGTCTCCTCTTTCGATTGGTATAGCGAATACATCCCTATCGAACCTGGTAGAAGACGTAGGAGCGGGCACATAGAGGTCTAATTTGCGCTTTTTATAGCAGAAATGATCAATATGAGTAAATGAATGAAATTTTACCTATCTGAAACCAAATCAATCTTGATGAAACTTGATATGTACCAAGCAGCAAGTCTCCTCTTTCGATTGGTATAGCGCATACATCCCTATCGAACATGGTAGAAGACGTAGGAGCGCGCATATAGAGGTCTAATGGGCGCCTTTTATAGCAGAAATGATCAATATGAGTAAATGAATGAAATTTTACCTATCTGAAACCAAATCAATCTCGATGAAACTTGAGATGTACCTAGCACCAAGTCTCCTCTTTCGATTGGTATAGCGCATACATCCCTATCGAACCTGGTACAAGACGTAGGAGCGCGCATATAGAGGTCTAATGGGCGCTTTTTATAACAGAAATGATCAATATGAGTAAATGAATGAAATTTTACCTATCTGAAACCAAATCAATCTCAATGAAACTTGACATGTGCCTAGCCCAAAGTCTTCTCTTTCGATTGGTATAGCGCATACATCCCTATCGAACCTGGTAGAAGAGGTAGGAGCGCGCGTATAGAGGTCTAATGGGCGCTTTTTATAGCAGAAATGATCAATATGAGGAAATGAATGAAATTTTACCTATCTGAAACCAAATCAATCTCAATGAAACTTGACATGTACCTAGCACCAAGTCTCCTCTTTCGATTGGTATAGCGCATACATCCCTATCGAACCTGGTAGAAGACGTAGGAACGCGAATATAGAGGTCTAATGGGCGCTTTTTATAGCAGAAATGATCAATATGAGTAAATGAATGAAATTTTACCTATCTGAAACCAAATCAATCTCGATGAAACTTGACATGTACCTAGCACAAAGTCTCCTCTTTCGATTGGTATAGCGCATACATCCCTATCGAACATGGTAGAAGAAGTAGGAGCGCGCATATAGAGGTCGAATGGGCGCCTTTTATAGCAGAAATGATCAATATGAGTAAATGAATGAAATTTTACCTATCTGAAACCAAATCAATCTCGATGAAACTTGAGATGTACCTAGCACCAAGTCTCCTCTTTCGATTGGTATAGCGCATACATCCCTATCGAACCTGGTACAAGACGTAGGAGCGCGCATATAGAGGTGTAATAGGCGCTTTTTATAACAGAAATGATCAATACGAGTAAATGAATGAAATTTTACCTATCTGAAACCAAATCAATCTCAATGAAACTTGACATGTGCCTAGCCCTAAGTCTTCTCTTTCGATTGGTATAGCGCATACATCCCTATCGAACCTGGTAGAAGAGGTAGGAGCGCGCGTATAGAGGTCTAATGGGCGCTTTTTATAGCAGAAATGATCAATATGAGGAAATGAATGAAATTTTACCTATCTGAAACCAAATCAATCTCGATGAAACTTGACATGTACTTAGCACCAAGTCTCATCTTTCGATTGGTATAGCGCATACATCCCTATCGAACCTGGTAGAAGACGTAGGAACGCGAATATAGAGGTCTAATGGGCGCTTTTTATAGCAGAAATGATCAATATGAGTAAATGAATGTAATTTTACCTATCTGAAACCAAATCAATCTTGATGAAACTTGACATGTACCAAGCAGCAAGTCTCCTCTTTCGATTGGTATAGCGCATACATCCCTATCGAACATGGTAGAAGAAGTAGGAGCGCGCATATAGAGGTCTAATGGGCGCCTTTTATAGCAGAAATGATCAATATGAGTAAATGAATGAAATTTTACCTATCTGAAACCAAATCAATCTCGATGAAACTTGAGATGTACCTAGCACCAAGTCTCCTCTTTCGATTGGTATAGCGCATACATCCCTATCGAACCTGGTAGAAGACGTAGGAACGCGAATATAGAGGTCTAATGGGCGCTTTTAATAGCAGAAATGATCAATATGAGTAAATGAATGAAATTTTACCTATCTGAAACCAAATCAATCTCGATGAAACTTGACATGTACCTAGCACAAAGTCTCCTCTTTCGATTGGTATAGCGCATACATCCCTATCGAACATGGTAGAAGAAGTAGGAGCGCGCATATAGAGGTCTAATGGGCGCCTTTTATAGCAGAAATGATCAATATGAGTAAATGAATGAAATTTTACCTATCTGAAACCAAATCAATCTCGATGAAACTTGAGATGTACCTAGCACCAAGTCTCCTCTTTCGATTGGTATAGCGCATACATCCCTATCGAACCTGGTACAAGACGTAGGAGCGCGCATATAGAGGTCTAATAGGCGCTTTTTATAACAGAAATGATCAATACGAGTAAATGAATGAAATTTTACCTATCTGAAACCAAATCAATCTCAATGAAACTTGACATGTGCCTAGCCCTAAGTCTTCTCTTTCGATTGGTATAGCGCATACATCCCTATCGAACCTGGTAGAAGAGGTAGGAGCGCGCGTATAGAGGTCTAATGGGCGCTTTTTATAGCAGAAATGATCAATATGAGGAAATGAATGAAATTTTACCTATCTGAAACCAAATCAATCTCGATGAAACTTGACATGTACCTAGCACCAAGTCTCATCTTTCGATTGGTATAGCGCATACATCCCTATCGAACCTGGTAGAAGACGTAGGAACGCGAATATAGAGGTCTAATGGGCGCTTTTTATAGCAGAAATGATCAATATGAGTAAATGAATGTAATTTTACCTATCTGAAACCAAATCAATCTCAATGAAACTTGACATGTACCAAGCAGCAAGTCTCCTCTTTCGATTGGTATAGCGCATACATCCCTATCGAACATGGTAGAAGAAGTAGGAGCGCGCATATAGAGGTCTAATGGGCGCCTTTTATAGCAGAAATGATCAATATGAGTAAATGAATGAAATTTTACCTATCTGAAACCAAATCAATCTCGATGAAACTTGAGATGTACCTAGCACCAAGTCTCTTTTTTCGATTGGTATAGCTCATACATCCCTATCGAACCTGGTATAAGACGTAGGAGCGCGCATATAGAGGTCTAATGGGCGCTTTTTATAGCAGAAATGATCAATATTAGTAAATGAATGAAATTTTACCTGTCTGAAACCAAATCAATCTTCATGAAACTTGATATATACCTAGCCCCAAGTCTCCTCTTTCGATTGGTATAGCGAATACATCCCTATCGAACCTGGTAGAAGACGTAGGAGCGGGGACATAGAGGTCTAATTTGCGCTTTTTATAGCAGAAATGATCAATATGAGTAAATGAATGAAATTTTACCTATCTGAAACCAAATCAATCTTGATGAAACTTGATATGTACCAAGCAGCAAGTCTCCTCTTTCGATTGGTATAGCGCATACATCCCTATCGAACATGGTAGAAGACGTAGGAGCGCGCATATAGAGGTCTAATGGGCGCCTTTTATAGCAGAAATGATCAATATGAGTAAATGAATGAAATTTTACCTATCTGAAACCAAATCAATCTCGAAGAAACTTGAGATGTACCTAGCACCAAGTCTCCTCTTTCGATTGGTATAGCGCATACATCCCTATCGAACCTGGTACAAGACGTAGGAGCGCGCATATAGAGGTCTAATGGGCGCTTTTTATAACAGAAATGATCAATATGAGGAAATGGATGAAATTTTACCTATCTGAAACCAAATCAATCTCAATGAAACTTGACATGTACCTAGCACCAAGTCTCCTCTTTCGATTGGTATAGCGCATACATCCCTATCGAACCTGGTAGAAGACGTAGGAACGCGAATATAGAGGTCTAATGGGCGCTTTTTATAGCAGAAATGATCAATATGAGTAAATGAATGAAATTTTACCTATCTGAAACCAAATCAATCTCGATGAAACTTGACATGTACCTAGCACCAAGTCTTCTCTTTCGATTGGTATAGCGCATACATCCCTATCGAACCTGGTAGAAGAGGTAGGAGCGCGCGTATAGAGGTCTAATGGGCGCTTTTTATAGCAGAAATGATCAATATGAGGAAATGAATGAAATTTTACCTATCTGAAACCAAATCAATCTTCATGAAACTTGATATATACCTAGCCCCAAGTCTCCTCTTTCGATTGGTATAGCGAATACATCCCTATCGAACCTGGTAGAAGACGTAGGAGCGGGCACATAGAGGTCTAATTTGCGCTTTTTATAGCAGAAATGGTCAAGATGAGTAAATGAATGAAATTTTACCTATCTGAAAGCAAATCAATCTCAATGAAACTTGATATGTACCAAGCAGCAAGTCTCCTCTTTCGATTGGTATAGCGCATACATCCCTATCGAACATGGTAGAAGACGTAGGAGCGCGCATATAGAGGTCTAATGGGCGCCTTTTATAGCAGAAATGATCAATATGAGTAAATGAATGAAATTTTACCTATCTGAAACCAAATCAATCTCGATGAAACTTGAGATGTACCTAGCACCAAGTCTCCTCTTTCGATTGGTATAGCGCATACATCCCTATCGAACCTGGTACAAGACGTAGGAGCGCGCATATAGAGGTCTAATGGGCGCTTTTTATAACAGAAATGATCAATATGAGTAAATGAATGAAATTTTACCTATCTGAAACCAAATCAATCTCAATGATACTTGACATGTGCCTAGCCTTAAGTCTTCTCTTTCGATTGGTATAGCGCATACATCCCTATCGAACCTGGTAGAAGAGGTAGGAGCGCGCGTATAGAGGTCTAATGGGCGCTTTTTATAGCAGAAATGATCAATATGAGGAAATGAATGAAATTTTACCTATCTGAAACCAAATCAATCTCAATGAAACTTGACATGTACCTAGCACCAAGTCTCCTCTTTCGATTGGTATAGCGCATACATCCCTATCGAACCTGGTAGAAGACGTAGGAACGCGAATATAGAGGTCTAATGGGCGCTTTTTATAGCAGAAATGATCAATATGAGTAAATGAATGAAATTCTACCTATCTGAAACCAAATCAATCTCGATGAAACTTGACATGTACCTAGCACAAAGTCTCCTCTTTCGATTGGTATAGCGCATACATCCCTATCGAACATGGTAGAAGAAGTAGGAGCGCGCATATAGAGGTCGAATGGGCGCCTTTTATAGCAGAAATGATCAATATGAGTAAATGAATGAAATTTTACCTATCTGAAACCAAATCAATCTCGATGAAACTTGAGATGTACCTAGCACCAAGTCTCCTCTTTCGATTGGTATAGCGCATACATCCCTATCGAACCTGGTACAAGACGTAGGAGCGCGCATATAGAGGTGTAATAGGCGCTTTTTATAACAGAAATGATCAATACGAGTAAATGAATGAAATTTTACCTATCTGAAACCAAATCAATCTCAATGAAACTTGACATGTGCCTAGCCCTAAGTCTTCTCTTTCGATTGGTATAGCGCATACATCCCTATCGAACCTGGTAGAAGAGGTAGGAGCGCGCGTATAGAGGTCTAATGGGCGCTTTTTATAGCAGAAATGATCAATATGAGGAAATGAATGAAATTTTACCTATCTGAAACCAAATCAATCTCGATGAAACTTGACATGTACTTAGCACCAAGTCTCATCTTTCGATTGGTATAGCGCATACATCCCTATCGAACCTGGTAGAAGACGTAGGAACGCGAATATAGAGGTCTAATGGGCGCTTTTTATAGCAGAAATGATCAATATGAGTAAATGAATGTAATTTTACCTATCTGAAACCAAATCAATCTTGATGAAACTTGACATGTACCAAGCAGCAAGTCTCCTCTTTCGATTGGTATAGCGCATACATCCCTATCGAACATGGTAGAAGAAGTAGGAGCGCGCATATAGAGGTCTAATGGGCGCCTTTTATAGCAGAAATGATCAATATGAGTAAATGAATGAAATTTTACCTATCTGAAACCAAATCAATCTCGATGAAACTTGAGATGTACCTAGCACCAAGTCTCCTCTTTCGATTGGTATAGCGCATACATCCCTATCGAACCTGGTAGAAGACGTAGGAACGCGAATATAGAGGTCTAATGGGCGCTTTTAATAGCAGAAATGATCAATATGAGTAAATGAATGAAATTTTACCTATCTGAAACCAAATCAATCTCGATGAAACTTGATATGTACCTAGCACAAAGTCTCCTCTTTCGATTGGTATAGCGCATACATCCCTATCGAACATGGTAGAAGAAGTAGGAGCGCGCATATAGAGGTCTAATGGGCGCCTTTTATAGCAGAAATGATCAATATGAGTAAATGAATGAAATTTTACCTATCTGAAACCAAATCAATCTCGATGAAACTTGAGATGTACCTAGCACCAAGTCTCCTCTTTCGATTGGTATAGCGCATACATCCCTATCGAACCTGGTACAAGACGTAGGAGCGCGCATATAGAGGTCTAATAGGCGCTTTTTATAACAGAAATGATCAATACGAGTAAATGAATGAAATTTTACCTATCTGAAACCAAATCAATCTCAATGAAACTTGACATGTGCCTAGCCCTAAGTCTTCTCTTTCGATTGGTATAGCGCATACATCCCTATCGAACCTGGTAGAAGAGGTAGGAGCGCGCGTATAGAGGTCTAATGGGCGCTTTTTATAGCAGAAATGATCAATATGAGGAAATGAATGAAATTTTACCTATCTGAAACCAAATCAATCTCGATGAAACTTGACATGTACCTAGCACCAAGTCTCATCTTTCGATTGGTATAGCGCATACATCCCTATCGAACCTGGTAGAAGACGTAGGAACGCGAATATAGAGGTCTAATGGGCGCTTTTTATAGCAGAAATGATCAATATGAGTAAATGAATGTAATTTTACCTATCTGAAACCAAATCAATCTCAATGAAACTTGACATGTACCAAGCAGCAAGTCTCCTCTTTCGATTGGTATAGCGCATACATCCCTATCGAACATGGTAGAAGAAGTAGGAGCGCGCATATAGAGGTCTAATGGGCGCCTTTTATAGCAGAAATGATCAATATGAGTAAATGAATGAAATTTTACCTATCTGAAACCAAATCAATCTCGATGAAACTTGAGATGTACCTAGCACCAAGTCTCTTTTTTCGATTGGTATAGCTCATACATCCCTATCGAACCTGGTATAAGACGTAGGAGCGCGCATATAGAGGTCTAATGGGCGCTTTTTATAGCAGAAATGATCAATATTAGTAAATGAATGAAATTTTACCTGTCTGAAACCAAATCAATCTTCATGAAACTTGATATATACCTAGCCCCAAGTCTCCTCTTTCGATTGGTATAGCGAATACATCCCTATCGAACCTGGTAGAAGACGTAGGAGCGGGGACATAGAGGTCTAATTTGCGCTTTTTATAGCAGAAATGATCAATATGAGTAAATGAATGAAATTTTACCTATCTGAAACCAAATCAATCTTGATGAAACTTGATATGTACCAAGCAGCAAGTCTCCTCTTTCGATTGGTATAGCGCATACATCCCTATCGAACATGGTAGAAGACGTAGGAGCGCGCATATAGAGGTCTAATGGGCGCCTTTTATAGCAGAAATGATCAATATGAGTAAATGAATGAAATTTTACCTATCTGAAACCAAATCAATCTCGATGAAACTTGAGATGTACCTAGCACCAAGTCTCCTCTTTCGATTGGTATAGCGCATACATCCCTATCGAACCTGGTACAAGACGTAGGAGCGCGCATATAGAGGTCTAATGGGCGCTTTTTATAACAGAAATGATCAATATGAGGAAATGGATGAAATTTTACCTATCTGAAACCAAATCAATCTCAATGAAACTTGACATGTACCTAGCACCAAGTCTCCTCTTTCGATTGGTATAGCGCATACATCCCTATCGAACCTGGTAGAAGACGTAGGAACGCGAATATAGAGGTCTAATGGGCGCTTTTTATAGCAGAAATGATCAATATGAGTAAATGAATGAAATTTTACCTATCTGAAACCAAATCAATCTCGATGAAACTTGACATGTACCTAGCACCAAGTCTTCTCTTTCGATTGGTATAGCGCATACATCCCTATCGAACCTGGTAGAAGAGGTAGGAGCGCGCGTATAGAGGTCTAATGGGCGCTTTTTATAGCAGAAATGATCAATATGAGGAAATGAATGAAATTTTACCTATCTGAAACCAAATCAATCTTCATGAAACTTGATATATACCTAGCCCCAAGTCTCCTCTTTCGATTGGTATAGCGAATACATCCCTATCGAACCTGGTAGAAGACGTAGGAGCGGGCACATAGAGGTCTAATTTGCGCTTTTTATAGCAGAAATGGTCAAGATGAGTAAATGAATGAAATTTTACCTATCTGAAAGCAAATCAATCTCAATGAAACTTGATATGTACCAAGCAGCAAGTCTCCTCTTTCGATTGGTATAGCGCATACATCCCTATCGAACATGGTAGAAGACGTAGGAGCGCGCATATAGAGGTCTAATGGGCGCCTTTTATAGCAGAAATGATCAATATGAGTAAATGAATGAAATTTTACCTATCTGAAACCAAATCAATCTCGATGAAACTTGAGATGTACCTAGCACCAAGTCTCCTCTTTCGATTGGTATAGCGCATACATCCCTATCGAACCTGGTACAAGACGTAGGAGCGCGCATATAGAGGTCTAATGGGCGCTTTTTATAACAGAAATGATCAATATGAGTAAATGAATGAAATTTTACCTATCTGAAACCAAATCAATCTCAATGATACTTGACATGTGCCTAGCCTTAAGTCTTCTCTTTCGATTGGTATAGCGCATACATCCCTATCGAACCTGGTAGAAGAGGTAGGAGCGCGCGTATAGAGGTCTAATGGGCGCTTTTTATAGCAGAAATGATCAATATGAGGAAATGAATGAAATTTTACCTATCTGAAACCAAATCAATCTCAATGAAACTTGACATGTACCTAGCACCAAGTCTCCTCTTTCGATTGGTATAGCGCATACATCCCTATCGAACCTGGTAGAAGACGTAGGAACGCGAATATAGAGGTCTAATGGGCGCTTTTTATAGCAGAAATGATCAATATGAGTAAATGAATGAAATTCTACCTATCTGAAACCAAATCAATCTCGATGAAACTTGACATGTACCTAGCACAAAGTCTCCTCTTTCGATTGGTATAGCGCATACATCCCTATCGAACCTGGTAGAAGACGTAGGAGCGCGCATATAGAGGTCTAATGGGCGCTTAATTATAGCAGAAATGATCAATATGAGTAAATGAATGAAATTTTACCTATCTGAAACCAAATCAATCTTCATGAAACTTGACATATACCTAGCCCCAAGTCTCCTCTTTCGATTGGTATAGCGAATACATCCCTATCGAACCTGGTAGAACACGTAGGAGCGGGCACATAGAGGTCTAATTTGCGCTTTTTATAGCAGAAATGATCAATATGAGTAAATGAATGAAATTTTACCTATCTGAAACCAAATCAATCTTGATGAAACTTGATATGTACCAAGCAGCAAGTCTCCTCTTTCGATTGGTATAGCGCATACATCCCTATCGAACATGGTAGAAGACGTAGGAGCGCGCATATAGAGGTCTAATGGGCGCCTTTTATAGCAGAAATGATCAATATGAGTAAATGAATGAAATTTTACCTATCTGAAACCAAATCAATCTCGATGAAACTTGAGATGTACCTAGCACCAAGTCTCCTCTTTCGATTGGTATAGCGCATACATCCCTATCGAACCTGGTACAAGACGTAGGAGCGCGCATATAGAGGTCTAATGGGCGCTTTTTATAACAGAAATGATCAATATGAGTAAATGAATGAAATTTTACCTATCTGAAACCAAATCAATCTCAATGAAACTTGACATGTGCCTAGCCCAAAGTCTTCTCTTTCGATTGGTATAGCGCATACATCCCTATCGAACCTGGTAGAAGAGGTAGGAGCGCGCGTATAGAGGTCTAATGGGCGCTTTTTATAGCAGAAATGATCAATATGAGGAAATGAATGAAATTTTACCTATCTGAAACCAAATCAATCTCAATGAAACTTGACATGTACCTAGCACCAAGTCTCCTCTTTCGATTGGTATAGCGCATACATCCCTATCGAACCTGGTAGAAGACGTAGGAACGCGAATATAGAGGTCTAATGGGCGCTTTTTATAGCAGAAATGATCAATATGAGTAAATGAATGAAATTTTACCTATCTGAAACCAAATCAATCTCGATGAAACTTGACATGTACCTAGCACAAAGTCTCCTCTTTCGATTGGTATAGCGCATACATCCCTATCGAACCTGGTACAAGACGTAGGAGCGCGCATATAGAGGTCTAATAGGCGCTTTTTATAACAGAAATGATCAATACGAGTAAATGAATGAAATTTTACCTATCTGAAACCAAATCAATCTCAATGAAACTTGACATGTGCCTAGCCCTAAGTCTTCTCTTTCGATTGGTATAGCGCATACATCCCTATCGAACCTGGTAGAAGAGGTAGGAGCGAGCGTATAGAGGTCTAATGGGCGCTTTTTATAGCAGAAATGATCAATATGAGGAAATGAATGAAATTTTACCTATCTGAAACCAAATCAATCTCGATGAAACTTGACATGTACCTAGCACCAAGACTCATCTTTCGATTGGTATAGCGCATACATCCCTATCGAACCTGGTAGAAGACGTAGGAACGCGAATATAGAGGTCTAATGGGCGCTTTTTATAGCAGAAATGATCAATATGAGTAAATGAATGTAATTTTACCTATCTGAAACCAAATCAATCTCGATGAAACTTGACATGTACCAAGCAGCAAGTCTCCTCTTTCGATTGGTATAGCGCATACATCCCTATCGAACATGGTAGAAGAAGTAGGAGCGCGCATATAGAGGTCTAATGGGCGCCTTTTATAGCAGAAATGATCAATATGAGTAAATGAATGAAATTTTACCTATCTGAAACCAAATCAATCTCGATGAAACTTGAGATGTACCTAGCACCAAGTCTCCTCTTTCGATTGGTATAGCGCATACATCCCTATCGAACTGGTAGAAGACGTAGGAACGCGAATATAGAGGTCTAATGGGCGCTTTTTATAGCAGAAATGATCAATATGAGTAAATGAATGAAATTTTACCTATCTGAAACCAAATCAATCTCGATGAAACTTGACATGTACCTAGCACAAAGTCTCCTCTTTCGATTGGTATAGCGCATACATCCCTATCGAACATGGTAGAAGAAGTAGGAGCGCGCATATAGAGGTCTAATGGGCGCCTTTTATAGCAGAAATGATCAATATGAGTAAATGAATGAAATTTTACCTATCTGAAACCAAATCAATCTCGATGAAACTTGAGATGTACCTAGCACCAAGTCTCCTCTTTCGATTGGTATAGCGCATACATCCCTATCGAACCTGGTACAAGACGTAGGAGCGCGCATATAGAGGTCTAATAGGCGCTTTTTATAACAGAAATGATCAATACGAGTAAATGAATGAAATTTTACCTATCTGAAACCAAATCAATCTCAATGAAACTTGACATGTGCCTAGCCCTAAGTCTTCTCTTTCGATTGGTATAGCGCATACATCCCTATCGAACCTGGTAGAAGAGGTAGGAGCGCGCGTATAGAGGTCTAATGGGCGCTTTTTATAGCAGAAATGATCAATATGAGGAAATGAATGAAATTTTACCTATCTGAAACCAAATCAATCTCGATGAAACTTGACATGTACCTAGCACCAAGTCTCATCTTTCGATTGGTATAGCGCATACATCCCTATCGAACCTGGTAGAAGACGTAGGAACGCGAATATAGATTTCTAATGGGCGCTTTTTATAGCAGAAATGATCAATATGAGTAATTGAATGTAATTTTACCTATCTGAAACCAAATCAATCTCGATGAAACTTGACATGTACCAAGCAGCAAGTCTCCTCTTCCGATTGGTATAGCGCATACATCCCTATCGAACATGGTAGAAGAAGTAGGAACGCGAATATAGAGGTCTAATGGGCGCTTTTTATAGCAGAAATGATCAATATGAGTAAATGAATGAAATTCTACCTATCTGAAACCAAATCAATCTCGATGAAACTTGACATGTACCTAGCACCAAATCTCCTCTTTCGATTGGTATAGCGCACACATCCCTATCGAACCTGGTAGAAGACGTAGGAACGCGAATATAGAGGTCTAATGGGCGCTTTTTATAGCAGAAATGATCAATATGAGTAAATGAATGAAATTCTACCTATCTGAAACCAAATCAATCTCGATGAAACTTGACATGTACCTTGCACAAAGTCTCCTCTTTCGATTGGTATAGCGCATACATCCCTATCGAACCTGGTAGAAGACGTAGGAACGCGAATATAGAGGTCTAATGGGCGCTTTTTATAGCAGAAATGATCAATATGAGTAAATGAATGAAATTCTACCTATCTGAAACCAAATCAATCTCGATGAAACTTGACATGTACCTAGCACAAAGTCTCCTCTTTCGATTGGTATAGCGCATACATCCCTATCGAACCTGGTAGAAGACGTAGGAGCGCGCATATAGAGGTCTAATGGGCGCTTAATTATAGCAGAAATGATCAATATGAGTAAATGAATGAATTTTACCTATCTGAAACCAAATCAATCTCGATGAAACTTGACATGTACCTAGCCCGAAGTCTCCTCTTTCGATTGGTATAGCGCATACATCCCTATCGAACCTGGTAGAAGAAGTAGGAGCGGTCTAATTTGCGCTTTTTATAGCAGAAATGATCAATATGAGTAAATGAATGAAATTTTACCTATCTGAAACCAAATCAATCTTGATGAAACTTGATATGTACCAAGCACCAAGTCTCCTCTTTCGATTGGTATAGCGCATACATCCCTATCGAACATGGTAGAAGAAGTAGGAGCGCGCATATATAGGTCTAATGGGCGCTTTTTATAGCAGAAATGATCAATATGAGTAAATGAATGAAATTTTACCTATCTGAAACCAAATCAATCTCGATGAAACTTGAGATGTACCTAGCACCAAGTCTCCTCTTTCGATTGGTATGGCGCATACATCCCTATCGAACCTGGTAGAAGACGTAGGAACGCGCATATAGAGGTCTAATGGGCGCTTTTTATAGCAGAAATGATCAACATGAGTAAATGAATGAAATTTTACCTATCTGAAACCAAATCAATCTCGATGAAACTTGACATGTACCTAGCACCAAGTCTCCTCTTTTGATTGGTATAGCGCATACATCCCTATCGAACCTGGTAGAAGAAGTAGGAGCGCGCATATAGAGGTCTAATGGGCGCTTTTTATAGCAGAAATGATCAATATGAGTAAATGAATGAAGTTTTACCTATCTGAAACCAAATCAATCTCAATGAAACTTGACATGTACTTAGCACCAAGTCTCCTCTTTTGATTGATATAGCGCATACATCCCTATCGAACATGGTAGAAGACGTAGGAGCGCGCATATAGAGGTTTAATGGGCGCTTTTTATAGCAGAAATGATCAATATGAGTAAATGAATGAAATTTTACCTATCTGAAACCAAATCAATCTCGATGAAACTTGAGATGTACCTAGCACCAAGTCTCCTCTTTCGATTGGTATAGCGCATACATTCCTATCGAACCTGGTACAAGACGTAGGAGCGCGCATATAGAGGTCTAATGGGCGCTTTTTATAACAGAAATGATCAATATGAGTAAATGAATGAAATTTTACCTATCTGAAACCAAATCAATCTCAATGAAACTTGACATGTGCCTAGCCCCAAGTCTTCTCTTTCGATTGGTATAGCGCATACATCCCTATCGAACCTGGTAGAAGAGGTAGGAGCGCGCGTATAGAGGTCTAATGGGCGCTTTTTATAGCAGAAATGATCAATATGAGGAAATGAATGAAATTTTACCTATCTGAAACCAAATCAATCTCAATGAAACTTGACATGTGCCTAGCCCCAAGTCTTCTCTTTCGATTGGTATAGCGCATACATCCCTATCGAACCTGGTAGAAGAGGTAGGAGCGCGCGTATAGAGGTCTAATGGGCGCTTTTTATAGCAGAAATGATCAATATGAGTAAATGAATGAAATTTTACCTATCTGAAACCAAATCAATCTCGATGAAACTTGACATGTTCCTAGCACAAAGTCTCCTCTTTCGATTGGTATAGCGCATACATCCCTATCGAACCTGGTAGAAGAAGTAGGAGCGGTCTAATTTGCGCTTTTTATAGCAGAAATGATCAATATGAGTAAATGAATGAAATTTTACCTATCTGAAACCAAATCAATCTTGATGAAACTTGATATGTACCAAGCACCAAGTCTCCTCTTTCGATTGGTATAGCGCATACATCCCTATCGAACATGGTAGAAGAAGTAGGAGCGCGCATATATAGGTCTAATGGGCGCTTTTTATAGCAGAAATGATCAATATGAGTAAATGAATGAAATTTTACCTATCTGAAACCAAATCAATCTCGATGAAACTTGAGATGTACCTAGCACCAAGTCTCCTCTTTCGATTGGTATGGCGCATACATCCCTATCGAACCTGGTAGAAGACGTAGGAGCGCGCATATAGAGGTCTAATGGGCGCTTTTTATAGCAGAAATGATCAATATGAGTAAATGAATGAAATTTTACCTATCTGAAACCAAATCAATCTCGATGAAACTTGACATGTACCTAGCACCAAGTCTCCCCTTTCGATTGGTATAGCGCATACATCCCTATCGAACCTGGTAGAAGAAGTAGGAGCGCGCATATAGAGGTCTAATGGGCGCTTTTTATAGCAGAAATGATCAATATGAGTAAATGAATGAAGTTTTACCTATCTGAAACAAAATCAATCTCGATGAAACTTGATATGTACTTAGCACCAAGTCTCCTCTTTTGATTGGTATAGCGCATACATCCCTATCGAACATGGTAGAAGACGTAGGAGCGCGCATATAGAGGTTTAATGGGCGCTTTTTATAGCAGAAATGATCAATATGAGTAAATGAATGAAATTTTACCTATCTGAAACCAAATCAATCTCGATGAAACTTGACATGTACCTACGACAAAGTCTCCTCTTTCGATTGGTATAGCGCATACATCCCTATCGAACCTGGTAGAAGACGTAGGAGCGCGCATATAGAGGTCTAATGGGCGCTTAATTATAGCAGAAATGATCAATATGAGTAAATGAATGAATTTTACCTATCTGAAACCAAATCAATCTCGATGAAACTTGACATGTACCTAGCCCCAAGTCTCCTCTTTCGATTGGTATAGCGCATACATCCCTATCGAACCTGGTACAAGACGTAGGAGCGGGCATATAGATGTCTAATGGGCGCTTTTTATAGCAGAAATGATCAATATGAGTAAATGAATGAAATTTTACCTATCTGAAACCAAATCAATCTCGATGAAACTTGACATGTGCCTAGCACCAAGTCTCCTCTTTCGATTGGTATAGCGCATACATCCCTATCGAACCTGGAAGAAGACTTACGTGCGCGCGTATAGAGGTCTAATGGGCGCTTTTTATAGCAGAAATGATCAATATGAATAAATGAATCATATTTTGCCTATCTGAAACCGAATCAATCTCGATGAAACTTGACATGTGCCTAGCCCCAAGTCTCCTCTTTCGATTGGTATAGCGCATACATCCCAATCGAACCTGGAAGAAGACGTAGTAGCGCGGATATAGAGGTCTAATGGGCTCTTAATTATAGCAGAAATGATCAATATGAGTAAATGAATGAAATTTTACCTATCTGAAACCAAATCAATCTCGATGAAACTTGAGATGTACCTAGCCCCAAGTCTCCTCTTTCGATTGGTATAGCGCATATATCCCTATCGAACATGGTAGAAGAAGTACGAGCGCGCATATAGAGGTCTAATGGGCGCTTTTTATAGCAGAAATGATCAATATGAGTAAATGAATGAAATTTTACCTATCTGAAACCAAATCAATCTCGATGAAACTTGAGATGTACCTAGCACCAAGTCTCCTCTTTCGATTGGTATGGCGCATACATCCCTATCGAACCTGGTAGAAGACGTAGGAGCGCGCATATAGAGGTCTAATGGGCTCCTTTTATAGCAGAAATGATCAATATGAGTAAATGAATGAAATTTTACCTATCTGAAACCAAATCAATCTCAATGAAACTTCACATGTACCTAGCACCAAGTCTCCTCTTTCGATTGGTATAGCGCATACATCCCTATCGAACCTGGTAGAAGACGTAGGAGCGCGCATATAGAGGTTTAATGGGCGCTTTTTATAGCAGAAATGATCAATATGAGTAAATGAATGAAATTTTACCTATCTGAAACCAAATCAATCTTCATGAAACTTGATATGTACCAAGCACCAAGTCTTTTCTTTCGATTGGTATAGCGCATACATCCCTATCGAACCTGGTAGAAGACGTAGGAGCGCGCATATAGAGGTCTAATGGGCGCTTTTTATAGCAGAAATGATCAATATGAGTAAATGAATGAAATTTTACCTATCTGCAACCAAATCAATCTCGATGAAACTTGATATGTACCTAGCCCCAAGTCTCCTCTTTCGATTGGTATAGCGAATACATCCCTATCGAACCTGGTAGAAGACGTAGGAGCGGGCACATAGAGGTCTAATTTGCGCTTTTTATAGCAGAAATGATCAATATGAGTAAATGAATGAAATTTTACCTATCTGAAACCAAATCAATCTTGATGAAACTTGATATGTACCAAGCACCAAGTCTTTTCTTTCGATTGGTATAGCGCATACATCCCTATCGAACCTGGTAGAAGAAGTAGGAGCGCGCATATAGAGGTCTAATGGGCGCTTTTTATAGCAGAAATGATCAATATGAGTAAATGAATGAAATTTTACCTATCTGCAACCAAATCAATCTCGATGAAACTTGATATGTACCTAGCCCCAAGTCTCTTCTTTCGATTGGTATAGCGAATACATCCCTATCGAACCTGGTAGAAGACGTAGGAGCGGGCACATAGAGGTCTAATTTGCGCTTTTTATTGCAGAAATGATCAATATGAGTAAATGAATGAAATTTTACCTATCTGAAACCAAATCAATCTTGATGAAACTTGATATGTACCAAGCAGCAAGTCTCCTCTTTTGATTGGTATAGCGCATACATCCCTATCGAACATGGTAGAAGAAGTAGGAGCGCGCATATAGAGGTCTAATGGGCGCCTTTTACAGCAGAAATGATCAATATGAGTAAATGAATGAAATTTTACCTATCTGAAACCAAATCAATCTCAATGAAACTTCACATGTACCTAGCACCAAGTCTCCTCTTTCGATTGGTATAGCGCATACATCCCTATCGAACCTGGTAGAAGACGTAGGAGCGCGCATATAGAGGTCTAATGGGCGCTTTTTATAGCAGAAATGATCAATATGAGTAAATGAATGAAGTTTTACCTATCTGAAACAAAATCCATCTCGATGAAACTTGAGATGTACCTAGCACCAAGTCTCCTCTTTTGATTGGTATAGCGCATACATCCCTATCGAACATGGTAGAAGACGTAGGAGCGCGCATATAGAGGTTTAATGGGCGCTTTTTATAGCAGAAATGATCAATATGAGTAAATGAATGAAATTTTACCTATCTGAAACCAAATCAATCTTCATGAAACTTGATATGTACCAAGCACCAAGTCTTTTCTTTCGATTGGTATAGCGCATACATCCCTATCGAACCTGGTAGAAGACGTAGGAGCGCGCATATAGAGGTCTAATGGGCGCTTTTTATAGCAGAAATGATCAATATGAGTAAATGAATGAAATTTTACCTATCTGCAACCAAATCAATCTCGATGAAACTTGATATGTACCTAGCCCCAAGTCTCTTCTTTCGATTGGTATAGCGAATACATCCCTATCGAACCTGGTAGAAGACGTAGGAGCGGGCACATAGAGGTCTAATTTGCGCTTTTTATTGCAGAAATGATCAATATGAGTAAATGAATGAAATTTTACCTATCTGAAACCAAATCAATCTTGATGAAACTTGATATGTACCAAGCAGCAAGTCTCCTCTTTCGATTGGTATAGCGCATACATCCCTATCGAACATGGTAGAAGAAGTAGGAGCGCGCATATAGAGGTCTAATGGGCGCCTTTTACAGCAGAAATGATCAATATGAGTAAATGAATGAAATTTTACCTATCTGAAACCAAATCAATCTCGATGAAACTTGAGATGTACCTAGCACCAAGTCTCCTCTTTCGATTGGTATAGCGCATACATCCCTATCGAACCTGGTATAAGACGTAGGAGCGCGCATATAGAGGTCTAATGGGCACTTTTTATAGCAGAAATGATCAATATTAGTAAATGAATGAAATTTTACCTATCTGAAACCAAATCAATCTTCATGAAACTTGATATATACCTAGCCCAAAGTCTCTTCTTTCGATTGGTATAGCGAATACATCCCTATCGAACCTGGTAGAAGAGGTAGGAGCGGGCACATAGAGGTCTAATTTGCGCTTTTTATAGCAGAAATGATCAATATGAGTAAATGAATGAAATTTTACCTATCTGAATACAAATCAATCTTGATGAAACTTGATATGTAGCAAGCAGCAAGTCTCCTCTTTCGATTGGTATAGCGCATACATCCCTATCGAACATGGTAGAAGAAGTAGGAGCGCGCATATAGAGGTCTAATGGGCGCCTTTTATAGCAGAAATGATCAATATGAGTAAATGAATGAAATTTTACCTATCTGAAACCAAATCAATCTCGATGAAACTTGAGATGTACCTAGCACCAAGTCTCCTCTTTCGATTGGTATAGCGCATACATCCCTATCGAACCTGGTACAAGACGTAGGAGCGCGCATATAGAGGTCTAATGGGCGCTTTTTATAACAGAAATGATCAATATGAGTAAATGAATGAAATTTTACCTATCTGAAACCAAATCAATCTCAATGAAACTTGACATGTGCCTAGCCTCAAGTCTCCTCTTTCGATTGGTATAGCGCATACATCCCTATCGAACCTGGTAGAAGACGTAGGAACGCGAATATAGAGGTCTAATGGGCGCTTTTTATAGCAGAAATGATCAATATGAGTAAATGAATGAAATTTTACCTATCTGAAACCAAATCAATCTCGATGAAACTTGACATGTACCTCGCACAAAGTCTCCTCTTTCGATTGGTATAGCGCATACATCCCTATCGAACCTGGTAGAAGACGTAGGAGCGCGCATATAGAGGTCTAATGGGCGCTTAATTATAGCAGAAATGATCAATATGAGTAAATGAATGAATTTTACCTATCTGAAACCAAATCAATCTCGATGAAACTTGACATGTACCTAGCCCCAAGTCTCCTCTTTCGATTGGTATAGCGCATACATCCCTATCGAACCTGGTAGAAGAAGTAGGAGCGGTCTAATTTGCGCTTTTTATGGCAGAAATGATCAATATGATTAAATGAATGAAATTTTACCTATCTGAAACCAAATCAATCTTGATGAAACTTGATATGTACCAAGCACCAAGTCTCCTCTTTCGATTGGTATAGCGCATACATCCCTATCGAACATGGTAGAAGAAGTAGGAGCGCGCATATATAGGTCTAATGGGCGCTTAATTATAGCAGAAATGATCAATATGAGTAAATGAATGAATTTTACCTATCTGAAACCAAATCAATCTCGATGAAACTTGACATGTACCTAGCCCCAAGTCTCCTCTTTCGATTGGTATAGCGCATACATCCCTATCGAACCTGGTAGAAGAAGTAGGAGCGGTCTAATTTGCGCTTTTTATGGCAGAAATGATCAATATGAGTAAATGAATGAAATTTTACCTATCTGAAACCAAATCAATCTTGATGAAACTTGATATGTACCAAGCACCAAGTCTCCTCTTTCGATTGGTATAGCGCATACATCCCTATTGAACCTGGTAGAAGACGTAGGAGCGCGCATATAGAGGTCTAATGGGCGCTTTTTATAGCAGAAATGATCAATATGAGTAAATGAATGAAATTTTACCTATCTGCAACCAAATCAATCTCGATGAAACTTGATATGTACCTAGCACCAAGTCTCCTCTTTCGATTGGTATAGCGCATACATCCCTATCGAACCTGGTAGAAGACGTAGGAGCGGGCACATAGAGGTCTAATTTGCGCTTTTTATAGCAGAAATGATCAATATGAGTAAATGAATGAAATTTTACCTATCTGAAACCAAATCAATCCTGATGAAACTTGACATGTAACAAGCAGCAAGTCTCCTCTTTCGATTGGTATAGCGCATACATCCCTATCGAACATGGTAGAAGAAGTTGGAGCGCGCATATATAGGTCTAATGGGCGCTTTTTATAGCAGAAATGATCAATATGAGTAAATGAATGAAATTTTACCTATCTGAAACCAAATCAATCTCGATGAAACTTGACATGTACCTAGCACCAAGTCTCTTCTTTCGATTGGTATGGCGCATACATCCCTATCGAACCTGGTAGAAGACGTAGGAGCGCGCATATAGAGGTCTAATGGGCGCTTTTTATAGCAGAAATGATCAATATGAGTAAATGAATGAAATTTTACCTATCTGAAACCAAATCAATCTCGATGAAACTTGACATGTACCTAGCACCAAGTCTCCTCTTTCGATTGGTATAGCGCATACATCCCTATCGAACCTGGTAGAAGACGTAGGAGCGCGCATATAGAGGTCTAATGGGAGCTTTTTATAGCAGAAATGATCAATATGAGTAAATGAATGAAGTTTTACCTATCTGAAAAAAAATCAATCTCGATAAAACTTGACATGTACTTAGCACCACGTCTCCTCTTTTGATTGGTATAGCGCATACATCCCTATCGAACATGGTAGAAGACGTAGGAGCGCGCATATAGAGGTTTAATGGGCGCTTTTTATAGCAGAAATGATCAATATGAGTAAATGAATGAAATTTTACCTATCTGAAACCAAATCAATCTCAATGAAACTTGACATGTACCTACCACAAAGTCTCCTCTTTCGATTGGTATAGCGCATACATCCCTATCGAACCTGGTAGAAGACGTAGGAGCGCGCATATAGGGGTCTAATGGGCGCTTAATTATAGCAGAAATGATCAATATGAGTAAATGAATGAATTTTACCTATCTGAAACCAAATCAATCTCGATGAAACTTAACATGTACCTAGCCCCAAGTCTCCTCTTTCGATTGGTATAACGCATACATCCCTATCGAACCTGGTACAAGACGTAGGAGCGGGCATATAGAGGTCTAATTTGCGCTTTTTATAGCAGAAATGATCAATATGAGTAAATGAATGAAATTTTACCTATCTGAAACAAAATCAATCTTCATGAAACTTGATATGTACCAAGCACCAAGTCTCATCTTTCGATTGGTATAGCGCATACATCCCTATCGAACCTGGTAGAAGACGTAGGAGCGCGCATATAGAGGTCTAATGGGCGCTTTTTATAGCAGAAATGATCAATATGAGTAAATGAATGAAATTTTACCTATCTGAAACAAAATCAATCTCGATGAAACTTGATATGTACCTAGCCCCAAGTCTCCTCTTTCGATTGGTATACCGCATACATCCCTGTCGAACCTGGTACAAGACGTAGGAGCGCACGTATAGAGGTCTAATGGGCGCTTTTTATAGCAGAATTGATCAATATGAGTAAATGAATGAAATTTTACCTATTTGAAACCAAATCAATCTCGATGAAACTTGACATGTGCCTAGCACCAAGTCTCCTCTTTCGATTGGTATAGCGCATACATCCCTATCGAACCTGGAAGAAGACTTACGTGCGCGCGTATAGAGGTCTAATGGGCGCTTTTTATAGCAGAAATGATCAATATGAATAAATGAATCATATTTTGCCTATCTGAAACCGAATCAATCTCGATGAAACTTGACATGTGCCTAGCCCCAAGTCTCCTCTTTCGATTGGTATAGCGCATACATCCCAATCGAACCTGGAAGAAGACTTACGTGCGCGCGTATAGAGGTCTAATGGGCGCTTTTTATAGCAGAAATGATCAATATGAGTAAATGAATGAAATTTTACCTATCTGAAACCAAATCAATCTCGATGAAACTTGACATGTACCTAGCCTCAAGTCTCCTCTTTCGATTGGTATAGCGCATACATCCCAAAGGATCCTGGAAGAAGACGTAGTAGCGCGCGTATAGAGGTCTAATGGGCGCTTTTTATAGCAGAAATGATCAATATGAATAAATGAATGAAATTTTACCTATCTGAAACCAAATCAATCTCGATGAAACTTGAGATGTACCTAGCCCCAAGTCTCCTCTTTCGATTGGTATAGCGCATACATCCCTATCGAACCTGGTACAAGACGTAGGAGCGTGCGTATAGAGGTCTAATGGGCGCTTTTTATAGCAGAAATGATCAGTATGTGTAAATGAATGAAATTTTACCTATCTGAAACCAAATCAATGTCGATGAAACTTGACATGTACCTAGCACCAAGTCTCCTCTTTCGATTGGTATAGCGCATACATCCCTATCGAACCTGGTACAAGACGTAGGAGCGCGCGTATAGAGGTCTAATGGGCGCTTTTTATAGCAGAAATGATCAATATGAATAAATGAATGAAATTTTACCTATCTGAAACCAAATCAATCTCGATGAAACTTGACATGTATCTAGCCCCAAGTCTCCTCTTTTGATTGGTATAGCGCATACATCCCTATCGAACCTGGTACAAGAGGTAGGAGCGCGCGTATAGAGGTCTAATGGGCGCTTTTTATAGCAGAAATGATCAATATGAATAAATGAATGAAATTTTACCTATCTGAAACCAAATCAATCTCGATGAAACTTGACATGTACCTAGCCTCAAGTCTCCTCTTTCGATTGGTATAGCGCATACATCCCAAAGGATCCTGGAAGAAGACGTAGTAGCGCGCGTATAGAGGTCTAATGGGCGCTTTTTATAGCAGAAATGATCAATATGAATAAATGAATGAAATTTTACCTATCTGAAACCAAATCAATCTCGATGAAACTTGAGATGTACCTAGCCCCAAGTCTCCTCTTTCGATTGGTATAGCGCATACATCCCTATCGAACCTGGTACAAGACGTAGGAGCGTGCGTATAGAGGTCTAATGGGCGCTTTTTATAGCAGAAATGATCAGTATGTGTAAATGAATGAAATTTTACCTATCTGAAACCAAATCAATGTCGATGAAACTTGACATGTACCTAGCACCAAGTCTCCTCTTTCGATTGGTATAGCGCATACATCCCTATCGAACCTGGTACAAGACGTAGGAGCGCGCGTATAGAGGTCTAATGGGCGCTTTTTCTAGCAGAAATGATCAATATGAGTAAATGAATGAAATTTTACCTATCTGAAACCAAATCAATCTCGATGAAACTTGACATGTACCTAGCCCCAAGTCTCTTATTTCGATTGGTATAGCGCAGATATGTAAAATTTCATTCATTTACCTATCGAACCTGGAAGAAGACCTAGGTGCGGGCGTATAGAGGTCTAATGGGCGCTTTTTATAGCAGAAATGATCAATATCAATAAATGAATTATATTTTGCCTATCTGAAACCGAATCAATCTCGATTAAACTTGACATGTACCTAGCCCCAAGTCTCCTCTTTCGATTGGTATAGCGCATACATCCCTATCGAACCTGGTAGAAGACGTAGGAGCGCGCGTATAGAGGTCTAATGGGCGCTTTTTATAGCAGAAATGATCAATATGAATAAATGAATGAAATTTTACCTATCTGAAACCAAATCAATCTCGATGAAACTTGAGATGTACCTAGACCCAAGTCTCTTCTTTCGATTGGTATAGCGCATACATCCCTATCGAACCTGGAAGAAGACCTAGGTGCGCGCGTATAGAGGTCTAATGGGCGCTTTTTATGGCAGAAATGATCAATATGAATAAATGAATCATATTTTGCCTATCTGAAACCGAATCAATCTCGATGAAACTTGACATGTACCTAGCCCCAATTCTCCTCTTTCGATTGGTATAGCGCATACATCCCAAACGAACCTGGAAGAAGACGTAGTAGCGCGCGTATAGCGGTCTAATGGGCGCTTTTTATAGCAGAAATGATCAATATGAGTAAATGAATGAAATTTTACATATCTGAAACCAAATCAATCTCGATAAAACTTGACATGTACCTAGCCCCAAGTCTCCTCTTTCGATTGGTATAACGCATACATCCCTATCGAACCTGGTACAAGAGGTAGGAGCGCGCGTATAGAGGTCTAATGGGCGCTTTTTATAGCAGAAATGATCAATATGAGTAAATGAATGAAATTTTACCTATCTGAAACCAAATCAATCTCGATGAAACTTGACATGTACCTAGCCCCAAGTCTCTTATTTCGATTGGTATAGCGCATACATCCTTGTCGAACCTGGAAGAAGACCTAGGTGCGGGCGTATAGAGGTCTAATGGGCGCTTTTTATAGCAGAAATAATCAATATGAGTAAATGAATGAAATTTTACCTATCTGAAACCAAATCAATCTCGATGAAACTTGACATGTACCTAGCCCCAAGTCTCTTATTTCGATTGGTATAGCGCATACATCCTTGTCGAACCTGGAAGAAGACCTAGGTGCGGGCGTATAGAGGTCTAATGGGCGCTTTTTATAGCAGAAATGATCAATATGAATAAATGAATCATATTTTGCCTATCTGAAACCGAATCAATCTCGATGAAACTTGACATGTCTCAAGTCTCCTCTTTCGATTGGTATAGCGCATACATCCCAAACGAACCTGGAAGAAGACGTAGTAGCGCGCGTATAGAGGTCTAATGGGCGCTTTTTATAGCAGAAATGATCAATATGAGTAAATGAATGAAATTTTACCTATCTGAAACCAAATCAATCTCGATGAAACTTGACATGTACCTAGCCCCAAGTCTCCTCTTTCGATTGGTATAGCGCATACATCCCTATCGAACCTGGTACAAGACGTAGGAGCGTGCGTATAGAGGTCTAATGGGCGCTTTTTATAGCAGAAATGATCAATATTAGTAAATGAATGAAATTTTACCTATCTGAAACCAAATCAATGTCGATGAAACTTGACATGTACCTAGCCCCAAGTCTCTTCTTTCGATTGGTATAGCGCATACATCCCTATCGAACCTGGTACAAGACGTAGGAGCGCGCGTATAGAGGTCTAATGGGCGCTTTTTATAGCAGAAATGATCAATATGAATAAATGAATCATATTTTGCCTATCTGAAACCGAATCAATCTCGATGAAACTTGACATGTCTCAAGTCTCCTCTTTCGATTGGTATAGCGCATACATCCCAAACGAACCTGGAAGAAGACGTAGTAGCGCGCGTATAGAGGTCTAATGGGCGCTTTTTATAGCAGAAATGATCAATATGAGTAAATGAATGAAATTTTACCTATCTGAAACCAAATCAATCTCGATGAAACTTGACATGTACCTAGCCCCAAGTCTCCTCTTTCGATTGGTATAGCGCATACACCCCTATCGAACCTGGTACAAGACGTAGGAGCGTGCGTATAGAGGTCTAATGGGCGCTTTTTATAGCAGAAATGATCAATATTAGTAAATGAATGAAATTTTACCTATCTGAAACCAAATCAATGTCGATGAAACTTGACATGTACCTAGCCCCAAGTCTCTTCTTTCGATTGGTATAGCGCATACATCCCTATCGAACCTGGTACAAGACGTAGGAGCGCGCGTATAGAGGTCTAATGGGCGCTTTTTATAGCAGAAATGATCAATATGAGTAAATGAATGAAATTTTACCTATCTGAAACCAAATCAATCTCGATGAAACTTGACATGTACCTAGCCCCAAGTCTCTTATTTCGATTGGTATAGCGCAGATAGGTAAAATTTCATTCATTTACCTATCGAACCTGGAAGAAGACCTAGGTACGGGAGTATAGAGGTCTAATGGGCGCTTTTTATAGCAGAAATGATCAATATCAATAAATGAATCATATTTTGCCTATCTGAAACCGAATCAATCTCGATGAAACTTGACATGTACCTAGCCCCAAGTCTCCTCTTTCGATTGGTATAGCGCATACATCCCTATCGAACCTGGTACAAGACGTAGGAGCGCGCGTATAGAGGTCTAATGGGCGCTTTTTATAGCAGAAATGATCAATATGAATAAATGAATGAAATTTTACCTATCTGAAACGAAATCAATCTCGATGAAACTTGAGATGTACCTAGCCCCAAGTCTCTTCTTTCGATTGGTATAGCGCATACATCCCTATCGAACCTGGTACAAGACGTAGGAGCGCGCGTATAGAGGTCTAATGGGCGCTTTTTAAAGCAGAATTGATCAATATGACTAAATGAATGAAATTTTACCCATCTGAAACCAAATCAATCTCGATGAAACTTGACATGTACCTAGCCCCAAGTCTCTTCTTTCGATTGGTATAGCGCATACATCCCTATCGAACCTGGAAGAAGACCTAGGTGCGCGCGTATAGAGGTCTAATGGGCGCTTTTTATGGCAGAAATGATCAATATGAATAAATGAATCATATTTTGCCTATCTGAAACCGAATCAATCTCGATGAAACTTGACATGTACCTAGCCCCAATTCTCCTCTTTCGATTGGTATAGCGCATACATCCCAAACGAACCTGGAAGAAGACGTAGTAGCGCGCGTATAGAGGTCTAATGGGCGCTTTTTATGGCAGAAATGATCAATATGAGTAAATGAATGAAATTTTACATATCTGAAACCAAATCAATCTCGATAAAACTTGACATGTACCTAGCCCCAAGTCTCCTCTTTCGATTGGTATAACGCATACATCCCTATCGAACCTGGTACAAGACGTAGGAGCGCGCGTATAGAGGTCTCATGGGCGCTTTTTATAGCAGAAATGATCAATATGAGTAAATGAATGAAATTTTACCTATCTGAAACCAAATCAATCTCGATGAAACTTGACATGTACCTAGCCCCAAGTCTCTTATTTCGATTGGTATAGCGAAGATAGGTAAAATTTCATTCATTTACCTATCGAACCTGGAAGAAGACCTAGGTGCGGGCGTATAGAGGTCTAATGGGCGCTTTTTATAGCAGAAATGATCAATATGAATAAATGAATCATATATTGCCTATCTGAAACCGAATCAATCTCGATGAAACTTGACATGTACCTAGCCCCAATTCTCCTC
The DNA here is from genome assembly GCA_028142955.1 of Pinctada fucata. Taxonomy (NCBI): domain Eukaryota; kingdom Metazoa; phylum Mollusca; class Bivalvia; order Pterioida; family Pteriidae; genus Pinctada; species Pinctada fucata. Next base: position 26,622,004 of record AP027110.1, on the reverse strand, counting down.
TTTCGATTGGTATAGCGCATACATCCCAAAGGAACCTGGAAGAAGACGTAGTAGCGCGCGTATAGAGGTCTAATGGGCGCTTTTTATGGCAGAAATGATCAATATGAGTAAATGAATGAAATTTTACCTATCTGAAACCAAATCAATCTCGATGAAACTTGACATGTACCTAGCCCCAAGTCTCTTCTTTCGATTGGTATAGCGCATACATCCCTATCGAACCTGGTACAAGACGTAGGAGCGCGCGTATAGAGGTCTAATGGGCGCTTTTTATAGCAGAAATGATCAATATGAGTAAATGAATGAAATTTTACCTATCTGAAACCAAATCAATCTCGATGAAACTTGACATGTACCTAGCCCCAAGTCTCTTATTTCGATTGGTATAGCGCATACATCCCTATCGAACCTGGAAGAAGACCTAGGTGCGGGCGTATAGAGGTCTAATGGGCGCTTTTTATAGCAGAAATGATCAATATGAATAAATGAATCATATTTTGCCTACCTGAAACCGAATCAATCTCGATGAAACTTGACATGTCTCAAGTCTCCTCTTTCGATTGGTATAGCGCATACATCCCAAACGAACCTGGAAGAAGACGTAGTAGCGCGCGTATAGAGGTCTAATGGGCGCTTTTTATAGCAGAAATGATCAATATGAGTAAATGAATGAAATTTTACCTATCTGAAACCAAATCAATCTCGATGAAACTTGACATGTACCTAGCCCCAAGTCTCCTCTTTCGATTGGTATAGCGCATACATCCCTATCGAACCTGGTACAAGACGTAGGAGCGTGCGTATAGAGGTCTAATGGGCGATTTTTATATCAGAAATGATCAATATGAGTAAATGAATGAAATTTTACCTATCTGAAACCAAATCAATCTCGATGAAACTTGACATGTACCTAGCCCCAAGTCTCCTCTTTCGATTGGTATAGCGCATACATCCCTATCGAACCTGGTACAAGACGTAGGAGCGCGCGTATAGAGGTCTAATGGGCGCTTTTTATAGCAGAAATGATCAATATGAGTAAATGAATGAAATTTTACCTATCTGAAACCAAATCAATCTCGATGAAACTTGACATGTACCTAGCCCCAAGTCTCTTATTTCGATTGGTATAGCGCATACATCCCTATCGAACCTGGAAGAAGACCTAGGTGCGGGCGTATAGAGGTCTAATGGGCGCTTTTTATAGCAGAAATGATCAATATGAATAAATGAATCATATTTTGCCTACCTGAAAACGAATCAATCTCGATGAAACTTGACATGTCTCAAGTCTCCTCTTTCGATTGGTATAGCGCATACATCCCAAACGAACCTGGAAGAAGAGGTAGTAGCGCGCGTATAGAGGTCTAATGGGCGCTTTTTATAGCAGAAATGATCAATATGAGTAAATGAATGAAATTTTACCTATCTGAAACCAAATCAATCTCGATGAAACTTGACATGTACCTAGCCCCAAGACTCCTCTTTCGATTGGTATAGCGCATACATCCCTATCGAACCTGGTATAAGACGTAGGAGCGTGCGTATAGAGGTCTAATGGGCGATTTTTATAGCAGAAATGATCAATATGAGTAAATGAATGAAATTTTACCTATCTGAAACCAAATCAATGTCAATGAAACTTGACATGTACCTAGCACCAAGTCTCCTCTTTCGATTGGTATAGCGCATACATCCCTATCGAACCTGGTACAAGACGTAGGAGCGCGCGTATAGAGGTCTAATGGGCGCTTTTTATAGCAGAAATGATCAATATGAGTAAATGAATGAAATTTTACCTATCTGAAATCAAATCAATCTCGATGAAACTTGACATGTACCTAGCCCCAAGTCTCTTATTTCGATTGGTATAGCGCATACATCCTTATCGAACCTGGAAGAAGACCTAGGTGCGGGCGTATAGAGGTCTAATGGGCGCTTTTTATAGCAGAAATGATCAATATGAGTAAATGAATCATATTTTGCCTATCTGAAACCGAATCAATCTCGATGAAACTTGACATGTCTCAAGTCTCCTCTTTCGATTGGTATAGCGCATACATCCCAAACGAACCTGGAAGAAGACGTAGTAGCGCGCGTATAGAGGTCTAATGGGCGCTTTTTATAGCAGAAATGATCAATATGAGTAAATGAATGAAATTTTACCTATCTGAAACCAAATCAATCTCGATGAAACTTGACATGAACCTAGCCCCAAGTCTCCTCTTTCGATTGGTATAGCGCATACATCCCTATCGAACCTGGTACAAGACGTAGCAGCGCGCGTATAGAGGTCTAATGGGCGCTTTTTATAGCAGAAATGATCAATATGAGTAAATGAATGAAATTTTACCTATCTGAAACCAAATCAATCTCGATGAAACTTGACATGTACCTAGCCCCAAGTCTCTTATTTCGATTGGTATAGCGCAGATAGGTAAAATTTCATTCATTTACCTATCGAACCTGGAAGAAGACCTAGGTACGGGAGTATAGAGGTCTAATGGGCGCTTTTTATAGCAGAAATGATCAATATCAATAAATGAATCATATTTTGCCTATCTGAAACCGAATCAATCTCGATGAAACTTGACATGTACCTAGCCCCAAGTCTCCTCTTTCGATTGGTATAGCGCATACATCCCTATCGAACCTGGTACAAGACGTAGGAGCGCGCGTATAGAGGTCTAATGGGCACTTTTTATAGCAGAAATGATCAATATGAATAAATGAATGAAATTTTACCTATCTGAAACGAAATCAATCTCGATGAAACTTGAGATGTACCTAGCCCCAAGTCTCTTCTTTCGATTGGTATAGCGCATACATCCCTATCGAACCTGGTACAAGACGTAGGAGCGCGCGTATAGAGGTCTAATGGGCGCTTTTTAAAGCAGAATTGATCAATATGACTAAATGAATGAAATTTTACCCATCTGAAACCAAATCAATCTCGATGAAACTTGACATGTACCTAGCCCCAAATCTCTTCTTTCGATTGGTATAGCGCATACATCCCTATCGAACCTGGAAGAAGACCTAGGTGCGCGCGTATAGAGGTCTAATGGGCGCTTTTTATGGCAGAAATGATCAATATGAATAAATGAATCATATTTTGCCTATCTGAAACCGAATCAATCTCGATGAAACTTGACATGTACCTAGCCCCAATTCTCCTCTTTCGATTGGTATAGCGCATACATCCCAAACGAACCTGGAAGAAGACGTAGTAGCGCGCGTATAGAGGTCTAATGGGCGCTTTTTATAGCAGAAATGATCAATATGAGTAAATGAATGAAATTTTACATATCTGAAACCAAATCAATCTCGATAAAACTTGACATGTACCTAGCCCCAAGTCTCCTCTTTCGATTGGTATAACGCATACATCCCTATCGAACCTGGTACAAGACGTAGGAGCGCGCGTATAGAGGTCTCATGGGCGCTTTTTATAGCAGAAATGATCAATATGAGTAAATGAATGAAATTTTACCTATCTGAAACCAAATCAATCTCGATGAAACTTGACATGTACCTAGCACCAAGTCTCCTCTTTCGATTGGTATAGCGCATACATCCCTATCGAACCTGGTACAAGACGTAGATGCGCGCGTATAGAGGTCTAATGGGCGCTTTTTATAGCAGAAATGATCAATATGAGTAAATGAATGAAATTTTACCTATCTGAAACCAAATCAATCTCGATGAAACTTGACATGTACCTAGCCCCAAGTCTCTTATTTCGATTGGTATAGCGCAGATAGGTAAAATTTCATTCATTTACCTATCGAACTTGGAAGAAGACCTAGGTGCGGGAGTATAGAGGTCTAATGGGCGCTTTTTATAGCAGAAATCATCAATATCAATAAATGAATCATATTTTGCCTATCTGAAACCGAATCAATCTCGATGAAACTTGACATGTACCTAGCCCCAAGTCTCCTCTTTCGATTGGTATAGCGCATACATCCCTATCGAACCTGGTACAAGACGTAGGAGCGCGCGTATAGAGGTCTAATGGGCGCTTTTTATAGCAGAAATGATCACTATGAATAAATGAATGAAATTTTACCTATCTGAAACCAAATCAATCTCGATGAAACTTGAGATGTACCTCGCCCCAAGTCTCCTCTTTCGATTGGTATAGCGCATACATCCCTATCGAACCTGGTACAAGAGGTAGGACCGCGCGTATAGAGGTCTAATGGGCGCTTTTTATAGCAGAATTGATCAATATGACTAAATGAATGAAATTTTACCCATCTGAAACCAAATCAATCTCGATGAAACTTGACATGTACCTAGCCCCAATTCTCCTCTTTCGATTGGTATAGCGCATACATCCCAAACGAACCTGGAAGAAGACGTAGTAGCGCGCGTATAGAGGTCTAATGGGCGCTTTTTATAGCAGAAATGATCAATATGAGTAAATGAATGAAATTTTACCTATCTGAAACCAAATCAATCTCGATGAAACTTGACATGTACCTAGCCCCAAGTCTCCTCTTTCGATTGGTATAACGCATACATCCCTATCGAACCTGGTACAAGACGTAGGAGCGCGCGTATAGAGGTCTAATGGGCGCTTTTTATAGCAGAAATGATCAATATGAGTAAATGAATGAAATTTTACCTATCTGAAACCAAATCAATCTCGATGAAACTTGACATGTACCTAGCCCCAAGTCTCTTATTTCGATTGGTATAGCGCAGATAGGTAAAATTTCATTCATTTACCTATCGAACCTGGAAGAAGACCTAGGTGCGGGCGTATAGAGGTCTAATGGGCGCTTTTTATAGCAGAAATGATCAATATGAATAAATGAATCATATATTGCCTATCTGAAACCGAATCAATCTCGATGAAACTTGACATGTACCTAGCCCCAAGTCTCCTCTTTCGATTGGTATAGCGCATACATCCCAAAGGAACCTGGAAGAAGACGTAGTAGCGCGCGTATAGAGGTCTAATGGGCGCTTTTTATAGCAGAAATGATCAATATGAGTAAATGAATGAAATTTTACCTATCTGAAACCAAATCAATCTCGATAAAACTTGACATGTACCTAGCCCCAAGTCTCCTCTTTCGATTGGTATAGCGCATACATCCCTATCGAACCTGGTACAAGACGTAGGAGCGCGCGTATAGAGGTCTAATGGGCGCTTTTTATAGCAGAAATGATCAATATGAGTAAATGAATGAAATTTTACCTATCTGAAACCAAATCAATCTCGATGAAACTTGACATGTTCCTAGCCCCAAGTCTCTTATTTCGATTGGTATAGCGCATACATCCTTATCGAACCTGGATGAAGACCTAGGTGCGGGCGTATAGAGGTCTAATGGGCGCTTTTTATAGCAGAAATGATCAATATGAATAAATGAATCATATTTTGCCTATCTGAAACTGAATCAATCTCGATGAAACTTGACATGTCTCAAGTCTCCTCTTTCGATTGGTATAGCGCATACATCCCAAACGAACCTGGAAGAAGACGTAGTAGCGCGCGTATAGAGATCTAATGGGCGCTTTTTATAGCAGAAATGATCAATATGAGTAAATGAATGAAATTTTACCTATCTGAAACCAAATCAATCTCGATGAAACTTGACATGTACCTAACCCCAAGTCTCCTCTTTCGATTGGTATAGCGCATACATCCCTATCGAACCTGGTACAAGACGTAGGAGCGTGCGTATAGAGGTCTAATGGGCGCTTTTTATAGCAGAAATGATCAATATGAGTAAATGAATGAAATTTTACCTATCTGAAACCAAATCAATGTCGATGAAACTTGACATGTACCTAGCACCAAGTCTCCTCTTTCGATTGGTATAGCGCATACATCCCTATCGAACCTGGTACAAGACGTAGGAGCGCGCGTATAGAGGTCTAATGGGCGCTTTTTATAGCAGAAATGATCAATATGAGTAAATGAATGAAATTTTACCTATCTGAAACCAAATCAATCTCGATGAAACTTGACATGTACCTAGCCCCAAGTCTCTTATTTCGATTGGTATAGCGCAGATAGGTAAAATTTCATTCATTTACCTATCGAACCTGGAAGAAGACCTAGGTGCGGGCGTATAGAGGTCTAATTGGCGCTTTTTATAGCAGAAATGATCAATATGAATAAATGAATCATATATTGCCTATCTGAAACCGAATCAATCTCGATGAAACTTGACATGTACCTAGCCCCAAGTCTCCTCTTTCGATTGGTATAGCGCATACATCCCAAAGGAACCTGGAAGAAGACGTAGTAGCGCGCGTATAGAGGTCTAATGGGCGCTTTTTATAGCAGAAATGATCAATATGAGTAAATGAATGAAATTTTACCTATCTGAAACCAAATCAATCTCGATAAAACTTGACATGTACCTCGCCCCAAGTCTCCTCTTTCGATTGGTATAGCGCATACATCCCTATCGAACCTGGTACAAGACGTAGGAGCGCGCGTATAGAGGTCTAATGGGCGCTTTTTATAGCAGAAATGATCAATATGAGTAAATGAATGAAATTTTACCTATCTGAAACCAAATCAATGTCGATGAAACTTGACATGTACCTAGCACCAAGTCTCCTCTTTCGATTGGTATAGCGCATACATCCCTATCGAACCTGGTACAAGACGTAGGAGCGCGCGTATAGAGGTCTATTGGGCGCTTTTTATAGCAGAAATGATCAATATGAGTAAATGAATGAAATTTTACCTATCTGAAACCAAATCAATCTCGATGAAACTTGACATGTACCTAGCCCCAAGTCTCTTATTTCGATTGGTATAGCGCAGATAGGTAAAATTTCATTCATTTACCTATCGAATCTGGAAGAAGACCTAGGTGCGGGAGTACAGAGGTCTAATGGGCGCTTTTTATAGCAGAAATGATCAATATCAATAAATGAATCATATTTTGCCTATCTGAAACCAAATCAATCTCGATGAAACTTGACATGTACCTAGCCCCAAGTCTCTTATTTCGATTGGTATAGCGCATACATCCCTATCGAACCTGGTACAAGACGTAGGAGCGCGCGTATAGAGGTCTATTGGGCGCTTTTTATAGCAGAAATGATCAATATGAGTAAATGAATGAAATTTTACCTATCTGAAACCAAATCAATCTCGATGAAACTTGACATGTACCTAGCCCCAAGTCTCTTATTTCGATTGGTATAGCGCAGATAGGTAAAATTTCATTCATTTACCTATCGAACCTGGAAGAAGACCTAGGTGCGGGAGTACAGAGGTCTAATGGGCGCTTTTTATAGCAGAAATGATCAATATCAATAAATGAATCATATTTTGCCTATCTGAAACCAAATCAATCTCGATGAAACTTGACATGTACCTAGCCCCAAGTCTCCTCTTTCGATTGGTATAGCGCATACATCCCTATCGAACCTGGTACAAGACGTAGGAGCGCGCGTATAGAGGTCTAATGGGCGCTTTTTATAGCAGAAATGATCAATATGAATAAATGAATGAAATTTTACCTATCTGAAACCAAATCAATCTCGATGAAACTTGACATGTACCTAGCCCCAAGTCTCTTCTTTCGATTGGTATAGCGCATACATCCCTATCGAACCTGGTACAAGACGTAGGAGCGCGCGTATAGAGGTCTAATGGGCGCTTTTTATAGCAGAAATGATCAATATGAGTAAATGAATGAAATTTTACCTATCTGAAACCAAATCAATCTCGATGAAACTTGACATGTTCCTAGCCCCAAGTCTCTTATTTCGATTGGTATAGCGAATACATCCTTATCGAACCTGGATGAAGACCTAGGTGCGGGCGTATAGAGGTCTAATGGGCGCTTTTTATAGCAGAAATGATCAATATGAATAAATGAATCATATTTTGCCTATCTGAAACTGAATCAATCTCGATGAAACTTGACATGTCTCAAGTCTCCTCTTTCGATTGGTATAGCGCATACATCCCAAACGAACCTGGAAGAAGACGTAGTAGCGCGCGTATAGAGATCTAATGGGCGCTTTTTATAGCAGAAATGATCAATATGAGTAAATGAATGAAATTTTACCTATCTGAAACCAAATCAATCTCGATGAAACTTGACATGTACCTAACCCCAAGTCTCCTCTTTCGATTGGTATAGCGCATACATCCCTATCGAACCTGGTACAAGACGTAGGAGCGTGCGTATAGAGGTCTAATGGGCGCTTTTTATAGCAGAAATGATCAATATAAGTAAATGAATGAAATTTTACCTATCTGAAACCAAATCAATCTCGATGAAACTTGACATGTACCTAGCACCAAGTCTCCTCTTTCGATTGGTATAGCGCATACATCCCTATCGAACCTGGTACAAGACGTAGGAGCACGCGTATAGAGGTCTAATGGGCGCTTTTTATAGCAGAAATGATCAATATGAGTAAATGAATGAAATTTTACCTATCTGAAACCAAATCAATCTCGATGAAACTTGACATGTACCTAGCCCCAAGTCTCTTATTTCGATTGGTATAGCGCAGATAGGTAAAATTTCATTCATTTACCTATCGAACCTGGAAGAAGACCTAGGTGCGGGCGTATAGAGGTCTAATTGGCGCTTTTTATAGCAGAAATGATCAATATGAATAAATGAATCATATATTGCCTATCTGAAACCGAATCAATCTCGATGAAACTTGACATGTACCTAGCCCCAAGTCTCCTCTTTCGATTGGTATAGCGCATACATCCCAAAGGAACCTGGAAGAAGACGTAGTAGCGCGCGTATAGAGGTCTAATGGGCGCTTTTTATAGCAGAAATGATCAATATGAGTAAATGAATGAAATTTTACCTATCTGAAACCAAATCAATCTCGATGAAACTTGACATGTACCTAGCCCCAAGTCTCTTATTTCGATTGGTATAGCGCAGATAGGTAAAATTTCATTCATTTACCTATCGAACCTGGAAGAAGACCTAGGTGCGGGCGTATAGAGGTCTAATTGGCGCTTTTTATAGCAGAAATGATCAATATGAATAAATGAATCATATATTGCCTATCTGAAACCGAATCAATCTCGATGAAACTTGACATGTACCTAGCCCCAAGTCTCCTCTTTCGATTGGTATAGCGCATACATCCCAAAGGAACCTGGAAGAAGACGTAGTAGCGCGCGTATAGAGGTCTAATGGGCGCTTTTTATAGCAGAAATGATCAATATGAGTAAATGAATGAAATTTTACCTATCTGAAACCAAATCAATCTCGATAAAACTTGACATGTACCTAGCCCCAAGTCTCCTCTTTCGATTGGTATAGCGCATACATCCCTATCGAACCTGGTACAAGACGTAGGAGCGCGCGTATAGAGGTCTAATGGGCGCTTTTTATAGCAGAAATGATCAATATGAGTAAATGAATGAAATTTTACCTATCTGAAACCAAATCAATCTCGATGAAACTTGACATGTTCCTAGCCCCAAGTCTCTTATTTCGATTGGTATAGCGCATACATCCTTATCGAACCTGGATGAAGACCTAGGTGCGGGCGTATAGAGGTCTAATGGGCGCTTTTTATAGCAGAAATGATCAATATGAATAAATGAATCATATTTTGCCTATCTGAAACTGAATCAATCTCGATGAAACTTGACATGTCTCAAGTCTCCTCTTTCGATTGGTATAGCGCATACATCCCAAACGAACCTGGAAGAAGACGTAGTAGCGCGCGTATAGAGATCTAATGGGCGCTTTTTATAGCAGAAATGATCAATATGAGTAAATGAATGAAATTTTACCTATCTGAAACCAAATCAATCTCGATGAAACTTGACATGTACCTAACCCCAAGTCTCCTCTTTCGATTGGTATAGCGCATACATCCCTATCTAACCTGGTACAAGACGTAGGAGCGTGCGTATAGAGGTCTAATGGGCGCTTTTTATAGCAGAAATGATCAATATAAGTAAATGAATGAAATTTTACCTATCTGAAACCAAATCAATGTCGATGAAACTTGACATGTACCTAGCACCAAGTCTCCTCTTTCGATTGGTATAGCGCATACATCCCTATCGAACCTGGTACAAGACGTAGGAGCACGCGTATAGAGGTCTAATGGGCGCTTTTTAAAGCAGAAATGATCAATATGAGTAAATGAATGAAATTTTACCTATCTGAAACCAAATCAATCTCGATGAAACTTGACATGTACCTAGCCCCAAGTCTCTTATTTCGATTGGTATAGCGCAGATAGGTAAAATTTCATTCATTTACCTATCGAACCTGGAAGAAGACCTAGGTGCGGGCGTATAGAGGTCTAATTGGCGCTTTTTATAGCAGAAATGATCAATATGAATAAATGAATCATATATTGCCTATCTGAAACCGAATCAATCTCGATGAAACTTGACATGTACCTAGCCCCAAGTCTCCTCTTTCGATTGGTATAGCGCATACATCCCAAAGGAACCTGGAAGAACGCGTAGTAGCGCGCGTATAGAGGTCTAATGGGCGCTTTTTATAGCAGAAATTATCAATATGAGTAAATGAATGAAATTTTACCTATCTGAAACCAAATCAATCTCGATAAAACTTGACATGTACCTAGCCCCAAGTCTCCTCTTTCGATTGGTATAGCGCATACATCCCTATCGAACCTGGTACAAGACGTAGGAGCGCGCGTATAGAGGTCTAATGGGCGCTTTTTATAGCAGAAATGATCAATATGAGTAAATGAATGAAATTTTACCTATCTGAAACCAAATCAATCTCGTTGAAACTTGACATGTACCTAGCCCCAATTCTCTTATTTCGATTGGTATAGCGCTTACATCCTTATCGAACCTGGACGAAGACCTAGGTGCGGGCGTATAGAGGTCTAATGGGCGCTTTTTATAGCAGAAATGATCAATATGAATAAATGAATCATATTTTGCCTATCTGAAACTGAATCAATCTCGATGAAACTTGACATGTCTCAAGTCTCCTCTTTCGATTGGTATAGCGCATACATCCCAAACGAACCTGGAAGAAGACGTAGTAGCGCGCGTATAGAGATCTAATGGGCGCTTTTTATGGCAGAAATGATCAATATGAGTAAATGAATGAAATTTTACCTATCTGAAACCAAATCAATCTCGATGAAACTTGACATGTACCTAACCCCAAGTCTCCTCTTTCGATTGGTATAGCGCATACATCCCTATCGAACCTGGTACAAGACGTAGGAGCGTGCGTATAGAGGTCTAATGGGCGCTTTTTATAGCAGAAATGATCAATATGAGTAAATGAATGAAATTTTACCTATCTGAAACCAAATCAATGTCGATGAAACTTGACATGTACCTAGCACCAAGTCTCCTCTTTCGATTGGTATAGCGCATACATCCCTATCGAACCTGGTACAAGACGTAGGAGCGCGCGTATAGAGGTCTAATGGGCGCTTTTTATAGCAGAAATGATCAATATGAGTAAATGAATGAAATTTTACCTATCTGAAACCAAATCAATCTCGATGAAACTTGACATGTACCTAGCCCCAAGTCTCTTCTTTCGATTGGTATAGCGCATACATCCCTATCGAACCTGGTACAAGACGTAGGAGCGCGCGTATAGAGGTCTAATGGGCGCTTTTTAAAGCAGAAATGATCAATATGAATAAATGAATCATATTTTGCCTATCTGAAACCGAATCAATCTCAATGAAACTTGACATGTACCTAGCCCCAAGTCTCCTCCTTCGATTGGTATAGCGCATACATCCCAATCGAACCTGGAAAAAGACGTAGTAGCGCGCGTATAGAGGTCTAATGGGCGCTTTTTATAGCAGAAATGATCAATATGAGTAGATGAATGAAATTTTACCTATCTGAAACCAAATCAATCTCGATGAAACTTAACATGTACCTTGCACCAAGTCTCCTCTTTCGATTGGTATAGCGCACACATCCCTATCGAACCAGGTACAAGACGTAGTAGCGTGCATATAGAGGTCTAATAAGCGCTTTTTATAGCAGAAATGATCAATATGAGTAAATGAATGAAATTTTGCCTACATGAAACCAAATCAATCTCGATAAAACTTGACATGTATCTAGCCCCAAGTCTCCTCTTTTGATTGGTATAGCGCATACATCCCTATCGAACCTGGAAGAAGACGTAGATGCGCGCGTATAGAGGTCTAATGGGCGCTTTTTATAGCAGAAATGATAAATATGAATAAATGAATGAAATTTTGCCTATCTGAAACCAAATCAATCTCAATGAAACTTGACATGTACCTAGCCCAAAGTCTCCTCTTTCGATTGGTATTGCGCATACATCCCTATCGAACCTGGTTCTAGACGTAGGATCGCGCATATAGAGGTCTAATGGGCGCTTCTTATTGCAGAAATGATCAATATGAGTAAATGAATGAAATTTTACCTATCTGAAACCAAATCAATCTCGATGAAACTTGACATGTACCTAGCCCCAAGTCTCCTCTTTCGATTGGTATAGCGCATACATCCCTATCGAACCTGGTACAAGACGTAGGAGCGCGCGTATAGAGGTCTAATGGGCGCTTTTTATAGCAGAAATGATCAATATGAATAAATGAATGAAATTTTACCTATCTGAAACCAAATCAATCTCGATGAAACTTGACATGTACCTAGCCCCAAGTCTCTTCTTTCGATTGGTATAGCGCATACATCCCTATCGAACCTGGTACAAGACGTAGGAGCGTGCATATAGAGGTCTAATGGGCGCTTTTTAAAGCAGAAATGATCAATATGAATAAATGAATCATATTTTGCCTATCTGAAACCGAATCAATCTCAATGAAACTTGACATGTACCTAGCCTCAAGTCTCTTCTTTCGATTGGTATAGCGCATACATCCCAATCGAACCTCGAAGAAGACGTAGTAGCGCGCGTATAGAGGTCTAATGGGCGCTTTGTATAGCAGAAATGATCAATATGAATAAATGAATGAAATTTTACCTATCTGAAACCAAATCAATCTCGATGAAACTTGACATGTACCTAGCCCCAAGTCTCCTCTTTCGATTGGTATAGCGCATACATCCCTATCTAACCTGGTACAAGAGGTAGGAGCGTGCGTATAGAGGTCTAATGGGCGCTTTATATAGCAGAAATGATCAATATGAGTAAATGAATGAAATTTTTCCTATCTGAAACCAAATCAATGTCGAAACTTGACATGTACCTAGCACCAAGTCTCCTCTTTTGATTGGTATAGCGGATACATCCCTATCGAACCTGGTACAAGAGGTACGAGCGCGTATATAGAGGTCTAATGGGCGCTTTTTATAGCAGAAATGATCAATATGAGTAAATGAATGAAATTTTACCTATCTGAAACCAAATCAATCTGGATGAAACTTGACATGTACCTAGCCCCAAGTCTCTTCTTTCGATTGGTATAGCGCATACATCCCTATCGAACCTGGTAGAAGACGTAGGAGCGCGCGTATAGAGGTCTAATTGGCGCTTTTTAAAGCAGAAATGATCAATATGAATATATGAATCATATTTTGCCTATCTGAAACCGAATCAATCTCAATGAAACTTGACATGTACCTAGCCCCAAGTCTCCTCTTTCGATTGATATAGCGCATACATCCCAATCGAACCTGGAAGAAGACGTAGTAGCGCGCGTATAGAGGTCTAATGGGCGCTTTTTATAGCAGAAATGATCAATATGAGTAAATGAATGAAATTTTACCTATCTGAAACCAAATCAATCTCGATAAAACTTGACATGTACCTAGCCCCAAGTCTCCTCTTTCGGTTGGTATAGCGCATACATCCCTATCGAACCTGGTACAAGACGTAGGAGCGCGCATATAGAGGTCTAATGGGCGCTTTTTATAACAGAAATGATCAATATGAATAAATGAATGAAATTTTACCTATCTGAAACCAAATCAATCTCGATGAAACTTGACATGTACCTATCCCCAAGTCTCCTCTTTCGATTGGTATAGCGCATACATCCCTATCGAACCTGGTACAAGAGGTAGGAGCGTGCGTATAGAGGTCTAATGGGCGCTTAATATAGCAGAAATGATCAATATGAGTAAATGAATGAAATTTTACCTATCTGAAACCAAATCAATGTCGATGAAACTTGACATGTACCTAGCCCCAAGTCTCCTCTTTCGATTGGTATAGCGCATACATCCCTATCGAACCTGGTACAAGACGTACGAGCGCGCATATAGAGGTCTAATGGGCGCTTTTTATAGCAGAAATGATCAATATGAGTAAATGAATGAAATCTTACCTATCTGAAACCAAATCAAATTCGATGAAACTTGACATGTATCTAGCCCCAAGTCTCTTATTTCGATTGGTATAGCGCATACATCCCTATCGAACCTGGAAGTAGACCTAGGTGCGGGCGTAAAGAGGTTTAATAGGCGCTTTTTATAGCAGAAATGATCAATATGAATAAATGAATCATATTTTGCCTATCTGAAACCGAATCAATCTCGATGAAACTTGACATGTACCTAGCCCCAAGTCTCCTCTTTCGATTGGTATAGCGCATACATCCCAATCGAACCTGGAAGAAGACGTAGTAGCGCGCGTATAGAGGTCTAATGGGCGCTTTTTATAGCAGAAATGATCAATATGAGTAAATGAATGAAATTTTACCTATCTGAAACCAAATCAATCTCGATGAAACTTAACATGTACCTTGCACCAAGTCTCCTCTTTCGATTGGTATAGCGCACACATCCTTATCGAACCAGGTACAAGACGTAGGAGCGTGCATATAGAGGTCTAATAAGCGCTTTTTATAGCAGAAATGATCAATATGAGTAAATGAATGAAATTTTGCCTACATGAAATCAAATCAATCTCGATAAAACTTGACATGTATCTAGCCCCAAGTCTCCTCTTTCGATTGGTATAGCGCATACATCCCTATCGAACCTGGAAGAAGACGTAGATGCGCGCGTATAGAGGTCTAATGGGCGCTTTTTATAGCAGAAATGATCAATATGAATAAATGAATGAAATTTTACCTATCTGAAACCAAATCAATCTCGATGAAACTTGACATGTACCTAGCCCCAAGTCTCTTCTTTCGATTGGTATAGCGCATACATCCCTATCGAACCTGGTACAAGACGTAGGAGCGCGCGTATAGAGGTCTAATGGGCGCTTTTTAAAGCAGAAATGATCAATATGAATAAATGAATCATATTTTGCCTATCTGAAACCGAATCAAATTCGATGAAACTTGACATGTACCTAGCCCCAAGTCTCTTATTTCGATTGGTATAGCGCATACATCCCTATCGAACCTGGAAGAAGACCTAGGTGCGGGCGTATAGAGGTTTAATAGGCGCTTTTTATAGCAGAAATGATCAATATGAATAAATGAATCATATTTTGCCTATCTGAAACCGAATCAATCTCGATGAAACTTGACATGTACCTAGCCCCAAGTCTCCTCTTTCGATTGGTATAGCGCATACATCCCTATCGAACCTGGAAGAAGACCTAGGTGCGGGCGTATAGAGGTTTAATAGGCGCTTTTTATAGCAGAAATGATCAATATGAGTAAATGAATGAAATTTTACCTATCTGAAACCAAATCAATCTCGATGAAACTTAACATGTACCTTGCACCAAGTCTCCTCTTTCGATTGGTATAGCGCACACATCCCTATCGAACCAGGTACAAGACGTAGGAGCGTGCATATAGAGGTCTAATAAGCGCTTTTTATAGCAGAAATGATCAATATGAGTAAATGAATGAAATTTTGCCTACCTGAAACCAAATCAATCTCGATAAAACTTGACATGTATCTAGCCCCAAGTCTCCTCTTTCGATTGGTATAGCGCATACATCCCTATCGAACCTGGAAGAAGACGTAGATGCGCGCGTATAGAGGTCTAATGGGCGCTTTTTATAGCAGAAATGATAAATATGAATAAATGAATGAAATTTTGCCTATCTGAAACCAAATCAATCTCAATGAAACTTGACAGGTTCCTAGCCCGAAGTCTCCTCTTTCGATTGGTATAGCGCATACATCCCTATCGAACCTGGTACAAGACGTAGGAGCGCGCATATAGAGGTCTAATGGGCGCTTCTTATAGCAGAAATGATCAATATGAGTAAATGAATGAAATTTTACCTATCTGAAACCAAATCAATCTCGATGAAACTTAACATGTACCTTGCACCAAGTCTCCTCTTTCGACTGGTATAGCGCACACATCCCTATCGAACCAGGTACAAGACGTAGGAGCGTGCATATAGAGGTCTAATAAGCGCTTTTTATAGCAGAAATGATCAATATGAGTAAATGAATGAAATTTTGCCTACCTGAAACCAAATCAATCTCGATAAAACTTGACATGTATCTAGCCCCAAGTCTCCTCTTTCGATTGGTATAGCGCATACATCCCTATCGAACCTGGAAGAAGACGTAGATGCGCGCGTATAGAGGTCTAATGGGCTCTTTTTATAGCAGAAATGATAAATATGAATAAATGAATGAAATTTTGCCTATCTGAAACCAAATCAATCTCAATGAAACTTGACATGTTCCTAGCCCGAAGTCTCCTATTTCGATTGGTATAGCGCATACATCCCTATCGAACCTGGTACAAGACGTAGGAGCGCGCATATAGAGGTCTAATGGGCGCTTCTTATAGCAGAAATGATCAATATGAGTAAATGAATGAAATTTTACCTATCTGAAACCAAATCAATCTCGATGAAACTTGACATATACCTAGCCCCAAGTCTCTTCTTTCGATTGGTATAGCGCATACATCCCTATCGAACCTGGTACAAGACTTAGGAGCGCGCGTATAGAGGTCTAATGGGCGCTTTTTAAAGCAGAAATGATCAATATGAATAAATGAATCATATTTTGCCTATCTGAAACCGAATCAATCTCAATGAAACTTGACATGTATCTAGCCTCAAGTCTCTTCTTTCGATTGGTATAGCGCATACATCCCAATCGAACCTCGAAGAAGACGTAGTAGCGCGCGTATAGAGGTCTAATGGGCGCTTTTTATAGCAGAAATGATCAATATGAGTAAATGAATGAAATTTTACCTATCTGAAAACAAATCAATCTCGATGAAACTTGACATGTACCTATCCCCAAGTCTCCTCTTTCGATTGGTATAGCGCATACATCCCAATCGAACCTGGAAGAAGACGTAGTAGCGCGCGTATAGAGGTCTAATGGGCGCTTTTTATAGCAGAAATGATCAATATGAGTAAATGAATGAAATTTTACCTATCTGAAACCAAATCAATCTCGATGAAACTTAACATGTACCTTGCACCAAGTCTCCTCTTTCGATTGGTATAGCGCACACATCCCTATCGAACCAGGTACAAGACGTAGGAGCGTGCATATAGAGGTCTAATAAGCGCTTTTTATAGCAGAAATGATCAATATGAGTAAATGAATGAAATTTTGCCTACCTGAAACCAAATCAATCTCGATGAAACTTGACATTTACCTAGCCCCAAGTCTCCTCTTTCGATTGGTATAGCGCATACATCCCTATCGAACCTGGTACAAGACCTAGGAGCGCGCGTATAGAGGTCTAATGGGCGCTTTTTAAAGCAGAAATGATCAATATGAATAAATGAATCATATTTTCCCTATCTGAAACCGAATCAATCTCAATGAAACTTGACATGTACCTAGCCTCAAGTCTCCTCTTTCGATTGGTATAGCGCATACATCCCAATCGAACCTGGAAGAAGACGTAGTAGCGCGCGTATAGAGGTCTAATGGGCGCTTTTTATAGCAGAAATGATCAATATGAGTAAATGAATGAAATTTTACCTATCTGAAACCAAATCAATCTCGATGAAACTTGACATTTAAATAGCCCCAAGTCTTCTCTTTCGATTGGTATAGCGCATACATCCCTATCGAACCTTGAAGAAGACCTAGGTGCGCGCGTATAGAGGTCTAATGGGCGCTTTTTATAGCAGAAATGATCAATATGAGTAAATGAATATATCTTACCTATCTGAAACCAAATCAATCTCAATGAAACTTGACATGTACCTAGCCCCAAGTCTCTTATTTCGATTGGTATAGCGCATACATCCCTATCGAACCTTGAAGAAGACCTAGGTGCGCGCGTATAGAGGTCTAATGGGCGCTTTTTATAGCAGAAATGATCAATATGAATAAATGAATCATATTTTGCCTATCTGAAACCGAATCAATCTCGATAAAACTTGACCTGTACCTAGCCCCAAGTCTCCTCTTTCGATTGGTATAGCGCATACATCCCAATCGAACCTGGAAGAAGACGTAGTAGCGCGCGTATAGAGGTCTAATGGGCGCTTTTTATAGCAGAAATGATCAATATGAGTAAATGAATGAAATTTTACCTATCTGAAACCAAATCAATCTCGATGAAACTTGACATTTAAATAGCCCCAAGTCTTCTCTTTCGATTGGTATAGCGGATACATCCCTATCGAACCTGGTACAAGACGTACGAGCGCGCATATAGAGGTGTAATGGGCGCTTTTTATAGCAGAAATGATCAATATGAGTAAATGAATATATCTTACCTATCTGAAACCAAATCAATCTCGATGAAACTTGACATGTACCTAGCCCCAAGTCTCTTATTTCGATTGGTATAGCGCATACATCCCTATCGAACCTGGAAGAAGACCTAGGTGCGGGCGTATAGAGGTCTAATGGGCGCTTTTTATAGCAGAAATGATCAATATGAATAAATGAATCATATTTTTCCTATCTGAAACCGAATAAATCTCGATGAAACTTGACATGTACCTAGCCCCAAGTCTCCTCTTTCGATTGGTATAGCGCATACATCCCAATCGAACCTGGAAGAAGACGTAGTAGCGCGCGTATAGAGGTCTAATGGGCGCTTTTTATAGCAGAAATGATCAATATGAGTAAATGAATGAATTTTTACCTATCTGAAACCAAATCAATCTCGATGAAACTTAACATTTACCTAGCACCAAGTCTCCTCTTTCGATTGGTATAGCGCATACATCCCTATCGAACATTTTACAAGAGGTAGGAGCGCGCGTATAGAGGTCTAATGGGCGCTATTTATAGCAGAAATGATCAATATGAATAAATGAATGAAATTTTACCTATCTGAAACCAAATCAATCTCGATGAAACTTGACATGTACCTAGCCCCAAGTCTCTTCTTTCGATTGGTATAGCGCATACATCCCTATCGAGCCTGGTACAAGACGTAGGAGCGCGCGTATAGAGGTCTAATGGGCGCTTTTTAAAGAAGAAATGATCAATATGAATAAATGAATCATATTTTGCCTATCTGAAACCGAATCAATCTCAATGAAACTTGACATGTACCTAGCCTCAAGTCTCTTCTTTCGATTGGTATAGCGCATACATCCCAATCGAACCTCGAAGAAGACGTAGTAGCGCGCGTATAGAGGTCTAATGGGCGCTTTTTATAGCAGAAATGATCAATATGAGTAAATGAATGAAATTTTACCTATCTGAAACCAAATCAATATCGATAAAACTTGACATGTACCTAGCCCCAAGTCTAATCTTTCGATTGGTATAGCGCAGAGGTCTAATGGGCGCTTTTTATAGCAGAAATGATCAATATGAATAAATGAATGAAATTTTACCTATCTGAAACCAAATCAATCTCGATGAAACTTGACATGTACCTAGCCCCAAGTCTCCTCTTTCGATTGGTATAGCGCATACATCCCTATCTAACCTGGTACAAGAGGTAGGAGCGTGCGTATAGAGGTCTAATGGGCGCTTTATATAGCAGAAATGATCAATATGAGTAAATGAATGAAATTTTACCTATCTGAAACCAAATCAATGTCGATGAAACTTGACATGTACTTAGCACCAAGTCTCCTCTTTTGATTGGTATAGCGCATACATCCCTATCGAACCTGGTACAAGACGTACGAGCGCGCATATAGAGGTCTAATGGGCGCTTTTTATAGCAGAAATGATCAATATGAGTAAATGAATGAAATTTTACCTATCTGAAACCAAATCAATCTCAATGAAACTTGACATGTACCTAGCCCCAAGTCTCTTATTTCGATTGGTATAGCGCATACATCCCTATCGAACCTGGAAGAAGACGTAGTAGCGCGCGTATAGAGGTCTAATGGGCGCTTTTTATAGCAGAAATGATCAATACGAATAAATGAATCATATTTTGCCTATCTGAAACCGAATCAATCTCAATGAAACTTGACATGTACCTAGCCCCAAGTCTCTTCTTTCGATTGATATAGCGCATACATCCCAATCGAACCTGGAAGAAGACGTAGTAGCGCGCGTATAGAGGTCTAATGGGCGCTTTTTATAGCAGAAATGATCAATATGAGTAAATGAATGAAATTTTACCAACTGAAACCAAATCAATCTCGATAAAACTTGACATGTACCTAGCCACAAGTCTCCTCTTTCGATTGGTATAGCGCATACATCCCTATCGAACCTGGTACAAGAGGTAGGAGCGTGCGTATAGAGGTCTAATGGGCGCTTAATATAGCAGAAATGATCAATATGAGTAAATGAATGAAATTTTACCTATTTGAAACCAAATCAATGTCGATGAAACTTGACATGTACCTAGCCCCAAGTCTCTTCTTTCGATTGGTATAGCGCATACATCCCTATCGAACCTGATACAAGACGTACGAGCGCGCATATAGAGGTCTAATGGGCGCTTTTTATAGCAGAAATGATCAATATGAGTAAATGAATATATCTTACCTATCTGAAACCAAATCAATCTCGATGAAACTTGACATGTACCTAGCCCCAAGTCTCTTATTTCGATTGGTATAGCGCATACATCCCTATCGAACCTGGAAGAAGACCTAGGTGCGGGCGTATAGAGGTCTAATGGGCGCTTTTTATAGCAGAAATGATCAATATGAATACATGAATCATATTTTGCCTATCTCAAACCGAATCAATATCGATGAAACTTGACATGTACCTAGCCCCAAGTCTCCTCTTTCGATTGGTATAGCGCATACATCCCTATCGAACCTTGTACAAGAAGTAGGAGCGCGCGTATAGAGGTCAAATGGGCGCTTTTTATAGCAGAAATGATCAATATGAATAAATGAATGAAATTTTACCTATCTGAAACCAAATCAATCTCGATGAAACTTGACATGTACCTAGCACCAAGTCTCCTCTTTTGATTGGTATAGCGCATACATCCCTATCGAACCTGGTACAAGACGTACGAGCGCGCATATAGAGGTCTAATGGGGGCTTTTTATAGCAGAAATGATCAATATGAGTAAACGAATGAAATTTTACCTATCTGAAACCAAATCAATCTCAATGAAACTTGACATGTACCTAGCCCCAAGTCCCTTATTTCGATTGGTATAGCGCATACATCCCTATCGAACCTGGAAGAAGACCTAGGTGCGCGCGTATAGAGGTCTAATGGGCGCTTTTTATAGCAGAAATGATCAATATGAATAAATGAATCATATTTTGCCTATCTGAAACCGAATCAATCTCAATGAAACTTGACATGTACCTAGCCCCAAGTCTCCTCTTTCGATTGATATAGCGCATACATCCCAATCGAACCTGGAAGAAGACGTAGTAGCGCGCGTATAGAGGTCTAATGGGCGCTTTTTATAGCAGAAATGATCAATATGAGTAAATGAATGAAATTTTACCTATCTGAAACCAAATCAATCTCGATAAAACTTGACATGTACCTAGGCCCAAGTCTCCTCTTTTGATTGGTATAGCGCATACATCCCTATCGAACCTTGTACAAGACGTAGGAGCGCGCATATAGAGGTCTAATGGGCGCTTTTTATAGCAGAAATGATCAATATGAATAAATGAATGAAATTTTATCTATCTGAAACCAAATCAATCTCGATGAAACTTGACATGTACCTATCCCCAAGTCTCCTCTTTCGATTGGTATAGCGCATACATCCCTATCGAACCTGGTACAAGAGGTAGGAGCGTGCGTATAGAGGTCTAATGGGCGCTTAATATAGCAGAAATGATCAATATGAGTAAATGAATGAAATTTTACCTATTTGAAACCAAATCAATGTCGATGAAACTTGACATGTACCTAGCCCCAAGTCTCCTCTTTCGATTGGTATAGCGCATACATCCCTATCAAACCTGGTACAAGACGTAGGAGCGCGCATATAGAGGTCTAATGGGCGCTTTTTATAGCAGAAATGATCAATATGAGTAAATGAATATATCTTACCTATCTGAAACCAAATCAATCTCGATGAAACTTGACATGTACCTAGCCCCAAGTCTCTCATTTCGATTGGTATAGCGCATACATCCCTATCGAACCTGGAAGAAGACCTAGGTGCGCGCGTATAGAGGTCTAATGGGCGCTTTTTATAGCAGAAATGATCAATATGAATAAATGAATCATATTTTGCCTATCTGAAACCGAATAAATCTCGATGAAACTTGACATGTACCTAGCCCCAAGTCTCCTCTTTCGATTGGTATAGCGCATACATCCCAATCGAACCTGGAAATAGACGTAGTAGCGCGCGTATAGAGGTCTATTGGGCGCTTTTTATAGCAGAAATGATCAATATGAGTAAATGAATGAAATTTTACCTATCTGAAACCAAATCAATCTCGATGAAACTTGACGTTTACCCTGCAACATGTCTCCTCTTTCGATTGGTATAGCGCATACATCCCTATCGAACCTTTTACAAGACGTAGGATCGCGCGTATAGAGCTCTAATGGACGCTTTTTATAGCATAAATGATCAATATGAATAAATGAATGAAATTTTACCTATCTGAAACCAAATCAATCTCGATGAAACTTGACATGTATCTAGCCCCAGGTCTCTTCTTTCGATTGGTATAGCGCATACATCCCTATCGAACCTGGTACAAGACGTAGGAGCGCGCGTATAGAGGTCTAATGGGCGCTTTTTAAAGCAGAAATGATCAATATGAATAAATGAATCATATTTTGCCTATCTGAAACCGAATCAATCTCAATGAAACTTGACATGTACCTAGCCTCAAGTCTCTTCTTTCGATTGGTATAGCGCATACATCCCAATCGAACCTCGAAAGAGACGTAGTAGCGCGCGTATAGAGGTCTAATGGGCGCTTTTTATAGCAGAAATGATCAATATGAGTAAATGAATGAAATTTTACCTATCTGAAACCAAATCAATCTCGATAAAACTTGACATATATCTAGCCCCAAGTCTCCTCTTTTGATTGGTATAGCGCATACATCCCTATCGAACCTGGTACAAGACGTAGGAGCGCGCGTATAGAGGTCTAATGGGCGCTTTTTATAGCAGAAATGATCAATATGATTAAATGAATGAAATTTTACCTATCTGAAACCAAATCAATCTCGATGAAACTTGACATGTACCTAGCCCCAAGTCTCCTCTTTCGATTGGTATAGCGCATACATCCCTATCTAACCTGGTAGAAGAGGTAGGAGCGTGCGTATAGAGGTCTAATGGGCGCTTTATATAGCAGAAATGATCAATATGATTAAATGAATGAAATTTTACCTATCTGAAACCAAATCAATGTCGATGAAACTTGACATGTACCTAGCCCCAAGTCTCCTCTTTTGATTGGTATAGCGCATACATCCCTATCGAACCTGGTACAAGACGTAGGAGCGCGCATATAGAGGTCTAATGGGCGCTTTTTATAGCAGAAATGATCAATATGAGTAAATGAATATATCTTACCTATCTGAAACCAAATCAATCTCGATGAAACTTGACATGTACCTAGCCCCAAGTCTCTTATTTCTATTGGTATAGCGCATACATCCCAATCGAACCTGGAAGAAGACCTAGGTGCGCGCGTATAGAGGTCTAATGGGCGCTTTATATAGCAGAAATGATCAATATGAATAAATGAATCATATTTTGCCTATCTGAAACCGAATAAATCTCGATGAAACTTGACATGTACCTAGCCCCAAGTCTCCTCTTTCGATTGGTATAGCGCATACATCCCAATCGAACCTGGAAGAAGACGTAGTAGCGCGCGTATAGAGGTCTAATGGGCGCTTTTTATAGCAGAAATGATCAATATGAGTAAATGAATGAAATTTTACCTATCTGAAACCAAATCAATCTCGATGAACCTTGACATTTACCTAGCCCCAAGTCTCTTCTTTCGATTGGTATAGCGCATACATCCCTATCGAACCTGGTACAAGACGTAGGAGTGCGCGTATAGAGGTCTAATGGGCGCTTTTTAAAGCAGAAATGATGAATATGAATAAATGAATCATATTTTGCCTATCTGAAACCGAATCAATCTCAATGAAACTTGACATGTACCTAGCCTCAAGTCTCTTCTTTCGATTGGTATAGCGCATACATCCCAATTGAACCTCGAAGAAGACGTAGTAGCGCGCGTATAGAGGTCTAATGGGCGCTTTTTATAGCAGAAATGATCAATATGAGTAAATGAATGAAATTTTACCTATCTGAAACCAAATCAATCTCAATAAAACTTGACATGTATCTAGCCCCAAGTCTCCTCTTTCGATTGGTATAGCGCATACATCCCTATCGAACCTGGTACAAGACGTAGGAGCGCGCGTATAGAGGTCTAATGGGCGCTTTTTATAGCAGAAATGATCAATATGATTAAATGAATGAAATTTTACCTATCTGAAACCAAATCAATCTCGATGAAACTTGACATGTACCTAGCCCCAAGTCTCCTCTTTTGATTGGTATAGCGCATACATCCCTATCGAACCTGGTACAAGAGGTAGGAGCGTGCGTATAGAGGTCTAATGGGCGCTTTATATAGCAGAAATGATCAATATGAGTAAATGAATGAAATTTTACCTATCTGAAACCAAATCAATGTCGATGAAACTTGACATGTACCTAGCACCAAGTCTCCTCTTTTGATTGGTATAGCGCATACATCCCTATCTAACCTGGTACAAGAGGTAGGAGCGTGCGTATAGAGGTCTAATGGGCGCTTTATATAGCAGAAATGATCAATATGAGTAAATGAATGAAATTTTACCTATCTGAAACCAAATCAATGTCGATGAAACTTGACATGTACCTAGCACCAAGTCTCCTCTTTTGATTGGTATAGCGCATACATCCCTATCGAACCTGGTACAAGACGTACGAGCGCGCATATAGAGGTTTAATGAGCGCTTTTATAGCAGAAATGATCAATATGAATAAATGAATCATATTTTGCCTATCTGAAACCGAATCAATCTCAATGAAACTTGACATGTACCTAGCCCCAAGTTTCCTCTTTGGATTGATATAGCGCATACATCCCAATCGAACCTGGAAGAAGACGTAGTAGCGCGCGTATAGAGGTCTAATAGGGGGTTTTTATTGCAGAAATGATCAATATGAGTAAATGAATGAAATTTTACCTATCTGAAACCAAATCAATCTCGATAAAACTTGACATGTACCTAGCCCCAAGTCTCCTCTTTCGATTGGTATAGCGCATACATCCCTATCGAACCTGGTACAAGAGGTAGGAGCGTGCGTAAAGAGGTCTAATGGGCGCTTAATATAGCAGAAATGATCAATATGAGTAAATGAATGAAATTTTACCTATCTGAAACCAAATCAATGTCGATGAAACTTGACATGTACCTAGCCCCAAGTCTCCTCTTTCGATTGGTATAGCGCATACATCCCTATCGAACCTGGTACAAGACGTACGAGCGCGCATATAGAGGTCTATTGGGCGCTTTTTATAGCAGAAATGATCAATATGAGTAAATGAATATATCTTACCTATCTGAAACCAAATCAATCTCGATGAAACTTGACATGTGCCTAGCCCCAAGTCTCTTATTTCGATTGGTATAGCGCATACGTCCCTATCGAACCTGGAAGAAGACCTAGGTGCGCGCGTATAGAGGTCTAATGGGCGCTTTTTATAGCAGAAATGATCAATATGAATAAATGAATCATATTTTGCCTATCTGAAACCGAATCAATCTCGAAGAAACTTGACATGTACCTAGCCCCAAGTCCCTTCTTTCGATTGGTATAGCGCATACATCCCTATCGAACCTGGTTCAAGACGTAGGAGCGCGCGTATAGAGGTCTAATGGGCGCTTTTTAAAGCAGAAATGATCAATAGGAATAAATGAATCATATTTTGCCTATCTGAAACCGAATCAATCTCAATGAAACTTGACATGTACCTAGCCTCAAGTCTCTTCTTTCGATTGGTATAGCGCATACATCCCAATCGAACCTCGAAGAAGACGTTGTAGCGCGCGTATAGAGGTCTAATGGGCGCTTTTTATAGCAGAAATGATCAATATGAGTAAATGAATGAAATTTTACCTATCTGAAACCAAATCAATCTCGATAAAACTTGACATGTACCTAGCCCCAAGTCTCCTCTTTCGTTTGATATAGCGCATACATCCCAATCGAACCTGGAAGAAGACGTAGTAGCGCGCATATAGAGGTCTAATGGGCGCTTTTTATAGCAGAAATTATCAATATGAGTAAATGAATATATCTTACCTATCTGAAACCAAATCAATCTCGATGAAACTTGACATGTACCTAGCCCCAAGTCTCTTCTTTCGATTGGTATAGCGCATACATCCCTATCGAACCTGGTACAAGACGTAGGAGCGCGCGTATAGAGGTCTAATGGGCGCTTTATATAGCAGAAATGATGAATATGAATAAATGAATCATATTTTGCCTATCTGAAACCGAATCAATCTCAATGAAACTTGACATGTACCTAGCCTCAAGTCTCTTCTTTCGATTGGTATAGCGCATACATCCCAATCGAACCTCGAAGAAGACGTAGTAGCGCGCGTATAGAGGTCTAATGGGCGCTTTTTATAGCAGAAATGATCAATATGATTAAATGAATGAAATTTTACCTATCTGAAACCAAATCAATCTCGATAAAACTTGACATGTATCTAGCCCCAAGTCTCCTCTTTCGATTGGTATAGCACATACATCCCTATCGAACCTGGTACAAGACGTAGGAGCGCGCGTATAGAGGTCTAGTGGGCGCTTTTTATAGCAGAAATGATCAATATGATTAAATGAATGAAATTTTACCTATCTGAAACCAAATCAATCTCGATGAAACTTGACATGTACCTAGCCCCAAGTCTCCTCTTTCGATTGGTATAGCGCATACATCCCTATCGAACCTGGTACAAGAGGTAGGAGCGTGCGTATAGAGGTCTAATGGGCGCTTTATATAGCAGAAATGATCAATATGAGTAAATGAATGAAATTTTACCTATCTGAAACCAAATCAATGTCGATGAAACTTGACATGTACCTAGCACCAAGTCTCCTCTTTTGATTGGTATAGCGCATACATCCCTATCGAACCTGGTACAAGACGTACGAGCGCGCATATAGAGGTCTAATGGGCGCTTTTTATAGCAGAAATGATCAATATGAGTAAATGAATGAAATTTTACCTATCTGAAACCAAATCAATCTCGATGAAACTTGACATGTACCTAGCCCCAAGTCTCTTATTTCGATTGGTATAGCGCATACATCCCTATCGAACCTGGAAGAAGACCTAGGTGCGGGCGTATAGAGGTCTAATGGTCGCTTTTTATAGCAGAAATGATCAATATGAATAAATGAATCATATTTTGCCTATCTGAAACCGAATCAATCTCGATGAAACTTGACATGTACCTAGCCCCAAGTCTCCTCTTTCGATTGGTATAGCGCATACATCCCAATCGAACCTCGAAGAAGACGTAGTAGCGCGCGTATAGAGGTCTAATGGGCGCTTTTTATAGCAGAAATGATCAAAATGAGTAAATGAATGAAATTTTACCTATCTGAAACCAAATCAATGTCGATGAAACTTGACATGTACCTAGCACCAAGTCTCTTCTTTTGGTTGGTATAGCGCACACATCCCTATCTAACCTGGTACAAGAGGTAGGAGCGTGCGTATAGAGGTCTAATGGGCGCTTTATATAGCAGAAATGATCAATATGAGTAAATGAATGAAATTTTACCTATCTCAAACCAAATCAATGTCGATGAAACTTGACATGTACCTAGCACCAAGTCTCCTCTTTTGATTGATATAGCGCATACATCCCTATCGAACCTGGTACAAGACGTACGAGCGCGCATATAGAGGTCTAATGGGCGCTTTTTATAGCAGAAATGATCAATATGAGTAAATGAATGAAATTTTACCTATCTGAAACCAAATCAATGTCGATGAAACTTGACATGTACCTAGCAGCAAGTCTCCTCTTTTGATTGGTATAGCGCATACATCCCTATCTAACCTGGTACAAGAGGTAGGAGCGTGCGTATAGAGGTCTAATGGGCGCTTTATATAGCAGAAATGATCAATATGAGTAAATGAATGAAATTTTACCTATCTGAAACCAAATCAATGTCGATGAAACTTGACATGTACCTAGCACCAAGTCTCCTCTTTTGATTGGTATAGCGCATACATCCCTATCGAACCTGGTACAAGACGTACGAGCGCGCATATAGAGGTTTAATGAGCGCTTTTTATAGCAGAAATGATCAATATGAATAAATGAATCATATTTTGCCTATCTGAAACCGAATCAATCTCAATGAAACTTGACATGTACCTAGCCCCAAGTCTCCTCTTTGGATTGATATAGCGCATACATCCCAATCGAACCTGGAAGAAGACGTAGTAGCGCGCGTATAGAGGTCTAATAGGGAGTTTTTATTGCAGAAATGATCAATATGAGTAAATGAATGAAATTTTACCTATCTGAAACCAAATCAATCTCGATAAAACTTGACATGTACCTAGCACCAAGTCTCCTCTTTCGATTGGTATAGCGCATACATCCCTATCGAACCTGGTACAAGAGGTAGGAGCGTGCGTATAGAGGTCTAATGGGCGCTTAATATAGCAGAAATGATCAATATGAGTAAATGAATGAAATTTTACCTATCTGAAACCAAATCAATGTCGATGAAACTTGACATGTACCTAGCCCCAAGTCTCCTCTTTCGATTGGTATAGCGCATACATCCCTATCGAACCTGGTACAAGACGTACGAGCGCGCATATAGAGGTCTATTGGGCGCTTTTTATAGCAGAAATGATCAATATGAGTAAATGAATATATCTTACCTATCTGAAACCAAATCAATCTCGATGAAACTTGACATGTACCTAGCCCCAAGTCTCTTATTTCGATTGGTATAGCGCATACGTCCCTATCGAACCTGGAAGAAGACCTAGGTGCGCGCGTATAGAGGTCTAATGGGCGCTTTTTATAGCAGAAATGATCAATATGAATAAATGAATCATATTTTGCCTATCTGAAACCGAATCAATCTCAATGAAACTTGACATGTACCTAGCGTCAAGTCTCTTCTTTCGATTGGTATAGCGCATACATCCCAATCGAACCTCGAAGAAGACGTTGTAGCGCGCGTATAGAGGTCTAATGGGCGCTTTTTATAGCAGAAATGATCAATATGAATAAATGAATCATATTTTGCCTATCTGAAACCGAATCAATCTCGATAAAACTTGACATGTACCTAGCCCCAAGTCCCTTCTTTCGATTGGTATAGCGCATACATCCCTATCGAACCTGGTTCAAGACGTAGGAGCGCGCGTATAGAGGTCTAATGGGCGCTTTTTAAAGCAGAAATGATCAATAGGAATAAATGAATCATATTTTGCCTATCTGAAACCAAATCAATCTCGATAAAACTTGACATGTACCTAGCCCCAAGTCTCCTCTTTCGTTTGATATAGCGCATACATCCCAATCGAACCTGGAAGAAGACGTAGTAGCGCGCATATAGAGGTCTAATGGACGCTTTTTATAGCAGAAATTATCAATATGAGTAAATGAATATATCTTACCTATCTGAAACCAAATCAATCTCGATGAAACTTGACATGTACCTAGCCCCAAGTCTCTTCTTTCGATTGGTATAGCGCATACATCCCTATCGAACCTGGTACAAGACGTAGGAGCGCGCGTATAGAGGTCTAATGGGCGCTTTTTAAAGCAGAAATGATGAATATGAATAAATGAATCATATTTTACCTATCTGAAACCGAATCAATCTCAATGAAACTTGACATGTACCTAGCCTCAAGTCTCTTCTTTCGATTGGTATAGCGCATACATCCCAATCGAACCTCGAAGAAGACGTAGTAGCGCGCGTATAGAGGTCTAATGGGCGCTTTTTATAGCAGAAATGATCAATATGATTAAATGAATGAAATTTTACCTATCTGAAACCAAATCAATCTCGATAAAACTTGACATGTATCTAGCCCCAAGTCTCCTCTTTCGATTGGTATAGCGCATACATCCCTATCGAACCTGGTACAAGACGTAGGAGCGCGCGTATAGAGGTCTAATGGGCGCTTTTTATAGCAGAAATGATCAATATGATTAAATGAATGAAATTTTACCTATCTGAAACCAAATCAATCTCGATGAAACTTGACATGTACCTAGCCCCAAGTCTCCTCTTTCGATTGGTATAGCGCATACATCCCTATCGAACCTGGTACAAGAGGTAGGAGCGTGCGTATAGAGGTCTAATGGGCGCTTTATATAGCAGAAATGATCAATATGAGTAAATGAATGAAATTTTACCTATCTGAAACCAAATCAATGTCGATGAAACTTGACATGTACCTAGCACCAAGTCTCCTCTTTTGATTGGTATAGTGCATACATCCCTATCGAACCTGGTACAAGACGTACGAGCGCGCATATAGAGGTCTAACGGGCGCTTTTTATAGCAGAAATGATCAATATGAGTAAATGAATGAAATTTTACCTATCTGAAACCAAATCAATCTCGATGAAACTTGACATGTACCTAGCCCCAAGTCTCCTCTTTCGATTGGTATAGCGCATACATCCCTATCGAACCTGGAAGAAGACCTAGGTGCGGGCGTATAGAGGTCTAATGGTCGCTTTTTATAGCAGAAATGATCAATATGATTAAATGAATGAAATTTTACCTATCTGAAACCAAATCAATCTCGATAAAACTTGACATGTATCTAGCCCCAAGTCTCCATTTTCGATTGGTATAGCGCATACATCCCTATCGAACCTGGTACAAGACGTAGAAGCGCGCGTATAGAGGTCTAATGGGCGCTTTTTATAGCAGAAATGATCAATATGATTAAATGAATGAAATTTTACCTATCTGAAACCAAATCAATCTCGATGAAACTTGACATGTACCTAGCCCCAAGTCTCCTCTTTCGATTGGTATAGCGCATACATCCCTATCGAACCTGGTACAAGAGGTAGGAGCGTGCGTATAGAGGTCTAATGGGCGCTTTATATAGCAGAAATGATCAATATGAGTAAATGAATGAAATTTTACCTATCTGAAACCAAATCAATGTCGATGAAACTTGACATGTACCTAGCACCAAGTCTCCTCTTTTGATTGGTATAGCGCATACATCCCTATCGAACCTGGCACAAGACGTACGAGCGCGCATATAGAGGTCTAACGGGCGCTTTTTATAGCAGAAATGATCAATATGAGTAAATGAATGAAATTTTACCTATCTGAAACCGAATCAATCTCGATGAAACTTGACATGTACCTAGCCCCAAGTCTCTTATTTCGATTGGTATAGCGCATACATCCCTATCGAACCTGAAAGAAGACCTAGGTGCGGGCGTATAGAGGTCTAATGGGCGCTTTTTATAGCAGAAATGATCAATATGAGTAAATGAATGAAATTTTACCTATCTGAAACCAAATCAATGTCGATGAAACTTGACATGTACCTAGCACCAAGTCTCCTCTTTTGATTGGTATAGCGCATACATCCCTATCTAACCTGGTACAAGAGGTAGGAGCGTGCGTATAGAGGTCTAATGGGCGCTTTATATAGCAGAAATGATCAATATGAGTAAATGAATGAAATTTTACCTATCTCAAACCAAATCAATGTCGATGAAACTTGACATGTACCTAGCACCAAGTCTCCTCTTTTGATTGGTATAGCGCATACATCCCTATCGAACCTGGTACAAGACGTACGAGCGCGCATATAGAGGTCTAATGGGCGCTTTTTATAGCAGAAATGATCAATATGAGTAAATGAATGAAATTTTACCTATCTGAAACCAAATCAATGTCGATGAAACTTGACATGTACCTAGCAGCAAGTCTCCTCTTTTGATTGGTATAGCGCATACATCCCTATCTAACCTGGTAGAAGAGGTAGGAGCGTGCGTATAGAGGTCTAATGGGCGCTTTATATAGCAGAAATGATCAATATGAGTAAATGAATGAAATTTTACCTATCTGAAACCAAATCAATGTCGATGAAACTTGACATGTACCTAGCACCAAGTCTCCTCTTTTGATTGGTATAGCGCATACATCCCTATCGAACCTGGTACAAGACGTACGAGCGCGCATATAGAGGTTTAATGAGCGCTTTTTATAGCAGAAATGATCAATATGAATAAAT
The DNA here is from genome assembly GCA_028142955.1 of Pinctada fucata. NCBI lineage: Eukaryota > Metazoa > Mollusca > Bivalvia > Pterioida > Pteriidae > Pinctada > Pinctada fucata. Next base: position 26,589,486 of record AP027110.1, on the reverse strand, counting down.
GAATCATATTTTGCCTATCTGAAACCGAATCAATCTCAATGAAACTTGACATGTACCTAGCCCCAAGTCTCCTCTTTGGATTGATATAGCGCATACATCCCAATCGAACCTGGAAGAAGACGTAGTAGCGCGCGTATAGAGGTCTAATAGGGGGTTTTTATTGCAGAAATGATCAATATGAGTAAATGAATGAAATTTTACCTATCTGAAACCAAATCAATCTCAATAAAACTTGACATGTACCTAGCACCAAGTCTCCTCTTTCGATTGGTATAGCGCATACATCCCTATCGAACCTGGTACAAGAGGTAGGAGCGTGCGTATAGAGGTCTAATGGGCGCTTAATATAGCAGAAATGATCAATATGAGTAAATGAATGAAATTTTACCTATCTGAAACCAAATCAATGTCGATGAAACTTGACATGTACCTAGCCCCAAGTCTCCTCTTTCGATTGGTATAGCGCATACATCCCTATCGAACCTGGTACAAGACGTACGAGCGCGCATATAGAGGTCTATTGGGCGCTTTTTATAGCAGAAATGATCAATATGAGTAAATGAATATATCTTACCTATCTGAAACCAAATCAATCTCGATGAAACTTGACATGTACCTAGCCCCAAGTCTCTTATTTCGATTGGTATAGCGCATACGTCCCTATCGAACCTGGAAGAAGACCTAGGTGCGCGCGTATAGAGGTCTAATGGGCGCTTTTTATAGCAGAAATGATCAATATGAATAAATGAATCATATTTTGCCTATCTGAAACCGAATCAATCTCGAAGAAACTTGACATGTACCTAGCCCCAAGTCCCTTCTTTCGATTGGTATAGCGCATACATCCCTATCGAACCTGGTTCAAGACGTAGGAGCGCGCGTATAGAGGTCTAATGGGCGCTTTTTAAAGCAGAAATGATCAATAGGAATAAATGAATCATATTTTGCCTATCTGAAACCGAATCAATCTCAATGAAACTTGACATGTACCTAGCCTCAAGTCTCTTCTTTCGATTGGTATAGCGCATACATCCCAATCGAACCTCGAAGAAGACGTAGTAGCGCGCGTATAGAGGTCTAATGGGCGCTTTTTATAGCAGAAATGATCAATATGAGTAAATGAATGAAATTTTACCTATCTGAAACCAAATCAATCTCGATAAAACTTGACATGTACCTAGCCCCAAGTCTCCTCTTTCGTTTGATATAGCGCATACATCCCAATCGAACCTGGAAGAAGACGTAGTAGCGCGCATATAGAGGTCTAATGGGCGCTTTTTATAGCAGAAATTATCAATATGAGTAAATGAATATATCTTACCTATCTGAAACCAAATCAATCTCGATGAAACTTGACATGTACCTAGCCCCAAGTCTCTTATTTCGATTGGTATAGCGCTTACATCCCTATCGAACCTGGAAGAAGACCTAGGTGCGGGCGTATAGAGGTCTAATGGGCGCTTTTTATAGCAGAAATGATCAATATGAATAAATGAATCATATTTTGCCTATCTGAAACCGAATCAATCTCAATAAAACTTGACATGTACCTAGCCCCAAGTCTCCTCTTCCGATTGGTATAGCGCATACATCCCAATCGAACCTGGAAGAAGACGTAGTAGCGCGCGTATAGAGGTCTAATGGGCGCTTTTTATAGCAGAAATAATCAATATGAGTAAATGAATGAAATTTTACCTATCTGAAACCAAATCAATCTCGATGAAACTTGACATTTACCTAGCACCAAGTCTCCTCTTTCGATTGGTATAGCGCATACATCCCTATCGAACCTTTTACAAGACGTAGGAGCGCGCGTATAGAGGTCTAAATGGCGCTTTTTATAGCAGAAATGATCAATATGAGTAAATGAATGAAAATTTACCTATCTGAAACCAAATCAATCTCGATAAAACTTGACATGTACCTAGCCCCAAGTCTCTTCTTTTGATTGGTATAGCGCATACATCCCTATCGAACCTGATACAAGAGGTAGGAGCGCGCATATAGAGGTCTAATGGGCGCTTTTTATAGCAGAAATGATCAATATGAATAAATGAATGAAATTTTATCTATCTGAAACCAAATCAATCTCGATGAAACTTGACATGTACCTATCCCCAAGTCTCCTCTTTCGATTGGTATAGCGCATACATCCCTATCGAACCTGGTACAAGACGTAGGAGCGCGCATATAGAGGTCTAATGGGCGCTTTTTATAGCAGAAATGATCAATATGAGTAAATGAATATATCTTACCTATCTGAAACCAAATCAATCTCGATGAAACTTGACATGTACCTAGCCCCAAGTCTCTTATTTCGATTGGTATAGCGCATACATCCCTATCGAACCTGGAAGAAGACCTAGGTGCGGGCGTATAGAGGTCTAATGGGCGCTTTTTATAGCAGAAATGATCAATATGAGTAAATGAATGAAATTTTACCTATCTGAAACCAAATCAATCTCGATGAAACTTGACATTTACCTAGCACCAAGTCTCCTCTTTCGATTGGTATAGCGCATACATCCCTATCGAACCTTGTACAAGACGTAGGAGCGCGCGTATAGAGCTCCAATGGGCGCTTTTTATAGCAGAAATGATCAATATGAATAAATGAATGAAATTTTACCTATCTGAAACCAAATCAATCTCGATGAAACTTGACATGTACCTAGCCCCAAGTCTCCTCTTTTGATTGGTATAGTGCATACATCCCTATCGAACCTGGTACAAGACGTAGGAGCGCGCGTATAGAGGTCTAATGGGCGCTTTTTAAAGCAGAAATGATGAATATGAATAAATGAATCATATTTTGCCTATCTGAAACCGAATCAATCTCAATGAAACTTGACATGTACCTAGCCTCAAGTCTCTTCTTTCGATTGGTATAGCGCATACATCCCAATCGAACCTGGAAGAAGACGTAGTAGCGCGCGTATAGAGGTCTAATGGGCGCTTTTTATAGCAGAAATGATCAATATGAGTAAATGAATGAAATTTTACCTATCTGAAACCAAATCAATCTCGATAAAACTTGACATGTACCTAGCCCCAAGTCTCCTCTTTCGATTGGTATAGCGCATACATCCCTATCGAACCTGGTACAAGACGTAGGAGCGCGCGTATAGAGGTCTAATGGGCGCTTTTTATAGCAGAAATGATCAATATGAATAAATGAATGAAATTTTACCTATCTGAAACCAAATCAATCTCGATGAAACTTGACATGTACCTAGCCCCAAGTCTCCTCTTTCGATTGGTATAGCGCATACATCCCTATCTAACCTGGTACAAGAGGTAGGAGCGTGCGTATAGAGGTCTAATGGGCGCTTTATATAGCAGAAATGATCAATATGAGTAAATGAATGAAATTTTACCTATCTGAAACCAAATCAATGTCGATGAAACTTGACATGTACCTAGCCCCAAGTCTCCTCTTTCGATTGGTATAGCGCATACATCCCAATCGAACCTGGAAGAAGACGTAGTAGCGCGCGTATAGAGGTCTGATGGGCGCTTTTTATAGCGGAAATGATCAATATGAGTAAATGAATGAAATTTTACCTATCTGAAACCAAATCAATCTCGATGAAACTTGACATGTACCTAGCCCCAAGTCTCTTATTTCGATTGGTATAGCGCATACATCCCTATCGAACCTGGAAGAAGACCTAGGTGCGGGCGTATAGAGGTCTAATGGGCGCTTTTTTAGCAGAAATGATCAATATGAATAAATGAATCATATTTTGCCTATCTGAAACCGAATCAATCTCGATAAAACTTGACATGTTCCTAGCCCCAAGTCTCCTCTTTCGATTGGTATAGCGCATACATCCCAATCGAACCTGGAAGAAGACGTAGTAGCGCGCGTATAGAGGTCTAATGGGCGCTTTTTATAGCAGAAATGATCAATATGAGTAAATGAATGAAATTTTACCTATCTGAAACCAAATCAATCTCGATGAAACTTGACATGTACCTAGCCCCAAGTCTCTTATTTCGATTGGTATAGCGCATACATCCCTATCGAACCTGGAAGAAGACCTAGGTGCGGGCGTATAGAGGTCTAATGGGCGCTTTTTATAGCAGAAATGATCAATATTAATAAATGAATCATATTTTGCCTATCTGAAACCGAATCAATCTCGATGAAACTTGACATGTTCCTAGCCCCAAGTCTCCTCTTTCGATTGGTATAGCGCATACATCCCAATCGAACCTGGAAGAAGACGTAGTAGCGCGCGTATAGAGGTCTAATGGGCGCTTTTTATAGCAGAAATTATCAATATGAGTAAATGAATATATCTTACCTATCTGAAACCAAATCAATCTCGATGAAACTTGACATGTACCTAGCCCCAAGTCTCTTCTTTCGATTGGTATAGCGCATACATCCCTATCGAACCTGGTACAAGACGTAGGAGCGCGCGTATAGAGGTCTAATGGGCGCTTTTTAAAGCAGAAATGATGAATATGAATAAATGAATCATATTTTGCCTATCTGAAACCGAATCAATCTCAATGAAACTTGACATGTACCTAGCCTCAAGTCTCTTCTTTCGATTGGTATAGCGCATACATCCCAATCGAACCTCGAAGAAGACGTAGTAGCGCGCGTATAGAGGTCTAATGGGCGCTTTTTATAGCAGAAATGATCAATATGATTAAATGAATGAAATTTTACCTATCTGAAACCAAATCAATCTCGATAAAACTTGACATGTATCTAGCCCCAAGTCTCCTCTTTCGATTGGTATAGCGCATACATCCCTATCGAACCTGGTACAAGACGTAGGAGCGCGCGTATAGAGGTCTAATGGGCGCTTTTTATAGCAGAAATGATCAATATGATTAAATGAATGAAATTTTACCTATCTGAAACAAATTCAATCTCGATGAAACTTGACATGTACCTAGCCCCAAGTCTCCTCTTTCGATTGGTATAGCGCATACATCCCTATCGAACCTGGTACAAGAGGTAGGAGCGTGCGTATAGAGGTCTAATGGGCGCTTTATATAGCAGAAATGATCAATATGAGTAAATGAATGAAATTTTACCTATCTGAAACCAAATCAATGTCGATGAAACTTGACATGTACCTAGCACCAAGTCTCCTCTTTTGATTGGTATAGCGCATACATCCCTATCGAACCTGGTACAAGACGTACGAGCGCGCATATAGAGGTCTAATGGGCGCTTTTTATAGCAGAAATGATCAATATGAGTAAATGAATGAAATTTTACCTATCTGAAACCAAATCAATCTCGATGAAACTTGACATGTACCTAGCCCCAAGTCTCTTATTTCGATTGGTATAGCGCATACATCCCTATCGAACCTGGAAGAAGACCTAGGTGCGGGCGTATAGAGGTCTAATGGGCGCTTTTTATAGCAGAAATGATCAATATGAATAAATGAATCATATTTTGCCTATCTGAAACCGAATCAATCTCGATGAAACTGGACATGTACCTAGCCCCAAGTCTCCTCTTTCGATTGGTATAGCGCATACATCTCAATCGAACCTCGAAGAAGACGTAGTAGCGCGCGTATAGAGGTCTAATGGGCGCTTTTTATAGCAGAAATGATCAATATGAGTAAATGAATGAAATTTTACCTATCTGAAACCAAATCAATGTCGATGAAACTTGACATGTACCTAGCACCAAGTCTCCTCTTTTGATTGGTATAGCGCATACATCCCTATCTAACCTGGTACAAGAGGTAGGAGCGTGCGTATAGAGGTCTAATGGGCGCTTTATATAGCAGAAATGATCAATATGAGTAAATGAATGAAATTTTACCTATCTCAAACCAAATCAATGTCGATGAAACTTGACATGTACCTAGCACCAAGTCTCCTCTTTTGATTGGTATAGCGCATACATCCCTATCGAACCTGGTACAAGACGTACGAGCGCGCATATAGAGGTCTAATGGGCGCTTTTTATAGCAGAAATGATCAATATGAGTAAATGAATGAAATTTTACCTATCTGAAACCAAATCAATGTCGATGAAACTTGACATGTACCTAGCAGCAAGTCTCCTCTTTTGATTGGTATAGCGCATACATCCCTATCTAACCTGGTACAAGAGGTAGGAGCGTGCGTATAGAGGTCTAATGGGCGCTTTATATAGCAGAAATGATCAATATGAGTAAATGAATGAAATTTTACCTATCTGAAACCAAATCAATGTCGATGAAACTTGACATGTACCTAGCACCAAGTCTCCTCTTTCGATTGGTATAGCGCATACATCCCTATCGAACCTGGAAGAAGACCTAGGTGCGGGCGTATAGAGGTCTAATGGGCGCTTTTTATAGCAGAAATGATCAATATGAATAAATGAATCATATTTTGCCTATCTGAAACCAAATCAATCTCAATGAAACTTGACATGTACCTAGCCCCAAGTCTCCTCTTTGGATTGATATAGCGCATACATCCCAATCGAACCTGGAAGAAGACGTAGTAGCGCGCGTATAGAGGTCTAATAGGGGGTTTTTATTGCAGAAATGATCAATATGAGTAAATGAATGAAATTTTACCTATCTGAAACCAAATCAATCTCGATAAAACTTGACATGTACCTAGCACCAAGTCTCCTCTTTCGATTGGTATAGCGCATACATCCCTATCGAACCTGGTACAAGAGGTAGGAGCGTGCGTATAGAGGTCTAATGGGCGCTTAATATAGCAGAAATGATCAATATGAGTAAATGAATGAAATTTTACCTATCTGAAACCAAATCAATGTCGATGAAACTTGACATGTACCTAGCCCCAAGTCTCCTCTTTCGATTGGTATAGCGCATACATCCCTATCGAACCTGGGACAAGACGTACGAGCGCGCATATAGAGGTCTATTGGGCGCTTTTTATAGCAGAAATGATCAATATGAGTAAATGAATATATCTTACCTATCTGAAACCAAATCAATCTCGATGAAACTTGACATGTACCTAGCCCCAAGTCTCTTATTTCGATTGGTATAGCGCATACGTCCCTATCGAACCTGGAAGAAGACCTAGGTGCGCGCGTATAGAGGTCTAATGGGCGCTTTTTATAGCAGAAATGATCAATATGAATAAATGAATCATATTTTGCCTATCTGAAACCGAATCAATCTCGAAGAAACTTGACATGTACCTAGCCCCAAGTCCCTTCTTTCGATTGGTATAGCGCATACATCCCTATCGAACCTGGTTCAAGACGTAGGAGCGCGCGTATAGAGGTCTAATGGGCGCTTTTTAAAGCAGAAATGATCAATAGGAATAAATGAATCATATTTTGCCTATCTGAAACCGAATCAATCTCAATGAAACTTGACATGTACCTAGCCTCAAGTCTCTTCTTTCGATTGGTATAGCGCATACATCCCAATCGAACCTCGAAGAAGACGTAGTAGCGCGCATATAGAGGTCTAATGGGCGCTTTTTATAGCAGAAATGATCAATATGAGTAAATGAATGAAATTTTACCTATCTGAAACCAAATCAATCTCGATAAAACTTGACATGTACCTAGCCCCTAGTCTCCTCTTTCGTTTGATATAGCGCATACATCCCAATCGAACCTGGAAGAAGACGTAGTAGCGCGCATATAGAGGTCTAATGGGCGCTTTTTATAGCAGAAATTATCAATATGAGTAAATGAATATATCTTACCTATCTGAAACCAAATCAATCTCGATGAAACTTGACATGTTCCTAGCCCCAAGTCTCCTCTTTCGATTGGTATAGCGCATACATCCCAATCGAACCTGCAAGAAGACGTAGTAGCGCGCGTATAGAGGTCTAATGGGCGCTTTTTATAGCAGAAATGATCAATATGAGTAAATGAATGAAATTTTACCTATCTGAAACCAAATCAATCTCGATGAAACTTGACATGTACCTAGCCCCAAGTCTCTTATTTCGATTGGTATAGCGCATACATCCCTATCGAACCTGGAAGAAGACCTAGGTGCGGGCGTATAGAGGTCTAATGGGCGCTTTTTATAGCAGAAATGATCAATATGAATAAATGAATCATATTTTGCCTATCTGAAACCGAATCAATCTCGATGAAACTTGACATGTACCTAGCCCCAAGTCTCCTCTTTCGATTGGTATAGCGCTTACATCCCTATCGAACCTGGTACGAGAGGTAGGAGCGTGCGTATAGAGGTCTAATGGGCGCTTTATATAGCAGAAATGATCAATATGAGTAAATGAATGAAATTTTACCTATCTGAAACCAAATCAATCTCGATGAAACTTGACATGTACCTAGCCCCAAGTCTCCTCTTTTGATTGGTATAGCGCATACATCCCTATCGAACCTGGTACAAGAGGTAGGAGCGTGCGTATAGAGGTCTAATGGGCGCTTTATATAGCAGAAATGATCAATATGAGTAAATGAATGAAATTTTACCTATCTGAAACCAAATCAATGTCGATGAAACTTGACATGTACCTAGCCCCAAGTCTCCTCTTTCGATTGGTATAGCGTATACATCCCTATCGAACCTGGTACAAGACGTACGAGCGCGCATATAGAGGTCTAATGGGCGCTTTTTATAGCAGAAATGATCAATATGAATAAATGAATCATATTTTGCCTATCTGAAACCAAATCAATCTCGATGAAACTTGACATTTACCTAGCCCCAAGTCTCTTCTTTCGATTGGTATAGCGCATACATCCCTATCGAACCTTGTACAAGAAGTAGGAGCGCGCGTATAGAGGTCTAATGGGCGCTTTTTATAGCAGAAATGATCAATATGAGTAAATGAATGAAATTTTACCTATCTGAAACCAAATCAATCTCGATGAAACTTGACATGTACCTAGCACCAAGTCTCCTCTTTCGATTGGTATAGCGCATACATCCCTATCGAACCTTGTACAAGAGGTAGGAGCGCGCGTATAGAGGTCTAATGGGCGCTATTTATAGCAGAAATGATCAATATGAATAAATGAATGAAATTTTACCTATCTGAAACCAAATCAATCTCGATGAAACTTGACATGTACCTAGCCTCAAGTCTCTTCTTTCGATTGGTATAGCGCATACATCCCTATCGAACCTGATAGAAGACGTAGGAGCGCGCGTATAGAGGTCTAATGGGCGCTTTTTAAAGCAGAAATGATCAATATGAATAAATGAATCATATTTTGCCTATCTGAAACCGAATCAATCTCGATGAAACTTGACATGTTCCTAGCCCCAAGTCTCCTCTTTCGATTGGTATAGCGCATACATCCCAATCGAACCTGGAAGAAGACGTAGTAGCGCGCGTATAGAGGTCTAATGGGCGCTTTTTATAGCAGAAATGATCAATATGAGTAAATGAATGAAATTTTACCTATCTGAAACCAAATCAATCTCGATGAAACTTGACATGTACCTAGCCCCAAGTCTCTTATTTCGATTGGTATAGCGCATACATCCCTATCGAACCTGGGAAGACCTAGGTGCGGGCGTATAGAGGTCTAATGGGCGCTTTTTATAGCAGAAATGATCAATATGAATAAATGAATCATATTTTGCCTATCTGAAACCGAATCAATCTCGATGAAACTTGACATGTACCTAGCCCCAAGTCTCCTCTTTCGATTGGTATAGCGCTTACATCCCTATCGAACCTGGTACGAGAGGTAGGAGCGTGCGTATAGAGGTCTAATGGGCGCTTTATATAGCAGAAATGATCAATATGAGTAAATGAATGAAATTTTACCTATCTGAAACCAAATCAATCTCGATGAAACTTGACATGTACCTAGCCCCAAGTCTCCTCTTTTGATTGGTATAGCGCATACATCCCTATCGAACCTGGTCAAGAGGTAGGAGCGTGCGTATAGAGGTCTAATGGGCGCTTCATATAGCAGAAATGATCAATATGAGTAAATGAATGAAATTTTACCTATCTGAAACCAAATCAATGTCGATGAAACTTGACATGTACCTAGCACCAAGTCTCCTCTTTCGATTGGTATAGCGCATACATCCCTATCGAACCTGGTACAAGACGTACGAGCGCGCATATAGAGGTCTAATGGGCGCTTTTTATAGCAGAAATGATCAATATGAATAAATGAATCATATTTTGCCTATCTGAAACCAAATCAATCTCGATGAAACTTGACATTTACCTAGCACCAAGTCTCCTCTTTCGATTGGTATAGCGCATACATCCCTATCGAACCTTGTACAAGAAGTAGGAGCGCGCGTATAGAGGTCTAATGGGCGCTTTTTATAGCAGAAATGATCAATATGAGTAAATGAATGAAATTTTACCTATCTGAAACCAAATCAATCTCGATGAAACTTGACATTTACCTAGCACCAAGTCTCTTCTTTCGATTGGTATAGCGCATACATCCCTATCGAACCTTGTACAAGAGGTAGGAGCGCGCGTATAGAGGTCTAATGGGCGCTATTTATAGCAGAAATGATCAATATGAATAAATGAATGAAATTTTACCTATCTGAAACCAAATCAATCTCGATGAAACTTGACATGTACCTAGCCCCAAGTCTCTTCTTTCGATTGGTATAGCGCATACATCCCTATCGAACCTTGTACAAGACGTAGGAGCGCGCGTATAGAGCTCCAATGGGCGCTTTTTATAGCAGAAATGATCAATATGAATAAATGAATGAAATTTTACCTATCTGAAATCAAATCAATCTCGATGAAACTTGACATGTACCTAGCCCCACGTCTCCTCTTTCGATTGGTATAGCGCATACATCCCTATCGAACCTGGTACAAGACGTAGGAGCGCGCGTATAGAGGTCTAATGGGCGCTTTTTAAAGCAGAAATGATCAATATGAGTAAATGAATCATATTTTGCCTATCTGAAACCGAATCAATCTCAATGAAACTTGACATGTACCTAGCCTCAAGTCTCTTCTTTCGATTGGTATAGCGCATACATCCCAATCGAACCTCGAAGAAGACGTAGTAGCGCGCATATAGAGGTCTAATGGGCGCTTTTTATAGCAGAAATGATCAATATGAGTAAATGAATGAAATTTTACCTATCTGAAACCAAATCAATCTCGATAAAACTTGACATGTACCTAGCCCCAAGTCTCCTCTTTCGATTGGTATAGCGCATACATCCCTATCGAACCTGGTACAAGACGTAGGAGCGCGCGTATAGAGGTCTAATGGGCGCTTTTTATAGCAGAAATGATCAATATGAATAAATGAATGAAATTTTACCTATCTGAAACCAAATCAATCTCGATGAAACTTGACATGTACCTAGCCCCAAGTCTCCTCTTTCGATTGGTATAGCGCATACATCCCAATCGAACCTGGAAGAAGACGTAGTAGCGCGCGAATAGAGGTCTGATGGGCGCTTTTTATAGCGGAAATGATCAATATGAGTAAATGAATGAAATTTTACCTATCTGAAACAAAATCAATCTCGATGAAACTTGACATGTACCTAGCCCCAAGTCTCTTATTTCGATTGGTATAGCGCATACATCCCTATCGAACCTGGAAGAAGACCTAGGTGCGGGCGTATAGAGGTCTAATGGGCGCTTTTTATAGCAGAAATGATCAATATGAATAAATGAATCATATTTTGCCTATCTGAAACCGAATCAATCTCGATGAAACTTGACATGTTCCTAGCCCCAAGTCTCCTCTTTCGATTGGTATAGCGCATACATCCCAATCGAACCTGGAAGAAGACGTAGTAGCGCGCGTATAGAGGTCTAATGGGCGCTTTTTATAGCAGAAATGATCAATATGAATGAAATTTTACCTATCTGAAACCAAATCAATCTCGATGAAACTTGACATGTACCTAGCCCCAAGTCTCTTATTTCGATTGGTATAGCGCATACATCCCTATCGAACCTGGAAGAAGACCTAGGTGCGGGCGTATAGAGGTCTAATGGGCGCTTTTTATAGCAGAAATGATCAATATGAATAAATGAATCATATTTTGCCTATCTGAAACCGAATCAATCTCGATGAAACTTGACATGTACCTAGCCCCAAGTCTCCTCTTTCGATTGGTATAGCGCTTACATCCCTATCGAACCTGGTACGAGAGGTAGGAGCGTGCGTATAGAGGTCTAATGGGCGCTTTATATAGCAGAAATGATCAATATGAGTAAATGAATGAAATTTTACCTATCTGAAACCAAATCAATCTCGATGAAACTTGACATGTACCTAGCCCCAAGTCTCCTCTTTTGATTGGTATAGCGCATACATCCCTATCGAACCTGGTACAAGAGGTAGGGGCGTGCGTATAGAGGTCTAATGGGCGCTTTATATAGCAGAAATGATCAATATGAGTAAATGAATGAAATTTTACCTATCTGAAACCAAATCAATGTCGATGAAACTTGACATGTACCTAGCACCAAGTCTCCTCTTTCGATTGGTATAGCGCATACATCCCTATCGAACCTGGTACAAGACGTACGAGCGCGCATATAGAGGTCTAATGGGCGCTTTTTATAGCAGAAATGATCAATATGAATAAATGAATCATATTTTGCCTATCTGAAACCAAATCAATCTCGATGAAACTTGACATTTACCTAGCACCAAGTCTCCTCTTTCGATTGGTATAGCGCATACATCCCTATCGAACCTTGTACAAGAAGTAGGAGCGCGCGTATAGAGGTCTAATGGGCGCTTTTTATAGCAGAAATGATCAATATGAGTAAATGAATGAAATTTTACCTATCTGAAACCAAATCAATCTTGTTGAAACTTGACATTTACCTAGCACCAAGTCTCCTCTTTCGATTGGTATAGCGCATACATCCCTATCGAACCTTGTAAAAGAGGTAGGAGCGCGCGTATAGAGGTCTAATGGGCGCTATTTATAGCAGAAATGATCAATATGAATAAATGAATGAAATTTTACCTATCTGAAACCAAATCAATCTCGATGAAACTTGACATGTACCTAGCCCCAAGTCTCTTCTTTTGATTGGTATAGCGCATACATCCCTATCGAACCTGATAGAAGACGTAGGAGCGCGCGTATAGAGGTCTAATGGGCGCTTTTTAAAGCAGAAATGATCAATAGGAATAAATGAATCATGTTTTGCCTATCTGAAACCGAATCAATCTCAATGAAACTTGACATGTACCTAGCCTCAAGTCTCTTCTTTCGATTGGTATACCGCATACATCCCAATCGAACCTCGAAGAAGACGTAGTAGCGCGCGTATAGAGGTCTAATGGGCGCTTTTTATAGCAGAAATGATCAATATGAGTAAATGAATGAAATTTTACCTATCTGAAACCAAATCAATCTCGATAAAACTTGACATGTACCTAGCCCCAAGTCTCCTCTTTCGATTGGTATAGCGCAGAGGTCTAATGGGCGCTTTTTATAGCAGAAATGATCAATATGAATAAATGAATGAAATTTTACCTATCTGAAACCAAATCAATCTCAATGAAACTTGACATGTACCTAGCCCCAAGTCTCCTCTTTCGATTGGTATAGCGCATACATCCCTATCGAACCTGGTGCAAGAGGTAGGAGCGTGCGTATAGAGGTCTAATGGGCGCTTTATATAGCAGAAATGATCAATATGAGTAAATGAATGAAATTTTACCTATCTGAAACCAAATCAATGTCGATGAAACTTGACATGTACTTAGCACCAAGTCTCCTCTTTTGATTGGTATAGCGCATACATCCCTATCGAACCTGGTACAAGACGTAGGAGCGCGCATATAGAGGTCTAATGGGAGCTTTTTATAGCAGAAATGATCAATATGAGTAAATGAATGAAATTTTACCTATCTGAAACCAAATCAATCTCAATGAAACTTGACATGTACCTAGCCCCAAGTCTCTTATTTCGATTGGTATAGCGCATACATCCCTATCGAACCTGGAAGAAGACCCAGGTGCGCGCGTATAGAGGTCTAATGGGCGCTTTTTATAGCAGAAATGATCAATATGAGTAAATGAATGAAATTTTACCTATCTGAAACCAAATCAATCTCAATAAAACTTGACTTGTACCTAGCCCCAAGTCTCCTCTTTTGATTGGTATAGCGCATACATCCCTATCGAACCTGGTACAAGACGTAGGAGCGCGCATATAGAGGTCTAATGGGCGCTTTTTATAGCAGAAATGATCAATATGAATAAATGAGTGAAATTCTATCTATCTGAAACCAAATCAATCTCGATGAAACTTGACATGTACCTATCCCCAAGTCTCCTCTTTCGATTGGTATAGCGCATACATCCCTATCGAACCTGGTACAAGAGGTAGGAGCGTGCGTATAGAGGTCTAATGGGCGCTTAATATAGCAGAAATGATCAATATGAGTAAATGAATGAAATTTTACCTATTTGAAACCAAATCAATGTCGATGAAACTTGACATGTACCTAGCCCCAAGTCTCCTCTTTCGATTGGTATAGCGCATACATCCCTATCGAACCTGGCAAAGACGTAGGAGCGCGCATATAGAGGTCTAATGGGCGCTTTTTATAGCAGAAATGATCAATATGAATAAATGAATCATATTTTGCCTATCTGAAACCAAATCAATCTCGATGAAACTTGACATTTACCTAGCACCAAGTCTCCTCTTTCGATTGGTATAGCGCATACATCCCTATCGAACCTTGTACAAGAAGTAGGAGCGCGCGTATAGAGGTCTAATGGGCGCTTTTTATAGCAGAAATGATCAATATGAGTAAATGAATGAAATTTTACCTATCTGAAACCAAATCAATCTTGTTGAAACTTGACATTTACCTAGCACCAAGTCTCCTCTTTCGATTGGTATAGCGCATACATCCCTATCGAACCTTGTAAAAGAGGTAGGAGCGCGCGTATAGAGGTCTAATGGGCGCTATTTATAGCAGAAATGATCAATATGAATAAATGAATGAAATTTTACCTATCTGAAACCAAATCAATCTCGATGAAACTTGACATGTACCTAGCCCCAAGTCTCTTCTTTTGATTGGTATAGCGCATACATCCCTATCGAACCTGATAGAAGACGTAGGAGCGCGCGTATAGAGGTCTAATGGGCGCTTTTTAAAGCAGAAATGATCAATAGGAATAAATGAATCATGTTTTGCCTATCTGAAACCGAATCAATCTGAATGAAACTTGACATGTACCTAGCCTCAAGTCTCTTCTTTCGATTGGTATACCGCATACATCCCAATCGAACCTCGAAGAAGACGTAGTAGCGCGCGTATAGAGGTCTAATGGGCGCTTTTTATAGCAGAAATGATCAATATGAGTAAATGAATGAAATTTTACCTATCTGAAACCAAATCAATCTCGATAAAACTTGACATGTACCTAGCCCCAAGTCTCCTCTTTCGATTGGTATAGCGCATACATCCCTATCGAACCTGGTACAAGAGGTAGGAGCGTGCGTATAGAGGTCTAATGGGCGCTTTATATAGCAGAAATGATCAATATGAGTAAATGAATGAAATTTTACCTATCTGAAACCAAATCAATCTCGATGAAACTTGACATGTACTTAGCACCAAGTCTCCTCTTTTGATTGGTATAGCGCATACATCCCTATCGAACCTGGTACAAGACGTAGGAGCGCGCATATAGAGGTCTAATGGGAGCTTTTTATAGCAGAAATGATCAATATGAGTAAATGAATGAAATTTTACCTATCTGAAACCAAATCAATCTCAATGAAACTTGACATGTACCTAGCCCCAAGTCTCTTATTTCGATTGGTATAGCGCATACATCCCTATCGAACCTGGAAGAAGACCCAGGTGCGCGCGTATAGAGGTCTAATGGGCGCTTTTTATAGCAGAAATGATCAATATGAGTAAATGAATGAAATTTTACCTATCTGAAAACAAATCAATCTCGATGAAACTTGACATTTACCTAGCACCAAGTCTCCTCTTTCGATTGGTATAGCGCATACATCCCTATCGAACCTTGTACAAGAGGTAGGAGCGCGCGTATAGAGGTCTAATGGGCGCTATTTATAGCAGAAATGATCAATATGAATAAATGAATGAAATTTTACCTATCTGAAACCAAATCAATCTCGATGAAACTTGACATGTACCTAGCCCCAAGTCTCCTCTTTCGATTGGTATAGCGCATACATCCCTATCGAACCTGATAAAAGACGTAGGAGCGCGCGTATAGAGGTCTAATGGGCGCTTTTTAAAGCAGAAATGATGAATAGGAATAAATGAATCATATTTTGCCTATCTGAAACCGAATCAATCTCAATGAAACTTGACATGTACCTAGCCTCAAGTCTCTTCTTTCGATTGGTATAGCGCATACATCCCAATCGAACCTCGAAGAAGACGTAGTAGCGCGCGTATAGAGGTCTAATGGGCGCTTTTTATAGCAGAAATGATCAATATGAGTAAATGAATGAAATTTTACCTATCTGAAACCAAATCAATCTCGATAAAACTTGACATGTACCTAGCCCCAAGTCTCCTCTTTCGATTGGTATAGCGCAGAGGTCTAATGGGCGCTTTTTATAGCAGAAATGATCAATATGAATAAATGAATGAAATTTTACCTATCTGAAACCAAATCAATCTCAATGAAACTTGACATGTACCTAGCCCCAAGTCTCCTCTTTCGATTGGTATAGCGCATACATCCCTATCGAACCTGGTACAAGAGGTAGGAGCGTGCGTATAGAGGTCTAATGGGCGCTTTATATAGCAGAAATGATCAATATGAGTAAATGAATGAAATTTTACCTATCTGAAACCAAATCAATGTCGATGAAACTTGACATGTACTTAGCACCAAGTCTCCTCTTTTGATTGGTATAGCGCATACATCCCTATCGAACCTGGTACAAGACGTAGGAGCGCGCATATAGAGGTCTAATGGGAGCTTTTTATAGCAGAAATGATCAATATGAGTAAATGAATGAAATTTTACCTATCTGAAACCAAATCAATCTCAATGAAACTTGACATGTACCTAGCCCCAAGTCTCTTATTTCGATTGGTATAGCGCATACATCCCTATCGAACCTGGAAGAAGACCCAGGTGCGCGCGTATAGAGGTCTAATGGGCGCTTTTTATAGCAGAAATGATCAATATGAGTAAATGAATGAAATTTTACCTATCTGAAACCAAATCAATCTCAATAAAACTTGACTTGTACCTAGCCCCAAGTCTCCTCTTTTGATTGGTATAGCGCATACATCCCTATCGAACCTGGTACAAGACGTAGGAGCGCGCATATAGAGGTCTAATGGGCGCTTTTTATAGCAGAAATGATCAATATGAATAAATGAGTGAAATTCTATCTATCTGAAACCAAATCAATCTCGATGAAACTTGACATGTACCTATCCCCAAGTCTCCTCTTTCGATTGGTATAGCGCATACATCCCTATCGAACCTGGTACAAGAGGTAGGAGCGTGCGTATAGAGGTCTAATGGGCGCTTAATATAGCAGAAATGATCAATATGAGTAAATGAATGAAATTTTACCTATTTGAAACCAAATCAATGTCGATGAAACTTGACATGTACCTAGCCCCAAGTCTCCTCTTTCGATTGGTATAGCGCATACATCCCTATCGAACCTGGCAAAGACGTAGGAGCGCGCATATAGAGGTCTAATGGGCGCTTTTTATAGCAGAAATGATCAATATGAGTAAATGAATATATCTTACCTATCTGAAACCAAATCAATCTCGATGAAACTTGACATGTACCTAGCCCCAAGTCTCTTATTTCGATTGGTATAGCGCATACATCCCTATCGAACCTGGAAGAATACCTAGGTGC
Source organism: Pinctada fucata (assembly GCA_028142955.1). Classification (NCBI taxonomy): domain Eukaryota; kingdom Metazoa; phylum Mollusca; class Bivalvia; order Pterioida; family Pteriidae; genus Pinctada; species Pinctada fucata. The sequence goes on along the minus strand of AP027110.1, from coordinate 26,571,703 downwards.
GGGCGTATAGAGGTCTAATGGGCGCTTTTTACAGCAGAAATGATCAATATGAATAAATGAATCATATTTTGCCTATCTGAAACCGAATCAATCTCGATGAAACTTGACATGTACCTAGCCCCAAGTCTCCTCTTCCGATTAGTATAGCGCATACATCCCAATCGAACCTGGAAGAAGACGTAGTAGCGCGCGTATAGAGGTCTAATGGGCGCTTTTTATAGCAGAAATGAGCAATATGAGTAAATGAATGAAATTTTACCTATCTGAAACCAAATCAGTCTCGATGAAACTTGACATGTACCTAGCCCCAAGTCTCCTCTTTCGATTGGTATAGCGCATACATCCCTATCTAACCTGGTACAAGAGGTAGGAGCGTGCGTATAGAGGTCTAATGGGCGCTTTATATAGCAGAAATGATCAATATGAGTAAATGAATGAAATTTTACCTATCTGAAACCAAATCAATGTCGATGAAACTTGACATGTACCTAGCACCAAGTCTCCTCTTTTGATTGGTATAGCGCATACATCCCTATCGAACCTGGTACAAGAGGTACGAGCGCGCATATAGAGGTCTAATGGGCGCTTTTTATAGCGGAAATGATCAATATGAGTAAATGAATGAAATTTTACCTATCTGAAACCAAATCAATCTCAATGAAACTTGACATGTATCTAGCCCCAAGTATCTTATTTCGATTGGTATAGCGCATACATCCCTATCGAACCTGGAAGAAGACCTAGGTGCGCGCGTATAGAGGTCTAATGGGCGCTTTATATAGCAGAAATGATCAATATGAATAAATGAATCATATTTTGCCTATCTGAAACCAAATCAATCTCAATGAAACTTGACATGTACCTAGCCCCAAGTTTCCTCTTTCGATTGGTATAGCGCATACATCCCTATCGAACCTGGTACAAGACGTAGGAGCGCGCATATAGAGGTCTAATGGGCGCTTTTTATAGCAGAAATGATCAATATGAGTAAATGAATATATCTTACCTATCTGAAACCAAATCAATCTCGATGAAACTTGACATGTACCTATCCCCAAGTCTCTTATTTCGATTGGTATAGCGCATACATCCCTATCGAACCTGGAAGAAGACCTAGGTGCGGGCGTATAGAGGTCTAATGGGCGCTTTTTAAAGCAGAAATGATCAATATGAATAAATGAATCATATTTTGCCTATCTGAAACCGAATCAATCTCAATGAAACTTGACATGTACCTAGCCTCAAGTCTCTTCTTTCGATTGGTATAGCGCATACATCCCTATCGAACCTCGAAGAAGACGTAGTAGCGCGCGTATAGAGGTCTAATGGGCGCTTTTTATAGCAGAAATGATCAATATGAGTAAATGAATGAAATTTTACCTATCTGAAACGAAATCAATCTCGATAAAACTTGAATTGTACCTAGCCCCAAGTCTCCTCTTTCGATTGGTATAGCGCATACATCCCTATCGAACCTGGTACAAGACGTAGGAGCGCGCGTATAGAGGTCTAATGGGCGCTATTTATAGCAGAAATGATCAATATGAATAAATGAATGAAATTTTACCTATCTGAAACCAAATCAATCTCGATGAAACTTGACATGTACCTAGCCCCAAGTCTCTTCTTTCGATTGGTATAGCGCATACATCCCTATCGAACCTTGTACAAGACGTAGGAGCGCGCGTATAGAGGTCTAATGGGCGCTTTTTAAAGCAGAAATGATCAATATGAGTAAATGAATGAAATTTTACCTATCTGAAACCAAATCAATCTCGATAAACTGGACATGTACCTAGCCCCAAGTCTCCTCTTTCGATTGGTATAGCGCAGAGGTCTAATGGGCGCTTTTTATAGCAGAAATGATCAATATGAATAAATGAATGAAATTTTACCTATCTGAAACCAAATCAATCTCGATAAACTGGACATGTACCTAGCCCCAAGTCTCCTCTTTCAATTGGTATAGCGCATACATCCCTATCTAACCTGGTACAAGAGGTAGGAGCGTGCGTATAGAGGTCTAATGGGCGCTTTATTTTGCAGAAATGATCAATATGAGTAAATGAATCATATTTTGCCTACCTGAAACCGAATCAATCTCAATGAAACTTGACATGTACCTAGCCCCAAGTCTCCTCTTTCGATTGATATAGCGCATACATCCCAATCGAACCTGGAAGAAGACTTAGTAGCGCGCGTATAGAGGTCTAATGGGCGCTTTTTATAGCAGAAATGATCAATATGAGTAAATGAATGAAATTTTACCTATCTGAAACCAAATCAATCTCGATAAAACTTGACATGTACCTAGCCCCAAGTCTCTTCTTTCGATTGGTATAGCGCATACATCCCTATCGAACCTGGTACAAGAGGTAGGAGCGTGCGTATAGAGGTCTAATGGGCGCTTAATATAGCAGAAATGATCAATATGAGTAAATGAATGAAATTTTACCTATTTGAAACCAAATCAATCTCGATGAAACTTGACATGTACCTAGCCCCAAGTCTCCTCTTTCGATTGGTATAGCGCATACATCCCTATCGAACCTGGTACAAGACGTACGAGCGCGCATATAGAGGTCTAATGGGCGCTTTTTATAGCAGAAATGATCAATATGAGTAAATGAATATATCTTACCTATCTGAAACCAAATCAATCTCGATGAAACTTGACATGTACCTAGCCCCAAGTCTCTTATTTCGATTGGTATAGCGCATACATCCCTATCGAACCTGGAAGAAGACCTAGGTGCGGGCGTATAGAGGTCTAATGGGCGCTTTTTATAGCAGAAATGATCAATATGAATAAATGAATCATATTTTGCCTATCTGAAACCGAATCAATCTCGATGAAACTTGACATGTACCTAGCCCCAAGTCTCCTCTTTCGATTGGTATAGCGCATACATCCCTATCTAACCTGGTACAAGAGGTAGGAGCGTGCGTATAGAGGTCTAATGGGCGCTTTATATAGCAGAAATGATCAATATGAGTAAATGAATGAAATTTTACCTATCTGAAACCAAATCAATCTCAATGAAACTTGACATGTACCTAGCCCCAAGTCTCTTATTTCGATTGGTATAGCGCATACATCCCTATCGAACCTGGAAGAAGACCTAGGTGCGCGCGTATAGAGGTCTAATGGGCGCTTTTTATAGCAGAAATGATCAATATGAATAAATGAATCATATTTTGCCTATCTGAAACCGAATCAATCTCAATGAAACTTGACATGTACCTAGCCCCAAGTCTCCTCTTTCGATTGATATAGCGCATACATCCCAATCGAACCTGGAAGAAGACGTAGTAGCGCGCGTATAGAGGTCTAATGGGCGCTTTTTATAGCAGAAATGATCAATATGAGTAAATGAATGAAATTTTACCTATCTGAAACCAAATCAATCTCGATAAAACTTGACATGTACCTAGCCCTAAGTCTCCTCTTTTGATTGGTATAGCGCATACATCCCTATCGAACCTGGAAGAAGACGTAGGAGCGCGCATATAGAGGTCTAATGGGCGCTTTTTATAGCAGAAATGATCAATATGAATAAATGAATGAAATTTTATCTATCTGAAACCAAATCAATCTCGATGAAACTTGACATGTACCTATCCCCAAATCTCCTCTTTCGATTGGTGTAGCGCATACATCCCTATCGAACCTGGTACAAGAGGTAGGAGCGTGCGTATAGAGGTCTAATGGGCGCTTAATATAGCAGAAATGATCAATATGAGTAAATGAATGAAATTTTACCTATTTGAAACCAAATCAATGTCGATGAAACTTGACATGTACCTAGCCCCAAATCTCCTCTTTCGATTGGTATAGCGCATACATCCCTATCGAACCTGGTACAAGACGTAGGAGCGCGCATATAGAGGTCTAATGGGCGCTTTTTATAGCAGAAAAGATCAATATGAGTAAATGAATGAAATTTTACCTATCTGAAACCAAATCAATCTCGATGAAACTTGACATGTACCTAGCCCCAAGTCTCATATTTCGATTGGTATAGCGCATACATCCCTATCGAACCTGGAAGAAGACCTAGGTGCGGGCGTATAGAGGTCTAATGGGCGCTTTTTAAAGCAGAAATGATCAATATGAATAAATGAATCATATTTTGCCTATCTGAAACCGAATCAATCTCAATGAAACTTGACATGTACCTAGCCTCAAGTCTCTTCTTTCGATTGGTATAGCGCATACATCCCAATCGAACCTCGAAGAAGACGTAGTAGCGCGCGTATAGAGGTCTAATGGGCGCTTTTTATAGCAGAAATGATCAATATGAGTAAATGAATGAAATTTTACCTATCTGAAACCAAATCAATCTCGATAAAACTTGACATGAACCTAGCCCCAAGTCTCCTCTTTCGATTGGTATAGCGCATACATCCCTATCGAACCTGGGACAAGACGTAGGAGCGCGCGTATAGAGGTCTAATGGGCGCTTTTTATAGCAGAAATGATCAATATGAATAAATGAATGAAATTTTACCTATCTGAAACCAAATCAATCTCGATGAAACTTAACATGTACCTAGCCCCAAATCTCCTCTTTCGATTGGTATAGCGCATACATCCCTATCGAACCTGGTACAAGAGGTAGGAGCGTGCGTATAGAGGTCTAATGGGCGCTTAATATAGCAGAAATGATCAATATGAGTAAATGAATGAACTTTTACCTATTTGAAACCAAATCAATGTCGATGAAACTTGACATGTACCTAGCCCCAAGTCTCCTCTTTCTATTGGTATAGCGCATACATCCCTATCGAACCTGGTACAAGACGTAGGAGCGCGCATATAGAGGTCTAATGGGCGCTTTTTATAGCAGAAATGATCAATATGAGTAAATGAATATATCTTATCTATCTGAAACCAAATCAATCTCGATGAAACTTGACATGTACCTAGCCCCAAGTCTCTTATTTCGATTGGTATAGCGCATACATCCCTATCGAACCTGGAAGAAGACCTAGGTGCGGGCGTATAGAGGTCTAATGGGCGCTTTTTAAAGCAGAAATGATCAATATGAATAAATGAATCATATTTTGCCTATCTGAAACCGAATCAATCTCAATGAAACTTGACATGTACCTAGCCTCAAGTCTCTTCTTTCGATTGGTATAGCGCATACATCCCAATCGAACCTCGAAGAAGATGTAGTAGCGCGCGTATAGAGGTCTAATGGGCGCTTTTTATAGCAGAAATGATCAATATGAGTAAATGAATGAAATTTTACCTATCTGAAACCAAATCAATCTCGATAAAACTTGACATGAACCTAGCCCCAAGTCTCCTCTTTCGATTGGTATAGCGCATACATCCCTATCGAACCTGGTACAAGACGTAGGAGCGCGCGTATAGAGGTCTAATGGGCGCTTTATATAGCAGAAATGATCAATATGAGTAAATGAATGAAATTTTACCTATCTGAAACCAAATCAATGTCGATGAAACTTGACATGTACCTAGCACCAAGTCTCCTCTTTTGATTGGTATAGCGCATACATCCCTATCGAACCTGGTACAAGACGTAGGAGCGCGCATATAGAGGTCTAATGGGCGCTTTTTATAGCAGAAATGATCAATATGAGTAAATGAATGAAATTTTACCTATCTGAAACCAAATCAATCTCGATGAAACTTGACATGTACCTAGCCCCAAGTCTCTTATTTCGATTGGTATAGCGCATACATCCCTATCGAACCTGGAAGAAGACCTAGGTGCGGGCGTATAGAGGTCTAATGGGCGCTTTTTATAGCAGAAATGATCAATATGAATAAATGAATCATATTTTGCCTATCTGAAACCGAATCAATCCAATGAAACTTGACATGTACCTAGCCCCAAGTCTCCTCTTTCGATTGGTATAGCGCATACATCCCAATCGAACCTGGAAGAAGACGTAGTAGCGCGCGTATAGAGGTCTAATGGGCGCTTTTTATAGCAGAAATGATCAATATGAGTAAATGAATGAAATTTTACCTATCTGAAACCAAATCAATCTCGATGAAACTTGACATTTACCTAGCACCAAGTCTCCTCTTTCGATTGGTATAGCGCATACATCCCTATCGAACCTTGTACAAGACGTAGGAGCGCGCGTATAGAGGTCTAATGGGCGCTTTTTATAGCAGAAATGATCAATATGAATAAATGAATGAAATTTTACCTATCTGAAACCAAATCAATCTCGATGAAACTTAACATGTACCTAGCCCCAAATCTCCTCTTTCGATTGGTATAGCGCATACATCCCTATCGAACCTGGTACAAGAGGTAGGAGCGTGCGTATAGAGGTCTAATGGGCGCTTAATATAGCAGAAATGATCAATATGAGTAAATGAATGAACTTTTACCTATTTGAAACCAAATCAATGTCGATGAAACTTGACATGTACCTAGCCCCAAGTCTCCTCTTTCTATTGGTATAGCGCATACATCCCTATCGAACCTGGTACAAGACGTAGGAGCGCGCATATAGAGGTCTAATGGGCGCTTTTTATAGCAGAAATGATCAATATGAGTAAATGAATATATCTTATCTATCTGAAACCAAATCAATCTCGATGAAACTTGACATGTACCTAGCCCCAAGTCTCTTATTTCGATTGGTATAGCGCATACATCCCTATCGAACCTGGAAGAAGACCTAGGTGCGGGCGTATAGAGGTCTAATGGGCGCTTTTTAAAGCAGAAATGATCAATATGAATAAATGAATCATATTTTGCCTATCTGAAACCGAATCAATCTCAATGAAACTTGACATGTACCTAGCCTCAAGTCTCTTCTTTCGATTGGTATAGCGCATACATCCCAATCGAACCTCGAAGAAGACGTAGTAGCGCGCGTATAGAGGTCTAATGGGCGCTTTTTATAGCAGAAATGATCAATATGAGTAAATGAATGAACTTTTACCTATTTGAAACCAAATCAATCTCGATAAAACTTGACATGAACCTAGCCCCAAGTCTCCTCTTTCGATTGGTATAGCGCATACATCCCTATCGAACCTGGTACAAGACGTAGGAGCGCGCGTATAGAGGTCTAATGGGCGCTTTATATAGCAGAAATGATCAATATGAGTAAATGAATGAAATTTTACCTATCTGAAACCAAATCAATGTCGATGAAACTTGACATGTACCTAGCACCAAGTCTCCTCTTTTGATTGGTATAGCGCATACATCCCTATCGAACCTGGTACAAGACGTACGAGCGCGCATATAGAGGTCTAATGGGCGCTTTTTATAGCAGAAATGATCAATATGAGTAAATGAATGAAATTTTACCTATCTGAAACCAAATCAATCTCGATGAAACTTGACATGTACCTAGCCCCAAGTCTCTTATTTCGATTGGTATAGCGCATACATCCCTATCGAACCTGGAAGAAGACCTCGGTGCGGGCGTATAGAGGTCTAATGGGCGCTTTTTATAGCAGAAATGATCAATATGAATAAATGAATCATATTTTGCCTATCTGAAACCGAATCAATCCAATGAAACTTGACATGTACCTAGCCCCAAGTCTCCTCTTTCGATTGGTATAGCGCATACATCCCAATCGAACCTGGAAGAAGACGTAGTAGCGCGCGTATAGAGGTCTAATGGGCGCTTTTTATAGCAGAAATGATCAATATGAGTAAATGAATGAAATTTTACCTATCTGAAACCAAATCAATCTCGATGAAACTTGACATTTACCTAGCACCAAGTCTCCTCTTTCGATTGGTATAGCGCATACATCCCTATCGAACCTTGTACAAGACGTAGGAGCGCGCGTATAGAGGTCTAATGGGCGCTTTTTATAGCAGAAATGATCAATATGAATAAATGAATGAAATTTTACCTATCTGAAACCAAATCAATCTCGATGAAACTTGACATGTACCTAGCCCCAAGTCTCCTCTTTCGATTGGTATAGCGCATACATCCCTATCGAACCTGGTACAAGACGTACGAGCGCGCATATAGAGGTCTAATGGGCGCTTTTTATAGCAGAAATGATCAATATGAGTAAATGAATGAAATTTTACCTATCTGAAACCAAATCAATCTCAATGAAACTTGACATGTACCTAGCCCCAAGTCTCTTATTTCGATTGGTATAGCGCATACATCCCTATCGAACCTGGAAGAAGACCTAGGTGCGCGCGTATAGAGGTCTAATGGGCGCTTTTTATAGCAGAAATGATCAATACGAATAAATGAATCATATTTTGCCTACCTGAAACCGAATCAATCTCAATGAAACTTGACATGTACCTAGCCCCAAGTCTCCTCTTTCGATTGATATAGCGCATACATCCCAATCGAACCTGGAAGAAGACGTAGTAGCGCGCGTATAGAGGTCTAATGGGCGCTTTTTATAGCAGAAATGATCAATATGAGTAAATGAATGAAATTTTACCTATCTGAAACCAAATCAATCTCGATAAAACTTGACATGTACCTAGCCCCAAGTCTCCTCTTTTGATTGGTATAGCGCATACATCCCTATCGAACCTGGAAGAAGACGTAGGAGCGCGCATATAGAGGTCTAATGGGCGCTTTTTATAGCAGAAATGATCAATATGAATAAATGAATGAAATTTTATCTATCTGAAACCAAATCAATCTCGATGAAACTTGACATGTACCTATCCCCAAGTCTCCTCTTTCGATTGGTATAGCGCATACATCCCTATCGAACCTGGTACAAGAGGTAGGAGCGTGCGTATAGAGGTCTAATGGGCGCTTAATATAGCAGAAATGATCAATATGAGTAAATGAATGAAATATTACCTATTTGAAACCAAATCAATGTCGATGAAACTTGACATGTACCTAGCCCCAAGTCTCCTCTTTCGATTGGTATAGCGCATACATCCCTATCGAACCTGGTACAAGACGTAGGAGCGCGCATATAGAGGTCTAATGGGCGCTTTTTATAGCAGAAATGATCAATATGAGTAAATGAATATATCTTACCTATCTGAAACCAAATCAATCTCGATGAAACTTGACATGTACCTAGCCCCAAGTCTCTTATTTCGATTGGTATAGCGCATACATCCCTATCGAACCTGGAAGAAGACCTAGGTGCGGGCGTATAGAGGTCTAATGGGCGCTTTTTAAAGCAGAAATGATCAATATGAATAAATGAATCATATTTTGCCTATCTGAAACCGAATCAATCTCAATGAAACTTGACATGTACCTAGCCTCAAGTCTCTTATTTCGATTGGTATAGCGCATACATCCCAATCGAACCTCGAAGAAGACGTAGTAGCGCGCGTATAGAGGTCTAATGGGCGCTTTTTATAGCAGAAATGATCAATATGAGTAAATGAATGAAATTTTACCTATCTGAAACCAAATCAATCTCGATAAAACTTGACATGAACCTAGCCCCAAGTCTCCTCTTTCGATTGGTATAGCGCATACATCCCTATCGAACCTGGTACAAGACGTAGGAGCGCGCGTATAGAGGTCTAATGGGCGCTTTATATAGCAGAAATGATCAATATGAGTAAATGAATGAAATTTTACCTATCTGAAACCAAATCAATGTCGATGAAACTTGACATGTACCTAGCACCAAGTCTCCTCTTTTGATTGGTATAGCGCATACATCCCTATCGAACCTGGTACAAGACGTACGAGCGCGCATATAGAGGTCTAATGGGCGCTTTTTATAGCAGAAATGATCAATATGAGTAAATGAATGAAATTTTACCTATCTGAAACCAAATCAATCTCGATGAAACTTGACATGTACCTAGCCCCAAGTCTCTTATTTCGATTGGTATAGCGCATACATCCCTATCGAACCTGGAAGAAGACCTAGGTGCGGGCGTATAGAGGTCTAATGGGCGCTTTTTATAGCAGAAATGATCAATATGAATAAATGAATCATATTTTGCCTATCTGAAACCGAATCAATCTCAATGAAACTTGACATGTACCTAGCCCCAAGTCTCCTCTTTCGATTGGTATAGCGCATACATCCCAATCGAACCTGGAAGAAGACGTAGTAGCGCGCGTATAGAGGTCTAATGGGCGCTTTTTATAGCAGAAATGATCAATATGAGTAAATGAATGAAATTTTACCTATCTGAAACCAAATCAATCTCGATGAAACTTGACATTTACCTAGCACCAAGTCTCCTCTTTCGATTGGTATAGCGCATACATCCCTATCGAACCTTGTACAAGACGTAGGAGCGCGCGTATAGAGGTCTAATCGGCGCTTTTTATAGCAGAAATGATCAATATGAATAAATGAATGAAATTTTACCTATCTGAAACCAGATCAATCTCGATGAAACTTGACATGTACCTAGCCCCAAGTCTCCTCTTTCGATTGGTATAGCGCATACATCCCTATCGAAACTGGTACAAGAGGTAGGAGCGTGCGTATAGAGGTCTAATGGGCGCTTTTTATAGCAGAAATGATCAATATGAGTAAATGGATGAAATTTTACCTATCTGAAACCAAATCAATGTCGATGAAACTTGACATTTACCTAGCACCAAGTCTCTTCTTTCGATTGGTATAGCGCATACATCCCTATCGAACCTTGTACAAGACGTAGGAGCGCGCGTATAGAGGTCTAATGGGCGCTTTTTATAGCAGAAATGATCAATATGAGTAAATGAATGAAATTTTACCTATCTGAAACCAAATCAATCTCGATGAAACTTGACATTTACCTAGCACCAAGTCTCCTCTTTCGATTGGTATAGCGCATACATCCCTATCGAACCTTGTACAAGAGGTAGGAGCGCGCGTATAGAGGTCTAATGGGCGCTATTTGTAGCAGAAATGATCAATATGAATAAATGAATGAAATTTTACCTATCTGAAACCAAATCAATCTCGATGAAACTTGACATGTACCTAGCCCCAAGTCTCTTCTTTCGATTGGTATAGCGCATACATCCCTATCGAACCTGGTACAAGACGTAGGAGCGCGCGTATAGAGGTCTAATGGGCGCTTTTTAAAGCAGAAATGATCAATAGGAATAAATGAATCATATTTTGCCTATCTGAAACCGAATCAATCTCAATGAAACTTGACATGTACCTAGCCTCAAATCTCTTCTTTCGATTGGTATAGCGCATACATCCCAATCGAACCTCGAAGAAGACGTAGTAGCGCGCGTATAGAGGTCTAATGGGCGCTTTTTATAGCAGAAATGATCAATATGAGTAAATGAATAAAATTTTACATATCTGAAACCAAATCAATCTCGATAAAACTTGACATGTGCCTAGCCCCAAGTCTCCTCTTTCGATTGGTATAGCGCAGAAGTCTAATGGGCGCTTTTTATAGCAGAAATGATCAATATGAATAAATTAATGAAATTTTACCTATCTGAAACCAAATCAATCTCGATGAAACTTGACATGTACCTAGCCCCAAGTCTCCTCTTTCGATTGGTATAGCGCATACATCCCTATCTAACCTGGTACAAGAGGTAGGAGCGTGCGTATAGAGGTCTAATGGGCGCTTTATATAGCAGAAATGATCAATATGAGTAAATGAATGAAATTTTACCTATCTGAAACCAAATCAATGTCGATGAATCTTGACATGTACTTAGCACCAAGTCTCCTCTTCCGATTTGTATAGCGCATACATCCCTATCGAACCTGGTACAAGACGTACGAGCGCGCATATAGAGGTCTAATGGGCGCTTATTATAGCAGAAATGATCAATATGAGTAAATGAATGAAATTTTACCTATCTGAAACCAAATCAATCTCAATGAAACTTGACATGTACCTAGCCCCAAGTCTCTTATTTCGATTGGTATAGCGCATACATCCCTATCGAACCTGGAAGAAGACCTAGGTGCGCGCGTATAGAGGTCTAATGGGCGCTTTTTATAGCAGAAATGATCAATACGAATAAATGAATCATATTTTGCCTACCTGAAACCGAATCAATCTCAATGAAACTTGACATGTACCTAGCCCCAAGTCTCCTCTTTCGATTGATATAGCGCATACATCCCAATCGAACCTGGAAGAAGACGTAGTAGCGCGCGTATAGAGGTCTAATGGGCGCTTTTTATAGCAGAAATGATCAATATGAGTAAATGAATGAAATTTTACCTATCTGAAACCAAATCAATCTCGATGAAACTTGACATGTACCTAGCCCCAAGTCTCTTCTTTCGATTGGTATAGCGCATACATCCCTATCGAACCTGGTACAAGAGGTAGGAGCGTGCGTATAGAGGTCTAATGGGCGCTTAATATAGCAGAAATGATCAATATGAGTAAATGAATGAAATTTTACCTATTTGAAACCAAATCAATGTCGATGAAACATGACATGTACCTAGCCCCAAGTCTCCTCTTTCGATTGGTATAGCGCATACATCCCTATCGAACCTGGTACAAGACGTACGAGCGCGCATATAGAGGTCTAATTGTCGCTTTTTATAGCAGAAATGATCAATATGAGTAAATGAATATATCTTACCTATCTGAAACCAAATCAATCTCGATGAAACTTGACATGTACCTAGCCCCAAGTCTCTTATTTCGATTGGTATAGCGCATACATCCCTATCGAACCTGGAAGAAGACCTAGGTGCGGGCGTATAGAGGTCTAATGGGCGCTTTTTATAGCAGAAATGATCAATATGAATAAATGAATCATATTTTGCCTATCTGAAACCGAATCAATCTCGATGAAACTTGACATGTACCTAGCCTTAAGTCTCCTCTTCCGATTGGTATAGCGCATACATCCCAATCGAACCTGGAAGAAGACGTAGTAGCGCGCGTATAGAGGTCTAATGGGCGCTTTTTATAGCAGAAATGATCAATATGAGTAAATGAATGAAATTTTACCTATTTGAAACCAAATCAATCTCGATGAAACTTGACATTTACCTAGCACCAAGTCTCCTCTTTCGATTGGTATAGCGCATACATCCCTATCGAACCTTGTACAAGAGGTAGGAGCGCGCGTATAGAGGTCTAATGGGCGCTATTTATAGCAGAAATGATCAATATGAATAAATGAATGAAATTTTACCTATCTGAAACCAAATCAATCTCGATGAAACTTGACATGTACCTAACCCCAAGTCTCCTCTTTCGATTGGTATAGCGCATACATCCCTATCTAACCTGGTACAAGAGGTAGGAGCGTACGTATAGAGGTCTAATGGGCGCTTTATATAGCAGAAATGATCAATATGAGTAAATGAATGAAATTTTACCTATCTGAAACCAAATCAATGTCGATGAAACTTGACATGTACCTAGCACCAAGTCTCCTCTTTTGATTGGTATAGCGCATACATCCCTATCGAACCTGGTACAAGACGTACGAGCGCGCATATAGAGGTCTAATGGGCACTTTTTATAGCAGAAATGATCAATATGAGTAAATGAGTGAAATTTTACCTATCTGAAACCAAATCAATCTCAATGAAACTTGAAATGTGCCTATCCCCAAGTCTCTTATTTCGATTGGTATAGCGCATCTATCGAACCTGGAAGAAGAACTAGGTGCGCGCGTATAGAGGTCTAATGGTAGCTTTTTATAGCAGAAATGATCAATATGAATAAATGAATCATATTTTGCCTATCTGAAACCGAATCAATCTCAATGAAACTTGACATGTACCTAGCCCCAAGTCTCCTCTTTCGATTGATATAGCGCATACATCCCAATCGAACCTGGAAGAAGACGTAGTAGCGCGCGTATAGAGGTCTAATGGGTGCTTTTTATAGCAGAAATGATCAATATGAGTAAATGAATGAAATTTTACCTATCTGAAACCAAATCAATCTCGATAAAACTTGACATGTACCTAGCCCCAAGTCTCCTCTTTTGATTGGTATAGCGCATACATCCCTATCGAACCTGGTACAAGACGTAGGAGCGCGCATATAGAGGTCTAATGGGCGCTTTTTATAGCAGAAATGATCAATATGAATAAATGAATGAAATTTTATCTATCTGAAAACAAATCAATGTCGATGAATCTTGACATGTACCTATCCCCAAGTCTCCTCTTTCGATTGGTATAGCGCATGCATCCCTATCGAACCTGGTACAAGAGGTAGGAGCGTGCGTATAGAGGTCTAATGGGCGCTTAATATAGCAGAAATGATCAATATGAGTAAATGAATGAAATTTTACCTATTTGAAACCAAATCAATGTCGATGAAACTTGACCTGTACCTAGCCCCAAGTCTCCTCTTTCGATTGGTATAGCGCATACATCCCTATCGAACCTGGTACAAGACGTAGGAGCGCGCATATAGAGGTCTAATGGGCGCTTTTTATAGCAGAAATGATCAATATGAGTAAATGAATATATCTTACCTATCTGAAACCAAATCAATCTCGATGAAACTTGACATGTACCTAGCCCCAAGTCTCTTATTTCGATTGGTATAGCGCATACATCCCTATCGAACCTGGAAGAAGACCTAGTTGCGGGCGTATAGAGGTCTAATGGGCGCTTTTTATAGCAGAAATGATCAATATGAATAAATGAATCATATTTTGCCTATCTGAAACCGAATAAATCTCGATGAAACTTGACATGTATCTAGCCCCAATTCTCCTTTTTCGATTGGTATAGCGCATACATCCCAAAGACGTAGTAGCGCGCGTATAGAGGTCTAATGGGCGCTTTTTATAGCAGAACTGATCAATATGAGTAAATGAATGAAATTTTACCTATCTGAAACCAAATCAATCTCGATGAAACTTGACATTTACCTAGCACCAAGTCTCCTCTTTCGATTGGTATAGCGCATACATCCCTATCGAACCTTGTACAAGACGTAGGAGCGCGCGTATAGAGCTCTAATGGGCGCTTTTTATAGCAGAAATGATCAATATGAATAAATGAATGAAATTTTACCTATCTGAAACCAAATCAATCTCGATGAAACTTGACATGTACCTAGCCCCAAGTCTCCTCTTTCGATTGGTATAGCGCATACATCCCAATCGAACCTGGAAGAAGACGTAGTAGCGCGCGTATAGAGGTCTAATGGGCGCTTTTTATAGCAGAAATGATCAATATGAGTAAATGAATGAAATTTTACCTATCTGAAACCAAATCAATCTCGATGAAACTTGACATTTACCTAGCACCAAGTCTCCTCTTTCGATTGGTATAGCGCATACATCCCTATCGAACCTTGTACAAGAAGTAGGAGCGCGCGTATAGAGGTCTAATGGGCGCTTTTTATAGCAGAAATGATCAATATGAATAAATGAATGAAATTTTACCTATCTGAAACCAAATCAATCTCGATGAAACTTGACATTTACCTAGCACCAAGTCTCTTCTTTCGATTGGTATAGCGCATACATCCCTATCGAACCTGGTACAAGAGGTAGGAGCGTGCGTATAGAGGTCTAATGGGCGCTTTATATAGCAGAAATGATCAATATGAGTAAATGAATGAAATTTTACCTATCTGAAACCAAATCAATCTCGATGAAACTTGACATGTACCTAGCCCCAAGTCTCCTCTTTCGATTGGTATAGCGCATACATCCCTATCGAACCTGGTACAAGACATAGGAGCGCGCGTATAGAGGTCTAATGGGCGCTTTTTATAGCAGAAATGATCAATATGAATAAATGAATATATCTTACCTATGTGAAACCAAATCAATCTCGATGAAACTTGACATGTACCTAGCCCCAAGTCTCTTATTTCGATTGGTATAGCGCATACATCCCTATCGAACCTGGAAGAAGACCTAGTTGCGGGCGTATAGAGGTCTAATGGGCGCTTTTTATAGCAGAAATGATCAATATGAATAAATGAATCATATTTTGCCTATCTGAAACCGAATAAATCTCGATGAAACTTGACATGTATCTAGCCCCAATTCTCCTCTTTCGATTGGTATAGCGCATACATCCCAAAGACGTAGTAGCGCGCGTATAGAGGTCTAATGGGCGCTTTTTATAGCAGAAATGATCAATATGAGTAAATGAATGAAATTTTACCTATCTGAAACCAAATCAATCTCGATGAAACTTGACATTTACCTAGCACCAAGTCTCCTCTTTCGATTGGTATAGCGCATACATCCCTATCGAACCTTGTACAAGACGTAGGAGCGCGCGTATAGAGCTCTAATGGGCGCTTTTTATAGCAGAAATGATCAATATGAATAAATGAATGAAATTTTACCTATCTGAAACCAAATCAATCTCGATGAAACTTGACATGTACCTAGCCCCAAGTCTCCTCTTTCGATTGGTATAGCGCATACATCCCAATCGAACCTGGAAGAAGACGTAGTAGCGCGCGTATAGAGGTCTAATGGGCGCTTTTTATAGCAGAAATGATCAATATGAGTAAATGAATGAAATTTTACCTATCTGAAACCAAATCAATCTCGATGAAACTTGACATTTACCTAGCACCAAGTCTCCTCTTTCGATTGGTATAGCGCATACATCCCTATCGAACCTTGTACAAGAAGTAGGAGCGCGCGTATAGAGGTCTAATGGGCGCTTTTTATAGCAGAAATGATCAATATGAATAAATGAATGAAATTTTACCTATCTGAAACCAAATCAATCTCGATGAAACTTGACATTTACCTAGCACAAAGTCTCTTCTTTCGATTGGTATAGCGCATACATCCCTATCGAACCTGGTACAAGAGGTAGGAGCGTGCGTATAGAGGTCTAATGGGCGCTTTATATAGCAGAAATGATCAATATGAGTAAATGAATGAAATTTTACCTATCTGAAACCAAATCAATCTCGATGAAACTTGACATGTACCTAGCCCCAAGTCTCCTCTTTCGATTGGTATAGCGCATACATCCCTATCGAACCTGGTACAAGACATAGGAGCGCGCGTATAGAGGTCTAATGGGCGCTTTTTATAGCAGAAATGATCAATATGAATAAATGAATGAAATTTTACCTATGTGAAACCAAATCAATCTCGATGAAACTTGACATGTACCTAGCCCCAAGTCTCCTCTTTCGATTGGTATAGCGCATACATCCCTATCGAACCTGGTACAAGAGGTAGGAGCGTGCGTATAGAGGTCTAATGGGCGCTTTATATAGCAGAAATGATCAATATGAGTAAATGAATGAAATTTTACCTATCTGAAACCAAATCAATCTCGATGAAACTTGACATGTACCTAGCCCCAAGTCTCTTCTTTCGATTGGTATAGCGCATACATCCCTATCGAACCTGGTACAAGACGTAGGAGCGCGCGTATAGAGGTCTAATGGGCGCTTTTTAAAGCAGAAATGATCAACATGAATAAATGAATCATATTTTGCCTATCTGAAACCGAATCAATCTCAATGAAACTTGACATGTACCTAGCCTCAAGTATCTTCTTTCGATTGGTATAGCGCATACATCCCTATCTATCCTGGTACAAGAGGTAGGAGCGTGCGTATAGAGGTATAATGGGCGCTTTATATAGCAGAAATGATCAATTTGAGTAAATGAATGAAATTTTACCTATCTGAAACCAAATCAATCTCCTTGAAACTTGACATGTACCTAGCACCAAGTCTCCTCTTTTGATTGGTATAGCGCATACATCCCTATCGAACCTGGTACAAGACGTACGAGCGCGCATATAGAGGTCTAATGGGCGCTTTTTATAGCAGAAATGATCAATATGAGTAAATGAATGAAATTTTACCTATCTGAAACCAAATCAATCTCGATGAAACTTGACATGTACCTAGCCCCAAGTCTCTTATTTCGATTGGTATAGCCCATACATCCCTATCGAACCTGGAAGAAGACCTAGGTGCGGGCGTATAGAGGTCTAATGGGCGCTTTTTATAGCAGAAATGATCAATATGAATAAATGAATCATATTTTGCGTATCTGAAACCGAATCAATCTCGATGAAACTTGACATGTACCTAGCCCCAAGTCTCCTCTTTCGATTGGTATAGCGCATACATCCCAATCGAACCTGGAAGAAGACGTAGTAGCGCGCGTATAGAGGTCTAATGGGCGCTTTTTATAGCAGAAATGATCAATATGAGTAAATAAATGAAATTTTACCTATCTGAAACCAAATCAATCTCGATGAAACTTGACATTTACCTAGCACCAAGTCTCCTCTTTCGATTGGTATAGCGCATACATCCCTATCGAACCTTGTAGAAGACGTAGGAGCGCGCGTATAGAGGTCTAATGGGTGCTTTTTATAGCAGAAATGATCAATATGAATAAATGAATGAAATTTTACCTATCTGAAACCAAATCAATCTCAATGAAACTTGACATGTACCTAGCCCCAAGTCTCCTCTTTCGATTGGTATAGCGCATACATCCCTATCGAACCTGGTTCAAGAGGTAGGAGCGTGCGTATAGAGGTCTAATGGGCGCTTTATATAGCAGAAATGATCAATATGAGTAAATGAATGAAATTTTACCTATCTGAAACCAAATCAATCTCGATGAAACTTGACATGTACCTAGCACCAAGTCTCCTCTTTCGATTGGTATAGCGCATACATCCCTATCGAACCTGGTACAAGAGGTAGGAGCGTGCGTATAGAGGTCTAATGGGCGCTTTATATAGCAGAAATGATCAATATGAGTAAATGAATGAAATTTTACCTATCTGAAACCAAATCAATCTCGATGAAACTTGACATGTCCCTAGCCCCAAGTCTCTTCTTTCGATTGGTATAGCGCATACATCCCTATCGAACCTGGTACAAGACGTAGGAGCGCGCGTATAGAGGTCTAATGGGCGCTTTTTAAAGCAGAAATGATCAACATGAATAAATGAATCATATTTTGCCTATCTGAAACCGAATCAATCTCAATGAAACTTGACATGTACCTAGCCTCAAGTATCTTCTTTCGATTGGTATAGCGCATACATCCCTATCTATCCTGGTACAAGAGGTAGGAGCGTGCGTATAGAGGTATAATGGGCGCTTTATATAGCAGAAATGATCAATTTGAGTAAATGAATGAAATTTTACCTATCTGAAACCAAATCAATCTCCTTGAAACTTGACATGTACCTAGCACCAAGTCTCCTCTTTTGATTGGTATAGCGCATACATCCCTATCGAACCTGGTACAAGACGTACGAGCGCGCATATAGAGGTCTAATGGGCGCTTTTTATAGCAGAAATGATCAATATGAGTAAATGAATGAAATTTTACCTATCTGAAACCAAATCAATCTCGATGAAACTTGACATGTACCTAGCCCCAAGTCTCTTATTTTGATTGGTATAGCGCATACATCCCTATCGAACCTGGAAGAAGACCTAGGTGCGGGCGTATAGAGGTCTAATGGGCGCTTTTTATAGCAGAAATGATCAATATGAATAAATGAATCATATTTTGCGTATCTGAAACCGAATCAATCTCGATGAAACTTGACATGTACCTAGCCCCAAGTCTCCTCTTTCGATTGGTATAGCGCATACATCCCAATCGAACCTGGAAGAAGACGTAGTAGCGCGCGTATAGAGGTCTAATGGGCGCTTTTTATAGCAGAAATGACCAATATGAGTAAATAAATGAAATTTTACCTATCTGAAACCAAATCAATCTCGATGAAACTTGACATTTACCTAGCACCAAGTCTCCTCTTTCGATTGGTATAGCGCATACATCCCTATCGAACCTTGTACAAGACGTAGGAGCGCGCGTATAGAGGTCTAATGGGTGCTTTTTATAGCAGAAATGATCAATATGAATAAATGAATGAAATTTTACCTATCTGAAACCAAATCAATCTCAATGAAACTTGACATGTACCTAGCCCCAAGTCTCCTCTTTCGATTGGTATAGCGCATACATCCCTATCGAACCTGGTTCAAGAGGTAGGAGCGTGCGTATAGAGGTCTAATGGGAGCTTTATATAGCAGAAATGATCAATATGAGTAAATGAATGAAATTTTACCTATCTGAAACCAAATCAATCTCGATGAAACTTAACATGTACCTAGCACCAAGTCTCCTCTTTCGATTGGTATAGCGCATACATCCCTATCGAACCTGGTACAAGACATAGGAGCGCGCGTATAGAGGTCTAATGGGCGCTTTTTATAGCAGAAATGATCAATATGAATAAATGAATGAAATTTTACCTATCTGAAACCAAATCAATCTCGATGAAACTTGACATGTACCTAGCCCCAAGTCTCCTCTTTCGATTGGTATAGCGCATACATCCCTATCGAACCTGGTACAAGAGGTAGGAGCGTGCGTATAGAGGTCTAATGGGCGCTTTATATAGCAGAAATGATCAATATGAGTAAATGAATGAAATTTTACCTATCTGAAACCAAATCAATCTCGATGAAACTTGACATGTACCTAGCCCCAAGTCTCTTCTTTCGATTGGTATAGCGCATACATCCCTATCGAACCTGGTACAAGACGTAGGAGCTCGCGTATAGAGGTCTAATGGGCGCTTTTTAAAGCAGAAATGATCAACATGAATAAATGAATCATATTTTGCCTATCTGAAACCGAATCAATCTCAATGAAACTTGACATGTACCTAGCCTCAAGTATCTTCTTTCGATTGGTATAGCGCATACATCCCTATCTATCCTGGTACAAGAGGTAGGAGCGTGCGTATAGAGGTATAATGGGCGCTTTATATAGCAGAAATGATCAATTTGAGTAAATGAATGAAATTTTACCTATCTGAAACCAAATCAATCTCCTTGAAACTTGACATGTACCTAGCACCAAGTCTCCTCTTTTGATTGGTATAGCGCATACATCCCTATCGAACCTTGTACAAGACGTAGGAGCGCGCGTATAGAGGTCTAATGGGTGCTTTTTATAGCAGAAATGATCAATATGAATAAATGAATGAAATTTTACCTATCTGAAACCAAATCAATCTCGATGAAACTTGACATGTACCTAGCCCCAAGTCTCCTCTTTCGATTGGTATAGCGCATACATCCCTATCGAACCTGGTTCAAGAGGTAGGAGCGTGCGTATAGAGGTCTAATGGGCGCTTTATATAGCAGAAATGATCAATATGAGTAAATGAATGAAATTTTACCTATCTGAAACCAAATCAATCTCGATGAAACTTGACATGTACCTAGCCCCAAGTCTCCTCTTTCGATTGGTATAGCGCATACATCCCTATCGAACCTGGTGCAAGAGGTAGGAGCGTGCGTATAGAGGTCTAATGGGCGCTTTATATAGCAGAAATGATCAATATGAGTAAATGAATGAAATTTTACCTATCTGAAACCAAATCAATCTCGATGAAACTTGACATGTACCTAGCCCCAAGTCTCTTCTTTCGATTGGTATAGCGCATACATCCCTATCGAACCTGGTACAAGACGTAGGAGCGCGCGTATAGAGGTCTAATGGGCGCTTTTTAAAGCAGAAATGATCAACATGAATAAATGAATCATATTTTGCCTATCTGAAACCGAATCAATCTCAATGAAACTTGACATGTACCTAGCCTCAAGTATCTTCTTTCGATTGGTATAGCGCATACATCCCTATCTATCCTGGTACAAGAGGTAGGAGCGTGCGTATAGAGGTATAATGGGCGCTTTATATAGCAGAAATGATCAATTTGAGTAAATGAATGAAATTTTACCTATCTGAAACCAAATCAATCTCCTTGAAACTTGACATGTACCTAGCACCAAGTCTCCTCTTTTGATTGGTATAGCGCATACATCCCTATCGAACCTGGTACAAGACGTACGAGCGCGCATATAGAGGTCTAATGGGCGCTTTTTATAGCAGAAATGATCAATATGAGTAAATGAATGAAATTTTACCTATCTGAAACCAAATCAATCTCGATGAAACTTGATATGTACCTAGCCCCAAGTCTCTTATTTTGATTGGTATAGCGCATACATCCCTATCGAACCTGGAAGAAGACCTAGGTGCGGGCGTATAGAGGTCTAATGGGCGCTTTTTATAGCAGAAATGATCAATATGAATAAATGAATCATATTTTGCGTATCTGAAACCGAATCAATCTCGATGAAACTTGACATGTACCTAGCCCCAAGTCTCCTCTTTCGATTGGTATAGCGCATACATCCCAATCGAACCTGGAAGAAGACGTAGTAGCGCGCGTATAGAGGTCTAATGGGCGCTTTTTATAGCAGAAATGACCAATATGAGTAAATAAATGAAATTTTACCTATCTGAAACCAAATCAATCTCGATGAAACTTGACATTTACCTAGCACCAAGTCTCCTCTTTCGATTGGTATAGCGCATACATCCCTATCGAACCTGGTACAAGACGTACGAGCGCGCATATAGAGGTCTAATGGGCGCTTTTTATAGCAGAAATGATCAATATGAGTAAATGAATGAAATTTTACCTATCTGAAACCAAATCAATCTCGATGAAACTTGACATGTACCTAGCCCCAAGTCTCTTATTTTGATTGGTATAGCGCATACATCCCTATCGAACCTTGTACAAGACGTAGGAGCGCGCGTATAGAGGTCTAATGGGTGCTTTTTATAGCAGAAATGATCAATATGAATAAATGAATGAAATTTTACCTATCTGAAACCAAATCAATCTCAATGACACTTGACATGTACCTAGCCCCAAGCCTCCTCTTTCGATTGGTATAGCGCATACATCCCTATCGAACCTGGTTCAAGAGGTAGGAGCGTGCGTATAGAGGTCTAATGGGAGCTTTATATAGCAGAAATGATCAATATGAGTAAATGAATGAAATTTTACCTATCTGAAACCAAATCAATCTCGATGAAACTTAACATGTACCTAGCACCAAGTCTCCTCTTTCGATTGGTATAGCGCATACATCCCTATCGAACCTGGTACAAGACATAGGAGCGCGCGTATAGAGGTCTAATGGGCGCTTTTTATAGCAGAAATGATCAATATGAATAAATGAATGAAATTTTACCTATCTGAAACCAAATCAATCTCGATGAAACTTGACATGTACCTAGCCCCAAGTCTCCTCTTTCGATTGGTATAGCGCATACATCCCTATCGAACCTGGTACAAGAGGTAGGAGCGTGCGTATAGAGGTCTAATGGGCGCTTTATATAGCAGAAATGATCAATATGAGTAAATGAATGAAATTTTACCTATCTGAAACCGAATCAATCTCAATGAAACTTGACATGTACCTAGCCTCAAGTATCTTCTTTCGATTGGTATAGCGCATACATCCCTATCTATCCTGGTACAAGAGGTAGGAGCGTGCGTATAGAGGTCTAATGGGAGCTTTATATAGCAGAAATGATCAATTTGAGTAAATGAATGAAATTTTACCTATCTGAAACCAAATCAATCTCCTTGAAACTTGACATGTACCTAGCACCAAGTCTCCTCTTTTGATTGGTATAGCGCATACATCCCTATCGAACCTTGTACAAGAGGTAGGAGCGCGCGTATAGAGGTCTAATGGGTGCTTTTTATAGCAGAAATGATCAATATGAATAAATGAATGAAATTTTACCTATCTGAAACCAAATCAATCTCGATGAAACTTGACATGTACCTAGCCCCAAGTCTCCTATTTCGATTGGTATAGCGCATACATCCCTATCGAACCTGGTTCAAGAGGTAGGAGCGTGCGTATAGAGGTCTAATGGGCGCTTTATATAGCAGAAATGATCAATATGAGTAAATGAATGAAATTTTACCTATCTGAAACCAAATCAATCTCGATGAAACTTGACATGTACCTAGCCCCAAGTCTCCTCTTTCGATTGGTATAGCGCATACATCCCTATCGAACCTGGTACAAGAGGTAGGAGCGTGCGTATAGAGGTCTAATGGGCGCTTTATATAGCAGAAATGATCAATATGAGTAAATGAATGAAATTTTACCTATCTGAAACCAAATCAATCTCGATGAAACTTGACATGTACCTAGCCCCAAGTCTCTTCTTTCGATTGGTATAGCGCATACATCCCTATCGAACCTGGTACAAGACGTAGGAGCGCGCGTATAGAGGTCTAATGGGCGCTTTTTAAAGCAGAAATGATCAACATGAATAAATGAATCATATTTTGCCTATCTGAAACCGAATCAATCTCAATGAAACTTGACATGTACCTAGCCTCAAGTATCTTCTTTCGATTGGTATAGCGCATACATCCCTATCTATCCTGGTACAAGAGGTAGGAGCGTGCGTATAGAGGTATAATGGGCGCTTTATATAGCAGAAATGATCAATTTGAGTAAATGAATGAAATTTTACCTATCTGAAACCAAATCAATCTCCTTGAAACTTGACTTGTACCTAGCACCAAGTCTCCTCTTTTGATTGGTATAGCGCATACATCCCTATCGAACCTGGTACAAGACGTACGAGCGCGCATATAGAGGTCTAATGGGCGCTTTTTATAGCAGAAATGATCAATATGAGTAAATGAATGAAATTTTACCTATCTGAAACCAAATCAATCTCGATGAAACTTGACATGTACCTAGCTCCAAGTCTCTTATTTCGATTGGTATAGCGCATACATCCCTATCGAACCTGGAAGAAGACCTAGGTGCGGGCGTATAGAGGTCTAATGGGCGCTTTTTATAGCAGAAATGATCAATATGAATAAATGAATCATATTTTGCGTATCTGAAACCGAATCAATCTCGATGAAACTTGACATGTACCTAGCCCCAAGTCTCCTCTTTCGATTGGTATAGCGCATACATCCCAATCGAACCTGGTACAAGACGTACGAGCGCGCATATAGAGGTCTAATGGGCGCTTTTTATAGCAGAAATGATCAATATGAGTAAATGAATGAAATTTTACCTATCTGAAACCAAATCAATCTCGATGAAACTTGACATGTACCTAGCCCCAAGTCTCTTATTTCGATTGGTATAGCGCATACATCCCTATCGAACCTGGAAGAAGACCTAGGTGCGGGCGTATAGAGGTCTAATGGGCGCTTTTTATAGCAGAAATGATCAATATGAATAAATGAATCATATTTTGCGTATCTGAAACCGAATCAATCTCGATGAAACTTGACATGTACCTAGCCCCAAGTCTCCTCTTTCGATTGGTATAGCGCATACATCCCAATCGAACCTGGAAGAAGACGTAGTAGCGCGCGTATAGAGGTCTAATGGGCGCTTTTTATAGCAGAAATGACCAATATGAGTAAATAAATGAAATTTTACCTATCTGAAACCAAATCAATCTCGATGAAACTTGACATTTACCTAGCACCAAGTCTCCTCTTTCGATTGGTATAGCGCATACATCCCTATCGAACCTTGTACAAGACGTAGGAGCGCGCGTATAGAGGTCTAATGGGTGCTTTTTATAGCAGAAATGATCAATATGAATAAATGAATGAAATTTTACCTATCTGAAACCAAATCTATCTCAATGAAACTTGACATGTACCTAGCCCCAAGTCTCCTCTTTCGATTGGTATAGCGCATACATCCCTATCGAACCTGGTTCAAGAGGTAGGAGCGTGCGTATAGAGGTCTAATGGGAGCTTTATATAGCAGAAATGATCAATATGAGTAAATGAATGAAATTTTACCTATCTGAAACCAAATCAATCTCGATGAAACTTGACATGTACCTAGCACCAAGTCTCCTCTTTCGATTGGTATAGCGCATACATCCCTATCGAACCTGGTACAAGAAATAGGAGCGCGCGTATAGAGGTCTAATGGGCGCTTTTTATAGCAGAAATGATCAATATGAATAAATGAATGAAATTTTACCTATCTGAAACCAAATCAATCTCGATGAAACTTGACATGTACCTAGCCCCAAGTCTCCTCTTTCGATTGGTATAGCGCATACATCCCTATCGAACCTGGTACAAGAGGTAGGAGCGTGCGTATAGAGGTCTAATGGGCGCTTTATATAGCAGAAATGATCAATATGAGTAAATGAATGAAATTTTACCTATCTGAAACCAAATCAATCTCGATGAAACTTGACATGTACCTAGCCCCAAGTCTCTTCTTTCGATTGGTATAGCGCATACATCCCTATCGAACCTGGTACAAGACGTAGGAGCGCGCGTATAGAGGTCTAATGGGCGCTTTTTAAAGCAGAAATGATCAACATGAATAAATGAATCATATTTTGCCTATCTGAAACCGAATCAATCTCAATGAAACTTGACATGTACCTAGCCTCAAGTATCTTCTTTCGATTGGTATAGCGCATACATCCCTATCTATCCTGGTACAAGAGGTAGGAGCGTGCGTATAGAGGTATAATGGGCGCTTTATATAGCAGAAATGATCAATTTGAGTAAATGAATGAAATTTTACCTATCTGATACCAAATCAATCTCCTTGAAACTTGACATGTACCTAGCACCAAGTCTCCTCTTTTGATTGGTATAGCGCATACATCCCTATCGAACCTTGTACAAGACGTAGGAGCGCGCGTATAGAGGTCTAATGGGTGCTTTTTATAGCAGAAATGATCAATATGAATAAATGAATGAAATTTTACCTATCTGAAACCAAATCAATCTCGATGAAACTTGACATGTACCTAGCCCCAAGTCTCCTCTTTCGATTGGTATAGCGCATACATCCCTATCGAACCTGGTTCAAGAGGTAGGAGCGTGCGTATAGAGGTCTAATGGGCGCTTTATATAGCAGAAATGATCAATATGAGTAAATGAATGAAATTTTACCTATCTGAAACCAAATCAATCTCGATGAAACTTGACATGTACCTAGCCCCAAGTCTCTTCTTTCGATTGGTATAGCGCATACATCCCTATCGAACCTGGTACAAGACGTAGGAGCGCGCGTATAGAGGTCTAATGGGCGCTTTTTAAAGCAGAAATGATCAACATGAATAAATGAATCATATTTTGCCTATCTGAAACCGAATCAATCTCAATGAAACTTGACATGTACCTAGCCTCAAGTCTCCTCTTTCGATTGGTATAGCGCATACATCCCAATCGAACCTGGAAGAAGACGTAGTAGCGCGCGTATTGAGGTCTAATGGGCGCTTTTTATAGCAGAAATGATCAATATGAGTAAATAAATGAAATTTTACCTATCTGAAACCAAATCAATCTCGATGAAACTTGACATGTACCTAGCACCAAGTCTCCTCTTTCGATTGGTATAGCGCATACATCCCTATCGAACCTTGTACAAGACGTAGGAGCGCGCGTATAGAGGTCTAATGGGTGCTTTTTATAGCAGAAATGATCAATATGAATAAATGAATGAAATTTTACCTATCTGAAACCAAATCAATCTCGATGAAACTTGACATGTACCTAGCCCCAAGTCTCCTCTTTCGATTGGTATAGCGCATACATCCCTATCGAACCTGGTTCAAGAGGTAGGAGCGTGCGTATAGAGGTCTAATGGGCGCTTTATATAGCAGAAATGATCAATATGAGTAAATGAATGAAATTTTACCTATCTGAAACCAAATCAATCTCGATGAAACTTGACATGTACCTAGCACCAAGTCTCCTCTTTCGATTGGTATAGCGCATACATCCCTATCGAACCTGGTACAAGACATAGGAGCGCGCGTATAGAGGTCTAATGGGCGCTTTTTATAGCAGAAATGATCAATATGAATAAATGAATGAAATTTTACCTATATGAAACCAAATCATGGTTTCAATCTCGATGAAACTTGACATGTACCTAGCCCCAAGTCTCCTCTTTCGATTGGTATAGCGCATACATCCCTATCGAACCTGGTACAAGAGGTAGGAGCGTGCGTATAGAGGTCTAATGGGCGCTTTATATAGCAGAAATGATCAATATGAGTAAATGAATGAAATTTTACCTATCTGAAACCAAATCAATGTCGATGAAACTTGACATGTACCTAGCACCAAGTCTCTTCTTTCGATTGGTATAGCCCATACATCCCTATCGAACCTGGTACAAGACGTAGGAGCGCGCGTATAGAGGTCTAATGGGCGCTTTTTATAGCAGAAATGATCAATATGAATAAATGAATCATATTTTGCGTATCTGAAACCGAATCAATCTCTATGAAACTTGACTTTACCTAGCCCCAAGTCTCTTCTTTCAATTGGTATAGCGCATACATCCCAATCGAACCTGGAAGAAGACGTAGTAGCGCGCGTATAGAGGTCTAATGGGCGCTTTTTATAGCAGAAATGATCAATATGAGTAAATGAATGAAATTTTACCTATCTGAAACCAAATCAATCTCGATGAAACTTGACATTTACCTAGCACCAAGTCTCCTCTTTCGATTGGTATAGCGCATACATCCCTATCGAACCTTGTACAAGACGTAGGAGCGCGCGTATAGAGGTCTAATGGGCGCTTTTTATAGCAGAAATGATCAATATGAATAAATGAATGAAATTTCACCTATCTGAAACCAAATCAATCTCGATGAAACTTGACATTTACCTAGCACCAAGTCTCTTCTTTCGATTGGTATAGCGCATACATCCCTATCGAACCTGGTACAAGAGGTAGGAGCGTGCGTATAGAGGTCTAATGGGCGCTTTATATAGCAGAAATGATCAATATGAGTAAATGAATGAAATTTTACCTATCTGAAACCAAATCAATCTCGATGAAACTTGACATGTACCTAGCCCCAAGTCTCCTCTTTCGATTGGTATAGCGCATACATCCCTATCGAACCTGGTACAAGACATAGGAGCGCGCGTATAGAGGTCTAATGGGCGCTTTTTATAGCAGAAATGATCAATATGAATAAATGAATGAAATTTTACCTATATGAAACCAAATCATGGTTTCAATCTCGATGAAACTTGACATGTACCTAGCCCCAAGTCTCCTCTTTCGATTGGTATAGCGCATACATCCCTATCGAACCTGGTACAAGAGGTAGGAGCGTGCGTATAGAGGTCTAATGGGCGCTTTATATAGCAGAAATGATCAATATGAGTAAATGAATGAAATTTTACCTATCTGAAACCAAATCAATGTCGATGAAACTTGACATGTACCTAGCACCAAGTCTCTTCTTTCGATTGGTATAGCCCATACATCCCTATCGAACCTGGTACAAGACGTAGGAGCGCGCGTATAGAGGTCTAATGGGCGCTTTTTATAGCAGAAATGATCAATATGAATAAATGAATCATATTTTGCGTATCTGAAACCGAATCAATCTCTATGAAACTTGACTTTACCTAGCCCCAAGTCTCTTCTTTCAATTGGTATAGCGCATACATCCCAATCGAACCTGGAAGAAGACGTAGTAGCGCGCGTATAGAGGTCTAATGGGCGCTTTTTATAGCAGAAATGATCAATATGAGTAAATGAATGAAATTTTACCTATCTGAAACCAAATCAATCTCGATGAAACTTGACATTTACCTAGCACCAAGTCTCCTCTTTCGATTGGTATAGCGCATACATCCCTATCGAACCTTGTACAAGACGTAGGAGCGCGCGTATAGAGGTCTAATGGGCGCTTTTTATAGCAGAAATGATCAATATGAATAAATGAATGAAATTTCACCTATCTGAAACCAAATCAATCTCGATGAAACTTGACATTTACCTAGCACCAAGTCTCTTCTTTCGATTGGTATAGCGCATACATCCCTATCGAACCTGGTACAAGAGGTAGGAGCGTGCGTATAGAGGTCTAATGGGCGCTTTATATAGCAGAAATGATCAATATGAGTAAATGAATGAAATTTTACCTATCTGAAACCAAATCAATCTCGATGAAACTTGACATGTACCTAGCCCCAAGTCTCCTCTTTCGATTGGTATAGCGCATACATCCCTATCGAACCTGGTACAAGACATAGGAGCGCGCGTATAGAGGTCTAATGGGCGCTTTTTATAGCAGAAATGATCAATATGAATAAATGAATGAAATTTTACCTATGTGAAACCAAATCAATCTCGATGAAACTTGACATGTACCTAGCCCCAAGTCTCCTCTTTCGATTGGTATAGCGCATACATCCCTATCGAACCTGGTACAAGAGGTAGGAGCGTGCGTATAGAGGTCTAATGGGCGCTTTATATAGCAGAAATGATCAATATGAGTAAATGAATGAAATTTTACCTATCTGAAACCAAATCAATCTCGATGAAACTTGACATGTACCTAGCCCCAAGTCTCTTCTTTCGATTGGTATAGCGCATAC
Source organism: Pinctada fucata (assembly GCA_028142955.1). Classification (NCBI taxonomy): domain Eukaryota; kingdom Metazoa; phylum Mollusca; class Bivalvia; order Pterioida; family Pteriidae; genus Pinctada; species Pinctada fucata. The sequence goes on along the minus strand of AP027110.1, from coordinate 26,541,564 downwards.
ATCCCTATCGAACCTGGTACAAGACGTAGGAGCGCGCGTATAGAGGTCTAATGGGCGCTTTTTAAAGCAGAAATGATCAACATGAATAAATGAATCATATTTTGCCTATCTGAAACCGAATCAATCTCAATGAAACTTGACATGTACCTAGCCTCAAGTATCTTCTTTCGATTGGTATAGCGCATACATCCCTATCTATCCTGGTACAAGAGGTAGGAGCGTGCGTATAGAGGTATAATGGGCGCTTTATATAGCAGAAATGATCAATTTGAGTAAATGAATGAAATTATACCTATCTGAAACCAAATCAATCTCCTTGAAACTTGACATGTACCTAGCACCAAGTCTCCTCTTTTGATTGGTATAGCGCATACATCCCTATCGAACCTGGTACAAGACGTACGAGCGCGCATATAGAGGTCTAATGGGCGCTTTTTATAGCAGAAATGATCAATATGAGTAAATGAATGAAATTTTACCTATCTGAAACCAAATCAATCTCGATGAAACTTGACATGTACCTAGCCCCAAGTCTCTTATTTCGATTGGTATAGCGCATACATCCCTATCGAACCTGGAAGAAGACCTAGGTTCGGGCGTATAGAGGTCTAATGGGCGCTTTTTATAGCAGAAATGATCAATATGAATAAATGAATCATATTTTGCGTATCTGAAACCGAATCAATCTCGATGAAACTTGACATGTACCTAGCCCCAAGTCTCCTCTTTCGATTGGTATAGCGCATACATCCCAATCGAACCTGGAAGAAGACGTAGTAGCGCGCGTATAGAGGTCTAATGGGCGCTTTTTATAGCAGAAATGATCAATATGAGTAAATAAATGAAATTTTACCTATCTGAAACCAAATCAATCTCGATGAAACTTGACATTTACCTAGCACCAAGTCTCCTCTTTCGATTGGTATAGCGCATACATCCCTATCGAACCTTGTACAAGACGTAGGAGCGCGCGTATAGAGGTCTAATGGCGCTTTTTATAGCAGAAATGATCAATATGAATAAATGAATGAAATTTTACCTATCTGAAACCAAATCAATCTCGATGAAACTTGACATGTACCTAGCCCCAAGTCTCCTCTTTCGATTGGTATAGCGCATACATCCCTATCGAACCTGGTTCAAGAGGTAGGAGCGTGCGTATAGAGGTCTAATGGGCGCTTTATATAGCAGAAATGATCAATATGAGTAAATGAATGAAATTTTACCTATCTGAAACCAAATCAATCTCGATGAAACTTGACATGTACCTAGCACCAAGTCTCCTCTTTCGATTGGTATAGCGCATACATCCCTATCGAACCTGGTACAAGATATAGGAGCGCGCGTATAGAGGTCTAATGGGCGCTTTTTATAGCAGAAATGATCAATATGAATAAATGAATGAAATTTTACCTATCTGAAACCAAATCAATCTCGATGAAACTTGACATGTACCTAGCCCCAAGTCTCCTCTTTCGATTGGTATAGCGCATACATCCCTATCGAACCTGGTACAAGAGGTAGGAGCGTGCGTATAGAGGTCTAATGGGCGCTTTATATAGCAGAAATGATCAATATGAGTAAATGAATGAAATTTTACCTATCTGAAACCAAATCAATGTCGATGAAACTTGACATGTACCTAGCACCAAGTCTCCTCTTTCGATTGGTATAGCGCATACATCCCTATCGAACCTGGTACAAGAAGTAGGAGTGCGCGTATAGAGGTCTAATGGGCACTTTTTATAGCAGGAATGATGAATATGAATAAATGAATGAAATTATTCCTATCTGAAACCAAATCAATCTCGATGAAACTTGACATGTACCTTGCACCAAGTCTCCTCTTTCGATTGGTATAGCGCACACATCCCTATCGAACCAGGTACAAGACGTAGGAGCGTGCATATAGAGGTCTAATAAGCGCTTTTTATAGCAGAAATGATCAATGTGAGTAAATGAATGAAATTTTGCCTACCTGAAACCAAATCAATCTCGATAAAACTTGACATGTATCTAGCCCCAAGTCTCCTCTTTCGATTGGTATAGCGCATACATCCCAATCGAACCTGGAAGAAGACGTAGTAGCGCGCGTATAGAGGTCTAATGGGCGCTTTTTATAGCAGAAAAGATCAATATGAGTAAATGAATGAAATTTTACCTATCTGAAACCAAATCAATCTCGATGAAACTTGACATTTACCTAGCACCAAGTCTCCTCTTTCGATTGGTATAGCGCATACATCCCTATCGAACCTTGTACAAGACGTAGGAGCGCGCGTATAGAGGTCTAATGGGCGCTTTTTATAGCAGAAATGATCAATATGAATAAATGAATGAAATTTCACCTATCTGAAACCAAATCAATCTCGATGAAACTTGACATTTACCTAGCACCAAGTCTCTTCTTTCGATTGGTATAGCGCATACATCCCTATCGAACCTGGTACAAGAGGTAGGAGCGTGCGTATAGAGGTCTAATGGGCGCTTTATATAGCAGAAATGATCAATATGAGTAAATGAATGAAATTTTACCTATCTGAAACCAAATCAATCTCGATGAAACTTGACATGTACCTAGCCCCAAGTCTCCTCTTTCGATTGGTATAGCGCATACATCCCTATCGAACCTGGTACAAGACATAGGAGCGCGCGTATAGAGGTCTAATGGGCGCTTTTTATAGCAGAAATGATCAATATGAATAAATGAATGAAATTTTACCTATGTGAAACCAAATCAATCTCGATGAAACTTGACATGTACCTAGCCCCAAGTCTCCTCTTTCGATTGGTATAGCGCATACATCCCTATCGAACCTGGTACAAGAGGTAGGAGCGTGCGTATAGAGGTCTAATGGGCTCTTTATATAACAGAAATGATCAATATGAGTAAATGAATGAAATTTTGCCTACCTGAAACCAAATCAATCTCGATAAAACTTGACATGTATCTAGCCCCAAGTCTCCTCTTTCGATTGGTATAGCGCATACATCCCTATCGAACCTGGAAGAAGACGTAGATCCGCGCGTATAGAGGTCTAATGGGCGCTTTTTATAGCAGAAATGATAAATATGAATAAATGAATGAAATTTTGCCTACCTGAAACCAAATCAATCTCGATAAAACTTGACATGTATCTAGCCCCAAGTCTCCTCTTTCGATTGGTATAGCGCATACATCCCAATCGAACCTGGAAGAAGACGTAGTAGCGCGCGTATAGAGGTCTAATGGGCGCTTTTTATAGCAGAAAAGATCAATATGAGTAAATGAATGAAATTTTACCTATCTGAAACCAAATCAATCTCGATGAAACTTGACATTTACCTAGCACCAAGTCTCCTCTTTCGATTGGTATAGCGCATACATCCCTATCGAACCTTGTACAAGACGTAGGAGCGCGCGTATAGAGGTCTAATGGGCGCTTTTTATAGCAGAAATGATCAATATGAATAAATGAATGAAATTTCACCTATCTGAAACCAAATCAATCTCGATGAAACTTGACATTTACCTAGCACCAAGTCTCTTCTTTCGATTGGTATAGCGCATACATCCCTATCGAACCTGGTACAAGAGGTAGGAGCGTGCGTATAGAGGTCTAATGGGCGCTTTATATAGCAGAAATGATCAATATGAGTAAATGAATGAAATTTTACCTATCTGAAACCAAATCAATCTCGATGAAACTTGACATGTACCTAGCCCCAAGTCTCCTCTTTCGATTGGTATAGCGCATACATCCCTATCGAACCTGGTACAAGACATAGGAGCGCGCGTATAGAGGTCTAATGGGCGCTTTTTATAGCAGAAATGATCAATATGAATAAATGAATGAAATTTTACCTATGTGAAACCAAATCAATCTCGATGAAACTTGACATGTACCTAGCCCCAAGTCTCCTCTTTCGATTGGTATAGCGCATACATCCCTATCGAACCTGGTACAAGAGGTAGGAGCGTGCGTATAGAGGTCTAATGGGCGCTTTATATAGCAGAAATGATCAATATGAGTAAATGAATGAAATTTTACCTATCTGAAACCAAATCAATCTCGATGAAACTTGACATGTACCTAGCCCCAAGTCTCTTCTTTCCATTGGTATAGCGCATACATCCCTATCGAACCTGGTACAAGACGTAGGAGCGCGCGTATAGAGGTCTAATTGGCGCTTTTTAAAGCAGAAATGATCAACATGAATAAATGAATCATATTTTGCCTATCTGAAACCGAATCAATCTCAATGAAACTTGACATGTACCTAGCCTCAAGTATCTTCTTTCGATTGGTATAGCGCATACATCCCTATCTATCCTGGTACAAGAGGTAGGAGCGTGCGTATAGAGGTATAATGGGCGCTTTATATAGCAGAAATGATCAATTTAAGTAAATGAATGAAATTATACCTATCTGAAACCAAATCAATCTCCTTGAAACTTGACATGTACCTAGCACCAAGTCTCCTCTTTTGATTGGTATAGCGCATACATCCCTATCGAACCTGGTACAAGACGTACGAGCGCGCATATAGAGGTCTAATGGGCGCTTTTTATAGCAGAAATGATCAATATGAGTAAATGAATGAAATTTTACCTATCTGAAACCAAATCAATCTCGATGAAACTTGACATGTACCTAGCCCCAAGTCTCTTATTTCGATTGGTATAGCGCATACATCCCTATCGAACCTGGAAGAAGACCTAGGTGCGGGCGTATAGAGGTCTAATGGGCGCTTTTTATAGCAGAAATGATCAATATGAATAAATGAATCATATTTTGCGTATCTGAAACCGAATCAATCTCGATGAAACTTGACATGTACCTAGCCCCAAGTCTCCTCTTTCGATTGGTATAGCGCATACATCCCAATCGAACCTGGAAGAAGACGTAGTAGCGCGCGTATAGAGGTCTAATGGGCGCTTTTTATAGCAGAAATGATCAATATGAGTAAATAAATGAAATTTTACCTATCTGAAACCAAATCAATCTCGATGAAACTTGACATTTACCTAGCACCAAGTCTCCTCTTTCGATTGGTATAGCGCATACATCCCTATCGAACCTTGTACAAGACGTAGGAGCGCGCGTATAGAGGTCTAATGGGCGCTTTTTATAGCAGAAATGATCAATATGAATAAATGAATGAAATTTTACCTATCTGAAACCAAATCAATCTCGATGAAACTTGACATGTACCTAGCCCCAAGTCTCCTCTTTCGATTGGTATAGCGCATACATCCCTATCGAACCTGGTTCAAGAGGTAGGAGCGTGCGTATAGAGGTCTAATGGGCGCTTTATATAGCAGAAATGATCAATATGAGTAAATGAATGAAATTTTACCTATCTGAAACCAAATCAATCTCGATGAAACTTGACATGTACCTAGCACCAAGTCTCCTCTTTCGATTGGTATAGCGCATACATCCCTATCGAACCTGGTACAAGACATAGGAGCGCGCGTATAGAGGTCTAATGGGCGCTTTTTATAGCAGAAATGATCAATATGAATAAATGAATGAAATTTTACCTATCTGAAACCAAATCAATCTCGATGAAACTTGACATGTACCTAGCCCCAAGTCTCCTCTTTCGATTGGTATAGCGCATACATCCCTATCGAACCTGGTACAAGAGGTAGGAGCGTGCGTATAGAGGTCTAATGGGCGCTTTATATAGCAGAAATGATCAATATGAGTAAATGAATGAAATTTTACCTATCTGAAACCAAATCAATGTCGATGAAACTTGACATGTACCTAGCACCAAGTCTCTTCTTTCGATTGGTATAGCGCATACATCCCTATCGAACCTGGTACAAGACGTACGAGCGCGCATATAGAGGTCTAATGGGCGCTTTTTATAGCAGAAATGATCAATATGAGTAAATGAATGAAATTTTACCTATCTGAAACCAAATCAATGTCAATGAAACTTGACATGTACCTAGCACCAAGTCTCCTCTTTCGATTGGTATAGCGCATACATCCCTATCGAACCTGGTACAAGAAGTAGGAGTGCGCGTATAGAGGTCTAATGGGCACTTTTTATAGCAGGAATGATGAATATGAATAAATGAATGAAATTATTCCTACCTGAAACCAAATCAATCTCGATGAAACTTGACATGTACCTTGCACCAAGTCTCCTCTTTCGATTGGTATAGCGCACACATCCCTATCGAACAAGGTACAAGACGTAGGAGCGTGCATATAGAGGTCTAATAAGCGCTTTTTATAGCAGAAATGATCAATATGAGTAAATGAATGAAATTTTGCCTACCTGAAACCAAATCAATCTCGATAAAACTTGACATGTATCTAGCCCCAAGTCTCCTCTTTCGATTGGTATAGCGCATACATCCCTATCGAACCTGGAAGAAGACGTAGATCCGCGCGTATAGAGGTCTAATGGGCGCTTTTTATAGCAGAAATGATAAATATGAATAAATGAATGAAATTTTGCCTATCTGAAACCAAATCAATCTCGATGAAACTTGACATGTACCTAGCCCCAAGTCTCCTCTTTCGATTGGTATAGCGCATACATCCCTATCTAACCTGGTACAAGAGGTAGGAGCGTGCGTATAGAGGTCTAATGGGCGCTTTATATTGCAGAAATGATCAATATGAGTAAATGAATGAAATTTTACCTATCTGAAACCAAATCAATCTCGATGAAACTTGACATGTACCTAGCACCAAGTCTCCTTTTTTGATTGGTATAGCGCATACATCCCTATCGAACCTGGTACAAGACGTACGAGCGCGCATATAGAGGTCTAATGGGCGCTTTTTATAGCAGAAATGATCAATATGAGTAAATGAATGAAATTTTGCCTATCTGAAACCAAATCAATCTCAATGAAACTTGACATGTACCTAGACCGAAGTCTCCTCTTTCGATTGGTATAGCGCATACATCCCTATCTAACCTGGTACAAGAGGTAGGAGCGTGCGTATAGAGGTCTAATGGGCGCTTTATATAGCAGAAATGATCAATATGAGTAAATGAATGAAATTTTACCTATCTGAAACCAAATCAATCTCGATGAAACTTGACATGTACCTAGCCCCAAGTCTCTTATTTCGATTGGTATAGCGCATACATCCCTATCGAACCTAGAAGAAGACCTAGGTGCGGGCGTATAGAGGTCTAATGGGCGCTTTTTATAGCAGAAATGATCAATATGAATAAATGAATGAAATTTTACCTATCTGAAACCAAATCAATCTCGATGAAACTTGACATGTACCTAGCCCCAAGTCTCCTCTTTCGATTGGTATAGCGCATACATCCCTATCGAACCTGGTTCAAGAGGTAGGAGCGTGCGTATAGAGGTCTAATGGGCGCTTTATATAGCAGAAATGATCAATATGAGTAAATGAATGAAATTTTACCTATCTGAAACCAAATCAATCTCGATGAAACTTGACATGTACCTAGCACCAAGTCTCCTCTTTCGATTGGTATAGCGCATACATCCCTATCGAACCTGGTACAAGACATAGGAGCGCGCGTATAGAGGTCTAATGGGCGCTTTTTTTAGCAGAAATGATCAATATGAATAAATGAATGAAATTTTACCTATCTGAAACCAAATCAATCTCGATGAAACTTGACATGTACCTAGCCCCAAGTCTCCTCTTTCGATTGGTATAGCGCATACATCCCTATCGAATCTGGTACAAGAGGTAGGGTAGGAGCGTGCGTATAGAGGTCTAATGGGCGCTTTATATAGCAGAAATGATCAATATGAGTAAATGAATGAAATTTTACCTATCTGAAATCAAATCAATGTCGATGAAACTTGACATGTACCTAGCACCAAGTCTCTTCTTTCGATTGGTATAGCGCATACATCCCTATCGAACCTGGTACAAGACGTACGAGCGCGCATATAGAGGTCTAATGGGCGCTTTTTATAGCAGAAATGATCAATATGAGTAAATGAATGAAATTTTTCCTATCTGAAACCAAATCAATGTCAATGAAACTTGACATGTACCTAGCGCCAAGTCTCCTCTTTCGATTGGTATAGCGCATACATCCCTATCGAACCTGGTACAAGACATAGGAGCGCGCGTATAGAGGTCTAATGGGCGCTTTTTATAGCAGAAATGATCAATATGAATAAATGAATGAAATTTTACCTATCTGAAACCAAATCAATCTCGATGAAACTTGACATGTACCTAGCACCAAGTCTCCTCTTTTGATTGGTATAGCGCATACATCCCTATCGAACCTGGTACAAGACGTACGAGCGCGCATATAGAGGTCTAATGGGCGCTTTTTATAGCAGAAATGATCAATATGAGTAAATGAATGAAATTTTGCCTATCTGAAACCAAATCAATCTCAATGAAACTTGACATGTACCTAGACCGAAGTCTCCTCTTTCGATTGGTATAGCGCATACATCCCTATCTAACCTGGTACAAGAGGTAGGAGCGTGCGTATAGAGGTCTAATGGGCGCTTTATATAGCAGAAATGATCAATATGAGTAAATGAATGAAATTTTACCTATCTGAAACCAAATCAATCTCGATGAAACTTGACATGTACCTAGCCCCAAGTCTCTTATTTCGATTGGTATAGCGCATACATCCCTATCGAACCTGGAAGAAGACCTAGGTGCGGGCGTATAGAGGTCTAATGGGCGCTTTTTATAGCAGAAATGATCAATATGAATAAATGAATGAAATTTTACCTATCTGAAACCAAATCAATCTCGATGAAACTTGACATGTACCTAGCCCCAAGTCTCCTCTTTCGATTGGTATAGCGCATACATCCCAATCGAACCTGGAAGAAGACGTAGTAGCGCGCGTATAGAGGTCTAATGGGCGCTTTTTATAGCAGAAATGATCAATATGAGTAAATGAATGAAATTTTACCTATCTGAAACCAAATCAATCTCGATGAAACTTGACATGTACCTAGCACCAAGTCTCCTCTTTCGATTGGTATAGCGCATACATCCCTATCGAACCTGGTACAAGAGGTAGGAGCGTGCGTATAGAGGTCTAATGGGCGCTTTATATAGCAGAAATGATCAATATGAGTAAATGAATGAAATTTTACCTATCTGAAACCAAATCAATCTCGATGAAACTTGACATGTACCTAGCACCAAGTCTCTTCTTTCGATTGGTATAGCGCATACATCCCTATCGAACCTGGTACAAGACTTAGGAGCGCGCGTATAGAGGTCTAATGGGCGCTTTTTATAGCAGAAATGATCAATATGAATAAATGAATGAAATTTTACCTATGTGAAACCAAATCAATCTCGATGAAACTTGACATGTACCTAGCCCCAAGTCTCCTCTTTCCATTGGTATAGCGCATACATCCCTATCGAACCTGGTACAAGAGATAGGAGCGTGCGTATAGAGGTTTAATGGGCGCTTTATATAGCAGAAATGATCAATATGAGTAAATGAATGAAATTTTACCTATCTGAAACCAAATCAATCTCGATGAAACTTGACATGTACCTAGCACCAAGTCTCCTCTTTCGATTGGTATAGCGCATACATCCCTATCGAACCTGGTACAAGAGGTAGGAGCGTGCGTATAGAGGTCTAATGGGCGCTTTATATAGCAGAAATGATCAATATGAGTAAATGAATGAAATTTTACCTATCTGAAACCAAATCAATCTCGATGAAACTTGACATGTACCTAGCACCAAGTCTCTTCTTTCGATTGGTATAGCGCATACATCCCTATCGAACCTGGTACAAGACTTAGGAGCGCGCGTATAGAGGTCTTATGGGCGCTTTTTATAGCAGAAATGATCAATATGAATAAATGAATGAAATTTTACCTATGTGAAACCAAATCAATCTCGATGAAACTTGACATGTACCTAGCCCCAAGTCTCCTCTTTCCATTGGTATAGCGCATACATCCCTATCGAACCTGGTACAAGAGATAGGAGCGTGCGTATAGAGGTTTAATGGGCGCTTTATATAGCAGAAATGATCAATATGAGTAAATGAATGAAATTTTACCTATCTGAAACCAAATCAATGTCGATGAAACTTGACATGTACCTAGCACCAAGTCTCCTCTTTCGATTGGTATAGCGCATACATCCCTATCGAACCTGGTACAAGACGTAGGAGCGCGCATATAGAGGTCTAATGGGCGCTTTTTATAGCAGAAATGATCAATATGAGTAAATGAATATATCTTACCTATCTGAAACCAAATCAATCTCGATGAAACTTGACATGTACCTAGCACCAAGTCTCCTCTTTTGATTGGTATAGCGCATACATCCCTATCGAACCTGGTACAAGACGTAGGAGCGCGCATATAGAGGTCTAATGGGCGCTTTTTATAGCAGAAATGATCAATATGAGTAAATGAATGAAATTTTACCTATCTGAAACCAAATCAATCTCGATGAAACTTGACATGTACCTAGCCCCAAGTATCTTATTTCGATTGGTATAGCGCATACATCCCTATCGAACCTGGAAGAAGACCTAGGTGCGGGCGTATAGAGGTCTAATGGGCGCTTTTTTTAGCAGAAATGATCAATATGAATAAATGAATCATATTTTGCCTATCTGAAACCGAATCAATCTCGATGAAACTTGACATTTACCTAGCACCAAGTCTCCTCTTTCGATTGGTATAGCGCATACATCCCTATCTAACCTGGTACAAGAGGTAGGAGCGTGCGTATAGAGGTCTAATGGGCGCTTTATATTGCAGAAATGATCAATATGAGTAAATGAATGAAATTTTACCTATCTGAAACCAAATCAATCTCGATGAAACTTGACATGTACCTAGCACCAAGTCTCCTTTTTTGATTGGTATAGCGCATACATCCCTATCGAACCTGGTACAAGACGTACGAGCGCGCATATAGAGGTCTAATGGGCGCTTTTTATAGCAGAAATGATCAATATGAGTAAATGAATGAAATTTTGCCTATCTGAAACCAAATCAATCTCAATGAAACTTGACATGTACCTAGACCGAAGTCTCCTCTTTCGATTGGTATAGCGCATACATCCCTATCTAACCTGGTACAAGAGGTAGGAGCGTGCGTATAGAGGTCTAATGGGCGCTTTATATAGCAGAAATGATCAATATGAGTAAATGAATGAAATTTTACCTATCTGAAACCAAATCAATCTCGATGAAACTTGACATGTACCTAGCCCCAAGTCTCTTATTTCGATTGGTATAGCGCATACATCCCTATCGAACCTAGAAGAAGACCTAGGTGCGGGCGTATAGAGGTCTAATGGGCGCTTTTTATAGCAGAAATGATCAATATGAATAAATGAATGAAATTTTACCTATCTGAAACCAAATCAATCTCGATGAAACTTGACATGTACCTAGCCCCAAGTCTCCTCTTTCGATTGGTATAGCGCATACATCCCTATCGAACCTGGTTCAAGAGGTAGGAGCGTGCGTATAGAGGTCTAATGGGCGCTTTATATAGCAGAAATGATCAATATGAGTAAATGAATGAAATTTTACCTATCTGAAACCAAATCAATCTCGATGAAACTTGACATGTACCTAGCACCAAGTCTCCTCTTTCGATTGGTATAGCGCATACATCCCTATCGAACCTGGTACAAGACATAGGAGCGCGCGTATAGAGGTCTAATGGGCGCTTTTTTTAGCAGAAATGATCAATATGAATAAATGAATGAAATTTTACCTATCTGAAACCAAATCAATCTCGATGAAACTTGACATGTACCTAGCCCCAAGTCTCCTCTTTCGATTGGTATAGCGCATACATCCCTATCGAATCTGGTACAAGAGGTAGGGTAGGAGCGTGCGTATAGAGGTCTAATGGGCGCTTTATATAGCAGAAATGATCAATATGAGTAAATGAATGAAATTTTACCTATCTGAAATCAAATCAATGTCGATGAAACTTGACATGTACCTAGCACCAAGTCTCTTCTTTCGATTGGTATAGCGCATACATCCCTATCGAACCTGGTACAAGACGTACGAGCGCGCATATAGAGGTCTAATGGGCGCTTTTTATAGCAGAAATGATCAATATGAGTAAATGAATGAAATTTTTCCTATCTGAAACCAAATCAATGTCAATGAAACTTGACATGTACCTAGCGCCAAGTCTCCTCTTTCGATTGGTATAGCGCATACATCCCTATCGAACCTGGTACAAGACATAGGAGCGCGCGTATAGAGGTCTAATGGGCGCTTTTTATAGCAGAAATGATCAATATGAATAAATGAATGAAATTTTACCTATCTGAAACCAAATCAATCTCGATGAAACTTGACATGTACCTAGCACCAAGTCTCCTCTTTTGATTGGTATAGCGCATACATCCCTATCGAACCTGGTACAAGACGTACGAGCGCGCATATAGAGGTCTAATGGGCGCTTTTTATAGCAGAAATGATCAATATGAGTAAATGAATGAAATTTTGCCTATCTGAAACCAAATCAATCTCAATGAAACTTGACATGTACCTAGACCGAAGTCTCCTCTTTCGATTGGTATAGCGCATACATCCCTATCTAACCTGGTACAAGAGGTAGGAGCGTGCGTATAGAGGTCTAATGGGCGCTTTATATAGCAGAAATGATCAATATGAGTAAATGAATGAAATTTTACCTATCTGAAACCAAATCAATCTCGATGAAACTTGACATGTACCTAGCCCCAAGTCTCTTATTTCGATTGGTATAGCGCATACATCCCTATCGAACCTGGAAGAAGACCTAGGTGCGGGCGTATAGAGGTCTAATGGGCGCTTTTTATAGCAGAAATGATCAATATGAATAAATGAATGAAATTTTACCTATCTGAAACCAAATCAATCTCGATGAAACTTGACATGTACCTAGCCCCAAGTCTCCTCTTTCGATTGGTATAGCGCATACATCCCAATCGAACCTGGAAGAAGACGTAGTAGCGCGCGTATAGAGGTCTAATGGGCGCTTTTTATAGCAGAAATGATCAATATGAGTAAATGAATGAAATTTTACCTATCTGAAACCAAATCAATCTCGATGAAACTTGACATGTACCTAGCACCAAGTCTCCTCTTTCGATTGGTATAGCGCATACATCCCTATCGAACCTGGTACAAGAGGTAGGAGCGTGCGTATAGAGGTCTAATGGGCGCTTTATATAGCAGAAATGATCAATATGAGTAAATGAATGAAATTTTACCTATCTGAAACCAAATCAATCTCGATGAAACTTGACATGTACCTAGCACCAAGTCTCTTCTTTCGATTGGTATAGCGCATACATCCCTATCGAACCTGGTACAAGACTTAGGAGCGCGCGTATAGAGGTCTAATGGGCGCTTTTTATAGCAGAAATGATCAATATGAATAAATGAATGAAATTTTACCTATGTGAAACCAAATCAATCTCGATGAAACTTGACATGTACCTAGCCCCAAGTCTCCTCTTTCCATTGGTATAGCGCATACATCCCTATCGAACCTGGTACAAGAGATAGGAGCGTGCGTATAGAGGTTTAATGGGCGCTTTATATAGCAGAAATGATCAATATGAGTAAATGAATGAAATTTTACCTATCTGAAACCAAATCAATCTCGATGAAACTTGACATGTACCTAGCACCAAGTCTCCTCTTTCGATTGGTATAGCGCATACATCCCTATCGAACCTGGTACAAGAGGTAGGAGCGTGCGTATAGAGGTCTAATGGGCGCTTTATATAGCAGAAATGATCAATATGAGTAAATGAATGAAATTTTACCTATCTGAAACCAAATCAATCTCGATGAAACTTGACATGTACCTAGCACCAAGTCTCTTCTTTCGATTGGTATAGCGCATACATCCCTATCGAACCTGGTACAAGACTTAGGAGCGCGCGTATAGAGGTCTTATGGGCGCTTTTTATAGCAGAAATGATCAATATGAATAAATGAATGAAATTTTACCTATGTGAAACCAAATCAATCTCGATGAAACTTGACATGTACCTAGCCCCAAGTCTCCTCTTTCCATTGGTATAGCGCATACATCCCTATCGAACCTGGTACAAGAGATAGGAGCGTGCGTATAGAGGTTTAATGGGCGCTTTATATAGCAGAAATGATCAATATGAGTAAATGAATGAAATTTTACCTATCTGAAACCAAATCAATGTCGATGAAACTTGACATGTACCTAGCACCAAGTCTCCTCTTTCGATTGGTATAGCGCATACATCCCTATCGAACCTGGTACAAGACGTAGGAGCGCGCATATAGAGGTCTAATGGGCGCTTTTTATAGCAGAAATGATCAATATGAGTAAATGAATATATCTTACCTATCTGAAACCAAATCAATCTCGATGAAACTTGACATGTACCTAGCACCAAGTCTCCTCTTTTGATTGGTATAGCGCATACATCCCTATCGAACCTGGTACAAGACGTAGGAGCGCGCATATAGAGGTCTAATGGGCGCTTTTTATAGCAGAAATGATCAATATGAGTAAATGAATGAAATTTTACCTATCTGAAACCAAATCAATCTCGATGAAACTTGACATGTACCTAGCCCCAAGTATCTTATTTCGATTGGTATAGCGCATACATCCCTATCGAACCTGGAAGAAGACCTAGGTGCGGGCGTATAGAGGTCTAATGGGCGCTTTTTTTAGCAGAAATGATCAATATGAATAAATGAATCATATTTTGCCTATCTGAAACCGAATCAATCTCGATGAAACTTGACATTTACCTAGCACCAAGTCTCCTCTTTCGATTGGTATAGCGCATACATCCCTATCGAACCTTGTACAAGAGGTAGGAGCGCGCGTATAGAGGTCTAATGGGCGCTTTTTATAGCAGAAATGATCAATATGAATAAATGAATGAAATTTTACCTATCTGAAACCAAATCAATCTCGATGAAACTTGACATGTACCTAGCCCCAAGTCTCCTCTTTCGATTGGTATAGCGCATACATCCCTATCGAACCTGGTACAAGACATAGGAGCGCGCGTATAGAGGTCTAATGGGCGCTTTTTATAGCAGAAATGATCAATATGAATAAATGAATGAAATTTTACCTATCTGAAACCAAATCAATCTCGATGAAACTTGACATGTACCTAGCCCCAAGTCTCTTCTTTCCATTGGTATAGCGCATACATCCCTATCGAACCTGGTACAAGAGGTAGGAGCGTGCGTATAGAGGTCTAATGGGCGCTTTATATAGCAGAAATGATCAATATGAGTAAATGAATGAAATTTTACCTATCTGAAACCGAATCAATGTCGATGAAACTTGACATGTACCTAGCACCAAGTCTCTTCTTTCGATTGGTATAGCGCATACATCCCTATCGAACCTGGTACAAGACGTACGAGCGCGCATATAGAGGTCTAATGGGCGCTTTTTATAGCAGAAATGATCAATATGAGTAAATGAATGAAATTTTACCTATCTGAAACCAAATCAATGTCAATGAAACTTGACATGTACCTAGCACCAAGTCTCCTCTTTCGATTGTTATAGCGCATACATCCCTATCGAACCTGGTACAAGAAGTAGGAGTGCGCGTATAGAGGTCTAATGGGCACTTTTTACAGCAGGAATGATGAATATGAATAAATGAATGAAATTATTCCTATCTGAAACCAAATCAATCTCGATGAAACTTGACATGTACCTTGCACCAAGTCTCCTCTTTCGATTGGTATAGCGCACACATCCCTATCGAACCAGGTACAAGACGTAGGAGCGTGCATATAGAGGTCTAATAAGCGCTTTTTATAGCAGAAATGATCAATATGAGTAAATGAATGAAATTTTGCCTACCTGAAACCAAATCAATCTCGATAAAACTTGACATGTATCTAGCCCCAAGTCTCCTCTTTCGATTGGTATAGCGCATACATCCCTATCGAACCTGGAAGAAGACGTAGATCCGCGCGTATAGAGGTCTAATGGGCGCTTTTTATAGCAGAAATGATAAATATGAATAAATGAATGAAATTTTGCCTATCTGAAACCAAATCAATCTCAATGAAACTTGACATGTACCTAGCCCCAAGTCTCTTCTTTCGATTGGTATAGCGCATACATCCCTATCGAACCTGGTACAAGACGTAGGAGCGCGCGTATAGAGGTATAATGGGCGCTTTATATAGCAGAAATGATCAATTTGAGTAAATGAATGAAATTATACCTATCTGAAACAAAATCAATCTCCTTGAAACTTGACATGTACCTAGCACCAAGTCTCCTCTTTTGATTGGTATAGCGCATACATCCCTATCGAACCTGGTACAAGACGTACGAGCGCGCATATAGAGGTCTAATGGGCGCTTTTTATAGCAGAAATGATCAATATGAGTAAATGAATGAAATTTTACCTATCTGAAACCAAATCAATCTCGATGAAACTTGACATGTACCTAGCCCCAAGTCTCTTATTTCGATTGGTATAGCGCATACATCCCTATCGAACCTGGAAGAAGACCTAGGTGCGGGCGTATAGAGGTCTAATGGGCGCTTTTTATAGCAGAAATGATCAATATGAATAAATGAATCATATTTTGCGTATCTGAAACCGAATCAATCTCGATGAAACTTGACATGTACCTAGCCCCAAGTCTCCTCTTTCGATTGGTATAGCGCATACATCCCAATCGAACCTGGAAGAAGACGTAGTAGCGCGCGTATAGAGGTCTAATGGGCGCTTTTTATAGCAGAAATGATCAATATGAGTAAATAAATGAAATTTTACCTATCTGAAACCAAATCAATCTCGATGAAACTTGACATTTACCTAGCACCAAGTCTCCTCTTTCGATTGGTATAGCGCATACATCCCTATCGAACCTGGTACAAGAGGTAGGAGCGTGCGTATAGAGGTCTAATGGGCGCTTTATATAGCAGAAATGATCAATATGAGTAAATGAATGAAATTTTACCTATCTGAAACCAAATCAATGTCGATGAAACTTGACATGTACCTAGCCCCAAGTCTCCTCTTTCGATTGGTATAGCGCATACATCCCTATCGAACCTGGTTCAAGAGGTAGGAGCGTGCGTATAGAGGTCTAATGGGCGCTTTATATAGCAGAAATGATCAATATGAGTAAATGAATGAAATTTTACCTATCTGAAACCAAATCAATCTCGATGAAACTTGACATGTACCTAGCACCAAGTCTCCTCTTTCGATTGGTATAGCGCATACATCCCTATCGAACCTGGTACAAGACATAGGAGCGCGCGTATAGAGGTCTAATGGGCGCTTTTTATAGCAGAAATGATCAATATGAATAAATGAATGAAATTTTACCTATCTTAAACCAAATCAATCTCGATGAAACTTGACATGTACCTAGCCCCAAGTCTCCTCTTTCGATTGGTATAGCGCATACATCCCTATCGAACATGGTACAAGAGGTAGGAGCGTGCGTATAGAGGTCTAATGGGCGCTTTATATAGCAGAAATGATCAATATGAGTAAATGAATGAAATTTTACCTATCTGAAACCAAATCAATGTCGATGAAACTTGACATGTACCTAGCACCAAGTCTCCTCTTTCGATTGGTATAGCGCATACATCCCTATCGAACCTGGTACAAGAAGTAGGAGTGCGCGTATAGAGGTCTAATGGGCACTTTTTATAGCAGGAATGATGAATATGAATAAATGAATGAAATTATTCCTATCTGAAACCAAATCAATCTCGATGAAACTTGACATGTACCTTGCACCAAGTCTCCTCTTTCGATTGGTATAGCGCACACATCCCTATCGAACCAGGTACAAGACATAGGAGCGTGCATATAGAGGTCTAATAAGCGCTTTTTATAGCAGAAATGATCAATGTGAGTAAATGAATGAAATTTTGCCTACCTGAAACCAAATCAATCTCGATAAAACTTGACATGTATCTAGCCCCAAGTCTCTTATTTCGATTGGTATAGCGCATACATCCCTATCGAACCTGGAAGAAGACGTAGATCCGCGCGTATAGAGGTCTAATGGGCGCTTTTTATAGCAGAAATGATAAATATGAATAAATGAATGAAATTTTACCTATTTGAAACCAAATCAATGTCGATGAAACTTGACATGTACCTAGCCCCAAGTCTCCTCTTTCGATTGGTATAGCGCATACATCCCTATCGAACCTGGTACAAGACGTAGGAGCGCGCATATAGAGGTCTAATGGGCGCTTTTTATAGCAGAAATGATCAATATGAGTAAATGAATATATCTTACCTATCTGAAACCAAATCAATCTCGATGAAACTTGACATGTACCTAGCCCCAAGTCTCTTATTTCGATTGGTATAGCGCATACATCCCTATCGAACCTGGAAGAAGACTTAGTTGCGGGCGTATATAGGTCTAATGGGCGCTTTTTATAGCAGAAATGATCAATATGAATAAATGAATCATATTTTGCCTATCTGAAACCGAATCAATCTCGATGAAACTTGACATGTATCTAGCCCCAATTCTCCTCTTTCGATTGGTATAGCGCATACATCCCAATCGAACCTCGAAGAAGACGTAGTAGCGCGCGTATAGAGGTCTAATGGGCGCTTTTTATAGCAGAAATGATCAATATGAGTAAATGAATGAAATTTTACCTATCTGAAACCAAATCAATCTCGATGAAACTTGACATTTACCTAGCACCAAGTCTCCTCTTTCGATTGGTATAGCGCATACATCCCTATCGAACCTTGTACAAGACGTAGGAGCGCGCGTATAGAGCTCTAATGGGCGCTTTTTATAGCAGAAATGATCAATATGAATAAATGAATGAAATTTTACCTATCTGAAACCAAATCAATCTCGATGAAACTTGACATGTACCTAGCCCCAAGTCTCTTCTTTCGATTGGTATAGCGCATGCATCCCTATCGAACCTGGTACAAGACGTAGGAGCGCGCGTATAGAGGTCTAATGGGCACTTTTTATAGCAGAAATGATCAATATGAATAAATGAATCATATTTTGCGTATCTGAAACCGAATCAATCTCGATGAAACTTGACTTTACCTAGCCCCAAGTCTCCTCTTTCGATTGGTATAGCGCATACATCCCAATCGAACCTGGAAGAAGACGTAGTAGCGCGCGTATAGAGGTCTAATGGGCGCTTTTTATAGCAGAAAT
Source organism: Pinctada fucata (assembly GCA_028142955.1). Classification (NCBI taxonomy): domain Eukaryota; kingdom Metazoa; phylum Mollusca; class Bivalvia; order Pterioida; family Pteriidae; genus Pinctada; species Pinctada fucata. The sequence goes on along the minus strand of AP027110.1, from coordinate 26,522,411 downwards.
GATCAATATGAGTAAATGAATGAAATTTTACCTATCTGAAACCAAATCAATCTCGATGAAACTTGACATTTACCTAGCACCAAGTCTCCTCTTTCGATTGGTATAGCGCATACATCCCTATCGAACCTTGTACAAGACGTAGGAGCGCGCGTATAGAGGTCTAATGGGCGCTTTTTATAGCAGAAATGATCAATATGAATAAATGAATGAAATTTTACCTATCTGAAACCAAATCAATCTCGATGAAACTTGACATTTACCTAGCACCAAGTCTCTTCTTTCGATTGGTATAGCGCATACATCCCTATCGAACCTGGTACAAGACGTAGGAGCGCGCGTATAGAGGTCTAATGGGCGCTTTTTAAAGCAGAAATGATCAACATGAATAAATGAATCATATTTTGCCTGTCTGAAACCGAATCAATCTCAATGAAACTTGACATGTACCTAGCCTCAAGTATCTTCTTTCGATTGGTATAGCGCACACATCCCTATCTATCCTGGTACAAGAGGTAGGAGCGTGCGTATAGAGGTATAATGGGCGCTTTATATAGCAGAAATGATCAATTTGAGTAAATGAATGAAATTATACCTATCTGAAACCAAATCAATCTCCTTGAAACTTGACATGTACCTAGCACCAAGTCTCCTCTTTTGATTGGTATAGCGCATACATCCCTATCGAACCTGGTACAAGACGTACGAGCGCGCATATAGAGGTCTAATGGGCGCTTTTTATAGCAGAAATGATCAATATGAGTAAATGAATGAAATTTTACCTATCTGAAACCAAATCAATCTCGATGAAACTTGACATGTACCTAGCCCCAAGTCTCTTATTTCGATTGGTATAGCGCATACATCCCTATCGAACCTGGAAGAAGACCTAGGTGCGGGCGTATAGAGGTCTAATGGGCGCTTTTTATAGCAGAAATGATCAATATGAATAAATGAATCATATTTTGCGTATCTGAAACCGAATCAATCTCGATGAAACTTGACATGTACCTAGCCCCAAGTCTCCTCTTTCGATTGGTATAGCGCATACATCCCAATCGAACCTGGAAGAAGACGTAGTAGCGCGCGTATAGAGGTCTAATGGGCGCTTTTTATAGCAGAAATGATCAATATGAGTAAATAAATGAAATTTTACCTATCTGAAACCAAATCAATCTCGATGAAACTTGACATTTACCTAGCACCAAGTCTCCTCTTTCGATTGGTATAGCGCATACATCCCTATCGAACCTTGTACAAGACGTAGGAGCGCGCGTATAGAGGTCTAATGGGCGCTTTTTATAGCAGAAATGATCAATATGAATAAATGAATGAAATTTTACCTATCTGAAACCAAATCAATCTCGATGAAACTTGACATGTACCTAGCCCCAAGTCTCCTCTTTCGATTGGTATAGCGCATACATCCCTATCGAACCTGGTTCAAGAGGTAGGAGCGTGCGTATAGAGGTCTAATGGGCGCTTTATATAGCAGAAATGATCAATATGAGTAAATGAATGAAATTTTACCTATCTGAAACCAAATCAATCTCGATGAAACTTGACATGTACCTAGCACCAAGTCTCTTCTTTCGATTGGTATAGCGCATACATCCCTATCGAACCTGGTACAAGACATAGGAGCGCGCGTATAGAGGTCTAATGGGCGCTTTTTATAGCAGAAATGATCAATATGAATAAATGAATGAAATTTTACCTATCTGAAACCAAATCAATCTCGATGAAACTTGACATGTACCTAGCCCCAAGTCTCCTCTTTCGATTGGTATAGCGCATACATCCCTATCGAACCTGGTACAAGAGGTAGGAGCGTGCGTATAGAGGTCTAATGGGCGCTTTATATAGCAGAAATGATCAATATGAGTAAATGAATGAAATTTTACCTATCTGAAACCAAATCAATGTCGATGAAACTTGACATGTACCTAGCACCAAGTCTCTTCTTTCGATTGGTATAGCGCATACATCCCTATCGAACCTGGTACAAGACGTACGAGCGCGCATATAGAGGTCTAATGGGCGCTTTTTATAGCAGAAATGATCAATATGAGTAAATGAATGAAATTTTACCTATCTGAAACCAAATCAATGTCAATGAAACTTGACATGTACCTAGCACCAAGTCTCCACTTTCGATTGGTATAGCGCATACATCCCTATCGAACCTGGTACAAGAAGTAGGAGTGCGCGTATAGAGGTCTAATGGGCACTTTTTATAGCAGGAATGATCAATATGAATAAATGAATGAAATTATTCCTATCTGAAACCAAATCAATCTCGATGAAACTTGACATGTACCTTGCACCAAGTCTCCTCTTTCGATTGGTATAGCGCACACATCCCTATCGAACAAGGTACAAGACGTAGGAGCGTGCATATAGAGGTCTAATAAGCGCTTTTTATAGCAGAAATGATCAATATGAGTAAATGAATGAAATTTTGCCTACCTGAAACCAAATCAATCTCGATAAAACTTGACATGTATCTAGCCCCAAGTCTCCTCTTTCGATTGGTATAGCGCATACATCCCTATCGAACCTGGAAGAAGACGTAGATCCGCGCGTATAGAGGTCTAATGGGCGCTTTTTATAGCAGAAATGATAAATATGAATAAATGAATGAAATTTTGCCTATCTGAAACCAAATCAATCTCGATGAAACTTGACATGTACCTAGCCCCAAGTCTCCTCTTTCGATTGGTATAGCGCATACATCCCTATCTAACCTGGTACAAGAGGTAGGAGCGTGCGTATAGAGGTCTAATGGGCGCTTTATATAGCAGAAATGATCAATATGAGTAAATGAATGAAATTTTACCTATCTGAAACCAAATCAATGTCGATGAAACTTGACATGTACCTAGCACCAAGTCTCCTCTTTTGATTGGTATAGCGCATACATCCCTATCGAACCTGGTACAAGACGTACGAGCGCGCATATAGAGGTCTAATGGGCGCTTTTTATAGCAGAAATGATCAATATGAGTAAATGAATGAAATTTTGCCTATCTGAAACCAAATCAATCTCAATGAAACTTAACATGTACCTAGACCGAAGTCTTCTCTTTCGATTGGTATAGCGCATACATCCCTATCTAACCTGGTACAAGAGGTAGGAGCGTGCGTATAGAGGTCTAATGGGCGCTTTATATAGCAGAAATGATCAATATGAGTAAATGAATGAAATTTTACCTATCTGAAACCAAATCAATCTCGATGAAACTTGACATGTACCTAGCCCCAAGTCTCTTATTTCGATTGGTATAGCGCATACATCCCTATCGAACCTGGAAGAAGACCTAGGTGCGGGCGTATAGAGGTCTAATGGGCGCTTTTTATAGCAGAAATGATCAATATGAATAAATGAATGAAATTTTACCTATCTGAAACCAAATCAATCTCGATGAAACTTGACATGTACCTAGCCCCAAGTCTCCTCTTTCGATTGGTATAGCGCATACATCCCTATCGAACCTGGTTCAAGAGGTAGGAGCGTGCGTATAGAGGTCTAATGGGCGCTTTATATAGCAGAAATGATCAATATGAGTAAATGAATGAAATTTTACCTATCTGAAACCAAATCAATCTCGATGAAACTTGACATGTACCTAGCACCAAGTCTCCTCTTTCGATTGGTATAGCGCATACATCCCTATCGAACCTGGTACAAGACATAGGAGCGCGCGTATAGAGGTCTAATGGGCGCTTTTTATAGCGGAAATGATCAATATGAATAAATGAATGAAATTTTACCTATCTGAAACCAAATCAATCTCGATGAAACTTGACATGTACCTAGCCCCAAGTCTCCTCTTTCGATTGGTATAGCGCATACATCCCTATCGAATCTGGTACAAGAGGTAGGAGCGTGCGTATAGAGGTCTAATGGGCGCTTTATATAGCAGAAATGATCAATATGAGTAAATGAATGAAATTTTACCTATCTGAAACCAAATCAATGTCGATGAAACTTGACATGTACCTAGCACCAAGTCTCTTCTTTCGATTGGTATAGCGCATACATCCCTATCGAACCTGGTACAAGACGTACGAGCGCGCATATAGAGGTCTAATGGGCGCTTTTTATAGCAGAAATGATCAATATGAGTAAATGAATGAAATTTTACCTATCTGAAACCAAATCAATGTCAATGAAACTTGACATGTACCTAGCGCCAAGTCTCCTCTTTCGATTGGTATAGCGCATACATCCCTATCGAACCTGGTACAAGTAGGAGCGCGCGTATAGAGGTCTAATGGGCGCTTTTTATAGCAGAAATGATCAATATGAATAAATGAATGAAATTTTACCTATCTGAAACCAAATCAATCTCGATGAAACTTGACATGTACCTAGCCCCAAGTCTCCTCTTTTGATTGGTATAGCGCATACATCCCTATCGAACCTGGTACAAGACGTACGAGCGCGCATATAGAGGTCTAATGGGCGCTTTTTATAGCAGAAATGATCAATATGAGTAAATGAATGAAATTTTGCCTATCTGAAACCGAATCAATCTCAATGAAACTTGACATGTACCTAGACCGAAGTCTCCTCTTTCGATTGGTATAGCGCATACATCCCTATCGAACCTGGTACAAGAAGTAGGAGTGCGCGTATAGAGGTCTAATGGGCACTTTTTATAGCAGGAATGATGAATATGAATAAATGAATGAAATCATTCCTATCTGAAACCAAATCAATCTCGATGAAACTTGACATGTACCTTGCACCAAGTCTCCTCTTTCGATTGGTATAGCGCACACATCCCTATCGAACCAGGTACAAGACGTAGGAGCGTGCATATAGAGGTCTAATAAGCGCTTTTTATAGCAGAAATGATCAATATGAGTAAATGAATGAAATTTTACCTATCTGAAACCAAATCAATCTCGATGAAACTTGACATGTACCTAGCACCAAGTCTCCTCTTTCGATTGGTATAGCGCATACATCCCTATCGAACCTGGTACAAGACATAGGAGCGCGCGTATAGAGGTCTAATGGGCGCTTTTTATAGCGGAAATGATCAATATGAATAAATGAATGAAATTTTACCTATCTGAAACCAAATCAATCTCGATGAAACTTGACATGTACCTAGCCCCAAGTCTCCTCTTTCGATTGGTATAGCGCATACATCCCTATCGAATCTGGTACAAGAGGTAGGAGCGTGCGTATAGAGGTCTAATGGGCGCTTTATATAGCAGAAATGATCAATATGAGTAAATGAATGAAATTTTACCTATCTGAAACCAAATCAATGTCGATGAAACTTGACATGTACCTAGCACCAAGTCTCTTCTTTCGATTGGTATAGCGCATACATCCCTATCGAACCTGGTACAAGACGTACGAGCGCGCATATAGAGGTCTAATGGGCGCTTTTTATAGCAGAAATGATCAATATGAGTAAATGAATGAAATTTTACCTATCTGAAACCAAATCAATGTCAATGAAACCTGACATGTACCTAGCGCCAAGTCTCCTCTTTCGATTGGTATAGCGCATACATCCCTATCGAACCTGGTACAAGTAGGAGCGCGCGTATAGAGGTCTAATGGGCGCTTTTTATAGCAGAAATGATCAATATGAGTAAATGAATGAAATTTTGCCTATCTGAAACCGAATCAATCTCAATGAAACTTGACATGTACCTAGACCGAAGTCTCCTCTTTCGATTGGTATAGCGCATACATCCCTATCGAACCTGGTACAAGAAGTAGGAGTGCGCGTATAGAGGTCTAATGGGCACTTTTTATAGCAGGAATGATGAATATGAATAAATGAATGAAATCATTCCTATCTGAAACCAAATCAATCTCGATGAAACTTGACATGTACCTTGCACCAAGTCTCCTCTTTCGATTGGTATAGCGCACACATCCCTATCGAACCGGGTACAAGACGTAGGAGCGTGCATATAGAGGTCTAATAAGCGCTTTTTATAGCAGAAATGATCAATATGAGTAAATGAATGAAATTTTGCCTACCTGAAACCAAATCAATCTCGATAAAACTTGACATGTATCTAGCCCCAAGTCTCCTCTTTCGATTGGTATAGCGCATACATCCCTATCGAACCTGGAAGAAGACGTAGATCCGCGCGTATAGAGGTCTAATGGGCGCTTTTTATAGCAGAAATGATAAATATGAATAAATGAATGAAATTTTGCCTATCTGAAACCAAATCAATCTCAATGAAACTTGACATGTACCTAGCCCCAAGTCTCCTCTTTCGATTGGTATAGCGCATACATCCCTATCTAACCTGGTACAAGAGGTAGGAGCGTGCGTATAGAGGTCTAATGGGCGCTTTATATAGCAGAAATGATCAATATGAGTAAATGAATGAAATTTTACCTATCTGAAACCAAATCAATGTCGATGAAACTTGACAGGTACCTAGCACCAAGTCTCCTCTTTTGATTGGTATAGCGCATACATCCCTATCGAACCTGGTACAAGACGTACGAGCGCGCATATAGAGGTCTAATGGGCGCTTTTTATAGCAGAAATGATCAATATGAGTAAATGAATGAAATTTTGCCTATCTGAAACCAAATCAATCTCAATGAAACTTGACATGTACCTAGCCCGAAGTCTCCTCTTTCGATTGGTATAGCGCATACATCCCTATCTAACCTGGTACAAGAGGTAGGAGCGTGCGTATAGAGGTCTAATGGGCGCTTTATATAGCAGAAATGATCAATATGAGTAAATGAATGAAATTTTACCTATTTGAAAAAAAATCAATCTCGATGAAACTTGACATGTACCTAGCCCCAAGTCTCTTATTTCGATTGGTATAGCGCATACATCCCTATCGAACCTGGAAGAAGACCTAGGTGCGGGCGTATAGAGGTCTAATGGGCGCTTTTTATAGCAGAAATGATCAATATGAATAAATGAATCATATTTTGCCTATCTGAAACCGAATCAATCTCGATGAAACTTGACATGTACCTAGCCCCAAGTCTCCTTTTTCGATTGGTATAGCGCATACATCCCAATCGAACCTGGAAGAAGACGTAGTAGCGCGCGTATAGAGGTCTAATGGGCGCTTTTTATAGCAGAAATGATCAATATGAGTAAATGAATGAAATTTTACCTATCTGAAACCAAATCAATCTCGATGAAACTTGACATGTACCTAGCACCAAGTCTCCTCTTTCGATTGGTATAGCGCATACATCCCTATCGAACCTGGTACAAGAGGTAGGAGCGTGCGTATAGAGGTCTAATGGGCGCTTTATATAGCAGAAATGATCAATATGAGTAAATGAATGAAATTTTACCTATCTGAAACCAAATCAATCTCGATGAAACTTGACATGTACCTAGCACCAAGTCTCTTCTTTCGATTGGTATAGCGCATACATCCCTATCGAACCTGGTACAAGACGTAGGAGCGCGCGTATAGAAACCAAATCAATCTCGATGAAACTTGACATGTACCTAGCCCCAAGTCTCCTCTTTCCATTGGTATAGCGCATACATCCCTATCGAACCTGGTACAAGAGGTAGGAGCGTGCGTATAGAGGTTTAATGGGCGCTTTATATAGCAGAAATGATCAATATGAGTAAATGAATGAAATTTTACCTATCTCAAACCAAATCAATCTCGATGAAACTTGACATTTACCTAGCACCAAGTCTCCTCTTTCGATTGGTATAGCGCATACATCCCTATCGAACCTGGTACAAGACGTAGGAGCGCGCATATAGAGGTCTAATGGGCGCTTTTTATAGCAGAAATGATCAATATGAGTAAATGAATATATCTTACCTATCTGAAACCAAATCAATCTCGATGAAACTTGACATGTACCTAGCACCAAGTCTCCTCTTTTGATTGGTATAGCGCATACATCCCTATCGAACCTGGTACAAGACGTAGGAGCGCGCATATAGAGGTCTAATGGGCGCTTTTTATAGCAGAAATGATCAATATGAGTAAATGAATGAAATTTTACCTATCTGAAACCAAATCAATCTCGATGAAACTTGACATGTACCTAGCCCCAAGTCTCTTATTTCGATTGGTATAGCGCATACATCCCTATCGAACCTGGAAGAAGACCTAGGTGCGGGCGTATAGAGGTCTAATGGGCGCTTTTTATAGCAGAAATGATCAATATGAATAAATGAATCATATTTTGCCTATCTGAAACCGAATCAATCTCGATGAAACTTGACATGTATCTAGCCCCAAGTCTCCTCTTTCGATTGGTATAGCGCATACATCCCTATCGAACCTGGAAGAAGACGTAGATCCGCGCGTATAGAGGTCTAATGGGCGCTTTTTATAGCAGAAATGATAAATATGAATAAATGAATGAAATTTTACCTATTTGAAACCAAATCAATGTCGATGAAACTTGACATGTACCTAGCCCCAAGTCTCCTCTTTCGATTGGTATAGCGCATACATCCCTATCGAACCTGGTACAAGACGTAGGAGCGCGCATATAGAGGTCTAATGGGCGCTTTTTATAGCAGAAATGATCAATATGAGTAAATGAATATATCTTACCTATCTGAAACCAAATCAATCTCGATGAAACTTGACATGTACCTAGCCCCAAGTCTCTTATTTCGATTGGTATAGCGCATACATCCCTATCGAACCTGGAAGAAGACTTAGTTGCGGGCGTATAGAGGTCTAATGGGCGCTTTTTATAGCAGAAATGATCAATATGAATAAATGAATCATATTTTGCCTATCTGAAACCGAATAAATCTCGATGAAACTTGACATGTATCTAGCCCCAATTCTCCTCTTTCGATTGGTATAGCGCATACATCCCAATCGAACCTCGAAGAAGACGTAGTAGCGCGCGTATAGAGGTCTAATGGGCGCTTTTTATAGCAGAAAAGATCAATATGAGTAAATGAATGAAATTTTACCTATCTGAAACCAAATCAATCTCGATGAAACTTGACATTTACCTAGCCCCAAGTCTCTTCTTTCGATTGGTATAGCGCATGCATCCCTATCGAACCTGGTACAAGACGTAGGAGCGCGCGTATAGAGGTCTAATGGGCACTTTTTATAGCAGAAATGATCAATATGAATAAATGAATCATATTTTGCGTATCTGAAACCGAATCAATCTCGATGAAACTTGACTTTACCTAGCCCCAAGTCTCCTCTTTCGATTGGTATAGCGCATACATCCCAATCGAACCTGGAAGAAGACGTGGTAGCGCGCGTATAGAGGTCTAATGGGCGCTTTTTATAGCAGAAAAGATCAATATGAGTAAATGAATGAAATTTTACCTATCTGAAACCAAATCAATCTCGATGAAACTTGACATTTACCTAGCACCAAGTCTCCTCTTTCGATTGGTATAGCGCATACATCCCTATCGAACCTTGTACAAGACGTAGGAGCGCGCGTATAGAGGTCTAATGGGCGCTTTTTATAGCAGAAATGATCAATATGAATAAATGAATGAAATTTTACCTATCTGAAACCAAATCAATCTCGATGAAACTTGACATTTACCTAGCACCAAGTCTCTTCTTTCGATTGGTATAGCGCATACATCCCTATCGAACCTGGTACAAGACGTAGGAGCGTGCGTATAGAGGTCTAATGGGCGCTTTATATAGCAGAAATGATCAATATGAGTAAATGAATGAAATTTTACCTATCTGAAACCAAATCAATCTCGATGAAACTTGACATGTACCTAGCCCCAAGTCTCCTCTTTCGATTGGTATAGCGCATACATCCCTATCGAACCTGGTACAAGACATAGGAGCGCGCGTATAGAGCTCTAATGGGCGCTTTTTATAGCAGAAATGATCAATATGAATAAATGAATGAAATTTTACCTATGTGAAACCAAATCAATCTCGATGAAACTTGACATGTACCTAGCCCCAAGTCTCCTCTTTCGATTGGTATAGCGCATACATCCCTATCGAACCTGGTACAAGAGGTAGGAGCGTGCGTATAGAGGTCTAATGGGCGCTATATATAGCAGAAATGATCAATATGAGTAAATGAATGAAATTTTACCTATCTGAAACCAAATCAATCTCGATGAAACTTGACATGTACCTAGCCCCAAGTCTCTTCTTTCGATTGGTATAGCGCATACATCCCTATCGAACCTGGTACAAGACGTAGGAGCGCGCGTATAGAGGTCTAATTGGCGCTTTTTAAAGCAGAAATGATCAACATGAATAAATGAATCATATTTTGCCTATCTGAAACCGAATCAATCTCAATGAAACTTGACATGTACCTAGCCTCAAGTATCTTCTTTCGATTGGTATAGCGCATACATCCCTATCTATCCTGGTACAAGAGGTAGGAGCGTGCGTATAGAGGTATAATGGGCGCTTTATATAGCAGAAATGATCAATTTGAGTAAATGAATGAAATTATACCTATCTGAAACCGAATCAATCTCCTTGAAACTTGACATGTACCTAGCACCAAGTCTCCTCTTTTGATTGGTATAGCGCATACATCCCTATCGAACCTGGTACAAGACGTACGAGCGCGCATATAGAGGTCTAATGGGCGCTTTTTATAGCAGAAATGATCAATATGAGTAAATGAATGAAATTTTACCTATCTGAAACCAAATCAATCTCGATGAAACTTGACATGTACCTAGCCCCAAGTCTCTTATTTCGATTGGTATAGCGCATACATCCCTATCGAACCTGGAAGAAGACCTAGGTGCGGGCGTATAGAGGTCTAATGGGCGCTTTTTATAGCAGAAATGATCAATATGAATAAATGAATCATATTTTGCGTATCTGAAACCGAATCAATCTCGATGAAACTTGACATGTACCTAGCCCCAAGTCTCCTCTTTCGATTGGTATAGCGCATACATCCCAATCGAACCTGGAAGAAGACGTAGTAGCGCGCGTATAGAGGTCTAATGGGCGCTTTTTATAGCAGAAATGATCAATATGAGTAAATAAATGAAATTTTACCTATCTGAAACCAAATCAATCTCGATGAAACTTGACATTTACCTAGCACCAAGTCTCCTCTTTCGATTGGTATAGCGCATACATCCCTATCGAACCTTGTACAAGACGTAGGAGCGCGCGTATAGAGGTCTAATGGGCGCTTTTTATAGCAGAAATGATCAATATGAATAAATGAATGAAATTTTACCTATCTGAAACCAAATCAATCTCGATGAAACTTGACATGTACCTAGCCCCAAGTCTCCTCTTTCGATTGGTATAGCGCATACATCCCTATCGAACCTGGTTCAAGAGGTAGGAGCGTGCGTATAGAGGTCTAATGGGCGCTTTATATAGCAGAAATGATCAATATGAGTAAATGAATGAAATTTTACCTATCTGAAACCAAATCAATCTCGATGAAACTTGACATGTACCTAGCACCAAGTCTCCTCTTTCGATTGGTATAGCGCATACATCCCTATCGAACCTGGTACAAGACATAGGAGCGCGCGTATAGAGGTCTAATGGGCGCTTTTTATAGCAGAAATGATCAATATGAATAAATGAATGAAATTTTACCTATCTGAAACCAAATCAATCTCGATGAAACTTGACATGTACCTAGCCCCAAGTCTCCTCTTTCGATTGGTATAGCGCATACATCCCTATCGAACCTGGTACAAGAGGTAGGAGCGTGCGTATAGAGGTCTAATGGGCGCTTTATATAGCAGAAATGATCAATATGAGTAAATGAATGAAATTTTACCTATCTGAAACCAAATCAATGTCGATGAAACTTGACATGTACCTAGCACCAAGTCTCTTCTTTCGATTGGTATAGCGCATACATCCCTATCGAACCTGGTACAAGACGTACGAGCGCGCATATAGAGGTCTAATGGGCGCTTTTTATAGCAGAAATGATCAATATGAGTAAATGAATGAAATTTTACCTATCTGAAACCGAATCAATCTCAATGAAACTTGACATGTACCTAGCCCCAAGTCTCCTCTTTCGATTGATATAGCGCATACATCCCTATCGAACCTGGTACAAGACATAGGAGCGCGCGTATAGAGGTCTAATGGGCGCTTTTTATAGCAGAAATGATCAATATGAATAAATGAATGAAATTTTACCTATCTGAAACCAAATCAATCTCGATGAAACTTGACATGTACCTAGCCCCAAGTCTCCTCTTTCGATTGGTATAGCGCATACATCCCTATCGAACCTGGTACAAGAGGTAGGAGCGTGCGTATAGAGGTCTAATGGGCGCTTTATATAGCAGAAATGATCAATATGAGTAAATGAATGAAATTTTACCTATCTGAAACCAAATCAATCTCGATGAAACTTGACATGTACCTAGCACCAAGTCTCCTCTTTCGATTGGTATAGCGCATACATCCCTATCGAACCTGGTACAAGACATAGGAGCGCGCGTATAGAGGTCTAATGGGCGCTTTTTATAGCAGAAATGATCAATATGAATAAATGAATGAAATTTTACCTATCTGAAACCAAATCAATCTCGATGAAACTTGACATGTACCTAGCCCCAAGTCTCCTCTTTCGATTGGTATAGCGCATACATCCCTATCGAACCTGGTACAAGAGGTAGGAGCGTGCGTATAGAGGTCTAATGGGCGCTTTATATAGCAGAAATGATCAATATGAGTAAATGAATGAAATTTTACCTATCTGAAACCAAATCAATGTCGATGAAACTTGACATGTACCTAGCACCAAGTCTCTTCTTTCGATTGGTATAGCGCATACATCCCTATCGAACCTGGTACAAGACGTACGAGCGCGCATATAGAGGTCTAATGGGCGCTTTTTATAGCAGAAATGATCAATATGAGTAAATGAATGAAATTTTACCTATCTGAAACCGAATCAATCTCAATGAAACTTGACATGTACCTAGCCCCAAGTCTCCTCTTTCGATTGATATAGCGCATACATCCCTATCGAACCTGGTACAAGACATAGGAGCGCGCGTATAGAGGTCTAATGGGCGCTTTTTATAGCAGAAATGATCAATATGAATAAATGAATGAAATTTTACCTATCTGAAACCAAATCAATCTCGATGAAACTTGACATGTACCTAGCCCCAAGTCTCCTCTTTCGATTGGTATAGCGCATACATCCCTATCGAACCTGGTACAAGAGGTAGGAGCGTGCGTATAGAGGTCTAATGGGCGCTTTATATAGCAGAAATGATCAATATGAGTAAATGAATGAAATTTTTCCTATCTGAAACCAAATCAATGTCGATGAAACTTGACATGTACCTAGCACCAAGTCTCTTCTTTCGATTGGTATAGCGCATACATCCCTATCGAACCTGGTACAAGACGTACGAGCGCGCATATAGAGGTCTAATGGGCGCTTTTTATAACAGAAATGATCAATATGAGTAAATGAATGAAATTTTACCTATCTGAAACCAAATCAATGTCAATGAAACTTGACATGTACCTAGCACCAAGTCTCCTCTTTCGATTGGTATAGCGCATACATCCCTATCGAACCTGGTACAAGAAGTAGGAGTGCGCGTATAGAGGTCTAATGGGCACTTTTTATAGCAGGAATGATGAATATGAATAAATGAATGAAATTATTCCTATCTGAAACCAAATCAATCTCGATGAAACTTGACATGTACCTTGCACCAAGTCTCCTCTTTCGATTGGTATAGCGCACACATCCCTATCGAACCAGGTACAAGACGTAGGAGCGTGCATATAGAGGTCTAATAAGCGCTTTTTATAGCAGAAATGATCAATATGAGTAAATGAATGAAATTTTGCCTACCTGAAACCAAATCAATCTCGATAAAACTTGACATGTATCTAGCCCCAAGTCTCCTCTTTCGATTGGTATAGCGCATACATCCCTATCGAACCTGGAAGAAGACGTAGATCCGCGCGTATAGAGGTCTAATGGGCGCTTTTTATAGCAGAAATGATAAATATGAATAAATGAATGAAATTTTGCCTATCTGAAACCAAATCAATCTCAATGAAACTTGACATGTACCTAGCCCCAAGTCTCCTCTTTTGATTGGTATAGCGCATACATCCCTATCGAACCTGGTACAAGACGTACGAGCGCGCATATAGAGGTCTAATGGGCGCTTTTTATAGCAGAAATGATCAATATGAGTAAATGAATGAAATTTTGCCTATCTGAAACCAAATCAATCTCAATGAAACTTGACATGTACCTAGACCGAAGTCTCCTCTTTCGATTGGTATAGCGCATACATCCCTATCTAACCTGGTACAAGAGGTAGGAGCGTGCGTATAGAGGTCTAATGGGCGCTTTATATAGCAGAAATGATCAATATGAGTAAATGAATGAAATTTTACCTATCTGAAACCAAATCAATGTCGATGAAACTTGACATGTACCTAGCCCCAAGTCTCTTATTTCGATTGGTATAGCGCATACATCCCTATCAAACCTGGAAGAAGACCTAGGTGCGGGCGTATAGAGGTCTAATGGGCGCTTTTTATAGCAGAAATGATCAATATGAATAAATGAATGAAATTTTACCTATCTGAAACCAAATCAATCTCGATGAAACTTGACATGTACCTAGCCCCAAGTCTCCTCTTTGGATTGGTATAGCGCATACATCCCTATCGAACCTGGTTCAAGAGGTAGGAGCGTGCGTATAGAGGTCTAATGGGCGCTTTATATAGCAGAAATGATCAATATGAGTAAATGAATGAAATTTTACCTATCTGAAACCAAATCAATGTCGATGAAACTTGACATGTACCTAGCACCAAGTCTCCTCTTTCGATTGGTATAGCGCATACATCCCTATCGAACCTGGTACAAGACATAGGAGCGCGCGTATAGAGGTCTAATGGGCGCTTTTTATAGCAGAAATGATCAATATGAATAAATGAATGAAATTTTACCTATCTGAAACCAAATCAATCTCGATGAAACTTGACATGTACCTAGCCCCAAGTCTCCTCTTTCGATTGGTAGAGCGCATACATCCCTATCGAACCTGGTACAAGAGGTAGGAGCGTGCGTATAGAGGTCTAATGGGCGCTTTATATAGCAGAAATGATCAATATGAGTAAATGAATGAAATTTTACCTATCTGAAACCAAATCAATGTCGATGAAACTTGACATGTACCTAGCACCAAGTCTCTTCTTTCGATTGGTATAGCGCATACATCCCTATCGAACCTGGTACAAGACGTACGAGCGCGCATATAGAGGTCTAATGGGCGCTTTTTATAGCAGAAATGATCAATATGAGTAAATGAATGAAATTTTACCTATCTGAAACCAAATCAATGTCAATGAAACTTGACATGTACCTAGCACCAAGTCTCCTCTTTCGATTGGTATAGCGCATACATCCCTATCGAACCTGGTACAAGAAGTAGGAATGCGCGTATAGAGGTCTAATGGGCACTTTTTATAGCAGGAATGATGAATATGAATAAATGAATGAAATCATTCCTATCTGAAACCAAATCAATCTCGATGAAACTTGACATGTACCTTGCACCAAGTCTCCTCTTTCGATTGGTATAGCGCACACATCCCTATCGAACCTGGTACAAGACGTAGGAGCGCGCGTATAGAGGTCTAATGGGCGCTTTATATAGCAGAAATGATCAATATGAGTAAATGAATGAAATTTTACCTATCTGAAACCAAATCAATCTCGATGAAACTTGACATGTACCTAGCCCCAAGTCTCCTCTTTCCATTGGTATAGCGCATACATCCCTATCGAATCTGGTACAAGAGGTAGGAGCGTGCGTATAGAGGTCTAATGGGCGCTTTATATAGCAGAAATGATCAATATGAGTAAATGAATGAAATTTTACCTATATGAAACCAAATCAATCTCGATGAAACTTGACATGTACCTAGCACCAAGTCTCCTCTTTCGATTGGTATAGCGCATACATCCCTATCGAACCTGGTACAAGAAGTAGGAGCGCGCATATAGAGGTCTAATGGGCGCTTTTTATAGTAGAAATGATCAATATGAGTAAACGAATATATCTTACCTATCTGAAACCAAATCAATCTCGATGAAACTTGACATGTACCTAGCACCAAGTCTCCTCTTTTGATTGGTATAGCGCATACATCCCTATCGAACCTGGTACAAGACGTACGAGCGCGCATATAGAGGTCTAATGGGCGCTTTTTATAGCAGAAATGATCAATATGAGTAAATGAATGAAATTTTACCTATCTGAAACCAAATCAATCTCGATGAAACTTGACATGTACCTAGCCCCAAGTCTCTTATTTCGATTGGTATAGCGCACACATCCCTATCGAACCTGGAAGAAGACCTAGGTGCGGGCGTATAGAGGTCTAATGGGCGCTTTTTATAGCAGAAATGATCAATATGAATAAATGAATCATATTTTGCCTATCTGAAACCGAATCAATCTCGATGAAACTTGACATGTACCTAGCCCCAAGTCTCCTCTTTCGATTGGTATAGCGCATACATCCCAATCGAACCTGGAAGAAGACGTAGTAGCGCGCGTATAGAGGTCTAATGGGCGCTTTTTATAGCAGAAATGATCAATATGAGTAAATGAATGAAATTTTACCTATCTGAAACCAATTCAATCTCGATGAAACTTGACATGTACCTAGCACCAAGTCTCCTCTTTCGATTGGTATAGCGCATACATCCCTATCGAACCTGGTACAAGACGTAGGAGCGCGCGTATAGAGGTCTAATGGGCGCTTTTTATAGCAGAAATGATCAATATGAATAAATGAATGAAATTTTACCTATCTGAAACCAAATCAATCTCGATGAAACTTGACATGTACCTAGCCCCATGTCTCCTCTTTCGATTGGTATAGCGCATACATCCCTATCGAACCTGGTACAAGAGGTAGGAGCGTGGGTATAGAGGTCTAATGGGCGCTTTATATAGCAGAAATGATCAATATGAGTAAATGAATGAAATTTTACCTATCTGAAACCAAATCAATGTCGATGAAACTTGACATGTACCTAGCACCAAGTCTCCTCTTTCGATTGGTATAGCGCATACATCCCTATCGAACCTGGTACAAGAAGTAGGAGTGCGCGTATAGAGGTCTAATGGGCACTCTTTATAGCAGGAATGATGAATATGAATAAATGAATGAAATTATTCCTATCTGAAACCAAATCAATCTCGATGAAACTTGACATGTACCTTGCACCACGTCTCCTCTTTCGATTGGTATAGCGCACACATCCCTATCGAACCAGGTACAAGACGTAGGAGCGTGCATATAGAGGTCTAATAAGCGCTTTTTATAGCAGAAATGATCAATATGAGTAAATGAATGAAATTTTGCCTACCTGATACCAAATCAATCTCGATAGAACTTGAGATGCATCTAGCCCCAAGTCTCCTCTTTCGATTGGTATAGCGCATACATCCCTATCTAACCTGGTACAAGAGGTAGGAGCGTGCATATAGAGGTCTAATGGGCGCTTTATATAGCAGAAATGATCAATATGAGTAAATGATTAAATTTTACCTATCTGAAACCAAATCAATGTCGATGAAACTTGACATGTACCTAGCACCAAGTCTCCTCTTTTGATTGGTATAGCGCATACATCCCTATCGAACCTGGTACAAGACGTGCGAGCGCGCATATAGAGGTCTAATGGGCGCTTTTTATAGCAGAAATGATAAATATGAGTAAATGAATGAAATTTTGCCTATCTGAAACCAAATCAATCTCAATGAAACTTGACATGTACCTAGCCCGAAGTCTCCTCTTTCGATTGGCATAGCGCATACATCCCTATCGAACCTGGAAGAAGACCTAGGTGCGGGCGTATAGAGGTCTAATGGGCGCTTTTTATAGCAGAAATGATCAATATGAATAAATGAATCATATTTTGCCTATCTGAAACCAAATCAATCTCGATGAAACTTGACATGTACCTAGCCCCAAGTCTCCTCTTTCGATTGATATAGCGCATACATCCCAATCGAACCTTGAAGAAGACGTAGTAGCGCGCGTATAGAGGTCTAATGGGCGCTTTTTATAGCAGAAATGATCAATATGAGTAAATGAATGAAATTTTACCTATCTGAAACCAAATTAATCTCGATAAAACTTAACATGTACCTAGCCCCAAGTCTCCTCTTTCGATTGGTTTAGCGCATACATCCCTATCGAACCTGGTACAAGACGTAGGAGCGCGCGTATAGAGGTCTAATGGGCGATTTTTAAAGCAGAAATGATCAATATGAATTAATGAATCATATTTTGCCTATCTGAAACCGAATCAATCTCAATGAAACTTGACATGTACCTAGCCTCAAGTCTCTTCTTTCGATTGGTATAGCGCATACATCCCAATCGAACCTCGAAGAAGACGTAGTAGCGCGCGTATA
The DNA here is from genome assembly GCA_028142955.1 of Pinctada fucata. Lineage (NCBI taxonomy): Eukaryota > Metazoa > Mollusca > Bivalvia > Pterioida > Pteriidae > Pinctada > Pinctada fucata. Next base: position 26,504,010 of record AP027110.1, on the reverse strand, counting down.
GAGGTCTAATGGGCGCTTTATGTAGCAGAAATGATCAATATGAGTAAATGAATGAAATTTTACCTATCTGAAACCAAATCAATCTCGATAAAACTTGACATGTACCTAGCCCCAAGTCTCCTCTTTCGATTGGTATAGCGCATACATCCCTATGGAACCTGGTACAAGACGTAGGAGCGCGCGTATAGAGGTCTAATGGGCGCTTTTTATAGCAGAAATGATCAATATGAATAAATGAATCATATTTTGCCTATCTGAAACCGAATCAATCTCGATGAAACTTGACATGTACCTAGCCCTAAGTCTCCTCTTTCGATTGGTATAGCGCATACATCCCAATCGAACCTGGAAGAAGACGTAGTAGCGCGCGTATAGAGGTCTAATGGGCGCTTTTTATAGCAGAAATGATCAATATGAGTAAATGAATGAAATTTTACCTATCTAAAACCAAATCAATCTCGATGAAACTTGACATTTACCTAGCACCAAGTCTCCTCTTTCGATTGGTATAGCGCATACATCCCTATCGAACCTTGTACAAGACGTAGGCGCGCGCGTATAGAGGTCTAATCGGCGCTTTTTATAGCAGAAATGATCAATATGAATAAATGAATGAAATTTTACCTATCTGAAACCAAATCAATCTCGATGAAACTTGACATGTACCTAGCCCCAAGTCTCCTCTTTCGATTGGTATAGCGCATATATCCCTATCGAACCTGGTACAAGAGGTAGGAGCGTGCGTATAGAGGTCTAATGGGCGTTTTATATAGCAGAAATGATCAATATGAGTAAATGAATGAAATTTTACCTATCTGAAACCAAATCAATCTCTATGAAACTTGACATGTACCTAGCACCAAGTCTCCTGTTTCGATTGGTATAGCGCATACATCCCTATCGAACCTGGTACAAGACGTAGGAGCGCGCGTATAGAGGTCTAATGGGCGCTTTTTATAGCAGAAATGATCAATATGAATAAATGAATGAAATTTTACCTATCTGAAACCAAATCAATCTCGATGAAACTTGACATGTACCTAGGTTTTAATAGCATAAACCCTATAGCCTCGAAGCTAATTTGGCCCGGTCAATTTTCTTTATATAAAGAGTCAGAGACTGATATCGCTATAGTGTGTATGATAATTAAAATGAAGGCAAGTTTTAAGGTATCATTAGATTCTGTAAGATTTTTGTAAGATTTTCATGGGTTCTATTTTTGGATATGCATATAAAAATCAAACTGGACGGAGTCAAAACGTAGAGGTGGTTTCCGGTGAGGGGCTCAGAATGGGGACATGTGAAATTCGCTTCTTCGTGGTGTATTGTGGATTTCTCAAAAACGGAGCGGCGAATCCCTAAATAAATTTCATATATTATTTAGACAGATATTGCCTTCAAATCAGCATAATTTTTATTTTAAGAATTAATTTGGAACAATGGTCAAAATGGGACCAAAGTCCATCTGAATGACATGTCAAAATTTCTCTATTTTCACTTTCACTTTCGTTCTCGGAGTGAAAATGGTAACGGAAAGGTATATATCATTAGGTACCAATAAAATCTACAGGAAATGATCTTTCTTTTGATATATCACTTTCTATATCAGCCATTCATTTTTAGTCAGTAAATGACGTCAGCTTTGGGGTGTAGAACACAAGTTTTTGAGGTCAAACGTTAATGCTATTGTAACCCTAGCCCCAAGTCTCCTCTTTCCATTGGTATAGCGCATACATCCCTATCGAACCTGGTACAAGAGGTAGGAGCGTGCGTATAGAGGTCTAATGGGCGCTTTATATAGCAGAAATGATCAATATGAGTAAATGAATGAAATTTTACCTATCTGAAACCAAATCAATGTCGATGAAACTTGACATGTACCTAGCACCAAGTCTCCTCTTTCGATTGGTATAGCGCACACATCCCTATCGAACCTGGTACAAGACTTACGAGCGCGCATATAGAGGTCTAATGGGCGCTTTTTATAGCAGAAATGATCAATATGAGTAAATGAATGAAATTTTACCTATCTGAAACCAAATCAATGTTGATGAAACTTGACATGTACCTAGCACCAAGTCTCCTCTTTCGATTGGTATAGCGCATACATCCCTATCGAACCTGGTACAAGAAGGAGGAGTGCGCGTATAAAGGTCTAATGGGCGCTTTTTATAGCAGGAATGATGAATATGAATAAATGAATGAAATTTTGCCTATCTGAAACCAAATCAATCTCGATGAAACTTGACATGTACCTTGCACCAAGTCTCCTCTTTCGATTGGTATAGCGCACACATAACTATCGAACCAGGTACAAGACGTAGGAGCGTGCATATAGAGGTCTAATAAGCGCTTTTTATAGGAGAAATGATCAATATGAGTAAATGAATGAAATTTTGCCTACCTGAAACCAAATCAATCTCGATAAAACGTCACATGTATCTAGCCCAAAGTCTCCTCTTTCGATTGGTATAGCGCATACATCCCTATCGAACCTGGAAGAAGACGTAGATCCGCGCGTATAGAGGTCTAATGGGCGCTTTTTATAGCAGAAATGATAAATATGAATAAAAGAATGAAATTTTGCCTATCTGAAACCAAATCAATCTCAATGAAACTTGACATGTACCTAGCCCCAAGTCTCCTCTTTCGATTGGTATAGCGCATACATCCCTATCGAACCTGGTACAAGACGTAGGAGCGCGCATATAGAGGTCTAATGGGCGCTTCTTATAGCAGAAATGATCAATATGAGTAAATGAATGAAATTTTACCTATCTGAAACCAAATCAATCTCGATGAAACTTGACATGTACCTAGCCTCAAGTCTCCTCTTTCGATTGGTATAGCGCATACATCCCTATCGAACCTGGTACAAGACGTAGGAGCGCGCGTATAGAGGCGTAATGGGCGCTTTTTATAGCAGAAATGATAAATATGAATAAATGAATGAAATTTTACCTATCTGAAACCAAATCAATCTCAATGAAACTTGACATGTACCTAGCCCCAAGTCTCCTCTTTCGATTGGTATAGCGCATACATCCCTATCTAACCTGGTACAAGAGGTAGGAGCGTGCGTATAGAGGTCTAATGGGCGCTTTATATAGCAGAAATGATCAATATGAGTAAATGAATGAAATTTTACCTATCTGAAACCAAATCAATGTCGATGAATTTTGACATGTACCTAGCACCAAGTCTCCTCTTTTGATTGGTATAGCGCATACATCCCTATCAAACCTGGTACAAGACGTAGGAGCGCGCATATAGAGGTTTAATGGGCGCCTTTTATAGCAGAAATGATCAATATGAGTAAATGAATGAAATTTTACCTATCTGGAACCAAATCAATCTCAATGAAACTTGACATGGACCTAGCACCAAGTCTCCTCTTTCGATTGCTATAGCGCACACATCCCTATCGAACCTGGTACAAGAAGTAGGAGCGCGCATATAGAGGTCTAATGGGCGCATTTTATAGCAGAAATGATCAATATGAGTAAATGAATGAAATTTTACCTATCTGAAACCAAATCAATCTCGATGAAACTTGACATGTACCTAGCCCCAAGTCTCCTCTTTTGATTGGTATAGCGCATACATCCCTATCGAACCTGGTACAAGAGGTAGGAGCGTGCGTATAGAGGTCTAATGGGCGCTTTATATAGCAGAAATGATCAATATGAGTAAATGAATGAAATTTTACCTATCTGAAACCAAATCAATGTCGATGAAACTTGACATGTACCTAGCACCAAGTCTCCTCTTTCGATTGGTATAGCGCATACATCCCTATCGAACCTGGTACATGACGTACGAGCGCGCATATAGAGGTCTAATGGGTGCTTTTTATAGCAGAAATGATCAATATGAGTAAATGAATGAAATTTTACCTATCTGAAACCAAATCAATCTCGATGAAACTTGACATGTACCTAGCCCCAAGTCTCCTCTTTCGATTGGTATAGCGCATACATCCCTATCGAACCTGGAAGAAGACGTAGATGCACGCGTATAGAGGTCTAATGGGCGCTTTTTATAGCAGAAATGATAAATATGAATAAATGAATGAAATTTTGCCTATCTGAAACCAAATCAATCTCAATGAAACTTGACATGTATCCAGCCCGAAGTCTCCTCTTTCGATTGGTATAGCGCATACATCCCTATCGAACCTGGTACAAGACGTAGGAGCGTGCATATAGAGGTCTAATAAGCGCTTTTTATAGCAGAAATGATCAATATGAGTAAATGAATGAAATTTTGCCTACCTGAAACCAAAACAATCTCGATGAAACTTGACATGTATCTAGCCCCAAGTCTCCTCTTTCGATTGGTATAGCGCATACATCCCTATCGAACCTGGAAGAAGACGTAGATGCGCGCGTATAGAGGTCTAATGGGCGCTTTTTATAGCAGAAATGATAAATATGAGTAAAAGAATGAAATTTTGCCTATCTGAAACCAAATCAATCTCAATGAAACTTGACATGTACCTAGCCCCAAGTCTCCTCTTTCGATTGGTATAGCGCATACATCCCTATCGAACCTGGTACAAGACGTAGGAGCGCGCATATAGAGGTCTAATGGGCGCTTCTTATAGCAGAAATGATCAATATGAGTAAATGAATGAAATTTTACCTATCTGAAACCAAATCAATCTCGATGAAACTTGACATGTACCTAGCCTCAAGTCTCCTCTTTCGATTGGTATAGCGCATACATCCCTATCGAACCTGGTACAAGACGTAGGAGCGCGCGTATAGAGGCGTAATGGGCGCTTTTTATAGCAGAAATGATAAATATGAATAAATGAATGAAATTTTACCTATCTGAAACCAAATCAATCTCAATGAAACTTGACATGTACCTAGCCCCAAGTCTCCTCTTTCGATTGGTATAGCGCATACATCCCTATCTAACCTGGTACAAGACGTAGGAGCGTGCGTATAGAGGTCTAATGGGCGCTTTATATAGCAGAAATGATCAATATGAGCAAATGAATGAAATTTTACCTATCTGAAACCAAATCAATGTCGATGAATTTTGACATGTACCTAGCACCAAGTCTCCTCTTTTGATTGGTATAGCGCATACATCCCTATCAAACCTGGTACAAGACGTAGGAGCGCGCATATAGAGGTTTAATGGGCGCCTTTTATAGCAGAAATGATCAATATGAGTAAATGAATGAAATTTTACCTATCTGAAACCAAATCAATCTCAATGAAACTTGACATGTACCTAGCCCCAAGTCTCCTCTTTCGATTGGTATAGTGCATATATCCCAATCGAAACTGGAAGAAGACGTAGTAGCGCGCGTATAGAGGTCTAATGGGCGCTTTTTATAGCAGAAATGATCAATATGAGTAAATGAATGAAATATTACCTATCTGGAACCAAATCAATCTCAATGAAACTTGACATGGACCTAGCACCAAGTCTCCTCTTTCGATTGCTATAGCGCACACATCCCTATCGAACCTGGTACAAGAAGTAGGAGCGCGCATATAGAGGTCTAATGGGCGCATTTTATAGCAGAAATGATCAATATGAGTAAATGAATGAAATTTTACCTATCTGAAACCAAATCAATCTCGATGAAACTTGACATGTACCTAGCCCCAAGTCTCCTCTTTTGATTGGTATAGCGCATACATCCCTATCGAACCTGGTACAAGAGGTAGGAGCGTGCGTATAGAGGTCTAATGGGCGCTTTATATAGCAGAAATGATCAATATGAGTAAATGAATGAAATTTTACCTATCTGAAACCAAATCAATGTCGATGAAACTTGACATGTACCTAGCACCAAGTCTCCTCTTTCGATTGGTATAGCGCATACATCCCTATCGAACCTGGTACATGACGTACGAGCGCGCATATAGAGGTCTAATGGGTGCTTTTTATAGCAGAAATGATCAATATGAGTAAATGAATGAAATTTTACCTATCTGAAACCAAATCAATCTCGATGAAACTTGACATGTACCTAGCCCCAAGTCTCCTCTTTCGATTGGTATAGCGCATACATCCCTATCGAACCTGGAAGAAGACGTAGATGCACGCGTATAGAGGTCTAATGGGCGCTTTTTATAGCAGAAATGATAAATATGAATAAATGAATGAAATTTTGCCTATCTGAAACCAAATCAATCTCAATGAAACTTGACATGTATCTAGCCCGAAGTCTCCTCTTTCGATTGGTATAGCGCATACATCCCTATCGAACCTGGTACAAGACGTAGGAGCGTGCATATAGAGGTCTAATAAGCGCTTTTTATAGCAGAAATGATCAATATGAGTAAATGAATGAAATTTTGCCTACCTGAAACCAAAACAATCTCGATGAAACTTGACATGTATCTAGCCCCAAGTCTCCTCTTTCGATTGGTATAGCGCATACATCCCTATCGAACCTGGAAGAAGAAGTAGATGCGCGCGTATAGAGGTCTAATGGGCGCTTTTTATAGCAGAAATGATAAATATGAATAAATGAATGAAATTTTGCCTATCTGAAACCAAATCAATCTCAATGAAACTTGACATGTACCTAGTCCGAAGTCTCCTCTTTCGATTGGTATAGCGCATACATCCCTATCGAACCTGGTACAAGACGTAGGAGCGCGCGTATAGAGGTCTAATGGGCGCTTTTTATAGCAGAAATGATCAATATGAATAAATGAATGAAATTTTACCTATCTGAAACCAAATCTATGTCGATGAAACTTGACATGTACCTAGCACCAAGTCTCCTCTTTCGATTGGTATAGCGCATACATCCCTATCGAACCTGGTACAAGACGTAAGAGCGCGCATATAGATGTCTTAATGGGCGCTTTTTATAGCAGAAATGATCAATATGAGTAAATGAATGAAATTTTACCTATCTGACACCAAATCAATCTCGATGAAACTTGAAATGTACCTAGCACCAAGTCTCCTCTTTCGATTGGTATAGCGCATACATCCCTATCGAACATGGTACAAGACGTAGGAGAGCGCATATAGAGGTCTAATTGGCGCTTAATTATAGCAGAAATGATCAATATGAGTAAATGAATGAAATTTTACCTATCAGAAACCAAATCAATCTCGATGAAACTTGACATGTACCTAGCCCCAAGTCTCCTCTTTCGATTGGTATAGCGCATACATCCCTATCGAACCTGGAAGAAGACGTAGATGCGCGCGTATAGAGGTCTAATGGGCGCTTTTTATAGCAGAAATGATAAAAATGAATAAATGAATGAAATTTTGCCTATCTGAAACCAAATCAATCTCAATGAAACTTAACATGTACCTAGCCCCAAGTCTCTTCTTTCGATTGGTATAGCGCATACATCCCTATCGAACCTGGTACAAGACGTAGGAGCGCGAATATAGAGGTCTAATGGGCGCATTTTATAGCAGAAATGATCAATATGAGTAAATGAATGAAATTTTACCTATCTGAAACCAAATCAATCTCGATGAAACTTGACATGTACCTAGCACCAAGTCTCCCCTTTAGATTGGTATAGCGCATACATCCCTATCTAACCTGGTACAAGACGTAGGAGCGTGCATATAGAGGTCTAATAAGCGCTTTTTATAGGAGAAATGATCAATATGAGTTAATGAATGAAATTTTGCCTACCTGAAACCAAATCAATCTCGATAAAACTTCACATGTATCTAGCCCAAAGTCTCCTCTTTCGATTGGTATAGCGCATACATCCCTATCGAACCTGGAAGAAGACGTAGATCCGCGCGTATAGAGGTCTAATGGGCGCTTTTTATAGCAGAAATGATAAATATGAATAAAAGAATGAAATTTTGCCTATCTGAAACCAAATCAATCTCAATGAAACTTGACATGTACCTAGCCCCAAGTCTCCTCTTTCGATTGGTATAGCGCATACATCCCTATCGAACCTGGTACAAGACGTAGGAGCGCGCATATAGAGGTCTAATGGGCGATTCTTATAGCAGAAATGATCAATATGAGTAAATGAATGAAATTTTACCTATCTGAAACCAAATCAATCTCGATGAAACTTGACATGTACCTAGCCTCAAGTCTCCTCTTTCGATTGGTATAGCGCATACATCCCTATCGAACCTGGTACAAGACGTAGGAGCGCGCGTATAGAGGCGTAATGGGCGCTTTTTATAGCAGAAATGATAAATATGAATAAATGAATGAAATTTTACCTATCTGAAACCAAATCAATCTCAATGAAACTTGACATGTACCTAGCCCCAAGTCTCCTCTTTTGATTGGTATAGCGCATACATCCCTATCTAACCTGGTACAAGAGGTAGGAGCGTGCGTATAGAGGTCTAATGGGCGCTTTATATAGCAGAAATGATCAATATGAGTAAATGAATGAAATTTTACCTATCTGAAACCAAATCAATGTCGATGAATTTTGACATGTACCTAGCACCAAGTCTCCTCTTTTGATTGGTATAGCGCATACATCCCTATCAAACCTGGTACAAGACGTAGGAGCGCGCATATAGAGGTTTAATGGGCGCTTTTTATAGCAGAAATGATCAATATGAGTAAATGAATGAAATTTTACCTATCTGAAACCAAATCAATCTCAATGAAACTTGACATGTACCTAGCCCCTAGTCTCCTCTTTCGATTGGTATAGTGCATATATCCCAATCGAAACTGGAAGAAGACGTAGTAGCGCGCGTATAGAGGTCTAATGGGCGCTTTTTATAGCAGAAATGATCAATATGAGTAAATGAATGAAATATTACCTATCTGGAACCAAATCAATCTCAATGAAACTTGACATGGACCTAGCACCAAGTCTCCTCTTTCGATTGCTATAGCGCACACATCCCTATCGAACCTGGTACAAGAAGTAGGAGCGCGCATATAGAGGTCTAATGGGCGCATTTTATAGCAGAAATGATCAATATGAGTAAATGAATGAAATTTTACCTATCTGAAACCAAATCAATCTCGATGAAACTTGACATGTACCTAGCCCCAAGTCTCCTCTTTTGATTGGTATAGCGCATACATCCCTATCGAACCTGGTACAAGAGGTAGGAGCGTGCGTATAGAGGTCTAATGGGCGCTTTATATAGCAGAAATGATCAATATGAGTAAATGAATGAAATTTTACCTATCTGAAACCAAATCAATGTCGATGAAACTTGACATGTACCTAGCACCAAGTCTCCTCTTTCGATTGGTATAGCGCATACATCCCTATCGAACCTGGTACATGACGTACGAGCGCGCATATAGAGGTCTAATGGGTGCTTTTTATAGCAGAAATGATCAATATGAGTAAATGAATGAAATTTTACCTATCTGAAACCAAATCAATCTCGATGAAACTTGACATGTACCTAGCCCCAAGTCTCCTCTTTCGATTGGTATAGCGCATACATCCCTATCGAACCTGGAAGAAGACGTAGATGCACGCGTATAGAGGTCTAATGGGCGCTTTTTATAGCAGAAATGATAAATATGAATAAATGAATGAAATTTTGCCTATCTGAAACCAAATCAATCTCAATGAAACTTGACATGTATCTAGCCCGCAGTCTCCTCTTTCGATTGGTATAGCGCATACATCCCTATCGAACCTGGTACAAGACGTAGGAGCGTGCATATAGAGGTCTAATAAGCGCTTTTTATAGCAGAAATGATCAATATGAGTAAATGAATGAAATTTTGCCTACCTGAAACCAAAACAATCTCGATGAAACTTGACATGTATCTAGCCCCAAGTCTCCTCTTTCGATTGGTATAGCGCATACATCCCTATCGAACCTGGAAGAAGACGTAGATGCGCGCGTATAGAGGTCTAATGGGCGCTTTTTATAGCAGAAATGATAAATATGAATAAATGAATGAAATTTTGCCTATCTGAAACCAAATCAATCTCAATGAAACTTGACATGTACCTAGTCCGAAGTCTCCTCTTTCGATTGGTATAGCGCATACATCCCTATCGAACCTGGTACAACACGTAGGAGCGCGCATATAGATTGTCTAATGGGCGCTTTTTATAGCAGAAATGATCAATATAAGTAAATGAATAAAATTCTGCCTATCTGAAAAAAAAATCAATCTCAATGAAACTTGACATGTACCTAGCCCCAAGTCTCCTCTTTCGATTGGTATAGCGCATACATCCCTATCGAACCTGGAAGAAGACGTAGATGCGCGCGTATAGAGGTCTAATGGGCGCTTTTTATAGCAGAAATGATAAAAATGAATAAATGAATGAAATTTTGCCTATCTGAAACCAAATCAATCTCAATGAAACTTAACATGTACCTAGCCCCAAGTCTCTTCTTTCGATTGGTATAGCGCATACATCCCTATCGAACCTGGTACAAGACGTAGGAGCGCGAATATAGAGGTCTAATGGGCGCATTTTATAGCAGAAATGATCAATATGAGTAAATGAATGAAATTTTACCTATCTGAAACCAAATCAATCTCGATGAAACTTGACATGTACCTAGCACCAAGTCTCCCCTTTAGATTGGTATAGCGCATACATCCCTATCTAACCTGGTACAAGACGTAGGAGCGTGCATATAGAGGTCTAATAAGCGCTTTTTATAGGAGAAATGATCAATATGAGTAAATGAATGAAATTTTGCCTACCTGAAACCAAATCAATCTCGATAAAACTTCACATGTATCTAGCCCAAAGTCTCCTCTTTCGATTGGTATAGCGCATACATCCCTATCGAACCTGGAAGAAGACGTAGATCCGCGCGTATAGAGGTCTAATGGGCGCTTTTTATAGCAGAAATGATAAATATGAATAAAAGAATGAAATTTTGCCTATCTGAAACCAAATCAATCTCAATGAAACTTGACATGTACCTAGCCCCAAGTCTCCTCTTTCGATTGGTATAGCGCATACATCCCTATCGAACCTGGTACAAGACGTAGGAGCGCGCATATAGAGGTCTAATGGGCGCTTCTTATAGCAGAAATGATCAATATGAGTAAATGAATGAAATTTTACCTATCTGAAACCAAATCAATCTCGATGAAACTTGACATGTACCTATTGACATAGCCCCAAGTCTGCTCTTTCGATTGGTATAGCGCATACATCCCTATCGAACGTGGTACAAGACGTAGGAGCGCGCATATAGAGGTCTTATGGGCGCTTTTAGAAATGATCAATATGAATAAATGAATAAAATTATACCCATCTGAAACCAAATCAATCTCGATGAAACTTGACATGTACCTAGCACCAAGTCTCCCCTTTAGATTGGTATAGCGCATACATCCCTATCTAACCTGGTACAAGACGTAGGAGCGCGCGTATAGAGGTCTAATGGGCGCTTTTTATAGCAGGAATGATGAATATGAGTAAATGAATGAAATTATACCTATCTGAAACCAAATCAATCTCGACGAAACTTGACATGTACCTAGCCCCAAGTCTCCTCTTTCGATTGGTATAGCGCATACATCCCTATCGAACCTGGAAGAAGACGTAGATGCGCGCGTATAGAGGTCTAATGGGCGCTTTTTATAGCAGAAATGATAAAAATGAATAAATGAATGAAATTTTGCCTATCTGAAACCAAATCAATCTCAATGAAACTTGACATGTACCTAGCCCCAAGTCTCTTCTTTCGATTGGTATAGCGCATACATCCCTATCGAACCTGGTACAAGACGTAGTAGCGCGCGAATATAGTGGTCTAATTGGCGCATTTTATAGCAGAAATGATCAATATGAGTAAATGAATGAAATTTTACCTATCTGAAACCAAATCAATCTCGATGAAACTTGACATGTACCTAGCACCAAGTCTCCCCTTTAGATTGGTATAGCGCATACATCCCTATCGAACCTGGTACATGACGTACGAGCGGGCATGTAGAGGTCTAATGAGCGCTTTTTATAGCAGAATTGACCAATATGAGTAAATGAATGAAATTTTACCAATCTGAAACCAAATCAATCTCGATGAAACTTGACATGTCCCTAGCCCCAAGTCTCCTCTTTCGATTGGTATAGCGCAAACATCCCTATCGGACCTGGAAGAAGACGTAGAAGCTCGCGTATACAGGTCTTATAGGCGCCTTTTATAGCAGAAATGATCAATATGAGTAAATGATTGAAATTTTACCTATCTGAAACCAAATCAATCTCGAAGATCATTTCTGCTATAAAAAAGCGCCCATTAGACCTCTATATGCGCGCTCCTACGTCTACCAGGTTCGATAGGGATGTATGCGCTTTACCGATCGAAAGAGGAGACTTGGGGCTAGGTACATGTCAAGGTTCGTCGAGATTGATTTCGTTTTATATAGGTAAACTTTCATTCATTTACTCATATTGATCAATTCTGCTATATTAAGCGCCCTTTAGACCTCTATATGCGCGCTAATAGTCTGGGATGTATCACTGGGTTGGGTGCACCCCCCCCCCTTGATCCTCCAAAACCGGCCTTACTTTGTAGCATTTTTTGCGCTCTTTCAGGTAAAAATTTGTCTGATGGAAATTTCCATTCCAAGTGGTATTTTTTGGGAAAAACATGTTTTTTTTAGTCAAAAATCACTGAAAATAGGAAAAAAATTATAACTCTTATATGGTTGATGTTTTTAAAAATTGAAAAGTGTAAATATATAGTATTTTTGATGCTCTTTCAGATGAAATAAGTTGCAAGTTCCAATTCCTATTTTTACTGTGTCTTTTGGGGTAAAAATGTCGAATTTTTGCCAAAATTCACAGAAATTTGAGGAAATTTTAATTTATTTCTGCTTCTCAGCTCCTCAATATTGCATATGATCGTTCAATGATGACTTAAAAAATATCTTTAAAGTCTCCTCTTTCAAATGCCTTATATTTTTTATTCTTATTTTTTTTGCAAAATCCTCCAAATTAATTATTTTATACAGAAACCTGTATTTTCAATCAGAAATCTCAGATTTCTGTATATTTATTTAAAGAGCCCTTTTTTGTTATAAAAGCAATGATTGAAAGCTATTTTCTAGTGTAACTTTTCACACTCTATCAGATTATATATGTTTTACTAACATTTCATTCAAAATCAGCGTGTTTTTTGGGGAAAAACGTATTTTTTCATTTAAAAATAGCTGATTTCTGGAGAATATTTATTATATCTAGAGAATATCTATAGAAGTTCATGAAATGATAGCTGGAATGTATTTTGAACTGTAATTATTTAGGTTCACTCATAAATTACATGTATGAAACATAAAAGGTATATTTTCTACTTAATTTTGGGGCAAAATGCCAGTTTTTTGTCTAGAAATTACAGATTTCTGGAAAAATTTTATTAATTCATTTTCTTTGCTAAAACTATACATTTAAAGCTATTATCATTATAGAAAGTAATCATCTTGTCAGATAATTGTGAAATTAAATGTAATAATCAATTAAAACCATCATTTTTGTGTAAAATATGCATTTTTATGCAAAAACCACTTATTTTGAGAAAATAAGTACTAGCTCTTTTTATTTGCCTAAATTGATATGTTTTAGCTTTGATATTATGCTGTTTCTTATTATAAATGGATAGAAATGTTATTTGATAACTGAAATTTAATTTATATCTTATTTTGGGGCAAAAAACGTTATTTTTGTGAAAAATTCACTTATTTCTGTTAATATTTTTTAAAATTTATATTTCTTATTTAATCAACACTGGAGAGGTTTCATATAATTGGATGGCATTAATGTGATCAAATTTAATGAGTTAGAAGAGATTTCTTTGATAATCTTGCTTTTTTGGGTGGAAAATCTTGATTTTTATTTAAAAATCGCTAATTTCTGGAAAATCTTTATTTCTATGAATTCAGACGTTGTTATTTATATTCAAAAGAGTTCCTGGGTATATCATAGCTTGTTCTTGTAAGTCATATGCATTTGAAATATCCTCCGTTAATTCAATAGATATTTTGGGGCAAAAAACCTAATTTATGTGCAAAATTCACTTATTTCTGTGAAAATTGTTTTAAATCTATATTTCTCATTCAATCAAAGCTGGAGAGGTTTCATATAATTGGATGGCATAAAAGTGATCAAGTTTAATGAGTTAGAAGAGATTTCTTTGATAATCTTGCTTTTTTGGATGGAAAATCTCAATTTTTATTTAAAAACCGCTGATTTCTGGAAAATCCTTATTACTATAAAATGTGTTGTTATCATTTTTATTCTAAAGTGTTCCTGGGTATATCATAGTATTTGAAGTATCCTCTGTTAAATTAATTGGTATTTTGGTGCAAAAAATATATTTTTTATGAATTATATATAGCCTATATCAAGAAACTTACTATAGAAAGTATCATATTTCAAACTATTATTATTATCCTCTGTATTTCCTATGCAACTGAAATATAAGACTTTCAATAGTAAGTTTCTTGATATAGGCTATATATTCATATAAAACATACTTTTTGCACCCAAAATACCAATTAAATTAACAGAGGATACTTCAAAAACATATGACATACAAGGACAAACTATGATATACCCAGGAACACTTTAGAATATAAATGATAACGACACATTTTATAGTAATAAGGATTTTCCAGAAATCAGTGGTTTTTAAATAAAAATTTAGATTTTCCCCCCAAAAAAGCAAGATTATCAAAGAAATCTCTTCTAACTCATTAGACTTGATCACTTTCATGCTATCCAATTATAAGAAACCCCTCCAGCTTTGATTGAATAAAAAATATAGATTTAAAACAATTTTCACAGAAATAAGTGAATTTTGCACATAAATAAGGTTTTTTTTTGCCCCAAAATAAGATATAAATTAAATTTCAGTTATCAAATAACATTTTTATCCATTTATAATAAGAAACAGCATAATATCAAGCTAAAACATATCAATTTAGGCAAATAAAAAGAGCTAGTACTTATTTTCTCAAAATAAGTGGTTTTTGCATAAAAATGCATATTTTACACAAAAATGATGGTTTTAATTGATTATTACATTTAATTTCACAATTATCTGACAAGATGATTACTTTCTATAATGATAATAGCTTTAAATGTATAGTTTTAGCAAAGAAAATGAATTAATAAAATTTTTCCAGAAATCTGTAATTTCTAGACAAAAAAACAGGCATTTTGCCCTAAAATTAAGTAGAAAATATACCTTTTATGTTTCATACATGTAATTTATGAGTGAACCTAAATAATTACAGTTCAAAATACATTCCTGCTATCATTTCAAGAACTTCTATAGATTCAATAAATATTCTCCAGAAATCAGCTATTTTTAAATGAAAAAATACGTTTTTCCCCCAAAAAACACGCTGATGAAATGTTAGTAAAACATATATAATCTGATAGAGTGTGAAAAATTACACTAGAAAATAGCTTTCAATCATTGCTTTTATAACAAATAAAGGGTTCTTTAAATAAATATACAGAAATCTGAGATTTCTGATTGAAAATACAGGTTTCTGTATAAAATAATTAATTTGGAGGATTTTGCAAAAAAATAAGAATATAAAATATATGGCATTTGAAAGAGGAGACTTTAAAGATATTTTTTAAGTCATCATTGAACGATCATACGCAATATTGAGGAGCTGAGAAGCAGAAATAAATTAAAATTTCCTCAAATTTCTGTGAATTTTGGCAAAAATTCGACTTTTTTACCCCAAAAGACACAGTAAAAATAGGAATTGGAACTTGCAACTTATTTCATCTGAAAGAGCATCAAAAATACTATATATTTACACTTTTCAATTTTTAAAAACATCAACCATATAAGAGTTATAATTTTTTCCTATTTTCAGTGATTTTTGACTAAAAAATATGTTTTTCCCAAAAAACACCACTTTTGCAATGGAAATTTCCATGACACAAATTTTTACCTGAAAGAGCGCAAAAAATGCTACAAAGTTAGGCCGGTTTTGGAGGATCAAGGGGGGGGGGGGGGGGTGCACCCAACCCAGTGATACATCCCAGACTATATTGATCATTTCTGCTATAATTAATCGCCAATAAGACCTCTATATGCGCGCTCCTACGACTTGTACCAGGTTCGATAGGGATGTATGCGCTATACCAATCAAAAGAGGAGACTTGGGGCTAGGTACATGTCAAGTTTCATCGAGATTGATTTGGTTTCAGATAGGTAAAATTTCATTCATTTACTCATATTGATCATTTCTGCTATAAAAAGCGCCCATTAGACATCTATATGCGCGCTACTACGTCTTGTACCACGTTCGATAGGGATTTATGCGCTATACCAATCAAAAGAGGAGATTTGGTGCTAGGTACATGTCAAGTTTCATCGGGATTGATTTGGTTTCAGATAGGTAAAATTTCATTTATTTACTCATATTGATCAATTCTCCTATAATAAGCGCCATTTAGACCTCTATATGCGCGCTAATACGTCTGGTACCAGGTTCGTTTGGGATGTATGCGCAATACCAATCGAAAGAGGAGACTTGGGGCTAGGTACATGTCAAGTTTCATCGAGATTGATTTGGTTTCAGATGGGTATAATTTTATTCATTTATTCATATTGATCATTTCTAAAAGCGCCCATAAGACCTCTATATGCGCGCTCCTACGTCTTGTACCACGTTCGATAGGGATGTATGCGCTATACCAATCGAAAGAGCAGACTTGGGGCTATGTCAATGTCAAGTTTCATCGAGATTGATTTGGTTTCAGATAGGTAAACTTTCATTCATTTACTCATATTGATCAATTCTGCTATATTAAGCGCCCATTAGACCTCTATACGCGCGCTCCTACGTCTTGTACCAGGTTCGATAGGGATGTATGCGCTATATCAATCCAAAGAGGAGACTTGGTGCTGGGTACATGTCAAGTGTCATCGAGATTGATTTGGTTTCAGATAGGTAGAATTTCATTTATTCACTCATATTGATCATTTCTGCTATAAAAAGCGCCCATTTAGAACTATATATGCGCGCTCTTCTTGTACCAGGTTCGATAGGGATGTGTGCGCTATACCAATCGAAAGAGGAGACTTGGGGCTAGGTACATGTCAAGTTTCATCGAGATTGATTTGGTTTCAGATAGGTAAAATTCCGTTCATTTACTCATATTGATCATTTCTGCTATAAAAAGCGCCCATTAGACCTCTATATGTGCGCTCCTACGTCTTGTACCAGGTTCGATAGGGATGTATGCGCTATACCAATCGAAAGAGGAGACTTGGTGCTAGGTACAGGTCAAGTGTCATCGAGATTGATTTGGTTTCAGATAGGTAGAATTTCATTTATTTACTCATATTGATCATTTTTGCTATAAAAAGCGCCCATTAGACCTCTATAAGCGCGCTCCTACGTCTTCTACCAGGTTCGATAGGGATGTATGCGCTATACCGATAAAAAGAGGAGACTTGGTGCTAGGTACATGTCAAGTTTCATGGAGATTGATTTGGTTTCAGATAGGTAAAATTTCATTCATTTACTCATATTGATCATTTCTGCTATAAAAAGCGCCCATTAGACCTCTATATGCGCGCTCCTACGTCTTGTACCAGGTTCGATAGGGATGTATGCGCTATACCAATCGAAAGAAGAGACTTGGTGCTAGGTACATATTAAGTTTCATCGAGATTGATTTGGTTTCAGATAGGTAAAATTCATTCATTTACTCATATTGATCGGTTCTGCTATAAAAAGCGCCCATTAGACCTCTATATGCGCGCTCCTACTTCTTGTACCAGGTTCGATAGGGATGTATGCGCTATACAAATCGAAAGAGGAGACTTGGTGCTAGGTACATGTCAAGTTTCATTGAGATTGATTTGGTTTCAGATAGGCAAAATTTCATTCATTTATTTATATTTATCATTTCTGCTATAAAAAGCGCTCATTAGACCTCTATACGCGCGCATCTACTTCTTCTTCCAGGTTCGATAGGGATGTATGCGCTATACCAATCGAAAGAGGAGACTTGGGGCTAGGTACATGTCAAGTTTCATCGAGATTGATTTGGTTTCAGATAGGTAAAATTTCATTCATTTACTCATATTGATCATTTCTGCTATAAAAAGCGCCCATTAGACCTCTATACGCACGCTCCTACCTCTTGTACCAGGTTCGATAGGGATGTATGCGCTATACCAATGGAAAGAGCAGACTTAGTGTTAGGTACATGTCAAGTTTCATCGAGATTGATTTGGTTTCAGATAGGTAAAATTTCATTCATTTATTCATATTGATCATTTCTGCTATAAAAAGCGCCCATAAGACCTTTATAAGCGCGCTACTACGTCTTGTACCAGGTTCGATAGGGATGTATGCGCTATACCAATCGAAAGAGGAGACTTGGAGCTAGGTACATGTTAAGTTTCATCGAGATTGATTTGGTTTCAGAAAGGTAAAATTTCATTCATTTATTCATATTGATCATTTCTGCTATAAAAAGCGCCCATTAGACCTCTATATGCGCGCTAATAGTCTGGGATGTATCACTGGGTTGGGTGCACCCCCCCCCCCCTTGATCCTCCAAAACCGGCCTTACTTTGTAGCATTTTTTGCGCTCTTTCAGGTAAAAATTTGTCTGATGGAAATTTCTATTCCAAGTGGTATTTTTTGGGAAAAACATGTTTTTTTTAGTCAAAAATCACTGAAAATAGGAAAAAAATTATAACTCTTATATGGTTGATGTTTTTAAAAATTGAAAAGTGTAAATATATAGTATTTTTGATGCTCTTTCAGATGAAATAAGTTGCAAGTTCCAATTCCTATTTTTACTGTGTCTTTTGGGGTAAAAAAGTCGAATTTTTGCCAAAATTCACAGAAATTTGAGGAAATTTTAATTTATTTCTGCTTCTCAGCTCCTCAATATTGCATATGATCGTTCAATGATGACTTAAAAGATATCTTTAAAGTCTCCTCTTTCAAATGCCTTATATTTTTTATACTTATTTTTTTTGCAAAATCCTCCAAATTAATTATTTTATACAGAAACCTGTATTTTCAATCAGAAATCTCAGATTTCTGTATATTTATTTAAAGAACCCTTTTTTGTTATAAAAGCAATGATTGAAAGCTATTTTCTAGTGTAACTTTTCACACTCTATCAGATTATATATGTTTTACTAACATTTCATTCAAAATCAGCGTGTTTTTTGGGGAAAAACGTATTTTTTCATTTAAAAATATCTGATTTCTTGAGAATATTTATTATATCTAGAGAATATCTATAGAAGTTCATGAAATGATAGCTGGAATGTATTTTGAACTGTAATTATTTAGGTTCACTCATAAATTACATGTATGAAACATAAAAGGTATATTTTCTACTTAATTTTGGGGCAAAATGCCTGTTTTTTGTCTAGAAATTACAGATTTCTGGAAAAATTTTACTAATTCATTTTCTTTGCTAAAACTATACATTTAAATCTATTATCATTATAGAAAGTAATCATCTTGTCAGATAATTGTGAAATTAAATGTAATAATCAATTAAAACCATCATTTTTGTTTAAAATATGCATTTTTATGCAAAAACCACTTATTTTGAGAAAATAAGTACTAGCTCTTTTTATTTGCCTAAATTGATATGTTTTAGCTTTGATATTATGCTGTTTCTTATTATAAATGGATAGAAATGTTATTTGATAACTGAAATTTAATTTATATCTTATTTTGGGGCAAAAAACGTTATTTTTGTGAAAAATTCACTTATTTCTGTTAATATTTTTTAAAATTTATATTTCTTATTTAATCAACACTGGAGAGGTTTCATATAATTGGATGGCATTAATGTGATCAAATTTAATGAGTTAGAAGAGATTTCTTTGATAATCTTGCTTTTTTGGGTGGAAAATCTTGATTTTTATTTAAAAATCGCTAATTTCTGGAAAATCCTTATTACTATGAAATCAGACGTTGTTATTTATATTCAAAAGAGTTCCTGGGTATATCATAGCTTGTTCTTGTAAGTCATATGCATTTGAAATATCCTCCGTTAATTCAATAGATATTTTGGGGCAAAAAACCTAATTTATGTGCAAAATTCACTTATTTCTGTGAAAATTGTTTTAAATCTATATTTCTCGTTCAATCAAAGCTGGAGAGGTTTCATATAATTGGATGGCATAAAAGTGATCAAGTTTAATGAGTTAGAAGAGATTTCTTTGATAATCTTGCTTTTTTGGATGGAAAATCTCAATTTTTATTTAAAAACCGCTGATTTCTGGAAAATCCTTATTACTATAAAATGTGTTGTTATCATTTTTATTCTAAAGTGTTCCTGGGTATATCATAGTATTTGAAGTATCCTCTGTTAAATCAAAAATATATTTTTTGCACCAAAATACCAATTAAAGTATCCTCTGTTAAATTAATTGGTATTTTGGTGCAAAAAATATATTTTTTATGAAGTATCATATTTCAAACTATTATTATTATCCTCTGTATTTCCTATGCAACTGAAATATAAGACTTTCAATAGGAAGTTTCTTGATATAGGCTATATATTCATATAAAACATACTTTTTGCACCAAAAATACCAATTAAATTAACAGAGGATACTTCAAAAACATATGACATACAAGGACAAACTATGATATACCCAGGAACACTTTAGAATATAAATGATAACGACACATTTTATAGTAATAAGGATTTTCCAGAAATCAGTGGTTTTTAAATAAAAACTTAGATTTTCCACCCAAAAAAGCAAGATTATCAAAGAAATCTCTTCTAACTCATTAGACTTGATCACTTTCATGCCATCCAATTATAAGAAACCCCTCCAGCTTTGATTGAATAAAAAATATAGATTTAAAACAATTTTCACAGAAATAAGTGAATTTTGCACATAAATAAGGTTTTTTTGCCCCAAAATAAGATATAAATTAAATTTCAGTTATCAAATAACATTTCTATCCATTTATAATAAGAAACAGCATAATATCAAGCTAAAACATA
The DNA here is from genome assembly GCA_028142955.1 of Pinctada fucata. Classification (NCBI taxonomy): domain Eukaryota; kingdom Metazoa; phylum Mollusca; class Bivalvia; order Pterioida; family Pteriidae; genus Pinctada; species Pinctada fucata. The sequence continues at coordinate 26,483,089 of AP027110.1, read as the reverse complement.
TCAATTTAGGCAAATAAAAAGAGCTAGTACTTATTTTCTCAAAATAAGTGGTTTTTGCATAAAAATGCATATTTTACACAAAAATGATGGTTTTAATTGATTATTACATTTAATTTCACAATTATCTGACAAGATGATTACTTTCTATAATGATAATAGCTTTAAATGTATAGTTTTAGCAAAGAAAATGAATTAATAAAATTTTTCCAGAAATCTGTAATTTCTAGACAAAAAAACAGGCATTTTGCCCTAAAATTAAGTAGAAAATATACCTTTTATGTTTCATACATGTAATTTATGAGTGAACCTAAATAATTACAGTTCAAAATACATTCCTGCTATCATTTCAAGAACTTCTATAGATTCAATAAATCAGCTATTTTTAAATGAAAAAATACGTTTTTCCCCCAAAAAACACGCTGATGAAATGTTAGTAAAACATATATAATCTGATAGAGTGTGAAAAGTTACACTAGAAAATAGCTTTCAATCAATGCTTTTATAACAAATAAAGGGTTCTTTAAATAAATATACAGAAATCTGAGATTTCTGATTGAAAATACAGGTTTCTGTATAAAATAATTAATTTGGAGGATTTTGCAAAAAAATAAGAATATAAAATATATGGCATTTGAAAGAGGAGACTTTAAAGATATTTTTTAAGTCATCATTGAACGATCATACGCAATATTGAGGAGCTGAGAAGCAGAAATAAATTAAAATTTCCTCAAATTTCTGTGAATTTTGGCAAAAATTCGACTTTTTTTACCCCAAAACACAGAGTAAAAATAGGAATTGGAACTTGCAACTTATTTCATCTGAAAGAGCATCAAAAATACTATATATTTACACTTTTCAATTTTTAAAAACATCAACCATATAAGAGTTATAATTTTTTTCCTATTTTCAGAGATTTTTGACTAAAAAACATGTTTTTCCCAAAAAACACCACTTTTGCAATGGAAATTTCCATGACACAAATTTTTACCTGAAAGAGCGCAAAAAATGCTACAAAGTTAGGCCGGTTTTGGAGGATCAAGGGGGGGGGGGTGCACCCAACCCAGTGATACATCCCAGACTATATTGATCATTTCTGCTATAATTAATCGCCAATTAGACCTCTATATGCGCGCTCCTACGTCTTGTACCAGGTTCGATAGGGATGTATGCGCTATACCAATCGAAAGAGGAGGTGCTAGGTACATGTCAAGTTTCATCGAGATTGATTTGGTTTCAGATACGTAAAATTTCATTAATTTTACTCATATTGATCATTTCTGCTATAAAAAGCGCCCATTAGACCTCTATAAGAGCGCTCCTACGTCTTGTACCAGGTTCGATAGGGATGTATGCGCTATACCAATCAAAAGAGGAGATTTGGTGCTAGGTACATGTCAAGTTTCATCGGGATTGATTTGGTTTCAGATAGGTAAAATTTCATTCATTTACTCATATTGATCAATTCTCCTATAATAAGCGCCATTTAGACCTCTATATGCGCGCTAATACGTCTGGTACCAGGTTCGATAGGGATGTATGCGCTATACCAATCGAAAGAAGAGACTTGGGGCTAGGTACATGTCAAGTTTCATCGAGATTGATTTGGTTTCAGATTGGTATAATTTTATTCATTTATTCATATTGATCATTTCTAAAAGCGCCCATAAGACCTCTATATGCGCGCTCCTACGTCTTGTACCACGTTCGATAGGGATGTATGCGCTATACCAATCGAAAGAGCAGACTTGGGGCTATGTCAATGTCAAGTTTCATCGAGATTGATTTGGTTTCAGATAGGTAAAATTTCATTCATTTACTCATATTGATCAATTCTGCTATATTAAGCGCCCATTAGACCTCTATACGCGCGCTCCTACGTCTTGTACCAGGTTCGATAGGGATGTATGTGCTATATCAATCCAAAGAGGAGACTTGGTTCTGGGTACATGTCAAGTGTCATCGAGATTGATTTGGTTTCAGATAGGTAGAATTTCATTTATTCACTCATATTGATCATTTCTGCTATAAAAAGCGCCCATTTAGAACTATATATGCGCGCTCTTACATCTTGTACCAGGTTCGATAGGGATGTGTGCGCTATACCAATCGAAAGAGGAGACTTGGTGCTAGGTACAGGTCAAGTGTCATTGAGATTGATTTGGTTTCAGATAGGTAGAATTTCATTTATTTACTCATATTGATCATTTCTGCTGTAAAAAGCGCCCATTAGACCTCTATAAGAGCGCTCCTACGTCTTCTACCAGGTTCGATAGGGAGGTATGCGCTCTACCGATAAAAAGAGGAGACTTGGTGCTAGGTACATGTCAAGTTTCATGGAGATTGATTTGGTTTCAGATAGGTAAAATTTCATTCATTTACTCATATTGATCATTTCTGCTATAAAAAGCGCCCATTAGACCTCTATACGCGCGCTCCTACATCTTGTACCAGGTTCGATAGGGATGTATGCGCTATACCAATCGAAAGAAGAGACTTGGTGCTAGGTACATATTAAGTTTCATCGAGATTGATTTGGTTTCAGATAGGTAAAATTCATTCATTTACTCATATTGATCGGTTCTGCTATAAAAAGCGCCCATTAGACCTCTTTATGCGCGCTCCTACTTCTTGTACCAGGTTCGATAGGGATGTATGCGCTATACAAATCGAAAGAGGAGACTTGGTGCTAGGTACATGTCAAGTTTCATTGAGATTGATTTGGTTTCAGATAGGCAAAATTTCATTTATTTATTCATATTGATCATTTCTGCTATAAAAAGCGCTCATTAGACCTCTATACGCGCGCATCTACTTCTTCTTCCAGGTTCGATAGGGATGTATGCGCTATACCAATCGAAAGAGGAGACTTGGGGCTAGATACATGTCAAGTTTCATCGAGATTGATTTGGTTTCAGATAGGTAAAATTTCATTCATTTACTCATATTGATCATTTCTGCTATAAAAAGCGCCCATTAGACCTCTATACGCACGCTCCTACCTCTTGTACCAGGTTCGATAGGGATGTATGCGCTATACCAATCGAAAGAGGAGACTTGGAGCTAGGTACATGTTAAGTTTCATCGAGATTGATTTGGTTTCTGAAAGGTAAAATTTCATTCATTTATTCATATTAATCATTTCTGCTATAAAAAGCGCCCATTAGACCTCTATATGCGCGCTCGTAGGTCTTGTACCAGGTTCGATAGGGATGTATGCGCTATACCAATCGAAAGAAGAGACTTGGGGCTAGGTACATGTCAAGTTTCATTGATATTGATTTGGTTTCAGATAGCTAAAATTTTATTTACCTATTCATATTGATGATTTCTGCTATAAAAAGCGCCCATTAGACCTCTATACGCGCGCTCCTACGTCTTGTACCAGGTTCGATGGGGATGTATGCGCTATACCAATCGAAAGAGGAGACTTGGGGCTAGGTACATGTCAAGTTTCATCGAGATCGATTTGGTTTCAGATAGGTAAAATTTCATTCATTTACTCATGATCAATTCTGCTATAAAAAGCGCCCATTAGACCTCTATATGCGCGCTCCTACGTCTTGTACCAGGTTCGATAGGGATGTATGCGCTATACCAATCGTAGGGGGAGACTTGGTGCTTGGTACATGTTAAGCTTCATCGAGATTGATTTGGTTTCAGATAGGTAAAATTTCATTCATTTCCTCATATTGATCATCTCTGCTATAAAAAGCTCCCATTAGACCTCTATAAGCGCGCTCCTACGTCTTGTACCAGGTTCGATAGGGACGTATGCGCTATACCAATCAAAAGAGGAGACTTGGGGCTAGGTACATGTCAAGTTTCATTGAGATTGATTTGGTTTCAGATAGGTAAAATTTCATTCATTTACTCATATTGATCTTTTCTGCTATAAAAAGCGCCCATTAGACCTCTATATGCGCGCTCCTACGTCTTGTACCAGGTTCGATAGGGATGTATGCGCTATACCAATCGAAAGAGGAGACTTGGGGCTAGGTACATGTCAAGTTTCATCAAGATTGATTTGGTTTCAGATAGGAAGAATTTCATTCATTTACTCATATTGATCATTTCTGCTATAAAAAGCGCCCATTAGACCTCTATACGCGCGTTACTACGTCTTATTCCAGGTTCGATTGGGATGTATGCGCTATACCAATCGAAAGAAGAGACTTGGGGCTAGGTACAAGTCAAGTTTCATCGAGACTGATTCGGTTTCAGTTAGGCAAAATATGATTCATTAATTTATATTGATCATTTCTGCAATAAAAAGCGCCCATTAGACCTCGATATGCGCGCTCCTACGTCTTGTACCAGGTTCGATAGGGATGTATGCGCTATACCAATCGAAAGAGACTTGGGGCTAGGTACATGTCAAGTTTCATCAAGATTGATTTGGTTTGAGATAGGTAGAATTTCATTCATTTACTCATATTGATCATTTCTGCTATAAAAAGCGCCCATTAGACCTCTATATGCGCGCTCCAACGTCTTGTACCAGGTTCGATAGGGATGTATGCGCTATACCAATCGAAAGAAGAGACTTGGGGCTAGGTACATGTCAAGTTTCATCGAGATTGATTTGGTTTCAGATAGGCAAAATATGATTCATTTATTCATATTGATCATTTCTGCTATAAAAAGCGCCCATTAGACCTCTATACGCGCGCTTCTACGTCTTCTTCCAGGTTCGATAGGGATGTATGCGCTATACCAATCGAAAGAGGAGACTTGGGGCTAGTTACATGTCATGTTTCATCGAGATTGATTCGGTTTCAGATAGGCAAAATATGATTCATTTATTCATATTGATCATTTCTGCTATAAAAAGCGCCCATTAGACCTCTGTACGCGCGCACCTAGGTCTTCTTCCAGGTTCGATAGGGATGTATGCGCTATACCAATCGAAAGAAGAGACTTGGGGCTAGGTACATGTCAAGTTTCATTGAGATTGATTTGGTTTCAGATAGGTAAAATTTCATTCATTTACTCATACTGATCAATTCTGCTATAAAAAGGGCTCATTAGACCTCTATATGCGCGCTCCTACGTCTTGTACCAGGTTCGATAGGGATGTATGCGCTATACCAATCGAAAGAGGGGACTTGGGGCTAGGTGTATGTCAAGTTTCATCGAGATTGATTAGGTTTAAGATAGGTAGAATTTCATTCATTTACTCATATTGATCATTTCTGCTATAAAAAGCGCCCATTAGACCTCTATATGCGCGCTCCTACGTCTTGTACCAGGTTCGATAGGGATGTATGCGCTATACCAATCGAAAGAAGAGACTTGGGGCTAGGTACAAATCAAGTTTCATCGAGATTGATTTGGTTTAGATAGGTAAAATTTCATTCATTTACTCATATTGATCATTTCTGCTATAAAAACCGCCCAATAGACCTCTATATGCGCGCTCCTAGGTCTTGTACCAGGTTCGATAGGGATGTATGCGCTATACCAATCGAAAGAGGAGACATGGGGCTAGGTACATGTCAAGTCTCATTGAGATTGATTTGGTTTCAGATAGGTAAAATTTCATTCATTTACTCATTTTGATCATTTCTGCTATAAAATGCGCCCATTAGACCTCTATATGCGCGCTCCTACGTCTTGTACCAGGTTCGATAGGGATGTATGCGCTATACCAATCGAAAGAGACTTGGGGCTAGGTACATGTCAAGTTTCATCAAGATTGATTTGGTTTGAGATAGGTAGAATTTCATTCATTTACTCATATTGATCATTTCTGCTATAAAAAGCGCCCATTAGACCTCTATATGCGCGCTCCTACGTCTTGTACCAGGTTCGATAGGGATGTATGCGCTATACCAATCGAAAGAGGAGACTTGGGGCTAGGTACAAGTCAAGTTTCATCGAGATTGATTTCGTTTCAGACAGGTAAAATTTCAATAATTTACTCATATTGATCAATTCTGCTGTAAAAAGCGCTCATTAGACCTCTATATGCGCGCTCCTACGTCTTATACCAGGTTCGAGAGGGATGTATGCGCTATACCAATCGAAAGAGGAGACTTGGTGCTAGGTACATGTCAAGTTTCATCGAGATTGATTTGGTTTCAGATAGGTAAAATTTCATTCATTTACTCATATTGATCATTTCTGCTATAACAAGTTAAAAGTCATGTTTGTAAAACATTAATGCCCGCCTACCCCTTCTGTGATTAAAGTCTGTCACAACTTTATACTTGCATTGATACAACCTATGGGGGTATAAAGTAACAGTTTCATTTCAATATGTAACTCCACTCAAGAGATATTGAACAGAAACCCTGAAGTTTTGGTATTTTTCAAAGTGCAAGGGGCATAACTCTGTCCAAATTTTTTTGATCGGACTTAAATATGAAGTTGACCTAGATTTTCATTTGATGTGTCTGTATACAAAATTTCATTTTTATATGTAACTCCACTCAAGAGATATTGAACGGAAACCCTGAAATTTTGGTATTTTTCGAAGTGCAAGGGGCATTACTCTGTCAAAATTTGGTTGATTGGACCCAAATAAGAACTTGACCTAGACTGTCATTTGATGTATCCGTATACAAAATTTCATTTCAATATGTAACTCCACTCAAGAGATATTGAACGGAAACCCTGAAATTTTGGTTTTTTTTCGAAGTGCAAGGGGCATAACTCTGTCAAAATTTTTTCGATCGGACCCAAATATGAAGTTGACCTAGATTTTTGTTTGATGTGTCTGTATACAAAATTTCATTTCAATATGTGAATCCACTCAAGAGATATTGAACGGAAACCCTGAAACTTTGGTATTTTTCGAAGTGCAAGGGGCATAACTCTGTCAAAATTTTTTCGATCGGACCTTAATACGAACTTGACCTGGATCTTTATTTGATGTGTCTGTATACAAAATTTCATTTCAATATCTAACTCCATTCAAGAGATATTGAACGGAAACCCTGAAATTTTGGTATTTTTCGAAATGCAAGGGGCATAACTCTGTCAAAATTTTGTTGATCGGACCAAAATATGAACTTTACCTAGATTTTCATTTGATGTGTCTGTATACAAAATTTCATTTCAATATGTAACTCCATTCAAGAGATATTGAACGGAAACCCTGAAATTTTGGTATTTTTCGAAATGCAAGGGGCATAACTCTGTCAAAATTTTTTTGATCGGACCCAAATATGAACTTGACCTAGATTTTTGTTTGATGTGTCTGTATACCAAATTTCATTTCAATATGTGAATCCATTTCAGAGATATTGAACGGAAACTGATGTCGCGGACCGACCGACAGACCGACCGACCGACAGACCGACCGACCGACCGACAGCGGCAAACCTATATGTCCCCTCTTCTTCGAAGGGGGGCATAAAAAGCGCCCATTAGACCTCTAAATGCGCGCTCCTACGTCTTGTACCAGGTTCGATAGAGATGTATGCGCTATACCAATCGAAAGAGGAGACTTGGGGCTAGGTACATGTCAAGTTTCATCGAGATTGATTTGGTTCAGATAGGTAAAATTTCATTCATTTACTCATATTGATCCTTTCTGCTATAAAAAGCGCCCATTAGACCTCTATATGCGCGCTCCTACGTCTTCTACCAGGTTCGATAGGGATGTATGTGCTATACCAATCAAAAGAGGAGACATGGGGCTAGGTACATGTCAAGTTTCATCGAGATTGATTTGGTTTCAGATAGGTAAAATTTCATTCATTTACTCATATTTATCAATTCTGCTATAAAAAGCGCTCATTAGACCTCTATATGCGCGCTCCTACGTCTTTTTCCAGGTTCGATAGGGATGTAGGCGCTATACCAATCGAAAGAGGAGACTTGGGGCTAGGTACATGTCAAGTTTCATCGAGATTGATTTGGTTCAGATAGGTAAAATTTCATTCATTTATTCATATTGATCCTTTCTGCTATAAAAAGCGCTCATTAGACATCTATACGCGCGCTACTACGTCTTGTACCAGGTTCGAAAGGGATGTATGCGCTATACCAATCGAAAGAGGAGACTTGGTGCTAGGTACATGTCAAGTTTCATCGAGATTGATTTGGTTTCAGATAGGTAAAATTTCATTTTATCTTGATTTTCATCACGGACCTATTAATTTTCCTTCATAAAATGATTAAGTGACATGAATACTATATTTTCATATTGTTATCATAAAATCGTTGAAATTCCTTCATTCAGAAATGACATGCCTTAAAGTAGAAGTGCTCGACCAATCGGCAACCTTCATGATACCTGCAATTGAAACACCTTTGTTCAAAGCTTTACTAGCATGGCCAATTTCAAGGTCAAGGTCATAAGGGGAAGAGATTCGTTTTTATCAAGTTTGCCTAATATGATAATTCCTTATCTTCTTCCCATGTTTTAGTATATTTCGGTTTTCCATATTCTCCAGCAATTTCTTAGCAAGGGGATACTCCCCCTACTTACAGATGCGATACAGATGCGGACTGTAATTGAGACCTTGGTCATCTAAATCTGTAAGAAAGTCTAAGACATTGGCCACAGGGGATTGAAAAGGATCAATTTACCTTTCATTAAAGGGAAATTGATGCCATTGCACCAGCTACCCCATTTTTTTCCAGGCTGCCACCACTTGTAGCGTACCCTTGAAAATAATTGTCAACAGCCATTGTTGGTGCCAAGTGGAGTCTCATGGTCGAAACCAAAGGAATGGGATTCAGGTTCGACTGAGATATCAATAGTTGGTTCGATGTTGGAAGGAGAACTAAGTTCGCAACACTCATTTCCAGTAGCTGAGGATACCAAGGTTGGGCTTGCCGAAGAGGGGTCACTATCAACAGAGTAATAATTTGGTTCCTCACATGTGACAGACATCTGCTTATCAGGGAGAAAGGGGGTGTCAGTTATCTGATTTTTTTCATGCCAGGGATATGTACTGCTAGTACATGTAATTTTCTCTCTAATGCCCAAAGCATTTAAGGTCAGGATTGTAGAATGGGTCCCCCTTTCCGATTGATGTTAGCTACCACAGTTTTGTTGTTGTTGCATTAGAATGGTCATGTTTGTTTGATCTTTAACAAGTGATTTCAGAGCTTATTAAGCTGCTTTGAGTTCTAGGCAATTTATAGGTGAAGTTTTCTTGATCTGACCAAATTGCCCCTAGTTCTCTTCCCATTCACGTGTCCCCGCAACCCAGGGTCAATTATTAGATAACCATCTGTTGTTGGGATGTTAACTGTGCTTTACCGTTCCATTCCTGTAAATTCTGCCCACCATCTCATATCCTTCAATGCCTCCAGACTCAAAGTCAGAGAGGTTTCGTAATTCTTCATTTTTGCCAGGGCTATATATGGTTGTCCTCCTGTAAGGCCTTGTAGGCCCTGTAGTGCAATGGAGCTGGAAATACTGCTTGACTCCACTAGACTTGCCTATCAGACAGATAGATTTCTCCCGTCAAAATAGAGGGAAAATATTAACTAAGTGCAACAGGTTGTTTCTACGCTGGAAAATGAAGTGATACACCATATATACAACATATACAAAGTTTAGAAAAAAATAGTAAGGGGAAAGGGCTTAAATAATGTAAAAAAAAGTAAGGGGGTGGTTTATTTACTTTAATAAACAAATAACTGTTGAATATGAATCTTGGTAAGTTTGTTGATAAGAATGTCCTCATGAAATGACGAAAGTTTGATTAACGCCTCTCTACGTTTACGTAAAGAATTTGACGTTAAAAGGGATAGGACCACGAAACCTCTAAAACAGCCCTGCAATTTTCATTAAAATTAAAATCGATGATAGATAATTCATATACCACATGACATATAATGAATGTTTCCCGCTTTTAATAAAAACAACATATCACGGACCGAGGCACCAAAGTCATCAAGTGACGTCATTTTGACGTTATTGACAGAATATGGTAAAAATGCTCGAAAATGAAAGATTTTGGGGTTTTCACAGGGCTCATAGTTGTTGATGCATGTATTATTTACAAAAACTAAACACATAATGTAGTAAAGAAGTTAACAAAGTATCAAGTCACAAAAAATATTCAATTAACTCAAATGTTAAGAAAAAGGGCCAATTTAGGGGTTTCGTGGCATTACCCCTTTCTACGTATTCTTCCTGTGTCGTTACTGTGACAAAAGTTCAGGGGCTAATTCGATCCCTCAGACCCTTTCAATGTTTATAAAACTTGGTATGTATGTTCATTAGAATGTCTTCATGAAATGACGTAAGTTTTGTTAACATATTTGTACTATTTTGTAACAAATTTGACGTGAAAACTTTCTACGTAAACCTGTATAGTATCACTGTAACGAATGTTCAGGGGCTAAGTTCGACCCCTCAGACCTTTCCAATGTTGGTGAAACTTGGTATGTATATTGATTAGAATGTCCTCATGAAATGGCGTAACTTTTATTATCGCCTCTTTACTATTACGTAACGAATTTGACTTCTTTGAGTTTCTACGTAAACCTCCTATGGTAGCACTGTAACGAATGTTCAGAAGCTAACTTCGACCCCTCAGACCATTTCAATGTTGATGACACTTGGTATGTATGTTGATTAGAATGTCCTCATTAAATGACGTCAGTTTAATTAACACGATTCTGCTATTACGTTACGAATTAGAATTTAAAACTTTCAACTAAAACCCCCTATATAAATTGTAACGAATGTCCAGAGGCTAATGTCGACCCCTCACACGCTTTCAATGTTTGTAAAACTTAGTATAAATGTTCATTAGAATGTCCTCATGAAATGACGTATGTTAAACCAACGAATTTCTGCTATTACGTAAGGAATTTTAATTTAAAACGTTCTACTTTAACCCCCAATCGTATCACTGTAACGAATGTTCAGGGGCTAAGTTCAACCCCTCAAACCTTTTCAATGTTAATGAAACATGCTATTTATGTTGATTAGAATGTCCTCATGAAATGACGTAAGTTTTATTAACGCCTCTCTACTATTACGTAACGAATTTGGCTTTTTGAGTTTCTACGTAAACCTCCTATAGTTTTACTGTCACGAATATTCAGGGCTAAGTTCAAACCACCAGACCCATTCAATGTTGGTGAAACTTGGTATGGATGTTGATTTCAATGTCCTTATGAAATGACGTAAGTTTTATTAACACATTTGTACTATTATGTAACTTATTTGACGTTAAAAGTTTCCATTTAAACCTCCTATAGTATCACTTTAACGAATGTTCAGACGCTAAGTTCGACCCCTCAGACCTTTTCAATGTTGATGATACTTGGTATTTATGTTGATTAGAATGTCCTCATGAAATGACGTATGTTTAATTAACGCGTTTCTGCTATTACGTAAGGAATAAGAATTTAAAACTTTGTACATAAACCCCCTATAGTATTACTGTAACAGGGGCTATGTTCGACCCCCTCAAACCTTTTCAATGTTGATGAAACTTGGTAGGTACATTTTGTATGTTGAAAAGAATGTCCTCATGAAATGACTTAAGTTTTGTTAACGACTCTCTACTATTACGTACAGAATTTGACTTTTTTGAGTTTCTACGTAAACCTCCTTTAGTAGCACTGTAACGAATGTTCAGAAGCGAACTTCGACCCTCAGACCTATTGATGAAACTTGGTATACATTTGTATATGTTGATTAGAATGTCCTTATGACGTAAGTTTAATTAACGTGTTTCTGCTATTACGTAAAGAATAAGAATTTAAAACTTTCTACATAAACCCCCTATATAAACTGAAACGAATGTTCAGGGCTAAGGTCGACCCCTCAGACCTTTTCAATGTTGATGAAACTTGATGCTATGTATGTTGATTAGAATGTCCTCAGGAAATGACGTAAGTTTTATTAAGCGTCTCTTCTATTACAAAACGAATTTGACGTTTTGAAGTAAACCTCCTTTGGTATCACTGTAACGAATGTTCAGACGCAAAGTTCAACCCCTCAGACCCTTTCAATGTTAATGAAACTTGGTATGTACAATAAAATGTCCTCAAATAATGACGTGAGTTTAATTATCGCGTTTCTGCTATTACAAAGATTTATTGCGCGTCTCTTCTATTTTATAAGGAATTTCACGTTAAAAGTTTCTTTGTAAACCTCTTAGAGTATCATTGTAACGAATGTTCAGAGGCTAAGTTCGACCCCTCAGACCCTTTCAATGTTGATGAAACTTGGTATGTATGTTGATTAGAATGTCCTCATGAAATGACGAAAGTTTTATTAACGCGCTTCTGCTTTTACTTCAAAAATTAGAATTTAAAACTTTCTACTTAAACCCCTTTAATGCTTTTCAATGTTGATGAAACTTGGTATATATGTTGAATAGAATGTCCTCATGATAAAGTTTAATTAACGCATTTCTGCAATTACGTAAGGAATTAGAATTTAAAACTTTCTACTTATACCCATTATAGTACCACTGTAACGAATGTTCAGTTGCTAAGTTCGACCCCTCAGACCTTTTTTCAATATTGATGAAACTTGGAATATATATTGATTAGAATCTCCTCATGAAACGACGTAAATTTCATTAACGCGTTTCTCCAATTACGTAAGGAACTTTCTACTTTAAAACTTTCCCCTATAGTATCATAACGAATGTTCAGGGGCTATGTTCGACCCCTCAGACCTTTTCAATGTTCTTCTTCAATTACGTAAGGAATTACAATTCAAAACTTTTTTTATGTGCTCAGATAAGGCTCTATTTTACGTTTTACATATTTGTTTTACTGTGCATGGTTAGTATTATTAGTTTTGATTATTAGCTTCCTCTAAGAAAATGTTAAATTTCTTGAATATTTTTATTTTCCTATATTTTGTTATTTCTAATCTTTTGTATAATTCAAATTTTATGGCCTGAATGATATTACAGTATCTAGCTCATCTGTCACTTTTATGATAAGTTTTATAAATTACAAATCCAATCATCGAAAGAAGAAGGTTTATCTCATTGTAATGGCCTGGACCCTATTTTATAACCAATAACCAAGTTGTTCAAACTCTTCATATTTTTATTATACCCGATGGAGACAAAAAATCTATTCAAAATTTCCCAAAATATTGACAATTCCGAGCACGCGATGAAATAATGATTATAGTCTTCTTTTACTCCACATATAACACATTTATCAGAATTTATTATTTTCCATCTCTGTAGTAGTATTCCTTAAGGTAGAATTTTATGAAGCAATTTCCATCTGAATACTCTCTCGTCGTTTTCTATTATATTGTTTTTAATGAATTGAAAGGCAAATTTGAACGTTTCATTTTTACTTATACATAATTCATTTTTCCAAAGATCCATTGCTAAACTTTTAGTTGTTCTTTTATTTACTAAAATGTTATAGATGTCTTTGTTCTGGGTTTTATTTAGTTCAATAATCTCGTTTTTAATTGAATCAAAGATGCATATTTCATCAACTCCGGCAATGTTTTTCTTGTCTTCTTTTTCTTTCAGTAATGTAATCCATTCCTTTGGTATAGCTTTTTTAAAATATTCATTTCACTTATCCAATTATGTTTATTCTTTAAAGTTTCATATATACGTTTTTCTTCTATAATTCCTTAATCATCAATCAAATCATTCATTTTCATCAATCTTGAATCGATCCAATTTTGAAAAAGAATAGTTTTCCCCTTGAATGTAACATATTCATTTCCCCATATCAGTTCTTTTTGTATGTTTAAGTTATTCGCTTGAACCTTTGAAAATTTTAATTTTACCCATGACTCTAATATTTGCAAGTAAAATTGCGGAAAGCCTCCAATTCCTGATAGCTTACTTACATTTGTAAAATTCATTTTGAACACCAGATTGTCTTTACCAAATTTTTCGAAGAATAACTTTGGTAATTGCTTCCAGCTAGCTTCATCATCACTGAAAAGAAATCTTTTTACCCACGAAATTCTCAGCATATCGATATGTGATACAATATCTCGTAAATTGAGACCCCCTTCATCATAATTACTTACAAGCAACCTTCTTTTGATTTTATCATTTTTCCATCCCAAATAAAATTGTATATAAGTTTTTCAATTTCTTTAATTTGCACGTCGCTTACAGGTTGCACACTCGCAATATATGTAATTTTTGGTACTACAAAATTTTGAATAACAACAGTTTTCCCGAAGAGTGTTAATTTTCTTTTTTTCCAATTTTTTATAAGCTTATCAAGTGAACAAATTTTTTCTTTCCAATTCAAGTGGTAATTTACTTTAGAATTTGTTCCAAATAAAAATCCCAATGCTTTAACTTGTTTCACCCATTTTACCCCTGCATATTCGTTACTTTTTCCTTTATTTTTCCCTAAAAATAATCCTTCAGTTTTATCTATATTTAGTTTCAGACCTGAAACTATTCCTAATTCTTCTACTATACTCAATGCTGCCGGAACTTCAGAAAATTTTAAAAACAGAGTCGTATCATCTGCTAATTGGGCAATCTTTGCATACTTCCTGTTAATCTTTACTCCTGATACTTTAACATTTGACCTTAAATTTGTAGAGAGAATCTCAGCTGCTATCACAAAAATCAGACAAGAAAGGGGACAGTCTTGTCTAATGCCCCTTGAAAGTGTATATGTACTTGTAAGCCAGTTATTATTCTTAACAGATGCTGTGATATTGGTGTAAAGCACTTTTACCCATTGTCTGAATGATTCTCCGAACCCGAATTTAATTAAAGTTGCATGCATGAGGTTCCAATATACAGTTTTAGTTTCGTATTCGAAGAAATGGCCAGGGATGATTTTTTTATTTCTAAGTGTTGAGACTTGAATTTTTTGTAGTAGGCACAGTTAATGAAAAAACTTGGAATTTTGGGGTTTATATGAGTTTGGAAGGATGTAAAGAAGAGAACTGGACATCAATTTTAGCCATTGGTCCATATAGTAAACAGCGATAGGAGACAAAGGCGAAGCGAGGACCGCACGTCCTGGGCTCCTGATGCCGGTAGTGCCGGAGGGGTGTTTCACACTCTTCCGGATATATCTGAAAATCCAGATGTTGAAAATTCAAATAATTTTTCATGATAAAAGCTACTGATGTTCTCTTTCAATTCAGTATTAAATGATGTAGATAATGTTTTGAGAACAATGCTGTATTGACCTCACTATTTGGGCTACTGCATCCATTGAACGCATGCGCTCGACTGCCATTTTCACATCGTTCGATACTGATTAACGATTAAACAGTAAATCTGGACGCAATGATTTTCACATGTTTTGTAGGTCTAGATGTATTGATTGCACTAAGGTCTGGTTCATACAGCTATGTAGAATACTTTAAAAGTCTAATGACTTCAACTTTAGCATGACGCGCATACTTTTTGCGCTTTCGGAACAGTGCGCGAAAACTGTATATTAGAACCTGAAATTCCATTCTATCGTATCAAACGCCTTTGTAAAATCTAAAAAGAGTAAACAAAAATCGAGATTGAATTTTTCTGAGTGATCAATTATATCTTGTATTAAGCAAAATAAAACACTTATTTGGTCAGTTACAGACCGTCTACGGAGATATGTCGGGTTGGTAAAATCTATGGAAGGCTCGGCTTCGCCTCGCCTTCCATAGATTTTACCAACCCGACATATCTCCGTAGACGGTCTGTAACTGACCAAATAAGTAATAGTATCCGTTCTGGTCAGTATTTATTATGTTAGGCATTACTTGTTTTAGTCTTGTGGCCAACGCGTATGCAGCAATTTTGTAGTCAATATTAAGCAGTGTAATGGGCCTCCAATTCTTCAATAATTTTTGATCATTTTTCTTAAAAATAAGTGATACTATGCCGTGTTTCTGAGAATTACTCAATTCCCCTTTATGATAAGATTCATTCAATGAATACATCATTCAAAATATCGCCTATTGAAACCCAGAATTCCCTATAAAACTCCGCGGAAATTCCGTCACTTCCGGGACTTTTGTTTTTCTTAACACTAAAAACAGCTTTTTTCAATTCATCACATGTTAGAATGCCCTCACATATTTCTCTGTCGGGTTCTGATAATTCTCGTTCCAGTTTTACGGACTCTAAATATTTATTTACCTTTTCTTCGTCAGCTTCATCTGACGTGTATAATTCACTGTAAAACCTTTTAATTTCCTGACAAATGTCTTCGTTTGATTCAATATTACTCCCATCCGATAACTGTAATTGTTTTATAGCTTTCTTGTTTGTCTACTTTTTTCCAAATTCAGAAAATATGCATTATTTTTCTCTCCCTTTTCAATCCAGTTTGTTCGGGCTCGAATTTGTGCTCCTTTAGCTTTCTCCGCGTATAGATCATTTAATTGTTTTTCAAGTATTTCTATCTTCTCATGGTTAATGTATTCTCTATGCATTTCTGACTGTAATTCTGATTCTAAATTCTTTATCTTATAATTCTTAATAATTATTTTTACTTTTGTTTTTACAGTAATCAAATAGTACTTTTCTTAATCATAACTTTACAATATTCCCAAAACTGCCTTCGATCCAAGCTTTTGTTTTCATTACTTTTCCTTAAATCTTTAAGTAATGAATTAATAAGTGAAATGTAATTTTCCTCTTCAAGAACGCTATTATTTATTTTCCAAGTACCTGTTCCTTTATTTTCTCGGTCTTCGTCTTTTATCTTCAATGATACAGCCATATGGTCAGTAGAATTTATTTGCGCCGGACGAATATCGCATTTATGTGTTTTTCTTAAAATATCTTCCTCTATCAAGAAAAATTCTATTCTACTGTAATTTCCCGCGCTTCGTCTTCTCCAAGTAAATTGTCTAACATTTTTATTTTTTTCCCTCCAGACGTCTATCAAATTAAATATTTTGAGAAATTGTTTTAGTCCATAACTTCTTTTTACTTTATTAACTTTTGCATTATTTGTCCGTCTATCCTTTTCTGTTAAAACTTCATTGAAATCTCCCCCTAGAATTAACGAACCTCTCTTAAATTCTTCTATAAGTTTTATTTGTTTTTTGAAAAATGTATTTCTAAGTTAATTGTCGTTAGGTGCGTACAGATTAGCAAGTGTATACATACATTCTTTAATTTCTATATTTATAAATACATATCTTCCTTCATTATTATATTTTTCATTTATAACTTTGCTTTGTAGATTCTTATTCACTAATATTGAAACGCCACAACTGTTTGACAAGCCTGTCCTATGAAATGCATATGCAAAATCATTAATTTCGTTTTCAATATTAGTGCATGTTTCTAAGGTAAAGTGTGTTTCTTGTAAGAAAATTATACCAAAACTTTGGTTTTTCATCCATTCATAGAGCCGGTGTCTTTTGGCTCTATTCCTCAGTCCCTGTGCATTTAAAGTAAATACACTCAAATCTTTTACCATAGACTAAACAAATAATCGAATGATGTTTTATTTTTCTTTATTTTGTTTTTCCTTTCACTTTCTTCCCTTCCTTTCGTATCTCAGGAGAAGGCGGTGTTCGCGATTTTGATGTGCTCCTACTCCTATTTGCATTAGGAGTTTCGAAACGAACCGGGGATTCTTTTGCTGACATCAAGAATTTGTGGATTGTACCTTCTATGTGTGTGGTTTTTGTTGATTTGTTGATTTTTTTCTTTTGCGCATTCCTGCTATCCCTCTTACTTTCCTCAAAGTGATTGTCTCGTTCTCCTTCCTGTTCTATCTCTCCTTCCTGTTCGATCTCTCTTTCATGCTCCGCCTCTACATCCGCTTCCGTACCTACTTCCTGTTCTGTCGTAACTTCCGGTTCCTCCTCTACTTCCGGCTCTTTACCTGTTTCCCGTTCTGTTACAACTTCCTGTTCCCCTCATGAAACGACGTAAGTTTCATTAACGCGTTTCTCCAATTACGTAAGTAACTTTTTACTTTAAAACTTTCCCCTATAGTATCATAACGAATGTTCAGGGGCTAAGTTCGACCCCTCAGACATTTTCAATGTTCTTCTTCAATTACGTAAGGAATTACAATTTAAAACTTTCTACTTTAAAACTTTCCGCTCTAGTATCACTATAACGAATGTTCAGGGGCTAAGTTCGACCCATTAGACCTTTTCAATGTCGATGAAACTTGGTATGTATATTGATTAGAATGTCCTCATGAAATGACCAAAGTTTTAATAAGCGTCTCTTCTATTACACAAGGAATTTGACCTTAAAAGTTTCTAAGTAAACTTCCTATAGTATCACTGTAACGAATGTTCAGAGGCTAAGTTCGACCCCTTTCAATGTTGATGAAACTTGGTATGTATGTTAAATAGAATGTCCTTATGAAACGACGTAAATATTATTAACGCATTTCTGCTATTACTTCAAAAATTAGAATTTAAAACTTTCTACTTAAACCCCATATAGTATCACTGTAACGAATGTTCAGAAGCTAACTTTAACCCCTCAGACCCTTTCAATGTTGATGAAACTTGGTATGTATGTTGATTTGAACGTCCTCATTTAATGACGTCAGTTTAAGTAACAGGTTTCTGCTATGACGTTATGAATTAGAATTGAAAACTTTCAACTAAAAACCCCTATATAAACTGTAACGAATGTTCAGAGGCTAAGTTCGACAACTCAGACGCTTTCAATGTTGATGAAACTTGCTATGGATGTTAATTAGAATGTCCTTTTGAAACGACGTAAGTTTAATTAACGCATTTCTGCTATTACTTCAAAAATTAGAATTTAAAACTTTCTACTTAAACCCCCTATAGTATAACTTTAACGAATGTTCAGGGGGCTAAGTTCGACCCCTCAGATCTTTTCAATGTTGATGAAACTTGGTATGTATATTGATTAGAATGTCCTTATGAAATGACCCAAGTTTTATTAAGCGTCTCTTCTAAATCTTGATTTTCATCATGGACCTATTAATTTTCCTTCATAAAATGATTAAGTGACATGAATACTATATTTTCATATTGTTATCATAAAATCGTTGAAATTCCTTCAATCAGAAATGACATGTCTTAAAGTAGAAGTGCTCGACCAATCGGCAACCTTCATGATACCTGCAACTGAAACACATTTGTTCAAAGCTTTACTAGCATGGCCAATTTCAAGGTCAAGGTCTTAAGGGGAAGAGATTCGTTTTTATCAAGTTTGCCTAATATGATAATTCCTTATCTTCTTCCCATGTTTTAGTATATTTCGGTTTTCCATATTCTCCAGCAATTTCTTAGCAAGGGGATACTCCCCCTACTTACAGATGCGATACAGATGCGGACTGTAATTGAGACCTTGGTCATCTAGATCTGTAAGAAAGTCTAAGACATTGGCCACAGGGGATTGAAAAGGATCAATTTACCTTTCATTAAAGGGAAATTGATGCCATTGCACCAGCTACCCCATTTTTTTCCAGGCTGCCTCCACTTGTAGCGTACCCTTGAAAATAATTGTCAACAGCCATTGTTGGTGCCAAGTGGAGTCTCATGATCGAAACCAAAGGAATTGGATTCAGGTTCGACTGAGATATCAATAGTTGGTTCGATGTTGGAAGGAGAACTAAGTTCGCAACACTCATTTCCAGTAGCTGAGGATACCAAGGTTGGGCTTGCCGAAGAGGGGTCACTATCAACAGAGTAATAATTTGGTTCCTCACATGTGACAGACATCTGCTTATCAGGGAGAAAGGGGGTGTCAGTTATCTGATTTTTTTTCATGCCAGGGATATGTACTGCTAGTACATGCAATTTTCTCTCTAATGCCCAAAGCAATTAAGGTCAGGATTGTAGAATGGGTCCCCCTTTCCGATTGATGTTAGCTACCACAGTTTTGTTGTTGTTGCATTAGAATGGTCATGTTTGTTTGATCTTTAACAAGTGATTTCAGAGCTTAGTAAGCTGCTTTGAGTTCTAGGCAATTTATAGGTGAAGTTTTCTTGATCTGACCAAATTGCCCCTAGTTCTCTTCCCATTCACGTGTCCCCGCAACCCAGGGTCAATTATTAGATAACCATCTGTTGTTGGGATGTTAACTGTGCTTTACCGTTCCATTCCTGTAAATTCTGCCCACCATCTCATATCCTTCAATGCCTCCAGACTCAAAGTCAGAGAGGTTTCGTAATTCTTCATTTTTGCCAGGGCTATATATGGTTGTCCTCCTGTAAGGCTTTGGAGCTGGAAATACTGCTTGACTCCACTAGACTTGCCTATCAGACAGATAGGTTTCTCCCGTCAAAATAGAGGGAAAATATTAACTAATTGCAACAGGTTGTTTCTACGCGGGAAAATGAAGTGATACACCATATATACAACATATACAAAGTTTAGAAAAAAATAGTAAGGGGAAAGGGCTTAAATAATGTAAAAAAAGTAAGGGGGTGGTTTATTTACTTTAATAAACAAATAACTGTTGAATATGAATCTTGGTAAGTTTGTTGATAAGAATGTCCTCATGAAATGACGAAAGTTTGATTAACCCTCTCTACTTTTACGTAAGGAATTTGACATTGAAAGGGATAGGACCACAAACCTCTAAAACAGCCCTGCAATTTTCATTAAAATTAAAATCGATGATAGATAATTCATATACCACATGACATATAATGAATGTTTCCCGCTTTTAATAAAAACAACATATCACGGACCGAGGCACCAAAGTCATCAAGTGACGTCATTTTGACGTTATTGACAGAATATGGTAAAAAATGCTCGAAAATGTGGCTTTCGCGGAGAATTTGGACGTGGCCACAAACATAAAATTTTCATTACAAGAAGATATCATTGTTATCTTTCATTTGTCATTTTTTATGTTTGTCGATGCATGTGGCCAATGCTAATTTTAAAGAAACATGTAGGTTTTGCAGCAATTTGAGAGAAAATGAAAGATTTTGGGGTTTTCACAGGGCTCATAGTTGTTGATGCATGTATTATTTACAAAAACTAAACACATAATGTAGTAAAGAAGTTAACAAAGTATCAAGTCACAAAAAAATATTCAATTAACTCAAATGTTAAGAAACAGGGCCAATTTAGGGGTTTCGTGGCATTACCCCTTTCTACGTATTCTTCCTGTGTCGTTACTGTAACAAAAGTTCAGGGGCTAATTCGATCCCTCAGACCCTTTCAATGTTTATAAAACTTGGTATGTATGTTGATTAGAATGTCCTCATTAAATGACGTCAGTTTAATTAACACGATTCTGCTATTACGTTACGAATTAGAATTTAAAACTTTCAACTAAAACCCCCTATATGAATTGTAACGAATGTCCAGAGGCTAATGTCGACCCCTCAGACGCTTTCAATGTTTGTTAAACTTAGTATTAATGTTCGTTAGAATGTCCTCATGAAATGACGTATGTTAAACCAACGAATTTCTGCTATTACGTAAGGAATTTTAATTTAAAACGTTCTACTTTAACCCCCAATAGTATCACTGTAACGAATGTTCAGGGGCTAAGTTCAACCCCTCAGACCTTTTCAATGTTGATGAAACATGCTATTTATGTTGATTAGAATGTCCTCATGAAATGACGTAAGTTTTATTAACGCCTCTCTACTATTACGTAACGAATTTGGCTTTTTGAGTTTCTACGTAAACCTCCTATAGTTTTACTGTCACGAATATTCAGGGCTAAGTTCAAACCACCAGACCCATTCAATGTTGGTGAAACTTGGTATGGATGTTGATTTCAATGTCCTCATGAAATGACGTAAGTTTTATTAACACATTTGTACTATTATGTAACTTATTTGACGTTAAAAGTTTCCATTTAAACCTCCTATAGTATCACTTTAACGAATGTTCAGACGCTAAGTTCGACCCCTCAGACCTTTTCAATGTTGATGATACTTGGTATGTACATTTTGTATGTTGAAAAGAATGTCCTCATGAAATGACGTAAGTTTTGTTAACGACTCTCTACTAATACGTACAGAATTTGACTTTTTTGAGTTTCTACGTAAACCTCCTTTAGTAGCACTGTAACGAATGTTCAGAAGCTAACTTCGACCCCTCAGACCTATTGATGAAACTTGGTATACATTTGTATATGTTGATTAGAATGTCCTTATGACGTAAGTTTAATTAACGTGTTTCTGCTATTACGTAAAGAATTAGAATTTAAAACTTTCTACATAAACCCCCTATATAAACTGAAACGAATGTTCAGGGCTAAGGTCGACCCCTCAGACCTTTTCAATGTTGATGAAACTTGCTACTATGTATGCTGATTAGAATGTCCTCAGGAAATGACGTAAGTTTTATTAAGCGTCTCTTCTATTACAAAACGAATTTGACGTATTGAAGTAAACCTCCTTTGGTATCACTGTAACGAATGTTCAGACGCAAAGTTCAACCCCTCAGACCCTTTCAATGTTAAAGAAACTTGGTATGTACAATAGAATGTCCTCAAAAAATGACGTTAGTTTAATTATCGAGCTATTACAAAGATTAATTGCGCGTCTCTTCTATTTTATAAGGAATTTTACGTTAAAAGTTTCTTAGTAAACCTCTTAGAGTATCATTGTAACGAATGTTCAGAGGCTAAGTTCGACCCCTCAGACCCTTTCAATGTTGATGAAACTTGGTATGTATGTTGATTAGAACGTCCTCATGAAATGACGAAAGTTTTATTAACGCGCTTCTGCTTTTACTTCAAAAATTAGAATTTAAAACTTTCTACTTAAACCCCTATAATCCTTTTCGATGTTAATGAAACTTGGTATATATGTTGAATAGAATGTCCTCATGATATAACCTAAGTTTAATTTACGCATTTCTGCAATTACGTAAGGAATTCGAATTTAAAACTTTCTACTTATACCCATTATAGTACCACAACATACAGTTGCTAAGTTCGACCCCTCAGACCTTTTTTCAATATTGATGAAACTTGGAATGTATATTGATTAGAATCTCCTCATGAAACGACGTAAGTTTCATTAACGCGTTTCTCCAATTACGTAAGGAACTTTCTACTTTAAAACTTTCCCCTATAGTATCATAAGGAATGTTCAGGGGCTAAGTTCGACCCCTCAGACCTTTTCAATGTTGTTCTTCAATTACGTAAGGAGTTTAAAACTTTCTACTTAAACCTACTATAGTATCACTGTAACGAATGTTCAGAGGCTAAGTTCGACCCCTCAGACCATTTAAATGTTCATGAAACTTGGTATGTATATTGATTAGAATGTCCTCATGAAATGACGTAAGTTTGCTTAAAGCATTTCTGCTTTTACGTAAGGAATTAGAATTTAAAACTTTCTACTTAAACCCCTATAGTACCACTGTAACGAATGTTCAAGTTCAACACCTCAGATCTTTTCAATGTTGATGGAACTTGGTATGTATATTGATTAGAATGTCCTCATAAAATGACCAAAGTTTGATAAAGCGTGTCATCTATTACACAAGGAATTTCACGTTAAAAGTTTCTAAGCAAACCTCCTATAGTATCACTTTAACGAATGTTCAGAGGCTAAGTTCGACCCCTCAGACGTTTTCAATGTTGATGAAACTTGGTATGTATGTTGATTTGAATGTCCTCATGAAATGACGTAAGTTTAATTAACGCGTTTCTGCTATTACTTTAAAAATTAGAATTTAAAACTTTCTACTTAAACCTCCTATTGTATCACTTTAACGAATGTTCAGGGGCTAAGTTCGACCCCTCAGATCTTTAAATAGAATGTCCTCATGAAATTACCAAAGTTTCATTACGCGTCTCTTCTATTATGTAAGGAATTTCACGTTAAAATTTTCTAAATAAACCTCCTTTAGTATCACTGTAACGAATGTTCAGACGCAATGTTCGACACCTCAGACATTTTTAATGTTGACGAAACTTGGCATGTATGTTGAATAGAATGTCCTCATGAAATGACTAAAGTTTTATGACGCGTCTCTCCTATTTTGTAAGGAATTTCACGTTAAAAGTTTCTAAGTAAACCTCCTATAGTTTCACTGTAACGGATGTTCAGTCGCAATGTTCGACCACTCAGACGCTTTCAATGTTGATAAAACTTGGTATGAATGTTGATTAGAATGTCCTCATGAAATGATTAAGTTTTATTAACGTGTCTTTATCATTACGTAAGGGAATTCGACGTTAAAAACTTCTACGTAAACCTAAAGTATCACTGTAACGAATTTTCAGGGGCAAAGTTCGACCCTCAGACCCTTTCAATGTTGATACATCTTGGTATGTATGTTGATTAGAATGTCCTCATGAAATGACGTAAGTTTTATTAACGCGTCTCTAGTATTACGTAACGAATTTGACGTTAAAAGTTTCTACGTAAACCACCTATAGTATCATTGTAACGCCCCCGACGTTAAAAGTTTCTCAGTAAACCTCCTATAGTATTACACTAACGGATGTCCTGGGGCTAAGTTCGACCCCTCAGACCCTTTCAATGTTGATACAACTTAGTATGTATGTTTATTAGAATGTCCTCATGAAATGGCGTTAACGTTATTAACGGGTCTCTACTATTACGTAACGAATTTGACGTTAAAAGTTTCTACGTAAACCTCCTATAGTATCATTGTAACGAATGTCCAGGGACTAAGTTCGACCCCGACGTTAAAAGTTTCTAAGTAAAACTGCTATAGTATGACAGTGACGAATGTTAAGGGGCAGAGTTCGACCACTCAGATCCTTTCAATGTTGATGAGACTTGGTATATATGTTGACTAGAATGTCTTCTTGAAATGATGTAAGTTTTATCAACGCGTTTCTACTGTTACGTAACAAATTTGAATTTAAAACTTTCTACGTAAACCCCCTATAGTATCACCGTAACGAATGTTCAGGGGCTAAGTTCGACCCCTCAGACCCTTTCAATGTTAATGAAATTTGGTAAATATGTTGATTTAAATGTCTTCATGAAATGATTAAGTTTTATTAACGCATTTTTACTATAACGTAACGAATTTGACGTTAAATGTTTCTACGTAAACCTCCTATAGTATTACTGTCACGTATGTTCAGGGGCTAAGTTCGAGCCCTCAAACCCTTTCAATATTATTGATACTTGGTATGTATGTAAATAAGCATGTCCTCATCAAATGACGTAAGGTCTATTAACGCATCTCTACTATTACGTAATGAATTTGACGTTAAATGTTTCTAAGTTAACCTCCTATAGTATCACTCTTACGAATGTTCAGGGGCTAAGTCGACCCCTCAGACCGTTTCAATGTTGATGAAACTTAGTATGTATGTTGATTGGAATGTCCGCATGAAATGACGTAAGTTTTATTAACGCGTCTCTACTATTCCGTAAAGAATTTGAAGTTGAACTTTCTTAGTAAACCTCCTATAGTATTACTGTAACGAAAGTTCAGGGGCTAAGTTCGACCCCCCAGACCCTTTCAAAGTTAATGAAACTTGGTATATATGTTGATTAGAATGTCCTCATGAAATGACGTGAGTTCTATTAACGCGTCTCTTCTTTTACATCAGGAATTCGATGTTAAAATGTCTATGTAAATCTCATATAGTATCACTGTAACGAATGTTCAGGGGCTAAGGTCGACCCCTCAGACCCTTTCAATGTTTAAACTTTTAAGTTCAATAGCATCATTTTTAAAAAACCTGATAAATTTACAGCATGTACCAGACATGCACGTTTCGGGTACTAAACCTTCGTCAGTGATCCTCAGTCTAAACAATGTAATATGGCCAAAAAGTATGAAAATTATTATGTCCAAAAATGTACCAAAAGACGTAGCAGAACTGGTGGGATATGATGCCACAGGACCCACGTTTTAGAAATTTCAAGAAATTTTGTAACAGAAAATTTCAAATGCGTTAAAAAGACAGACGATCAACCGAAGTTGATCGAACTTGGCTACATGTGCCCTCGGGGACTCTTGGTCCACCAGCAGTTACACTCACCAAGTACTTCAAATGTTAAACGTCTTTAAGTTCAATAGCATCATTTAAAACCTGATAAATTTACAGCATAGACCAGACATGCACGTTTCGGGTACTAATGTTGATGAAACTTAATATGTATGTTGATTAGAATGTCCGCATGAAATGACGTAAGTTTTATTAACGCGTTTCTACTATTACGCAAAGAATTTGACGTTAAATATTTCTACGTAAACTTCCTATAGTATTACTGTCACGTATGTTCAGGGGCTAAGTTCGAGCCCTCAAACCCTTTCAATATTATTTATACTTGGTATGTATGTAAATAAGCATGTCCTCATCAAATGACGTAAGTTTTATTAGCGCGTCTCCTTTATGACGTGAAAAATTCGACATTAAATTTTCTAAGTAAACCTCCTATAGTATTACTGTAACGAATGTTCAGGGGCTAAGTTCGACTCCTCAGACCTTTTCAATGTTGATAAAACTTGCTATGTATGTTAATTAGACTGTCCTAATAAAAATATGTAAGTTTTTTTTAACGCGTCTGTACTATTATGTAACGAATTTGACGTTAAAAGGTTCTAAGTTAACCTCCTATAGTATCACTGTAACAATTGTTCAGGGGCTAAGATCGACACCTCATACCCTTTCAATGTTGATGAAACTTGGTATGTATGTTGATTATAATGTCCTCATGAAATGATGTAAGTTTTATTAACTCGTCTTTACTATTACGTAACGAATTTGACGTTAAAACTTTATACGTAAACCTCCTATACTATAAGTTTAAGGAGTGTTCAGGATCTAATTTCGACCCCTTATACCTTTTCACTGTTGATTGAACTTGGTAAGTATGTTGATTAGTATATCGTCATGAAATGACGGAAGTTTTATCAACGCGTCTATTACGTAAAGAATTTGACGTTAAATGTTTCTACGTAAACCTCCTATAGCATCACTGTACTGAATGTTCAGAGGCTGAGTTCGAACTCTCAGACCCTTTCAATGTTGATGAAACTTGGTTTGTGTTTCGATTAGAATGTTATCATGAAAAAACGCAAGTTCTATTAACGCGTCTGTACTATTACATAACGAATTTGACGTTAAAATTTTCTACGTAAACCCCCTATAGTATCACTGTTACGAATGTTCAGGGGCTAAGGTTGACCCCTCAGATCCTTTCAATGTTGATGAATCTTGGTATGTATGTTGAATAGAGTGTCCGCATGAAATGACGTAAGTTTTATTAACGCGTCTCTACTATTCCATAAAGAATTCGACGTTAAAACTTTCTAAGAAAACCTCCTATAGTATTACTGTAACGAATGTTCAGGAGCTAAGTTCGACCAATCAGACCCTTTCAGTGTTAATGAAACTTGGCATGTAGGTTAATTAGAATGTCCTCATGAAATGACGTGAGTTTTATCAACGCGTGTCTTCTTTTACATAAGGAATTCGACGTTAAATTTTCTATGTAAATCTCATATAGTATCACTGTAACGAATGTTTAGGGGCAAAGTTCGACCCCCTCATACCCTTTCAATGTTGATAAAACTTGGTAACGTATGTTCAGGAGCTAAGTACGACCATTCATACCCTAAGTTTTATTAACGCGTCTCTACTATTACGTAACAAATTCGACGTTAAAACTTTCAAAGTAAACTTCCTGTAGTATCAGTATAACGAATGTTCAGAGGCTGAGTTCGACCATTCAGACCTTTTCAATCTTCACAAAACTTGCTGTGTATGTTGATTAAAATATTCTCATCAACAGATGTAAGTTTTATTAACGCGTTTGTACTATTACGTTACGAATTTGACGTTAGAACTTTCTACGTAAACAAGTTGTAGTATCACTGTAACGAATGTTCAGGGGCTAAGTTCGACCCCTCAAACCCTTTCAATATTATTGAAACTTGGTATGTATGTTGATAACAATGTCCTCATTAAATGACGGAAGGTTTATTAACGCGTCTCTACTATTACGTAACGAATTCGACGTTAAATGTTACCAAGTAAGCCTCCTATAGTATCACTGAAACGAATGTTCAGGGGCTAAGTTCGACCCCTCAGACCCTTTCAATGTTCATGCAACTTGGTATGTATGTTGATCTAATATCCTGATGAAATTATGAAAGATTGATTAACGCATCTCTACTATTTCGCACCGAATTTGACGTAAAAAGTTTCTACGTAAACCTCCTATAGTATCACTGTCACGAATGTTCAGGGGCTAAGTTCGACTCCTCAGACCATTTCAATGTTGATAAAACTTATTATACATGTTGATTAGAATGTCGTCATAAAATGACGTAAGTTTTATCAACACGTCTCTACTATTACGTAAAGAATTTGACGTTAAATGTTTCTACGTAAACCTCCTATAGTATCACTGTAACGAATGTTCAGGAGCTAAGTTCGACTCCTCAGACCATGTCAATGTTGATAAAACTTTTTATGTATGTTGACTAGAATGTCGTCATAAAATGATGTAAGTTTTATCAACACGTCTCTACTATTACGTGAAGAATTTGACGTTAAATGTTTCTACGTAAACCTCCTATAGTATCACTGTAACGAATGTTCAGGAGCTAAGTTCGAACCCTCAGACCCTTTCAATGTTGATGAAACTTGGTATGTATGTTGATTAGAATGTTGTCATGAAACAACGCAAGTTTTATTGACGCGTCTATACTATTACGTGACGAATTTTACGTAAAAAGTTTCTACGTAAACCTCCTATAGTATCACTATTACAAATGTTCAGAGGCTAACGTTGACACCTCAGATCCTCTCAATGTTAATGAAACTTGGTATGTATGTTGATTAGAATGTCCGCATGAAATGACGTAAGTTTCATTAATGCATCTCTACTACTACGTAAAGAATTTGACGTTAAATGTTTCTACGTAAACCTCCTATAGTATTACTTTCACGAATGATCAGGGGCTAAGTTCAACTCCTCAGACCCTTTCAATGTTAATTACACTAGGTATGTATCTTTATTAGAATGTCGTCTAAATGACGTAAGTTTTATCAACGCGTCTTAACAATTTCGTAAAGAAATTGTTAAATGTTTCTACGTAAACCTCCTATTGTATCACTGTTGCGAATGTTCAGGAGCTAAGTTCGACCCCTCAGACCCTTTCAATGTTCATCAAACTTGGTATGTATGTTGATTAGAATGTTCTAATGAAATGACGTAAGTTTTATTACGCGACTATAGTATTAGGTAACGAATTTGACGTTCAGCATTTCTACGTAAACCTCCTATAGTATTACTGTCATGAATGTTCAGGGGCTAAGTTCAATACCTCAGTCCCTTTCAATGTTGATGAAACTTGGTATGTATGTTGATTAGAATGTTCTAATGAAATGACGTAATTTCATTAACGCGTCTATGCTATGACGTAAGGAATTTGACGTTAAACTTTTTTACGTAAACCTCCTATAGTATTACTGTTATGAATGTTCAGGGGCTAAGTTCAACACCTCAACCCCTTTCAATGTTAATGAAACTTTGTTTGTATTTCAATTTTAACGTCCTCATAAAATGACGATAGCTTTATTAACGCGTCTGTACTATTACGTAACGAATTCGACGAATCCTATAGTATCACTGTAACGAATATTCTGAGGCTGAGTTCTACCCCTCAGACCTATTCAATGTTGATAAAACTTGGTATGTATGTTGATTAGAATGTCTTCATAAAAAGATGTAAGTTTTATCAACTATTACGTAACAAATTTGACGTTAAAAGTTTCTACGTAAACCTCTTGCAGTATCACGGTAACGAATGTTCAGGGGATAAGTTCGACCCCTCAGACCCTTTAAATGTTGATGAAACTTGGTATGTATGTTGATTAGAATGTTTTAATGAAATGTCGTAAGTTTTATCAACGCGTCTTCACAATTACGTTACGAATTCCACTTTAAAAGTTTCTACGTAAAACTCCTACTGTATCACTGTAACGAATGTTCAGGAGCTAAGTTCGACCCCTCAGACCCTTTTAATGTTGATAAAACTTGGTATGTATATTTATTAGAATGTTGTTATAAAATGACGTAAGTTTTATTACGCGTCTCTACTATTACGAAACGAATTTGAGGTTAAAAGATTCTAAGTAAACAACCTGAAGTATCACTAACGAATGTTCAGGGTCTAAGTTCGACCCCTTAGATCCTTTCAATGTTATTGAAACTTGGTATGTATGTTATTAAAAATGTCCTCATGAAATGACGTAGGGTTTATTAACGCGTTTTCCAAGTAAACCTCCTATAGTATTACTTTAACGAGTGTTCAGGGGCTAAGTTCGACCCCTCAGACCCTCCTATAGTATACGAAATTGACGTAAAACATTTCTACGTAAACCTCCTACAGTATTACTGTCATGAATGTTCAGGGGCTAAGTTCAACACCTCAGTCCCTTTCAATGTTAATGAAACTTTGTATGTATTTTGATTTGAATGTCTTCATGAAATGACGTAATTTTTATTAACGCGTCTCTACTATTACGTAACGAATTTAACGTTAAAAGATTCTAAGTAAACAACCTGAAGTATCACTGCAACGAATGTTCAGGGTCTAAGTTCGACCCCTTTGATCCTTTCAATGTTATTGAAACTTGGTATGTATGTTATTGAAATGTCCTCATGAAATGACGTAGGGTTTATTAACGCGTCTCTGCTATTACGTAACGTTAAAGTTTTCTAAATAAATCTCCTATAGTATCACTGTAACGAGTGTTCAGAGGCTGAGTTATACCCCTCAGACTCTTTCAATGTTGATAAAACTTGGTATGTTTGTTGATTAGAATGTCCTCATAAAAAGATTGAAGTTTTATTGACGCGTTTGTACTATTACGTAACGAATTTGACGTTAAAAGTTTCTACGTAAGTCTCTTGTAGTATCACTGTAACGAATGTTCAGGGGATAAGTTCGACCCCTCAGACCCTTTAAATGTTGATGAAACTTGGTATGTATGTTGATTAGAATGTTCTGATAAAATGACGTAAGTTTTATCAACGCGTCTTCACAATTACGTAACGAATTTGACGTTAAAACTTTCTACGTAAACCTCCTATTGTATTACTGTAACAGATGTTCAGGAGCTAAGTTCGACTCTTAAGACCATTTCAATGTTGATGGAACTTGGTATGTGTGTTGATAAGGTTGTCTTCATGAAATGACGTTGTATTAGAAGTTTTATTAAGGTAACGCTAAAGTCAAAATGGACGCCTGGCAGCTCAAGTAATAAAAATGTGTATATTTTTTTTCTCTTTGTGCCTATTACTTTCAAACTTTGCATGTAACTACATATAAGTACACACTATACATATACAGTGTAATGACCTCTCTGTGACCAGCCCATGTTTTAACCAATACTCCATATAATTTATGAAAATTATTGTTTTCCTACCCAATTTTTCAAACAGTTCAGCTGTTATATACTTGAAAACTAAAAATTGAAACTTTGGCAACAGAAAAATATGTTTTGATACTAGTGCATGCGGGATTTGAAATTGCGCGCCACTTTCGTACAGTTCTGAATGGAGGCCGTTTGTATGTCACTTTGTCGAGATGGAGGTCGCCATATTTGATTTGGTGAGTAGCCAATTTCATCTCAATTTAATGCATGATCTAATGGGTGACAGCCAATATTTCTGAAAGTATTCATGTAAGAGACCCATATATTTTTAAAAACATGTGGTACCTGTTTATTTCTAGCCATTTGAATGTATTATTTCAACTGTATAATTTCGGTCTTCCCTCTTCGATCAAAATGAAAGTACGTCAAATTCCTGCGCGAATTTTTACGTTTGAGAAACTTATATGAATGTTGATAAAACAGTCTCTTACTTTCGTAGACATAATATAAATTACTATACTATTCTACAAAAGCACATAGGAGAGATTATACATAAAGGTTTGTCGTCATTATATCGAACTACTTTTCGTTGGAAGTATTTCCCCTCATTGCGTTCGAAGGTCTGCAGTTGGCACAAAAGAGAAAATAAACAATCGAGAGAAAATATGCTTTGTTCAGACGTAAGACAGGTACTGTAAACAATATTAGGTGGATATAAGAATTTATTGACGCACGTCTGAAAGAGATCGGACAAGATTTTGCCATTCTAAAACTTAAATTCACTCGATCAATTTGGCCTAAAGGTTATGACGTCACATGGTGAAAACATCGACAGAAATTTCTATTTTTTTAAAATATTAATACAAAAATATACCGAAATATATCCAATATTTGCAACTGACATAAGATGCAACAACAATTATTTTGAAATAATTGACATTTCTGTCAAGTTTTTGTCAAAGTGTTGTATGGAAGCCAAAAATGGTCATTCACGCATGTGTATGGTATTTTAGATGTAAATAGTGTTTACAACAACATTGATACCTCATACTCAGATATTTTGTATCTGAACAGTACTTCCATTTGCTCTTGGATCTTTGGTATACTCTTTCACAAAGAAACAATTGTTTTCTGCTTAATAATTGTATAAGTGTTAAAAGACAGCAAGTGTGAACAGCAGTATGTCAATTCGTACCATTATCTTCTTTTCCTGCAATTTCCTACAATGCCTACTAACAAATGGTTTCAATATTTCGCCAGTATTTTACATGTTATTTCTTATTGGTATAGTTCATGTTTGTGTGAAGGCTTCAATTCCTGCCTGTATGCGATATATCGCTTTAATGCAAGCCGATTGTGATCTCAACAGTGATTGGGAAGGACAGAGACCATGCGCATAGACTATGATAGTCCCATTTATAGATGGCAAATATTGATTCCGAGTACTTTCTTATATTAAGAAATGGCTCATTAAAATGGTAAAAAAAAAGAATGGAAAATGGCCCATTCATAATATTTCATAACATGTATTAACAGTTGCACACACAATCTACTGATAAGAAATATTGTGTGTGACGGGCAAAAACTTTAAGCTATATTAAGTCGAGACCTGTTTTCCTTTGCATTTTTGGTGTAATTTTCAGAGATGTTGAAAACTTTTAAGGCATGCCAGTCATTTTGAAAATGATGCCAGTCCGAACAACGTACATGTGTATTTTGTAGCAAAGCTTTAAACTTTTTGCCAGTCTGAATGTAATTTTGCCGGTGAAATCCTTCGGACTGGTACTTTTCAGCATCACTGAATTATTTTGCAATTTACTTAAAATTACATTCTACTCTTTTGCTGCTAAATTTTATGTCTTAAATGATTTACCATGCGAAATGACTTTTTGCAAATTTGTCAGCAAGCGAATAGACATGTGTATGTTAATTCTTTGTCACTTCAGCGTTTGAATGAATCTATTCTATACCGATGACATAGGCAAGCATGTGATTTATAAAGATTTTCTACAATGTTGAAGCAGGGAAAATCTATATTTCTTCATACGTTAAGCATAACAAAGTCAAAAACAATGTTTTACTCAAAATTACAAAGATTACTCCTCATGAGGTAACCCATTTTAGGAATGCAAATTCATATAAATGCTTAAGTTTATATCTAATTTTGCTTGACATCATTTTGATTTTGATGTCTTTTCTCTTTCCCTCAACAAAAGTTTCATTTACATGTATCATGAATTTAGCATTAGTTCTTTGATTTCACTATCAATGTATCATTGGTTTTTTGTCACCCAGACGATGTTTGAATATCCCTTCAAATTTCTTGTATGATTATTTTATTATCATAGCAAAGTGACCTGACAAGGTCGAGTTTATTTTCACCTGGTTATCAAAAGATTTAAAAAATAAGCCGTTCAAAATTACAGATAATAAGTATTAACTTAATTACTATAATAGATCTACCCTGATATAGGGCTGTCACGATTCAACGCGGTTCTTGATTCACCGCGGTTCTCGATTCACCGCCTGGTTCTCGATTCACCGCTGTTCTTACTGTTCGTTTTGGGCATTTAGCTTTATCTTTAAAAATTCAACATGGCGATGCTGAACGCCGAGTCGTCAAAGATAACTTCTGAGTTTTGTACTTTGTTTCTAGTCAATACAATATATTCTCAAATCATTCAAGTTATGAATGATCTTAATTTGTTTTTTAAATAAGATATCTGACGAATTACAGAAATGCCTCCATATCTACATTAAAAATGTTGTATCGTGATATGAATCGTATCGTGAGTAAATATCGTGATACATATCATATCGTGAGCTTAGCGTATCGTGACAGCCCTACCCTAAAATTTTTGTCGACTCGTCTCAGTCGCTTGATTCAAGAAGTTCCACCCGGTCATGCCACAAAATGCATGATTTCTGAAGATGACTAGATTAGATTGTTTAGTTTAATTTGTTTCATATAATTAATGGTCATAACAATTAATGAATTAGCCGCTTGTCTGTCTACAAAGTCATTGAAAATGCGCTTTGAGTCATGAAAAAGTAATGGAATTTTGGTATAGAATTTCCGTATGAACCTTGGAATCGAGCAAAATTATCAAACAGTATGGAATCTTTGAGGAATTGTTACACCTCTATACAGTATACCACATGAATTCAACTACCAGGAACAATTCATCAAATACTTCTGTTCACACTTGCTGCCTTTTTACAGTAAAGTCCAAAAAAAAAAACAACTTTAATTGTGCATAAAATTTTGACACACCATATAATTCATTGACTCCAATATATTACTTTTTATACCACTAGCCTAAAGACAGATATTTGCGTTGCTAAATTTTCAGTAGCTCCGGGCATTTGGCTACACCAGATTTTTTTTAATTATATGATGTAACAGGGTATGATTGCCATCAAATTCAATGAATATGACATCACTTCATAATTTGTATATTTTTTTGCATACATCATATTTATGCCGAAAATATGAAAATGTCTCAAAATTTTTATGATGAAAACCAAATTGAATAAATCTGTTTGAAGAAATATTTTGAATTGCATTTTGAATACAAATTTGCTTTATCTTTTTTAGGAATTCAATATGTTCTACGTGGAGTGGAAAGAACTGTGAACCAAAAAGGCCTTTCAATATATTTGGTATCAAAAGGAAATATTCAAATGTACAACTGCTACATACAGTCTAAGATTGACATGGATACCTGCAAACATTATGTGGTTCAAGGAGATGTGGTGTGTATCTTACAGTATTATAATTGAAATCTTGTATTAAGACTTTCAACAACTTTTTGATACATTTGGAACAATTTTTAAAATTCAATTAACAAATGTGAAAGTTAGAATGTTAGAAAAAATCCTTACAACAGCATTTTACAGACAATTTATTCATTAATACATGATATACAGTATTAGAAAGTTCTTAATACGACTTCAGACTGGTAATATGGTCTTACAATATATACATTGTTTTGATTTTGGTTTCAATTCCTGTCTGGAGCCAATAAATATTATATATTCTAAAATATGCTGTCATTTAAAGCAGAGTTGCCTTGCTCTTATTATTAATTATTACAACTTCAAAATGATTTATAAGTTTTGTGTAATTTTGCAATAAAGGCAATCATTCATGAACTTCATGAAGATAAAAATATTCATACATTCAATATAAAGCAGTCAATACCCACTGATAAATTGATGATGAATTTATAACAATTCGACAGTGGGCTTACATATCGTCATATTTATATATAAATGCATATATATGTTTAATACTTTTGTTATTAGGGACTTATGATATTTTTCCGTTTTCAGTTGATTCCTGTACAGTATTCCTGTGTATTTCTGAAGATGAATGAACAGCTATGGTTGTTGAATGGACTTCTCTCGAATACCTAACGTACATTCAGTATGTGATTTATTCACATAAATTACATTATAAGTGATTAGAAGTTTAAAACTTTAAAATTTTTCCCCTTATACTTCAGAAAGAAGTGGTGATATAGAAATAAAATTCTAACATGACTTGAGATTTTCTCCATTTATGTACCATAGAACTCGCCTGATGTAAAATCTCCAACAAACTTCCAGTTCGCTAAGCTCCACCCATGCACGTGCGCGTGCTATAGAGCCTGCGGAGAACAATATAAGAATAGAAATAACAACTAGATAGCTGTGATTTGTTGTCCAGTAATTCCATGAGTCGTATGAACCAATCAAATTTTCACCTCGCTGCGAGGTGATAATTAGATTGGTTCATGCAACGAGGGGAATTACTGGACAACAGACCACGGCTAGCTAGTTGTTATTTCTTAAATATTATACACAAACATTTTCTTAGCAACCTAGCATTTTAGTGAAAGTATTGTTTGTACATGTTGTATGTAGTTTAGATGGAAATAGATTCAGACTCATGCATTTAACTAGGTAAATAGGTAAATGTTGATAAAGTCTATTGTGAAATGATTTTAATAATTGTTACATGTATATATATCTAAAATGAAGGAGATCAATTTGTATATAATATAGCTTGAAATAAAATGTCAAAAAAAAAAAAAAAATAGGAGAAATGAAAATTATTCTTAAAATTTGACATTTGCTTACTAATTTCATCAATGTTTCAGTTATTTTCCTGAGTGATGAAGAATGGTTGCACATTCAGCTTTACTACAGATATTTCCAGATGAAAAATAGAATATGAGTAAGTATAAAGCAAAGTAATCAACAGCTTGTGTCTAAATTGTGATTTGTTTTTTTTTTTGTTTTTGTTTTTTTTATTTGTTTTTTTTTTGGGGGGGGGGGGGGGGGGGTTGATCATGAGTATATACATGTATATACGTACAGTGTGTTTGCATTTTAATGAAAAAATGGAATGTGATAAACAAAAAAAGCTAATCTTTTTTTATTGTTTTTTTTGTACAATGAATGTTTCCTGAAAACAGTAATAGAAAATTCACATTGTCACCATATATACCATATATTACATTTTATATTTGTTTGGAAAAAAAATAAATGTTAAATAAAGTGAGTTTCCTTGAAATAGTACCTTCTTTACAGTACATAATAAAACATTTGTTCAGATTACTGATTCATTTCAACTTGGTGATTTTTATTAAGGACCCCCCCCCCCTTCATCTTCTCTTTTATTTGAATATCATTATTATTCATTTTAGTATATACATGTATACTTTTATGCTAGTCTCCTTATCAATATACATGTACAATGTCAGGTAACTATGATTTAACTGTTGGATCATAAATTCAAATAAATTGTTGTCACTGCAAGGACACCATACTTTTTACAACATGAAAGTAGTCCCCAATATGGCCGACATTTTAAGATTTTTATATCAATAATTTCAGGCCAGATTATAACAATTTGTTTGAATATATTAAAAACTCACATCTAGCTTGCACTAGACCTAACTTTAACCATCAATAATTCTGCATTGTTTAGGTGAAAGCTGTTATCTTAACCTTGCTGAACTGTGTGAAATGGAAGGATCGAAAAAAAATGACATTACACCAAGCCAAGACTCTGTGGAGAGAAGTTGATACCATGAATGTATGCAGCTTTTCATGACAATCAATTTGATGTATAACATTGTATATGTATCTTGAAAATAAGCGAAAAAATCTGATTAAATCTGTAAGTCCAAATTTGTGTTTAGCGTTACCTTAACGCGTCTCTACTATTACGTAACGAGTATGACGTTGAAAGATTCTACGTAAACAACATATAGTATCACTTTAACGAATGTTCAGGGGCTAAGTTCGACTTCTCAGACACTTTCAATGTTATTGAAACTTGGTATGTATGTTGATTAGAATGTTCTTATGAAATGAAGTAAGTTTTATCAACGCGTCTTAACAATTACGTAACGAATTTGACGTTAAAATGTCTACGTAAACCTCCTATTGTATCACTTTAACGAATGTTCAGGGGCTACGATCGACCTCTCAGACGCTTTCAATGTTGATGAAACTTGGTATGTATGTTGATCTAATATCCTGATGAAATAATGTAAGTTTTATTAACGCATCTCTACTTTTACGTACAATATAGATGACAATATGAAATTTTAGAGAGAGCTAGGTAAACAGAATTATCTGGATTTAGTTAACAGGACAGTAGGTTTCAACTCCGGAAGATACTTGCCCAAGCCTAAGTCCAGCTGTTTATAATATTTGATTCAAGTTAAGGTTCAACTCTGGAGGACAAATGTCCAGTATTAGATTAATTGTCAAACTGTTAACAATATTTGATTCAAATTAAGGTTTAACTATGGAGGACAAATGTCCAGTATTTAATTAATTGTCCAACTGTTTACAATATTTGATAAAAGTTCAGTTTCAACGCCATGGGACAAATGTCCAGTCATAAGTTATTTGTCAAACTGTTTATAATATTTATTTCAAGTTTAGTTTCAACTCCGTAGGACAAATGTCCAGTCATAAGTTATTTATCAAACTGTTTAAAATTTTTGATTCAAGTTAGATTTCAACTCTAGAGGACAGATGTCCAGTCCGGTGTTATTTGTCCAACTGTTTACAATATTTTATTCAAGTTAGGGTTCAACTACTTGGGAAAAATTTCTAGTTCTGAGTTATTTGTCCGACTGTTTTTCAATATCTTATTCAAGTTTGGGATCTACACCGGAGGAAAAATGTTATACGTCTTCAAATTCAATAGCATCATTTTAGAACAGATAAATTTACAGCATGGACCAGACATTCACGTTTCGTTACTTAACCCTCGTTAGTGATCCAGTCCTGACTTATTTGTCCAACTGTTTATGATATTTGATTCAAGTTAGGGTTCAACTCCATGGGACAAATGTCCAGTCTTAAGTTATTTGTCCAACTGTTTATAATATTTGATTCAAGTTGAAGTTCAACTCTGTAGGACAAATATCCAGTCCTAAGTCATTTGTCTAAATGTTTACAATATTTGATTCAAGTAAGGGTTCAACTTCGGAGGACAAATATCCAGATTTGAATTAATTGTCTTACTGTTTAAATTTGAAACAAGTTGAGGTTCATCTCCGTAGGAAAAAGTCCAGTCCTAAGTTTTTTGTCCAACTGTTTACAATATTTGATTCAAGTTAGGGTTCAACTCCATGGGATGACAAATGTCCAGTTCTAAGTTTTTTGTCCAACTGTTTACAATATTTGATTAAAGTTAGGGTTCAACTCCGTGGGATGACAAATGATCAGTCCTAAGTTTTTTGTCCAACTGTTTACAATATTTGATTCAAGTTTGGGTTCAATTCCGTGGGATGACAAATGATCAGTCCTAAGTTTTTTGTCTAACTCTTTACAATATTTGATTCAA
Source organism: Pinctada fucata (assembly GCA_028142955.1). NCBI lineage: Eukaryota > Metazoa > Mollusca > Bivalvia > Pterioida > Pteriidae > Pinctada > Pinctada fucata. The sequence continues at coordinate 26,444,086 of AP027110.1, read as the reverse complement.
TTTAGGGTTCAACTCCGTGGGATGACAAATGTCCAGTCCTAATTTTTTGTCCAACTCTTTACAATATCTGATTCAAGTTGAAGTTCACTCCGTAGGATACATGTTCAGTGCTAAGTTAATTGTCCAACTGTTTATCATATTCATTTCAAGTTTAGTTTTTACTCTATTTTATTCAAGGTAGGGTTAACTCACATGGAAGTTCCTTCGCCCTAAATGTCACACGTGAAATTTATACTCTCTGTCCGCCCCCTCATCGTAATATGTTTGTTGCATGATCAGCGCGAAAAACAAAAGCCCAAGGGGGCACAACGCTCACCCGATACCCATGCACGCTCTAATTGACATACTGACATTGAATACTGATAGTGCCAGTACCCGGATTTTAGCCCACAACCTTTCTGAAAAGATTTTTGCCGGATGCAGAGAAGTTTTTTCTTTTCAGACAACCTTTAAAAGTACAAACAAGAAAACAATAGTCACATTTCAAAACAATAACTTTTTTTTTTTGATTTGAAAAGACGGATAAAGTGGCCCAAAGTCATATGCCCAGCCAGTATAGTTCAATTATGCAACATCAAAAATAAAATTATTTTGTAGAGTTCAACATTAATTTGCAGCAGAAAAAGAATAAAACAATTAATTGATTTCATAAATTAAGTTTATTTAAAATTGAACACCAACCTTTCTTTATTGATAGCTAGCATGCCAAAAATTTTTCTTATCCATTTTATATTATTTATCTTTTATTATAAAGTTTATCATTTTCTTGTTTAGTCTATTATCTTTATTATTCGTTAGAGTGACTGTCGCACCTACACGTTCTCTCAAGACGTTCTTACTACGTCCTTGAAGTCCTTAAAACTTTTCATGAACATAGTGATAACGTGGCATTTTTCATTTGGAAGGCCATTCCGAATAATAATTGACGACTCCAATACGTCTGCAACACGACCTTTAGCGTTCGTATCACGTTAGCAGTGATACCTTCCCGTCTTTGATACGTTAGTCAAGTTCCCACTACCACCCGCTCCAACATTAAACTACGACGAAAGCGTCTGTGTTACGACAGTACTGCGTTTATTCTACGTTCTCGAAGTCTTTTTTGCCTTCAAGCTATGATTATGACACGTTCAGGGGATAAATTGTTTGAACGCGGTCTCTTTTTTATTTACTATTTTGGAGCCCTTAAATGGAGAACGTGGTAAGGACGGCAGAGACGTGACGATCTCCTTATGTTTATATGTAAAAGTTTTAGCAGTCTGTACTATGACCCTACTACGTTCGCAACGCGTTTCTAATACGTCAATGAAGTTCTCAATACGTTAGCAAGTAGTCCGTAATATGTTCTGTCATCAGCGCGTCCTCATTACGATTGTTTTGAATAGTTAAAAAGGGTCATGGTGGCTCGGCGAACGAGCACGTTCGTCGGTGTCCTTACTAGAACCTCATTACGTATCAGTGAGTTCTAACTATGTTCCCCGCGTCCTTACTGCGTTCACGACACGTTTCGTACAATTTTGGTGGTCGTAGTACGAACACTATGCCAGAGCGCATAGGGCTTTAGTACAAAATGAAATTTTTGTAAGAAAGAGAACCCCTACCTTGTCACTAGGTAATTTAATTTACCTAGTTGCTACCACTCGTTTTCCAATGCCCTCCTCCACCACCTGCTTCTTGTCAAGTGTCCTCCAGTAGTCTGTTGTTGTCCAGTGCCTTCCATCCATCGGTCAAAGTCTCTATGAAAAAGAATCAAGCATGTAAGCAATATTTTATACCTTTCTCTAAATCCCTACTTTGATAATTTCTTTAAAATCTTAAATTTCTTTTATAGATTTTATTGATTTTATATCATTTATCTTTTAATATTAAGTTAATAATTTTTATGTTTAGTCTTTTATCTTTTTCTTTGTTTCAAGTGTATGTCACACCTACAAGTTCTCTCAAGACGTTCTTACTACGTCCTTGAAATCCTTGAAATTTTTCATGAACGTAGTGAGAACGTGGCATTTTTCATTTGGAAGGGCTTTCCGAAAGAATAATTGACGACTCCAATACGTCTGCAACACGACCTTTAGCGTCCGTAACAAGTTAGCAGTGAGTCCTTCCCGTCTTTGATAAGTTTAGTCAAGTTCCCACTACGACCCATTTACGAAGAAGGCGTCTGTGTAACGACAATATTGCGTTTTTTCTACGTTCTTGAAGTCCTTTTGGCGTTCATGCTACGATTGTGACACGTTCAAGGGATAAATTGTATGGACGAGGACTTTTTTGTTTACTATTTTGGAGCTCTAAAACGGAGAACTTGGTAAGGACGGCAGAGACGTGACGATCTCCATATGATTATATGTAAAAGTTTTAACAGTCCGTACTACGACCGTACTACGTTCGCGACACGTTTCTAATGCGTCAATGAAGTTTTTCAATACTTTCGCAAGTAGTCCTTAACACGATCTGTCATCAGCGCTTCCTCACTACGACTGTTTTGAACAGTCCAAGACGGTCGTGGTGGCTCGGCGAACGAGCACGTTCGTCGGCGTCCTTACTACAATCTCAATACGTATCAGAGTATTTGCGCTCATGCTTCGATTATGACACGTTCAAGGGATAATTTGTTAAAGTTTAAGCAGTCCGTACAACGACCCTACTAAGTTTCTAATACGTAAATGACTTGTAGTCCTTAGCACGTTATATCATCAGCGCGGCCTCGCTATGACTGTTTTGAACAGTTAAAAACGGTCGTGGTGGCTCGGCGAACGGACACGTTCGTCGGCGTCCTTACTACAATATCAGTATCAGCGAGTTCTGTCTACGTTCCCTGCGTCCTTTCTACGTTAACACAGTTTTGGCAGTCGTAGTACGAACGTCATGCTAGAACGCGTAGGTGTGACAGGGACTTTAGTACAAAATGATTTTTTGTAAGCGAGAGAACTCTCATTTTGTCACTACCTGAACGGGTCATGCCAGAACGCGTAGGTGTGACAGGGGCTTAAGTACAAAATGAATTTTTTGTAAGGGAGAGAACTCTTACCTTGTCACCACCTGCTTGTGGTCCAATGTCCCCCAGTTGTCTGTTGTTTAGTGCCTTCCATCCGTTGGTCAAAGTCCCTATAATAAAGACTCAAGCATGTAAGCAATACTTTATACCTTTCTCTAAATCACTACTTTGATAATTTCCTTAAAATCTTTTTTAATTTATTTCATATCATTATCTTTTATTATTAAGTTTATCATCGTTATATATTTTAATCATGATTAGTGCTAAATGAAAATGTTTTGTAAGGGAGATAACTCTTATCTTATCAGAAGGTAATACGATTTAGCTAATGGCTGCCACTCCTTCATCGTTCTCTAATGCCCTCTTCCACTAGCTGGTTGTTGCTAACTGTTCTTGTCCAATGTCTTCCATCTGTCATTATGAAAAGACTACAGCAAGTAAGGAATTCCTGATGTAATTTTTCTCTACATTCTTACTTTAAAAAGCCGCTTTAAATTTGAAGTTTCTTTAAGAGTTCTTATACATTTGATATTATTTATATTTTATTATAAAGTTTATCATTCTTATGTTTAGTCTATTATCTTTAGGCCATTTCTTGTTTTTATTCTGTTTTGCGTCCTTTTGAAATCGAGAAAGATACCAGCCAGCCAGGGAGAAAAACAAACGAGCATTCAAAACAATGTTGCAATTTCATATAATGTGACTATGTGAAATCCTACATAAAATTTTTTTCATTTGATTACTGACGGATTTTATTCAACAAATGAATGATAAATAATGCAATGTCTTGAATTATAGCGGTACTTATAAATTTTTACATGAAATACAAAAACTGAACAATTTCTCTTTAATATTGTGTAGAAAATACATTTAATTTCCAAAAGATTTAATGTTTTTAATTTTGTTTTGTTTTATGACCTTTGGCTCAAAACCTACCAGCACAAGGACGCAAAACAGAAAATAACAAAGAAATGGCCTTGTTATTAGTTTAAAGTCTCTGTCACACCTACAAGTTCTCTCAAGACGTTCTTAATACGTCCTTGAAGTCCTTAAATTTTTTCATGAACGTAGTGACTACGTAGCATTTTTCATTTGGAAAGGCTTTCCCAAAGAATAATTGACGACTTCAATACCTCTGTATCACGACCTTAGCGTAAGTAACACGTTAGCAGTGATTCCTTCCCATCTTTGATACCTTTAGTCCAGTTCCCACGACGACCCGACCCAAGTTCACATTACGAAGAAGGCGTTTATGCTACGACAGTACTGCGTTTATTCTACGTTCTCGAAGTCCTTTTTGCGTTCATGCTAAAATTATGTCACGGTTAAGGGATAAATTGTTTGGACGAGGTATGTTATTTTTTTTTCGAGCCCTAAAACCGAGAACGTGGTAAGGAAGGCAAAAACGTGACGATCTCCATATGATCACAATGTATATCTAAAAGTTTTAGCAGTCCGTACTACGACCCTACTACGTTCGCAACACGTTTCTTATACGTCGATAAAGTTCTCAATACATTCGCAAGTAGTCCTTAACACGATCTGTCATCACCGCGTCCTCACTACGACTGTTTTGAACAGTTCAAAAAGGTCGTGGTGGCTCCGCGAACGGGCACGTTCGTCGGCGTCCTTGCTACAATCTCAATACCTATTAGCGAGTTCTAACTACGTTCCCCGTGTCCTTTCTACGTTCGTGCCACGTTTCGTACAATTTTGGTGGTCGTGGTAGGAACGCCATGTTAGAACGCGTAGGTGTGACAGGGGCTTTAGTACTAATTGAAATTTTTGTAAGGAAGTGAACTGTCATCTTTTCACTATGCAATAAAATTTAGTTAATGGCTGCCTCTCCTTGATCGTTCTCCAATGCCCTCTTCTACGAATGCCTCCCATCTGTCATTATTAAAAAGACTACAGCAAGAAAGGAATTCTCGATGTAATTTTTCTCTACATCCTTAATTTGAAAATCTCTTTAAATTTGAAGTTTCGTTTGGAGTTTTTATTCATTTTATATCAGTTATCTTTTATTATAAAGTTTATCATTTTTATGTTTAGTCTATTATCTTTATTATTAGTTTAATCTCTGTTACACCTACATGTTCTCTCAAGACGTTCTTACTACGTCTTTTAAGTCCTTAAATTTTTTCATGAACGTAGTGAGAACGTGGCATTTTTCATTTGGAAGGGCTTTCCGAAAGAATAATCGACAACTCCAATACGTCTGTAACACGACCTTTAGCGTTCGTAACACGTTCGCAGTGAGTCCTTCCTGTCTTTGATACCCTTAGTCCAGATCCCACGCCGACCCGCTCCAAGTTCATACTACGACAAAGGCGTCTGTGTTACGACAGTACTGCGTTTATTCTACGTTCTCCAAGTCCTTTTTGCGTTCATGCTAAACTTATGACACATTCAAGGGATATATTGTTTGGACGAGGACTGTTTTTTTTATATTTTTTTTCGAGCCCTAAAACCAAGAACGTGGCAAGGACGACAGAAACGTGAAGATATCCACATGATTTTATGTAAAAATTTTAGCAGTCCGTAATACGACCCTACTATGTTCGCAACACGTTTCTTATCCGTCAATGAAATTCTCAATACGTTCGCAAACAGTCCTTAACATGTTCTGTCATTAGTGCGTCCTCACTACGACTATATTTTACAGTTCAAAACGGTCGTAGTGGCTAAGCGAACGGGCACGTTCGTCGACGTCCTTACTACAGTCTCAATACGTATCAGCGAGTTCTAACTACGTTCCCCGCGTCTTTACTACGTTCACGCCACGTTTTTGGTGGTCGTAGTAAATAAAGGCTCAAGCGTGTAAGTAATATTTTATACCTTTCTGTAAATACCTACTTTGATAATTATCTTAAAATCTTAAATTTCTTTAAATTTTTTTTATTTATTTTATAAAATTTATCTTTTATTATTAAGTTTATTATCGCTATCTCTTTTTATCATCATTAGTACAAAATGAAAACGATTTTTCAGGGAGAGAACTCTTATCTTGTCATTAGGTAATAAGATTTAGCTAATGGCTGCCTCTCCTTGATCGTTCTCCAATGCCCTCTTCCACCGACTGGTTGTTGCTAACTGTTCTTGTCCAATGCCTCCCATCTGTCATTATGAAAAAGACTACAGCAAGTAAAGAATTCTTGATATTATTTTTCTCTATATCCTTACTTCGAAAATCTCTTTTAAATTTGAAGTCTATTTTAGAGGTTTTATTCATTTTATATTATTTATCTTTTAATATAAAGTTTATCATTTTTATGTTTAGTCTATTATCTTCATTAATAGTTTCAAGTCTCTGTCACACCTACACCTTCTCTCAAGAAGTCATTACTACGTCTTTGAAGTCCTTAAAACTTTTCATGAACGTAGCGAGAACGTGGCATTTTTTATTTGGAAGGGCTTTCCGAAAGAATAATTGACGACTCCAATACGTCTGCCACACGACCTTTAGCGTCCGTAACACTCTAGCAGTGAATCCTTCCCGTCTTTGATACCCTAAGTCAAGTTCCCACTAAGACCCACCATAAGTTCACACTACGACGAAGGCGTCTGTGCTACGACCGTAAAGCGTTTATTCACGTTCTCGAAGTCTTTTTTGCGTTCATGCTACGATTATGACACTTTCAAGGGATCAATTGTTTGGACGAGATCTTTTTTTCCTTACCTTTTTTTCGAGCTCTAAACCGAGAACATGGTAAGGACGGCAGAGACGTGACGATCTCCGTATCATTATAAGAAAAAAATTTAGCAGTCCGTACTACGACCCTACTACGTTCGCAACGATTTTCTAATACGTCAACGAAGTTCTCAATACCTTCACAAGTAGTCCTTAACACGTTCTGTCATCAGCGCGTCCTCACTACGGCTGTTTTGAACAGTTCAAATCGGTCGTGGCGGCTCGGCGAACAGGAATATTCGTCGTCGTCCTTACTCAATACGTATCAGCGAGTTCTAACTACGTTCTCCGCGTCCTTACTACGTTCATGCCACGTTTCGTACAATGTTGGTGGTCGTAAGTTCGAACGCCATGCAAGAACGCGTAGATGTGACAGGGGCTCTAGTACAAAATGAAATTTAGGTAAGGGAAGTAACTCTTACTTTTTCACTAGGTAATGTAATTTACCTAGTTGCTACCACTCGTTGTCCAATGCCCTCCTCCACCACCTGCTGGTTGTCCAATGTCCTCCAGTAGTCTGTTGTTCTCCAGTGCCATCCATCCATTGATCAAAGTCCCTTTGAAAAAGACTCAAGCATGTAAGCAATACTTTATACCTTTCTCCAAATCCCTACTTTGATATTTTCTTAAAAATCTTAAATTTCTTTTATAGATTTTATTAATTTTATATCATTTATCTTTTATTATTAAGTTTATTATCGTTATCTCTTTTAATCATAATTAGTACAAAATGAAAATATTTTGTAAGGCAGAGAACTCTTATCTTGTCACTAGGTAATAAGATTTAGCTAATGGCTGCCTCTCCTTGATCGTTCTCCAATGCCCTCTTCCACAGCTGGTTGTTGCTAAGTGTTCTTGCCCAATGCCTTCCATCTGTCATTATGAAATAGACTACAGCAAGTAAGGAATTTTTGATGAAATTTTTCTCTACATCCTTACTTTGAAAATCTCTTTTTAATTTAAAGTTTGTTTTAGAGTTTTTATTCATCTTATATTATCTATCTTTTATTATAAGGTTTATCATTTTTATGTTTAGTCTATTACCTTTATTATTAGTTTAAAGTCTCTGTCACATCTACACGTTCTCTCAAGACGCTCTTACTACGTCCATGAAGTCCAAAAAAATTTTCATGAACGTAGCGAGAACGTGGTATTTTTCATTTGGAAGGACATACCGAAAGAATAATTGACGACTCCAATACGTCTGCAATACGACCTTTAGAGTCCGTACCACTTAAGCAGAGAGTCCTGCCAGTCTTTGATACGTTTAGTGTTAGTGAAGTTCCCACTAAGACCCGCCCTAAGATTAAACTACGACGAAGACGTCTGTGTTACGACAGAACTGCGTTTATTCTTCGTTCTTAAAGCATGCCACGATTATGGCACGTTCAAGATATTAATTGTTTGGACGAGTTCTTTTTTTTTTTTTTACTTTTTCGAGCCCTAAAACCGAGAACGGGATAAAGACGGCAGAAACGTGACGATCTCTAGATGATTATACGTAGAAGTTTTAGCAGTCCGTGCTACGACCCTTCTACGTTCGCGACGCGTTTCGAATGAGTCAATGAAGTTCTCAATACGTTCGCAAGTAGTCCTTAACACGTTCTGTCATCTGGGCGTCCTCACTAAGACTGTTTTGAACAGTTCAAAACGGTCGTGGTAGCTCGGTTCGGCGAAAGGGCACGTTCGTCGGCGTCCTTACTACAATCTCAATAGGTATCAGCGAGTTCTAACAACGTTCACGCCACGTTTCGTACAATTTTTATGGTCGTAGTACGAATGTCATGCAAGAACGCGTAGGTGTGACAGGGGCTTTAGTACAAAATGAAATTTATGTAAGGGAGAGAACTCGTACCTTGTCACTAGGTAATTTAATTTACCTAGTTGCTACCAATCGTTGTCCAATGCCTGCTTGTTGTCCAATGTCCTCCAGTAGTCTGTTGTTGTCCAGTGCCTTCCATCCGTTGGTTAAAATCCCTATGAAAAAGACTCAAACATGTAAGCAATACTTTATACCTTTCTCTAAATCACTACTTTGATAATTTCTTTAAATTCATAAAATTTCTTTCATAGATTTTATTTATTTTTTATCATTTATCTTTTATTACTTTGTTAATTATCGTTATCTCTTTTTATCATCATTAGTACAAAATGAAAATGTTTTGTAAGGGAGAGAACTCTTATCTTAGCAAGTAAGGAATTCTTAATGTATTTTTTTTCTACATCCTTACTTTGAAAATCTTTTTTAAATTTGAAGTCACTTTTAGAGTTTTTATTTATTTTATATTATTTATCTTTTATTATAGAGTTTATCATTTTCAGTTTAGTCTATTGTCTTTATTACTAATTAAAGTCTCTGTCACACATACACGTTCTCTCAAGACGTTCTTATTACGTCCTCGATGTCCTTAAAATTTTCAATGAACGTAGTGAGAACGTGGCATTTTTCATTTGGAAGGGCTTTCCGAATAATAATCGACGACTCCGATACGTCTGCACCTCTATCTTTAGCGTCCGTAACACGTTAGCAGTGAGTCCTTCCCGTCTTCGATACGTTTAGTCAATTTCCCACTACCATCCGTCCAAAGTTCAAACTACGATGAAGGCGTCTGTGTTATGACAGTACTGCGTTTATTCTACGTTCTCGAAGTCCCTATTGTATTCATGCTACGATTATGGCACATTCAAGGGATAAATTGCTTGGACGATGTCTTTCTTCTATACTTTTTTCGTGCTCTAAAACTAAGAACTTGGTAAGGACGGCAGAGACGTGACGATCTCCATATGATTATATGTAAAAGTTTAAGCATTCCTTACTACGACCCTACTACGTTCGCGAAACGTTTCTAATACGTCAATGAAGTTCTCAATACGTTCGCAAGTACTCATTAACACGATCCGTCATTAGCGCGTCCTCACTACGACTGTATTGAACAGTTCAAAACGGTCGTGGTGGATCGGAGAACGGGCACGTTCGTCGGCGTCCTTACTACAACTCAATACGTATCAGCGAGTTCTAACTACGTTCCCCGCGTCTTTACTACGTTCACGCCACGAACGCGTAGGTGTGACAGGGGCTTTAGTACAAAATGAAATTTTTGTAAGATAAAGAACTCCTACCTTTTCACTAGGTAATTAAATTTACCTAGTTGCTACCATTCGTTGTCCAATGTCCTCCAGTAGTCTGTTGTTGTCCAGTGCTATCCATCCATTGGTCAAAGTCCCTTTGAAAAAGACTCAAGCATGTAAGCAATACATTATACATTTCTCTTAATCCCTTCTTTGATAATTTCTTTAAAATTTTAAATTTCTTTTATAGATATTATTTATTTTATATCATTTATCTTTTATAATTAAGTTTATTATCTTTATCACTTTTATCATGATTAAAGCAAAATGAAAATGTTTTGCAAGGGAGTGAACTCTTACCTTTTCATTAGGTAATTTAATTTACCTAGTTGCTACCACTCGTTGTCAAATGCCTTCCTCCACAACCTGCTTGCAGTCCAATGTCCTCCAGTTGTCTGTTGTTGTCCAGTGCCTTCCATCCATTGGACAAAGGCTCTGTGAAAAAGACACAAGTATGTAAGCAATACTTTATACCTTTCTCTAAATCCCTACTTTGATAATTTCTTTAAAATCTTTTAAAAATTTCTTTTATCGATATTCTGTATTTTATATCATTAAGCATCTGTAACACGTTAGCAGTGAGACCTTCCCGTCTTTGATACGTTTAGTCAAGTTTCCACTACCACCCACCCAAAGTTCACACTACGACGAAGGTGTCTGTGTTACGACAGCACTGCGTTTATTCTACGTTCTCGAAGTCCATTTTGTGTCCATGCTACGATTACCGTATAACGGGTAATTTTGGCGTCGGGTAAATTTCGCGAAAATTACCCTGGAAAGGTGTATCTTTATTTTCGCTGAGTCTAATTTTCGCTAATCTATGAATACCAAAAATTAAAATTTGTACTAGGATTTATTTAATGTAAAATGAAATACGATCATGCATCATTACATATACAACTTCGATCATTTTTCTGCAGTATTTACGTCCATTTTGCGTCAATGCTACGATTATGACAAGTTCAAGATGTTAATTGTTTGGACGAGATCTTTTTTTTTTTTTTTACTTTTTTTCGAGCCCTAAAATCTAGAACGGGGAAGGACGACAGAGACGTGATTATATATAGAAGTTTTAGCAGTCCGTCCTACGACCCTACTACATTCGCGACACGTTTCTAACACGTACATGTATATAAAGTTCTCAATACGTTCGCAAGTAGTCCTTAACACGTTCTGTCATCAGGGCGTCCTAACTACGACTGTTTTGAACAGTTCAAACGGTCGTGGTGGCTCAGCTCGGAGAACGGGCACGTTCGTCGGCGTCCTTACTACAATCTCAATACCTATCAGCGAGTTCTAACTACGTTCTTCGCGTCCTTACTACGTTCACGCCACGCCATGTTTCGTACAATTTTCATGGTCGTAGTACGAATGCCATGCTAGAACGCGTAGGTGTGACAGGTGCTTTAGTACAAAATGAAATTTACGTTAGGGAGAAAACTCTTACCTTGTCACTAGGTAATCCAATTTACCTAGTTGCTACCACTCGTTGTCCAATGCCCTTCTCCATCGCCTGCTTGTTGTCCAATGTCTTCCAGAAGTCTATTGTTGTCTAGTTCCGTCAATCCGTTGGACAAAGTCCCTATGAAAAAGACTCAAGCATGTGAGCAATACTTTTTACCTTTCTCTAAATCCCTACTTTGATAATGTCTTTAAAATCTTAAATTTCTGATATAGATTTTATTTATTTTATATCACTTATCTTTTATTATTAAGTCCCAGAGGGCACTTGTCGGGCAGTCTTTTGCTTCAATTGATAGTACTCAAAAGACCTACAAAGTGGCTCGCTCACTATAAAAAGGCTACGGACACATACTCAACAGGTAATTTAGGTGTCCCTAGAATTAATTTACATGACATTAGAGACCAAACATTTGTAGTAAGTAGAAACCATGAGTTTTGATACAATCATGCAGATGGGTATATTAAAATCAAGCCCTGTAAGATTGAAGTGGTCGATATACTAAAAGAGCAATAATTTTCACTATGCGATTGCTCAGTTTCTAAGTGCGGCACGAAGAACTGTAAAACTTGTAACATCCTAATAACAGACACTTCATTCTCAAGTAATCTCACAAAACAAACATTTAACACGCATAGTTTTGAATACCTAAACTGTACATGTACGACATCTAATGTTGTGCAAGGAATAGAGTGCTCACTTTGTTGATTGATTTATGTGGGTGAAACCAAAGGTCAGCTCCGAAAAAGAATGTCAGGACATCGGTCAAAAATAAACAATAAAGGAAGTCAACTTCTTTACCGACAACTTGACCAGGCCGATCATTCTGTTTTATCTATGTGAGTCAGAATCCTTGAGAAAATATATCACCCAACAAACAATCCCAATTTGAGCACACCTTTCCGTCGCAACAGAGAACAGTTCTGGATAAAAAAAATCTCACTGCAACGCCCTATGGATGCAACGATAATATCAGCAGCATAGGAAACTTAACAAGTCCCGGTTGTCAATTGGTAAATGTGACTAGCTTATTCAACAGACCACAAAGAAGACCTCGAAGTCATGTCATTCGTAAATACAATAGGCCTGAGATACATAGTTTCTCTTTCGATGACATGGCTCCATTTTTGAATGAGCCTCTAGGCCTGCATTATATTCGTACCAAATTATACTCTCTTCCTTTACGGCAGTTACACGAAATTTATAAACATACAAAGGACTTCACATTTACCGATACACGTTCCCAAGAATACAGACTACAGGGAGTCATCTTGGACATTTCTACTTTTCGTTTATTTCAAGCAGTTAGATCAGATAAATCAGAGGAGAAAACAAACCGTCCTTTCATTAAAGTAAGATTTGCTAAACAAAGGTATTGATAAATTGAATCTTGGACAAATTTTGAATCCAGTCCTCCAGTAGTCTGTTGTTGAGATCTTCATTGACGTATTAGAAACGTGTCGCAAACGTAGTAGGGTCGTAGTGCGGACGGTTAAAACTTTTACGTATAATCATGTGGAGATCGTCAAGTCTCCGCCGTCCTTACTACTTTTTATTTAGAGTTTTTATTAATTCTATATTATTTATCTTTTATTATAAAGTTTATCATTTTTATGTTTAGTCTATTACCTTTATTATTAGTTTAAAGTCTCTGTCACACCTCCACGTTCTCTCAAGACGTTCTTACTACGTCCTTGAAGTCCTTAAAATATTTCATGAACGTAGTGAGTTCATACTACGACGAAGGCGTCTGTGTTACGTCAGTAATGCGTTTATTCTACGTTCTGGAAGTCCTTTTTTCGTTCATGCTTCGATGATGACACGTTAACGATCAATTGTTTGGACAAAGTCTTTCTCTAATGTTTTCGAGTCCTAAAACCAAACGTGGTAAGGACGGCAGAGACGTGACGATCTTCATAAGATTATATGTAAAAGTTTTAACAGTCCGTATTATGACCCTTCTACGTTCGCGACACGTTTCTAATATGTCAATGAAGTTCTCAATACGTCCTGTTTTGAACAGTTCAAAACGGTCGTGGTGGCTCGGCGAACGGGAACGTTCGTCGGCATCCTTACTGCAATCTTAATACGTATTAGCGAGTTTTAACTACGTTCCCCGCGTCCTTACTACGTTCACGCTACGTTTCGTATATTTTTGTGGTCGTAGTACGAACACCATGCCAGGGGCTTTAGTACAAAATATTTTTTTTTTATAGGGAGAGAAATCTTACCCTTTCACTGGGTAATTTAATTTACCTAGTTGGTACAACTCGTTGTCCAATGCTCTACTCCAACACCTATTTGTTGTCCATTGTCTTCCAGTAGTCTGTTGTTGTCCAGTGCCTTCCATCCGTTGGTCAAAGTCCCTATGAAAAAGACTCAAGCATGTAAGCAATACTTTATACGTTTCTCTAAAACAAAGGAGGGGATCTCCAACAACACCAGGTTGTAGCACCCACAGCAAAACCCCAAAGCACCCAATGCAAAAACACAAAGCAGACAAACACAGAAAGAGACGCGTAAGGGACAAGGAACGTCAACGCACAACACAGAAACATCAAACACAAAGGACTACACATAAACCAACGAGACCAATGGGCAACCGGTGCCAACTTAGGACGGCCTTCTGCCACAGAAATAGCAGAAGGTATGGTTATCTTGGATTACGAGCGCACAACCCTCCCACTTTTCCGATTATCCAGAGGTCTCGAAGAACGTACAATTGTGGTGTAAAACAATCTCCTCACTGTCAGATGACCACACACAAACAAGACCGCAAACAAAACCGCAGGGGCCCAAGCAACACAGATGAATATGTAAATGGATATAAAAAGAGGGCGTACGTAATACAATCCGTGCTCTGCCGCCGCGAGCTCATGTATGTTATCACCCGAGGAGTCCGACTGACATTCAGAGAGGACAGGTGGTCGGGGCCCTGTCTTCTCTAAAGAGGTTTGGACAGGGCCCGTCATGGAGTCCCGTCGTCACAATCAGTCAGAGTGCAAGTTTTAAGAATGCGCTTGTACAAGACTGTAGATTGGTCAAGTACCAAGCCTAGTGTCCGTCTGGTGACATTAGGATCATATCGACGGTATAAAAGGCGTTTGATGATTCTGACGCATTTTCGATAGTGCTGTTGTCTATCTTTGATCCTTCTTATCTTGTTAATAATGTCACCATAAAATGCAGGTTGTGAAATACCCAAAGTAATATACATGTACTCTGTTGCCTGTATTGGTCCGAATTCAGAAGAAGTTGACAATAATTTTTTGTAAAATTTCCAGAAAGTCTTTACTAGTTTGTGAAAGCGAAAACCTTGTCCTTGGTAATTTGTAAATTCCTACTATGAAAATCCAAAACATCAATACATGCTCTAGCTAAATCCCTTACTTTGGTAACTTCTTTACAATCTTAATTACTTTATAGTTATATATACGTTCGCAAGTAGTCCTTAACATGTTCTGTCATTAGCGCGTCCTCGCTACGGCTGTTTTAACTGTTCAAAACGGTCGTTGTGACTCGGCGAACTGGCACGATCGTCGGCGTCCTTACTACAATCTCAATACGTATCAGCGAGTTCTAAATACAACGTGTCCTTACTACGTTCATGCCACGTTTCTTACATTTTTTGTGGTCGTAGTACGAACGCCATGCCAGAACGCATAGGTGTGAAAGGTGCTTTAGTACAAAATTAGATTTTTGTAAGGGAGAGAACTTTTACCTTGTGACTAGGTAATTTCATTTACCTAGTTGCTACCACTCGTTGTCCAATGCCCTCCTCCACCACTTGCTTGTTTTCCAATGTCCTCCAGTAGTATGTTGTTGTCCATTGCCTTCCATCCGTTGGTCAAAGTTCCTATGAAAATAGAATTGCCCTAAAATTGACAAATTATAACCCCCCCCCCCCCGTGGGACGTTTTTGATAAATGGGAACATTTATTATGCAATGTGAAAACCCTACCATTTATAGTTTGCAACAAATCTGCTTTCAAATCTTAACTTAAACTGCAACATAAGTCCAAGGTCAAGGTCAGGGTCAGAGATCAAGTCATGATACCAAACTGGAGTATTCTTTGTAGTGAATGTTTGTATGAAATATGAAAAACCTACCATTTATAATATTTCAAAATTTCTAATGTTAACGTAAGCCCAATGTCAAAGTCAAGGTCAGAAGGCCAAAAGTCATGATACCAAAATGTAGTAATTTTTATGGTGAATGTGTGTATGAAATATGAAAGGCCTACCATTAATAGTAAAAAAGAAATCTGCTTTCAAATCTTCTTAACCGGACGGACAGACAGACAGACGGACAGACGTACAGACAGACAGACGCACAGACGACAGATGCACAGACAGACGGACGGGGTGATTCCTATATACTCAACTAAACTTCGTTTGCGGGGGGAGGGTATAAAGACTCAAACGTGTAAGCAATACTTTATACCTCTCTCTAAACCCCTACTTTTATAAAAAAAATTTTATTAAAATCTTCAATTTCTTTCATAGATTTTATGTTTATATCATTTATCTTTTATTATTAAGTTTATTATCGTTATCTCTTTTAATCATAATTAGAACAAAATGAAAATGTTTTGTAAGGGAGAGAACTCTTATCTTGTAACTTGGTAATAAGATTAAGCTAATGGCTGTCTCTCCTTGATCGTTCTCCAAAGCCCTCTTTCAACAGCTGGTTGTTGCTAACAGTTCTTTCCAATGTCTTCCATTTGTCATTATGAAAAAGACTACAGCACGTAAGGAATTCTTGATGTAAAAATAAAGAAATTCTCTACATTCTTACTATGAAAATCTCTTAAAAATTTGAAGTATCTTTTAGAGCTTTTATTCATTTTATATTATTTAACTTTTATTATAAAGTTTATCATTTTCTTGTTTAGTCTATTATCTTTATTTTTCGTTAAAGTGACTGTCGCACCTACACGTTCTCTCAAGACTTTCTTACTACGTCCTTGAAGTCCTTAAAACTTTTCATGAACATAGTGATAACGTGGCATTTTTCATTTGGAAGGCCATTCCGAATAATAATTGACGACTCCAATACGTCTGCAACACGACCTTTAGCGTCCGTAACACGTTAGCAGTGATACATTCCCGTCTTTGATAGTTAGTCAAGTTCCCACTACCACCTGCCCCAACATTAAACTAAGACGAAGGCGTCTGTGTTACGACAGTACTGTGTTTATTCTACGTTCTCGAAGTCCTTTATGCGTTCATGCTACGATTATGACACGTTCAGGGGATAAATTGTTTGGACTAGGTCTCTTTTTTACTATTTTGGAGCCCTAAAACGGAGAAGGACGGCAGAGACGTGACGATCTCCTTATGTTTATATGTAAAAGTTTTAGCATTCTGTACTACGACTTTACTACGTTCGCAATGCGTTTCTAATACGTCAACGAAGTTCTCAATACCTTTGCAAGTAGTCCTTAACGCGTTCTGTCATCAGCGCTTCCTCACTACGACTGTTTTGAACAGTTCAAAACGGTCATGGTGGCTCGGCGAACGGGCACGTTCGTCGGCGTCGTTACTACAACCTCAGTACGTATCAGCGAGTTCTAACTACGTTCCCTGCGTCCTTACTGCGTTCACGACACGTTTCGTACAATTTAGGTGGTCGTAGTACGAACGCCATGCAAGAACGCGTAGGTGTGACAGGGGCTTTAGTACAAAACGAAATTTTGGTAAGGGAAGTAACTCTTACCTTTTCACTAGGTAATGTAATTTACTTAGTTGCTACCACTCGTTGTCCGATGCCCTCCTCCACCACCTGCTGGTTGTCCAATGTCCTCCAGTAGTCTGTTGTTCTCCAGTGCCATCCATCCATTGGTCAATGTCCCTTTGAAAAAGACTCAAGCATGTAAGCAATACTTCATACCTTTCTCCAAATCCCTACTTTGATATTTACCTTAAAATCTTAAATTTCTTTTGTAGATTTTATAAATTTCATATCATTGATCTTATTATTATATATTATTAAGTTTATTATCGATATCTCTTTTAATCATAATTAGTACAAAATGAAAATGTTTTGTAAGGGAGAGAACTCTTATCTTGTCACTAGGTAATAAGTTTAGCTAATGGCTGCCACTCTTTCATCGTTCTCCAATGCCCTCTTCCACTAACTGGTTGTTGTTAAGTGTTCTTGTCCAATACATTCTATCTTTCATTATGAAAAAGACAAGCAAGTAAGGAATTCTTTATGTAATTTTTCTCTACATCCTTACATTGAAAATCTCTTTTAAATTTGAAGTTTCTTTAAGAGTTTTTATTCATTTTATATTATTTATTTTTTATTATAATGTTTATCATTTTTATGTTTAGTCTTTTACCTTTATTATTAGTTTAAAGTCTCTGTCACACTTACTACGTCTTTGAAGTCCATAAAATTTTTCATTAACGTTGTAAGAACGTGGTATTTTTCATTTGGAAAGACTTTCCGAAAGAATAATTGACGACTCCAATACGTCTGTAATACGACCTTTAGAGTCCGTAGCACTTAAACAGAGAGTCTTTCCCGTCTTTGATAAATTTAGTGAAGTTCCCACTAAGACCCGTCCTAAGATCAAACTACGACGAAGACGTCTGTGTTACGACAGTACTGCGTTTATTCTACGTTCTTGAAGTCATATTTGCGTTCGTGCTTCGATTATGGCACGATCAAGGGAAATTTTGTTTGGAAGAGGTCTTTTTCTATTTTTAGCTCACATGAGCGAAGCTCAAGTGAGCTATTGTCACAACGCGCCGTCCGTCGTCCGTCCGTCCGTCGTCCGTCCGTCCGTCGTCCGTCGTCATCGTCCGTCGTCGTCGTCGTCGTCTGTCCGTCCGTCCGTCCGTCGGGCGTAAACTTTAAATATTTTCGACATCTCCTCTGCAACCGCTGCACAGAATTTTATGAAACTTCACAGGAAGCAAGCACTCAATGACCTCTACCAAGTTTGTGTTTTTCGAGCCGATCGGAAATCCAAGATGGCCGCCACAGGTTCTGATGGCTGACACATTTTCGACTTCTCCTCTGAAACCGCTGCACAGAATTTCATGAAACTTCACAGGAAGCAAGCACTCAATGCCCTCTACCAAGTTTGTGTTTTTTGAGCCGATCTGAAATCCAAGATGGCCGCCACAGGCCCTAACTTGCTGACACATTTTCGACTTTTCCTCTGAAACCGTTCCACAGAATTTGATGAAACGACAGGTAGCAAGTACTCAATGCCCTCTACCAAGTTTGTGTTTTTCGAGCCGATCGGAAATCCAAGATGGCCGCCACAGGCTCTGATTGGCTGACACATTTTCGACTTCCCCTCTGACACCACTTCACGGAATATCTCGAAACTTCACAGGAAGCAAGAACTCAATGCCCTCTACCAAGTTTGTGTTTTTCGAGCTGATCGGAAATCCAAGATGGCCGCACAAGCTCTGATTGGCTGACACATTTTCGACTCCTCTTCTAAAACCACTACACAGAATTTCATTTAACTTCACAGGAAACAAGCATTGAATGTCCTCTACCATTTTGTGTTTTTTGAGCCGATCTGAAATCCAAGATGGCCACCACAGGCTCTGAATGGCTGACACATTTTCGACTTCTCCTCTAAAACCACTGCACAGAATTTCATGAAACTACTAGTATACAGGAAGCAAGTACTCAATGCCCTCTACCAAGTTTGTGTTTTTCGAGCCGATCGGAAATCCAAGTAGCCGCCACAGACTCTGATTGGCTGACAGATTTTGGATTTCTCCTCTGAAACCGTTACACAGAATTTCCGGAAACTTCACAGGAAGCAAATACTTAATGCCCTCTACCAAATTTGTGTTTTTCGAGCTAAAGGGCAATCCAAGATGGCTGCCAAAAGCTCTGATTGGCTTATACATTTTCGACTGCTCCTCTGAAACCGGTGCACAGAATCTCTCGAAACTTCACAGGATGCAAGAACTCAATGCCCTCTACCAAATTTGTGTTTTTCGAACCGATTGGAAATCCAAGATGGCTGCCTAAGGCTCTGATTAGCTGACACATTTTTCGACTTCTCCTCTGAAACCGCTGCACAGAATATCTGGAAACTTCACAGGAAGCAAGAACTCATTGCCCTCTCTCTACCAAATTTGTGTTTTTTCGAGCCGATCGGAAATCCAAAATGGCCGCCACATGCCCTGATTGGCTGACACATTTTCGACTTCTCTTCTGAAACCGCTGCATAGAATTTCACGAAACTTCACAGGAAGCAAGTACTCATTGCCCTCTAACAAGTTTAATTTTTTTGGAGCCGATCGGAAATCCAAGATGGCAGCTACAGGCTCTGATTTGCTGACACATTTTCGACTTCTCCTCTGAAACCGCTTCACAGAATTTCTTGAAACTTCACAGGAAGCAAGTACTCATTGCCCTCTTAGTCTACCAAGTTTGTGTTTTTCGAGCCGATCGGAACCCAAGATGTCCTCCATAGGCTCTAATTGGATGACACATTTTTGACTTATCCTCTTAAACTACTGCACAGAATGTCACCAAACTTTACAGGAAGTAAGTACACATTGTCCTTCCCAAAGCTTCACTAAAAGTGATTTTCTTCAGTTCTTATACTGACTTTGATTAAAAACATCCATACATTCTCCTCAGGTGAGCGATGTGGCCCCCTTGGGCCTCTTGTTTTTTTTTCGAGCCCTAAAACCGAGAACGTGGTAAGGTCGGCAGAATATGACGATATTCATATGATTATATGCCAAAGTTTTAGCAGTACGTACTACGATTCTACTATCTTCGCGACACGTTTCTAACACTTCAATGAAGTTCTCAATACGTTCGCAAGTAGTCCTTAACACGATCTGTCATCATCGCGTCCTCACTACGACTGTTCTTTACAGTTCAAAACGGTCGTGGTGGCTCGGCGAACGGGCACGTTCGTCTGCGTCCTTACTACAATCTCAATACGTATCAGCTAGTTCTAACTACTTTCCCCGCGTACTTACTATGTTCACGCCACGTTTCGTACAATTTTGGTGGTCGTAGTACGAACGCCATGCCAGAACGCGTAGGTGTGACAGGGGCTTTAGTACAAAATAAAATTTTTGTAAGGGAAAGAACTCTTACCTTTTCACTAGGTAATTTAATTTACCTAGTTGCTACCACTCGTTGTCCAATGTCCTCCAGTAGTCTGATGTTGTCCAGTGCCTTCCATTCATTAATAAAAGTCCCTTTGAAAAAGATTCAAGCATGTAAACAATACTTTATACCTTTCTCTAATCACTACTTTGATAATGTCTTTAAAATCTTAAATTTCATTTATAGTTTTTATTTATTTTATATCAATTATCTTTTGTTACTAAGTTTGTTATCGACATTTCTTTTTATCATGACTAGTACAAACTGAAAATGTTTTGTAAGGGAGAGAACTCTTATCTTGTCACAAGGTATTGAGATTTAGCTAATGGCTGCCACTCCTTGATAGTTCTCCAATGTCCTCTTTCCACAAGCGGGTTGTTGCTAACTGTTCTTGTCCAATGCCTTCCATCTGTCATTATGATAAAGACTACAGCAAGTAATGAATTCTTGATTTAATTTTTCTCTACATCCTCACTTTGAAAATCTCTTTTTAATTTGAAGTCTAGTTTTATTCATTTTATATTATTTATCTTTTATTATAATGTCTTTCATTTTTATGTTTATCAATTACCTTTATTATTAGTTTAAAGTCTCTGTCACACAACCACGTTCTCTCAAGACGTTCTTACTACGTCCTTGAAGTCCTTAAAATTTTTCATGCACGTAGTGAGAGTGTGGCATTTTTTATTGGGATGGGCTTTCCGAAAGAAAATTTGACGACTCCAATACGTCTGCAATACGACATTTAGCGTCCGTAACACGTAAGCAGTGAGTGCATCCCGTCTTTGATACGTTTAGTCAAGTTCCCACTACGACCAGCACCAAGTTCAAACTACGACGAAGGCGTCTGTGTTACGACAGTTCTGCGTTTATTCTAAATCCTCGAAGTCCTTTTTGCGTTCATGCTACTATTATGACACGTTCATGAGATAATTTGTTTGGACGAGGTCTTTTTCTATTTTGTTTTTTTAGCCCTAAAACCGAGAACGTGGTAAGGACGGCAGAGACGTGACGAACTCCATATGATTATATGTAAAAGTTTTAGCATTCCGTACTACGACCCTACTACGTTCGCGACACGTTTCTAATACGTCAATGAAGTTCTCAATACGTTCGCAAGTAGTCATTAACACGATCTGTCATCAGCGCGTCCTCACTACGACTGTTTTGAACAGTTCAAAACGGTCATGGTGGATCGGAGAACGGGCACGTTCGTCGGCGTCCTTACTACAATCTCAATACGTACAGATAAGGAATAGTTAATCTTAACAACTCTCACGTTAGTCCTCATTCATTATTTATATGTATTCTTAGTTCACGATTTTTATCGTTTAATTAACCTTAGTTATTGATTTGCTCACGATATTACCAAATAGTCCTTATTTATTTGTATGAATACTGATTGAAAAACGTACAATGGTTAGCGCTTATCTCATTCACGTTTGTATTCAATTTTTCTTATTCATAGCGATAGTATCAAATTATCTGTATTCATTGTATCGTGATAAATAAGTAGCGCTAATTATCCATTCTATCATGAGCGTACGCGGAAAAAAATTCTATCGTGAGCGTATGCAGAATTAACCGTTAGCGTATGCATAATAAACATTACTATGGAGAATAACGTGAATGAATTAATATTACGACTCATAACTTGCAAAAAGAATAAATCTTACTCAGAATCCGAATTTTGTTTATAATCTTATGAAATTTTTACATTTTTATCGGGTTTATCGGATATTTTTTTTATTTGCATTTTTTTATTATACGTATTATAAGTATTATACGTACTTTATATTAATCTGAATTCATACAACGATAATATACACGTAATACACATGTATTTCTCTACCAAAGTGGTCTGACCGGGCGGAGATAATTCAATCAAGCAAATTAGACCAGTCGATAAAAAAAAAATAAGTTTACAAACTGTTACATAGAGTATGAAATGCCTGTATAATTATAAGACCTGTAATTTTGACATCTTGTATCACCTGCCTATAATGAACTCTTCCGATGACCAGGTAAAACTATGCTTCGCCCTGCCACAACAATACCTGTGTTATTTCAACAATTACCTGTCATGTGACACGAGCTGTTTATCGTGTGTATCCTACGTGCCAAATCGCCTTATTTTATTTTTAATGCAGAAAATAGTTTAAAATTTAGTTTAAAAAATAGTTTAATTTTACTTTATTCTAATATGGTACAACAAGCTGCTGTAAATACTTAGGGAATTTTCTTTCTCGGCGCTTTCCCTTTTCTCTAATTCTTTATATTGATGGTTTTGAATAATTTAATTTTCACATGTTTAATTCAGTAATTTTGTCTTCCGTTTATGTTAATATACATTTCTTTTTTATTTTAATGCAAGATGTAATCAAAGTGACATGGTGGACAATCTCGCAATGCAGAACTTTCGATTTTTCTCTAATTTCGTGTACTATTATAATAGATTATTTAGTTAATTTCTTCCTCCCGACATTTGTTCATGTTGAGAGATGGACTGACTTTAATCTTTTATCTTTTGATTTAAATGACCCCTTGTCATCATTGTATTTTTTTCAAAGTCTTTTTAACTCCATACACTACAGAGTACCCCGCCCTTTCTCCCACCATCACCGCTATACCCCGTGAGAATAGTGAGATAGACACGTTAATAATGGAAATAATACATCAGACACAGAATGTATTTGTACAAAAGGAAATGCATGTATCTCCGCTTCTTTCAGATCATGAAATCCCTCATAATTCACAATTATTTATCACCATGGCCCGTCTCTGGATCCACAAGCTTTTCAGTTTTAACAGCCAAAGAAATTGTAAGAGTGTTGAATCATGATTGCTCAATTTTCTTCCGTAATACCTGGAAAAAAAATCGAGAACATCCCATTTACAGTTTCCTTTTAGTTAGGGCCTTGGCTTCTAAAAAAACCCATCCTTCCCCTCCTTCGACAAATATGTACATATAGATCCGCCTGTATTACGGAATACCTTAACAACATTTTGATTTTTTTCACTATTTAATCGTATGGGGCCAAAAAGGCAGGATACCGCACCTTCTCCTTTCAATTCATGAAAATAATGGTGAGAAAAAGTGTTTATACAAACTCAGGATCATTAGTCGCTTCGCATTTTTTTATATATATGTATATACTAGTATTTACACAACTAGCCCAAAAAATCAGACTCAGATAAAGAGTTGTTATTTTCTGTGATTTAATAAATGTTACTTTCTTGGTGTCTTTCAATGGCCTCATAGAAATCTCAAATTGAGCGATATATACATCTTCTACATGTACGCATGAAAACCTTTCATTATTTGTCACCAAGATAATCTTTCGTTCTAACATCACAAGATCAAACAAACGTGTTCAACAATGGTCTTAGAAATCATAAATTTCGCACAATTATCCGAGGCTGACTTCAGACAACCTCCTCCCACAAGTTCTCCTACCCCCCCCCCCCCCCCCCCCCCCCCGATTCGGCGCTTCGCGCCTTGACCATAGTCTTCCCGGGGAATATACCCTCCTCAGTCAAGAAACGACAACAATTCAGTCTACTGTGAATTAATCAAATTTAAATAATTAAATATGCATTTATGCCTGATTTATTTCAAACATACATGTATTTTTTTTAATTCTCTTTCATCGTTTTTTGTGATGTGTGTATAACTTCACGATTTTTTTAAAATATATATATATATTTTCTAATTTGACAACGTATAGACTTACAATATACATATACTACCCTCAGTGGCTGATCGATTTAATTTAATTACACAGCGAGAGCTTTGACACTAGACGAAGTATAAATTCATTTCCAGAAGAATTATTTCACATTTTTATTTTAAAAAATCATTTACTTCCCTTATTTAAACTAAAATGGACTGATTTGTTGAGAAATCCCCAAATCATGTATTTGAGGATGATGAAAGAACGTTTTCAAAGAAAAAAATCCAATGTAAAGCAAAAATTTCTGTAGCCCCCATTCCGATCCCCTTTCCGATCTGGGGCTCGGATTGGGTTCCATATTTTTTCTTCATGAATTAGCTGCATCTTTTCAGAATTTGCGACACCTCCTTGCACCTTTGTATTTTTGTTGGTTTCAATATAGAATTTCTTACATGTATTTGTTTATCTTTCTTTTGTTCAGGTATTCCTTCGTTGGGGGGGGGGGGGGGGAACCGGGCACTTTGACATAAACAGAAAACAGGATCATATTCAAGTGAAGATGAAAGGGGACCTATAGTTCTCTCTTACGCCGTCATGTACAATTTTTCTTTTCTATTTAGATTCTGTTTACTTGCGAATTCAAAGTTTGTTCCGCCGATGGCGGGGGGGGGGGGGGGGGGGGGTTGAACGCAGAAACGGTAAATTGAATTTATAAAAAGTCTTCAATCTCACATACACATAATTTATGCACGAAAGTTCAAAGAAGTTTATGTATGTAAAATACCTGCCCCAGTGGCATCAAATTATCAAAGTTTGTCAACATATTAAAATTGGAAGGTTTATAGTCACACGTCTCCGTGTACAGGGGGTGTTAATATACAGGTAAAAGAGCGGTGTGAACAACATGCGAGGCATTGTTTGGAACATTTGAAGTACCAGACCAAGGCGCACACACTTATTTCTTTTGTATTACGGATGTCTTTGGAATTCATTTTTACTACATCTTTTGATTGAACTGTTCATTTGAGACATTAGTACGTTTGTTTGAAAAAAGAGAGCAAGCAAGCTTGTATGAAAATGGCAAAAAAAAACTAATTCATGCACAGGCGAACAATTTATAATGGAAATGTCGTTATATTCAAAAGAGTTAACTGATCGAAATTTTGTCTCCTCACTTTCTCAAGATAATTTCTGCGTCTGGAGAGAGAGAGAGAGAGAATTTACTTCATATGTACATGTATGTATAAATAAAATACTAGTAAAAAAAATATTTCATTACAAGGTATATCATGCATTTCAATAGACTCATTTATAGAATCAAATATACATGCAATATACATGTTCGATAAATGAAAAATTGATTTCTGCCGGTTTGTTTACTGTGAAAATGCGTACATGTGTATTTCCGATCTTGATCAAGTAAGTCGATGTTTGACGAGTTGGGACCACAAATCACATGTGTTCCAGTTAATTTCTAACCGAAGTTCTGTATTGATCTCAAAAATGTGCTAATTATCTATGATCTTGTAAACAATAATGTACATTTATTAACAGGGACGTATACTTTATATATACGTCCCTTGTATCAATAGATTTATAAACAATAACATAATTTCCCTGAATGAAAATAAAAATAATCATATACACTATATCTTTACAAATATTTATAGCGATAAATCAAATAGCCATTGTAGAGCTGTACTCTTGTAGATTGACGTATAAAGCTACATGTATATGTATATACATGTAGAACCGAGTGATCGCACTATGTTGATGATACAGATAATGATTGACACCTGGACCAAATTTAATCGGTCAAAGGCGGGGTTTAGAAGTATCAATGACATTGATCCCTTTATTAATAAAAAGAATCGATCTTTGAATGTTGTCATCAAATTAAGCTAGAATTGTTTTTATTTTCACATGTGCCGAGATTTTACGTTTTTACTTCTTATAAAAGTAAAGTTTCGACCCTCTGATGGTTTTACCCCCCCCCCCCCCCCCTTTGGAAAAAGTATCTAGACCCCCCCCCCCCTATTTTTTTTTAATTTAAATAAATATATTTTGTCATTTTTATTATCTAGCAGCCATAGATAGTGTTATTTATCTCTAGCTGAAATCTTTTGTATTGACATGTCATCGGACCTTGTCGATATCTCATTAAATAATGCGGCATAATTAAGATGACCTGCCGGTATGTCTTTGATGTCACGTACCGCTCGCGACTCTAGAAGACGTCGCTATCTACAAAAGCTATCAACCATACATAATTTTTTTTCAATTAATTATTTTATAAGCTAATCACTAACTTATTAAAGGAAAGCGGCAAAAAAAAAAAAAAAAAAAGAAATTGGGAACTACATGTACATGTATGCAGTGCCGGAGTCCATGAATTTAGTAAAAGAAAAAAAATACTGAATCCATTAAAAATGAGTGATATGAGTTAAACAATAGAATTTTTTTTCTAAATATCATGATTTCCCTCTTCAGTTTCATTCTTTGTTGTTTATATGTAAACATTGATTTAAATTCATTGACAAATATATATTTTTGCTTGGAGCCGGATTAATATAAATTTAAGATTCACGATAGAAATAACAAAACGAAAATTCTAAGCGTAGCGTTTAGCTCATTCACGTTAGTCATTCTCCATACGCCAACGTTAGTGATTATTCATACACATAGCAATGCGGAATATGGTTAGAGTATGCGGAATAAGCATATGGTGAATGACATGCGTTAACTATGAGGAATCTATCAGTAATTATTGTATGCCTACATTCACGTTAATTATTACATATCTAACCATTTATTCACCATTTTTCGCGATAGGTCCTCATTCATTTTCGTTTATTATTCATAGAATTTGTTAACATTAACTATTCCTTATCTGTATCAGTGAGTTCTAACTACTTTCCCCGCGTCCTTACTAAGTTCACGCCAAATTTCGTACAATTTTGGTGGTCGTAGTACGAACGCCATGCCAGAACGCGTAGGTGTGACAGGGGCTTTAGTACAAAATGAAATTTTTGTAAGGGAAAGAACTCTTACCTTTTCACTAGGTAATTTAATTTACCTAGTTGTTACCACTCGTTGTCCAATGCCCTCCTCCTCGACCTGCTTGTTGTCCAATGTCCTCCAGTAGTCTGTTGTTGTCCAGTGCTATCCATCCATAGGTCAAAGTCCCTTTGAAAAAGACTCAAGCATGTAAGCAATACTTTATACCTCTCTCTAAATCCCTTCTTTGATAACGTCTTTAAAATCTTAAATTTCTGTTATAGATTTTATTTATTTGATATCATTTATTTTTTATTATTAAGTTTATTATCGTTATCTCTTTTATCATGATTAGAGCAAAATGAAAATGTTTTATAAGGGAGAGAACACTTACCTTTTCATTAGGTAATCTAATTTACCTAGTTGCTACCACTCGTTGTCAAATGCCCTCCTCCACCACCTGCTTGTAGTCCAACGTCCTCAAGTAGTCTGTTGTCCAGTGCCTTCCATCCATTGGACAAAGTCCCTGTGAAAAAGACACAAGCATGTAAGCAATACTTTATACCTTTCTCTAAATCCCTACTTTGATAATTTCTTTAAAATCTTTTAATATTTCTTTTATCGATATTCTGTATTTTATATCATTAAGCATCTGTAACACGTTAGCAGTGACACCATCTCGTCTTTGATACGTTTAGTCAAGTTCCCACTACCACCCACCCAAATTTCACACTACGACAAAGATGTCTGTGTTACGACAGTACTGCTTTTATTATACGTTCTCGAAGTCCATTTTGCGTCAATGCTACGATAATCGTATATCGGGTAATTTTGGCGTCGGGTAAATTTCGCGAAAATGACCCTGGAAAGGTGTGTCTTTTTTCGCTGAGTCTAATTTTCGCTAATCTACGAATACCAAAACTTAAAATTTGTACTAGGATTTATTTAATGTAAAATGAAATACTATCATATATCATTACAGTACGTCCATCGCTATCTTTGTCTATCGTATCCTATCCTATCAGACATCGCGCAACAGACATCAGACATCAGACATCGCGCATCGTACATCAGACATCGCGCATCGTACATCAGACATCGCGCATCGTACATCAGACATCGTACATCAGACATCGCGCATCGTACATCAGACATCGCGCATCGTACATCAGACATCGTACATCAGACACTCTATCAGAGATCGTATCAGACACTCTACCAGACATCGTATCAAACACTCTATCAGAGATCGTATCAGACACTCTATCAGACATCGTATCAGACACTCTATCAGACATCGTATCAGACACTCTATCAGACTTCATCAGAATCTGATTAATCAGACATGTTTATCGTATCACGCTTCCTACTACATTGTTATGTTTGTAAAATAAGATTAAATCTTGGCTGTCTCAATAAAAGGAAATTCAACCTCGCTCTTAAAACCATCTCTTTATCGTTACTAACAACCAAGCATCTCAATTCTGTGCGATCCGGCGTTCCGTAGTGAACCCCCCCCCCTTGCCAACGTCTGATTCTGAATCGGGTCAACACAAAGAAGACTGAATTGGTTCGAAGGATATGATTGCAACATTTAAATTTATCATTTTTTTTCTATCACGCAATATTCACATGTATTCAGATTTTTTTAAATCCCAGATTTGTCGGATTCACTATTTGATGTAGACTGCCAGTACTTTCGGTTTAAATGCCGCTCGAAGAAAACATGAAAATCGCATAGCACTAAAAGGGTTTAAAACCAAATAAAGGAAGCTGCCTGTTACCAACATTCATAAAGATCCATATGAGGGTTCAATGATCTCTTGAAACTTTAAAGTATCGGTAGACAAGGGCACAAAACGAACGAGAATTTGACCCATATCTTAGCCTAAGACTTGGCCATTGACCATTCGCAACACAGTTCAAACGAAGTTTCAAAAAGATCAGGTCATCAAGGACATCAGCAAGCAGATAAAAGGAAAATACTTTGTACTTCCAACAATATGTTTATGATGGTAAGTCAATTTCTTTCTGTTTTAGTGGTTCCGGTAGTACAGGTATCGCCAATATAGTTCGAATCACGGGCAACTTGGACCGTGGAACACTCGGCCCGTAGTAGGCCCACTCGGGCCCGTAGATACAGGTCCACTCAGCCCGTAAACATATTAACTAACAGAAGGTAAATTGTTTTTTTTTGTTCAACAGATTGACGTTTTTACTTGTGTCTTTAGACCTAGCTCTATCTTTCTTCAGAGTTACAATTAACTTCAGTCACAAGAAATAAATATAGATACCGTATATACAAAATATACAAAATTCGTACTCTTAGTGTCTGCGGTTTCTATAATTAAATCAATAAATCAATAAAACATGGGCGAGATAAATTACTTTGACATATCATCAAGTAAAACATATGCGTTTGGAATCGCATTTTTCCTATGTTCTTAAAAAATATCTCTTGTCTTCCTTTCATAAATATAGATCTCAAAATATTTTAAGTTTACATACATAACTTTAGAAACAAAGAGATATATGTAGGTCCAAGTTATCTAAGTTTACGGGCCGAGCGGACCTGCATTTACGGGCCGAGTGGACCTATAAATAGCCAAGTGTTCCACGGTCCGCGTGTTCCATGGTCCGAGTTCACCTGTTACCTATAGTTCAGTATGTTTAATCACTTAGCTATGGGGATGTCCCTTTAGCTCATTCGGTAACATGCTGGACTGCGTAGTGAACGGCCAGTGTTAGAGTCCCGGGCCGGGTACTTGCAAACACTTTACTATGCAGTTGTTTTTTATTTGACATTATTTGATATTATATATATTGGCACCACTTGATGGATTTCATTTTCTACTTATCATGTGATACAAATTCTACTTATTGCTTAACATTATACATAGGTTTTGAGATCTTAAATACAGACTGCAACCATTTAATTTTTACATGCAAATTTCACTGCCTCGGTCTCGTCGTACTAAGGTGGGATGCTACTTACAGTTTGTTGGATATACATGTATGATATATAGTATTTTAAATCTTTGAATGCAAAAAGCGAGGTGAATCGGGTAGTACTTTAATATGGTCAGTGTTCAAATAATTTGCTTCAGAATTCTTTCAGTCATATATCTTCTCATTCTAACTATATGGGCCCCATGTATTCATGAACATTCATAGATATTACATAACTCCGGAAGCCAGTTCGTGCCATGTTATATTTTTTTACTATTTTGTAGTTATGAGAAACAAATCTCGTAGTTACCAAGATTTTTTTCTCGTACACTAGGAGAATCTTTTTTCGTAACTACGAGAAATTTCTCATAACTACGAGAAATTTTCTCGTAACTACGAGAATCTTTTTTCATAACTACGAGAAACTTTTTTCGTTACCACGAGAAACTTTTTTCGTAATTACAAGAAACTTTTCTTGTAACTACGAGAAACTTTTCTTGTTACTACGGGAAACGTTTCTCGAAAATACGAGATAGTAGAAAGATATAACATGACACGAACTGGCTTTCCAACATAACACAATATATACAGTATGGCTGCAACGATTCACCTCAGTTATTGATGATGGTACGATGCACGGTATGACAGTGTCTACATATCGAGCTTTAAGATACAGTTGAATAACAACTTTACAACATTTGCATTTTAGGGTTAAGTTTCAACATAATCTAAAATATATTGTCGTAGTGTAGGAAAAGATGTGCCAGACCGGGGTTCGAACCCGGGACCTCTATACCTGCAGGCAAGCACTCTAACCACTGAGCTATCCGGGCCGATACACCCAGCTCTGCCCCACTCCTCCGCCCATCAAATTTTGAGGTTCCCTCAACCTCACAACAACACAACAGCCCTGGTTCTACCTCTTCACTCTCACGGCACCAAATGTAGTAGGGTAGGAAAAGATGTGCCCAGACTGGAGTTCGAACCCAGGACCTCTGTACCTGCAGGCAAGCACTCTAACCACTGAGCTATCTGGGCCGATACACCCAGATCTGCCACAATATGTACAAGGCACTTTATATAAAGAAATGCAAGATATCTCCAGGTATTTATTATTACAAATTCAACTTCAAAATTTATTATTACATCATAGAATTGCTCGCATATTGGGCAACTGGAACTCCTCTTTTATACTAGCTAGTAGAAAATACAATTTCAGAGTTCCAAAACCTATATCCGAAGTTGATTTCATATCTTTCAGCAGATATGAATTAAAGAATTGTGTTACGAATTGCACTGAAAGCAAATATCGTGGTATATCGTATTGTGAGCATAGCCCATCGCTGCAGTCCTAATATACAGTGTTAAACGTCTTTCAATTCAATAGCATCATTTAAAACCTGATAAATTTACAGCATGGACCAGACATGCACGTTTCGGGTACTAAACCCTCGTCAGTGATCCTCAGTCTAAATAATGTAATAAGGCTAAATAATCCTCAGTCTAAATAATGTAATAAGTCCTAATATACAGGTGTCGTACCTTTTGCTTATGGTGCATGTAAAAGTCGAGTAATCCCGGTCTGTAACAAGATCTCGAAACTCGGGTAATTTATCAATATTCAAATTGTAAATCAACTCAGTAGCTTTCTCATTCCTACATTAGTTTAGTTTAAACAATATTTTATTCAAAAGATTTGAAAAGGATACATTATTATCAGAAATCTTCCCCCCGTCTTCTCATTCCTGTTGGCTTTGAACCGTCTGTCATAAATTACGTTTTATTGGTACATTGATAATTAATATGTCTCTCTCTTGTAAATATCCCCCCAAATTTTGATACATGTAGTTCTGGCTCCAAAAAAAAGGAAAAAAACATACACGGGGGGAGGGGAAACAAACAATTTTTTAATTGTGGCCTAAGTTGTGCCAGATTTTTATCCGGGACTATATGTTAACATAATTGTATCTGTATATTGTAGAGAGATATAAATTCACGGTAGTGTATTACATGATATGCAAATAATCTCTTGCACGGGCATAGCCTTCAACAAAGTAAATCAACTTTATATGAAACTATTTAATTAATAATATGAGCATCATTATCATTTATATGATTGTAATCTTTTCTGGAATAGAGATGTATTCAGAGAACACTTCCATGAGCTAGATTATTTGCGTATCATGGAGGGCTGGGACGATACTGCACCAAGCTGATCAGATACATATCACGATACCTGATGTCTGATACGATACGTATCGCAATACTAAGTTGATTAATCAAACCCGCTCAAAAAGCTATTTGATCGTATTAATATTCATATAAGAAGCTTTTTAATGCAACATGTTTTATTCGTTCAACACTAGATTTCTGGCTAGAATGAAGATGAAAAAATAGATAAATGGTTTTGTTAATTGTCTAGAATAAGTGAAAAACAAAATAATCTAAGGTATTAGGGGTATAATAACAATATGGTGAAAAAAGCTAGAAATTATGTACCTTTATTCATATCCTACATATTTCATATTTGGTATCGTCGGGATGTATCGATACTTGGATCGCAAAAAAAAAATATCGCGATGAATCGGATTATCGTCTAAGCCCTAGTATCATGTGATACACTACCATGAAATTCATTAACATGTTAAACATCTTCAAATTACATAATATGTATGATTTTATATGATGGTGATATGTTATGAAATTTTTAGATCAACAGACAATGACAGATGGACCTGCAATATTAGTATGTTAACAACTATCATGGATGAAGGTAAATAGATATAAATATTTTTGCTTTGACGCAATACATCATTACATGTATCTCTT
Source organism: Pinctada fucata (assembly GCA_028142955.1). Classification (NCBI taxonomy): domain Eukaryota; kingdom Metazoa; phylum Mollusca; class Bivalvia; order Pterioida; family Pteriidae; genus Pinctada; species Pinctada fucata. The sequence continues at coordinate 26,411,248 of AP027110.1, read as the reverse complement.
GATTTAGACGTTTGGTATTCTGATACATTAATGATAATACCAGCTCAGGGGGTTGGGGTGGGGGGGGGGGGGAGTGTAGGGGTTGAGTGTTTCACAAATGCATTTTCTTTGCCTATGTTTTTCTACATTGAATCAGTTGTACATTAATTTCCATCATTTTTCAGGGGTGCTTAGCTATTCAAGAAAGGTACTCCACATTACATGAGGCACATCTGAAAATCAAGAAAAACTACACTTGTCTCCATGCCAATCAACAAAATCATCGCCATATACAAAAGGAAGCTGTATATAGCTTTGGATCTCCTATTTACTTGAACCTTTTTTTATGCCCCCGGAGTCAAAGATTCGGGGGCATATAGTTTTTGGCCTGTTCGTCTGTTCGTCTGTTTGTCTGTCTGTCTGTCTGTCTGTTTGTTCGAAAAACTTTAACTTTGGACATAACTTTTGCATGGGAAGTGATAAGGCTTTCATATTTCACATGTGTATTCCTTGTGACAAGACCTTTCCATTGATACCAAAAGTTTTGACCTTGTGACCTTGACCTTGACCTTTGACCTATTTTTAAAAAACTTTAACATTTGGCATAACTTTTGAATGGGAAGTGATAGGGCTTTCATTGTGACAAGACCTTTCCATTGATACCAAAAGTTTTGACCTTGTTACCTTGACCTTTGACCTACTTTTCAAAAAACTTTAACATTGGACATAACTTTTTAATGGTAAGTGATATGGCTGTCATATTTCACATGTGTATTCCTTGTGACAAGACCTTTCCATTGATACCAATTTTTTTACCTCCTGACCTTGACCTTTGACCTTTTAACCCAGTGACCCTGACCTTGACCTTTCACATACATGTACTTAACAGAAAATAGTGTTTATACTAACAAAGATGCCACCGGGGGCATTCGTGTTTCAAAAACACAGGCTTTATTTTTCATAAACCATATATCAGCTATTTTAAAATGTGTACTCACTGTTACATTAATTTGAAAAAATTAAACTTTATGGCTTTATTATATATTAATATATTACTTTGATAAGACCTTTATTTTTATGCAAGTTAAAATTTGAAAATGTCGTAATAGCAAGTTGGCATACTTGAATAAGCATGCATGCAGCAATTTAATCCTTTTCATACTGTTTCTGTGTTTCAAAGTGAAATAAAAGTCTGTAACTGTGATACAGTCAGTTAACTTGAAGTACATGTTAGTTCATATGAAGTCAACACTCAAAGCTTTTTTTCAATCCCACTTACGTTCATCATATGCATTGTTCATTTCTATATAATTATGCATATACATGTATTTGAATAAATATGTTTAAACTAATGTTACCTCCAAGGTCACTCTGTTAGTCAAACTTTTTACATGAAATTTGTTTCAATTAATTTTGTAACGCAGTAAATGTCATAGCGTAATCAAACGATAGATATATAATCTGATGAAATTTCTGGTCATTAAATAGACAATTTTCAAATTCATGAAATTATCCCAGTAGACTTGTATTTTATACAGACCAAGACCCAACATGACAACATTTGACATAACTTTGGACTGCGATGTCGAAACAGATCTATGATGTAATAATTAGAAATAACGTCAAAAGTTGTGATGTCTGGTCCTGGAGTGTCTAAAATGCAAGACTTAAAGCCCCTTTACACTTTCATGAACCAAGCTACGACTCCAAAAAAGATGATCTATCCATGGCAAGTTGAGACGCAAAATGTTCGATGAACCTACGACGACAGTACAGATTGCTACGGATTGGTACGGGTTGATACAAATCGATTAAGAATAGCTAAGGATAACTACAGATACTATCCCGACTTTGCTACGGATTGCTGTGACACGCGTACAGATTGATAAGGATTGCGAAGACACGTATATGGATAGATATGAATAGGTACGGATTGCTTAGGAAGACCTACGGATGATCACAACTCCAGTACGGATAGCAACGATTCGCGCAAGGATAGCTACGACTTCAGACTTGAATTTTCTATGTACTTTTAATCATAATTATTTACTTAAACATCTAATAATTTCAAGTCAGTATGGTCTGACTTGTTTTATAACAGTATTTGGGTTTTACATGTCTTTCTATCATTAACTGAAATTTATTAGTTGTTGTAGTAACTCATATAGATTGACCGAAAAACGCACAGAATACCGATAGATTTGAAATTAACAAAACACAGAATCCGTAGCCGAGGCTATCCGTAGCAATCCAAAGGTGAGTCTCGAGGCTATCCGTAGCATAGGTGAGTCCTAGCAATCTGTAGGAGAGTCGTAGAGCTATTTTAATATAAAAATTGTCCTGTATTGCTACAGATGTGCTACAGTTGCTACCACTCCCCTAATGATAGCTAAGATTTCACTACGGGTTGCTAAGACTCCCCTTCGACTCCGCTACGACAAATTGATAGTTACGTATAGAGTTGTAGAAAATTTGAATATGCTAAAAAGTTTTGTGTCTCATCCCTGATTGCTACAGATTGCCAATAAGGAAAGCTAAGACTCATCAAGACTAGTGCTGGATCGAACTTCGGATGGGTTCGGATAGCTTACGGATGTAAAAAAAATCTCTTGATCCGCAGCTATCGCGGCCCCCATCTGTGAAAATCTGAAGGGGGCTTAAGGGTAATATGAAAATGGTCTATGACTTTGCAGCTAAAAGACAGATGGAACCCAAAATATTTTGCTATATACCAACAGTCACTCTAAGCCCCTGGCCTTGCCATGATAGTCGATACCTATATGCAATGAAAATTTTTGAGTGCTCCTAGCTGGACGCTCTGTATGCTATCTTGGCAGATGGTCTCACAGAATGGGCTATAGGGCTCTGTCACACACACCCTGCAAAAATTTAAGGTTTCCCAAGTTGCATGTTTACTGGAAACTATGAGACACATAATGAGAGACAATTAAATCCCTAGTTCTCCCCCATAGGTAACCCAGCTAACCCAGAAGCAGTTCTCTTGAGTTTCCTTATATACTGTGACAAGCAGAATGGTACCATGTGACAAGCAGAATGGAGAATATATATGTGGCCGGTATAACCCGAGAACTCAATCCTGCTATCGTAGCAGACACGTACTCTTTTCGACTGAGCTAACCGGGCACGATACCCAAACATAACCCGAGAACTAAATCCTGCTATCGGAGCAGACACTCTTATCGACTGAGCTAACTGGGCATGATACTCAAACCATCATAATGGAAAATGAAACCGGTCTTGGAATTAATCCCAGCCGAGACCGTCGATCTATTTTGCTGACATGTCCAACGGTCTGACCGACTGAGCTAATCTAGTTGCAGGCAGGATACCTCGAATTTATTTTATGGTCAACATGGTCAATTGTATTACATTAAGCCATAATCAAGAAAAGATGAACATTTTTTTCTAATAAAGAACTATATACTGTAGAGTTTGTGGAGATTGTCTCCACAATTAATTACATTTAACAAAATTATGTTATTTGCAAGCTTCTAGATCAGGTCTGACTCGTATTCGTATTTTTATGAGTTCCCTCCATTGTTGAAGGAGCAGCAAACACCTTCAAAAAATTATCTAAAATATGTATCTGAATCATTGAGTCTCTTCCCTCTGTGTCTTGATGAATTTCCCGGAATTCTCAATATATGTTCATGATTCTGGAAAACGAATCTATCATAAGGTGTTTCTAATAAAGCGCGGGCGATCGCAAATGTTCGTGTCCGAGGAAATTCGGGTTTCTACCGACATCCAGCTTGCGATTCTTTTCAAATCCATATTTAGACTAGTGTCATGATCGCAAAAATTTTAAATTCTAGCACATATCTCAAATAAGCTTATTTTTAACACCGACTCTACAAATCTACACACCGAACTCCCATTCGACCACGATCAATCAACATTTTTTTTTAAATTTTGCTTTTGCTATTATTTCTATCACTTCTCAACTGTAGTATGTGGACATGTACAGTCTTTTATAATTTTAAAATCGGTAAATTAATTTTACTCGAAAACTAATTAAAGTAAAGTTATTGAAAAAAAAATTCCTGAATTCTTGCGCGATACGAGAGAATATATATATAGGATTCGCTTTGCCTGATAAAATTTGTCTGATACGATGTCTGATAAAATTCGTCTGATACGATGTCTGTTAGGATTTCTGATACGATAGGATTCAATCGTATCAGACATTGTGCAACAGACATCAGACATCGTGCATCAGACATCAGACATCGCGCATCAGACATAAGACATCGCGCATCGCGCATCAGACTCTATCAGATCGTATCCTATCGTATCCTATCAGACAAAGTGACAAAGATAACTTCGATCATTTTTCTGCTGTATTTACGTACTATACATATATGTACATGTACATATACAATAATACAAATGTACATCGTACAGTTCACTCGTTAAAATTATCAACGATGCCGGCTTTTTTAATGCCATCAGGTTTAATTTCTGGTTTCCTTTGCAAGTAGTTATTTATGATCTAAAATAGGTCTTTAACTCCAAAATCATTGCTTAGATTTAGTTTCTTGAGAGAAATACAGGGGTAACCAAAACGCTAAATGCCATAATTACAGTTCGACAACAGGTGGTTTAAAATGAAAGCCAACTTACATTACATTGGTAATTGTTTTATTACATTGGTAATTGTTTTATTACATTGGTAATTGTTTTATTACATTGGTTATTGTTTGAATTACCATGTTTGCACTGGGTAATTAAATTAATCAACTGTTATCTGTAAACATTAATTATGATAATCATAATTATCTTACACAAACCAGCACTCACTTATAACCCGGTACAATTACATAAAATCGTACCTCAGATCTAAACGTAAGTAGGAACATTAACAAGTATGTGTCTTTTTTTCGCTATGTCCATTTTTCGCGATTTGATGATGCTCGTGAACTTGGCGAAAATTAGACACACGCGAAAAATTCTCGATATACGGTATGACACGTTCAAGATATTAATTGTTTGAAAAAGATTTTTTTTTTTTACTTTTTCGAGCCCTAAAACCGAGAACGGGGTAAGTACGGCAGAGACGTGACGATCTCCCTATGATTATATGTAAAAGTTTTAGCATTCCGTACTACGACCCTACTACGTTCGAGACGCGTTTCGAATGCGTCAAAGAAGTTCTCAAAACGTTCGCAAGTAGTCCTTTACACGTTCTGTCATCAGGGCGTCCTCACTAAGACTGTTTTGAACAGTTCAAAACGGCCGTGATGGTTCGGTTCGGCGAACGGACACAAATGTCCATAGGTATCAGCGAGTTCTAACAACGTTCACGCCACGTTTCGTGCAATTTTTATGGTCGTAGTACGAATGCAATGCAAGAACGCGTAGGTGTGACAGGGGCATGAGATGCTTACTCTTCCTGGGCACCTAGTCTCGCTCCCATATCGGGAGTTCGCTTCTTTTCATATGGTGGAGGTTTTTGTTTGTTTGCTTTTGTTCCTGTTTTATCCTGATTTTGTATGCCTTCGGTTTCTGATTTTCTGAATTATCGATTTTGTGCTATATACAGGGATATGGTCATTATCCACATTTGTCATTAGTACAAAATGAAATTTATGTAAGGGAGAGATATTTTACCTTGTCACTAGGTAATTTAATTTACCTAGTTGCTACCAATCGTTTTCCAATGCCCTCCTCCAGGACCTGCTTGTTGTCCAATGTCTGTTGTTGTCCAGTGCCTTCCATCCGTTGGTCAAAATCTCTATGAAAAAGACTCAAGCATGTAAGCAATACTTTATACCTTTCTCTAAAATCACTACTTTGATAATGTCTTTAAAATCTTAAATTTCTTTCATTAATTTTATCTATTTTATATAATTTATCTTTAATTATTAAGTTTATTATCGTTATCTCTTTTTATCATTATTACTACAAAATGAGAATGTTTTGTAAGGGAGAGAACTCATATCTTGTCACTAGGTATTAAGATTTAGCTAATGGCTGCCACTTCCAACAGCTGGTTGTTGCTAACTGTTCTTGTCCAATGTCTTCCATTTGTCATTATGAAAAAGACTACAGCAAGTGAGGAATTCTTGATGTATTTTTTTTCTACATCCTTACTTTGAAAATCTCTTTTAAATTTGAAGTCACTTTAGAGTTTTTATTCATTTTATATTATTCATCTTTTATTATAGAGTTTATCATTTTTATGTTTTGTCTTTATTTTAATCTTTATTATTAATTAAAGTCTCTGTCACACCTACACGTTCTCGCAAGACGTTCTTACTACGTCCTTGATGTCCTTAAAATGTTTAATGAACGTAGTGAGAACGTGGCATTTTTCATTTCGAAGGGCTTTCCGAATAATAATTGACGACTCCAATGCGTCTACAACACGATCTTTAGCGTCCGTAACACGTTAGCAGTGAGTCACGTTAGCTAAAATGTTTATCCCAATCACGTGGACGTTCCGCACACATACGTTTCAACATCCCGTTACACATCGGATGGTAAGGGGTAGTGGTAAGCTGTTTCATGGAAATAAGTCGACTTACCTCTTTCATAAGGGCTGATGTGATATAGGTCAATTGTACATATGCTGTACGTAATTTTAAAAGCCACGGCAGGGACGTCCCTGGCTAAGGACAGCTGAAATTCTAGAAAGTTAAACACACACACACACACACACACACAATGAGGAATCATTAAAAGAAAACACACAGAATGTGCCAGTTGATTGATTTTTACAGAACTTGTCTGAAATTGCAAACAAGTTCGATCATTAGCTCGGTTAGTGGGTACAATGTGTTAAATCGGCTTTTTATGTAGGAATATTATATATTACATGTATTCCGTTCCATAACATTACAGTTTTTAATTCTAAATTAAAAATAATCCTTAAGAACTTTTGAAAATACCGACGTGTTTCCACTGCGAAAAGTACAACTTCGTCGATCAGAGGAAATTCGAATTGTTTGTATTCAACGATCTTTTCTCAGATAAGATCTTTTCTTTACGCAGCTACGTTAAGGCACTCCTAGCTTTTACGTTGCAATATTCGTGGCATTTTTTAAACATATTTTCAGTAATGACAAAAGGACATCCTCCAATTAAATTTCTTTATGTATTTGGTATAAGTCTTTAACACTAAGCTTCTACTACACATTCAGCCAATAGTGATGTCACGTGCCACATCACATGTCACGTGACAACAATTTATAACATGCAAACAATGTATTGTATAAAACGAGCTGGCGCAACGCCATTCCTGCAATAACAGTCCTATCCTTACTACCAAAATACCTTGTAGGTATTGCCATTTATGAGTTCAAGTGCGCACTTTTCTTTTTTTTTTTTTTTGAATAAAAGACGATTTTTTATCTAAATAATCAATAGAACAGCACTAAACTAACGGCATTGTTAAACATTTTAATTGGTCATAGATAGAATCAACAAAGTGCCTACTTAGATCATGGAGGACAACCATCTATCGGACTAGTTTAACGCGACCCCAACACATAGCAATGTAATTTCAGCCTGAACCATGCAATTCTATACCATCAACCTACGACGATACCTTTTTCAAATGTATATGTGACTAGCGAAGGGAAGCAACTCGTAGTTTATAACAATCAAGATCGACTTAGCCGATTTCGTTCTCACAGTTTTGTGGCCTTTAATCACAAATGTTTACCTGAGAAGATGAAGCAAATACTATGTTGTTTATTAGAGGAATATTTCATCGTATTTTAATCAATAATCAAAAATGTGAAATGAGTAAATCTTTGACAATCAGTGAAATCTATTTTACAGTTTTATCCCTGACGCAACGGTGTAGTGGCGTAGTGGTGATGACGCATGACTGCAAATTCCAAGGTCGCGAGTTCGATCCTGGACATATGTTTACGACGTTCTTGCTTTTCTTCATTGTTGACTCAGTGAGAGGCACCATGATATCAATAGACATTGTTTCCGTATATTGTATATGATTGTAATTATTAAAAGAACATTGTACAGTACAGATAAAATATGTGATATTAGGAAAGAGTAGATTAATTCTGTAACATTTCGTTACTAACATATAAATCATAATTTTCATTTTAGCTTGTGATATTCAATTTACGTGGTTAAAGAGAGAGAGAGAAAAAAAAAACCAGGGAGACTTGAGATCTCTATATTTTCATTTTTTTTAATTGTTGACTCACTGAGAGGCACCATGATATCAATAGGCATTGTTTCCGTATATTGTATATGCTTGTAATTATTAAAAGTACTTTGTACAGTACAGATAAAATATGTGATATTAGGACAGAGTAGATTAATTCTGTAACATTTCGTTACTAAGATATAGATTATAATTTTCATTTTAGCTTGTGATATTCAATTTACGTGGTCTAAGAGAGAGAGAGAGAGAGAGACAGAAAAAAAAACAAGGAGACGTGAAAATTCAATATATTTTTTTTCAATCTAATTATTAAGAATACCACGAACAAAATGCATGTCGTTCAATTTTTCGTAATTGACAAAGTCCAATCTGAATGTTACGCACGCCAGCTTACTTAGTAACTTCCAGAATAGACCAACATCACCACATATTAATTTTATAGGCCTTTTTTTTTTGTCGTCAGTAGTATTTTCTATTCCCTTTTTAAATTTGGCCTTTATAGAGAAATTATTATGATCTTATCATTATTATGTCCTTGCTTTCACTTTGTTTAGATTGAAAGGCTGTATCCTCAGTTAATTTAACGTCAGTTTAAAAAACGAATCATCTATTTTTTAAAAACATCCATAAAGCCTTCAAGCTTTTCTATGACTTTGAGTAACATCCGCACGTGGAAGCTAGGCAAGAATTTTTGTCAAATATTTGTATAGTACGTTATGCCATTCAAGTATTTTTACTATAGATAAAAGTGATATCATATTCAGCAAAAAAATTCAACCATGTATAAAGATCTAACTCGATGATAAATGACAATAAAGAGTATCAAAATTTGCAAATGACAATAGACTCCGTGTTGATGACGTCAAAATGTGAGTTTGACGTCATTTCGCGCCATATTTGAAGACGTCATTTCTGAGAAGTGCCTTAACGTAGCTGCGTAGTTCAACGATTTTTTCTTACAATACGTTTCTAATATCAGAACTTTTCTTAGATAAGATACTCTAATCTTAATTAGAGTATCTTATTTAGAGAACTTATTTAGAGAACTTAATTAGAGGACTTATCTATTGTACACAGGGGGCCGAAGGAAGATTTTTTTTAATATTTCTATGACTGATGTGTCCCTCTTTCCATTTAATCAGCTACGTACAGCGATTTTACGCAGATTCCATATATATTTCATATAGAATATGCAGGAAATCGGTGTACATAGCTGATAAAATGTAGCGAGGGAAAGGGGGGATTTTGATTGCAGAATGATTTCATGGAAATAAAAAAAATCTGGCTACGGCCCCCTGTGACTGAATATTTAAAAGATGTATGTGCGACTCTAGACAATTTTCAGGGGAGGGGGAACAGCGTGGGCGTATATTTATTTAAGTAAAAATCCCTAGTACTTAGTGCAAATTGCCAATTAAATAATATATGGAAATGTTTGGAAATTTTCAAGGGATATACTCCCCCCCCCGGTCTCAACTACACCCCTGCATACACATGAATTCCCGAACACAGGTTGCATTCCTTTTGTTTTTATACTTGTAATTTCGTTTTGTTGAAATCAATCTTTAAACTACCATTACCCCGAAAAACCTGAAATATTACGCTTTTTCCTAAAGAAACCTACCTATAATACCTAACTTTCACGGTTTTCCCTAAATTTCCTTACCTATAATACCTTACTTTCACGGTTTTCCCTAAATTTCCTGCCGAATTTTAACAATTCGGAAACTTCGAGTAAAGCGGTAATTTTCGTAAAGTTAGGATTCGGAAACTTAGGAAGGATTTTTCCGAAATTCGGAAACTTAGGTTAAGCCTCGGAAACTTCGGTAAAAGTGTGTAACCTTCCGTGATCACCACTGTACGAGGAAACTACATACAAAATACGGACTCTTACGGGTGAATACTCATACACTACACACACTACTAGTATACAGCAATATACGTTTACACACAGTGTCGTACCGGTAAATTTACTAATAAACGTATATCGAACGTACTATTCCGATTAATACATACTAGTTAGCATTTGATGAATAGTAGAAAACTTACAAAACACATAGAATTTAAGAGTACAAAACGTTAACAAAAAATACTGTACGTAATTACAAATAAAACGATATATTCATACTTTAGTAATAAAATACAAATATATTCTTACCTCATAAGCACCCCGTATGTTCTCTTTGCAAATTATCGTTAAAACATTCTAATAATCTGAATGAGAGCTGAATACAAAAGAGATGTGTTTCGATCGGCTGAAAACGCCTTACTGAATTTCTATAGCGAGCGAGTAAGATTCACTCGACTGACCAAACTGGTTTTAGATATATCTAACCTGTCCAGGTGAAATGTATGAGGCCAGAAAAGAGGGATATGTAATATATGAAATAGAAAGGATTGCGGGGTACGGTAAGGGATGTTAAAATGTAGAAATGTGAGTGTGACCATCCCTACTCTGATAATTTCTTTAAAAAATCTTTAAATTTCTTTTATAGATTTTATTTATCTTATATCAGTTATCTTTTATTACTAAGTTTATTATCGTTATCTCTTTTTATCATAATTAGTACAAAATGAAAATGTTATGTAAGGAAGAGAAATCTTATCTTGTCGATCACTAGATAATAAGATTTAGCTAATGGATGCCACTCCTTGATCGTTCTCCAATGTCCTGTTTAACAAGCTGGTTCTAGCTATAACTGTTCTTGTCCAACGCCTTCAATCTGTCATCATGAAGACGACAACAGCAAGTAAGGAATTCCTGATGTAATCTTTCTCTACATCCTAACATTGAAAATATCTTCTAAATTTGAAGTTTCTTTTAGAGTTTTTATTCATTTGATATTATTCACCTTTTATTATAAAGTGTATAATTTTTATGTTTAGTCTATTATTTTTATTATTAGTTTAAAGTCTCTGTCACACCTACAGGTTCTCTCAAGACGTTCTTACTACGTCCTTGAAGTGCTTAAAATTTTTCATGAACGTAGTGAGAACTTGACATTTTTCATTTGGAAGGGTTTTCCGAAAGAATAATTGACGACTCCAATACGTCTGCAACACGATCTTTTGTGTCCGTAACACGTCAGCAGTGAGTCCTTCACGTCTTTGATACGTTAAGTCAAGTTCCCACTACGACCCGGCCCAAGTTCCTACTACGACGAAGGCATCTGTGTTGCGACAGTACTGCGTTTATTCTACGTTCTCGAAGTCATTTTTGCGTTCATCCTACGATCATGACACGTTCAAGGGATAAATTGTTTGGAAGAGGTCTTTTTTACACTTTTTTCGAGCCCTAAAACCGAGAACGTGGTGAGGACGGCAGAGACGTGACGATCTCCATATGATTATATGTAAAAGTTTAAGCAGTCCGCACTACGACCTTACTTCGTTTGCGACACGTTTGTAATACGTCAATGAAGTTCACAATCATCAGCGCGTCTTCACTACGACTGTTTTGAACAGTTGTAAACGGTCGTAGTGGCTCGGCGAACGGGCACGTTCGTCAGCGTCCTTTCTACAATCTCCATACGTATCAGCGAGTTCTAACTACGTTCCCCGCGTCCTTACTAAGTTCAAGCCACATTTCCTACAATTTTGGTGGTCGTAGTACCAACGCCATGCAAGAACGCGTAGGTGTGACAGGGGCGTTAGTACAAAATGAAATTTGTGTAAGGAAAAGAACTCTTACCTTGTCACTTGGTAATTTAATTTACATAGAAGCTACCACTCGTTGTCCAATGCCCTCCTCCACCACATGGTTGTTGTCCAATGTCCTCCATTTGTCTCTTGTTGTCCAATGCCTTCCATCTGTTGGTCAAAGTCCTTATAAAAAGATTCAAGCATGTAAGTAATTCTATATACCTTTCTCTAAATCCCTCATTTGATAATCTCTTTTAAATCTTCAATTTCTTTTATAGATTTTATCCATTTTGTATCATTTATCTTTTATTATTAAGTTTATTATCGTTATATTTAGTCCTTTATCTTTATTAGTACAAAATGAAAATGTTTTGTAAAGGAGAGAACTCTTACCTTGTCACTAGGTAATAAGATATTACATAATGGCTGCCATTCGTTGAAAATGAAATTTACGTTCGGGAGAAAACTTTTACCTTGTCACTAGGTAATCTAATTTACCTAGTTGCTACCACTCGTTGTCCAGTGCCCTCCTCCACAATCTGCTTGTTGTCCAATGTCCTCTAATAGTCTGTGGTTGTCCAGTACCTTCCATCCGTTGGTCATAGTTCTTATGAAAAAGACTCAAGCATGTAAGCAATACTTTATGCAGTTCTCTTAATCCCTACTTTGATAATTTCTTTAAAATCTTTAATTTCTTTTATAGATTCAATTTATTTTATATCATTTAGTGTTGTAGAATCGGAAAAATTTTACTATCGATTATCGGAAACTATCGGAAGAGTACAATCGATATCACTTCAGAATAATCGGACTTATTTCTTGTTTAAGGTTCAAGGATACACCATCCGAACAACAAATCACTTCGGAGTCTCTCTCGGCGCCAAAATCGACGTCACGTTATCTATGACGTCACGAAAACCGCGCCAAAATTGCATCGGCACTCTGACGATGACTCACCTATGTCCTGAAACATGAACTGGTATTTTGAAATTATGCTAAATAAAACTGCTGTATTTTGATTAGATTGGGACTTCTTTCGTTTCCCTTTGAATACTGTTTAAAATTGATGTTAAACAACTCTTTGGTGGGTATGTTCAATCAGAGAGAAGGCTGACAGCGCATTCTGCCACTCGCCGTCATCTCTACGAGGAAATCACGATAGAATGATTTTATGCTTGTTTACGTTGCCAATTTATCTGTTCTTAAATGATGCTATTCAATTTGAAGACGTTTACATTTATACCACTTGGTGATTGTCACTGCTGGTGGACCGAGAGTCCCCGAGGGCACATGTAGCCAAGTTCGATCAATTTCGGTTGATCGTTTCTTCAACGTATTCTAAATTTCTGTTATCAAAATTTCTTGAAATTTCTAAAATGTGGGTCCTGTAGCATCATATCCCACCCATCCTGCTACGTCTTTCGGTACGCTTTTTCGACATAGTAACTTTCATACTTTTTTGGCATATTACATTGTTTAGATTTTAGGATCACTGATGAGGGTTAAGTATCCGAAACGTGCATGTCTGGTCCGCGTTGCCAATTTATCTGTTATTAAATGATGCTATTCAATTTGAAGACGTTTACATTTATACCACTTGGTGAGTGTCACTGCTGGTGGACCGGGAGTCCCCGAGGGCACATGTAGCCAAGTTCGATCAATTTCGGTTGATCGTTTCTTCAACGCATTCTAAATTTCTGTTATCAAAATTTCTTGAAATTTCTAAAATGTGGGTCCTGTAGCATCATATCCCTCCCATCCTGCTACGTCTTTCGGTACGCTTTTTCGACATAGTAAATTTCATTTTATTTTGGCATATAACATTGTTTAGATTTTAGGATCACTGATGAGTACCCGAAACGTGCATGTCTGGTCCACGTTGCCAATTTTTCTGTTCTTAAATGATGCTATTCAATTTGAAGACGTTTACATTATTAGTAAACAACCTTTTGATTTATACGCGGGGTTAAAATAAGCCTAGTCTAATTAAAATGTGTGTGATGGTTTTTTTTACACGTGGGGTTTAAATGAGCTTGTTTATTTTATTATGAAACAACTCCTTAGTTTACATGCGGAATTTGGGTAAAACAAATGTATGGATATTTCTCGCAAAAGGTCTATATCAAGGAGTAGTGATATTTAGAACAGCAAGGATCACGATAAGGGCAACGGGGAGGGGGGGGGTATTGCTGTTACGTCGCAATTTCTCTCCGCTATGTGTAAGATTCGCCATTTTCGTAAGCGAACCATAATATTTATCGAACAGAAGAATTTTCATGACAAATGACATAATACTATAAGTCAAATCTTCTCAAATTGAATCCTCCTTTTGAAAAAGTTTCCTTTTTTACATTATTTGTTTTTCTCACAATTCGTATATTCATGAACCTGTTATAAATCAATGATGATTGCCTAAACCCTCTCCCCGGCAGCGAATTCTTATTACTGCTATACGTTTAATATAGGAATGGAAAGTACATACATATTTTAAAATTACCCAAAGGATATTTGTTCATGAACATGTCACACTGACCTTGAGGATGACCTTGATCCACGTTGGATGCCATAATGCTGAATATCCCAGCATGTTTGATAAAAAAGACGTATGCTGACTTACCTATATTATATGATCTCCATAAATCCGTAAATGCAAGGAATACTGTTTTTATCGTTAATAGTTTCCGATACATTGTACACTAAAATTATTTTGCAGTCAGGAAAGAATTTGTCATCTAACGACTATAATGAAATATGTGCAAGTAGACTAGTAAAAAAGGGGGGAATGGAATGTTTACAATATTAATCGAAGATAGAACTCAGTTGCAGCATTGTTTTACTGATATAAGTCAGTTAATTGCATTTTACATTGTCTATATGGATTATTTGTTTTTTTGTTAGAAATATAAAAATATCCTTTTAAATGTTGTCTGTTTTGAAACCCAGATTCTTATATATATGACAAATACGTTTCAAAACGCCGAGCAATTATAAGGCGACGTCCTGGTTCACACTGACCTTGAGGATGACCTTGATCCACGTTGGATGCCATAATGCTAAATATCCCAGCATGTTTGATAAAAAAGACGTATGCTGACTTACCTATATTATATGATCTCCATAAATCCGTAAATGCAAGGAATACTGTTTTTATCGTTAATAGTTTCCGATACATTGTACACTAAAATTATTTTGAAGTCAGGAAAGAATTTGTCATCTAACGACTATAATGAAATATGTGCAAGTAGACTAGTAAAAAAAAGGGGGGGGGGGAATTGGAATGTTTACAATATTAATCGAAGATAGAACTCAGTTGCAGCATTGTTTTACTGATATAAGTCAGTTAATTGCATTTTACATTGTCTATATTGATTATTTGTTTTTTGTTAGAAATATAAAAATATCCTTTTAAATGTTGTCTGTTTTGAAACCCAGATTCTTATATATATGACAAATACGTTTCAAAACGCCGAGCAATTATAAGGCGACGTCCTGGTTCAAGACGGACGTTGTTCATGCTATTTTTGACCCTTTCTTAGAAAACAGATGTCATGCGGAAATAAATATGATTTTTCATAAATATAGGAATTTAAAAAAAATCATTTCAAAAACATATTCTATCACAAGGCCGATGTTAGCCCTTCCCGGCTTTTCTCCTCATCCAAAACCAATGGATAGCAACATACATGTACTAAGCCTGTATAATAATTGAACTTACATTCAAGTATTAGTAATTTTCTTTGTGTATTCATTTGTCTGAATACATTCTATTCATGTATAATTCTATTCATAAGATAAACATCTAGTTTTCATCGCCCCTATTTCATTCGGGACCTCTTTTTTTCTTTATCAACTCGATTTAACGTTTGAATGGCAAAATGCATCACGTGACGTCATTTGCTTAAAACTGTTGCAGGCGTTAATATTACTGATATGATGGGTAAATATTATAAAATGGGTTACAGAATTTATTGTTTTGATCAGTTCTATTTCCAATTGATATATAGAAGAAAAATGGAGTAATGTAGATGAGCGGTTCAGGAGATATAAATCGAAATAGAGCACGGAGGGGATCTCTTGCCAGCATATTGTAACAAAATCTGAAGGGGGTAAGGTCATAGTTTTGTATCTTAACTTTATACTTAAACTTTTGTGCGATGATTGCTACATTTATAATTATTTTTGAATGATATGTTAACTTTTATTAAGGTAACAACTTTTCCGCTCATTGGCATGTTAACAAACTACTGAAAGCCGTCATTTACTGGTTGGACTCTAATGATAATGACGTCAAGAATAGAGCCTAAAATGGTATAATATTTACTATTTCATAGAATTTGACGTACCAGCATTGATGTATTTTATATCTTTTTTTTTGTTTTATACCTTCTTTCGTTATTAAAAGAATATCCATATACATTCATGCATGAGATTTGAAATAACAGGGGTCTTTTGAAGATATGATGCAAATTTGGGGAAAATTCAAGAAAAAATGGACATGTCCTTTTTTGGAAGGTCATAAATCCATTGGAAGCTCGTTGACATATACTTTTTTATTAAAATACTATACATTACATTGTTCTCTACCAATAAATCAATAAAACTTAACCTGTGAAGTTTAATAGTGTTTTGGGGGTGTTTTGGAAAGAGTGTAACTATGAACCTTAAAATTGTTCAATGTTCAGTATTATTTCAGAGTGAGAATACTCAGTGCTTGTGATTTAATAATCTAATTTTTATTTAAATCATGGAAATAAATGAAATGATAAACATTCCTTATTCTTTATAACAAAATCTTTATGTTTGTTTGAGAAGGAATGCATTTCTTTTTCTTTCTAAAGTCAATATGGTCCCAAATGGTGGAAAATGTGTCAAAGAAACTTCAAAAGCGACAATAGATTTTGAAAACCATTATCGATAGTCAGCAACTTTTAAGTTTCAGTGACGATAGCGGCAACATCGGCGACTATCGTTACAACATTAATATCATATCTTTTATTATTAAGATTATTATCGTTATCTATTTTTATCATAATTAGTACAAAATGAAAATGTTTTGTAAGGGAGAGAACTCTTATCTTGTCTTATATAATTTTTCTCTATTTCATTACTTTGAAAATCTCTTTTAAGGTATCCGTTGTACAATAGAGTCATTTTACATAGCATTTTAATCATCTCCATTGTAAAGGATGGTAAATTTTATGCCTGGTAAGGTACTATAAACTATATATTTTCTGAAAGGTAATGATGCCCTGAGTACAAATATAAGACTCCCGGGTCTTAAAAATTAAAGGGGAAAAACTCTTGTATAACTTTGTCATTTTGCATAGGTCATATAGAGAAAATAGAAAATTTAAATGCTTCGCCAGTTATCCCCCTTTATTTTTCTGAGCAGTGGGCATTATAAGCTTTCAGAAAATATATAGTTTATAGTACCTTACCAGGCATCGAAAAATGCCCTATTGTACATCAGATACCTTAACTTTGAAGTTTCTGTTAGAGTTTTTATTCATTTTTATATTATTTATCATTTATTATAAAGTGTATCATTTTTATGTTTAGTCTAATATCTTTATTATTAGTTAAAGTTATAAGTTTAAAGTGTCTGTCACAGCTACACGTTCTCTCAAGACGTTCTTACTACGTCCTTGAAGTCCTTAAAATTTTTCATGACCGTAGTGAGGACGTGGTATTTTGAAAATGGAAGGGCTTTCCGAAAGAATAATTGACGACTCCAATACGACCTTTAGCGTTCTGTCATCAGCGCGTCCTCAATACGACTGTTTTGAACAGTTCAAAACGGTCGTGGTGGATCGGCGAAAGGGGCACATTCGTCGGCGTCCTTACTACAATCTCAATACGTATCAGCGAGTTCTAACCACGTTCCCTGAGTCCTTACTATTCTCTCGCCACGTTTCGTACAATTTTGTGGTCATTGTACGAAGGCCATGCCAGAACGCCTAGGCGTGACAGGGGCTTTAGTACAAAATGAAATGTGTGTAAGGGAGAGAACTCTTACCATGTCACTAGGTAATTTGAATTAAACACCTGCTTGCTGTCCAATGTCCTTCAGTAGTCTGTTGTTGCCCAGTGCCTTCAATCCGGTCAAAGTTCCTATAAAAAAGACTCAAGCATGTAAGCAATACTTTATACCTTTTCTCTAAATCCCTACTTTGATAATATCTTTTAAAATCTTGAATTTCTTTTATAGATTTTATTTATTCTATATCATTTATCTTTTATTGTTCAGTTAATTATCGTTATCTCTTTTTATCATAATTAGTACAAAATGAAATGTTTTGTAAGGGAGAGAACTCTTGTCACTAGGTAATAAGATTTAGCTAATGGCTGCCACTCCTTCATCGTTCTCCAAAGCCCTCTTCCACCAGCTGGTTAGTGTTAACTGTTCTTGTCCAACGTCTTCCATCCGTCACTATCAAAAAGACTTCAGATATTAAGGAATTCTTGATGTAATTTCTCTCTATATCCTTACTTTGATAATCACGTTTAAATCTTAAATTTCTTTTAGAGTTTTTATTCATTTTATATCAATTATCTTTTATTATAAAAAAAGAAAAATGAAAAAGACTACAGCAAGTGAGGAATTCTTGATGTAATTTCTCTCCATATCATTACTTTGAAAATTACTTCTAGGTCTGAATAACTGATAATTACTGCGCACGTAATCCAGGATAACCACACCCTCTGCTATTTCCGTGGCAGATGGCCGTCCTAAGTCGGCACCGGTTGCCCATTGGTCTCGTTGGTTTATGTGTAGTCCTTTGTGTTTGATGTTTCTGTGTTGTGCGTTGACGCTCTTTGTCCCTTATGCGTCTCTTTCCGTGCTTGACTGCTTTGTGTTTTTGCATTGGGTGTTTTGGGGTTTTGCTGTGGGCGCTATTACCTGGTGTTGTAGCAGATCCCCTCCTTTATTTTACTTCTGAGACTGAATAACTGATAGGTACTTCTGAGATTGAATATGTTTGAAAATCTTTTTTAATCTTTAATCATTAGTTTAAGTACAAAATGAAATTTTTTGATAGGGAGAAATATCTTACCCTGTCACTAGTTAGTATAATTTACCTAGATGCTACCACTCGTTATCCAATGCCCTCCTCCACCACATGGTTGTTGTCCAATGTCCTCCATTGGTCTGTTGTTGTCCAATGCCTTCCATCTGTTGGTCAAAGTCCCTATAAAAAGACTAAAGTATGTAAGCAATTCTTTATACCTTTCTCTAAATCCGTACTTTGAAAATCCCTTTTAAATCTTTTAGAGCTCTTGCCTTTCCACTAGGTAATAAGATTTACCTAATGGCTGCCATTCGTTGATCGTTCTTCAATGCCCTCTTCCACCAGCTATTTGGAGTTAAATGTTGTCGTTCAATGTCTTCCATCTGTCACTAAGAAAACAAGAGGCCCAGGGGCCACAACGCTCACCTGAAAACTACGTAAACTAAGCATGTCAAACAAAAAGAAGTTTGTAAGAGGAAAATAACCAGACTTCAGAGTGGAACAAAAATTAACAACACTTCTTAAGACATCTCTCTAGAAAATCCTGATGCTTTCGGTATGTCGATACGTGCTTCCGTTCTGAAGAAGAATTTGTCAAATGAGGGTACTTACCATGACCTATTTTTGCCTGTGGTGGTGCCACCTGTTGACAGATCCAGACAAAAAACAGCAATACTTGTAGGGGACCATGATTACTTCAGCGGTTCTGGAGAAGAAGTTGAACATGTATGAAAATCATCTCCCCGCTTCTTCTAGAGTAATCTAAGTAACCGGAGAGAGACAGTTATACAGAATCTAAAGCAAAATCCTGCTAATAAATTACAGCCTTCTCCCCCTCCATTCACTACGTTATGTAAATGTAGAGTTCTGTTTTTACATTAATATTTTGAGCTGCTCTCAATATTTTAATTTCAAAGTTATATATCTAAGTCTTCAAAAGATAAATTTGAAAATACTTATTCATCTTTTTTGAATTATTTAGTTTCCTTTTGCATACTTATCTAATTATTTAAAATATATAACATTTAAATGAATCGATAATCCAAGAATTTAAACCTCAAAAACGTATAACAATATAAAAGAAAGACAACTCTTGCATACATGAGTTCTGCTGTTATACGAAACAAAAGTTACCAGGGTTAAAATTCCTGATATAGATAAAAGAAGTACCAGAACTTGAACCCACAAACCTTGGGTCCATGTGCACAGTAAACATGACTACTTTTGCCTATTGATGGATCCGGACGAAAAACAATAACACTTGTAGGGGACCATGAGTACTTCATTCCTACCAAGTTTCATGAAAATCTGTTCAGTGGTTCTGGAGAAGAAGTCGAAATTGTTGAAAAGTTTACGACGGACGACGGACGACGGACAGACGACAGACGACGGACGGTGCGCTATGACAATAGCTCACTTGAGCTTTGCTTAGGAGAGCTAATAAAGGGAAGAAAATGTTTTTAAAGTCAAAAATGGAATTTAAGGTATTTAGATAATCTAAAAGTGCATAATAAGCTGACAAAATGGGAAAAAATAAAGAAAAAAATTTGAGGAGTGCTGGTGCTGGGACTTGAACCCACAAGCCTTGGGTCCATGTGCACAGTAAACATATCTATTCATGATTGAAAAATTACTCATAAAAATCTGTTCAGCAGTTCTGGAGAAGAAGTTGAATATGTATGAAAATCAACCCCCCTTTCCTTTTCACATAAGAAAAAAAAATTCATAAAAAATCAAAAAAATAAAATTTTAGTATAAAATACATATCAAAAGCATTTAGTAACTTAAATGTGATAAATGTGCAGTAAATGAATGTGTAAAATCATACACTTATAGAGTTATTTAAAGAAATAGTGCAAAAATGTGCATTTCTGACAAAGTCCGAAAAGGCGTCAAAAACGCGTCAAAAGTTAGACTTCCGAGTGGAACCAAAAATAACAACACTTCTTTAGACATCTCTCTAGATCATCCTGATGCTTTTGGTTTGTCGATACGTGCTTCCATTCTGATAAAGAATTTTGTCAAAGGAGGGTACCCCCCGTAACCTACTTTTGCCTCTGGTGGTGCCACCTGTTAGTGAATCCGGACGAAAAACAACAGCACTTGTAGGGGACCATGAGTACTTCATTCCTACCAAGTTTCATGCAAATCTGTTCAGTGGTTCTGGAGAAGAAGTTGAATATGTATGAAAATCTACCCCCTTCCTTTCCACATAAGAAAAAAATTCAAAAAAAAAATCAAAAAATTAAATTTTTAGAATAGAATACTTATCAAAGCATTAAGTAACTTAAATATGATAAATATGCAGTAAATGAATGTGTAAAATCATACACTTATTGAGTTATTTAAAGAAATAGTGCAAAAATGTGCATTTCTGACAAAGTCCGAAAAGGCGTCAAAAACGCGTCAAAAATTTGACATCCGAGTGGAACCAAAAAAAAACAACACTTCTTAAGACATCTCTCTAGATCATCCTGATGCTTTCGGTTTGTCGATACGTGCTTCCGTTCTGAAGAAGAAGTTTGTCAAAGGAGGGTACCCCCTGTGACCTACTTTTGCCTGTGGTGGCGCCACCTGTTGAGGGATCCGGACGAAAAACAACAACACTTGTAGGGGACCATGAGTACTTCATTCCTACCAAGTTTCATGAAAATCTGTTCAGTGGTTCTGGAGAAGAAGTCGAAAATGTTAAGAAGTTTACGACGGACGACGGACAGACGACAGACGACGGACGACGGACAGACGACAGACGACGGACGCCGGACGGTGCGCTATGACAATAGCTCAATTGAGCTTTGCTCAGGTAAGCTAAAAAAACTACAGTAAGTAAGAAATTCTTGATGTTATTTTTTGTCTATATCCTTATTTTGAAAATCTGTTTTAAGTCTTAAATTTCTTTTATTGTTTTAATTCATTTTATATCATTTATCTTTTATTATAAGGTTTATCATTTTTATGTTTAGTCTTTTATCTTTATCATTAGTTTGAATACAAAATAATTTTTATTCATAGGGAGAAAACTCTTACCTTGTCACTAGGAAATAAGATTTACCTAATGGCTGCCACTCGTTGATCGTTCTCCAATGCAATCCTTAACAAGCCGGTTATTGTCCAATGCCTTCCATCTGTCACTATGAAAATGACTACAGCGAATAAGGAATTTTTCATGTTATTTTCATCGAAATCCTTACTTTCAAAATCGCTGAAATTTGCAGTTTCTTTTAGAGTTTTCATTCATTTTATATTATTTTATATTACTTATTTTATTATTTTCATGTTTTGTCTTATAGCTTTATCATTGGTTTTAATACAAAATAAAAATGTATAAGGGAAACAATTGATTGCCTGTTCTGGGACTGAATAACTGATAATTACTTCTGAGACTGAATATCTGATGGGTACAACTAATGGGTACTTCTTTGAAAATCTCTTTTTAACTTTTAGATTTTAAGAGTTTTTATTCGTGTTATTTCATCTATCTTTGATTAATAAATTTGTTATTTTAATGTTTATTCTTTTATCACTTTTATTAGATTTAGTACAAAATAAAGAATTTTCATTCGTTCTATATCATTCATCTTTTATTATAAAGTTTATCATTTTTATGTTAAGTCTATTATCTTTATTATAAGTTTAAGTAAAAAATGAAAATGTTTTGTAAGGGAGAGAACTCGTAACTTGTCCCTAGATAATTCAATTTACCTAGTTGCTACCACTCGTTGTCCAATGCCCTCCTCCACCACATGGTTGATGTCAATGTCCTCCATTTGTCTCTTGTTGTCCAATGCCTTCCATCCGTTGGTCAAAGTCCCTATAAAAAGACTCAAGCATGTAAGCAATTCTTTATACCTTTCTCTAAATGACTACTTTGATAATGCCTTTTAAATCTTCAATTTCTTTTATAGACTTTATTCATTTTGTATCCTTTATCTTATATTATTAAGTTTATTATCGTTATGTTTAGTCTTTTATCTTTTTAAGTACAAAATGAAAATGTTTTGTAAGGGAGAGAACTCTTACCTAGTCACTTGGTAATAAGATTTACCTAATGGCTACTACTTGTTGATGATTTTTCAATGCCCTCTTCCGACAGCTGGTTGGTATTAACTGTTTTTGTCCAATGTCTTCCATCTGTCACTATGAAAAAGACTACAGCAAGTAAGGAGTACTTGATGTAATTTCTCTCTATATCCTTACTTTGAAAATCTCTTTTCAATCTTAAATTTCTTTTAGAGTTTTTATTCATTTGATTTCATTTATCTTTTATTATGAAGTTTTTCATTTTTTTGTTTAGTCTTTTATCTTTATCATAAGTCATAGTACAAAATGAAATTTTTTGATGGGGAGAAACCTCTTACCTTGTCACTAGGTAATAAGATTTACCTAATGGCTGCCAGTCGTTGATCATTCTCCAATGCAATCCTCAACCAGCCGGTTGTTGTCCAATGCCTTCCATCTGTCACTATAAAAAGACTACAGCAAGTAAAGAATTCCTGATGTAATTTCTCTCTATATCATTACTTTGAAAATCTCTTCTGGGATTGCATAACTGATTATTACTTCTGAGACTGAATATCTGATGGGTATAACTGATGGGTACTTCTGATTTTCAAATTCTTTGAAAATTTCTTTAATAATCTTTTATCTTTATCATTAATTTAAGTACGAAATGAAATTTTTTGATAGGGAGAGAACTCCTTTATCTTATATTATTAAGTTTATTATCGTTATGTTTAGTCTTTTATCTTTATAAGTACAAAATGAAAATGTTTTGTAAGGGAGAGAACTCTTACCTTGTCACTAGGTAATAAGATATTACATAAAGGCTGCCACTCGTTGATGGTTCTTCAATGCCCTCTTCCACCAGCTGGTTGGTGTTAACTGTTGTTGTCCAATGTCTTCCATCTGTCACTATGAAAAAGACTACAGCAAGTAAAGAATTCTTGATGTAATTTCTCTCTATATCATCACTTTGAAAATCTCTTTAAAATCTTAAATTTCTTTTAGAGTTTTTGTTCATTTTATCTCAATTATCTTTTATTATAAAGTTTATCATTTTTATGTTAAGTGTTTTATCTTTATCATTATTCTAAGTACAAAATGAAAATTTATGAATGGGAGAAAACTCTTACCTTGTCACTAGGTAATAAGATTTACCTAATGGCTGCCACTCATTGATCGTCCTCCAATGACATCCTCAACCAGCCGGTTGTTATCCAATGCCTTCCATCTGTCACTATGAAAAAGACTACAGCAAGTAAAAAATTCTTAATGCAATTTCTTTCTATATCATTACTTTGAAAATCTCTTCTGGGCCTGAATAACAGATAAATTACTTCTGAGACTGAATAACTGATGGGTACAACTGATGGGTACTTCTGAGATTAAATCATTATAAATCTCTTTTTTAATCTTTTATCTTTATCATTAATTTAAGTAAAAAATGATTTTTTTGATAGGGAGAGAACTCTTACCTTGTCACTAGATAATTCAATTTACCTAGTTGCTACCACTCGTTGTCCAATGCCCTCCTCCACCACATGGTTGTTGTCCAATGTCCTCCATTTGTCTCTTGTTGTCCAATGCCTTCCATCTGTTGGTCAAAGTCCTGATAAAAAGACTCAAGCATGTAAGTACTTCTTTATACCTTTCTCTAAATCCCTAATTTGATAATCTCTTTTAAATCTTCAATTTCTTTTATAGATTTTATCCATTTTTTATCATTTATCTTATATTATTAAGTTTACTATCGTTATGTTTAGTCTTCTATCTTTATTAGTACAAAATGGAAATGTTTTGTAAGGGAGAGAACTCTTACCTTGTCACTAGGTAATAAGATATTACATAATGGCGGATACTCGTTGATGGTTCTTCAATGCCCTCTTCCACCAGCTGGTTGGTGTTAACTGTTGTTGTCCAATGTCTTCCATCTGTCACGATGAAAAAGACTACAGCAAGTAAAGAAATATTGATGTAATTTCTCTATATATCATTACTTTGAAAATCTCTTTTAAATCTTAAATTTCTTTTATAGACTTTATTCATTTTGTATCCTTTATCTTATATTATTAAGTTTATTATCGTTATGTTTAGTCTTTTATCTTTATTAGTACAAAATGGAAATGTTTTGTAAGGGAGAGAACTCTTACCTTGTCACTAGGTAATAAGATATTACATAATGGCGGACACTCGTTGATGGTTCTTCAATGCCCTCTTCCACCAGCTGGTTGGTGTTAACTGTTGTTCTCCAATGCAATCATCAACCAACCGGTTGTTGTCCAATGCCTTCCATCTGTCACTATGAAAAAGACTACAGCAAGTAAGGAATTCTTCATGTTATTTTTCTCTATATCTTTGCTTTGAAAATCTCTGACATTTGAAGTTTCTTTTAGAGTCTTTATTCATTTTATATTACTTATCTTATATTATTCAGTTTATCATTTTTATGTTTAGTCTTTTAGCTTTATTATTAGTTTTCGGGGACCCCCGGTCCACTGCTGGTGGACCGGGGGTCCCCGAGGGCACATGTGGCCAGGTTTGGTCGGTTTCGGTTGGTCGTTTCTTCAACGCATTCTAAATTTCTGTTGTCGAGGTTTCTTGGGGTTTCTAAAACGTGGGTCCTGTGGCATCGTGTCCCACCCGTCCTGCTGCTTCTTTCGGTGCGCTTTTTCGACATGGTGGCTTTCGTGCTTTTTTGGCATATTGCATTGTTTGGATTTGGGGATCACTGGCGGGGGTTGAGTGCCCGAGGCGTGCATGTCTGGTCCACGTTGCCAATTTATCTGTTATTAAATGATGCTATTCAATTTGAAGACGTTTACATTTAATACAAAATAAAAATGTGTAAGGGAAGCAATTGATTCCCTGTTCTGGGACTGAATAACTGAAAATTACTTCTGAGACTGAATAACTGATGGGTACAACTAATGGGTACTTCTTTGAAAATCTCTTTTAAACTTTTAGATTCTAAGAGTTTTTATTCATGTTATTTCATCTATCTTTAATTAATAAATTTGTCATTTTAATGTTTAGTTTTAGTACAAAATAAAGAGTTTTTATTCATTTTATATCATTAATCTTTTATTATAAAGTTTATCATTTTTATGTTTAGTCTATTATTTTTATTATAAGTTTAAGTACAAAATGAAAATGTTTGGAAGGGAGAGAACTCGTACCTTGTCACTAGGTCATTTAATTTACCTAGTTCCTACCACTCGTTGTTGAATGAACTTCTCCACCACATGGTTGTTGTCCAAGGACCTCCATTTGTCTCTTGTTGTCCAATGCCTTCCATCCGTTGGTCAAAGTCCCTATAAAAAGACTCAAGCATGTAAGCAATTCTTTATACCTTTCTCTAAATCCCTACTTTGATAATCCCTTTAAAATCTTCAATTTATTTTATAGACTTTATTCCTTTGTATCCTTTATCTTATATTATTAAATTTATTATCGTTATTTTTAGTCTTTTATCTTTATAAGTACAAAATAAAAATATTTCATAAGGGAGAGAACTCTTACCTTGTCACTAGGTAATAAGATATTACATAATGGCTGCCACTCGTTGATCGTTCTTCAATACCCTCTTCCACCAGCTCTTACTTTTTCACCAGGTAATAAGATTTACCTAATGGCTGCCACTCGTTCATAGTTATCCAATGCACTCCTCAACCAGCCGGTTGTTCTCCAATGCCTTCCATCTGTCACTATAAAAAAGACTACAGTACTACAGCAAGTAAAGAATTCTTGATGTAATTTCTCTCTATATCATTACTTTGAAAATCTCTTCTGGGCCTGAATAACTGATAATTACTTCTGAGACTGAATAACTGATGGGTACAACTGATGGGTACTTATGAGATTCAATATCTTTGAAAATCTCTTTTTTAATCTTTTATCTTTATCATTAATTTAAGTACAAAATGAAATTTTTTGATAGGGAGCGAACTCTTATCTTGTCACTAGGTAATTCAATTTACCTAGTTGCTACCACTCGTTGTCCAATGCCCTCCTCCACCACATGGTTGTTGTCCAATGTCCTCCATTTCTCTGTTGTTGTTCAATGCCTTCCATCTGTTGGTCGAAGTCCTTATAAAAAGACTCAAGCATGTAAGTAATTCTTTATACATTTCTCTAAATCCCCTAATTTGATAATCTCTTTTAAAGCTTCAATTTCTTTTATAGATTTTATCTATTTTGTATCATTAATCTTTCATTATGAAGTTTATTATTTTTATGTTTAGTCTTTTAAGATTTACCTAATGGCTGCCACTCGTTCATAGTTATCCAATGCACTCCTCAACCAGCCGGTTGTTGTCCAATGCCTTCCATCTGTCAATATAAAAAAGACTACAGCACTACAGGAAGTAAAGAATTCTTGATGTAATTTCTCTCTATATCATTACTTTGAAAATCTCTTCTGGGCCTGATTAACTGATAACTACTTCTGAGACTGAATAATTAATGGGTACAACTGATGGGTACTTCTGAGATTCAATATCTTTAGAAATCTCTTTTTTAATCTTTTATCTTTATCATTAGTTTAAGTACAAAATGAAATTTTTTGAAAGGGAGAAAACTCTTACCTTGTCACTAGGTAATAAGATTTACCTAATGGCTGCCACTCGTTGATCGTTCTCCAATGCAATCCTCAAGCAGTCGGTTGTTGTCCAATGCCTTAAATCTGTCACTATGAAAAAGACAACAGCAAGCAAATAATTCTTGATATAATTTCTCTCTATATCATTACTTTGAAAATCTCTTCTGGGCCTGCATAACTGATAATTACTTCTGAGACTGAATAACTGATGGGTACAACTGATGGGTACTTCTGAGATTCAATATCTTTGAAAATCTCTTTTTTAATCTTTTATCTTTATCATTAATTTAAGTACAAAATGATTTTTTTTGAAAGGGAGAGAACTCTTACCTTGTCACTATGTAATTCAATTTACCTAGTTGCTACCACTCGTTGTCCAATGCCCTCCTCCACCACATGGTTCTTGTCCAATGTCCTCCATTTGTCTGTTGTTGTCCAATGCCTTCCATCTGTTGGTCAAAGTCATGATAAAAAGACTCAAGTATGTAAGCAATTCTTTATACCTTTCTCTAAATCCCTAATTTGATAATTCCTTTTAAATTTTCAATTTCTTTTATAGACTTTATTCATTTTGTATCCTTTATCTTATATTATTGAGTTTATTATCGTTATTTTAAGTCTTTTATCTTTATCAGTACAAAATGAAAATGTTTTGTAAGGGAGAGAATTCTTACCTTGTCACTTGGTAATAAGATATTACATAATGGCTGCCACTCGTTGGTCGTTCTTCAATGCCCTCTTCCACCGGCTGGTTGGTGTTAACTGTTGTTGTCCAATGTCTTCCATCTGTCACTATGAAAAAGACTACAGCCAGTAAAGAATTCTTGATGCAATTTCTCTCAATATCATTACTTTGAAAAAAGACTACAGCCAGTAAAGAATTCTTGATGCAATTTCTCTCAATATCATTACTTTGAAAATCTCTTCTGGGCCGGCATAACTGATAATTACTTCTGAGACTGAATAACTGATGGGTACAACTGATGGGTACTTCTGAGATTCAATATCTTTGAAAATCTCTTTTTGGCTCACCTGAGCCAAAGGCTCAAAGTGAGCTTTTGTCATACCGGATTGTCCGGCGTCCGTCGTCCGTCCGTCGTCCGTCCGTCCGTCCGTCCGTTAACTTTTCACATTTTCATCTTCTCCTCTGAAACCGCTTGGAGGATTTTGATGAAACTTGGTATGCATGAAGTACTAAAGGTCCTTTACCAAGTTTGTTCATTTCGGCTCGATCCCTTCAGGGGTGGATCCAGGGCGGGGTCAAATAGGCCCCGGAGGGTACCCCTCTTCAAAAATCTTCTTCTCCAGTTCAACTGAGTCGATTGAAAAACTAATTGTATCTATGTGATCTAGAAGGATGTATGATTCAAGTTTGTTCATTTCGTTAAAATCCGATAACTAATTTTTGACGCGTTTTTGACGTCTTTTCGGACTTAGTCAGAAATGCACATTTTTGCACTTTTTCTTTAAATAACTCAATAAGTGTATGATTTTACACACTCATTTACTACATATTTATCATATTTAACTTACTTAATGCTTTGATATGTTTTGATATGTATTTTATGCTTAAATTTTATTTTTTTGATTTTTTATGAATTTTTTTCTTATGTAAAAAGGAAGGGGGGGGGGGGGTGATTTTCATACATTTTCTGCTTCTTTTCTATAACCACTCTTCAGATTGTCATGACAATTTGTAGGTATGAGGTACTCATGCATGGTACCCTACAAGTGAAAGAATTTTGTCAAGATATCCACTTTTGGATTTTTAAGGAATATTTTTTAAGATTGTACATAGGTATAATGTATGTTTTCTTACCAAAAATAGGAGAAAAATTCTCAAATCGCACCGGGTTATACACATTGATACTACTTTTGAATGAAGAGATTTTATTTGAATCACAAACAAAAAAATGCTGTAAAGATTAAAAGTACACAACTTTTTAAATATTTTTTCAAAGCCATGCACCTGGTTCCGGACCGGAATTATTCGAATTTTATGATCTGAGGACCCATTTTCACACGTATTCTTCCACACATGTAGACATTCTCACACACTTTAAAACTATATTCAAAATTTTATTTCATCTATCTAGTAAACAATCACGGGAAGACAATTCAAGATAAACATTGTGTGTATTTTCCACCAATTGTTGAAATCAATAAGAAAATAATCGGAACTATTTGACAGGACAATGACCTAGATATGCATTAATTCAGGTAGCACCCCTGTATTGATTCTTACTATGTATTTCATTGTATGTTTTCTCAATATATCTTGTTTTACGAAGAAGTACGGGGTGAAAGACACCATTCATTTTGTAGACTAATATTCCATCTCCCATCTATAAAAAAAATCAGCATAGGTTATGTACCTGTTAAGAGATTTCTTTTCTGCAGAACAACACAGGGGTATGTTTACATCATGATTACAAGAATGACAAGCGTGTTTCGCACTCTGTGTATAAATTTCGTACATCGATTAACCGGGGCATATAGGTTACCAAATATGCTCTTGATTTAAAATGTATATATTTACTTTTTCCGTGCATGCATGTTTCAAAACAATTTTTGTGTCTAAATTACACTTTTCTGTTTTAATTGTGTATCTATGGTAAACAAAGACGCCATGTTTCTTGTGTTACAAATTTGATTGGTTCAATACCTCCCCGCCCCCTTCATCTTCGTCCCCAAGGCGCATCGTATTCCGCTAGGCGCTTCATTGCAATACAAACCGCAAAGCAGTACTGCGATATATTTCAGGAGATACAGTGCAAACGGAATAGATTTTTATACTTGGAACACTTTCATAATGGTTATCATTCATGTACGTGGAACACTTGCATATACTTGTTATCATGTAATAAAGTTTGCTCGAATTTCCTCTGTCTTAGACTCTCTTAGATGAAGTAATTTACGGACTGATTTCTTGAAGAAAGGTCTAATGAGTAATCTCTTCCTCTGGATTTTGAGAATGCATAGGACATTTAATATCTGAAATTCTTGAAAATAAATAATTCCGTTCAGAGTTCCTGAAATCTTCCAATGAAATGTTGGACCACAGAAGCTGTTGTTTTAATAGAGAAAATAAATTATTATTCACAACCTTAAGCCACTGTGTTCGTCATCTTGTATGTATAATATTTTTAAGAGGAACACAGAGGCCTGAGGTTGTGAATAATAAAACATTTTCTCTCATAAAACGACAGGATCCTGTGTTAAGACATTTGGGAATTTTTATCTGTTCAAATAATAGATACATAATGAGTTTTTATCGGACCAAATAACTTCTTGTCGGCAAATCCAATGCAACCGATACATTTCATGAACTCTCTCCGCTAACAACTTGTTCTTTTAACAGACCTATGATGAGGTAAAACAATTAGTTAACAGTAAATAACGATGTCGTAGGTCTGCTAGTTGGACAAGCTTAACAATTTCATGGGCCTTTTAATTTGTTTCAAACTGCGAAACCTTAGAGAAACCACTTGAGTTGTTGAACAGCGTATGCTGAAATGCGACGCTCCTTCTCGCCTGTTGAAATATGCATAGGCAAGAAGCGTCGCATTTCAGCATATTTACTGAAAATTATTTGTTCAAGTGGCTTCACTGGGTCATGAGGTTTGATACAACATACACTGCTTTTTTGGAAAACAAACTGGCACAATTTCTGCACAACTCACTTGAATTGATGAATATTGGATCAAAATGATTTTAACTGTACGTTTCATGTATTTAAGATGAAATCAATACTATTCAAAAGCATAATTCATAGATTTCAGTGAATAAAGGCAAAACTGAAAAATCTTTGTTTTTTATGCCCCTGGAATAAAAGATTCGGGAGCATAAAGTTTTTGGCCTGTCCGTCTGTCTGTTTGTCTGTCTGTTTTCCGAAAAACTTTAACATTGGGCATAACTTTTGAATGGAAGCTGGTGATAGAGTTTTCATATTTCACATGTGTATTTACCAAAATTTTTGACCTCATGACCATAACCTTGACCTTTCACGTACTTCTCAAAAACTTTAACATTGGGCATAACTTTTGAATGGATATAGTGATAGGGCTTTCATATTGTACATGTGTATTCCTTGTGACAAGATCTTTCCATTGATACCAATATTACGCTGACCTTCTCACATACTTAACAGGAAATGGCGTTTATACTAACAAAGATGCCGCCGGGGGCATTCTCGTTTCACAAACACAGGCTTTATAATTTCTGGCATGCTAGCTATCAATAATGAAAGGTTTTGTGTTCAATTTTAAATAAACTTAATTTGTGAAATCATTTCATTGTTTTATTCTTTTTTTGCTGCACATTAATGTGGAATTTTACAATATGATTTTATTTTTGATGTTGCATATTTGAACTATACTAGCTGGGCATATGACGTTGGACCACTTTATCCGTTTTTTTCAAATCAGTAAAATAGTTATTGTTTTGAAATGTGACTATTTTTTTCTTTTTTGTACTTTTAAAGGTTGTCTGAAAAAAAAACACTTCTCTGCATCCGGCAAAAATCTTTTTAGAAAGGTTGTGGGCTAAAATCCTGGTACTGGCACTATCAGTATTCAATGTCAGTATGTCAATTAGAGCGTGCATGGGTATCAGGTGAGCGTTGTGCCCCCTGGGGCTCTTGTTTAATCTTTTATCTTTATCATTAATTTAAGTACAAAATGAATTTTTTTGATAGGGAGAGAACTCTTACCTTGTCACTTGGTAATAAGATATTACATAATGGCTGCCACTCGTTGATCGTTCTTCAATGCCCTCTTCCACCAGCTGGTTGGTGTTAACTGTTGTTGTCCAATGTCTTCCATCTGTCACTATGAAAAAGACTACAGCAAGTAAGGAATTCTTGATTTTATTTCTCTCTATATCCTTACTTTGAAAATCTCTTTTAAATCTTAAATTTCTTTTAGAGTTTTAATTCATTTTATCTCATTTATCTTTTATTATAAAGTTTATCATTTTTATGTTTAGTCTTTTATCTTTATCATTAGTCTAAGTACAAAATGACAATTTTTGATAGGGAGAAAACTCTTACCTTGTCACTAGGTAATAAGATTGACCTAAATGCTGCCACTCATTGATCGTTCTCCAACGCAATCCTCAACCAGTCGGTTGTTGTCCAATACCTTCCATCTGTCACTATGAAAAAGACTACAGCAAGTAAAGAATTCTTGATGTAATTTCTCTCTATATCATTACTTTGAAAATCTCTTCTGGGCCTGAATAACTGATAATTACTTCTGAGACTGAATAACTGATGGGTACAACTGATCGGTACTTCTGAGATTCAATATCTTTGAAAATCTCTTTTTTAATTTTTTATCTTTATCATTAATTTAAGTAAAAAATGAAATTATTCGATAGGGAGAGAACTCTTACCTTGTCTCTAAGTAATTCAATTTACCTAGTTGCTACCGCTCGTTATCCAATGCCCTCCTCCACCACATGGTTGTTTTCCAATGGCCTCCATTTCTCTCTTGTTGTCCAATGCCTTCCATCTGTTGGTCGAGGTCCTGATAAAAAGACTGAAGCATGTAAGTAATTCTTTATACCTTTCTCTAAATCCCTAATTTGATAATCTCTTTTAAATCTTAAATTTCTTTTATAGATTTTATCCATTTTGTATCAAGTTTATTATCGTTATACTTAGTCTTTTATCTTTATTAGCACAAAATGAAAATGTTTTGTAAGGGAGAGAACTCTTACCTTGTCACTAGGTAATAAGATATTACATAATGGCTGCCACTCG
The DNA here is from genome assembly GCA_028142955.1 of Pinctada fucata. Taxonomy (NCBI): domain Eukaryota; kingdom Metazoa; phylum Mollusca; class Bivalvia; order Pterioida; family Pteriidae; genus Pinctada; species Pinctada fucata. The sequence goes on along the minus strand of AP027110.1, from coordinate 26,378,099 downwards.
TTGATCGTTCTTCAATGCCCTCTTCCACCAGCTGGTTGGTGTTAACTGTTGTTGTCCAATGTCTTCCATCTGTCACTGTGAAAAAGATTTCAGCAAGTAAGGAATTCTTGATGTAATTTCTCTCTATATACTTACTTTGAATATCTCTTTTAAATCTTAAATTTCTTTTAGAGTTTTTATTCATTTTATCTCATTTATCTTTTATCATAAAGTTTATCATTTTTATGTTTAGTCTATTATCTTTATCATTACTTTAAGTACAAAATTAATTTTTTTGAAAGGGAGAAAGCTCTTACCTTGTCACTAGGTAATAAGATTTACCTAATGGCTGCCACTCGTTGATCGTTCTCCAATGCAATCCTCAACCAACCGGTTGCTGTCCAATGCCTTCCATCTGTCACTATGAAAAAGACCACAGCAAGTAAGGAATTCTTCATGTTATTTCTCTCTATATCCTTAATTTGAAAATCTCTTAAATTTGAAGTTTCTTTTAGAGTTTTTATTCATTTCATATTACTTATCTTATATTATTCAGTTTATCATTTTTATATTTAGTCTTTTAGCTTTATTATTAGTTATAATACGAAATAAAAATGTATAAGGGAAACAATTGGTTGCCTGTTCTGGGTCTGAATAGCTTATAATTACTTCTGAGACTGAAAATCTGATGGATACAACTAATGGGTACTTCTTTGAAAATCTCTTTTGAACTTTTAGATTCTAAGAGTTTTTATTCATGTTATTTCATCTATCTTTAATTAATAAATTTGTCATTTTAATGTTTAGTCTTTTATCATTTTGATTAGTTTTAGTACAAAATGAAGAGTTTTTATTCATTTTATATCATTTATCTTTTATTATAAAGTTTATCGTTTTTATGTTTAGTCTATTATCTTTATTATAAATTTTGTAAGGGAGAGAACTCGTACCTTGTCACTAGGTAATTTATTATACCTAGTTGCTACCACTCGTTGTCCAATGCCCTCCTCCACCACATGGTTGATGTCAGTGTCCTCTATTTGTCTCTTGTTGTCCAATGCCTTCCATCCGTTGGTCAAAGTCCCTATAAAAAGACTCAAGCATGTAACCAATTCTTTATACCTTTATCTAAATCCCTACTTTGATAATCCCTTTTAAATCTTAAAATTCTTTTATAGACTTTATTCATTTTGTATCCTTTATCTTATATTATTAATTTTATGATCGTTATGTTTAGTCTTTTATCTTTATAAGTACAAAATGAAAAGGTTTTGTAAGGGAGAGAACTCTTACCTTGTCACTTGGTAATAAGATATTACATAATGGCTGCCACTCGTTGATCGTTCTTCAATGCCCTCTTCCACCAGCTGGTTGGTGTTAACTGTTGTTGTCCAATGTCTTCCATCTGTCACTATGAAAAAGACTACAGCAAGTAAAGAATTCTTGATGTAATTTCTCTCTATATTCTTACTTTGAAAATCTCTTTTTAATCTTAAATTTCTTTGAGAGTTTTTATTCATTTCATCTCATTTATCTTTTATCATAAAGTTTATCATTTTTATGTTTAGTCTTTTATCTTTATGATTAGTCTAAGTACAAAATGACAATTTTTGATAGGGAGAAAACTCTTACCTTGTCACTAGGTAATAAGATTTACCTAATGGCTGCCACTCGTTGATCGTTCTCCAATGCAATCCTCAACCAGCCAGTTGTTGTCCAATGCCTTCCATCTGTCACTATGAAAAAGACTACAGCAAGTAAAAAAATCTTGATGTTATTTCTCTCTATATCATTACTTTGAAAATCTCTTCTTGGCCTGCATAACTGATAATTACTTCTGAGACTGAATAACTGATGGGTACAACTGATTGGTACTTCTGAGATTCAATATCTTTGAAAATCTCTTTTTTAATCTTTTATCTTTATCATTAATTTAAGTAAAAAATGAAATTTTGTGATAGGGAGAGAACTCTTATCTTGTCACTACGTAATTCAATTTACCTAGTTGCTACCACTCGTTGTCCAATGCCCTCCTCCACCACATGGTTGTCGTCCAATATCCTCCATTTGTCTCTTGTTGTCCAATGCCTTCCATCTGTTGGTCGAAGTCCTGATAAAAAGACTCAAGCATGTAAGTAATTTTTTATACCTTTCTCTAAATCCCTAATTTGATAATCTCTTTTAAATCTTCAATTTGTTTTATAGATTTTATCCATTTTGTATCATTTATCAATTTTTTCAGATTGCCTGTTCTGGGACTGAATAACTGATAATTACTTCTGAGACTGAATATCTGATGGGTACAACTAATGGGTACTTCTTTGAAAATCTCTTTTAAACTTTTAGATTCTAAGAGTTTTTATTCATGTTATTTCATCTATCTTCAATTAATAAATTTGTCATTTTAATGTTAAGTCTTTTATCATTTTTATTAGTTTTAGTACAAAATAAAGAGTTTTTATTCATTTTATATCATTTATCTTTTGTTATGAAGTATATCGTTTTTATGTTTAGTCTATTATCTTTATTTTAAGTTTAAGTACAAAATGAAAATGTTTGTAAGGGAGAGAACTCGTACCTTGTCACTAGGTAATTTAATTTACCTAGTTGCTACCACTCGTTGTCTAATGCCATCCTCCACCACATGGTTGATGTCAATGTCCTCCATTTGTCTCTTGTTGTCCAATGCCTTCCATCCGTTGGTGAAAGTCCCTATAAAAAGACTCAAGCATGTAAGTAATTCTTTATACCATTCTTTAATCCCTACTTTGATAATCCCTTTTAAATCTTCAATTTCTTTTATAGACTTTATTCATTTTGTATCCTTTATCTTATATTATTGAGTTTATTATCGTTATTTTAAGTCTTTTATCTTTATAAGTACAAAATGAAAATGTTTTGTAAGGGAGAGAACTCTTACCTTGTCACTTGGTAATAAGATATTACATAATGGCTGCCACTCGTTGATCGTTCTTCAATTGGCCACTTGCGTACGTCAGGGTTAAGCCTAGATCAATGTGATCTTGGTTCAAGCCTAGCTTAAATCTTTCTTTTCAATTGCTCACCTGTCAAAAGTACCTGAGAAGAGCTCAGATTTGAGCGTTGGTCTGAGCCTGGTATAAGGCAGGTTTAAACCCAGACTCAAATGAAATTGATGACTTTTTTGACAAGGTTGATAGTTTTTATCTTGTCGAAAGATTATTTAGGAAAGAACAAGTATTGCGATATAGAACAGATCCGTTTTTAATATATTCTGAGGATGATTTTATTGAAAGATTCAGATTAAGCAAAAGTTTAGTTCATGAGTTATTGAACAAAATTGCAGAAAAGTTAGAGCCAAAGCAGAAAAATATGTCTTCGATATCTCCGTTAAATCAGCTACTCATTGCACTCCGGTTTTACGGAACAGGATGCTTTCTGATGGTTTCAGGAGACCTTTTTGGCGTGCATCAATGTACAGTGTCACGTATTGTTATGCGAGTTTCTTGTGTTCTGTCTTCGATGTACAAGGAGTTTGTAAAATTTCCAACAGGAACTACTTTACAAGAGGTCCAAAAGGGATTTATGGCCAACAGTGGCATACCTGGGATCGTAGGAGCAATTGATTGTACACATATTCCAATACAATCCCCCGGAGGTGACAGAGCAGAACTGTTCAGAAACAGAAAAGGTTTTTTTTCTATAAATGTACAAGCAATTTGCGATCATGACCTTATGCTCACAAATGTTGTTGCAAGATGGCCTGGCAGCACACATGACAGCCGCATCTTTGAAAATAGCAGTATTTGTGCAAGATTCGAGAGAAAGGAATTTCAAGGAATCTTAATCGTCGACAATGGATACCCTTTAAGACCATATTTGGTTACACCTCTGCTTACATGTAGAACACCTCAAGAGCGACGCTTCAATTTTGCACTTTGCAATAGTCGTGTGAAAATTGAAAATGTTTTTGGAATATGGAAACGAAGATTTCCATGTCTGCGTCGTCAACTAAAATGCAAGCTTTCTACAAATTTGCTAATCATTACTGCATGTGCAGTTTTGTATAATATTGCGAGGAAAGCTTCCATCCCAGTACCTGATGACGATGAAAATGACGAAAGACACGTTCCAGTTCCTTTCGTTCAAAATGCAAACCAAGGAGGACAGGCGCTGAGAAATGTTTTGATAAGACATTTCTAGAAAAAAAGTAAGTTTTTAAAAATTCATCAATTTATTTTACTTTAATTTGATACGTTCTATCATTGCGTAAGTTTTTAATGCATAACTAAAAAGGCTCGATTTATTCTTCTTTGATAATGCACACATGATTTTATGCATTTCATACAATATAACTAGCATATGGTTGCCAAAAATTGGCATTTCTATTATTATTTGAATCAAAATCATTGCTGTTACACGTACTTACATTAGAAATATCATCATTGTTTTTGCATTTACATATGTTTAACTCATTTTCAAGTTTTTGCTTCTTCAATTTCAATATATCATTCTTCAAGAGGAGGTTTTTCATTTTATGTTCATGCTCTATTTCTGCCATTTCCAGCAGCCTTGACTTAACTTGATCCTGTCGCCCAAGACCAGGGGATTTCCGTTTCATGCACTTCGCTGGCGTTTCCGGTGACCTAATCACTGATGTATCCGGTGACGTTTTTTCTGTTAACGGTGAGGTCTTTGGTATGTCATTGGAGGACGATGTAGCAGTAATAATCTGTGTAAAAAATGTGTTAACATTGAAATAATTATCTAATTAATGATTATTGACGATATTCAGAGTCTTTGATTAAAGAGCAATGTACATGTATACAATTTAGCACGTTTACATGAGGTTAATTATATAATGACAAATGTCGTGATAATTAAATTATCTGAAAAATGGTCTTTTGCATATATTTTTTTTAATTTCAGATTATGATTTATATCTTCATACATAATAAATGTATAACAAGAATGGAAATTAAGTATCAAATTAAGATGACTACCTCATCAGAAACATTCGTGTCTTCATTTTCCAGTGGTTCATCTCCATGGAAACTGGCATCATCATCATAAGCGTTCTCTAAACTATTAATTTGCTGGGGAAGCATCTCGGATATACTATTAGAAATTTTATCCAAGGAATTTTCTGCCGGTCCTCCTCCGGTTTTCTTCTTTTCCCTCCTTTCTTTAGCTACTGCAGTTTTCGCCCTGGCTTTCAGATTTTTCCATAGCGCTTTCAACTGTTTCAAACTTCTAAAATTCACGCCATGTCTTGAATTAAATTCTTTTTCTATAATATTCCATTCATTACTTTTCTTGGTAATCATCCGTCCATCATTTTGTTTATTTTCAATAATATTTTTTCTCTGTTCTATTAATTCTAATGAAACTTCTTTTTCCAATTCAGAAAAATTTGAAGATGTCTTACTAGCCATTTCCTCTTTTTTGATCCAAGCTTAAGCTGTACTCAGGTAAGAAAGCGTGGATCCACGGGTCAGCAATCCAACTAGTTCTCACCTGAGCACAGCTTAAGTCAGACTTAAGCCGGGGTTACCTGATCCGAGGATCACCTCTCGATCCTAGCTTACCTGAGCCTTACGTGCGCAAGTGGCCAAATGCCCTCTTCCACCAGCTGGTTGGTGTTAACTGTTGTTGTCTAATGTCTTCCATCTGTCACTATGAAAAAGACTACAGCAAGTAAAGAATTCTTGATGTAATTTCTCTCTATATCCTTACTTTGAAAATTTCTTTTAAATCTTAAATTTCGTTTAGAGTTTTTATTCATTTCATCTCATTTATCTTTTATTATAAAGTTTATCATTTTCATGTTTATTCTTTTATCTTTATCATTAGTCTAAGTACAAAATGACAATTTTTGAAAGGGAGAAAACTCTTACCTTGTCACTAGGTAATAAGATTTACCTAATGGCTGCCACTCGTTGATCTTTCTCCAATGCAATCCTCAACCAGCCGGTTATTGTCCAATGCCTCCCATCTGTCACTATGAAAAAGACTACAGCAACTAAAGAATTCTTGATGTAATTTCTCTCTATATCATTACTTTGAAAATCTCTTCTGGGCCTGAATAACTGATGGGTACAACTGATCGGTATTCTGAGACTCAATATCATTTTTAATCTTTTATCTTATCATTAATTCAAGTAAAAAATGAAATTTTTCGATAGGGAGATAACTCTTGCCTTGTCACTACGTAATTCAATTTACCTAGTTGCTACCACTCGTTGTCCAATTCCCTCCTCCACCACATGGTTGTTGTCCAATGTCCTCCATTTGTCTCTTGTTGTCCAATGCCTTCCATCTGTTGGTCGAAGTCCTGATAAAAAGACTCAAGCATGTAAGTAATTCTTTATACCTTTCTCTAAATCCCTTATTTGATCATCTCTTTTAAATCTTCAATTTCTTTATAGATTTTATCCATTTTGTATCATTTATCTTTTATTATTAAGTTTATTATCGTTATATTTAGTCTTTTATCTTTATTAGCACAAAATGAAAATGTTTTGTAAGGGAGAGAACTCTTACCTTGTCACTAGGTAATAAGATATTACATAATGGCTGCCACTCGTTGATCGTTCTTCAATGCCCTCTTCCGCCAGCTGGTTGGTGTTAACTATTGTTGTCCAATGTCTTCCATCTGTCACTGTGAAAAAGATTTCAGCATGTAAGGAATTCTTGATGTAATTTTTCTCTATATGACAAATATGGATAATGACCATATCCCCGTACACAGCGCAAAATCGATAATTCAGAAAATCAGAAACCGAAGGCATACAAAATCAGGATAAAACAGGAACCAAAGCAAACAAACAAAAACCTCCACCATATGAAGAGAAGCGAACTCCCGATATGGGAAAATCTCTTTTAAATCTTAAAAATCTCTTTTAAATCTTAAATTTCTTTTATAGTTTTTATTCATTTTATCTCATTTATCTTTTATCATAAAGTTTATCATTTTTATGTTGTCTTTTATCTTTATCATAACTTTAAGCGCAAAATTAATTTTTTTAAAAGGGAGAAAACTCTTACCTTGTCACTAGGTAATAAGATTTACCTAATGGCTGCCACTCGTTGATCGTTCTCCAATGCAATCCTCAACCAGCCGGTTGTTGTCCAATGCCTTCCATCTTTCACTATGAAAAAGACTACAGCAAGTAAGGAATTCTTCATGTTATTTTTCTCTATATCCTTAATTTGAAAAATCTCTTAAAATTTGAAGTTTCTTTTAGAGTTTTTATTCATTTTATATTACTTATCTTATATTATTCAGTTTATCATTTTTATGTTTAGTCTTTTAGCTTTATTAATAGTTTTAATACAAAATAAAAATGTATAAGGGAAACAATTGATTGCCTGTTCTGGGACTGAATAACTGATAATTACTTCAAAGACTGAATATCTGATGGGTACAACTAATGGGTACTTATTTGAAAATCTCTTTTAAACTTTTAGATTCTAAAAGTTTTTATTCATGTTATTTCATCTATCTTTAATTAATAAATTTGTCATTTCAATGTTTAGTCTTTTATCATTTTTATTAGTTTTAGTACAAAATAAAGAGTTTTTATTCATTTTATATCATTTATCTTTTATTATAAAGTTTATCGTTTTTATGTTTAGTCTATTATCTTTATTATAAGTTTAAGTACAAAATGAAAATGTTTGTAAGGGAGAGAACTCGTACCTTGTCACTAGGTCATTTAATTTACCTAGTTGCTACCACTCGTTGTCCAATGCCATCCTCCACCACATGGTTGTTGTCCAATGTCCTCCATTTGTCCCTTCTTGTCCAATGCCTTCCATCCGTTGCTCAAAGTCCCTATAAAAAGACTCAAGCATGTAAGTAATTCTTTATACCTTTCTCTAAATCCCTACTTTGATAATCCTTTTTAAATCTTCAATTTCTTTTATAGACTTTATTCATTTTCTATCCTTTATCTTATATTATTAAGTTTATTATCGTTATGTTTAGTCTTTTATCTTTATAAGTACAAAATGAAAATGTTTTGTAAGGGAGAGAACTCTTACCTTGTCACTTGATAAATAGATATTACATAATGGCTGCCACTCGTTGATCGTTCTTCAATACCCTCTTCCACTAGCTGGTTGGTGTTAACTATTGTTGTCTAATGTCTTCCATCTGTCACTATGGAAAAGACTACAGCAAGTAAGGAATTCTTGATGTAATTTCTCTCTATATCCTTACTTTGAAAATCTCTTTTAAATCTTAAATTTCTTTTAGACTTTTTATTCATTTTATCTCATTTATCTTTTATTATAAAGTTTATCATTTTTATGTTTAGTCTTTTATCTTTATCATTACTTTAAGTACAAAATTAATTTTTTTGAAAGGGAGAAAACTCTTACCTTGTCACTAGGTAATAAGATTTACCTAATGGCTGCCACTCGTTGATCGTTCTCCAATGCAATCCTCAACCAGCCGGTTGTTGTCCAATGCCTTCCATCTGTCACTATGAAAAAGACTACAGCAAGTATTTTTCTCTATATCCTTAATTTGAAAATCTCTTAAATTTGAAGTTTCTTTTAGAGTTTTTATTCATTTTATACTACTGATCTTATACTATTCAGTTTATCATTTTTATGTTTAGTCTTTTAGCTTTATTATTAGTTTTAATGCAAAATAAAAATGTAAAAGGGAAACAATTGATTGCATGTTCTGGGACTGAATAACTGATAATTACTTCTGAGACTGAATATCTGATGGGTACAACTAATGGGTACTTATTTGAAAATCTCTTTTAAACTTTTAGATTCTAAGAGTTTTTATTCATGTTATTTCATCTATCTTTAATTCATAAATTTGTCATTTTAATGTTTAGTCTTCTATCATTTTTATTAGTTTTAGAACAAAATAAAGTGTTTTTATTCATTTTATCTCATTTATCTTTTATTATAAAGTTTATCATTTTTATATTTAGTCTTTTATCTTTATCATTAGTTTAAGTACGAAATGACAATTTTTGATAGGGAGAAAACTCTTGCCTTGTCACTAGGTAATAAGATTTACCTAATGGCTGCCACTCGTTGATCGTTCTCCAATGCAATCCTCAACCAGCCGGTTGTTGTCCAATGCCTTCCATCTGTCACTATGAAAAAGACTACAGCAAGTAAAGAATTCTTGATGTTATTTCACTCTATATCATTACTACGAAAATCTCTTCTGGGCCTGAATAACTGAAAATGTCTTCTGAGACTGAATAACTGATGGGTACATCTGATGGGTACTTCTGAGATTCAATATCTTTGAAAATCTCTTTTTTAATCTTTTATCTTTATCACTAATTTAAGTACAAAATGAAAATGTTTCTAAGAGAGACAACTCGTACCTTGTCACAAGGTAACTTAATTTACCTAGTTGCTACCACTCGTTGTCCAATGCCCTCCTCCACCACATGGTTGATGTCAATGTCCTCCATTTATCTCTTGTTGTCTAATGCCTTCCATCCGTTGGTCAAAGTCCCTATAAAAAGACTCAAGCATGTAAGCCATTCTTTATACCTTTCTCTAAATCCCTACTTTCATAATCCCTTTTAAATCTACAATTTCTTTTATAGACTTCATTCATTTTGTATCCTCTATCTTATATTATTAAGTTTATTATCGTTAAGTTTAGTCTTTTATCTTTATAAGTACAAAATGAAAATGTTTTGTAAGGGAGAGAACTCTTACCTTGTCACTAGGTAATAAGAAATTACATAATGGCTGCCACTCGTTGATTGTTCTTCAATGCCCTCTTCCACTAGCTGGTTGGTGTTAACTGTTGTTGTCCAATGTCTTCCATCTGTCACTATGAAAAAGAGTAAGAAATTCTTGATTTAATTTCTCTCTATATCCTTACTTTGAAATTCTCTTTCAAATCTTAAATTTCTTTTAGAGCTTTTATTCATTTTATCTCATAAATCTTTTATCATAAAGTTTATCATTTTTATGTTTAGTCTTTTATCTTTATCATCAGTCTATGTACAAAATGAAAATGTTTGATAGGGAGAAAACTCTTGCCTTGTTACTAGGTAATAAGATTTACCTAATGGCTGCCACTCATTGATCGTTCTCCAATGCAATCCTTAACTAGTCGGTTGTTGTCCAATGCCTTCCATCTGTCACTATGAAAAAGACTACAGCAAGTAAAGAATTCTTGATGTTATTTCTCTCTATATCATTACTTTGAAAATCTCTTCTGGGCCTGAATAACTGAAAATAACTTCTGAGACTGAATAACTGATGGGTACAACTGATCGGTACTTCTGAGATTCAATATCTTTATAAATCTCTTTTTTAATCTTTTATCTTTATAATTTATTTAAGTAAAAAATGAAATTTTTTGATAGGAAGAGAACTCTTACCTTGTCACTACGTAATTCAAGCAACTAGCTGCTACCACTCGTTGTCCAATTCCCTCCTCCACCACATGGTTGTTGTCCAATGTCCTCCATTTGTCTCTTGTTGTCCAATGCCTTCCATCTGTTGGTCGAAGTCCTGATAAAAAGACTCAAGCATGTAAGTAATTCTTTATACCTTTCTCTGAATCCCTAATTTGGTAATCCCTTTTAAATCTTCAATTTCTTTTATAGATTTTATCCATTTTGTATCATTTATATTTTATTATTCAGTTTATTATCGTTAAATTTAGTCTTTTATCTTTATTAGTACAAAATGAAAATGATTTGTAAGGGATAGAACTCTTACCTTGTGACTAGGTTAATAGATATTACATAATGGCTGCCTCTCGTTGATCGTTCTTCAATGCCCTCTTCCAACAGCTGGTTGGTGTTAGCTGTTGTTGTCCAATGTCTTCCATCAGTCACTGTGTAAAAGATTTCAGGAAGTAAGGAATTCTTGATGTAATTTCTCTCTATATCCTTACTTTAAAAATCTCTTCTAAATCTTAAATTTCTTTTAGAGTTTTTATTAATTTTATCTCATTGATGTTTTATAATAAAGTTTATCATTTTTATGTTTAGTCTTTTATCTTTATCATTACTTTAAGTACAAAATAATTTTTTTTTGAAAGGGAGAAAATTCTTACCTTGTCACTAGGTAATAAGATTTACCTAATGGCTGCCACTCGTTGATCGTTCTCCAATGCAATCCTCAACCAGCCGGTTGTTGTCCAATGCCTTCCATCTGTCACTATGAAAAAGACTACAGCAAGTCAGGAATTCTTGATGTTATTTTTCTCTATATCATTACTTTGAAAATCTCTTTTAAATCTTAAATTTCTTTTAGAGTTTTAATTCATTTTATCTCATTCATCTTTTATTATAAAGTTTATCATTTTTATGTTAAGTCTTTTATCTTTATCATTAGTCTAAGTACAAAATGACAATTTTTGATAGGGAGAAAACTCTTACCTTGTCACTAGGTAATAAGCTTTACCTAATGGCTGATACTCGTTGATCGTTCTCCAATGCAATCTAACCACTCGTTGTCCAATGCCCTCCTCCACCACATGGTTGTTGTCCAATATCCTCCATTTGTCTCTTGTTGTCCAATGCCTTCCATCTGTTGGTCGAAGTCCTGATAAAAAGACTCAAGCATGTAAGCAATTCTTTATACCTTTCTCTAAATCCCTAATTTGATAATCTCTTTTAAATCTTCAATTTCTCTTATAGATTTTATCCATTTTGTATCATTTATCTTTTATTATTAAGTTTATTATCGTTATATTTAGTCTTTTATCTTTATTAGCACAAAATGAAAATGTTTTGTAAGGGAGAGAACTCTTACCTTGTCACTGGGTAACAAGATATTACATAATGGCTGCCACTCGTTCATCGTTCTTCAATGCCCTCTTCCAACAGCTGGTTGGTGTTAACTGTTGTTGTCCAATGTCTTCCACCTGTCACTATGAAAAAGACAACAGCAAGTAAGGAATTCTTGATGTAATTTCTCAGTATATCCTTTCTTTGAAAATCTTTTTCAAATCTTAAATTTCTTTTAGACTTTTTATTCATTTTATCTCATTTATCTTTTATTATAAAGTTTATCATTTTTATGTTTAGTCTTATATCTTTATCATTACTTTAAGTACAAAATTAATTTTTTTGAATGGGAGAAAACTCTTACCTTTTCACTAGGTAATAAGATTTACCTAATGGCTGCCACTCGTTGATCGTTCTCCAATGCAATCCTCAACCAGCCGGTTGTTGTCCAATGCCTTCCATCTGTCACTATGAAAAAGACTACAGTAAGTAAGATATTCTTCATGTTATTTCTCTCTATATCCTTAATTTGAAAATCTCTTAAATTTTAAGTTTCTTTTAGAGTTTTTATTCATTTTATATCAATTATCTTATATTACTCAGTTTATCATTTTTATGTTTAGTCTTTTAGCTTTATTATTAGTTTTTATACAAAATAAAAATGTAAAAGGGAAACAATTGACTGCCTGTTCTGGGACTGAATAACTGATAATTACTTCTGAGACTGAATATCTGATGGGTACAACTAATGGGTAATTATTTGAAAATCTCTTTTAAACTTTTAGATTCTAAGAGTTTTTATTTATGTTATTTCACTCATCTTTAATTAATAAATTTGTCATTTTAATGTTTAGTCTTTTATCAGTTTTATTAGTTTTAGTACAAAATAATGAGTTTTTATTTATTTTATATCATTTATCTTTTATTATAAAGTTTATCGTTTTTATGTTTAGTCTATTATCTTTATTATAAGTTTAAGTACAAAATGAAAATGTTTGTAAGGGAGAGAACTCGTACCTTGTCACTACGTAATTTAATTTACCTAGTTGCTACCACTCGTTGTCCGATGCCCTCCTCCACCACATGGTTGATGTCAATGTCCTCCATTTGTCTCTTGTTGTCCAATGCCTTCCATCCGTTGGTCAAAGTCCCTATAAAAAGACTCAAGCTTGTAAGCAATTCTTTATACCTTTCTCTAAATGACTACTTTGATAATCCCTTTTCAGTCTTCAATTTCTTTTATAGACTTTATTCATTTTGTATCCTTTATCTTATATTATTAAGTTTGATATCGTTATGTTTAGTCTTTTATCTTTATAAGTACAAAATGAAAATGTTTTGTAAGGGAGTGAACTCTTACCTTGTCACTTGGTAATAAGATATTTCATAATGGCTGCCACTCGTTGATCGTTCTTCAATGCCCTCTTCCTCCAGCTGGTTGGTGTTAACTGTTGTTGTCCAATGTCTTCCATCTGTCACTATGAAAAAGACTACAGCAAGTAAGGAATTCTTGATTTAATTTCTCTCTATATCCTTACTTTGAAAATCTCTTTTAAATCTTAAATTTCTTTTAGAGTTTTAATTCATTTTATCTCATTTATCTTTTATTATAAAGTTTATCATTTTATGTTTAGTCTTTTATCTTTATCATTAGTCTAAGTACAAAATGACAATTTTTGATAGGGAGAAAACTCTTACCTTGTCACTAAGTAATAAGATTTACCTAATGGCTGCCACTCGTTGATCGTTCTCCAGTGCAATCCTCAACCAGCCGGTTGTTGTCCAATGCCTTCCATCTGTCACTATGAAAAAGACTACAGCAAGTAAAGAATTCTTGGTGTAATTTCGCTCTATATCATTACTTTGAAAATCTCTTCTGGGCCTGAATAACTGATAATTACTTCTGAGACTGAATAACTGATGGGTACAACTGTTTGAAAATCTCTTTTTTAATCTTTTATCTTTATCATTAATTTGAGTAAAAAATGAAATTTTCCAATAGGGAGAGAACTCTTACCTTGTCACTACGTAATTCAATTTACCTAGTCGCTACCACTCGTTGTCCAATGCCCTCCTCCACCACATGGTTGTTGTCCAATGTCCTCCATTTGTCTCTTGTTGTCCAATGCCTTCCATCTGTTGGTCGAAGTCCTGATAAAAAGACTCAAGCATGTAAGTAATTCTTTATACCTTTCTCTAAATCCCTAATTTGATAATCTCTTTTAAAGCTTCAATTTCTTTTATAGATTGTATCCATTTTGTATCATTCATCTTTTATTATTAAGTTTATTATCGTTATATTTAGTCTTTTATCTTTATTAGCACAAAATGAAAATGTTTTGTAAGGGAGAGAACTCTTACCTTGTCACTAGGTAATAAGATATTACATAATGGCTGCCACTCGTTGATCGTTCTTCAATGCCCTCTTCCACCAGCTGGTTGGTGTTAACTATTGTTGTCCAATGTCTTCCATCTGTCACTGTGAAAAAGATTTCAGCAAGTAAATAATTCTTGATGTAATTTCTTTCTATATCCTTACTTTGAAAATCTCTTCTTAATCTTAAATTTCTTTTAGAGTTTTTATTCATTTTATCTCATTTATCTTTTATTATAAAGTTTATCATTTTTATGTTTAGTCTTTTATCTTTATCATTTTTTTAAGTACAAAATTAATTTTTTTGAAAGGGAGAAAACTCTTACCTTGTCACTAGGTAATAAGATTTACCTAATGGCTGCCACTCGTTGATCGTTCTCCAATGCAATCCTCAACCAGCCGGTTGTTGTCCAATGCCTTCCATCTGTCACTATGAAAAAGACTACAGCAAGTAAGATATTATTCATGTTATTTCTCTCTATATCCTTAATTTGAAAATCTCTTAAATTTTAAGTTTCTTTTAGAGTTTTTATTCATTTTATATCAATTATCTTATATTACTCAGTTTATCATTTTTATGTTTAGTCTTTTAGCTTTATTATTAGTTTTTATACAAAATAAAAATGTATAAGGGAAACAATTGACTGCCTGTTCTGGGACTGAATAACTGATAATTACTTCTGAGACTGAATATCTGATGGGTACAACTAATGGGTAATTATTTGAAAATCTCTTTTAAACTTTTAGATTCTAAGAGTTTTTATTTATGTTATTTCACTCATCTTTAATTAATAAATTTGTCATTTTAATGTTTAGTCTTTTATCAGTTTTATTAGTTTTAGTACAAAATAATGAGTTTTTATTTATTTTATATCATTTATCTTTTATTATAAAGTTTATCGTTTTTATGTTTAGTCTATTATCTTTATTATAAGTTTAAGTACAAAATGAAAATGTTTGTAAGGGAGAGAACTCGTACCTTGTCACTACGTAATTTAATTTACCTAGTTGCTACCACTCGTTGTCCGATGCCCTCCTCCACCACATGGTTGATGTCAATGTCCTCCATTTGTCTCTTGTTGTCCAATGCCTTCCATCCGTTGGTCAAAGTCCCTATAAAAAGACTCAAGCTTGTAAGCAATTCTTTATACCTTTCTCTAAATGACTACTTTGATAATCCCTTTTCAGTCTTCAATTTCTTTTATAGACTTTATTCATTTTGTATCCTTTATCTTATATTATTAAGTTTGATATCGTTATGTTTAGTCTTTTATCTTTATAAGTACAAAATGAAAATGTTTTGTAAGGGAGAGAACTCTTACCTTGTCACTTGGTAATAAGATATTACATAAACGCTGCCAATCGTTGATCGTTCTTCAATGCCCTCTTCCACCAGCTGGTTGGTGTTAAGTGTTGTTGTCCAATGTCTTCCATCTGTCACTATGAAAAAGACTACATCAAGTAAGGAATTCTTGATTTAATTTCTCTCTATATCATAACTTTGAAAATCTCTTTTAAATCTTAAATTTCTTTTAGAGTTTTAATTCATTTTATCTCATTTATCTTTTATTATAAAGTTTATCATTTTCATAATTAGTCTTTTATCTTTATCATTAGTCTAAGTTCAAAATGACAATTTTTGATAAGGAGAAAACTCTTACCTTGTCACTAAGTAATAAGATTTACCTAATGGCTGCCACTCGTTGATCGTTCTCCAGTGCAATCCTCAACCAGCCGGTTGTTGTCCAATGCCTTCCATCTGTCACTATGAAAAAGACTACAGCATGTAAAGAATTCTTGGTGTAATTTCGCTCTATATCATTACTTTGAAAATCTCTTCTGGGCCTGAATAACTGATAATTACTTCTGAGACTGAATAACTGATGGGTACAACTGATCGGTACTTCTGAGATTCAATATCTTTGAAAATCTTTTTTATTCTTTTATCTTTATCATTAAGTTAAGTTGAAAATTAAATTTTTTGATAGGGAGAGAACTCTCACCTTGTCAATAGGTAATTCAATTTACCTAGTTGCTACCACTCGTTGTTTAATGCACTCCTCCACCACATGGTTGTTGTGCAATGTCCTCCATTTGTCTCTTGTTGTCCAATGCCTTCCATCTGTTGGTCGAAGTCCTGATAAAAAGACTCAAGCATGTAAGTAATTCTTTATACCTTTCTCTAAATCCCTAATTTGATAATCTCTTTTAAATCTTCAGTTTCTTTTATAGATTTTATCCATTTTTTATCATTTATCTTGTATTATTAAGTTTATTATTGTTATATTTAGTCTTTTATCTTTATAAGTACAAAATGAAAATGTTTTGTAAGGGAGAGAACTCTTACCTTGTCACTTGGTAATAAGATATTACATAATGGCTGCCACTCGTTAATCGTTCTCCATTGCAATCCTCAACCAGCCGGTTGTTGTCCAATGCCTTCCATCTGTCACTATGAAAAAGACTACAGCATGTAAAGAATTCTTGGTGTAATTTCGCTCTATATCATTACTTTGAAAATCTCTTCTGGGCCTGAATAACTGATAATTACTTCTGAGACTGAATAACTGATGGGTACAACTGATCGGTACTTCTGAGATTCAATATCTTTGAAAATCTTTTTTATTCTTTTATCTTTATCATTAATTTAAGTTGAAAATTAAATTTTTTGATAGGGAGAGAACTCTCACCTTGTCAATAGGTAATTCAATTTACCTAGTTGCTACCACTCGTTGTTTAATGCCCTCCTCCACCACATGGTTGTTGTGCAATGTCCTCCATTTGTCTCTTGTTGTCCAATGCCTTCCATCTGTTGGTCGAAGTCCTGATAAAAAGACTCAAGCATGTAAGTAATTCTTTATACCTTTCTCTAAATCCCTAATTTGATAATCTCTTTTAAATCTTCAGTTTCTTTTATAGATTTTATCCATTTTTTATCATTTATCTTGTATTATTAAGTTTATTATTGTTATATTTAGTCTTTT
Organism: Pinctada fucata; assembly: GCA_028142955.1. Lineage (NCBI taxonomy): Eukaryota > Metazoa > Mollusca > Bivalvia > Pterioida > Pteriidae > Pinctada > Pinctada fucata. Next base: position 26,361,042 of record AP027110.1, on the reverse strand, counting down.
ATCTTTATAAGTACAAAATGAAAATGTTTTGTAAGGGAGAGAACTCTTACCTTGTCACTTGGTAATAAGATATTACATAATGGCTGCCACTCGTTGATCGTTCTTCAATGCCCTCTTCCACCAGCTGGTTGGTGTTAACTGTTGTTGTCCAATGTCTTCCATCTGTCACTATGAAAAAGACTACAGCAAGTAAGGAATTCTTGATTTAATTTCTCTCTATATCCTTACTTTGAAAATCTCTTTTAAATCTTAAATTTCTTTTAGAGTTTTAATTCATTTTATCTCATTTATCTTTTATTATAAAGTTTATCATTTTTATGTTTAGTCTATTATCTTTATTATAAGTTTAAGTACAAAATGAAAATGTTTGTAAGGGAGAGAACTCGTACCTTGTCACTACGTAATTCAATTTACCTAGTTGCTACCACTCGTTGTCCAATGCCTCCTCCACCACATGGTTGATGTCAATGTCCTCCATTTGTTTCTTGTTGTCCAATGCCTTCCATCCGTTGGTCAAAGTCCCTATAAAAAGACTAAACCATGTAAGCAATTCTTAATACCTTTCTCTAAATAACGACTTTGATAATCCCTTTTCAATCTTCAATTTCTTTTATTGACTTTATTCATTTTGTATCCTTTATCTTATATTATTAAGTTTAATATCGTTATGTTTAGTCTTTTATCTTTATAAGTACAAAATGAAAATGTTTTGTAAGGGTAAGAACTCTTACCTTGTCACTTGGTAATAAGATATTACATAATGGCTGCCACTCGTTGATCGTTCTTCAATGCCCTCTTCCACCAGCTGGTTGGTGTTAACTGTTGTTGTCCAATGTCTTCCATCTGTCACTATGAAAAAAACTACAGCAAGTAAGGAATTCTTGATTTAATTTCTCTCTATATCCTTACTTTGAAAATCTCTTTTAAATCTTAAATTTCTTTTAGAGTTTTAATTCATTTTATCTCATTTATCTTTTATTATAAAGTTTATCATTTTTATGTTTAGTCTTTTATCTTTATCATTAGTCTAAGTACAAAATGACAATTTTTGATAAGGAGAAAACTCTTACCTTGTCACTAGGTAATAAGATTTACCTAATGGCTGCCACTCGTTGATCGTTCTCCAATGCAATCCTCAACCAGCCGGTTGTTGTCCAATGCCTTCCATCTGTCACTATGAAAAAGACTACAGCAAGTAAAGAATTCTTAGTGTAATTTCGCTCTATATCATTACTTTGAAAATCTCTTCTGTGCCTGAATAACTGATAATTACTTCTGAGACTGAATAACTGATGGGTACAACTGTTTGAAAATCTCTTTTTTAATCCTTTATCTTTATCATTAATTTGATTAAAAAATGAAATTTTCCAATAGGGAGAGAACTCTTACCTTGTCACTACGTAATTCAATTTACCTAGTTGCTACCACTCGTTGTCCAATGCCCTCCTCCACCACATGGTTGTTGTCCAATGTCCTCCATTTGTCTCTTGTTGTCCAATGCCTTCCATCTGTTGGTCGAAGTCCTGATAAAAAGACTCAAGCATGTAAGTAATTCTTTATACCTTTCTCTAAATCCCTAATTTGATAATCTCTTTTAAAGCTTCAATTTCTTTTATAGATTTTATCCATTTTGTATCATTCATATTTTATTATTAAGTTTATTATCGTTATATTTAGTTTTTTATCTTTATTAGCACAAAATGAAAATGTTTTCTAAGGGAGAGAACTCTTACCTTGTCACTAGGTAATAAGATATTACATAATGGCTGCCACTCGTTGATCGTTCTTCAATGCCCACTTCCACCAGCTGGTTGGTGTTAACTATTGTTGTCCAATGTCTTCCATCTGTCACTGTGAAAAAGATTTCAGCAAGTTAGGAATTCTTGATGTAATTTCTTTCTATATCCTTACTTTGAAAATCTCTTTTTAATCTTAAATTTCTTTTAGAGTTTTTATTCATTTTATCTCATTTATCTTTTATTATAAAGTTTATCATTTTTATGTTTAGTCTTTTATCTTTATCATTTTTTTAAGTACAAAATTAATTTTTTTGAAAGGGAGAAAACTCTTACCTTGTCACTAGGTAATAAGATTTACCTAATGGTTGCCACTCGTTGATCGTTCTCCAATGCAATCCTCAACCAGCCGTTTGTTGTCCAATGCCTTCCATCTGTCACTATGAAAAAGACTACAGCAAGTAAGGTATTCTTCATGTTATTTTTCTCTATATCCTTAATTTGAAAATCTCTTAAATTTTAAGTTTCTTTTAGAGTTTTTATTCATTTTATATCAATTATCTTATATTACTCAGTTTATCATTTTTAAGTTTAGTCTTTTAGCTTTATTATTAGTTTTTATACAAAATAAAAATGTATAAGGGAAACAATTGATTGCCTGTTCTGGGACTGAATAACTGACAATTACTTCTGAGACTGAATATCTGATGGGTACAACTAATGGGTAATTCTTTGAAAATCTCTTTTTAACTTTTCGATTCTAAGAGTTTTTATTCGTGTTATTTCATCCATCTTTAATTAATAAATTTTTCATTTTAATGTTTAGTCTTTTATCAGTTTTATTAGTTTAAGTACAAAATAATGAGTTTTTATTCATTTTATATCATTTATCTTTTATTATAAAGTTTATCGTTTTTATGTTTAGTCTATTATCTTTATTATAAGTTTAAGTACAAAATGAAAATGTTTATAAGGGAGAGAACTCGTACCTTGTCACTAGGTCATTTAATTTACCTAGTTGCTACCACTCGTTGTCCGATGCCCTCCTCCACCATATGGTTGTTGTCCAATGTCCTCCATTTGTCTCTTGTTGTCCAATGCCTTCCATCTGTTGGTCGAAGGCCTGATAAAAAGACTCAAGCATGTAAGTAATTCTTTATACCTTTCTCTAAATCCCTAATTTGATAATCTCTTTTAAAGCTTCAATTTCTTTTATAGATTTTATCAATTTTGTATCATTCATCTTTTATTATTAAGTTTATTATCGTTATATTTAGTCTTTTATCTTTATTAGCACAAAATGAAAATGTTTTGTAAGGGAGAGAACTCTTACCTTGTCACTAGGTAATAAGATATTACATAATGGCTGCCACTCGTTGATCGTTCTTCAATGCCCTCTTCCACCAGCTGGTTGGTGTTAACTATTGTTGTCCAATGTCTTCCATCTGTCACTGTGAAAAAGATTTCAGCCAGTAAGGAATTCTTGATGTAATTTCTTTCTATATCCTTACTTTGAAAATCTCTTTTTAATCTTAAATTTCTTTTAGAGTTTTTATTCATTTTATCTCATTTATCTTTTATTATAAAGTTTATCATTTTTATGTTTAGTCTTTTATCTTTATCATTAGTCTAAGTACAAAATGACAATTTTTGAAAGGGAGAAAACTCTTACCTTGTCACTAGGTAATAAGATTTACCTAATGGCTGCCACTCGTTGATCGTTCTCCAATGCAATCCTCAACCAGCCGGTTGTTGTCCAATGCCTTCCATCTGTCACTATGAAAAAGACTACAGCAAGTAAGGTATTCTTCATGTTATTTTTCTCTATCTCCTTAATTTGAAAATCTCTTAAATTTTAAGTTTCTTTTAGAGTTTTTATTCATTTTATATCAATTATCTTATATTACTCAGTTTATCATTTTTATGTTTAGTCTTTTAGCTTTATTATTAGTTTTTATACAAAATAAAAATGTATAAGGGAAACAATTGATTGCTTGTTCTGGGACTGAATAACTGACAATTACTTCTGAGACTGAATATCTGATGGGTACAACTAATGGGTAATTCTTTGAAAATCTCTTTTAAACTTTTAGATTCTAAGAGTTTTTATTCGTGTTATTTCATCCATCTTTAATTAATAAATTTTTCATTTTAATGTTTAGTCTTTTATCAATTTTATTAGTTTTAGTACAAAATAATGAGGTTTTATTCATTTTATATCATTTATCTTTTATTATAAAGTTTATCGTTTTTATGTTTAGTCTATTATCTTTATTATAAGTTTAAGTACAAAATGAAAATGTTTGTAAGGGAGAGAACTCTTACCTTGTCACTAGGTAATTCAATTTACCTAGTTGCTACCACTCGTTGTCCAATGCCCTCCTCCACCACATGGTTGATGTCAATGTCCTCCATTTGTCTCTTGTTGTCCAATGCCTTCCATCCGTTGGTCAAAGTCCCTATAAAAAGACTCAAGCATGTAAGCAATTCTTTATACCTTTCTCTACATAACTACTTTGATAATCCCTTTTCAATCTTCAATTTCTTTTATAGACTTTATTCATTTTGTATCCTTTATCTTATATTATTAAGTTTAATATCGTTATGTTTAGTCTTTTATCTTTTTAAGTACAAAATGAAAATGTTTTGTAAGGGAGAGAACTCTTACCTTGTCACTTGGTAATAAGATATTACATAATAGCTGCCACTCGTTGATCGTTCTTCAATGCCCTCTTCCACCAGCTGGTTGGTGTTAACTGTTGTTGTCCAATGTCTTCCATCTGTCACTATGAAAAAGACTACACAAGTAAGGAATTCTTGATTTAATTTCTCTCTATATCCTTACTTTGAAAATCTCTTTTAAATCTTAAATTTCTTTTAGAGTTTTAATTCATTTTATCTCATTTATCTTTTATTATAAAGTTTATCATTTTTATGTTTAGTCTTTTATCTTTATCATTAGTCTAAGTACAAAATGACAATTTTTGATAAGGAGAAAACTCTTACCTTGTCACTAGGTAAAAAGATTTACCTAATGGTTGCCACTCGTTGATCGTTCTCCAATGCAATCCTCAACCAGCCGGTTGTTGTCCAATGCCTTCCATCTGTCCCTATGAAAAAGACTACAGCAAGTAAAGAATTCTTGATGTTATTTCTCTCTATATCATTACTTTGAAAATCTCTTCTGGGCCTGAATAACTTATAATTACTTCTGAGACGGAATAACTGATGGGTACAACTGATCGGTACTTCTTAGATTCAATATCTTTGAAAATCTTTTTTATTCTTTTATCTTTATCATTAATTTAAGTTGAAAATTAAATTTTTTGATAGGGAGAGAACTCTTTCCTTGTCAATAGGTAATTCAATTTACCTAGTTGCTACCACTCGTTGTCCAATTCCCTCCTCCACCACATGGTTGTTGTCCAATGTCCTCCATTTGTCTCTTGTTGTCCAATGCCTTCCATCTGTTGGTCGAAGTCCTGATAAAAAGACTCAAGCATGTAAGTAATTCTTTATACCTTTCTCTAAATCCCTAATTTGATAATCTCTCTTAAATCTTCAGTTTCTTTTATAGATTTTATCCATTTTGTATCATTTATCTTTTATTATTAAGTTTATTATCGTTATATTTAGTCTTTTATCTTTATTAGCACAAAATGAAAATGTTTTGTAAGGGAGAGAACTCTTACCTTGTCACTAGGTAATAATATATTACATAATGGCTGCCACTCGTTGATCGTTCTTCTTTTAGAGGTTTAATTCATTTTATCTCATTTATCTTTTATTATAAAGTTTATCATTTTTATGTTTAGTCTTTTATCTTTATCATTTATCATAATGGCTGCCACTCGTTGATCGTTCTTCAATGCCCTCTTCACCCAGCTGGTTGGTGTTAACTATTGTTGTCGAATGTCTTCCATCTGTCACTGTGAAAAAGATTTCAGCAAGTAAGGAATTCTTGATGTAATTTCTTTCTATATCCTTACTTTGAAAAAAATGAAGTACAAAATGAAAATGTTTTGCAAGGGAGAGAACTCTTACCTTGTCACTTGGTAATAAGATATTACATAATAGCTGCCACTCGTTGATCGTTCTTCAATGCCCTCTTCCACCAGCTGGTTGGTGTTAACTGTTGTTGTCCAATGTCTTCCATCTGTCACTATGAAAAAGACTACACAAGTAAGGAATTCTTGATTTAATTTCTCTCTATATCCTTACTTTGAAAATATCTTTTTAATCATAAATTTCTTTTAGAGTTTTTATTCATTTTATCTCATTTATCTTTTATTATAAAGTTTATCATTTTTATGTTTAGTCTTTCATCTTTTATTATTAAGTTTATTATCGTTATATTTAGTCTTTTACCTTTATTAGCACAAAATGAAAATGTTTTGTAAGGGAGAGAACTCTTACCTTGTCACTAGGTAATAATATATTACATAATGGCTGCCACTCGTTGATCGTTCTTCAATGCCCTCTTCCACCAGCTGGTTGGTGTTAACTGTTGTTGTCCAATGTCTTCCATCTGTCACTATGAAAAAGACTACAGCAAGTAAGGAATTCTTGATTTAATTTCTCTCTATATCCTTACTTTGAAAATCTCTTTTAAATCTTAAATTTCTTTTAGAGGTTTAATTCATTTTATCTCATTTATCTTTTATTATAAAGTTTATCATTTTTATGTTTAGTCTTTTATCTTTATCATTAGTCTAAGTACAAAATGACAATTTTTGATAGGGAGAAAACTCTTACCTTGTCACTAGGTAATAAGATTTACCTAATGGCTGCCACTCGTTGATCGTTCTCCAATGCAATCCTCAACCAGCCGGTTGTTGTCCAATGCCTTCCATCTGTCACTATGAAAAAGACTACAGCAAGTAAAGAATTCTTGGTGTAATTTCGCTCTATATCATTACTTTGAAAATCTCTTCTGGGCCTGAATAACTGATAATTATACTTCTGAGACTGAATAACTGATGGGTACAACTGTTTGAAAATCTCTTTTTTAATCTTTTATCTTTATCATTAATTTAAGTAAAAAATGAAATTTTCCAATAGGGAGAGAACTCTTACCTTGTCACTACGTAATTCAATTTACCTAGTTGCTACCACTCGTTGTCCAATGCCCTCCTCCACCACATGGTTGTTGTCCAATGTCCTCCATTTGTCTCTTGTTGTCCAATGCCTTCCATCTGTTGGTCGAAGTCCTGATAAAAGGACTCAAGCATGTAAGTAATTCTTTATACATTTCTCTAAATCCCTAATTTGATAATCTCTTTTAAAGCTTCAATTTCTTTTATAGATTTTATCCATTTTGTATCATTCATCTTTTATTATTAAGTTTATTGTCGTTATATTTAGTCTTTTATCTTTATTAGCACAAAATGAAAATGTTTTGTAAGGGAGAGAACTCTTACCTTGTCACTAGGTAGTAATATATTACATAATGGCTGCCACTCGTTGATCGTTCTTCAATGTCCTCTTCCACCAGCTGGTTGGTGTTAACTATTGTTGTCCAATGTCTTCCATCTGTCACTATGAAAAAGACTACAGCAAGTAAGGAATTCTTGATTTAATTTCTCTCTATATCCTTACTTTGAAAATCTCTTTTAAATCTTAAATTTCTTTTAGAGGTTTAATTCATTTTATCTCATTTATCTTTTATTATAAAGTTTATCATTTTTATGTTTAGTCTTTTATCTTTATCATTAGTCTAAGTACAAAATGACAATTTTTGATAGGGAGAAAACTCTTACCTTGTCACTAGGTAATAAGATTTACCTAATGGCTGCCACTCGTTGATCGTTCTCCAATGCAATCCTCAACCAGCCGGTTGTTGTCCAATGCCTTTCATCTGTCACTATGAAAAAGACTACAGCAAGTAAAGAATTCTTGGTGTAATTTCGCTCTATATCATTACTTTGAAAATCTCTTTCTGGGCCTGAATAACTGATTATTACTTCTGAGACTGAATAACTGATGGGTACAACTGTTTGAAAATCTCTTTTTTAATCTTTTATCTTTATCATTAATTTAAGTAAAAAATGAAATTTTCCAATAGGGAGAGAACTCTTACCTTGTCACTACGTAATTCAATTTACCTAGTTGCTACCACTCGTTGTCCAATGCCCTCCTCCACCACATGGTTGTTGTCCAATGTCCTCCATTTGTCTCTTGTTGTCCAATGCCTTCCATCTGTTGGTCGAAGTCCTGATAAAAGGACTCAAGCATGTAAGTAATTCTTTATACATTTCTCTAAATCCCTAATTTGATAATCTCTTTTAAAGCTTCAATTTCTTTTATAGATTTTATACATTTTGTATCATTCATCTTTTATTATTAAGTTTAATATCGTTATATTTAGTCTTTTATCTTTATTAGCACAAAATGAAAATGTTTTGTAAGGGAGATAACTCTTACCTTGTCACTAGGTAGTAATATATTACATAATGGCTGCCACTCGTTGATCGTTCTTCAATGTCCTCTTCCACCAGCTGGTTGGTGTTAACTGTTGTTGTCCAATGTCTTCCATCTGTCACTATGAAAAAGACTACAGCAAGTAAGGAATTCTTGATTTAATTTCTCTCTATATCCTTACTTTGAAAATCTCTTTTAAATCTTAAATTTCTTTTAGAGGTTTAATTCATTTTATCTCATTTATCTTTTATTATAAAGTTTATCATTTTTATGTTTAGTCTTTTATCTTTATCATTAGTCTAAGTACAAAATGACAATTTTTGATAGGGAGAAAACTCTTACCTTGTCACTAGGTAATAAGATTTACCTAATGGCTGCCACTCGTTGATCGTTCTCCAATGCAATCCTCAACCAGCCGGTTGTTGTCCAATGCCTTCCATGTGTCACTATGAAAAAGACTACAGCATGTAAAGAATTCTTGGTGTAATTTCGCTCTATATCATTACTTTAAAATCTCTTCTGGGCCTGAATAACTGATAATTACTTCTGAGACTGAATAACTGATGGGTACAACTGTTTGAAAATCTCTTTTTTAATCTTTTATCTTTATCATTAATTTAAGTAAAAAATGAAATTTTCCAATAGGGAGAGAACTCTTACCTTGTCACTACGTAATTCAATTTACCTAGTTGCTACCACTCGTTGTCCAGTGCCCTCCTCCACCATATGGTTGTTGTCCAATGTCCTCCATTTGTCTCTTGTTGTCGAATGCCTTCCATCTGTTGGTCGAAGTCCTGATAAAAAGACTCAAGCATGTAAGTAATTCTTTATACATTTCTCTAAATCCCTAATTTGATAATCTCTTTTAAAGCTTCAATTTCTTTTATAGATTTTATCCATTTTGTATCATTCATCTTTTATTATTAAGTTTATTATTGTTATATTTAGTCTTTTATCTTTATTAGCACAAAATGAAAATGTTTTGTAAGGGAGAGAACTCTTACCTTGTCACTAGGTAGTAATATATTACATAATGGCTGCCACTCGTTGACCGTTCTTCAATGTCCTCTTCCACCAGCTGGTTGGTGTTAACTATTGTTGTCCAATGTCTTCCATCTGTCACTATGAAAAAGACTACAGCAAGTAAGGAATTCTTGATTTAATTTCTCTCTATATCCTTACTTTGAAAATCTCTTTTAAATCTTAAATTTCTTTTAGAGGTTTAATTCATTTTATCTCATTTATCTTTTATTATAAAGTTTATCATTTTTATGTTTAGTCTTTTATCTTTATCATTAGTCTAAGTACAAAATGACAATTTTTGATAGGGAGAAATAGGGTAATAAGATTTACCTAATGGCTGCCACTCGTTGATCGTTCTCCAATGCAATCCTCAACCAGCCGGTTGTTGTCCAATGCCTTTCATCTGTCACTATGAAAAAAACTACAGCAAGTAAAGAATTCTTGGTGTAATTTCGCTCTATATCATTACTTTGAAAATCTCTTTCTGGGCCTGAATAACTGATTATTACTTCTGAGACTGAATAACTGATGGGTACAACTGTTTGAAAATCTCTTTTTTATATTTTATCTTTATCATTAATTTAAGTAAAAAATGAAATTTTCCAATAGGGAGAGAACTCTTACCTTGTCACTACGTAATTCAATTTACCTAGTTGCTACCACTCGTTGTCCAATGCCCTCCTCCACCACATGGTTGTTGTCCAATGTCCTCCATTTGTCTCTTGTTGTCGAATGCCTTCCATCTGTTGGTCGAAGTCCTGATAAAAAGACTCAAGCATGTAAGTAATTCTTTATACATTTCTCTAAATCCCTAATTTGATAATCTCTTTTAAAGCTTCAATTTCTTTTATAGATTTTATCCATTTTGTATCATTCATCTTTTATTATTAAGTTTAATATCGTTATATTTAGTCTTTTATCTTTATTAGCACAAAATGAAAATGTTTTGTAAGGGAGATAACTCTTACCTTGTCACTAGGTAATAATATCTTACATAATGGCTGCCACTCGTTGATCGTTCTTCAATGTCCTCTTCCACCAGCTGGTTGGTGTTAACTGTTGTCGTCCAATGTCTTCCATCTGTCACTATGAAAAAGACTACAGCAAGTAAGGAATTCTTGATTTAATTTCTCTCTATATCTTTACTTTGAAAATCTCTTTTAAATCTTAAATTTCTTTTAGAGGTTTAATTCATTTTATCTCATTTATCTTTTATTATAAAGTTTATCATTTTTATGTTTAGTCTTTTATCTTTATCATTAGTCTAAGTACAAAATGACAATTTTTGATAGGGAGAAAACTCTTACCTTGTCACTAGGTAATAAGATTTACCTAATGGCTGCCACTCGTTGATCGTTCTCCAATGCAATCCTTAACCAGCCGGTTGTTGTCCAATGCCTTCCATGTGTCACTATGAAAAAGACTACAGCAAGTAAAGAATTCTTGGTGTAATTTCGCTCTATATCATTACTTTAAAATCTCTTCTGGGCCTGAATAACTGATAATTACTTCTGAGACTGAATAACTGATGGGTACAACTGTTTGAAAATCTCTTTTTTAATCTTTTATCTTTATCATTAATTTAAGTAAAAAATGAAATTTTCCAATAGGGAGAGAACTCTTACCTTGTCACTACGTAATTCAATTTACCTAGTTGCTACCACTCGTTGTCCAATGCCCTCCTCCACCATATGGTTGTTGTCCAATGTCCTCCATTTGTCTCTTGTTGTCGAATGCCTTCCATCTGTTGGTCGAAGTCCTGATAAAAAGACTCAAGCATGTAAGTAATTCTTTATACATTTCTCTAAATCCCTAATTTGATCATCTCTTTTAAAGCTTCAATTTCTTTTATAGATTTTATCCATTTTGTATCATTCATCTTTTATTATTAAGTTTATTATTGTTATATTTAGTCTTTTATCTTTATTAGCACAAAATGAAAATGTTTTGTAAGGGAGAGAACTCTTACCTTGTCTCTAGGTAGTAATATATTACATAATGGCTGCCACTCGTTGACCGTTCTTCAATGTCCTCTTCCACCAGCTGGTTGGTGTTAACTGTTGTTGTCCAATGTCTTCCATCTGTCACTATGAAAAAGACTACAGCAAGTAAGGAATTCTTGATTTAATTTCTCTCTATATCCTTACTTTGAAAATCTCTTTTAAATCTTAAATTTCTTTTAGAGGTTTAATTCATTTTATCTCATTTATCTTTTATTATAAAGTTTATCATTTTTATGTTTAGTCTTTTATCTTTATCATTAGTCTAAGTACAAAATGACAATTTTTGATAGGGAGAAAACTCTTACCTTGTCACTAGGTAATAAGATTTACCTAATGGCTGCCACTCGTTGATCGTTCTCCAATGCAATCCTCAACCAGCCGGTTGTTGTCCAATGCCTTTCATCTGTCACTATGAAAAAGACTACAGCATGTAAAGAATTCTTGGTGTAATTTCGCTCTATATCATTACTTTGAAAATCTCTTTCTGGGCCTGAATAACTGATAATTACTTCTGAGACTGAATAACTGATGGGTACAACTGTTTGAAAATCTCTTTTTTAATCTTTTATCTTTATCATTAATTTAAGTAAAAAATGAAATTTTCCAATAGGGAGAGAACTCTTACCTTGTCACTACGTAATTCAATTTACCTAGTTGCTACCACTCGTTGTCCAATGCCCTCCTCCACCATATGGTTGTTGTCCAATGTCCTCCATTTGTCTCTTGTTGTCGAATGCCTTCCATCTGTTGGTCGAAGTCCTGATAAAAAGACTCAAGCATGTAAGTAATTCTTTATACATTTCTCTAAATCCCTAATTTGATCATCTCTTTTAAAGCTTCAATTTCTTTTATAGATTTTATCCATTTTGTATCATTCATCTTTTATTATTAAGTTTATTATTGTTATATTTAGTCTTTTATCTTTATTAGCACAAAATGAAAATGTTTTGTAAGGGAGAGAACTCTTACCTTGTCACTAGGTAGTAATATATTACATAATGGCTGCCACTCGTTGATCGTTCTTCAATGTCCTCTTCCACCAGCTGGTTGATGTTAACTGTTGTTGTCCAATGTCTTCCATCTGTCACTATGAAAAAGACTACAGCAAGTAAGGAATTCTTGATTTAATTTCTCTCTATATCCTTACTTTGAAAATCTCTTTTAAATCTTAAATTTCTTTTAGAGGTTTAATTCATTTTATCTCATTTATCTTTTATTATAAAGTTTATCATTTTTATGTTTAGTCTTTTATCTTTATCATTAGTCTAAGTACAAAATGACAATTTTTGATAGGGAGAAATAGGGTAATAAGATTTACCTAATGGCTGCCACTCGTTGATCGTTCTCCAATGCAATCCTCAACCAGCCGGTTGTTGTCCAATGCCTTTCATCTGTCACTATGAAAAAAACTACAGCAAGTAAAGAATTCTTGGTGTAATTTCGCTCTATATCATTACTTTGAAAATCTCTTTCTGGGCCTGAATAACTGATTATTACTTCTGAGACTGAATAACTGATGGGTACAACTGTTTGAAAATCTCTTTTTTATATTTTATCTTTATCATTAATTTAAGTAAAAAATGAAATTTTCCAATAGGGAGAGAACTCTTACCTTGTCACTACGTAATTCAATTTACCTAGTTGCTACCACTCGTTGTCCAATGCCCTCCTCCACCACATGGTTGTTGTCCAATGTCCTCCATTTGTCTCTTGTTGTCGAATGCCTTCCATCTGTTGGTCGAAGTCCTGATAAAAAGACTCAAGCATGTAAGTAATTCTTTATACATTTCTCTAAATCCCTAATTTGATAATCTCTTTTAAAACTTCAATTTCTTTTATAGGTTTTATCCATTTTGTATCATTCATCTTTTATTATTAAGTTTAATATCGTTATATTTAGTCTTTTATCTTTATTAGCACAAAATGAAAATGTTTTGTAAGGGAGATAACTCTTACCTTGTCACTAGGTAATAATATCTTACATAATGGCTGCCACTCGTTGATCGTTCTTCAATGTCCTCTTCCACCAGCTGGTTGGTGTTTACTGTTGTCGTCCAATGTCTTCCATCTGTCACTATGAAAAAGACTACAGCAAGTAAGGAATTCTTGATTTAATTTCTCTCTATATCTTTACTTTGAAAATCTCTTTTAAATCTTAAATTTCTTTTAGAGGTTTAATTCATTTTATCTCATTTATCTTTTATTATAAAGTTTATCATTTTTATGTTTAGTCTTTTATCTTTATCATTAGTCTAAGTACAAAATGACAATTTTTGATAGGGAGAAAACTCTTACCTTGTCACTAGGTAATAAGATTTACCTAATGGCTGCCACTCGTTGATCGTTCTCCAATGCAATCCTCAACCAGCCGGTTGTTGTCCAATGCCTTCCATGTGTCACTATGAAAAAGACTACAGCAAGTAAAGAATTCTTGGTGTAATTTCGCTCTATATCATTACTTTAAAATCTCTTCTGGGCCTGAATAACTGATAATTACTTCTGAGACTGAATAACTGATGGGTACAACTGTTTGAAAATCTCTTTTTTAATCTTTTATCTTTATCATTAATTTAAGTAAAAAATGAAATTTTCCAATAGGGAGAGAACTCTTACCTTGTCACTACGTAATTCAATTTACCTAGTTGCTACCACTCGTTGTCCAATGCCCTCCTCCACCATATGGTTGTTGTCCAATGTCCTCCATTTGTCTCTTGTTGTCGAATGCCTTCCATCTGTTGGTCGAAGTCCTGATAAAAAGACTCAAGCATGTAAGTAATTCTTTATACATTTCTCTAAATCCCTAATTTGATCATCTCTTTTAAAGCTTCAATTTCTTTTATAGATTTTATCCATTTTGTATCATTCATCTTTTATTATTAAGTTTATTATTGTTATATTTAGTCTTTTATCTTTATTAGCACAAAATGAAAATGTTTTGTAAGGGAGAGAACTCTTACCTTGTCTCTAGGTAGTAATATATTACATAATGGCTGCCACTCGTTGACCGTTCTTCAATGTCCTCTTCCACCAGCTGGTTGGTGTTAACTGTTGTTGTCCAATGTCTTCCATCTGTCACTATGAAAAAGACTACAGCAAGTAAGGAATTCTTGATTTAATTTCTCTCTATATCCTTACTTTGAAAATCTCTTTTAAATCTTAAATTTCTTTTAGAGGTTTAATTCATTTTATCTCATTTATCTTTTATTATAAAGTTTATCATTTTTATGTTTAGTCTTTTATCTTTATCATTAGTCTAAGTACAAAATGACAATTTTTGATAGGGAGAAAACTCTTACCTTGTCACTAGGTAATAAGATTTACCTAATGGCTGCCACTCGTTGATCGTTCTCCAATGCAATCCTCAACCAGCCGGTTGTTGTCCAATGCCTTTCATCTGTCACTATGAAAAAGACTACAGCAAGTAAAGAATTCTTGGTGTAATTTCGCTCTATATCATTACTTTGAAAATCTCTTTCTGGGCCTGAATAACTGATTATTACTTCTGAGACTGAATAACTGATGGGTACAACTGTTTGAAAATCTCTTTTTTAATCTTTTATCTTTATCATTAATTTAAGTAAAAAATGAAATTTTCCAATAGGGAGAGAACTCTTACCTTGTCACTACGTAATTCAATTTACCTAGTTGCTACCACTCGTTGTCCAATGCCCTCCTCCACCACATGGTTGTTGTCCAATGTCCTCCATTTGTCTCTTGTTGTCGAATGCCTTCCATCTGTTGGTCGAAGTCCTGATAAAAAGACTCAAGCATGTAAGTAATTCTTTATACATTTCTCTAAATCCCTAATTTGATAATCTCTTTTAAAGCTTCAATTTCTTTTATAGATTTTATCTATTTTGTATCATTCATCTTTTATTATTAAGTTTAATATCGTTATATTTAGTCTTTTATCTTTATTAGCACAAAATGAAAATGTTTTGTAAGGGAGATAACTCTTACCTTGTTACTAGGTAATAATATCTTACATAATGGCTGCCACTCGTTGATCGTTCTTCAATGTCCTCTTCCACCAGCTGGTTGGTGTTAACTGTTGTTGTCCAATGTCTTCCATCTGTCACTATGAAAAAGACTACAGCAAGTAAGGAATTCTTGATTTAATTTCTCTCTATATCCTTACTTTGAAAATCTCTTTTAAATCTTAAATTTCTTTTAGAGGTTTAATTCATTTTATCTCATTTATCTTTTATTATAAAGTTTATCATTTTTATGTTTAGTCTTTTATCTTTATCATTAGTCTAAGTACAAAATGACAATTTTTGATAGGGAGAAAACTCTTACCTTGTCACTAGGTAATAAGATTTACCTAATGGCTGCCACTCGTTGATCGTTCTCCAATGCAATCCTCAACCAGCCGGTTGTTGTCCAATGCCTTCCATGTGTCACTATGAAAAAGACTACAGCAAGTAAAGAATTCTTGGTGTAATTTCGCTCTATATCATTACTTTAAAATCTCTTCTGGGCCTGAATAACTGATAATTACTTCTGAGACTGAATAACTGATGGGTACAACTGTTTGAAAATCTCTTTTTTAATCTTTTATCTTTATCATTAATTTAAGTAAAAAATGAAATTTTCCAATAGGGAGAGAACTCTTACCTTGTCACTACGTAATTCAATTTACCTAGTTGCTACCACTCGTTGTCCAATGCCCTCCTCCACCATATGGTTGTTGTCCAATGTCCTCCATTTGTCTCTTGTTGTCGAATGCCTTCCATCTGTTGGTCGAAGTCCTGATAAAAAGACTCAAGCATGTAAGTAATTCTTTATACATTTCTCTAAATCCCTAATTTGATCATCTCTTTTAAAGCTTCAATTTCTTTTATAGATTTTATCCATTTTGTATCATTCATCTTTTATTATTAAGTTTATTATTGTTATATTTAGTCTTTTATCTTTATTAGCACAAAATGAAAATGTTTTGTAAGGGAGAGAACTCTTACCTTGTCTCTAGGTAGTAATATATTACATAATGGCTGCCACTCGTTGACCGTTCTTCAATGTCCTCTTCCACCAGCTGGTTGGTGTTAACTGTTGTTGTCCAATGTCTTCCATCTGTCACTATGAAAAAGACTACAGCAAGTAAGGAATTCTTGATTTAATTTCTCTCTATATCCTTACTTTGAAAATCTCTTTTAAATCTTAAATTTCTTTTAGAGGTTTAATTCATTTTATCTCATTTATCTTTTATTATAAAGTTTATCATTTTTATGTTTAGTCTTTTATCTTTATCATTAGTCTAAGTACAAAATGACAATTTTTGATAGGGAGAAAACTCTTACCTTGTCACTAGGTAATAAGATTTACCTAATGGCTGCCACTCGTTGATCGTTCTCCAATGCAATCCTCAACCAGCCGGTTGTTGTCCAATGCCTTTCATCTGTCACTATGAAAAAGACTACAGCAAGTAAAGAATTCTTGGTGTAATTTCGCTCTATATCATTACTTTGAAAATCTCTTTCTGGGCCTGAATAACTGATTATTACTTCTGAGACTGAATAACTGATGGGTACAACTGTTTGAAAATCTCTTTTTTAATCTTTTATCTTTATCATTAATTTAAGTAAAAAATGAAATTTTCCAATAGGGAGAGAACTCTTACCTTGTCACTACGTAATTCAATTTACCTAGTTGCTACCACTCGTTGTCCAATGCCCTCCTCCACCACATGGTTGTTGTCCAATGTCCTCCATTTGTCTCTTGTTGTCGAATGCCTTCCATCTGTTGGTCGAAGTCCTGATAAAAAGACTCAAGCATGTAAGTAATTCTTTATACATTTCTCTAAATCCCTAATTTGATAATCTCTTTTAAAGCTTCAATTTCTTTTATAGATTTTATCTATTTTGTATCATTCATCTTTTATTATTAAGTTTAATATCGTTATATTTAGTCTTTTATCTTTATTAGCACAAAATGAAAATGTTTTGTAAGGGAGATAACTCTTACCTTGTCACTAGGTAATAATATCTTACATAATGGCTGCCACTCGTTGATCGTTCTTCAATGTCCTCTTCCACCAGCTGGTTGGTGTTAACTGTTGTTGTCCAATGTCTTCCATCTGTCACTATGAAAAAGACTACAGCAAGTAAGGAATTCTTGATTTAATTTCTCTCTATATCCTTACTTTGAAAATCTCTTTTAAATCTTAAATTTCTTTTAGAGGTTTAATTCATTTTATCTCATTTATCTTTTATTATAAAGTTTATCATTTTTATGTTTAGTCTTTTATCTTTATCATTAGTCTAAGTACAAAATGACAATTTTTGATAGGGAGAAAACTCTTACCTTGTCACTAGGTAATAAGATTTACCTAATGGCTGCCACTCGTTGATCGTTCTCCAATGCAATCCTCAACCAGCCGGTTGTTGTCCAATGCCTTCCATGTGTCACTATGAAAAAGACTACAGCAAGTAAAGAATTCTTGGTGTAATTTCGCTCTATATCATTACTTTAAAATCTCTTCTGGGCCTGAATAACTGATAATTACTTCTGAGACTGAATAACTGATGGGTACAACTGTTTGAAAATCTCTTTTTTAATCTTTTATCTTTATCATTAATTTAAGTAAAAAATGAAATTTTCCAATAGGGAGAGAACTCTTACCTTGTCACTACGTAATTCAATTTACCTAGTTGCTACCACTCGTTGTCCAATGCCCTCCTCCACCATATGGTTGTTGTCCAATGTCCTCCATTTGTCTCTTGTTGTCGAATGCCTTCCATCTGTTGGTCGAAGTCCTGATAAAAAGACTCAAGCATGTAAGTAATTCTTTATACATTTCTCTAAATCCCTAATTTGATAATCTCTTTTAAAGCTTCAATTTCTTTTATAGATTTTATCCATTTTGTATCATTCATCTTTTATTATTAAGTTTATTATCGTTATATTTAGTCTTTTATCTTCATTAGCACAAAATGAAAATGTTTTGTAAGGGAGAGAACTCTTACCTTGTCACTAGGTAATAATATATTACATAATGGCTGCCACTCGTTGATCGTTCTTCAATGTCCTCTTCCACCAGCTGGTTGGTGTTAACTGTTGTTGTCCAATGTCTTCCATCTGTCACTATGAAAAAGACTACAGCAAGTAAGGAATTCTTGATTTAATTTCTCTCTATATCCTTACTTTGAAAATCTCTTTTAAATCTTAAATTTCTTTTAGAGGTTTAATTCATTTTATCTCATTTATCTTTTATTATAAAGTTTATCATTTTTATGTTTAGTCTTTTATCTTTATCATTAGTCTAAGTACAAAATGACAATTTTTGATAGGGAGAAAACTCTTACCTTGTCACTAGGTAATAAGATTTACCTAATGGCTGCCACTCGTTGATCGTTCTCCAATGCAATCCTCAACCAGCCGGTTGTTGTCCAATGCCTTCCATGTGTCACTATGAAAATGACTACAGCAAGTTAAGAATTCTTGGTGTAATTTCGCTCTATATCATTACTTTAAAATCTCTTCTGGGCCTGAATAACTGATAATTACTTCTGAGACTGAATAACTGATGGGTACAACTGTTTGAAAATCTCTTTTTTAATCTTTTATCTTTATCATTAATTTAAGTAAAAAATTAAATTTTCCAATAGGGAGAGAACTCTTACCTTGTCACTACGTAATTCAATTTACCTAGTTGATACCACTCGTTGTCCAATGCCCTCCTCCACCATATGGTTGTTGTCCAATGTCCTCCATTTGTCTCTTGTTGTCGAATGCATTCCATCTATTGGTCGAAGTCCTGATAAAAAGACTCAAGCATGTAAGTAATTCTTTATACATTTCTCTAAATCCCTAATTTGATAATCTCTTTTAAAGCTTCAATTTCTTTTATAGATTTTATCCATTTTGTATCATTCATCTTTTATTATTAAGTTTATTATCGTTATATTTAGTCTTTTATCTTTATTAGCAAAAAATGAAAATGTTTTGTAAGGGAGAGAACTCTTACCTTGTCACTAGGTAGTAATATATTACATAATGGCTGCCACTCGTTGAGCGTTCTTCAATGTCCTCTTCCACCAGCTGGTTGGTGTTAACTGTTGTTGTCCAATGTCTTCCATCTGTCACTATGAAAAAGACTACAGCAAGTAAGGAATTCTTGATTTAATTTCTCTCTATATCCTTACTTTGAAAATCTCTTTTAAATCTTAAATTTCTTTTAGAGGTTTAATTCATTTTATCTCATTTATCTTTTATTATAAAGTTTATCATTTTTATGTTTAGTCTTTTATCTTTATCATTAGTCTAAGTACAAAATGACAATTTTTGATAGGGAGAAAACTCTTACCTTGTCACTAGGTAATAAGATTTACCTAATGGCTGCCACTCGTTGATCGTTCTCCAATGCAATCCTCAACCAGCCGGTTGTTGTCCAATGCCTTCCATGTGTCACTATGAAAAAGACTACAGCAAGTAAAGAATTCTTGGTGTAATTTCGCTCTATATCATTACTTTAAAATCTCTTCTGGGCCTGAATAACTGATAATTACTTCTGAGACTGAATAACTGATGGGTACAACTGTTTGAAAATCTCTTTTTTAATCTTTTATCTTTATCATTAATTTAAGTAAAAAATGAAATTTTCCAATAGGGAGAGAACTCTTACCTTGTCACTACGTAATTCAATTTACCTAGTTGCTACCACTCGTTGTCCAATGCCCTCCTCCACCACATGGTTGTTGTCCAATGTCCTCCATTTGTCTCTTGTTGTCGAATGCCTTCCATCTGTTGGTCGAAGTCCTGATAAAAAGACTCAAGCATGTAAGTAATTCTTTATACATTTCTCTAAATCCCTAATTTGATAATCTCTTTTAAAGCTTCAATTTCTTTTATAGATTTTATCTATTTTGTATCATTCATCTTTTATTATTAAGTTTAATATCGTTATATTTAGTCTTTTATCTTTATTAGCACAAAATGAAAATGTTTTGTAAGGGAGATAACTCTTACCTTGTCACTAGGTAATAATATCTTACATAATGGCTGCCACTCGTTGATCGTTCTTCAATGTCCTCTTCCACCAGCTGGTTGGTGTTAACTGTTGTTGTCCAATGTCTTCCATCTGTCACTATGAAAAAGACTACAGCAAGTAAGGAATTCTTGATTTAATTTCTCTCTATATCCTTACTTTGAAAATCTCTTTTAAATCTTAAATTTCTTTTAGAGGTTTAATTCATTTTATCTCATTTATCTTTTATTATAAAGTTTATCATTTTTATGTTTAGTCTTTTATCTTTATCATTAGTCTAAGTACAAAATGACAATTTTTGATAGGGAGAAAACTCTTACCTTGTCACTAGGTAATAAGATTTACCTAATGGCTGCCACTCGTTGATCGTTCTCCAATGCAATCCTCAACCAGCCGGTTGTTGTCCAATGCCTTCCATGTGTCACTATGAAAAAGACTACAGCAAGTAAAGAATTCTTGGTGTAATTTCGCTCTATATCATTACTTTAAAATCTCTTCTGGGCCTGAATAACTGATAATTACTTCTGAGACTGAATAACTGATGGGTACAACTGTTTGAAAATCTCTTTTTTAATCTTTTATCTTTATCATTAATTTAAGTAAAAAATGAAATTTTCCAATAGGGAGAGAACTCTTACCTTGTCACTACGTAATTCAATTTACCTAGTTGCTACCACTCGTTGTCCAATGCCCTCCTCCACCATATGGTTGTTGTCCAATGTCCTCCATTTGTCTCTTGTTGTCGAATGCCTTCCATCTGTTGGTCGAAGTCCTGATAAAAAGACTCAAGCATGTAAGTAATTCTTTATACATTTCTCTAAATCCCTAATTTGATCATCTCTTTTAAAGCTTCAATTTCTTTTATAGATTTTATCCATTTTGTATCATTCATCTTTTATTATTAAGTTTATTATTGTTATATTTAGTCTTTTATCTTTATTAGCACAAAATGAAAATGTTTTGTAAGGGAGAGAACTCTTACCTTGTCTCTAGGTAGTAATATATTACATAATGGCTGCCACTCGTTGACCGTTCTTCAATGTCCTCTTCCACCAGCTGGTTGGTGTTAACTGTTGTTGTCCAATGTCTTCCATCTGTCACTATGAAAAAGACTACAGCAAGTAAGGAATTCTTGATTTAATTTCTCTCTATATCCTTACTTTGAAAATCTCTTTTAAATCTTAAATTTCTTTTAGAGGTTTAATTCATTTTATCTCATTTATCTTTTATTATAAAGTTTATCATTTTTATGTTTAGTCTTTTATCTTTATCATTAGTCTAAGTACAAAATGACAATTTTTGATAGGGAGAAAACTCTTACCTTGTCACTAGGTAATAAGATTTACCTAATGGCTGCCACTCGTTGATCGTTCTCCAATGCAATCCTCAACCAGCCGGTTGTTGTCCAATGCCTTTCATCTGTCACTATGAAAAAGACTACAGCAAGTAAAGAATTCTTGGTGTAATTTCGCTCTATATCATTACTTTGAAAATCTCTTTCTGGGCCTGAATAACTGATTATTACTTCTGAGACTGAATAACTGATGGGTACAACTGTTTGAAAATCTCTTTTTTAATCTTTTATCTTTATCATTAATTTAAGTAAAAAATGAAATTTTCCAATAGGGAGAGAACTCTTACCTTGTCACTACGTAATTCAATTTACCTAGTTGCTACCACTCGTTGTCCAATGCCCTCCTCCACCACATGGTTGTTGTCCAATGTCCTCCATTTGTCTCTTGTTGTCGAATGCCTTCCATCTGTTGGTCGAAGTCCTGATAAAAAGACTCAAGCATGTAAGTAATTCTTTATACATTTCTCTAAATCCCTAATTTGATAATCTCTTTTAAAGCTTCAATTTCTTTTATAGATTTTATCTATTTTGTATCATTCATCTTTTATTATTAAGTTTAATATCGTTATATTTAGTCTTTTATCTTTATTAGCACAAAATGAAAATGTTTTGTAAGGGAGATAACTCTTACCTTGTTACTAGGTAATAATATCTTACATAATGGCTGCCACTCGTTGATCGTTCTTCAATGTCCTCTTCCACCAGCTGGTTGGTGTTAACTGTTGTTGTCCAATGTCTTCCATCTGTCACTATGAAAAAGACTACAGCAAGTAAGGAATTCTTGATTTAATTTCTCTCTATATCCTTACTTTGAAAATCTCTTTTAAATCTTAAATTTCTTTTAGAGGTTTAATACATTTTATCTCATTTATCTTTTATTATAAAGTTTATCATTTTTATGTTTAGTCTTTTATCTTTATCATTAGTCTAAGTACAAAATGACAATTTTTGATAGGGAGAAAACTCTTACCTTGTCACTAGGTAATAAGATTTACCTAATGGCTGCCACTCGTTGATCGTTCTCCAATGCAATCCTCAACCAGCCGGTTGTTGTCCAATGCCTTCCATGTGTCACTATGAAAAAGACTACAGCAAGTAAAGAATTCTTGGTGTAATTTCGCTCTATATCATTACTTTAAAATCTCTTCTGGGCCTGAATAACTGATAATTACTTCTGAGACTGAATAACTGATGGGTACAACTGTTTGAAAATCTCTTTTTTAATCTTTTATCTTTATCATTAATTTAAGTAAAAAATGAAATTTTCCAATAGGGAGAGAACTCTTACCTTGTCACTACGTAATTCAATTTACCTAGTTGCTACCACTCGTTGTCCAATGCCCTCCTCCACCATATGGTTGTTGTCCAATGTCCTCCATTTGTCTCTTGTTGTCGAATGCCTTCCATCTGTTGGTCGAAGTCCTGATAAAAAGACTCAAGCATGTAAGTAATTCTTTATACATTTCTCTAAATCCCTAATTTGATCATCTCTTTTAAAGCTTCAATTTCTTTTATAGATTTTATCCATTTTGTATCATTCATCTTTTATTATTAAGTTTATTATTGTTATATTTAGTCTTTTATCTTTATTAGCACAAAATGAAAATGTTTTGTAAGGGAGAGAACTCTTACCTTGTCTCTAGGTAGTAATATATTACATAATGGCTGCCACTCGTTGACCGTTCTTCAATGTCCTCTTCCACCAGCTGGTTGGTGTTAACTGTTGTTGTCCAATGTCTTCCATCTGTCACTATGAAAAAGACTACAGCAAGTAAGGAATTCTTGATTTAATTTCTCTCTATATCCTTACTTTGAAAATCTCTTTTAAATCTTAAATTTCTTTTAGAGGTTTAATTCATTTTATCTCATTTATCTTTTATTATAAAGTTTATCATTTTTATGTTTAGTCTTTTATCTTTATCATTAGTCTAAGTACAAAATGACAATTTTTGATAGGGAGAAAACTCTTACCTTGTCACTAGGTAATAAGATTTACCTAATGGCTGCCACTCGTTGATCGTTCTCCAATGCAATCCTCAACCAGCCGGTTGTTGTCCAATGCCTTTCATCTGTCACTATGAAAAAGACTACAGCAAGTAAAGAATTCTTGGTGTAATTTCGCTCTATATCATTACTTTGAAAATCTCTTTCTGGGCCTGAATAACTGATTATTACTTCTGAGACTGAATAACTGATGGGTACAACTGTTTGAAAATCTCTTTTTTAATCTTTTATCTTTATCATTAATTTAAGTAAAAAATGAAATTTTCCAATAGGGAGAGAACTCTTACCTTGTCACTACGTAATTCAATTTACCTAGTTGCTACCACTCGTTGTCCAATGCCCTCCTCCACCACATGGTTGTTGTCCAATGTCCTCCATTTGTCTCTTGTTGTCGAATGCCTTCCATCTGTTGGTCGAAGTCCTGATAAAAAGACTCAAGCATGTAAGTAATTCTTTATACATTTCTCTAAATCCCTAATTTGATAATATCTTTTAAAGCTTCAATTTCTTTTATAGATTTTATCCATTTTGTATCATTCATCTTTTATTATTAAGTTTAATATCGTTATATTTAGTCTTTTATCTTTATTAGCACAAAATGAAAATGTTTTGTAAGGTAGAGAACTCTTACCTTGTCACTAGGTAATAATATCTTACATAATGGCTGCCACTCGTTGATCGTTCTTCAATGTCCTCTTCCACCAGCTGGTTGGTGTTAACTGTTGTTGTCCAATGTCTTCCATCTGTCACTATGAAAAAGACTGCAGCAAGTAAGGAATTCTTGATTTAATTTCTCTCTATATCCTTACTTTGAAAATCTCTTTTAAATCTTAAATTTCTTTTAGAGGTTTAATTCATTTTATCTCATTTATCTTTTATTATAAAGTTTATCATTTTTATGTTTAGTCTTTTATCTTTATCATTAGTCTAAGTACAAAATGACAATTTTTGATAGGGAGAAAACTCTTACCTTGTCACTAGGTAATAAGATTTACCTAATGGCTGCCACTCGTTGATCGTTCTCCAATGCAATCCTCAACCAGCCGGTTGTTGTCCAATGCCTTCCATGTGTCACTATGAAAATGACTACAGCAAGTTAAGAATTCTTGGTGTAATTTCGCTCTATATCATTACTTTAAAATCTCTTCTGGGCCTGAATAACTGATAATTACTTCTGAGACTGAATAACTGATGGGTACAACTGTTTGAAAATCTCTTTTTTAATCTTTTATCTTTATCATTAATTTAAGTAAAAAATGAAATTTTCCAATAGGGAGAGAACTCTTACCTTGTCACTACGTAATTCAATTTACCTAGTTGCTACCACTCGTTGTCCAATGCCCTCCTCCACCATATGGTTGTTGTCCAATGTCCTCCATTTGTCTCTTGTTGTCGAATGCCTTCCATCTGTTGGTCGAAGTCCTGATAAAAAGACTCAAGCATGTAAGTAATTCTTTATACATTTCTCTAAATCCCTAATTTGATAATCTCTTTTAAAGCTTCAATTTCTTTTATAGATTTTATCCATTTTGTATCATTCATCTTTTATTATTAAGTTTATTATCGTTATATTTAGTCTTTTATCTTCATTAGCACAAAATGAAAATGTTTTGTAAGGGAGAGAACTCTTACCTTGTCACTAGGTAGTAATATATTACATAATGGCTGCCACTCGTTGAGCGTTCTTCAATGTCCTCTTCCACCAGCTGGTTGGTGTTAACTGTTGTTGTCCAATGTCTTCCATCTGTCACTATGAAAAAGACTACAGCAAGTAAGGAATTCTTGATTTAATTTCTCTCTATATCCTTACTTTGAAAATCTCTTTTAAATCTTAAATTTCTTTTAGAGGTTTAATTCATTTTATCTCATTTATCTTTTATTATAAAGTTTATCATTTTTATGTTTAGTCTTTTATCTTTATCATTAGTCTAAGTACAAAATGACAATTTTTGATAGGGAGAAAACTCTTACCTTGTCACTAGGTAATAAGATTTACCTAATGGCTGCCACTCGTTGATCGTTCTCCAATGCAATCCTCAACCAGCCGGTTGTTGTCCAATGCCTTCCATCTGTCACTATGAAAAAAACTACAGCAAGTAAAGAATTCTTGGTGTAATTTCGCTCTATATCATTACTTTGAAAATCTCTTCTGGGCCTGAATAACTGATAATTACTTCTGAGACTGAATAACTGATGGGTACAACTGTTTGAAAATCTCTTTTTTAATCTTTTATCTTTATCATTAATTTAAGTAAAAAATAAAATTTTCCAATAGGGAGAGAACTCTTACCTTGTCACTACGTAATTCAATTTACCTAGTTTCTACCACTCGTTGTCCAATGCACTCCTCCACCACATGGTTGTTGTCCAATGTCCTCCATTTGTCTCTTGTTGTCGAATGCCTTCAATCTGTTGGTCGAAGTCCTGATAAAAAGACTCAAGCATTTAAGTAATTCTTTATACATTTCTCTAAATCCCTAATTTGATAATCTCTTTTAAAGCTTCAATTTCTTTTATAGATTTTATCCATTTTGTATCATTCATCTTTTATTATTAAGTTTATTATCGTTATATTTAGTCTTTTATCTTGATTAGCACAAAATGAAAATGTTTTGTAAGGGAGAGAACTCTTACCTTGTCACTAGGTAATAATATATTACATAATGGCTGCCACTCGTTGATCGTTCTTCAATGTCCTCTTCCACCAGCTGGTTGGTGTTAACTGTTGTTGTCCAATGTCTTCCATCTGTCACTATGAAAAAGCCTACAGCAAGTAAGGAATTCTTGATTTAATTTCTCTCTATATCCTTACTTTGAAAATCTCTTTTAAATCTTAAATTTCTTTTAGAGGTTTAATTCATTTTATCTCATTTATCTTTTATTATAAAGTTTATCATTTTTATGTTTAGTCTTTTATCTTTATCATTAGTCTAAGTACAAAATGACAATTTTTGATAGGGAGAAAACTCTTACCTTGTCACTAGGTAATAAGATTTACCTAATGGCTGCCACTCGTTGATCGTTCTCCAATACAATCCTCAACCAGCCGGTTGTTGTCCAATGCCTTCCATCTGTCACTATGAAAAAAACTACAGCAAGTAAAGAATTCTTGGTGTAATTTCGCTCTATATCATTACTTTGAAAATCTCTTCTGGGCCTGAATAACTGATAATTACTTCTGAGACTGAATAACTGATGGGTACAACTGTTTGAAAATCTCTTTTTTAATCTTTTATCTTTATCATTAATTTAAGTAAAAAATGAAATTTTCCAATAGGGAGAGAACTCTTACCTTGTCACTACGTAATTCAATTTACCTAGTTTCTACCACTCGTTGTCCAATGCACTCCTCCACCATATGGTTGTTGTCCAATGTCCTCCATTTGTCTCTTGTTGTCGAATGCCTTCAATCTGTTGGTCGAAGTCCTGATAAAAAGACTCAAGCATTTAAGTAATTCTTTATACATTTCTCTAAATCCCTAATTTGATAATCTCTTTTAAAGCTTCAATTTCTTTTATAGATTTTATCCATTTTGTATCATTCATCTTTTATTATTAAGTTTATTATCGTTATATTTAGTCTTTTATCTTTATTAGCACAAAATGAAAATGTTTTGTAAGGGAGAGAACTCTTACCTTGTCACTAGGTAATAATATATTACATAATGGCTGCCACTCGTTGATCTTTCTTCAATGTCCTCTTCCACCAGCTGGTTGGTGTTAACTGTTGTTGTCCAATGTCTTCCATCTGTCACTATGAAAAAGACTACAGCAAGTAAGGAATTCTTGATTTAATTTCTCTCTATATCCTTACTTTGAAAATCTCTTTAAAATCTTAAATTTCTTTTAGAGGTTTAATTCATTTTATCTCATTTATCTTTTATTATAAAGTTTATCATTTTTATGTTTAGTCTTTTATCTTTATCATTAGTCTAAGTACAAAATGACAATTTTTGAAAGGGAGAAAACTCTTACCTTGTCACTAGGTAATAAGATTTACCTAATGGCTGCCACTCGTTGATCGTTCTCCAATGCAATCCTCAACCAGCCGGTTGTTGTCCAATGCCTTCCATCTGTCACTATGAAAAAGACTACAGCAAGTAAAGAATTCTTGGTATAAGTTCGCTCTATATCATTACTTTGAAAATCTCTTCTGGGCCTGAATAACTGATAATTACTTCTGAGACTGAATAACTGATGGGTACAACTGTTTGAAAATCTCTTTTTTAATCTTTTATCTTTATCATTAATTTAAGTAAAAAATGAAATTTTCCAGTAGGGAGAGAACTCTTACCTTGTCACTACGTAATTCAATTTACCTAGTTGCTACCACTCGTTGTCCAATGCGCTCCTCCACCACATGGTTGTTGTCCAATGTCCTCCATTTGTCTCTTGTTGTCGAATGCCTTCCATCTGTTGGTCGAAGTCCTGATAAAAAGACTCAAGCATGTAAGTAATTCTTTATACATTTCTCTAAATCCCTAATTTGATAATCTCTTTTAAAGCTTCAATTTCTTTTATAGATTTTATCCATTTTGTATCATTCATCTTTTATTATTAAGTTTATTATCGTTATATTTAGTCTTTTATCTTGATTAGCACAAAATGAAAATGTTTTGTAAGGGAGAGAACTCTTACCTTGTCACTAGGTAATAATATATTACATAATGGCTGCCACTCGTTGATCGTTCTTCAATGTCCTCTTCCACCAGCTGGTTGGTGTTAACTGTTGTTGTCCAATGTCTTCCATCTGTCACTATGAAAAAGACTACAGCAAGTAAGGAATTCTTGATTTAATTTCTCTCTATATCCTTACTTTGAAAATCTCTTTAAAATCTTAAATTTCTTTTAGAGGTTTAATTCATTTTATCTCATTTATCTTTTATTATAAAGTTTATCATTTTTATGTTTAGTCTTTTATCTTTATCATTAGTCTAAGTACAAAATGACAATTTTTGATAGGGAGAAAACTCTTACCTTGTCACTAGGTAATAAGATTTACCTAATGGCTGCCACTCGTTGATCGTTCTCCAATGCAATCCTCAACCAGCCGGTTGTTGTCCAATGCCTTCCATCTGTCACTATGAAAAAGACTACAGCAAGTAAGGTATTCTTCATGTTATTTTTCTCTATATCCTTAATTTGAAAATCTCTTAAATTTTAAGTTTCTTTTAGAGTTTTTATTCATTTTATATCAATTATCTTATATTACTCAGTTTATCATTTTTATGTTTAGTCTTTTAGCTTTATTATTAGTTTTTATACAAAATAAAAATGTATCAGGGAAACAGTTGATTGCCTGTTCTGGGACTGAATAACTGATAATTACTTCTAAGACTGAATATCTGATGGGTACAACTAATGGGTAATTCTTTGAAAATCTCTTTTAAACTTTAAGATTCTAAGAGTTTTTATTCATGTTATTTCATCCATCTTTAATTAATAAATTTGTCATTTTAATGTTTAGTCTTTTATCAGTTTTATTAGTTTTAGTACAAAATAATGAGTTTTTATTCATTTTATATCATTTATCTTTTATTATAAAGTTTATCGTTTTTATGTTTAGTCTATTATCTTTATTATAAGTTTAAGTACAAAATGAAAATGTTTGTAAGGGAGAGAACTCGTACCTTGTCACTAGGTAATTTAATTTACCTAGTTGCTACCACTCGTTGTCCGATGCCCTCCTCCACCACATGGTTGATGTCAATGTCCTCCATTTGTCTCTTATTGTCCAATGCCTTCCATCCGTTGGTCAAAGTCCCTATAAAAAGACTCAAGCATGTAAGCAATTCTTTATACCTTTCTCTAAATAACTACTTTGATAATCCCTTTTCAATCTTCAATTTCTTTTATAGACTTTATTCATTTTGTATCCTTTATCTTATATTATTAAGTTTAATATCGTCATGTTTAGTCTTTTATCTTTATAAGTACAAAATGAAAATGTTTTGTAAGGGAGAGAACTCTTACCTTGTCACTAGGTAATAATATATTACATAATGGCTGCCACTCGTTGATCTTTCTTCAATGTCCTCTTCCACCAGCTGGTTGGTGTTAACTGTTGTTGTCCAATGTCTTCCATCTGTCACTATGAAAAAGACTACAGCAAGTAAGGAATTCTTGATTTAATTTCTCTCTATATCCTTACTTTGAAAATCTCTTTTAAATCTTAAATTTCTTTTAGAGGTTTAATTCATTTTATCTCATTTATCTTTTATTATAAAGTTTATCATTTTTATGTTTAGTCTTTTATCTTTATCATTAGTCTAAGTACAAAATGACAATTTTTGATAGGGAGAAAACTCTTACCTTGTCACTAGGTAATAAGATTTACCTAATGGCTGCCACTCGTTGATCGTTCTCCAATACAATCCTCAACCAGCCGGTTGTTGTCCAATGCCTTCCATCTGTCACTATGAAAAAAACTACAGCAAGTAAAGAATTCTTGGTGTAATTTCGCTCTATATCATTACTTTGAAAATCTCTTCTGGGCCTGAATAACTGATAATTACTTCTGAGACTGAATAACTGATGGGTACAACTGTTTGAAAATCTCTTTTTTAATCTTTTATCTTTATCATTAATTTAAGTAAAAAATGAAATTTTCCAATAGGGAGAGAACTCTTACCTTGTCACTACGTAATTCAATTTACCTAGTTTCTACCACTCGTTGTCCAATGCACTCCTCCACCATATGGTTGTTGTCCAATGTCCTCCATTTGTCTCTTGTTGTCGAATGCCTTCAATCTGTTGGTCGAAGTCCTGATAAAAAGACTCAAGCATTTAAGTAATTCTTTATACATTTCTCTAAATCCCTAATTTGATAATCTCTTTTAAAGCTTCAATTTCTTTTATAGATTTTATCCATTTTGTATCATTCATCTTTTATTATTAAGTTTATTATCGTTATATTTAGTCTTTTATCTTTATTAGCACAAAATGAAAATGTTTTGTAAGGGAGAGAACTCTTACCTTGTCACTAGGTAATAATATATTACATAATGGCTGCCACTCGTTGATCTTTCTTCAATGTCCTCTTCCACCAGCTGGTTGGTGTTAACTGTTGTTGTCCAATGTCTTCCATCTGTCACTATGAAAAAGACTACAGCAAGTAAGGAATTCTTGATTTAATTTCTCTCTATATCCTTACTTTGAAAATCTCTTTAAAATCTTAAATTTCTTTTAGAGGTTTAATTCATTTTATCTCATTTATCTTTTATTATAAAGTTTATCATTTTTATGTTTAGTCTTTTATCTTTATCATTAGTCTAAGTACAAAATGACAATTTTTGAAAGGGAGAAAACTCTTACCTTGTCACTAGGTAATAAGATTTACCTAATGGCTGCCACTCGTTGATCGTTCTCCAATGCAATCCTCAACCAGCCGGTTGTTGTCCAATGCCTTCCATCTGTCACTATGAAAAAGACTACAGCAAGTAAAGAATTCTTGGTATAAGTTCGCTCTATATCATTACTTTGAAAATCTCTTCTGGGCCTGAATAACTGATAATTACTTCTGAGACTGAATAACTGATGGGTACAACTGTTTGAAAATCTCTTTTTTAATCTTTTATCTTTATCATTAATTTAAGTAAAAAATGAAATTTTCCAGTAGGGAGAGAACTCTTACCTTGTCACTACATAATTCAATTTACCTAGTTGCTACCACTCGTTGTCCAATGCGCTCCTCCACCACATGGTTGTTGTCCAATGTCCTCCATTTGTCTCTTGTTGTCGAATGCCTTCCATCTGTTGGTCGAAGTCCTGATAAAAAGACTCAAGCATGTAAGTAATTCTTTATACATTTCTCTAAATCCCTAATTTGATAATCTCTTTTAAAGCTTCAATTTCTTTTATAGATTTTATCCATTTTGTATCATTCATCTTTTATTATTAAGTTTATTATCGTTATATTTAGTCTTTTATCTTGATTAGCACAAAATGAAAATGTTTTGTAAGGGAGAGAACTCTTACCTTGTCACTAGGTAATAATATATTACATAATGGCTGCCACTCGTTGATCGTTCTTCAATGTCCTCTTCCACCAGCTGGTTGGTGTTAACTGTTGTTGTCCAATGTCTTCCATCTGTCACTATGAAAAAGACTACAGCAAGTAAGGAATTCTTGATTTAATTTCTCTCTATATCCTTACTTTGAAAATCTCTTTAAAATCTTAAATTTCTTTTAGAGGTTTAATTCATTTTATCTCATTTATCTTTTATTATAAAGTTTATCATTTTTATGTTTAGTCTTTTATCTTTATCATTAGTCTAAGTACAAAATGACAATTTTTGATAGGGAGAAAACTCTTACCTTGTCACTAGGTAATAAGATTTACCTAATGGCTGCCACTCGTTGATCGTTCTCCAATGCAATCCTCAACCAGCCGGTTGTTGTCCAATGCCTTCCATCTGTCACTATGAAAAAGACTACAGCAAGTAAGGTATTCTTCATGTTATTTTTCTCTATATCCTTAATTTGAAAATCTCTTAAATTTTAAGTTTCTTTTAGAGTTTTTATTCATTTTATATCAATTATCTTATATTACTCAGTTTATCATTTTTATGTTTAGTCTTTTAGCTTTATTATTAGTTTTTATACAAAATAAAAATGTATCAGGGAAACAGTTGATTGCCTGTTCTGGGACTGAATAACTGATAATTACTTCTAAGACTGAATATCTGATGGGTACAACTAATGGGTAATTCTTTGAAAATCTCTTTTAAACTTTAAGATTCTAAGAGTTTTTATTCATGTTATTTCATCCATCTTTAATTAATAAATTTGTCATTTTAATGTTTAGTCTTTTATCAGTTTTATTAGTTTTAGTACAAAATAATGAGTTTTTATTCATTTTATATCATTTATCTTTTATTATAAAGTTTATCGTTTTTATGTTTAGTCTATTATCTTTATTATAAGTTTAAGTACAAAATGAAAATGTTTGTAAGGGAGAGAACTCGTACCTTGTCACTAGGTAATTTAATTTACCTAGTTGCTACCACTCGTTGTCCGATGCCCACCTCCACCACATGGTTGATGTCAATGTCCTCCATTTGTCTCTTGTTGTCCAATGCCTTCCATCCGTTGGTCAAAGTCCCTATAAAAAGACTCAAGCATGTAAGCAATTCTTTATACCTTTCTCTAAATAACTACTTTGATAATCCCTTTTCAATCTTCAATTTCTTTTATAGACTTTATTCATTTTGTATCCTTTATCTTATATTATTAAGTTTAATATCGTTATGTTTAGTCTTTTATCTTTATAAGTACAAAATGAAAATGTTTTGTAAGGGAGAGAACTCTTACCTTGTCACTTGGTAATAAGATATTACATAATGGCTGCCACTCGTTGATCGTTCTTCAATGCCCTCTTCCACCAGCTGGTTGGTGTTAACTGTTGTTGTCCAATGTCTTCCATCTGTCACTATGAAAAAGACTACAGCAAGTAAGGAATTCTTGATTTGATTTCTCTCTATATCCTTACTTTGAAAATCTCTTTTAAATCTTAAATTTCTTTTAGAGTTTTAATTCATTTTATCTCATTTATCTTTTATTATAAGGTTTATCATTTTTATGTTTAGTCTTTTATCTTTATCATTAGTCGAAGCACAAAATGACAATTTTTGATGGGGAGAAAACTCTTACCTTGTCACTAGGTAATAAGATTTACCTAATGGCTGCCACTCGTTGATCGTTCTCCAATGCAATCCTCAACCAGCCGGTTGTTGTCCAATGCCTTCCATCTGTCACTATGAAAAAGACTACAGCAAGTAAAGAATTCTTGGTGTAATTTCGCTCTATATCATTACTTTAAAATCTGTTCTGGGCCTGAATAACTGATAACTACTTCTGAGACTGAATAACTGATGGGTACAACTGTTTGAAAATCTCTTTTTTAATCTTTTATCTTTATCATTAATTTGAGTAAAAAATGAAAATTTCCAATAGGGAGAGAACTCTTACCTTGTCACTACGTAATTCAATTGACCTAGTTGCTACCACTCGTTGTCCAATGCCCTCCTCCACAACATGGTTGTTGTCCAATGTCCTCCATTTGTCTCTAGTTGTCCAATGCCTTCCATCTGTTGGTCGAAGTCCTGATAAAAAGACTCAAGCATGTAAGTAATTCTTTATACCTTTCTCTAAATCCCTAATTTGATAATCTCTTTTAAAGCTTCAATTTCTTTTATAGATTTTATCCATTTTGTATCATTCATCTTTTATTATTAAGTTTATTATCGTTATATTTAGTCTTTTATCTTTATTAGCACAAAATGAAAATGTTTTGTAAGGGAGAGAACTCTTACCTTGTCACTAGGTAATAAGATATTACATAATGGCTGCCACTCGTTGATCGTTCTTCAATGCCCTCTTCCACCAGCTGGTTGGTGTTAACTGTTGTTGTCCGATGTCTTCCATCTGTCACTGTGAAAAAGATTTCAGCAAGTAAGGAATTCTTGATGTAATTTCTTTCTATATCCTTACTTTGAAAATCTCTTTTTAATCTTAAATTTCTTTTAGAGTTTTTATTCATTTTATCTCATTTATCTTTTAAAGATTATCATTTTTATGTTTAGTCTTTTATCTTTATCATTTTTTTTTAAGTACAGAATTAATTTTTTTGAAAGGGAGAAAACTCTTACCTTGTCACTAGGTAATAAGATTTACCTAATGGCTGCCACTCGTTGATCGTTCTCCAATGCAATCCTCAACCAGCCGGTTGTTTTCCAATGCCTTCCATCTGTCACTATGAAAAAGACTACAGCAAGTAAGGTATTCTTCATGTTATTTTTCTCTATATCCTTAATTTGAAAATCTCTTAAATTTTAAGTTTCTTTTAGAGTTTTTATTCATTTTATATCAATTATCTTATATTACTCAGTTTTTCATTTTTATGTTTAGTCTTTTAGCTTTATTATTAGTTTTTATACAAAATAAAAATGTATATGGGAAACAACTGATTGCCTGTTCTGGGACTGAATAACTGATAATTACTTCTGAGACTGAATATCTGATGGGTACAACTAATGCGTAATTCTTTGAAAATCTCTTTTAAACTTTTAGATTCTAAGAGTTTTTATTCGTGTTATTTCATCCATCTTTAATTAGTAAATTTTTCATTTTAATGCTTAGTCTTTTATCAGTTTTATTAGTTTTAGTACAAAATAATGAGTTTTTATTCATTTTATATCATTTATCTTTTATTATAAAGTTTATCGTTTTTATGTTTAGTCTATTATCTTTATTATAAGTTTAAGTACAAAATGAAAATGTTTGTAAGGGAGAGAACTCGTACCTTGTCACTAGGTAATCTAATTTACCTAGTTGCTACCACTCGTTGTCCGATGCCCTCCTCCACCACATGGTTGATGTCAATGTCCTCCATTTGTCTCTTGTTGTCCAATGCCTTCCATCTGTTGGTCGAAGTCCTGATAAAAAGACTCAAGCATGTAAGTAATTCTTTATACCTTTCTCTAAATCCCTAATTTGATAATCTTTTTTAAATCTTCAGTTTCGTTTATAGATTTTATCCATTTTGTATCATTTATCTTTTATTATTAAGTTTATTATCGTTATATTTAGTCTTTTATCTTTATTAGCACAAAATGAAAATGTTTTGTCAGGGAGAGAACTCTTACCTTGTCACTAGGTGATAAGATATTACATAATGGCTGCCACTCGTTGATCGTTCTTCAATGCCCTCTTCCACCAGCTGGTTGGTGTTAACTGTTGTTGTCCAATGTCTTCCATCTGTCACTATGAAAAAGACTACAGCAAGTAAGGAATTCTTGATTTAATTTCTCTCTATATCCTTACTTTGAAAATCTCTTTTAAATCTTAAATTTCTTATAGACTTTTAATTCATTTTATCTCATTTATCTTTTATTATAAAGTTTATCATTTTTATGTTTAGTCTTTATCATTTTTTTAAGTTCAAAATTACTTTTTTTGAAAGGGAGAAAACTCTTACCTTGTCACTAGGTAATAAGATTTACCTAATGGCTGCCACTCGTTGATCGTTCTCCAATGCAATCCTCAACCAGCCGGTTGTTGTCCAATGCCTTCCATCTGTCACTATGAAAAAGACTACAGCAAGTAAAAAATTCTTGGTGTAATTTCGCTCTATATCATTACTTTGAAAATCTCTTCTGAGCCTGAATAACTGATAATTACTTCTGAAACTGAATAACTGATGGGTACAACTGTTTGAAAATCTCTTTTTTAATCTTTTATCTTTATCATTATTTTGAGTAAAAAATGAAATTTTCCAATAGGGAGAGAACTCTTACCTTGTCACTACGTAATTCAATTTACCTAGTTGCTACCACTCGTTGTCCAATGCCCTCCTCCACCACATGGTTGATGTCAATGTCCTCCATTTGTCTCTTGTTGTCCAATGCCTTCCATCCGTTGGTCAAAGTCCCTATAAAAAGACTCAAGCATGTAAGCAATTCTTTATACCTTTCTCTAAATAACTACTTTGATAATCCCTTTTCAATTTTCAATTTCTTTTATAGACTTTATTCATTTTGTATCCTTTATCTTATATTATTAAGTTTAATATCGTTATGTTTAGTCTTTTATCTTTATAAGTACAAAATGAAAATGTTTTGTAAGGGAGAGAACTCTTACCTTGTCACTTGGTAATAAGATATTACATAATGGCTGCCACTCGTTGAGCGTTCTTCAATGCCCTCTTCCACCAGCTGGTTGGTGTTAAATGTTGTTGTCCAATGTCTTCCATCTGTCACTATGAAAAAGACTACAGCAAGTAAGGAATTCTTGATTTAATTTCTCTCTATATCCTTACTTTGAAAATCTCTTTTAAATCTTAAATTTCTTTTAGAGTTTTAATTCATTTTATCTCATTTATCTTTTATTATAAAGTTTATCATTTTTATGTTTAGTCTTTTATCTTTATCATTAGTCTAAGTACAAAATAACAATTTTTGATAGGGAGAAAACTCTTACCTTGTCAATAGGTTATAAGATTTAAGTAATGGCTGCCACTCGTTGATCGTTCTCCAATGCAATCCTCAACCAGCCGGTTGTTGTCCAATGCCTTCCATCTGTCACTATGAAAAAGTCTACAGTATGTAAAGAATTCTTGGTGTAATTTCGCTCTATATCATTACTTTGAAAATCTCTTCTGGGCCTGAATAACTGATAATTACTTCTGAGACGGAATAACTGATGGGTACAACTGTTTGAAAATCTCTCTTTTAATCTTTTATCTTTATCATTATTTTAAGAAAAAAATTAAATTTTCCAATAGGGAGAGAACTCTTACCTTGTCACTACGTAATTCAATTTACCTAGTTGCTACCACTCGTTGTCCAATGCCCTCCTCCACCACATGGTTGTTGTCCAATGTCCTCCATTTGTCTCTTGTTGTCCAATGCCTTCCATCTGTTGGTCGAAGTCCTGATAAAAAGACTCAAGCATGTAAGTAATTCTTTATACATTTCTCTAAATCCCTAATTTGATAATCTCTTTTAAAGCTTCAATTTCTTTTATAGATTTTATCCATTTTGTATCATTCATCTTTATTTATTAAGTTTATTATCGTTATATTTAGTCTTTTATCTTTATTCGCACAAAATGAAAATGTTTTGTAAGGGAGAGAACTCTTACCTTGTCACTAGGTAATAAGATATTACATAATGGCTGCCACTCGTTGATCGTTCTTCAATGCCCTCTTCCACCAGCTGGTTGGTGTTAACTATTGTTGTCCAATGTCTTCCATCTGTCACTGTGAAAAAGATTTCAGCAAGTAAGGAATTCTTGATGTAATTTCTTTCTATATCCTTACTTTGAAAATCTCTTTTTAATCTTAAATTTCTTTTAGAGTTTTTATTCATTTTATCTCATTTATCTTTTATTATAAAGTTTATCATTTTTATGTTTAGTCTTTTATCTTTATCATTTTTTTAAGTACAAAATTAATTTTTTTGAAAGGCAGAAAACTCTTACCTTGTCACTAGGTAATAAGATTTACCTAATGGCTGCCACTCGTTGATCGTTCTCCAATGCAATCCTCAACCAGCCGGTTGTTGTCCAATGCCTTCCATCTGTCACTATGAAAAAGACTACAGCAAGTAAGGTATTCTTCATGTTATTTTTCTCTATATCCTTAATTTGAAAATCTCTTAAATTTTAAGTTTCTTTTAGAGTTTTTATTCATTTATATCAATTATCTTATATTACTCAGTTTATCATTTTTATGTTTAGTCTTTTAGCTTTATTATTAGTTTTTATACAAAATAAAAATGTATAAGGGAAACAATTGATTGCCTGTTCTGGGACTGAATAACTGATAATTACGTCTGAGACTGAATATCTGATGGGTACAACTAATGGGTAATTCTTTGAAAATCTCTTTAAAACTTTTAGATTCTAAGAGTTTTTATTCGTGTTATTTCATCCATCTTTAATTAATAAATTTTTCATTTTAATGTTTAGTCTTTTATCAGTTTTATTAGTTTTAGTACAAAATAATGAGTTTTTATTCATTTTATATCATTTATCTTTTATTATAAAGTTTATCGTTTTTATGTTTAGTCTATTATCTTTATTATAAGTTTAAGTACAAAATGAAAATGTTTGTAAGGGAGAGAACTCGTACCTTGTCACTAGGTAATTTAATTTACCTAGTTGCTACCACTCGTTGTCCAATGCCCTCCTCCACCACATGGTTGATGTCAATGTCCTCCATTTGTCTCTTGTTGTCCAATGCCTTCCATCCGTTGGTCAAAGTCCCTATAAAAAGACTCAAGCATGTAAGCAATTCTTTATACCTTTCTCTAAATAACTACTTTGATAATCCCTTTAAAATCTTCAATTTCTTTTATAGACTTTATTCATTTTGTATCCTTTATCTTATATTATTAAGTTTATCATCGTTATGTTTAGTCTTTTATCTTTATAAGTACAAAATGAAAATGTTTTGTAAGGGAGAGAACTCCTACCTTGTCACTTGGTAATAAGATATTACATAATGGCTGCCACTCGTTGATCGTTCATCAATGCCCTCTTCCACCAGCTGGTTGGTGTTAACTGTTGTTGTCCAATGTCTTCCATCTGTCACTGTAATAAAGGTAAATTATAAAGTTTATCATTTTTATGTTTAGTCTTTTATCTTTATCATTAGTCTAAGTACAAAATAACAATTTTTGATAGGGAGAAAACTCTTACTTTGTCACTAGGTAAAAAGATTTACCTAATGGCTGCCACTCGTTGATCGTTCTCCAATGCAATCCTCAACCAGCCGGTTGTTGTCCAATGCCTTCCATCTGTCCCTATGAAAAAGACTACAGCAAGTAAAGAATTCTTGATGTTATTTCTCTCTTTATCATTACTTTGAAAATCTCTTCTGGGCCTGAATAACTTATAATTACTTCTGAGACGGAATAACTGATGGGTACAACTGATAGGTACTTCTGAGATTCAATATCTTTGAAAATCTTTTTTATTCTTTTATCTTTATCATTAATATAAGTAAAAAATGAAATTTTCCAATAGGGAGAGAACTCTTACCTTGTCACTACGTAATTCAATTTACCTAGTTGCTACCACTCGTTGTCCAATTCCCTCCTCCACCACATGGTTGTTGTGCAATGTCCTCCATTTGTCTCTTGTTGTCCAATGCCTTCCATCTGTTGGTCGAAGTCCTGATAAAAAGACTCAAGCATGTAAGTAATTCTTTATACCTTTCTCTAAATCCCTAATTTGATAATCTCTTTTAAATCTTCAGTTTCTTTTATAGATTTTATCCATTTTGTATCATTCATCTTTTATTATTAAGTTTATTATTGTTATATTTAGTCTTTTATCTTTATTAGCACAAAATGAAAATGTTTTGTAAGGGAGAGAACTCTTACCTTGTCACTAGGTAATAATATATTACATAATGGCTGCCACTCGTTGATCGTTCTTAAATGCCCTCTTCCACCAGCTGGTTGGTGTTAACTGTTGTTGTCCAATGTCTTCCATCCGTCACTATGAAAAAGACTACAGCAAGTAAGGAATTCTTGATTTAATTTCTCTCTATATCCTTACTTTGAAAATCTCTTTTAAATCTTAAATTTCTTTTAGAGGTTTAATTCATTTTATCTCATTTATCTTTTATTATAAAGTTTATCATTTTTATGTTTAGTCTTTTCTCTTTATCATTAGTCTAAGTACAAAATGACAATTTTTGATAGGGAGAAAACTCTTACCTTGTCACTAGGTAATAAGATTTACCTAATGGCTGCCACTCGTTGATCGTTCTCCAATGCAATCCTCAACCAGCCGGTTGTTGTCCAATGCCTTCCATCTGTCACTATGAAAAAGACTACAGCAAGTAAAGAATTCTTGGTGTAATTTCGCTCTATATTATTACTTTGAAAATCTCTTCTGGGCCTGAATAACTGATAATTATACTTCTGAGACTGAATAACTGATGGGTACAACTGTTTGAAAATCTCTTTTTTAATCTTTTATCTTTATCATTAATTTAAGTAAAAAATGAAATTTTCCAATAGGGAGAGAACTCTTACCTTGTCACTACGTAATTCAATTTACCTAGTTGCTACCACTCGTTGTCCAATGCCCTCCTCCACCACATGGTTGTTGTCCAATGTCCTCCATTTGTCTCTTGTTGTCCAATGCCTTCCATCTGTTGGTCGACGTCCTGATAAAAAGACTCAAGCATGTAAGTAATTCTTTATACATTTCTCTAAATCCCTAATTTGATAATCTCTTTTAAAGCTTCAATTTCTTTTATAGATTTTATCCATTTTGTATCATTCATCTTTTATTATTAAGTTTATTATCGTTATATTTAGTCTTTTATCTTTATTAGCACAAAATGAAAATGTTTTGTAAGGGAGAGAACTCTTACCTTGTCACTAGGTAATAATATATTACATAATGGCTGCCACTCGTTGATCGTTCTTCAATGTCCTCTTCCACCAGCTGGTTGGTGTTAACTGTTGTTGTCCAATGTCTTCCATCTGTCACTATGAAAAAGACTACAGCTAGTAAGGAATTCTTGATTAAATTTCTCTCTATATCCTTACTTTGAAAATCTCTTTTAAATCTTAAATTTCTTTTAGAGGTTTAATTCATTTTATCTCATTTATCTTTTATTATAAAGTTTATCATTTTTATGTTTAGTCTTTTCTCTTTATCATTAGTCTAAGTACAAAATGACAATTTTTGATAGGGAGAAAACTCTTACCTTGTCACTAGGTAATAAGATTTACCTAATGGCTGCCACTCATTGATCGTTCTCCAATGCAATCCTCAACCAGCCGGTTGTTGTCCAATGCCTTCCATGTGTCACTATGAAAAAGACTACAGCAAGTAAAGAATTCTTGGTGTAATTTCGCTCTATATCATTACTTTAAAATCTCTTCTGGGCCTGAATAACTGACAATTACTTCTGAGACTGAATAACTGATGGGTACAACTGTTTGAAAATCTCTTTTTTAATCTTTTATCTTTATCATTAATTTAAGTAAAAAATGAAATTTTCCAATAGGGAGAGAACTCTTACCTTGTCACTACGTAATTCAATTTACCTAGTTGCTACCACTCGTTGTCCAATGCCCTCCTCCACCATATGGTTGTTGTCCAATGTCCTCCATTTGTCTCTTGTTGTCGAATGCCTTCCATCTGTTGGTCGAAGTCCTGATAAAAAGACTCAAGCATGTAAGTAATTCTTTATACATTTCTCTAAATCCCTAATTTGATAATCTCTTTTAAAGCTTCAATTTCTTTTATAGATTTTATCCATTTTGTATCATTCATCTTTTATTATTAAGTTTATTATCGTTATATTTAGTCTTTTATCTTTATTAGCACAAAATGAAAATGTTTTGTAAGGGAGAGAACTCTTTACCTTGTCACTAGGTAATAATATATTACATAATGGCTGCCACTCGTTGATCGTTCTTCAATGTCCTCTTCCACCAGCTGGTTGGTGTTAACTGATGTTGTCCAATGTCTTCCATCAGTCAGTATGAAAAAGACTACAGCAAGTAAGGAATTCTTGATTTAATTTCTCTCTATATCCTTACTTTGAAAATCTCTTTTAAATCTTAAATTTCTTTTAGAGGTTTAATTCATTTTATCTCATTTATCTTTTATTATAAAGTTTATCATTTTTTATGTTTAGTCTTTTATCTTTATCATTAGTCTAAGTACAAAATAACAATTTTTGATAGGGAGAAAACTCTTACCTTGTCACTAGGTAATAAGATTTACCTAATGGCTGCCACTCGTTGATCGTTCTCCAATGCAATCCTCAACCAGCCGGTTGTTGTCCAATGCCTTCCATCTGTCACTATGAATAAGACTACAGCAAGTAAAGAATTCTTGGTGTAATTTCGCTCTATATCATTACTTTGAAAATCTCTTCTGGGCCTGAATAACTGATAATTACTTCTGAGACTGAATAACTGATGAGTACAACTGTTTGAAAATCTCTTTTTTAATCTTTTATCTTTATCATTAATTTAAGTAAAAAATGAAATTTTCCAATAGGGAGAGAACTCTTACCTTGTCACTACGTAATTCAATTTACCTAGTTGCTACCACTCGTTGTCCAATGCCCTCCTCCACCACATGGTTGTTGTCCAATGTTCTCTATTTGTCTCTTGTTGTCGAATGCCTTCCATCTGTTGGTCGAAGTCCTGATAAAAAGACTCAAGCATGTAAGTAATTCTTTATACATTTCTCTAAATCCCTAATTTGATAATCTCTTTTAAAGCTTCAATTTCTTTTATAGATTTTATCCATTTTGTATCATTCATCTTTTATTATTAAGTTTATTATCGTTATATTTAGTCTTTTATCTTTATTAGCACAAAATGAAAATGTTTTGTAAGGGAGAGAACTCTTACCTTGTCACTAGGTAGTAATATATTACATAATGGCTGCCACTCGTTGACCGTTGTTCAATGTCCTCTTCCACCAGCTGTTTGGTGTTAACTATTGTTGCCCAATGTCTTCCATCTGTCACTATGAAAAAGATTACAGCAAGTAAGGAATTCTTGATTTAATTTCTCTCTATATCCTTACTTTGAAAATCTCTTTTAAATCTTAAATTTCTTTTAGAGGTTTAATTCATTTTATCTCATTTATCTTTTATTATAAAGTTTATCATTTTTATGTTTAGTCTTTTATCTTTATCATTAGTCTAAGTACAAAATGACAATTTTTGATAGGGAGAAAACTTTTACCTTGTCACTAGGTAATAAGATTTACCTAATGGCTGCCACTCGTTGATCGTTCTCCAATGCAATCCTCAACCAGCCGGTTGTTGTCCAATGCCTTCCATCTGTCACTATGAAAAAGACTACAGCAAGTAAAGAATTCTTGGTGTAATTTCGCTCTATATCATTACTTTGAAAATCTCTTCTGGGCCTGAATAACTGATAATTACTTCTGAGACTGAATAACTGATGGGTACAACTGTTTGAAAATCTCTTTTTTAATCTTTTATCTTTATCATTAATTTAAGTAAAAAATGAAATTTTCCAATAGGGAGAGAACTCTTACCTTGTCACTACGTAATTCAATTTACCTAGTTGCTACCACTCGTTGTCCAATGCCCTCCTCCACCACATGGTTGTTGTCCAATGTCCTCCATTTGTCTCTTGTTGTCGAATGCCTTCAATCTGTTGGTCGAAGTCCTGATAAAAAGACTCAAGCATTTAAGTAATTCTTTATACATTTCTCTAAATCCCTCATTTGATAATCTCTTTGAAAGCTTCAATTTCTTTTATAGATTTTATCCATTTTGTATCATTCATCTTTTATTATTAAGTTTATTATCGTTATATTTAGTCTTTTATCTTTATTAGCACAAAATGAAAATGTTTTGTAAGGGAGAGAACTCTTACCTTGTCACTAGGTAATAATATATTACATAATGGCTGCCACTCGTTGATCGTTCTTCAATGTCCTCTTCCACCAGCTGGTTGGTGTTAACTGTTGTTGTCCAATGTCTTCCATCTGTCACTATGAAAAAGACTACAGCAAGTAAGGAATTCTTGATTTAATTTCTCTCTATATCCTTACTTTGAAAATCTCTTTTAAATCTTAAATTTCTTTTAGAGGTTTAATTCATTTTATCTCATTTATCTTTTATTATAAAGTTTATCATTTTTATGTTTAGTCTTTTATCTTTATCATTAGTCTAAGTACAAAATGACAATTTTTGATAGGGAGAAAACTCTTACCTTGTCACTAGGTAATAAGATTTACCTAATGGCTGCCACTCGTTGATCGTTCTCCAATGCAATCCTCAACCAGCCGGTTGTTGTCCAATGCCTTCCATCTGTCACTATGAAAAAGACTACAGCAAGTAAAGAATTCTTGGTGTAATTTCGCTCTATATCATTACTTTG
Source organism: Pinctada fucata (assembly GCA_028142955.1). Lineage (NCBI taxonomy): Eukaryota > Metazoa > Mollusca > Bivalvia > Pterioida > Pteriidae > Pinctada > Pinctada fucata. The sequence continues at coordinate 26,317,111 of AP027110.1, read as the reverse complement.
AAAATCTCTTCTGGGCCTGAATAACTGATAATTACTTCTGAGACTGAATAACTGATGGGTACAACTGTTTGAAAATCTCTTTTTTAATCTTTTATCTTTATCATTAATTTAAGTAAAAAATGAAATTTTCCAATAGGGAGAGAACTCTTACCTTGTCACTACGTAATTCAATTTACCTAGTTGCTACCACTCGTTGTCCAATGCCCTCCTCCACCACATGGTTGTTGTCCAATGTCCTCCATTTGTCTCTTGTTGTCGAATGCCTTCAATCTGTTGGTCGAAGTCCTGATAAAAAGACTCAAGCATTTAAGTAATTCTTTATACATTTCTCTAAATCCCTCATTTGATAATCTCTTTTAAAGCTTCAATTTCTTTTATAGATTTTATCCATTTTGTATCATTCATCTTTTATTATTAAGTTTATTATCGTTATATTTAGTCTTTTATCTTTATTAGCACAAAATGAAAATGTTTTGTAAGGGAGAGAACTCTTACCTTGTCACTAGGTAATAATATATTACATAATGGCTGCCACTCGTTGATCGTTCTTCAATGTCCTCTTCCACCAGCTGGTTGGTGTTAACTGTTGTTGTCCAATGTCTTCCATCTGTCACTATGAAAAAGACTACAGCAAGTAAGGAATTCTTGATTAAATTTCTCTCTATATCCTTACTTTGAAAATCTCTTTTAAATCTTAAATTTCTTTTAGAGGTTTAATTCATTTTATCTCATTTATCTTTTATTATAAAGTTTATCATTTTTATGTTTAGTCTTTTATCTTTATCATTAGTCTAAGTACAAAATAACAATTTTTGATAGGGAGAAAACTCTTACCTTGTCACTAGGTAATAAGATTTACCTAATGGCTGCCACTCGTTGATCGTTCTCCAATGCAATCCTCAACCAGCCGGTTGTTGTCCAATGCCTTCCATCTGTCACTATGAAAAAGACTACAGCAAGTAAAGAATTCTTGGTGTAATTTCGCTCTATATCATTACTTTGAAAATCTCTTCTGGGCCTGAATAACTGATAATTACTTCTGAGACTGAATAACTGATGGGTACAACTGTTTGAAAATCTCTTTTTTAATCTTTTATCTTTATCATTAATTTAAGTAAAAAATGAAATTTTCCAATAGGGAGAGAACTCTTACCTTGTCACTACGTAATTCAATTTACCTAGTTGCTACCACTCGTTGTCCAATGCCCTCCTCCACCACATGGTTGTTGTCCAATGTCCTCCATTTGTCTCTTGTTGTCGAATGCCTTCAATCTGTTGGTCGAAGTCCTGATAAAAAGACTCAAGCATTTAAGTAATTCTTTATACATTTCTCTAAATCCCTCATTTGATAATCTCTTTGAAAGCTTCAATTTCTTTTATAGATTTTATCCATTTTGTATCATTCATCTTTTATTATTAAGTTTATTATCGTTATATTTAGTCTTTTATCTTTATTAGCACAAAATGAAAATGTTTTGTAAGGGAGAGAACTCTTACCTTGTCACTAGGTAGTAATATATTACATAATAGCTGCCACTCGTTGACCGTTGTTCAATGTCCTCTTCCACCAGCTGTTTGGTGTTAACTATTGTTGCCCAATGTCTTCCATCTGTCACTATGAAAAAGATTACAGCAAGTAAGGAATTCTTGATTTAATTTCTCTCTATATCCTTACTTTGAAAATCTCTTTTAAATCTTAAATTTCTTTTAGAGGTTTAATTCATTTTATCTCATTTATCTTTTATTATAAAGTTTATCATTTTTATGTTTAGTCTTTTATCTTTATCATTAGTCTAAGTACAAAATGACAATTTTTGATAGGGAGAAAACTCTTACCTTGTCACTAGGTAATAAGATTTACCTAATGGCTGCCACTCGTTGATCGTTCTCCAATGCAATCCTCAACCAGCCGGTTGTTGTCCAATGCCTTCCATCTGTCACTATGAAAAAGACTACAGCAAGTAAAGAATTCTTGGTGTAATTTCGCTCTATATCATTACTTTGAAAATCTCTTCTGGGCCTGAATAACTGATAATTACTTCTGAGACTGAATAACTGATGGGTACAACTGTTTGAAAATCTCTTTTTTAATCTTTTTTCTTTATCATTAATTTAAGTAAAAAATGAAATTTTCCAATAGGGAGAGAACTCTTACCTTGTCACTACGTAATTCAATTTACCTAGTTGCTACCACTCGTTGTCCAATGCCCTCCTCCACCACATGGTTGTTGTCCAATGTCCTCCATTTGTCTCTTGTTGTCGAATGCCTTCAATCTGTTGGTCGAAGTCCTGATAAAAAGACTCAAGCATTTAAGTAATTTTTTATACATTTCTCTAAATCCCTCATTTGATAATCTCTTTTAAAGCTTCAATTTCTTTTATAGATTTTATCCATTTTGTATCATTCATCTTTTATTATTAAGTTTATTATCGTTATATTTAGTCTTTTATCTTTATTAGCACAAAATGAAAATGTTTTGTAAGGGAGAGAACTCTTACCTTGTCACTAGGTAATAATATATTACATAATGGCTGCCACTCGTTGATCGTTCTTCAATGTCCTCTTCCACCAGCTGGTTGGTGTTAACTGTTGTTGTCCAATGTCTTCCATCTGTCACTATGAAAAAGACTACAGCAAGTAAGGAATTCTTGATTAAATTTCTCTCTATATCCTTACTTTGAAAATCTCTTTTAAATCTTAAATTTCTTTTAGAGGTTTAATTCATTTTATCTCATTTATCTTTTATTATAAAGTTTATCATTTTTATGTTTAGTCTTTTATCTTTATCATTAGTCTAAGTACAAAATGACAATTTTTGATAGGGAGAAAACTCTTACCTTGTCACTAGGTAATAAGATTTACCTAATGGCTGCCACTCGTTGATCGTTCTCCAATGCAATCCTCAACCAGCCGGTTGTTGTCCAATGCCTTCCATCTGTCACTATGAAAAAGACTACAGCAAGTAAAGAATTCTTGGTATAAGTTCGCTCTATATCATTACTTTGAAAATCTCTTCTGGGCCTGAATAACTGATAATTACTTCTGAGACTGAATAACTGATGGGTACAACTGTTTGAAAATCTCTTTTTTAATCTTTTATCTTTATCATTAATTTAAGTAAAAAATGAAATTTTCCAGTAGGGAGAGAACTCTTACCTTGTCACTACGTAATTCAATTTACCTAGTTGCTACCACTCGTTGTCCAATGCCCTCCTCCACCACATGGTTGTTGTCCAATGTCCTCCATTTGTCTCTTGTTGTCCAATGCCTTCCATTTGTTGGTCGAAGTCCTGATAAAAAGACTCAAGCATGTAAGTTATTCTTTATACCTTTCTCTAAATCCCTAATTTGATAATCTCTTTTAAAGCTTCAATTTCTTTTATAGATTTTATCCATTTTGTATCATTCATCTTTTATTATTAAGTTTATTATCGTTATATTTAGTCTTTTATCTTTATTAGCACAAAATGAAAATGTTTTGTAAGGGAGAGAACTCTTACCTTGTCACTAGGTAATAAGATATTACATAATGGCTGCCACTCGTTGATCGTTCTTCAATGCCCTCTTCCACCAGCTGGTTGGTGTTAACTATTGTTGTCCAATGTCTTCCATCTGTCACTGTGAAAAAGATTTCAGCAAGTAAGGAATTCTTGATGTAATTTCTTTCTATATCCTTACTTTGAAAATCTCTTTTTAATCTTAAATTTCTTTTAGAGTTTTTATTCATTTTATCTCATTTATCTTTTATTATAAAGTTTATCATTTTTATGTTTAGTCTTTTATCTTTATCATTTTTTAAGTACAAAATGACAATTTTTGATAGGGAGAAAACTCTTACCTTGTCACTAGGTAATAAGATTTACCTAATGGCTGCCACTCGTTGATCGTTCTCCAATGCAATCCTCAACCAGCCGGTTGTTGTCCAATGCCTTCCATCTGTCACTATGAAAAAGACTACAGCAACTAAGGTATTCTTCATGTTATTTTTCTCTATATCCTTAATTTGAAAATCTCTTAAATTTTAAGTTTCTTTTAGAGTTTTTATTCATTTGTATCAATTATCTTATATTACTCATTTCATCATTTTTATGTTTAGTCTTTTAGCTTTATTATTAGTTTTTATACAAAATAAAAATGTATAAGGGAAACAATTGATTGCCTGTTCTGGGACTGAATAACTGATAATTACTTCTGAGACTGAATATCTGATGGGTACAACTAATGCGTAATTCTTTGAAAATCTCTTTTAAACTTTTAGATTCTAAGAGTTTTTATTCGTGTTATTTCATCCATCTTTAATTAATAAATTTTTCATTTTAATGTTTAGTCTTATTTCAGTTTTATTAGTTTTAGTACAAAATAATGAGTTTTTATTCATTTTATATCATTTATCTTTTATTATAAAGTTTATCGTTTTTATGTTTAGTCTATTATCTTTATTATAAGTTTAAGTACAAAATGAATATGTTTGTAAGGGAGAGAACTCGCACCTTGTCACTAGGTAATTTAATTTACCTAGTTGCTACCACTCGTTGTACGATGCCCTCCTCCACCACATGGTTGATGTCAATGTCCTCCATTTGTCTCTTGTTGTCCAATGCCTTCCATCCGTTGGTCAAAGTCCCTATAAAAAGACTCAAGCATGTAAGCAATTCTTTATACCTTTCTCTAAATGACTACTTTGATATTCCCTTTTCAATCTTCAATTTCTTTTATAGACTTTATTCATTTTGTATCCTTTATCTTATATTATTAAGTTTAATATCGTTATGTTTAGTCTTTTATCTTTATAAGTACAAAATGAAAATGTTTTGTAAGGGAGAGAACTCTTACCTTGTCACTTGGTAATAAGAAATTACATAATGGCTGCCACTCGTTGATCGTTCATCAATGCCCTCTTCCACCAGCTGGTTGGTGATAACTGTTGTTGTCCAATGTCTTCCATCTGTCACTGTAATAAAGGTAAATTATAAAGTTTATCATTTTTATGTTTAGTCTTTTATCTTTATCATTAGTCTAAGTCCAAAATAACAATTTTTGATAGGGAGAAAACTCTTACCTTGTCACTAGGTAAAAAGATTTACCTAATGGTTGCCACTCGTTCATCGTTCTCCAATGCAATCCTCAACCAGCCGGTTGTTGTCCAATGCCTTCCATCTGTCCCTATGAAAAAGACTACAGCAAGTAAAGAATTCTTGATGTTATTTCTCTCTTTATCATTACTTTGAAAATCTCTTCTGGGCCTGAATAACTTATAATTACTTCTGAGACGGAATAACTGATGGGTACAACTGATAGGTACTTCTGAGATTCAATATCTTTGAAAATCTTTTTTATTCTTTTATCTTTATCATTAATTAAAGTAAAAAATGAAATTTTTTGATATAGGAGAACTCTTACCTTGTCAATAGGTAATTCAATTTACCTAGTTGCTACCACTCGTTGTCCAATTCCCTCCTCCACCACATGGTTGTTGTGCAATGTCCTCCATTTGTCTCTTGTTGTCCAATGCCTTCCATCTGTTGGTCGAAGTCCTGATAAAAAGACTAAAGCATGTAAGTAATTCTTTATACCTTTCTCTAAATCCCTAATTTGATAATCTCTTTTAAATCTTTAGTTTCTTTTATAGATTTTATCCATTTTGTATCATTTATCTTTCATTATTAAGTTTATTATCGTTATAATTAGTCTTTTATCGTTATTAGCACAAAATGAAAATGTTTTGTAAGGGAGAGAACTCTTACCTTGTCACTTGGTAATAAGATATTACATAATGGCTGCCACTCGTTGTTCGTTCTTCAATGCCCTCTTCCACCAGCTGGTTGGTGTTAACTGTTGTTGTCCAATGTCTTCCATCTGTCACTATGAAAAAGACTACAGCAAGTAAGGAATTCTTGATTTAATTTCTCTCTATATCCTTACTTTGAAAATCTCTTTTAAATCTTAAATTTCTTTTAGAGTTTTAATTCATTTTATCTCATTTATCTTTTATTATAAAGTTTATCATTTTTATGTTAAGTCTTTATCTTTTTTTTAAGTACAAAATTATTTTTTTTGAAAGGGAGAAAACTCTTACCTTGTCACTAGGTAATAAGATTTACCTAATGGCTGCCACTCGTTGATCGTTCTCCAATGCAATCCTCAACCAGCCGGTTGTTGTCCAATGCCTTCCATCTGTCACTATGAAAAAGACTACAGCAACTAAGGTATTCTTCATGTTATTTTTCTCTATATCCTTAATTTGAAAATCTCTTAAATTTTAAGTTTCTTTTAGAGTTTTTATTCATTTGTATCAATTATCTTATATTACTCATTTCATCATTTTTATGTTTAGTCTTTTAGCTTTATTATTAGTTTTTATACAAAATAAAAATGTATAAGGGAAACAATTGATTGCCTGTTCTGGGACTGAATAACTGATAATTACTTCTGAGACTGAATATCTGATGGGTACAACTAATGCGTAATTCTTTGAAAATCTCTTTTAAACTTTTAGATTCTAAGAGTTTTTATTCGTGTTATTTCATCCATCTTTAATTAATAAATTTTTCATTTTAATGTTTAGTCTTATTTCAGTTTTATTAGTTTTAGTACAAAATAATGAGTTTTTATTCATTTTATATCATTTATCTTTTATTATAAAGTTTATCGTTTTTATGTTTAGTCTATTATCTTTATTATAAGTTTAAGTACAAAATGAATATGTTTGTAAGGGAGAGAACTCGTACCTTGTCACTAGGTAATTTAATTTACCTAGTTGCTACCACTCGTTGTACGATGCCCTCCTCCACCACATGGTTGATGTCAATGTCCTCCATTTGTCTCTTGTTGTCCAATGCCTTCCATCCGTTGGTCAAAGTCCCTATAAAAAGACTCAAGCATGTAAGCAATTCTTTATACCTTTCTCTAAATGACTACTTTGATATTCCCTTTTCAATCTTCAATTTCTTTTATAGACTTTATTCATTTTGTATCCTTTATCTTATATTATTAAGTTTAATATCGTTATGTTTAGTCTTTTATCTTTATAAGTACAAAATGAAAATGTTTTGTAAGGGAGAGAACTCTTACCTTGTCACTTGGTAATAAGAAATTACATAATGGCTGCCACTCGTTGATCGTTCATCAATGCCCTCTTCCACATGCTGGTTGGTGATAACTGTTGTTGTCCAATGTCTTCCATCTGTCACTGTAATAAAGGTAAATTATAAAGTTTATCATTTTTATGTTTAGTCTTTTATCTTTATCATTAGTCTAAGTCCAAAATAACAATTTTTGATAAGGAGAAAACTCTTACCTTGTCACTAGGTAAAAAGATTTACCTAATGGTTGCCACTCGTTCATCGTTCTCCAATGCAATCCTCAACCAGCCGGTTGTTGTCCAATGCCTTCCATCTGTCCCTATGAAAAAGACTACAGCAAGTAAAGAATTCTTGATGTTATTTCTCTCTTTATCATTACTTTGAAAATCTCTTCTGGGCCTGAATAACTTATAATTACTTCTGAGACGGAATAACTGATGGGTACAACTGATAGGTACTTCTGAGATTCAATATCTTTGAAAATCTTTTTTATTCTTTTATCTTTATCATTAATTTAAGTAAAAAATGAAATTTTTTGATAGAGAGAGAACTCTTACCTTGTCAATAGGTAATTCAATTTACCTAGTTGCTACCACTCGTTGTCCAATTCCCTCCTCCACCACATGGTTGTTGTGCAATGTCCTCCATTTGTCTCTTGTTGTCCAATGCCTTCCATCTGTTGGTCGAAGTCCTGATAAAAAGACTCAAGCATGTAAGTAATTCTTTTTACCTTTCTCTAAATCCCTAATTTGATAATCTCTTTTAAATCTTTAGTTTCTTTTATAGATTTTATCCATTTTGTATCATTTATCTTTATTATTAAGTTTATTATCGTTATAATTAGTCTTTTATCGTTATTAGCACAAAATGAAAATGTTTTGTAAGGGAGAGAACTCTTACCTTGTCACTTGGTAATAAGATATTACATAATGGCTGCCACTCGTTGTTCGTTCTTCAATGCCCTCTTCCACCAGCTGGTTGGTGTTAACTGTTGTTGTCCAATGTCTTCCATCTGTCACTATGAAAAAGACTACAGCAAGTAAGGAATTCTTGATTTAATTTCTCTCTATATCCTTACTTTGAAAATCTCTTTTAAATCTTAAATTTCTTTTAGAGTTTTAATTCATTTTATCTCATTTATCTTTTATTATAAAGTTTATCATTTTTATGTTTAGTCTTTATCTTTTTTTTAAGTACAAAATTAATTTTTTTGAAAGGGAGAAAACTCTTACCTTGTCACTAGGTAATAAGATTTACCTAATGGCTGCCACTCGTTGATCGTTCTCCAATGCAATCCTCAACCAGCCGGTTGTTGTCCAATGCCTTCCATCTGTCACTATGAAAAAGACTACAGCAAGTAAAGAATTCTTGGTGTAATTTCGCTCTATATCATTACTTTGAAAATCTCTTCTGGGCCTGAATAACTGATAATTACTTCTGAGACTGAATAACTGATGGGTACAACTGTTTGAAAATCTCTTTTTTAATCTTTTATCTTTATCATTAATTTAAGTAAAAAATGAAATTTTCCAATAGGGAGAGAACTCTTACCTTGTCACTACGTAATTCAATTTACCTAGTTGCTACCACTCGTTGTCCAATGCCCTCCTCCACCACATGGTTGTTGTCAATGTCCTCTATTTGTCTCTTGTTGTCCAATGCCTTCCATCTGTTGGTCGAAGTCCTGATAAAAAGACTTAAGCATGTAAGTAATTCTTTATACCTTTCTCTAAATCCCTAATATGATAATCTCTTTTAAAGCTTCAGTTTCTTTTATAGATTTTATCCATTTTGTATCATTCATCTTTTATTATTAAGTTTATTATCGTTATATATAGTGTTTTATCTTTATTAGCACAAAATGAAAATGTTTTGTAAGGGAGAGAACTCTTACCTTGTCACTAGGTAATAAGATATTACATAATGGCTGCCACTCGTTGATCGTTCTTCAATGCCCTCTTCCACCAGCTGGTTGGTGTTAACTATTGTTGTCCAATGTCTTCCATCTGTCACTGCGAAAACGATTTCAGCAAGTAAATAATTCTTGATGTAATTTCTTTCTATATCCTTACTTTGAAAATCTCTTTTTAATGTTAAGTTTCTTTTAGAGTTTTTATTCATTTTATCTCATTTATCTTTTATTATAAAGTTTATCATTTTTATGTTTAGTCTTTTATCTTTATAATTTTTTTAAGTACAACATTAATTTTTTTGAAAGGGAGAAAACTCTTACCTTGTTACTAGGTAATAAGATTTACCTAATGGCTGCCACTCGTTGATCGTTCTCCAATGCAATCCTCAACCAGCCGTTTGTTGTCCAATGCTTTCCATCTGTCACTATGAAAAAGACTACAGCAAGTAAGGTATTCTTCATGTTATTTTTCTCTATATCCTTAATTTGAAAATCTCTTAAATTTTAAGTTTCTTTTAGAGTTTTTATTCATTTTATATCAATTATCTTATATTACTCAGTTGATCATTTTTATGTTTAGTCTTTTAGCTTTATTATTAGTTTTTATACAAAATAAAAATGTATAAGGGAAACAACTGATTGCCTGTTCTGGGACTGAATAACTGAGAATTACTTCTGAGACTGAATATCTGATGAGTACAACTAATTGGTAATTCTTTGAAAATCTCTTTTAAACTTTTAGATTCTAAGAGTTTTTATTCATGTTATTTCATCCATCTTTAATTGATAAATTTGTCATTTTAATGTTTAGTCTTTTATCAGTTTTATTAGTTTTAGTACAAAATAATGAGTTTTTATTCATTTTATATCATTTATCTTTTATTATAAAGTTTATCGTTTTTATGTTTAGACTATTATCTTTATTATAAGTTTAAGTACAAAATGAAAATGTTTGTAAGGGAGAGAACTCGTACCTTGTCACTAGGTAATTTAATTTACCTAGTTGCTACCACTCGTTGTCCGATGCCCTCCTCCACCACATGGTTGATGTCAATGTCCTCCATTTGTCTCTTGTTGTCCAATGCCTTCCATCCGTTGGTCAAAGTCCCTATGAAAAGACTCAAGCATGTAAGCAATTCTTTATACCTTTCTCTAAATGACTACTTTGATAATCCCTTTTCAATCTTCAATTTCTTTTATAGACTTTATTCATTTTGTATCCTTTATCTTACATTATTAAGTTTAATATCGTTATGTTTAGTCTTTTATCTTTATAAGTACAAAATGAAAATGTTTTGTAAGGGAGAGAACTCTTACCTTGTCACTTGGTAATAAGATATTACATAATGGCTGCCACTCGTTGATCGTTCTTCAATGCCCTCTTCCTTCAGCTGGTTGGTGTTAACTGTTGTTGTCCAATGTCTTCCATCTGTCACTATGAAAAAGACTACAGCAAGTAAGGAATTCTTGATTTAATTTCTCTCTATATCCTTACTTTGAAAATCTCTTTTAAATCTTAAGTTTCTTTTAGAGTTTTAATTCATTTTATCTCATTTATCTTTTATTATAAAGTTTATCATTTTTATGTTTAGTCTTTTATCTTTATAATTTTTTTTAAGTACAACATTAATTTTTTTGAAAGGGAGAAAACTCTTACCTTGTCACTAGGTAATAAGATTTACCTAATGGCTGCCACTCGTTGATCGTTCTCCAATGCAATCCTCAACCAGCCGGTTGTTGTGCAATGCCTATCATCTGCCACTATGAAAAAGACTACAGCAACTAAGGTATTCTTCATGTTATTTTTCTCTATATCCTTAATTTGAAAATCTCTTAAATTTTAAGTTTCTTTTAGAGTTTTTATTCATTTGTATCAATTATCTTATATTACTCATTTCATCATTTTTATGTTTAGTCTTTTAGCTTTATTATTAGTTTTTATACAAAATAAAAATGTATAAGGGAAACAATTGATTGCCTGTTCTGGGACTGAATAACTGATAATTACTTCTGAGACTGAATATCTGATGGGTACAACTAATGGGTAATTCTTTGAAAATCTCTTTTAAACTTTTAGATTCTAAGAGTTTTTATTCGTGTTATTTCATCCATCTTTAATTAATAAATTTTTCATTTTAATGTTTAGTCTTTTATCAATTTTATTAGTTTTAGTACAAAATAATGAGTTTTTATTCATTTTATATCATTTATCTTTTATTATAAAGTTTATCGTTTTTATGTTTAGTCTATTATCTTTATTATAAGTTTAAGTATAAAATGAAAATGTTTGTAAGGGAGAGAACTCTTACCTTGTCACTAGGTAATTTAATTTACCTAGTTGCTACCACTCGTTGTCCGATGCCCTCCTCCACCACATGGTTGATGTCAATGTCCTCCATTTGTCTCTTGTTGTCCAATGCCTTCCATCTGTTGGTCGAAGTCCTGATAAAAAGACTCCTGCATGTAAGTAATTCTTTATACCTTTCTCTAAATCCCTAATTTGATAATCTCTTTTAAATCTTCAGTTTCTTTTATAGATTTTATCCATTTTGTATCATTTATCTTTTATTATTAAGTTTATTATCGTTATATTTAGTCTTTTATCTTTATTAGCACAAAATGAAAATGTTTTGTCAGGGAGAGAACTCTTACCTTGTCACTAGGTGATAAGATATTACATAATGTCTGCCACTCGTTGATCGTTCTTCAATGCCCTCTTCCACCAGCTGGTTGGTGTTAACTGTTGTTGTCCAATGTCTTCCATCTGTCACTATGAAAAAGACTACAGCAAGTAAGGATATCTTGATTTAATTTCTTTCTACATCCTTACTTTGAAAATCTCTTTTTAATCTTAAGTTTCTTTTAGAGTTTTTATTCATTTTATCTCATTTATCTTTTATTATAAAGTTTATCATTTTTATGTTTAGTCTTTTATCTTTATAATTTTTTTAAGTACAACACTAATTTTTTTGAAAGGGAGAAAACTCTTACCTTGTCACTAGGTAATAAGATTTACCTAATGGCTGCCACTCGTTGATCATTCTCCAATGCAATCCTCAACCAGCCGTTTGTTGTCCAATGCTTTCCATCTGTCACTATGAAAAAGACTACAGCAAGTAAAGAATTCTTGGTGTAATTTCGCTCTATATCATTACTTTGAAAATCTCTTCTGGGCCTGAATAACTGATAATTACTTCTGAGACTGAATAACTGATGGGTACAACTGTTTGAAAATCTCTTTTTTAATCTTTTATCTTTATCATTAATTTAAGTAAAAAATGAAATTTTCCAGTAGGGAGAGAACTCTTACCTTGTCACTACGTAATTCAATTTACCTAGTTGCTACCACTCGTTGTCCAATGCCCTCCTCCACCACATGGTTGTTGTCTAATGTCCTCCATTTGTCTCTTGTTGTCCAATGCATTCCATTTGTTGGTCGAAGTCCTGATAAAAAGACTCAAGCATGTAAGTTATTCTTTATACCTTTTTCTAAATCCCTAATTTGATAATCTCTTTTAAAGCTTCAATTTCTTTTATAGATTTTATCCATTTTGTATCATTCATCTTTTATTATTAAGTTTATTATCGTTATATTTAGTTTTTTATCTTTATTAGCACAAAATGAAAATGTTTTGTAAGGGAGAGAACTCTTACCTTGTCACTAGGTAATAAGATATTACATAATGGCTGCCACTCGTTGATCGTTCTTCAATGCCCTCTTCCACCAGCTGGTTGGTGTTAACTATTGTTGTCCAATGTCTTCCATCTGTCACTGTGAAAAAGATTTCAGCAAGTAAGGAATTCTTGATGAAATTTCTTTCTATACCCTTACTTTGAAAATATCTTTTTAATCTTAAGTTTCTTTTAGAGTTTTTATTCATTTTATCTCATTTATCTTTTATTATAAAGTTTATCATTTTTATGTTTAGTCTTTTATCTTTATCATTTTTTTAAGTACAAAATGACAATTTTTGATAGGGAGAAAACTCTTACCTTGTCACTAGGTAATAAGATTTACCTAATGGCTGCCACTCGTTGATCGTTCTCCAATGCAATCCTCAACCAGCCGGTTGTTGTCCAATGACTTCCATCTGTCACTATGAAAAAGACTACCGCAAGTAAGGTATTCTTCATGTTATTTTTCTTTTATAGATTTTATCCATTTTGTATCATTTATCTTTTATTATTAAGTTTATTATCGTTATATTTAGTCTTTTATCTTTATTAGCACAAAATGAAAATGTTTTGTCAGGGAGGTAACTCTTACCTTGTCACTAGGTGATAAGATATTACATAATGGCTGCCACTCGTTGATCGTTCTTCAATGCCCTCTTCCACCAGCTGGTTGGTGTTAACTGTTGTTGTCCAATGTCTTCCATCTGTCACTATGAAAAAGACTACAGCAAGTAAGGAATTCTTGATTTAATTTCTTTCTATATCCTTACTTTGAAAATCTCTTTTTAATCTTAAGTTTCTTTTAGAGTTTTTATTCATTTTATCTCATTTATCTTTTATTATAAAGTTTATCATTTTTATGTTTAGTCTTTTATCTTGATAATTTTTTAAAGTACAACACTAATTTTTTTGAAAGGGAGAAAACTCTTACCTTGTCACTAGGTAATAAGATTTACCTAATGGCTGCCACTCGTTGATCATTCTCCAATGCAATCCTCAACCAGCCGTTTGTTGTCCAATGCTTTCCATCTGTCACTATGAAAAAGACTACAGCAAGTAAAGAATTCTTGGTGTAATTTCGCTCTATATCATTACTTTGAAAATCTCTTCTGGGCCTGAATAACTGATAATTACTTCTGAGACTGAATAACTGATGGGTACAACTGTTTGAAAATCTCTTTTTTAATCTTTTATCTTTATCATTAATTTAAGTAAAAAATGAAATTTTCCAGTAGGGAGAGAACTCTTACCTTGTCACTACGTAATTCAATTTACCTAGTTGCTACCACTCGTTGTCCAATGCCCTCCTCCACCACATGGTTGTTGTCTAATGTCCTCCATTTGTCTCTTGTTGTCCAATGCATTCCATTTGTTGGTCGAAGTCCTGATAAAAAGACTCAAGCATGTAAGTTATTCTTTATACCTTTTTCTAAATCCCTAATTTGATAATCTCTTTTAAAGCTTCAATTTCTTTTATAGATTTTATCCATTTTGTATCATTCATCTTTTATTATTAAGTTTATTATCGTTATATTTAGTTTTTTATCTTTATTAGCACAAAATGAAAATGTTTTGTAAGGGAGAGAACTCTTACCTTGTCACTAGGTAATAAGATGACAAATATGGATAATGACCATATCCCTGTATACAGCACAAAATCGATAATTCAAAAATCAGAAACCGAAGGCATACAAAATCAGGACAAAACAGGAACCAAAGCAAACAAACAAAAACCTCCACCATATGAAAAGAAGCGAACTCCCGATATGGGAGTGAGACCAGGTGCCCAGGAAGAGTAAGCATCTCCTGCTTGCATGCAACACCCGTCGCTTCAATTCGGTAGAACTGTCACATCCGGTTACTTCCATTCTGGAAGACATAGAGTACAATCCCTGGTTGGATGGCCCAAATGGTCTATGACAGAATATCATCCACCATTCTTGAGAGTGGAACATCATAGTGTATGACGAGTTCCCCATATCGACCGTAGAACTTCCTCAGTGACGATGTTAGTCGGTCACAAACATATCCCTGACTGAGAAGCTTATCTGAAAGACGCCTAGCTCTCAGAACAAAATCCGTATATTTCGTACTTGCTCTGGCATAGCGTATCAACTGAGATATGAACACGCCATAAGCAGGCGATGAAGGGATGTTGCTACTCAGAAAAGGAAAGTTTGTAATGCTGAAATTGAAGTCGTCACGTTTGTCATAGAGTGAGGTGTTCATGTGACCATCAGTGTCGTAGGACAACATTATGTCCAAATAGGATGCTGAATTATTGGTCTCTGTGGTTTCTTTGACTTCAAGCTCCGAAGGATAGATACTGCTCAGGTAATCCGCGAATTTTGGATTATTGATGGACAACACATCGTCTATGTATCTGTAAGTGAAGTTAAAGTCAGAAGCTAAGTATCTTTTCCCTTCAGAGACCAAAGATTGAATGAATTCAGCTTCGTACGAGTAAAGGAAAATGTCGGCAAGGAGTGGGGCACAATTGGTCCCCATTGGAATTCCGACAATTTGCTGGAAGACCTTTCCTCCAAACACCACAAAAATGTTGTCGATCAGAAAGTTTAACATCTGAATAATGTCTGTTTCAGTGTACTTATTTTCAGAATCGGATTTTTCTTTTACAAAGTAGGTTTTGTCATAGTTAACAACAATAAATTTGTATTTGCGATTACCGTTCTTACTTGTAAACGCATTACTTATAATTTTTGCGAGTCTTTCTTTCAATTTAGAATGTGGAATTGTAGTGTAAAGTGTCGAAAAATCAAAGGCTTTGATCGAATGGACTCTACTAAAATGAGTGGATTTCAGATGTTCTAAAAGTTCCTTCGAATTCTTTAAAATCCACATCTGGTTGATACCACTGCGAGAATACACTGTCGAACAATATTTTTGAAGCCCAGATTTGATTTCAGATAAAACTTTGGTGAGTAAGATCGATACAGATTTGGTAGAACATTTTGAGGAACCAGCGATGAAACGTTGTTTGTACGGATTCTTATGCATTTTAGGTATGCAGTACAAGTATGGTAAATCTAAATCTAATTTGGTAGTGTCGAAGCCAAAGGAAGTAAGAGCTGATTTGTGGTTATCTATTATTTCAGAGGCAGAAAGGTTTGTTGGGGTGTAAGTGGGATTTCCAGGTGTCGAATTTAAACCCAACTCTTTAACTAGACTGTCGAAATAGTACTTTTTGCAAGTAAATGTGTAATTATTTGAGGCTTTGTCCGCTGGTGTGATGACATAATGTTCTTGGAGGTAGGTGAGCTATTACATAATGGCTGCCACTCGTTGATCGTTCTTCAATGCCCTCTTCCACCAGCTGGTTGGTGTTAACTATTGTTGTCCAATGTCTTCCATCTGTCACTGTGAAAAAGATTTCAGCAAGTAAGGAATTCTTGATGAAATTTCTTTCTATATCCTTACTTTGAAAATCTCTTTTTAATCTTAAATTTCTTTTAGAGTTTTTATTCATTTTATCTCATTTATCTTTTATTATAAAGTTTATCATTTTTATGTTTAGTCTTTTATCTTTATCATTTTTTTAAGTACAAAATGACAATTTTTGATAGGGAGAAAACTCTTACCTTGTCACTAGGTAATAAGATTTACCTAATGGCTGCCACTCGTTGATCGTTCTCCAATGCAATCCTCAACCAGCCGGTTGTTGTCCAATGACTTCCATCTGTCACTATGAAAAAGACTACAGCAAGTAAGGTATTCTTCATGTTATTTTTCTCTATATCCTTAATTTGAAAATCTCTTAAATTTTAAGTTTCTTTTAGAGTTTTTATTTATTTAATATCAATTATCTTATATTACTCAGTTTATTATTTTTATGTTTAGTCTTTTAGCTTTATTATTAGTTTTTATACAAAATAAAAATGTATAAGGGAAACAATTGATTGCCTGTTCTGGGACTGAATAACTGATAATTACTTCTGAGACTGAATATCTGATGGGTACAACTAATGGGTAATTCTTTGAAAATCTCTTTTAAACTTTTAGATTCTAAGAGTTTTTATTCGTGTTATTTCATCCATCTTTAATTAATAAA
Organism: Pinctada fucata; assembly: GCA_028142955.1. NCBI lineage: Eukaryota > Metazoa > Mollusca > Bivalvia > Pterioida > Pteriidae > Pinctada > Pinctada fucata. Next base: position 26,300,372 of record AP027110.1, on the reverse strand, counting down.
TTTTTCATTTTAATGTTTAGTCTTATTTCAGTTTTATTAGTTTTAGTACAAAATAATGAGTTTTTATTCATTTTATATCATTTATCTTTTATTATAAAGTTTATCGTTTTTATGTTTAGTCTATTATCTTTATTATAAGTTTAAGTACAAAATGAAAATGTTTGTAAGGGAGAGAACTCGTACATGTGTACCTTGTCACTAGGTAATTTAATTTACCTAGTTGCTACCACTCGTTGTCCGATGCCCTCCTCCACCACATGGTTGATGTCAATGTCCTCCATTTGTCTCTTGTTGTCCAATGCCTTCCATCCGTTGGTCAAAGTCCCTATAAAAAGACTCAAGCATGTAAGCAATTCTTTATACCTTTCTCTAAATGACTACTTTGATAATCCCTTTTCAATCTTCAATTTCTTTTATAGACTTTATTAATTTTGTATCCTTTATCTTATATTATTAAGTTTAATATCGTTATGTTTAGTCTTTTATCTTTATCATTAGTCTAAGTCCAAAATAACAATTTTTGATAGGGAGAAAACTCTTACCTTGTCACTAGGTAAAAAGATTTACCTAATGGCTGCCACTCGTTGATCGTTCTCCAATGCAATCCTCAACCAGCCGGTTGTTGTCCAATGCCTTCCATCTGTCCCTATGAAAAAGACTACAGCAAGTAAAGAATTCTTGATGTTATTTCATTCTTTATCATTACTTTGAAAATCTCTTCTGGGCCTGAATAACTGATAATTACTTCTGAGACGGAATAACTGATGGGTACAACTGATAGGTACTTCTGAGATTCAATATCTTTGAAAATCTTTTTTATTCTTTTATCTTTATCATTAATTTAAGCAAAAAATGAAATTTTTTGATAGAGAGAGAACTCTTACCTTGTCAATAGGTAATTCAATTTACCTAGTTGCTACCACTCGTTGTCCAATTCCCTCCTCCACCACATGGTTGTTGTGCAATGTCCTCCATTTGTCTCTTGTTGTCCAATGCCTTCCATCTGTTGGTCGAAGTCCTGATAAAAAGACTCAAACATGTAAGTAATTCTTTATACCTTTCTCTAAATCCCTAATTTGATAATCTCTTTTAAATCTTCAGTTTCTTTTATAGATTTTATCCATTTTGTATTATTTATCTTTTATTATTAAGTTTATTATCGTTATATTTAGTCTTATCTTTATTAGCACAAAATGAAAATGTTTTGTAAGGGAGAGAACTCTTACCTTGTCACTTGGTAATAAGATATTACATAATGGCTGCCACTCGTTGATCGTTCTTCAATGCCCTCTTCCACCAGCTGGTTGGTGTAAACTGTTGTTGTCCAATGTCTTCCATCTGTCACTATGAAAAAGACTACAGCAAGTAAGGAATTCTTGATTTAATTTCTCTCTATATCCTTACTTTGAAAATCTCTTTAAAATCTTAAATTTCTTTTAGAGTTTTAATTCATTTTATCTCACTTATCTTTTATTATAAAGTTTATCATTTTTATGTTTAGTCTTTATCTTTTTTTTAAGTACAAAATTAATTTTTTTGAAAGGGAGAAAACTCTTACCTTGTCACTAGGTAATAAGATTTACCTAATGGCTGCCACTCGTTGATCGTTCTCCAATGCAATCCTCAACCAGCCGGTTGTTGTCCAATGCCTTCCATCTGTCACTATGAAAAAGACTACAGCAAGTAAAGAATTCTTGGTGTAATTTCGCTCTATATCATTACTTTGAAAATCTCTTCTGGGCCTGAATAACTGATAATTACTTCTGAGACTGAATAACTGATGGGTACAACTGTTTGAAAATCTCTTTTTTGATTTTTTATCTTTATCATTAATTTGAGTAAAAAATGAAATTTTCCAATAGGGAGAGAACTCTTACCTTGTCACTACGTAATTCAATTTACCTAGTTGCTACCACTCGTTGTCCAATGCCCTCCTCCACCACATGGTTGTTGTCCAATGTCCTCCATTTGTCTCTTGTTGTCCAATGCCTTCCATCTATTGGTCGAAGTCCTGATAAAAAGACTCAAGCATGTAAGTAATTCTTTATACCTTTCTCTAAATCCCTAATATGATAATCTCTTTTAAAGCTTCAGTTTCTTTTATAGATTTTATCCATTTTGTATCATTCATCTTTTATTATTAAGTTTATTATCGTTATATTTAGTCTTTTATCTTTATTAGCACAAAATGAAAATGTTTTGTAAAGAAGAGAACTCTTACCTTGTCACTAGGTAATAAGATATTAAATAATGGCTGCCACTCGTTGATCGTTCTTCAATGCCCTCTTCCACCAGCTGGTTGGTGTTAACTATTGTTGTCCGATGTCTTCCATCTGTCACTGTGAAAAAGATTTCAGCAAGTAAGGAATTCTTGATGTAATTTCTTTCTATATCCTTACTTTGAAAATTTCTTTTTAATCTTAAGTTTCTTTTAGAGTTTTTATTCATTTTATCTCATTTATCTTTTATTATAAAGTTTATCATTTTTATGTTTAGTCTTTTATCTTTATAATTTATTTAAGTACAACATTAATTTTTTTGAAAGGGAGAAAACTCTTACCTTGTCACTAGGTAATAAGATTTACCTAAAGGCTGCCACTCGTTGATCGTTCTCCAATGCAATCCTCAACCAGCCGGTTGTTGTCCAATGACTTCCATCTGTCACTATGAAAAAGACTACAGCAAGTAAGGTATTCTTCATGTTATTTTTCTCTATATCCTTAATTTGAAAATCTCTTAAATTTTAAGTTTCTTTTAGAGTTTTTATTCATTTGTATCAATTATTTTATATTACTCATTTCATCATTTTCATGTTTAGTCTTTTAGCTTTATTATTAGTTTTTATACAAAATAAAAATGTATAAGGGAAACAATTGATTTCCTGTTCTGGGACTGAATAACTGATAATTACTTCTGAGACTGAATATCTGATGGGTACAACTAATGGGTAATTCTTTGAAAATCTCTTTTAAACTTTTAGATTCTAAGAGTTTTTATTCGTGTTATTTCATCCATCTTTAATTAATAAATTTTTCATTTTAATGTTTAGTCTTTTATCAGTTTTATTAGTTTTAGTACAAGATAATGAGTTTTTATTCATTTTATATCATTTATCTTTTATTATAAAGTTTATCGTTTTTATGTTTAGTCTATTATCTTTATTATAAGTTTAAGTACAAAATGAAAATGTTTGTAAGGGAGAGAACTCGTACCTTGTCACTAGGTAATTTAATTTACCTAGTTGCTACCACTCGTTGTCCGATGCCCTCCTCCACCACATGGTTGATGTCAATGTCCTCCATTTGTCTCTTGTTGTCCAATGCCTTCCATCTGTTGGTAGAAGTCCTGATAAAAAGACTCAAGCATGTAAGTAATTCTTTATAACTTTCTCTAAATCCCTAATTTGATAATCTCTTTTAAATCTTCAGTTTCTTTTATAGATTTTATCCATTTTGTATCATTTATCTTTTATTATTAAGTTTATTATCGTTATATTTAGTCTTTTATCTTTATTAGCACAAAATGAAAATGTTTTGTCAGGGAGAGAACTGTTACCTTGTCACTAGGTGATAAGATATTACATAATGGCTGCCACTCGTTGATCGTTCTTCAATGCCCTCTTCCACCAGCTGGTTGGTGTTAACTGTTGTTGTCCAATGTCTTCCATCTGTCACTATGAAAAAGACTACAGCAAGTAAGGAATTCTTGATTTAATTTCTCTCTATATCCTTACTTTGAAAATCTCTTTTAAATCTTAAATTTCTTTTAGAGTTTTAATTCATTTTATCTCACTTATCTTTTATTATAAAGTTTATCATTTTTATGTTTAGTCTTTATCTTTTTTTTAAGTACAAAATTAATTTTTTTGAAAGGGAGAAAACTCTTACCTTGTCACTAGGTAATAAGATTTACCTAATGGCTGCCACTCGTTGATCGTTCTCCAATGCAATCCTCAACCAGCCGGTTGTTGTCCAATGCCTTCCATCTGTCACTATGAAAAAGACTACAGCAAGTAAAGAATTCTTGGTGTAATTTCGCTCTATATCATTACTTTAAAATCTGTTCTGGGCCTGAATAACTGATAACTACTTCTGAGACTGAATAACTGATGGGTACAACTGTTTGAAAATCTCTTTTTTAATCTTTTATCTTTATCATTAATTTGAGTAAAAAATGAAAATTTCCAATAGGGAGAGAACTCTTACCTTGTCACTACGTAATTCAATTTACCTAGTTGCTACCACTCGTTGTCCAATGCCCTCCTCCACCACATGGTTGTTGTCCAATGTCCTCCATTTGTCTCTAGTTGTCCAATGCCTTCCATCTGTTGGTCGAAGTCCTGATAAAAAGACTCAAGCATGTAAGTAATTCTTTATACCTTTCTCTAAATCCCTAATTTCATAATCTCTTTTAAAGCTTCAATTTCTTTTATAGATTTTATCCATTTTGTATCATTCATCTTTTATTATTAAGTTTATTATCGTTATATTTAGTCTTTTATCTTTATTAGCACAAAATGAAAATGTTTTGTAAGGGAGAGAACTCTTACCTTGTCACTAGGTAATAATATATTACATAATGGCTGCCACTCGTTGATCGTTCTTCAATGTCCTCTTCCACCAGCTGGTTGGTGTTAACTATTGTTGTCCGATGTCTTCCATCTGTCACTGTGAAAAAGATTTCAGCAAGTAAGGAATTCTTGATGTAATTTCTTTCTATATCCTTACTTTGAAAATCTCTTTTTAATCTTAAATTTCTTTTAGAGTTTTTATTCATTTTATCTCATTTATCTTTTATTATAAGGTTTATCATTTTTATGTTTAGTCTTTTATCTTTATCATTTTTTTAAGTACAAAATTTATTTTTTTGAAAGGGAGAATACTCTTACCTTGTCACTAGGTAAAAAGATTTACCTAATGGCTGCCACTCGTTGATCGTTCTCCGATGCAATCCTCAACCAGCCGGTTGTTTTCCAATGCCTTCCATCTGTCACTATGAAAAAGACTACAGCAAGTAAGGTATTCTTCATGTTATTTTTCTCTATATCCTTAATTTGAAAATCTCTTAAATTTTAAGTTTCTTTTAGAGTTTTTATTCATTTTATATCAATTATCTTATATTACTCAGTTTATCATTTTTATGTTTAGTCTTTTAGCTTTATTATTAGTTTTTATACAAAATAAAAATGTATAAGGGAAACAATTGACTGCCTGTTCTGGGACTGAATAACTGATAATTACTTCTGAGACTGAATATCTGATGGGTACAACTAATGGGTAATTCTTTGAAAATCTCTTTTCAACTTTTAGATTCTAAGAGTTTTTATTCGTGTTATTTCATCCATCTTTAATTAATAAATTTATCATTTTAATGTTTAGTCTTTTATCAGTTTTATTAGTTTTAGTACAAAATAATGAGTTTTTATTCATTTTATATCATTTATCTTTTATTATAAAGTTTATCGTTTTTATGTTTAGTCTATTATCTTTATTATCAGTTTAAGTACAAAATGAAAATGTTTGTAAGGGAGACAACTCGTACCTTGTCACTAGGTAATTTAATTTACCTAGTTGCTACCACTCGTTGTCCGATGCCCACCTCCACCACATGGTTGATGTCAATGTCCTCCATTTGTCTCTTGTTGTCCAATGCCTTCCATCCGTTGGTCAAAGTCCCTATAAAAAGACTCAAGCATGTAAGCAATTCTTTATACCTTTCTCTAAATAACTACTTTGATAATCCCTTTTCAATCTTCAATTTCTTTTATAGACTTTATTCATTTTGTATCCTTTATCTTATATTATTAAGTTTAATATCGTTATGTTTAGTCTTTTATCTTTATAAGTACAAAATGAAAATGTTTTGTAAGGGAGAGAACTCTTACCTTGTCACTTGGTAATAAGATATTACATAATGGCTGCCACTCGTTGATCGTTCTTCAATGCCCTCTTCCACCAGCTGGTTGGTGTTAACTGTTGTTGTCCAATGTCTTCCATCTGTCACTATGAAAAAGACTACAGCAAGTAAGGAATTCTTGATTTGATTTCTCTCTATATCCTTACTTTGAAAATCTCTTTTAAATCTTAAATTTCTTTTAGAGTTTTAATTCATTTTATCTCATTTATCTTTTATTATAAGGTTTAACATTTTTATGTTTAGTCTTTTATCTTTATCATTAGTCTAAGCACAAAATGACAATTTTTGATGGGGAGAAAACTCTTACCTTGTCACTAGGTAATAAGATTTACCTAATGGTTGCCACTTGTTGATCGTTCTCCAATGCAATCCTCAACCAGCCGGTTGTTGTCCAATGCCTTCCATCTGTCACTATGAAAAAGACTACAGCAAATAAAGAATTCTTGGTGTAATTTCGCTCTATATCATTACTTTAAAATCTCTTCTGGGCCTGAATAACTGATAATTACTTCTGAGACTGAATAACTGATGGGTACAACTGTTTGAAAATCTCTTTTTTAATCTTTTATCTTTATCAATAATTTGAGTAAAAAATGAAATTTTCCAATAGGGAGAGAACTCTTACCTTGTCACTACGTAATTCAATTTACCTAGTTGCTACCACTCGTTGTCCAATGCCCTCCTCCACCACATGGTTGTTGTCCAATGTCCTCCATTTGTCTCTTGTTGTCGAATGCCTTCCATCTGTTGGTCGAAGTCCTGATAAAAAGACTCAAGCATGTAAGTAATTCTTTATACCTTTCTCTAAATCCCTAATTTGATAATCTCTTTTAAAGCTTCAATTTCTTTTATAGATTTTATCCATTTTGTATCATTCATCTTTTATTATTAAGTTTATTATCGTTATATTTAGTCTTTTATCTTTATTAGCACAAAATGAAAATGTTTTGTAAGGGAGAGAACTCTTACCTTGTCACTAGGTAATAAGATATTACATAATGGCTGCCACTCGTTGATCGTTCTTCAATGCCCTCTTCCACCAGCTGGTTGGTGTTAACTGTTGTTGTCCGATGTCTTCCATCTGTCACTGTGAAAAAGATTTCAGCAAGTAAGGAATTCTTGATGTAATTTCTTTCTATATCCTTACTTTGAAAATCTCTTTTTAATCTTAAATTTCTTTTAGAGTTTTTATTCATTTTATCTCATTTATCTTTTAAAGTTTATCATTTTTATGTTTAGTCTTTTATCTTTATCATTTTTTTTAAGTACAGAATTAATTTTTTTGAAAGGGAGAAAACTCTTACCTTGTCACTAGGTAATAAGATTTACCTAATGGCTGCCACTCGTTGATCGTTCTCCAATGCAATCCTCAACCAGCCGGTTGTTGTCCAATGCCTTCCATCTGTCACTATGAAAAAGACTACAGCAAGTAAGGAATTCTTGATTTAATTTCTCTCTATATCCTTACTTTGAAAATCTCTTTTAAATCTTAAATTTCTTTTAGACTTTTAATTCATTTTATCTCATTTATCTTTTATTATAAAGTTTATCATTTTTATGTTTAGTCTTTATCATTTTTTTAAGTTCAAAATTAATTTTTTTGAAAGGGAGAAAACTCTTACCTTGTCACTAGGTAATAAGATTTACCTAATGGCTGCCACTCGTTGATCGTTCTCCAATGCAATCCTCAACCAGCCGGTTGTTGTCCAATGCCTTCCATCTGTCACTATGAAAAAGACTACAGCAAGTAAATAATTCTTGGTGTAATTTCGCTCTATATCATTACTTTGAAAATCTCTTCTGAGCCTGAATAACTGATAATTACTTCTGAAACTGAATAACTGATGGGTACAACTGTTTGAAAATCTCTTTTTTAATCTTTTATCTTTATCATTAATTTGAGTAAAAAATGAAATTTTCCAATAGGGAGAGAACTCTTACCTTGTCACTACGTAATTCAATTTACCTAGTTGCTACCACTCGTTGTCCAATGCCCTCCTCCACCACATGGTTGATGTCAATGTCCTCCATTTGTCTCTTGTTGTCCAATGCCTTCCATCCGTTGGTCAAAGTCCCTATAAAAAGACTCAAGCATGTAAGCAATTCTTTATACCTTTCTCTAAATAACTACTTTGATAATCCCTTTTCAATTTTCAATTTCTTTTATAGACTTTATTCATTTTGTATCCTTTATCTTATATTATTAAGTTTAATATCGTTATGTTTAGTCTTTTATCTTTATAAGTACAAAATGAAAATGTTTTGTAAGGGAGAGAACTCTTACCTTGTCACTTGGTAATAAGATATTACATAATGGCTGCCACTCGTTGATCGTTCTTCAATGCCCTCTTCCACCAGCTGGTTGGTGTTAAATGTTGTTGTCCAATGTCTTCCATCTGTCACTATGAAAAAGACTACAGCAAGTAAGGAATTCTTGATTTAATTTCTCTCTATATCCTTACTTTGAAAATCTCTTTTAAATCTTAAATTTCTTTTAGAGTTTTAATTCATTTTATCTCATTTATCTTTTATTATAAAGTTTATCATTTTTATGTTTAGTCTTTTATCTTTATCATTAGTCTAAGTACAAAATAACAATTTTTGATAGGGAGAAAACTCTTACCTTGTCAATAGGTTATAAGATTTAAGTAATGGCTGCCACTCGTTGATCGTTCTCCAATGCAATCCTCAACCAGCCGGTTGTTGTCCAATGCCTTCCATCTGTCACTATGAAAAAGTCTACAGTATGTAAAGAATTCTTGGTGTAATTTCGCTCTATATCATTACTTTGAAAATCTCTTCTGGGCCTGAATAACTGATAATTACTTCTGAGACGGAATAACTGATGGGTACAACTGTTTGAAAATCTCTCTTTTAATCTTTTATCTTTATCATTATTTTAAGAAAAAAATTAAACTTTCCAATAGGGAGAGAACTCTTACCTTGTCACTACGTAATTCAATTTACCTAGTTGCTACCACTCGTTGTCCAATGCCCTCCTCCACCACATGGTTGTTGTCCAATGTCCTCCATTTGTCTCTTGTTGTCCAATGCCTTCCATCTGTTGGTCGAAGTCCTGATAAAAAGACTCAAGCATGTAAGTAATTCTTTATACATTTCTCTAAATCCCTAATTTGATAATCTCTTTTAAAGCTTCAATTTCTTTTATAGATTTTATCCATTTTGTATCATTCATCTTTATTTATTAAGTTTATTATCGTTATATTTAGTCTTTTATCTTTATTAGCACAAAATGAAAATGTTTTGTAAGGGAGAGAACTCTTACCTTGTCACTAGGTAATAAGATATTACATAATGGCTGCCACTCGTTGATCGTTCTTCAATGCCCTCTTCCACCAGCTGGTTGGTGTTAACTATTGTTGTCCAATGTCTTCCATCTGTCACTGTGAAAAAGATTTCAGCAAGTAAGGAATTCTTGATGTAATTTCTTTCTATATCCTTACTTTGAAAATCTCTTTTTAATCTTAAATTTCTTTTAGAGTTTTTATTCATTTTATCTCATTTATCTTTTATTATAAAGTTTATCATTTTTATGTTTAGTCTTTTATCTTTATCATTTTTTTAAGTACAAAATTAATTTTTTTGAAAGGCAGAAAACTCTTACCTTGTCACTAGGTAATAAGATTTACCTAATGGCTGCCACTCGTTGATCGTTCTCCAATGCAATCCTCAACCAGCCGGTTGTTGTCCAATGCCTTCCATCTGTCACTATGAAAAAGACTACAGCAAGTAAGGTATTCTTCATGTTATTTTTCTCTATATCCTTAATTTGAAAATCTCTTAAATTTTAAGTTTCTTTTAGAGTTTTTATTCATTTATATCAATTATCTTATATTACTCAGTTTATCATTTTTATGTTTAGTCTTTTAGCTTTATTATTAGTTTTTATACAAAATAAAAATGTATAAGGGAAACAATTGATTGCCTGTTCTGGGACTGAATAACTGATAATTACGTCTGAGACTGAATATCTGATGGGTACAACTAATGGGTAATTCTTTGAAAATCTCTTTTAAACTTTTAGATTCTAAGAGTTTTTATTCGTGTTATTTCATCCATCTTTAATTAATAAATTTTTCATTTTAATGTTTAGTCTTTTATCAGTTTTATTAGTTTTAGTACAAAATAATGAGTTTTTATTCATTTTATATCATTTATCTTTTATTATAAAGTTTATCGTTTTTATGTTTAGTCTATTATCTTTATTACAAGTTTAAGTACAAAATGAAAATGTTTGTAAGGGAGAGAACTCGTACCTTGTCACTAGGTAATTTAATTTACCTAGTTGCTACCACTCGTTGTCCAATGCCCTCCTCCACCACATGGTTGATGTCAATGTCCTCCATTTGTCTCTTGTTGTCCAATGCCTTCCATCCGTTGGTCAAAGTCCCTATAAAAAGACTCAAGCATGTAAGCAATTCTTTATACCTTTCTCTAAATAACTACTTTGATAATCCCTTTAAAATCTTCAATTTCTTTTATAGACTTTATTCATTTTGTATCCTTTATCTTATATTATTAAGTTTATCATCGTTATGTTTAGTCTTTTATCTTTATAAGTACAAAATGAAAATGTTTTGTAAGGGAGAGAACTCCTACCTTGTCACTTGGTAATAAGATATTACATAATGGCTGCCACTCGTTGATCGTTCATCAATGCCCTCTTCCACCAGCTGGTTGGTGTTAACTGTTGTTGTCCAATGTCTTCCATCTGTCACTGTAATAAAGGTAAATTATAAAGTTTATCATTTTTATGTTTAGTCTTTTATCTTTATCATTAGTCTAAGTACAAAATAACAATTTTTGATAGGGAGAAAACTCTTACTTTGTCACTAGGTAAAAAGATTTACCTAATGGCTGCCACTCGTTGATCGTTCTCCAATGCAATCCTCAACCAGCCGGTTGTTGTCCAATGCCTTCCATCTGTCCCTATGAAAAAGACTACAGCAAGTAAAGAATTCTTGATGTTATTTCTCTCTATATCATTACTTTGAAAATCTCTTCTGGGCCTGAATAACTTATAATTACTTCTGAGACGGAATAACTGATGGGTACAACTGATAGGTACTTCTGAGATTCAATATCTTTGAAAATCTTTTTTATTCTTTTATCTTTATCATTAATTTAAGTAAAAAATGAAATTTTCCAATAGGGAGAGAACTCTTACCTTGTCACTACGTAATTCAATTTACCTAGTTGCTACCACTCGTTGTCCAATTCCCTCCTCCACCACATGGTTGTTGTGCAATGTCCTCCATTTGTCTCTTGTTGTCCAATGCCTTCCATCTGTTGGTCGAAGTCCTGATAAAAAGACTCAAGCATGTAAGTAATTCTTTATACCTTTCTCTAAATCCCTAATTTGATAATCTCTTTTAAATATTCAGTTTCTTTTATAGATTTTATCCATTTTGTATCATTCATCTTTTATTATTAAGTTTATTATCGTTATATTTAGTCTTTTATCTTTATTAGCACAAAATGAAAATGTTTTGTAAGGGAGAGAACTCTTACCTTGTCACTAGGTAATAATATATTACATAATGGCTGCCACTCGTTGATCGTTCTTAAATGCCCTCTTCCACCAGCTGGTTGGTGTTAACTGTTGTTGTCCAATGTCTTCCATCCGTCACTATGAAAAAGACTACAGCAAGTAAGGAATTCTTGATTTAATTTCTCTCTATATCCTTACTTTGAAAATCTCTTTTAAATCTTAAATTTCTTTTAGAGGTTTAATTCATTTTATCTCATTTATCTTTTATTATAAAGTTTATCATTTTTATGTTTAGTCTTTTATCTTTATCATTAGTCTAAGTACAAAATGACAATTTTTGATAGGGAGAAAACTCTTACCTTGTCACTAGGTAATAAGATTTACCTAATGGCTGCCACTCGTTGATCGTTCTCCAATGCAATCCTCAACCAGCCGGTTGTTGTCCAATGCCTTCCATCTGTCACTATGAAAAAGACTACAGCAAGTAAAGAATTCTTGGTGTAATTTCGCTCTATATTATTACTTTGAAAATCTCTTCTGGGCCTGAATAACTGATAATTATACTTCTGAGACTGAATAACTGATGGGTACAACTGTTTGAAAATCTCTTTTTTAATCTTTTATCTTTATCATTAATTTAAGTAAAAAATGAAATTTTCCAATAGGGAGAGAACTCTTACCTTGTCACTACGTAATTCAATTTACCTAGTTGCTACCACTCGTTGTCCAATGCCCTCCTCCACCACATGGTTGTTGTCCAATGTCCTCCATTTGTCTCTTGTTGTCCAATGCCTTCCATCTGTTGGTCGACGTCCTGATAAAAAGACTCAAGCATGTAAGTAATTCTTTATACATTTCTCTAAATCCCTAATTTGATAATCTCTTTTAAAGCTTCAATTTCTTTTATAGATTTTATCCATTTTGTATCATTCATCTTTTATTATTAAGTTTATTATCGTTATATTTAGTCTTTTATCTTTATTAGCACAAAATGAAAATGTTTTGTAAGGGAGAGAACTCTTACCTTGTCACTAGGTAATAATATATTACATAATGGCTGCCACTCGTTGATCGTTCTTCAATGTCCTCTTCCACCAGCTGGTTGGTGTTAACTGTTGTTGTCCAATGTCTTCCATCTGTCACTATGAAAAAGACTACAGCAAGTAAGGAATTCTTGATTTAATTTCTCTCTATATCCTTACTTTGAAAATCTCTTTTAAATCTTAAATTTCTTTTAGAGGTTTAATTCATTTTATCTCATTTATCTTTTATTATAAAGTTTATCATTTTTATGTTTAGTCTTTTATCTTTATCATTAGTCTAAGTACAAAATGACAATTTTTGATAGGGAGAAAACTCTTACCTTGTCACTAGGTAATAAGATTTACCTAATGGCTGCCACTCGTTGATCGTTCTCCAATGCAATCCTCAACCAGCCGGTTGTTGTCCAATGCCTTCCATGTGTCACTATGAAAAAGACTACAGCAAGTAAAGAATTCTTGGTGTAATTTCGCTCTATATCATTACTTTGAAAATCTCTTCTGGGCCTGAATAACTGATAATTACTTCTGAGACTGAATAACTGATGGGTACAACTGTTTGAAAATCTCTTTTTTAATCTTTTATCTTTATCATTAATTTAAGTAAAAAATGAAATTTTCCAATAGGGAGAGAACTCTTACCTTGTCACTACGTAATTCAATTTACCTAGTTGCTACCACTCGTTGTCCAATGCCCTCCTCCACCATATGGTTGTTGTCCAATGTCCTCCATTTGTCTCTTGTTGTCGAATGCCTTCCATCTGTTGGTCGAAGTCCTGATAAAAAGACTCAAGCATGTAAGTAATTCTTTATACATTTCTCTAAATCCCTAATTTGATAATCTCTTTTAAAGCTTCAATTTCTTTTATAGATTTTATCCATTTTGTATCATTCATCTTTTATTATTAAGTTTATTATCGTTATATTTAGTCTTTTATCTTTATTAGCACAAAATGAAAATGTTTTGTAAGGGAGAGAACTCTTCACCTTGTCACTAGGTAATAATATATTACATAATGGCTGCCACTCGTTGATCGTTCTTCAATGTCCTCTTCCACCAGCTGGTTGGTGTTAACTGATGTTGTCCAATGTCTTCCATCAGTCAGTATGAAAAAGACTACAGCAAGTAAGGAATTCTTGATTTAATTTCTCTCTATATCCTTACTTTGAAAATCTCTTTTAAATCTTAAATTTCTTTTAGAGGTTTAATTCATTTTATCTCATTTATCTTTTATTATAAAGTTTATCATTTTTATGTTTAGTCTTTTATCTTTATCATTAGTCTAAGTACAAAATAACAATTTTTGATAGGGAGAAAACTCTTACCTTGTCACTAGGTAATAAGATTTACCTAATGGCTGCCACTCGTTGATCGTTCTCCAATGCAATCCTCAACCAGCCGGTTGTTGTCCAATGCCTTCCATCTGTCACTATGAAAAAGACTACAGCAAGTAAAGAATTCTTGGTGTAATTTCGCTCTATATCATTACTTTGAAAATCTCTTCTGGGCCTGAATAACTGATAATTACTTCTGAGACTGAATAACTGATGGGTACAACTGTTTGAAAATCTCTTTTTTAATCTTTTATCTTTATCATTAATTTAAGTAAAAAATGAAATTTTCCAATAGGGAGAGAACTCTTACCTTGTCACTACGTAATTCAATTTACCTAGTTGCTACCACTCGTTGTCCAATGCCCTCCTCCACCATATGGTTGTTGTCCAATGTCCTCTATTTGTCTCTTGTTGTCCAATGCCTTCCATCTGTTGGTCGAAGTCCTGATAAAAAGACTCAAGCATGTAAGTAATTCTTTATACATTTCTCTAAATCCCTAATTTGATAATCTCTTTTAAAGCTTCAATTTCTTTTATAGATTTTATCCATTTTGTATCATTCATCTTTTATTATTAAGTTTATTATCGTTATATTTAGTCTTTTATCTTTATTAGCACAAAATGAAAATGTTTTGTAAGGGAGAGAACTCTTACCTTGTCACTAGGTAGTAATATATTACATAATGGCTGCCACTCGTTGACCGTTGTTCAATGTCCTCTTCCACCAGCTGTTTGGTGTTAACTATTGTTGTCCAATGTCTTCCATCTGTCACTATGAAAAAGATTACAGCAAGTAAGGAATTCTTGATTTAATTTCTCTCTATATCCTTACTTTGAAAATCTCTTTTAAATCTTAAATTTCTTTTAGAGGTTTAATTCATTTTATCTCATTTATCTTTTATTATAAAGTTTATCATTTTTATGTTTAGTCTTTTATCTTTATCATTAGTCTAAGTACAAAATGACAATTTTTGATAGGGAGAAAACTTTTACCTTGTCACTAGGTAATAAGATTTACCTAATGGCTGCCACTCGTTGATCGTTCTCCAATGCAATCCTCAACCAGCCGGTTGTTGTCCAATGCCTTCCATCTGTCACTATGAAAAAGACTACAGCAAGTAAAGAATTCTTGGTGTAATTTCGCTCTATATCATTACTTTGAAAATCTCTTCTGGGCCTGAATAACTGATAATTACTTCTGAGACTGAATAACTGATGGGTACAACTGTTTGAAAATCTCTTTTTTAATCTTTTATCTTTATCATTAATTTAAGTAAAAAATGAAATTTTCCAATAGGGAGAGAACTCTTACCTTGTCACTACGTAATTCAATTTACCTAGTTGCTACCACTCGTTGTCCAATGCCCTCCTCCACCACATGGTTGTTGTCCAATGTCCTCCATTTGTCTCTTGTTGTCGAATGCCTTCAATCTGTTGGTCGAAGTCCTGATAAAAAGACTCAAGCATTTAAGTAATTCTTTATACATTTCTCTAAATCCCTCATTTGATAATCTCTTTGAAAGCTTCAATTTCTTTTATAGATTTTATCCATTTTGTATCATTCATCTTTTATTATTAAGTTTATTATCGTTATATTTAGTCTTTTATCTTTATTAGCACAAAATGAAAATGTTTTGTAAGGGAGTTGCCCCTCCTGGTTAGGAGCTTTAAGTACTGCGCATCGTTGTACATGTTTATTCCATTTGACTATGTATTTGTTGTAAATTGTCTCAATATGTGTTCTATGATGAGATTGAAATAAACTTGTAAACTTGTAAACTTGGAGAGAACTCTTACCTTGTCACTAGGTAATAATATATTACATAATGGCTGCCACTCGTTGATCGTTCTTCAATGTCCTCTTCCACCAGCTGGTTGGTGTTAACTGTTGTTGTCCAATGTCTTCCATCTGTCACTATGAAAAAGACTACAGCAAGTAAGGAATTCTTGATTAAATTTCTCTCTATATCCTTACTTTGAAAATCTCTTTTAAATCTTAAATTTCTTTTAGAGGTTTAATTCATTTTATCTCATTTATCTTTTATTATAAAGTTTATCATTTTTATGTTTAGTCTTTTATCTTTATCATTAGTCTAAGTACAAAATAACAATTTTTGATAGGGAGAAAACTCTTACCTTGTCACTAGGTAATAAGATTTACCTAATGGCTGCCACTCGTTGATCGTTCTCCAATGCAATCCTCAACCAGCCGGTTGTTGTCCAATGCCTTCCATCTGTCACTATGAAAAAGACTACAGCAAGTAAAGAATTCTTGGTGTAATTTCGCTCTATATCATTACTTTGAAAATCTCTTCTGGGCCTGAATAACTGATAATTACTTCTGAGACTGAATAACTGATGGGTACAACTGTTTGAAAATCTCTTTTTTAATCTTTTATCTTTATCATTAATTTAAGTAAAAAATGAAATTTTCCAATAGGGAGAGAACTCTTACCTTGTCACTACGTAATTCAATTTACCTAGTTGCTACCACTCGTTGTCCAATGCCCTCCTCCACCACATGGTTGTTGTCCAATGTCCTCCATTTGTCTCTTGTTGTCGAATGCCTTCCATCTGTTGGTCGAAGTCCTGATAAAAAGACTCAAGCATTTAAGTAATTCTTTATACATTTCTCTAAATCCCTCATTTGATAATCTCTTTTAAAGCTTCAATTTCTTTTATAGATTTTATCCATTTTGTATCATTCATCTTTCATTATTAAGTTTATTATCGTTATATTTAGTCTTTTATCTTTATTAGCACAAAATGAAAATGTTTTGTAAGGGAGAGAACTCTTACCTTGTCACTAGGTAATAATATATTACATAATGGCTGCCACTCGTTGATCGTTCTTCAATGTCCTCTTCCACCAGCTGGTTGGTGTTAACTGTTGTTGTCCAATGTCTTCCATCTGTCACTATGAAAAAGACTACAGCAAGTAAGGAATTCTTGATTTAATTTCTCTCTATATCCTTACTTTGAAAATCTCTTTTAAATCTTAAATTTCTTTTAGAGGTTTAATTCATTTTATCTCATTTATCTTTTATTATAAAGTTTATCATTTTTATGTTTAGTCTTTTATCTTTATCATTAGTCTAAGTACAAATGACAATTTTTGATAGGGAGAAAACTCTTACCTTGTCACTAGGTAATAAGATTTACCTAATGGCTGCCACTCGTTGATCGTTCTCCAATGCAATCCTCAACCAGCCGGTTGTTGTCCAATGCCTTCCATCTGTCACTATGAAAAAGACTACAGCAAGTAAAGAATTCTTGGTGTAATTTCGCTCTATATCATTACTTTGAAAATCTCTTCTGGGCCTGAATAACTGATAATTACTTCTGAGACTGAATAACTGATGGGTACAACTGTTTGAAAATCTCTTTTTTAATCTTTTATCTTTATCATTAATTTAAGTAAAAAATGAAATTTTCCAATAGGGAGAGAACTCTTACCTTGTCACTACGTAATTCAATTTACCTAGTTGCTACCACTCGTTGTCCAATGCCCTCCTCCACCACATGGTTGTTGTCCAATGTCCTCCATTTGTCTCTTGTTGTCGAATGCCTTCAATCTGTTGGTCGAAGTCCTGATAAAAAGACTCAAGCATTTAAGTAATTCTTTATACATTTCTCTAAATCCCTCATTTGATAATCTCTTTGAAAGCTTCAATTTCTTTTATAGATTTTATCCATTTTGTATCATTCATCTTTTATTATTAAGTTTATTATCGTTATATTTAGTCTTTTATCTTTATTAGCACAAAATGAAAATGTTTTGTAAGGGAGAGAACTCTTACCTTGTCACTAGGTAATAATATATTACATAATGGCTGCCACTCGTTGATCGTTCTTCAATGTCCTCTTCCACCAGCTGGTTGGTGTTAACTGTTGTTGTCCAATGTCTTCCATCTGTCACTATGAAAAAGACTACAGCAAGTAAGGAATTCTTGATTAAATTTCTCTCTATATCCTTACTTTGAAAATCTCTTTTAAATCTTAAATTTCTTTTAGAGGTTTAATTCATTTTATCTCATTTATCTTTTATTATAAAGTTTATCATTTTTATGTTTAGTCTTTTATCTTTATCATTAGTCTAAGTACAAAATAACAATTTTTGATAGGGAGAAAACTCTTACCTTGTCACTAGGTAATAAGATTTACCTAATGGCTGCCACTCGTTGATCGTTCTCCAATACAATCCTCAACCAGCCGGTTGTTGTCCAATGCCTTCCATCTGTCACTATGAAAAAAACTACAGCAAGTAAAGAATTCTTGGTGTAATTTCGCTCTATATCATTACTTTGAAAATCTCTTCTGGGCCTGAATAACTGATAATTACTTCTGAGACTGAATAACTGATGGGTACAACTGTTTGAAAATCTCTTTTTTAATCTTTTATCTTTATCATTAATTTAAGTAAAAAATGAAATTTTCCAATAGGGAGAGAACTCTTACCTTGTCACTACGTAATTCAATTTACCTAGTTGCTACCACTCGTTGTCCAATGCCCTCCTCCACCATATGGTTGTTGTCCAATGTCCTCTATTTGTCTCTTGTTGTCGAATGCCTTCCATCTGTTGGTCGAAGTCCTGATAAAAAGACTCAAGCATGTAAGTAATTCTTTATACATTTCTCTAAATCCCTAATTTGATAATCTCTTTTAAAGCTTCAATTTCTTTTATAGATTTTATCCATTTTGTATCATTCATCTTTTATTATTGAGTTTATTATCGTTATATTTAGTCTTTTATCTTTATTAGCACAAAATGAAAATGTTTTGTAAGGGAGAGAACTCTTACCTTGTCACTAGGTAGTAATATATTACATAATGGCTGCCACTCGTTGACCGTTGTTCAATGTCCTCTTCCACCAGCTGTTTGGTGTTAACTATTGTTGTCCAATGTCTTCCATCTGTCACTATGAAAAAGATTACAGCAAGTAAGGAATTCTTGATTTAATTTCTCTCTATATCCTTACTTTGAAAATCTCTTTTAAATCTTAAATTTCTTTTAGAGGTTTAATTCATTTTATCTCATTTATCTTTTATTATAAAGTTTATCATTTTTATGTTTAGTCTTTTATCTTTATCATTAGTCTAAGTACAAAATGACAATTTTTGATAGGGAGAAAACTCTTACCTTGTCACTAGGTAATAAGATTTACCTAATGGCTGCCACTCGTTGATCGTTCTCCAATGCAATCCTCAACCAGCCGGTTGTTGTCCAATGCCTTCCATCTGTCACTATGAAAAAGACTACAGCAAGTAAAGAATTCTTGGTGTAATTTCGCTCTATATCATTACTTTGAAAATCTCTTCTGGGCCTGAATAACTGATAATTACTTCTGAGACTGAATAACTGATGGGTACAACTGTTTGAAAATCTCTTTTTTAATCTTTTATCTTTATCATTAATTTAAGTAAAAAATGAAATTTTCCAATAGGGAGAGAACTCTTACCTTGTCACTACGTAATTCAATTTACCTACTTGCTACCACTCGTTGTCCAATGCCCTCCTCCACCACATGGTTGTTGTCCAATGTCCTCCATTTGTCTCTTGTTGTCGAATGCCTTCAATCTGTTGGTCGAAGTCCTGATAAAAAGACTCAAGCATTTAAGTAATTCTTTATACATTTCTCTAAATCCCTCATTTGATAATCTCTTTTAAAGCTTCAATTTCTTTTATAGATTTTATCCATTTTGTATCATTCATCTTTCATTATTAAGTTTATTATCGTTATATTTAGTCTTTTATCTTTATTAGCACAAAATGAAAATGTTTTGTAAGGGAGAGAACTCTTACCTTGTCACTAGGTAATAATATATTACATAATGGCTGCCACTCGTTGATCGTTCTTCAATGTCCTCTTCCACCAGCTGGTTGGTGTTAACTGTTGTTGTCCAATGTCTTCCATCTGTCACTATGAAAAAGACTACAGCAAGTAAGGAATTCTTGATTTAATTTCTCTCTATATCCTTACTTTGAAAATCTCTTTTAAATCTTAAATTTCTTTTAGAGGTTTAATTCATTTTATCTCATTTATCTTTTATTATAAAGTTTATCATTTTTATGTTTAGTCTTTTATCTTTATCATTAGTCTAAGTACAAAATGACAATTTTTGATAGGGAGAAAACTCTTACCTTGTCACTAGGTAATAAGATTTACCTAATGGCTGCCACTCGTTGATCGTTCTCCAATGCAATCCTCAACCAGCCGGTTGTTGTCCAATGCCTTCCATCTGTCACTATGAAAAAGACTACAGCAAGTAAAGAATTCTTGGTATAAGTTCGCTCTATATCATTACTTTGAAAATCTCTTCTGGGCCTGAATAACTGATAATTACTTCTGAGACTGAATAACTGATGGGTACAACTGTTTGAAAATCTCTTTTTTAATCTTTTATCTTTATCATTAATTTAAGTAAAAAATGAAATTTTCCAGTAGGGAGAGAACTCTTACCTTGTCACTACGTAATTCAATTTACCTAGTTGCTACCACTCGTTGTCCAATGCCCTCCTCCACCACATGGTTGTTGTCCAATGTCCTCCATTTGTCTGTTGTTGTCCAATGCCTTCCATTTGTTGGTCGAAGTCCTGATAAAAAGACTCAAGCATGTAAGTTATTCTTTATACCTTTCTCTAAATCCCTAATTTGATAATCTCTTTTAAAGCTTCAATTTCTTTTATAGATTTTATCCATTTTGTATCATTCATCTTTTATTATTAAGCTTATTATCGTTATATTTAGTCTTTTATCTTTATTAGCACAAAATGAAAATGTTTTGTAAGGGAGAGAACTCTTACCTTGTCACTAGGTAATAAGATATTACATAATGGCTGCCACTCGTTGATCGTTCTTCAATGCCCTCTTCCACCAGCTGGTTGGTGTTAACTATTGTTGTCCAATGTCTTCCATCTGTCACTGTGAAAAAGATTTCAGCAAGTAAGGAATTCTTGATGTAATTTCTTTCTATATCCTTACTTTGAAAATCTCTTTTTAATCTTAAATTTCTTTTAGAGTTTTTATTCATTTTATCTCATTTATCTTTTATTATAAAGTTTATCATTTTTATGTTTAGTCTTTTATCTTTATCATTTTTTAAGTACAAAATGACAATTTTTGATAGGGAGAAAACTCTTACCTTGTCACTAGGTAATAAGATTTACCTAATGGCTGCCACTCGTTGATCGTTCTCCAATGCAATCCTCAACCAGCCGGTTGTTGTCCAATGCCTTCCATCTGTCACTATGAAAAAGACTACAGCAACTAAGGTATTCTTCATGTTATTTTTCTCTATATCCTTAATTTGAAAATCTCTTAAATTTTAAGTTTCTTTTAGAGTTTTTATTCATTTGTATCAATTATCTTATATTACTCATTTCATCATTTTTATGTTTAGTCTTTTAGCTTTATTATTAGTTTTTATACAAAATAAAAATGTATAAGGGAAACAATTGATTGCCTGTTCTGGGACTGAATAACTGATAATTACTTCTGAGACTGAATATCTGATGGGTACAACTAATGCGTAATTCTTTGAAAATCTCTTTTAAACTTTTAGATTCTAAGAGTTTTTATTCGTGTTATTTCATCCATCTTTAATTAATAAATTTTTCATTTTAATGTTTAGTCTTATTTCAGTTTTATTAGTTTTAGTACAAAATAATGAGTTTTTATTCATTTTATATCATTTATCTTTTATTATAAAGTTTATCGTTTTTATGTTTAGTCTATTATCTTTATTATAAGTTTAAATACAAAATGAATATGTTTGTAAGGGAGAGAACTCGTACCTTGTCACTAGGTAATTTAATTTACCTAGTTGCTACCACTCGTTGTACGATGCCCTCCTCCACCACATGGTTGATGTCAATGTCCTCCATTTGTCTCTTGTTGTCCAATGCCTTCCATCCGTTGGTCAAAGTCCCTATAAAAAGACTCAAGCATGTAAGCAATTCTTTATACCTTTCTCTAAATGACTACTTTGATATTCCCTTTTCAATCTTCAATTTCTTTTATAGACTTTATTCATTTTGTATCCTTTATCTTATATTATTAAGTTTAATATCGTTATGTTTAGTCTTTTATCTTTAAAAGTACAAAATGAAAATGTTTTGTAAGGGAGAGAACTCTTACCTTGTCACTTGGTAATAAGAAATTACATAATGGCTGCCACTCGTTGATCGTTCATCAATGCCCTCTTCCACCAGCTGGTTGGTGATAACTGTTGTTGTCTAATGTCTTCCATCTGTCACTGTAATAAAGGTAAATTATAAAGTTTATCATTTTTATGTTTAGTCTTTTATCTTTATCATTAGTCTAAGTCCAAAATAACAATTTTTGATAGGGAGAAAACTCTTACCTTGTCACTAGGTAAAAAGATTTACCTAATGGTTGCCACTCGTTCATCGTTCTCCAATGCAATCCTCAACCAGCCGGTTGTTGTCCAATGCCTTCCATCTGTCCCTATGAAAAAGACTACAGCAAGTAAAGAATTCTTGATGTTATTTCTCTCTTTATCATTACTTTGAAAATCTCTTCTGGGCCTGAATAACTTATAATTACTTCTGAGACGGAATAACTGATGGGTACAACTGATAGGTACTTCTGAGATTCAATATCTTTGAAAATCTTTTTTATTCTTTTATCTTTATCATTAATTTAAGTAAAAAATGAAATTTTTTGATAGAGAGAGAACTCTTACCTTGTCAATAGGTAATTCAATTTACCTAGTTGCTACCACTCGTTGTCCAATTCCCTCCTCCACCACATGGTTGTTGTGCAATGTCCTCCATTTGTCTCTTGTTGTCCAATGCCTTCCATCTGTTGGTCGAAGTCCTGATAAAAAGACTCAAGCATGTAAGTAATTCTTTATACCTTTCTCTAAATCCCTAATTTGATAATCTCTTTTAAATCTTTAGTTTCTTTTATAGATTTTATCCATTTTGTATCATTTATCTTTCATTATTAAGTTTATTATCGTTATAATTAGTCTTTTATCGTTATTAGCACAAAATGAAAATGTTTTGTAAGGGAGAGAACTCTTACCTTGTCACTTGGTAATAAGATATTACATAATGGCTGCCACTCGTTGTTCGTTCTTCAATGCCCTCTTCCACCAGCTGGTTGGTGTTAACTGTTGTTGTCCAATGTCTTCCATCTGTCACTATGAAAAAGACTACAGCAAGTAAGGAATTCTTGATTTAATTTCTCTCTATATCCTTACTTTGAAAATCTCTTTTAAATCTTAAATTTCTTTTAGAGTTTTAATTCATTTTATCTCATTTATCTTTTATTATAAAGTTTATCATTTTTATGTTTAGTCTTTATCTTTTTTTTAAGTACAAAATTAATTTTTTTGAAAGGGAGAAAACTCTTACCTTGTCACTAGGTAATAAGATTTACCTAATGGCTGCCACTCGTTGATCGTTCTCCAATGCAATCCTCAACCAGCCGGTTGTTGTCCAATGCCTTCCATCTGTCACTATGAAAAAGACTACAGCAAGTAAAGAATTCTTGGTGTAATTTCGCTCTATATCATTACTTTGAAAATCTCTTCTGGGCCTGAATAACTGATAATTACTTCTGAGACTGAATAACTGATGGGTACAACTGTTTGAAAATTTCTTTTTTGATCTTTTATCTTTATCATTAATTTAAGTAAAAAATGAAATTTTCCAATAGGGAGAGAACTCTTACCTTGTCACTACGTAATTCAATTTACCTAGTTGCTACCACTCGTTGTCCAATGCCCTCCTCCACCACATGGTTGTTGTCCAATGTCCTCCATTTGTCTCTTGTTGTCCAATGCCTTCCATCTGTTGGTCGAAGTCCTGATAAAAAGACTCAAGCATGTAAGTAATTCTTTATACCTTTCTCTAAATCCCTAATATGATAATCTCTTTTAAAGCTTCAGTTTCTTTTATAGATTTTATCCATTTTGTATCATTCATCTTTTATTATTAAGTTTATTATCGTTATATATAGTCTTTTATCTTTATTAGCACAAAATGAAAATGTTTTGTAAGGGAGAGAACTCTTACCTTGTCACTAGGTAATAAGATATTACATAATGGCTGCCACTCGTTGATCGTTCTTCAGTGCCCTCTTCCACCAGCTGGTTGGTGTTAACTATTGTTGTCCAATGTCTTCCATCTGTCACTGCGAAAACGATTTCAGCAAGTAAATAATTCTTGATGTAATTTCTTTCTATATCCTTACTTTGAAAATCTCTTTTTAATGTTAAGTTTCTTTTAGAGTTTTTATTCATTTTATCTCATTTATCTTTTATTATAAAGTT
Source organism: Pinctada fucata (assembly GCA_028142955.1). Classification (NCBI taxonomy): domain Eukaryota; kingdom Metazoa; phylum Mollusca; class Bivalvia; order Pterioida; family Pteriidae; genus Pinctada; species Pinctada fucata. The sequence goes on along the minus strand of AP027110.1, from coordinate 26,276,266 downwards.
TATCATTTTTATGTTTAGTCTTTTATCTTTATAATTTTTTTAAGTACAACATTAATTTTTTTGAAAGGGAGAAAACTCTTACCTTGTCACTAGGTAATAAGATTTACCTAATGGCTGCCACTCGTTGATCGTTCTCCAATGCAATCCTCAACCAGCCGTTTGTTGTCCAATGCTTTCCATCTGTCACTATGAAAAAGACTACAGCAAGTAAGGTATTCTTCATGTTATTTTTCTCTATATCCTTAATTTGAAAATCTCTAAAATTTTAAGTTTCTTTTAGAGTTTTTATTCATTTTATATCAATTATCTTATATTACTCAGTTTATCATTTTTATGTTTAGTCTTTTAGCTTTATTATTAGTTTTTATACAAAATAAAAATGTATAAGGGAAACAACTGATTGCCTGTTCTGGGACTGAATAACTGAGAATTACTTCTGAGACTGAATATCTGATGAGTACAACTAATTGGTAATTCTTTGAAAATCTCTTTTAAACTTTTAGATTCTAAGAGTTTTTATTCATGTTATTTCATCCATCTTTAATTGATAAATTTGTCATTTTAATGTTTAGTCTTTTATCAGTTTTATTAGTTTTAGTACAAAATAATGAGTTTTTATTCATTTTATATCATTTATCTTTTATTATAAAGTTTATCGTTTTTATGTTTAGACTATTATCTTTATTATAAGTTTAAGTACAAAATGAAAATGTTTGTAAGGGAGAGAACTCGTACCTTGTCACTAGGTAATTTAATTTACCTAGTTGCTACCACTCGTTGTCCGATGCCCTCCTCCACCACATGGTTGATGTCAATGTCCTCCATTTGTCTCTTGTTGTCCAATGCCTTCCATCCGTTGGTCAAAGTCCCTATGAAAAGACTCAAGCATGTAAGCAATTCTTTATACCTTTCTCTAAATGACTACTTTGATAATCCCTTTTCAATCTTCAATTTCTTTTATAGACTTTATTCATTTTGTATCCTTTATCTTACATTATTAAGTTTAATATCGTTATGTTTAGTCTTTTATCTTTATAAGTACAAAATGAAAATGTTTTGTAAGGGAGAGAACTCTTAGCTTGTCACTTGGTAATAAGATATTACATAATGGCTGCCACTCGTTGATCGTTCTTCAATGCCCTCTTCCTTCAGCTGGTTGGTGTTAACTGTTGTTGTCCAATGTCTTCCATCTGTCACTATGAAAAAGACTACAGCAAGTAAGGAATTCTTGATTTAATTTCTCTCTATATCCTTACTTTGAAAATCTCTTTTAAATCTTAAGTTTCTTTTAGAGTTTTAATTCATTTTATCTCATTTATCTTTTATTATAAAGTTTATCATTTTTATGTTTAGTCTTTTATCTTTATAATTTTTTTTAAGTACAACATTAATTTTTTTGAAAGGGAGAAAACTCTTACCTTGTCACTAGGTAATAAGATTTACCTAATGGCTGCCACTCGTTGATCGTTCTCCAATGCAATCCTCAACCAGCCGGTTGTTGTCCAATGCCTATCATCTGCCACTATGAAAAAGACTACAGCAACTAAGGTATTCTTCATGTTATTTTTCTCTATATCCTTAATTTGAAAATCTCTTAAATTTTAAGTTTCTTTTAGAGTTTTTATTCATTTGTATCAATTATCTTATATTACTCATTTCATCATTTTTATGTTTAGTCTTTTAGCTTTATTATTAGTTTTTATACAAAATAAAAATGTATAAGGGAAACAATTGATTGCCTGTTCTGGGACTGAATAACTGATAATTACTTCTGAGACTGAATATCTGATGGGTACAACTAATGGGTAATTCTTTGAAAATCTCTTTTAAACTTTTAGATTCTAAGAGTTTTTATTCGTGTTATTTCATCCATCTTTAATTAATAAATTTTTCATTTTAATGTTTAGTCTTTTATCAGTTTTATTAGTTTTAGTACAAAATAATGAGTTTTTATTCATTTTATATCATTTATCTTTTATTATAAAGTTTATCGTTTTTATGTTTAGTCTATTATCTTTATTATAAGTTTAAGTATAAAATGAAAATGTTTGTAAGGGAGAGAACTCTTACCTTGTCACTAGGTAATTTAATTTACCTAGTTGCTACCACTCGTTGTCCGATGCCCTCCTCCACCACATGGTTGTTGTGCAATGTCCTCCATTTGTCTCTTGTTGTCCAATGCCTTCCATCTGTTGGTCGAAGTCCTGATAAAAAGACTCAAGCATGTAAGTAATTCTTTATACCTTTCTCTAAATCCCTAATTTGATAATCTCTTTGAAATCTTCAGTTTCTTTTATAGATTTTATCCATTTTGTATCATTTATCTTTTATTATTAAGTTTATTATCGTTATATTTAGTCTTTTATCTTTATTAGCACAAAATGAAAATGTTTTGTCAGGGAGAGAACTCTTACCTTGTCACTAGGTGATAAGATATTACATAATGTCTGCCACTCGTTGATCGTTCTTCAATGCCCTCTTCCACCAGCTGGTTGGTGTTAACTGTTGTTGTCCAATGTCTTCCATCTGTCACTATGAAAAAGACTACAGCAAGTAAGGAATTCTTGATTTAATTTCTCTCTACATCCTTACTTTGAAAATCTCTTTTTAATCTTAAGTTTCTTTTAGAGTTTTTATTCATTTTATCTCATTTATCTTTTATTATAAAGTTTATCATTTTTATGTTTAGTCTTTTATCTTTATAATTTTTTTAAGTACAACACTAATTTTTTTGAAAGGGAGAAAACTCTTACCTTGTCACTAGGTAATAAGATTTACCTAATGGCTGCCACTCGTTGATCATTCTCCAATGCAATCCTCAACCAGCCGTTTGTTGTCCAATGCTTTCCATCTGTCACTATGAAAAAGACTACAGCAAGTAAAGAATTCTTGGTGTAATTTCGCTCTATATCATTACTTTGAAAATCTCTTCTGGGCCTGAATAACTGATAATTACTTCTGAGACTGAATAACTGATGGGTACAACTGTTTGAAAATCTCTTTTTTAATCTTTTATCTTTATCATTAATTTAAGTAAAAAATGAAATTTTTTGATAGAGAGAGAACTCTTACCTTGTCACTACGTAATTCAATTTACCTAGTTGCTACCACTCGTTGTCCAATGCCCTCCTCCACCACATGGTTGTTGTGCAATGTCCTCCATTTGTCTCTTGTTGTCCAATGCATTCCATTTGTTGGTCGAAGTCCTGATAAAAAGACTCAAGCATGTAAGTTATTCTTTATACCTTTTTCTAAATCCCTAATTTGATAATCTCTTTTAAAGCTTCAATTTCTTTTATAGATTTTATCCATTTTGTATCATTCATCTTTTATTATTAAGTTTATTATCGTTATATTTAGTTTTTTGTCTTTATTAGCACAAAATGAAAATGTTTTGTAAGGGAGAGAACTCTTACCTTGTCACTAGGTAATAAGATATTACATAATGGCTGCCACTCGTTGATCGTTCTTCAATGCCCTCTTCCACCAGCTGGTTGGTGTTAACTATTGTTGTCCAATGTCTTCCATCTGTCACTGTGAAAAAGATTTCAGCAAGTAAGGAATTCTTGATGAAATTTCTTTCTATACCCTTACTTTGAAAATATCTTTTTAATCTTAAGTTTCTTTTAGAGTTTTTATTCATTTTATCTCATTTATCTTTTATTATAAAGTTTATCATTTTTATGTTTAGTCTTTTATCTTTATCATTTTTTTAAGTACAAAATGACAATTTTTGATAGGGAGAAAACTCCTACCTTGTCACTAGGTAATAAGATTTACCTAATGGCTGCCACTCGTTGATCATTCTCCAATGCAATCCTCAACCAGCCGGTTGTTGTCCAATGACTTCCATCTGTCACTATGAAAAAGACTACAGCAAGTAAGGTATTCTTCATGTTATTTTTCTTTTATAGATTTTATCCATTTTGTATCATTTATCTTTTATTATTAAGTTTATTATCGTTATATTTAGTCTTTTATCTTTATTAGCACAAAATGAAAATGTTTTGTCAGGGAGGTAACTCTTACCTTGTCACTAGGTGATAAGATATTACATAATGGCTGCCACTCGTTGATCGTTCTTCAATGCCCTCTTCCACCAGCTGGTTGGTGTTAACTGTTGTTGTCCAATGTCTTCCATCTGTCACTATGAAAAAGACTACAGCAAGTAAGGAATTCTTGATTTAATTTCTTTCTATATCCTTACTTTGAAAATCTCTTTTTAATCTTAAGTTTCTTTTAGAGTTTTTATTCATTTTATCTCATTTATCTTTTATTATAAAGTTTATCATTTTTATGTTTAGTCTTTTATCTTGATAATTTTTTAAAGTACAACACTAATTTTTTTGAAAGGGAGAAAACTCTTACCTTGTCACTAGGTAATAAGATTTACCTAATGGCTGCCACTCGTTGATCATTCTCCAATGCAATCCTCAACCAGCCGTTTGTTGTCCAATGCTTTCCATCTGTCACTATGAAAAAGACTACAGCAAGTAAAGAATTCTTGGTGTAATTTCGCTCTATATCATTACTTTGAAAATCTCTTCTGGGCCTGAATAACTGATAATTACTTCTGAGACTGAATAACTGATGGGTACAACTGTTTGAAAATCTCTTTTTTAATCTTTTATCTTTATCATTAATTTAAGTAAAAAATGAAATTTTCCAGTAGGGAGAGAACTCTTACCTTGTCACTACGTAATTCAATTTACCTAGTTGCTACCACTCGTTGTCCAATGCCCTCCTCCACCACATGGTTGTTGTCTAATGTCCTCCATTTGTCTCTTGTTGTCCAATGCATTCCATTTGTTGGTCGAAGTCCTGATAAAAAGACTCAAGCATGTAAGTTATTCTTTATACCTTTTTCTAAATCCCTAATTTGATAATCTCTTTTAAAGCTTCAATTTCTTTTATAGATTTTATCCATTTTGTATCATTCATCTTTTATTATTAAGTTTATTATCGTTATATTTAGTTTTTTATCTTTATTAGCACAAAATGAAAATGTTTTGTAAGGGAGAGAACTCTTACCTTGTCACTAGGTAATAAGATATTACATAATGGCTGCCACTCGTTGATCGTTCTTCAATGCCCTCTTCCACCAGCTGGTTGGTGTTAACTATTGTTGTCCAATGTCTTCCATCTGTCACTGTGAAAAAGATTTCAGCAAGTAAGGAATTCTTGATGAAATTTCTTTCTATACCCTTACTTTGAAAATATCTTTTTAATCTTAAGTTTCTTTTAGAGTTTTTATTCATTTTTATCTCATTTATCTTTTATTATAAAGTTTATCATTTTTATGTTTAGTCTTTTATCTTTATCATTTTTTTAAGTACAAAATGACAATTTTTGATAGGGAGAAAACTCTTACCTTGTCACTAGGTAATAAGATTTACCTAATGGCTGCCACTCGTTGATCATTCTCCAATGCAATCCTCAACCAGCCGGTTGTTGTCCAATGACTTCCATCTGTCACTATGAAAAAGACTACAGCAAGTAAGGTATTCTTCATGTTATTTTTCTTTTATAGATTTTATCCATTTTGTATCATTTATCTTTTATTATTAAGTTTATTATCGTTATATTTAGTCTTTTATCTTTATTAGCACAAAATGAAAATGTTTTGTCAGGGAGGTAACTCTTACCTTGTCACTAGGTGATAAGATATTACATAATAGCTGCCACTCGTTGATCGTTCTTCAATGCCCTCTTCCACCAGCTGGTTGGTGTTAACTGTTGTTGTCCAATGTCTTCCATCTGTCACTATGAAAAAGACTACAGCAAGTAAGGAATTCTTGATTTAATTTCTTTCTATATCCTTACTTTGAAAATCTCTTTTTAATCTTAAGTTTCTTTTAGAGTTTTTATTCATTTTATCTCATTTATCTTTTATTATAAAGTTTATCATTTTTATGTTTAGTCTTTTATCTTGATAATTTTTTAAAGTACAACACTAATTTTTTTGAAAGGGAGAAAACTCTTACCTTGTCACTAGGTAATAAGATTTACCTAATGGCTGCCACTCGTTGATCATTCTCCAATGCAATCCTCAACCAGCCGTTTGTTGTCCAATGCTTTCCATCTGTCACTATGAAAAAGACTACAGCAAGTAAAGAATTCTTGGTGTAATTTCGCTCTATATCATTACTTTGAAAATCTCTTCTGGGCCTGAATAACTGATAATTACTTCTGAGACTGAATAACTGATGGGTACAACTGTTTGAAAATCTCTTTTTTAATCTTTTATCTTTATCATTAATTTAAGTAAAAAATGAAATTTTCCAGTAGGGAGAGAACTCTTACCTTGTCACTACGTAATTCAATTTACCTAGTTGCTACCACTCGTTGTCCAATGCCCTCCTCCACCACATGGTTGTTGTCTAATGTCCTCCATTTGTCTCTTGTTGTCCAATGCATTCCATTTGTTGGTCGAAGTCCTGATAAAAAGACTCAAGCATGTAAGTTATTCTTTATACCTTTTTCTAAATCCCTAATTTGATAATCTCTTTTAAAGCTTCAATTTCTTTTATAGATTTTATCCATTTTGTATCATTCATCTTTTATTATTAAGTTTATTATCGTTATATTTAGTTTTTTATCTTTATTAGCACAAAATGAAAATGTTTTGTAAGGGAGAGAACTCTTACCTTGTCACTAGGTAATAAGATATTACATAATGGCTGCCACTCGTTGATCGTTCTTCAATGCCCTCTTCCACCAGCTGGTTGGTGTTAACTATTGTTGTCCAATGTCTTCCATCTGTCACTGTGAAAAAGATTTCAGCAAGTAAGGAATTCTTGATGAAATTTCTTTCTATACCCTTACTTTGAAAATATCTTTTTAATCTTAAGTTTCTTTTAGAGTTTTTATTCATTTTTATCTCATTTATCTTTTATTATAAAGTTTATCATTTTTATGTTTAGTCTTTTATCTTTATCATTTTTTTAAGTACAAAATGACAATTTTTGATAGGGAGAAAACTCTTACCTTGTCACTAGGTAATAAGATTTACCTAATGGCTGCCACTCGTTGATCATTCTCCAATGCAATCCTCAACCAGCCGGTTGTTGTCCAATGACTTCCATCTGTCACTATGAAAAAGACTACAGCAAGTAAGGTATTCTTCATGTTATTTTTCTTTTATAGATTTTATCCATTTTGTATCATTTATCTTTTATTATTAAGTTTATTATCGTTATATTTAGTCTTTTATCTTTATTAGCACAAAATGAAAATGTTTTGTCAGGGAGGTAACTCTTACCTTGTCACTAGGTGATAAGATATTACATAATGGCTGCCACTCGTTGATCGTTCTTCAATGCCCTCTTCCACCAGCTGGTTGGTGTTAACTGTTGTTGTCCAATGTCTTCCATCTGTCACTATGAAAAAGACTACAGCAAGTAAGGAATTCTTGATTTAATTTCTTTCTATATCCTTACTTTGAAAATCTCTTTTTAATCTTAAGTTTCTTTTAGAGTTTTTATTCATTTTATCTCATTTATCTTTTATTATAAAGTTTATCATTTTTATGTTTAGTCTTTTATCTTGATAATTTTTTAAAGTACAACACTAATTTTTTTGAAAGGGAGAAAACTCTTACCTTGTCACTAGGTAATAAGATTTACCTAATGGCTGCCACTCGTTGATCATTCTCCAATGCAATCCTCAACCAGCCGTTTGTTGTCCAATGCTTTCCATCTGTCACTATGAAAAAGACTACAGCAAGTAAAGAATTCTTGGTGTAATTTCGCTCTATATCATTACTTTGAAAATCTCTTCTGGGCCTGAATAACTGATAATTACTTCTGAGACTGAATAACTGATGGGTACAACTGTTTGAAAATCTCTTTTTTAATCTTTTATCTTTATCATTAATTTAAGTAAAAAATGAAATTTTCCAGTAGGGAGAGAACTCTTACCTTGTCACTACGTAATTCAATTTACCTAGTTGCTACCACTCGTTGTCCAATGCCCTCCTCCACCACATGGTTGTTGTCTAATGTCCTCCATTTGTCTCTTGTTGTCCAATGCATTCCATTTGTTGGTCGAAGTCCTGATAAAAAGACTCAAGCATGTAAGTTATTCTTTATACCTTTTTCTAAATCCCTAATTTGATAATCTCTTTTAAAGCTTCAATTTCTTTTATAGATTTTATCCATTTTGTATCATTCATCTTTTATTATTAAGTTTATTATCGTTATATTTAGTTTTTTATCTTTATTAGCACAAAATGAAAATGTTTTGTAAGGGAGAGAACTCTTACCTTGTCACTAGGTAATAAGATATTACATAATGGCTGCCACTCGTTGATCGTTCTTCAATGCCCTCTTCCACCAGCTGGTTGGTGTTAACTATTGTTGTCCAATGTCTTCCATCTGTCACTGTGAAAAAGATTTCAGCAAGTAAGGAATTCTTGATGAAATTTCTTTCTATACCCTTACTTTGAAAATATCTTTTTAATCTTAAGTTTCTTTTAGAGTTTTTATTCATTTTATCTCATTTATCTTTTATTATAAAGTTTATCATTTTTATGTTTAGTCTTTTATCTTTATCATTTTTTTAAGTACAAAATGACAATTTTTGATAGGGAGAAAACTCTTACCTTGTCACTAGGTAATAAGATTTACCTAATGGCTGCCACTCGTTGATCATTCTCCAATGCAATCCTCAACCAGCCGGTTGTTGTCCAATGACTTCCATCTGTCACTATGAAAAAGACTACAGCAAGTAAGGTATTCTTCATGTTATTTTTCTTTTATAGATTTTATCCATTTTGTATCATTTATCTTTTATTATTAAGTTTATTATCGTTATATTTAGTCTTTTATCTTTATTAGCACAAAATGAAAATGTTTTGTCAGGGAGGTAACTCTTACCTTGTCACTAGGTGATAAGATATTACATAATGGCTGCCACTCGTTGATCGTTCTTCAATGCCCTCTTCCACCAGCTGGTTGGTGTTAACTGTTGTTGTCCAATGTCTTCCATCTGTCACTATGAAAAAGACTACAGCAAGTAAGGAATTCTTGATTTAATTTCTTTCTATATCCTTACTTTGAAAATCTCTTTTTAATCTTAAGTTTCTTTTAGAGTTTTTATTCATTTTATCTCATTTATCTTTTATTATAAAGTTTATCATTTTTATGTTTAGTCTTTTATCTTGATAATTTTTTAAAGTACAACACTAATTTTTTTGAAAGGGAGAAAACTCTTACCTTGTCACTAGGTAATAAGATTTACCTAATGGCTGCCACTCGTTGATCATTCTCCAATGCAATCCTCAACCAGCCGTTTGTTGTCCAATGCTTTCCATCTGTCACTATGAAAAAGACTACAGCAAGTAAAGAATTCTTGGTGTAATTTCGCTCTATATCATTACTTTGAAAATCTCTTCTGGGCCTGAATAACTGATAATTACTTCTGAGACTGAATAACTGATGGGTACAACTGTTTGAAAATCTCTTTTTTAATCTTTTATCTTTATCATTAATTTAAGTAAAAAATGAAATTTTCCAGTAGGGAGAGAACTCTTACCTTGTCACTACGTAATTCAATTTACCTAGTTGCTACCACTCGTTGTCCAATGCCCTCCTCCACCACATGGTTGTTGTCTAATGTCCTCCATTTGTCTCTTGTTGTCCAATGCATTCCATTTGTTGGTCGAAGTCCTGATAAAAAGACTCAAGCATGTAAGTTATTCTTTATACCTTTTTCTAAATCCCTAATTTGATAATCTCTTTTAAAGCTTCAATTTCTTTTATAGATTTTATCCATTTTGTATCATTCATCTTTTATTATTAAGTTTATTATCGTTATATTTAGTTTTTTATCTTTATTAGCACAAAATGAAAATGTTTTGTAAGGGAGAGAACTCTTACCTTGTCACTAGGTAATAAGATATTACATAATGGCTGCCACTCGTTGATCGTTCTTCAATGCCCTCTTCCACCAGCTGGTTGGTGTTAACTATTGTTGTCCAATGTCTTCCATCTGTCACTGTGAAAAAGATTTCAGCAAGTAAGGAATTCTTGATGAAATTTCTTTCTATACCCTTACTTTGAAAATATCTTTTTAATCTTAAGTTTCTTTTAGAGTTTTTATTCATTTTATCTCATTTATCTTTTATTATAAAGTTTATCATTTTTATGTTTAGTCTTTTATCTTTATCATTTTTTTAAGTACAAAATGACAATTTTTGATAGGGAGAAAACTCTTACCTTGTCACTAGGTAATAAGATTTACCTAATGGCTGCCACTCGTTGATCGTTCTCCAATGCAATCCTCAACCAGCCGGTTGTTGTCCAATGACTTCCATCTGTCACTATGAAAAAGACTACAGCAAGTAAGGTATTCTTCATGTTATTTTTCTTTTATAGATTTTATCCATTTTGTATCATTTATCTTTTATTATTAAGTTTATTATCGTTATATTTAGTCTTTTATCTTTATTAGCACAAAATGAAAATGTTTTGTCAGGGAGGTAACTCTTACCTTGTCACTAGGTGATAAGATATTACATAATGGCTGCCACTCGTTGATCGTTCTTCAATGCCCTCTTCCACCAGCTGGTTGGTGTTAACTGTTGTTGTCCAATGTCTTCCATCTGTCACTATGAAAAAGACTACAGCAAGTAAGGAATTCTTGATTTAATTTCTTTCTATATCCTTACTTTGAAAATCTCTTCTGGGCCTGAATAACTGATAATTACTTCTGAGACGGAATAACTGATGGGTACAACTGATAGGTACTTCTGAGATTCAATATCTTTGAAAATCTTTTTTATTCTTTTATCTTTATCATTAATTTAAGCAAAAAATGAAATTTTTTGATAGAGAGAGAACTCTTACCTTGTCAATAGGTAATTCAATTTACCTAGTTGCTACCACTCGTTGTCCAATTCCCTCCTCCACCACATGGTTGTTGTGCAATGTCCTCCATTTGTCTCTTGTTGTCCAATGCCTTCCATCTGTTGGTCGAAGTCCTGATAAAAAGACTCAAACATGTAAGTAATTCTTTATACCTTTCTCTAAATCCCTAATTTGATAATCTCTTTTAAATCTTCAGTTTCTTTTATAGATTTTATCCATTTTGTATTATTTATCTTTTATTATTAAGTTTATTATCGTTATATTTAGTCTTATCTTTATTAGCACAAAATGAAAATGTTTTGTAAGGGAGAGAACTCTTACCTTGTCACTTGGTAATAAGATATTACATAATGGCTGCCACTCGTTGATCGTTCTTCAATGCCCTCTTCCACCAGCTGGTTGGTGTTAACTGTTGTTGTCCAATGTCTTCCATCTGTCACTATGAAAAAGACTACAGCAAGTAAGGAATTCTTGATTTAATTTCTCTCTATATCCTTACTTTGAAAATCTCTTTTAAATCTTAAATTTCTTTTAGAGTTTTAATTCATTTTATCTCACTTATCTTTTATTATAAAGTTTATCATTTTTATGTTTAGTCTTTATCTTTTTTTTAACTACAAAATTAATTTTTTTGAAAGGGAGAAAACTCTTACCTTGTCACTAGGTAATAAGATTTACCTAATGGCTGCCACTCGTTGATCGTTCTCCAATGCAATCCTCAACCAGCCGGTTGTTGTCCAATGCCTTCCATCTGTCACTATGAAAAAGACTACAGCAAGTAAAGAATTCTTGGTGTAATTTCGCTCTATATCATTACTTTGAAAATCTCTTCTGGGCCTGAATAACTGATAATTACTTCTGAGACTGAATAACTGATGGGTACAACTGTTTGAAAATCTCTTTTTTGATTTTTTATCTTTATCATTAATTTGAGTAAAAAATGAAATTTTCCAATAGGGAGAGAACTCTTACCTTGTCACTACGTAATTCAATTTACCTAGTTGCTACCACTCGTTGTCCAATGCCCTCCTCCACCACATGGTTGTTGTCCAATGTCCTCCATTTGTCTCTTGTTGTCCAATGCCTTCCATCTATTGGTCGAAGTCCTGATAAAAAGACTCAAGCATGTAAGTAATTCTTTATACCTTTCTCTAAATCCCTAATATGATAATCTCTTTTAAAGCTTCAGTTTCTTTTATAGATTTTATCCATTTTGTATCATTCATCTTTTATTATTAAGTTTATTATCGTTATATTTAGTCTTTTATCTTTATTAGCACAAAATGAAAATGTTTTGTAAAGAAGAGAACTCTTACCTTGTCACTAGGTAATAAGATATTAAATAATGGCTGCCACTCGTTGATCGTTCTTCAATGCCCTCTTCCACCAGCTGGTTGGTGTTAACTGTTGTTGTCCAATGTCTTCCATCTGTCACTATGAAAAAGACTACAGCAAGTAAGGAATTCTTGATTTAATTTCTCTCTATATCCTTACTTTGAAAATCTCTTTTAAATCTTAAATTTCTTTTAGAGGTTTAATTCATTTTATCTCATTTATCTTTTATTATAAAGTTTATCATTTTTATGTTTAGTCTTTTATCTTTATCATTAGTCTAAGTACAAAATGACAATTTTTGATAGGGAGAAAACTCTTACCTTGTCACTAGGTAATAATATTTACCTAATGGCTGCCACTCGTTGATCGTTCTCCAATGCAATCCTCAACCAGCCGGTTGTTGTCCAATGCCTTCCATCTGTCACTATGAAAAAGACTGCAGCAAGTAAAGAATTCTTGGTGTAATTTCGCTCTATATCATTACTTTGAAAATCTCTTCTGGGCCTGAATAACTGATAATTACTTCTGAGACTGAATAACTGATGGGTATAACTGTTTGAAAATCTCTTTTTTAATCTTTTATCTTTATCATTAATTTAAGTAAAAAATGAAATTTTCCAATAGGGAGAGAACTCTTACCTTGTCACTACGTAATTCAATTTACCTAGTTGCTACCACTCGTTGTCCAATGCCCTCCTCCACCACATGGTTGTTGTCCAATGTCCTCCATTTGTCTCTTGTTGTCCAATGCCTTCCATCTGTTGGTCGAAGTCCTGATAAAAAGACTCAAGCATGTAAGTAATTCTTTATACATTTCTCTAAATCCCTAATTTGATAATCTCTTTTTAAGCTTCAATTTCTTTTATAGATTTTATCCATTTTGTATCATTCATCTTTTATCATTCAGTTTATTATCGTTATATTTAGTCTTTTATCTTTATTAGCACAAAATGAAAATGTTTTGTAAGGGAGAGAACTCTTACCTTGTCACTAGGTAATAAGATATTACATAATGGCTGCCACTCGTTGATCGTTCTTCAATGCCCTCTTCCACCAGCTGGTTGGTGTTAACTATTGTTGTCCAATGTCTTCCATCTGTCACTGTGAAAAAGATTTCAGCAAGTAGGGAATTCTTGATGTAATTTCTTTCTATATCCTTAGTTTGAAAATCTCTTTTTAATCTTAAATTTCTTTTAGAGTTTTTATTCATTTTATCTCATTTATCTTTTATTATAAAGTTTATCATTTTTATGTTTAGTCTTTTATCTTTATAATTTATTTAAGTACAACATTAATTTTTTTGAAAGGGAAAAAACTCTTACCTTGTCACTAGGTAATAAGATTTACCTAATGGCTGCCACTCGTTGATCGTTCTCCAATGCAATCCTCAACCAGCCGGTTGTTGTCCAATGACTTCCATCTGTCACTATGAAAAAGACTACAGCAAGTAAGGTATTCTTCATGTTATTTTTCTCTATATCCTTAATTTGAAAATCTCTTAAATTTTAAGTTTCTTTTAGAGTTTTTATTCATTTTATATCAATTATCTTATATTACTCAGTTTATCATTTTTATGTTTAGTCTTTTGGCTTTATTATTAGTTTTTATACAAAATAAAAACGTATAAGGGAAACAATTGATTGCCTGTTCTGGGACTGAATAACTGATAATTACTTCTGAGACTGAATATCTGATGGGTTCAACTAATGGGTAATTCTTTGAAAATCTCTTTTAAACTTTTACATTCTAAGAGTTTTTATTCGTGTTATTTCATCCATCTTTAATTAATAAATTTTTCATTTTAATGTTTAGTCTTTTATCAGTTTTATTAGTTTTAGTACAAGATAATGAGTTTTTATTCATTTTATATCATTTATCTTTTATTATAAAGTTTATCGTTTTTATGTTTAGTCTATTATCTTTATTATAAGTTTAAGTACAAAATGAAAATGTTTGTAAGGGAGAGAACTCGTACCTTGTCACTAGGTAATTTAATTTACCTAGTTGCTACCACTCGTTGTCCGATGCCCTCCTCCACCACATGGTTGATGTCAATGTCCTCCATTTGTCTCTTGTTGTCCAATGCCTTCCATCCGTTGGTCAAAGTCCCTATAAAAAGACTCAAGCATGTAAGCAATTCTTTATACCTTTCTCTAAATGACTACTTTGATAATCCCTTTTCAATCTTCAATTTCTTTTATAGACTTTATTCATTTTGTATCCTTTATCTTATATTATTAAGTTTAATATCATTATGTTTAGTCTTTTACCTTTTTAAGTACAAAATGAAAATGTTTTGTAAGGGAGAGAACTCTTACCTTGTCACTTGGTAATAAGATATTACATAATAGCTGCCACTCGTTGATCGTTCTTCAATGCCCTCTTCCACCAGCTGGTTGGTGTTAACTGTTGTTGTCCAATGTCTTCCATCTGTCACTATGAAAAAGACTACAGCAAGTAAGGAATTCTTGATTTGATTTCTCTCTATATCCTTACTTTGAAAATCTCTTTTAAATCTTAAATTTCTTTTAGAGTTTTAATTCATTTTATCTCATTTATCTTTTATTATAAAGTTTATCATTTTTATGTTTAGTCTTTTATCTTTATCATTAGTCTAAGTACAAAATGACAATTTTTGATAGGGAGAAAACTCTTACCTTGTCACTAGGTAATAAGATTTACCTAATGGCTGCCACTCGTTGATCGTTCTCCAATGCAATCCTCAACCAGCCGGTTGTTGTCCAATGCCTTCCATCTGTCACTATGAAAAAGACTACAGCAAGTAAAGAATTCTTGGTGTAATTTCGCTCTATATCATTACTTTGAAAATCTCTTCTGGGCCTGAATAACTGATAATTACTTCTGAGACTGAATAACTGATGGGTACGACTGTTTGAAAATCTCTTTTTTAATCTTTTATCTTTATCATTAATTTGAGTAAAAAATGAAATTTTCCAATAGGGAGAGAACTCTTACCTTGTCACTACGTAATTCAATTTACCTAGTTGCTACCACTCGTTGTCCGATGCCCTCCTCCACCACATGGTTGATGTCAATGTCCTTCATTTGTTTCTTGTTGTCCAATGCCTTCCATCTGTTGGTCAAAGTCCCTATAAAAAGACTCAAGCATGTAAGCAATTCTTTATACCTTTCTCTAAATGACTACTTTGATAATCCCTTTTCAATCTTCAATTAATCTTTTATAGACTTTATTCATTTTGTATCCTTTATCTTATATTATTAAGTTTATCATCGTTATGTTTAGTCTTTTATCTTCATAAGTACAAAATGAAAATGTTTTGTAAGGGAGAGAATTCTTACCTTGTCACTTGGTAATAAGAAATTACATAATGGCTGCCACTCGTTGATCGTTCATCGATGCCCTCTTCCAACAGCTGGTTGGTGTTAACTGTTTTTGTCCAATGTCTTCCATCTGTCACTCTAATAAAGGTAAATTATAAAGTTTATCATTTTTATGTTTAGTATTTTATCTTTATCATTAGTCTAATTACAAAATAACAATTTTTGATAGGGAGAAAACTCTTACCTTGTCACTAGGTAAAAAGATTTACCTAATGGTTGCCACTCGTTGATCGTTCTCCAATGCAATCCTCAACCAGCCGGTTGTTGTCCAATGCCTTCCATCTGTCCCTATGAAAAAGACTACAGCAAGTAAAGAATTCTTGATGTTATTTCTCTCTATATCATTATTTTGAAAATCTGTTCTGGGCCTGAATAACTTATAATTACTTCTGAGACGGAATAACTGATGGGTACAACTGATCGGTACTTCTGAGATTCAATATCTTTGAAAATCTTTTTTATTATTTTATCTTTATCATTAATTTAAGTTGAAAATTAATTTTTTTGATAGGGAGAGAACTCTTACCTTGTCAATAGGTAATTCAATTTACCTAGTTGCTACCACTAGTTGTCAAATTCCCTCCACCACCACATGGTTGTTGTGCAATGTCCTCCATTTGTCTCTTGTTGTCCAATGCCTTCCATCTGTTGGTCGAAGTCCTGATAAAAAGACTCAAGCATGTAAGTAATTCTTTATACTTTTCTCTAAATCCCTAATTTGATAATCTCTTTTAAATCTTCAGTTTCTTTTATAGATTTTATCCATTTTGTATCATTCATCTTTTATTATTAAGTTTATTATCGTTATATTTAGTCTTTTATCTTTATAAGTACAAAATGAAAATGTTTTGTAAGGGAGAGAACTCTTACCTTGTCACTTGGTAATAAGATATTACATAATGGCTGCCACTCGTTGATCGTTCTTCAATGCCCTCTTCCACCAGCTGGTTGGTGTTAACTGTTGTTGTCCAATGTCTTCCATCTGTCACTATGAAAAAGACTACAGCAAGTAAGGAATTCTTGATTTAATTTCTCTCTCTATCCTTACTTTGAAAATCTCTTTTAAATCTTAAATTTCTTTTAGAGTTTTAATTCATTTTATCTCATTTATCTTTTATTATAAAGTTTATCATTTTTATGTTTAGTCTTTTATCTTTATCATTTTTTTAAGTACAAAATTAATTTTTTTGAAAGGGAGAAAACTCTTACCTTGTCACTAGGTAATAAGATTTACCTAATGGCTGCCACTCGTTGATCGTTCTCCAATACAATCCTCAACCACCTGGTTGTTGTCCAATGCCTTTCATCTGTCACTATGAAAAAGACTACAGCAAGTAAAGAATTCTTGGTGTAATTTCGCTCTATATCATTACTTTGAAAATCTCTTCTGGGCCTGAATAACTGATAATTACTTCTGAGACTGAATAACTGATGGGTACAACTGTTTGAAAATCTCTTTTTTAATCTTTTATCTTTATCATTAATTCGAGTAAAAAATGAAATTTTCCAATAGGGAGAGAACTCTTACCTTGTCACTACGTGATTGAATTTACCTAGTTGCTACCACTCGTTGTCCAATGCCCTCCTCCACCACATGGTTGTTGTCCAATGTCCTCCATTTGTTTCTTGTTGTCCAATGCCTTCCATCTGTTGGTCGAAGTCCTGATAAAAAGACTCAAGCATGTAAGTAATTCTTTATACCTTTCTCTAAATGCCATATTCGATAATCTCTTTTAAAGCTTCAATTACTTTTATAGATTTTATCCATTTTGTATCATTCATCTTTTATTATTAAGTTTATTATCGTTATATTTAGTCTTTTATCTTTATAAGTACAAAATAAAAATGTTTTGTACTTGAGAGAACTCTTACCTTGTCACTTGGTAATAAGATATTACATAATGGCTGCCACTCGTTGATCGTTCTTCAATGCCCTCTTCCACCAGCTGGTTGGTGTTAACTGTTGTTGTCCAATGTCTTCCATCTGTCACTATGAAAAAGACTACAGCAAGTAAGGAATTCTTGATTTAATTTCTCTCTCTATCCTTACTTTGAAAATCTCTTTTAAATCTTAAATTTCTTTTAGAGTTTTAATTCATTTTATCTTCATTTTATCTCATTTATCTTTTATTATAAAGTTTATCATTTTTATGTTTAGTCTTTTATCTTTATCATTTTTTTAAGTACAAAATTATTTTTTTTGAAAGGGAGAAAACTCTTACCTTGTCACTAGGTAATAAGATTTACCTAATGGCTGCCACTCGTTGATCGTTCTCCAATACAATCCTCAACCACCTGGTTGTTGTCCAATGCCTTTCATCTGTCACTATGAAAAAGACTACAGCAAGTAAAGAATTCTTGGTGTAATTTCGCTCTATATCATTACTTTGAAAATCTCTTCTGGGCCTGAATAACTGATAATTACTTCTGAGACTGAATAACTGATGGGTACAACTGTTTGAAAATCTCTTTTTTAATCTTTTATCTTTATCATTAATTCGAGTAAAAAATGAAATTTTCCAATAGGGAGAGAACTCTTACCTTGTCACTACGTGATTGAATTCACCTAGTTGCTACCACTCGTTGTCCAATGCCCTCCTCCACCACATGGTTGTTGTCCAATGTCCTCCATTTGTTTCTTGTTGTCCAATGCCTTCCATCTGTTGGTCGAAGTCCTGATAAAAAGACTCAAGCATGTAAGTAATTCTTTATACCTTTCTCTAAATGCCATATTCGATAATCTCTTTTAAAGCTTCAATTACTTTTATAGATTTTATCCATTTTCTATCATTCATCTTTTATTATTAAGTTTAATATCGTTATATTTAGTCTTTTATCTTTATTAGCACAAAATGAAAATGTTTTGTAAGGGAGAGAACTCTTACCTTGTCACTAGGTAATAAGATATTACATAATGGCTGCCACTCGTTGATCGTTCTTCAATGCCCTCTTCCACCAGCTGGTTGGTGTTAACTATTGTTGTCCAATGTCTTCCATCTGTCACTGTGAAAAAGATTTCAGCAAGTAAGGAATTCTTGATGTAATTTCTTTCTATATCCTTACTTTGAAAATCTCTTTTTAATCTTAAATTTCTTTTAGAGTTTATATTCATTTTATCTCAATTATCTTTTATTATAAAGTTTATCATTTTTATGTTTAGTCTTTTATCTTTATCATTTTTTAAGTACAAAATTAATTTTTTTGAAAGGGAGAAAACTCTTACCTTGTCACTAGGTAATAAGATTTACCTAATGGCTGCCACTCGTTGATCGTTCTCCAATGCAATCCTCAACCAGCCGGTTGTTGTCCAATGCCTTCCATCTGTCACTATGAAAAAGACTGCAGCAAGTAAGGTATTCTTCATGTTATTTTTCTCTATATCCTTAATTTGAAAATCTCTTAAATTTTAAGTTTCTTTTAGAGTTTTTATTCATTTTATATCAATTATCTTATATTACTCAGTTTATCATTTTTATGTTTAGTCTTTTAGCTTTATTATTAGTTTTTATACAAAATAAAAATGTATAAGGGAAACAATTGATTGCCTGTTCTGGGACTGAATAACTGATAATTACTTCTGAGACTGAATATCTGATGGGTACAACTAATGGGTAATTCTTTGAAAATCTCTTTTAAACTTTTAGATTCTAAGAGTTTTTATTCGTGTTATTTCATCCATCTTTAATTAATAAATTTATCATTTTAATGTTTAGTCTTTTATCAGTTTTATTAGTTTTAGTACAAAATAATGAGTTTTTATTCATTTTATATCATTTATCTTTTATTATAAAGTTTATCGTTTTTATGTTTAGTCTATTATCTTTATTATAAGTTTAAGTACAAAATGAAAATGTTTGTAAGGGAGAGAACTCGTACCTTGTCACTAGGTAATTTAATTTACCTAGTTGCTACCACTCGTTGTCCGATGCCCTCATCCACCACATGGTTGATGTCAATGTCCTCCATTTGTCTCTTGTTGTCCAATGCCTTCCATCCGTTGGTCAAAGTCCTGATAAAAAGACTCAAGCATGTAAGCAATTCTTTATACCTTTCTCTAAATAACTACTTTGATAATCCCTTTTCAATCTTCAATTTCTTTTATAGACTTTATTCATTTTGTATCCTTTATCTTATATTATTAAGTTTAATATCGTTATGTTTAGTCTTTTATCTTTATAAGTACAAAATGAAAATGTTTTGTAAGGGAGAGAACTCTTACCTTGTCACTTGGTAATAAGATATTACATAATGGCTGCCACTCGTTGATCGTTCTTCAATGCCCTCTTCCACCAGCTGGTTGGTGTTAACTGTTGTTGTCCAATGTCTTCCATCTGTCACTATGAAAAAAGACTACAGCAAGTAAGGAATTCTTGATTTGATTTCTCTCTATATCCTTACTTTGAAAATCTCTTTTAAATCTTAAATTTCTTTTAGAGTTTTAATTCATTTTATCTCATTTATCCTTTATTATAAGGTTTATCATTTTTATGTTTAGTCTTTTATCTTTATCATTAGTCTAAGCACAAAATGACAATTTTTGATGGGGAGAAAACTCTTACCTTGTCACTAGGTAATAAGATTTACCTAATGGCTGCCACTCGTTGATCGTTCTCCAATGCAATCCTCAACCAGCCGGTTGTTGTCCAATGCCTTCCATGTGTCACTATGAAAAAGACTACAGCAAGTAAAGAATTCTTGGTGTAATTTCGCTCTATATCATTACTTTAAAATCTCTTCTGGGCCTGAATAACTGATAATTACTTCTGAGACTGAATAACTGATGGGTACAACTGTTTGAAAATCTCTTTTTTAATCTTTTATCTTTATCATTAATTTGAGTAAAAAATGAAATTTTCCAATAGGGAGAGAACTCTTACCTTGTCACTACGTAATTCAATTAACCTAGTTGCTACCACTCGTTGTCCAATGCCCTCCTCCACCACATGGTTGTTGTCCAATGTCCTCCATTTGTCTCTTGTTGTCCAATGCCTTCCATCTGTTGGTCGAAGTCCTGATAAAAAGACTCAAGCATGTAAGTAATTCTTTATACCTCTCTCTAAATGCCTAATTTGATAATCTCTTTTAAAGCTTCAATTACTTTTATAGATTTTATCCATTTTGTATCATTCACCTTTTATTATTAAGTTTAATATCGTTATATTTAGTCTTTTATCTTTATTAGCACAAAATGAAAATGTTTTGTAAGGGAGAGAACTCTTACCTTGTCACTAGGTAATAAGATATTACATAATGGCTGCCACTCGTTGATCGTTCTTCAATGCCCTCTTCCACCAGCTGGTTGGTGTTAACTATTGTTGTCCAATGTCTTCCATCTGTCACTGTGAAAAAGATTTCAGCAAGTAAGGAATTCTTGATGTAATTTCTTTCTATATCCTTACTTTGAAAATCTCTTTTTAATCTTAAATTTCTTTTAGAGTTTTTATTCATTTTATCTCATTTATCTTTTATTATAAAGTTTATCATTTTTATGTTTAGTCTTTTATCTTTATCATTTTTTTAAATACAAAATTAATGTTTTTGAAAGGGAAAAAACTCTTACCTTGTCACTAGGTAATAAGATTTACCTAATGGCTGCCACTCGTTGATCGTTCTCCAATGCAATCCTCAACCAGCCGGTTGTTGTCCAATGCCTTCCATCTGTCACTGTGAAAAAGTCTACAGCAAGTAAGGTATTCTTCATGTTATTTTTCTCTATATCCTTAATTTGAAAATCTCTTAAATTTTAAGTTTCTTTTAGAGTTTTTATTCATTTTATATCAATTATCTTATATTACTCAGTTTATCATTTTTATGTTTAGTCTTTTAGCTTTATTATTAGTTTTTATACAAAATAAAAATGTATAAGGGAAACAATTGATTGCTTGTTCTGGGACTGAATAACTGATAATTACTTCTGAGACTGAATATCTGATGGGTACAACTAATGGGTAATTCTTTGAAAATCTCTTTTAAACTTTTAGATTCTAAGAGTTTTTATTCGTGTTATTTCATCCATCTTTAATTAATAAATTTATCATTTTAATGTTTAGTCTTTTATCAGTTTTATTAGTTTTAGTACAAAATAATGAGTTTTTATTCATTTTATATCATTTATCTTTTATTATAAAGTTTATCATTTTTATGTTTAGTCTATTATCTTTATTATAAGTTTAAGTACAAAATGAAAATGTTTGTAAGGGAGAGAACTCGTACCTTGTCACTAGGTAATTTAATTTACCTAGTTGCTACCACTCGTTGTCCGATGCCCTCCTCCACCACATGGTTGATGTCAATGTCCTCCATTTGTCTCTTGTTGTCCAATGCCTTCCATCCGTTGGTCAAAGTCCCTATAAAAAGACTCAAGCATGTAAGCAATTCTTTATACCTTTCTCTAAATAACTACTTTGATAATCCCTTTTCAATCTTCAATTTCTTTTATAGACTTTATTCATTTTGTATCCTTTATCTTATTTTATTAAGTTTAATATCGTTATGTTTAGTCTTTTATCTTTATTAGCACAAAATGAAAATGTTTTGTAAGGGAGAGAACTCTTACCTTGTCACTAGGTAATAAGATATTACATAATGGCTGCCACTCGTTGATCGTTCTTCAATGCCCTCTTCCACCAGCTGGTTGGTGTTAACTATTGTTGTCCAATGTCTTCCATCTGTCACTGTGAAAAAGATTTCAGCAAGTAAGGAATTCTTGATGTAATTTCTTTCTATATCCTTACTTTGAAAATCTCTTTTTAATCTTAAATTTCTTTTAGAGTTTATATTCATTTTATCTCAATTATCTTTTATTATAAAGTTTATCATTTTTATGTTTAGTCTTTTATCTTTATCATTTTTTAAGTACAAAATTAATTTTTTTGAAAGGGAGAAAACTCTTACCTTGTCACTAGGTAATAAGATTTACCTAATGGCTGCCACTCGTTGATCGTTCTCCAATGCAATCCTCAACCAGCCGGTTGTTGTCCAATGCCTTCCATCTGTCACTATGAAAAAGACTGCAGCAAGTAAGGTATTCTTCATGTTATTTTTCTCTATATCCTTAATTTGAAAATCTCTTAAATTTTAAGTTTCTTTTAGAGTTTTTATTCATTTTATATCAATTATCTTATATTACTCAGTTTATCATTTTTATGTTTAGTCTTTTAGCTTTATTATTAGTTTTTATACAAAATAAAAATGTATAAGGGAAACAATTAATTGCCTGTTCTGGGACTGAATAACTGATAATTACTTCTGAGACTGAATATCTGATGGGTACAACTAATGGGTAATTCTTTGAAAATCTCTTTTAAACTTTTAGATTCTAAGAGTTTTTATTCGTGTTATTTCATCCATCTTTAATTAATAAATTTATCATTTTAATGTTTAGTCTTTTATCAGTTTTATTAGTTTTAGTACAAAATAATGAGTTTTTATTCATTTTATATCATTTATCTTTTATTATAAAGTTTATCGTTTTTATGTTTAGTCTATTATCTTTATTATAAGTTTAAGTACAAAATGAAAATGTTTGTAAGGGAGAGAACTCGTACCTTGTCACTAGGTAATTTAATTTACCTAGTTGCTACCACTCGTTGTCCGATGCCCTCATCCACCACATGGTTGATGTCAATGTCCTCCATTTGTCTCTTGTTGTCCAATGCCTTCCATCCGTTGGTCAAAGTCCTGATAAAAAGACTCAAGCATGTAAGCAATTCTTTATACCTTTCTCTAAATAACTACTTTGATAATCCCTTTTCAATCTTCAATTTCTTTTATAGACTTTATTCATTTTGTATCCTTTATCTTATATTATTAAGTTTAATATCGTTATGTTTAGTCTTTTATCTTTATAAGTACAAAATGAAAATGTTTTGTAAGGGAGAGAACTCTTACCTTGTCACTTGGTAATAAGATATTACATAATGGCTGCCACTCGTTGATCGTTCTTCAATGCCCTCTTCCACCAGCTGGTTGGTGTTAACTGTTGTTGTCCAATGTCTTCCATCTGTCACTATGAAAAAAGACTACAGCAAGTAAGGAATTCTTGATTTGATTTCTCTCTATATCCTTACTTTGAAAATCTCTTTTAAATCTTAAATTTCTTTTAGAGTTTTAATTCATTTTATCTCATTTATCCTTTATTATAAGGTTTATCATTTTTATGTTTAGTCTTTTATCTTTATCATTAGTCTAAGCACAAAATGACAATTTTTGATGGGGAGAAAACTCTTACCTTGTCACTAGGTAATAAGATTTACCTAATGGCTGCCACTCGTTGATCGTTCTCCAATGCAATCCTCAACCAGCCGGTTGTTGTCCAATGCCTTCCATGTGTCACTATGAAAAAGACTACAGCAAGTAAAGAATTCTTGGTGTAATTTCGCTCTATATCATTACTTTAAAATCTCTTCTGGGCCTGAATAACTGATAATTACTTCTGAGACTGAATAACTGATGGGTACAACTGTTTGAAAATCTCTTTTTTAATCTTTTATCTTTATCATTAATTTGAGTAAAAAATGAAATTTTCCAATAGGGAGAGAACTCTTACCTTGTCACTACGTAATTCAATTAACCTAGTTGCTACCACTCGTTGTCCAATGCCCTCCTCCACCACATGGTTGTTGTCCAATGTCCTCCATTTGTCTCTTGTTGTCCAATGCCTTCCATCTGTTGGTCGAAGTCCTGATAAAAAGACTCAAGCATGTAAGTAATTCTTTATACCTCTCTCTAAATGCCTAATTTGATAATCTCTTTTAAAGCTTCAATTACTTTTATAGATTTTATCCATTTTGTATCATTCACCTTTTATTATTAAGTTTAATATCGTTATATTTAGTCTTTTATCTTTATTAGCACAAAATGAAAATGTTTTGTAAGGGAGAGAACTCTTACCTTGTCACTAGGTAATAAGATATTACATAATGGCTGCCACTCGTTGATCGTTCTTCAATGCCCTCTTCCACCAGCTGGTTGGTGTTAACTATTGTTCTCCAATGTCTTCCATCTGTCACTGTGAAAAAGATTTCAGCAAGTAAGGAATTCTTGATGTAATTTCTTTCTATATCCTTACTTTGAAAATCTCTTTTTAATCTTAAATTTCTTTTAGAGTTTTTATTCATTTTATCTCATTTATCTTTTATTATAAAGTTTATCATTTTTATGTTTAGTCTTTTATCTTTATCATTTTTTTAAATACAAAATTAATGTTTTTGAAAGGGAAAAAACTCTTACCTTGTCACTAGGTAATAAGATTTACCTAATGGCTGCCACTCGTTGATCGTTCTCCAATGCAATCCTCAACCAGCCGGTTGTTGTCCAATGCCTTCCATCTGTCACTGTGAAAAAGTCTACAGCAAGTAAGGTATTCTTCATGTTATTTTTCTCTATATCCTTAATTTGAAAATCTCTTAAATTTTAAGTTTCTTTTAGAGTTTTTATTCATTTTATATCAATTATCTTATATTACTCAGTTTATCATTTTTATGTTTAGTCTTTTAGCTTTATTATTAGTTTTTACACAAAATAAAAATGTATAAGGGAAACAATTGATTGCTTGTTCTGGGACTGAATAACTGATAATTACTTCTGAGACTGAATATCTGATGGGTACAACTAATGGGTAATTCTTTGAAAATCTCTTTTAAACTTTTAGATTCTAAGAGTTTTTATTCGTGTTATTTCATCCATCTTTAATTAATAAATTTATCATTTTAATGTTTAGTCTTTTATCAGTTTTATTAGTTTTAGTACAAAATAATGAGTTTTTATTCATTTTATATCATTTATCTTTTATTATAAAGTTTATCATTTTTATGTTTAGTCTATTATCTTTATTATAAGTTTAAGTACAAAATGAAAATGTTTGTAAGGGAGAGAACTCGTACCTTGTCACTAGGTAATTTAATTTACCTAGTTGCTACCACTCGTTGTCCGATGCCCTCCTCCACCACATGGTTGATGTCAATGTCCTCCATTTGTCTCTTGTTGTCCAATGCCTTCCATCCGTTGGTCAAAGTCCCTATAAAAAGACTCAAGCATGTAAGCAATTCTTTATACCTTTCTCTAAATAACTACTTTGATAATCCCTTTTCAATCTTCAATTTCTTTTATAGACTTCATTCATTTTGTATCCTTTATCTTATTTTATTAAGTTTAATATCGTTATGTTTAGTCTTTTATCTTTATAAGTACAAAATGAAAATGTTTTGTAAGGGAGAGAACTCTTACCTTGTCACTTGGTAATAAGATATTACATAATGGCTGCCACTCGTTGATCGTTCTTCAATGCCCTCTTCCACCAGCTGGTTGGTGTTAACTGTTGTTGTCCAATGTCTTCCATCTGTCACTATGAAAAAGACTACAGCAAGTAAGGAATTCTTGATTTGATTTCTCTCTATATCCTTACTTTGAAAATCTCTTTTAAATCTTAAATTTCTTTTAGAGCTTTAATTCATTTTATCTCATTTATCTTTTATTATAAGGTTTATCATTTTTATGTTTAGTCTTTTATCTTTATCATTAGTCTAAGCACAAAATGACAATTTTTGATGGGGAGAAAACTCTTACCTTGTCACTAGGTAATAAGATTTACCTAATGGCTGCCACTCGTTGATCGTTCTCCAATGCAATCCTCAACCAGCCGGTTGTTGTCCAATGCCTTCCATCTGTCACTATGAAAAAGACTACAGCAAGTAAGGTATTCTTCATGTTATTTTTCTCTATATCCTTAATTTGAAAATCTCTTAAATTTTAAGTTTCTTTTAGAGTTTTTATTCACTTTATATCAATTATCTTATATTACTCAGTTTATCATTTTTATGTTTAGTCTTTTAGCTTTATTATTAGTTTTTATACAAAATAAAAATGTATAAGGGAAACAATTGATTGCCTGTTCTGGGACTGAATAACTGATAATTACTTCTGAGACTGAATATCTGATGGGTACAACTAATGGGTAATTCTTTGAAAATCTCTTTTAAACTTTTAGATTCTAAGAGTTTTTATTCGTGTTATTTCATCCATCTTTAATTAATAAATTTATCATTTTAATGTTTAGTCTTTTATCAGTTTTATTAGTTTTAGTACAAAATAATGAGTTTTTATTCATTTTATATCATTTATCTTTTATTATAAAGTTTATCATTTTTATGTTTAGTCTATTATCTTTATTATAAGTTTAAGTACAAAATGAAAATGTTTGTAAGGGAGAGAACTCGTACCTTGTCACTAGGTAATTTAATTTACCTAGTTGCTACCACTCGTTGTCCGATGCCCTCCTCCACCACATGGTTGATGTTAATGTCCTCCATTTGTCTCTTGTTGTCCAATGCCTTCCATCCGTTGGTCAAAGTCCCTATAAAAAGACTCAAGCATGTAAGCAATTCTTTATACCTTTCTCTAAATAACTACTTTGATAATCCCTTTTCAATCTTCAATTTCTTTTATAGACTTTATTCATTTTGTATCCTTTATCTTATTTTATTAAGTTTAATATCGTTATGTTTAGTCTTTTATCTTTATAAGTACAAAATGAAAATGTTTTGTAAGGGAGAGAACTCTTACCTTGTCACTTGGTAATAAGATATTACATAATGGCTGCCACTCGTTGATCGTTCTTCAATGCCCTCTTCCACCAGCTGGTTGGTGTTAACTGTTGTTGTCCAATGTCTTCCATCTGTCACTATGAAAAAGACTACAGCAAGTAAGGAATTCTTGATTTGATTTCTCTCTATATCCTTACTTTGAAAATCTCTTTTAAATCTTAAATTTCTTTTAGAGCTTTAATTCATTTTATCTCATTTATCTTTTATTATAAGGTTTATCATTTTTATGTTTAGTCTTTTATCTTTATCATTAGTCTAAGCACAAAATGACAATTTTTGATGGGGAGAAAACTCTTACCTTGTCACTAGGTAATAAGATTTACCTAATGGCTGCCACTCGTTGATCGTTCTCCAATGCAATCCTCAACCAGCCGGTTGTTGTCCAATGCCTTCCATGTGTCACTATGAAAAAGACTACAGCAAGTAAAGAATTCTTGGCTGCCACTCGTTGATCGTTCTCCAATGCAATCCTCAACCAGCCGGTTGTTGTCCAATGCCTTCCATCTGTCACTATGAAAAAGACTACAGCAAGTAAGGTATTCTTCATGTTATTTTTCTCTATATCCTTAATTTGAAAATCTCTTGTTCACTTTATATCAATTATCTTATATTACTCAGTTTATCATTTTTATGTTTAGTCTTTTAGCTTTATTATTAGTTTTTATACAAAATAAAAATGTATAAGGGAAACAATTGATTGCCTGTTCTGGGACTGAATAACTGATAATTACTTCTGAGACTGAATATCTGATGGGTACAACTAATGGGTAATTCTTTGAAAATCTCTTTTAAACTTTTAGATTCTAAGAGTTTTTATTCATGTTATTTCATCCATCTTTAATTAATAAATTTATCATTTTAATGTTTAGTCTTTTATCAGTTTTATTAGTTTTAGTACAAAATAATGAGTTTTTATTCATTTTATATCATTTATCTTTTATTATAAAGTTTATCATTTTTATGTTTAGTCTATTATCTTTATTATAAGTTTAAGTACAAAATGAAAATGTTTGTAAGGGAGAGAACTCGTACCTTGTCACTAGGTAATTTAATTTACCTACTTGCTACCACTCGTTGTCCGATGCCCTCCTCCACCACATGGTTGATGTCAATGTCCTCCATTTGTCTCTTGTTGTCCAATGCCTTCCATCCGTTGGTCAAAGTCCCTATAAAAAGACTCAAGCATGTAAGCAATTCTTTATACCTTTCTCTAAATAACTACTTTGATAATCCCTTTTCAATCTTCAATTTCTTTTATAGACTTTATTCATTTTGTATCCTTTATCTTATTTTATTAAGTTTAATATCGTTATGTTTAGTCTTTTATCTTTATAAGTACAAAATGAAAATGTTTTGTAAGGGAGAGAACTCTTACCTTGTCACTAGGTAATAAGATATTACATAATGGCTGCCACTCGTTGATCGTTCTTCAATGCCCTCTTCCACCAGCTGGTTTGTGTTAACATTGTTGTCCGATGTCTTCCATCTGTCACTGTGAAAAAGATTTCAGCAAGTAAGGAATTCTTGATGTAATTTCTTTCTATATCCTTACTTTGAAAATCTCTTTTTAATCTTAAATTTCTTTTAGAGTTTTTATTCATTTTATCTCATTTATCTTTTAAAGTTTATCATTTTTATGTTTAGTCTTTTATCTTTATCATTTTTTAAGTACAACATTAATTTTTTTGAAAGGGAGAAAACCTTGTCACTAGGTAATAAGATTTACCTAATGGCTGCCACTCGTTGATCGTTCTCCAATGCAATCCTCAACCAGCCGGTTGTTGTCCAATGCCTTCCATCTGTTACTATGAAAAAGACTACAGCAAGTAAGGTATTCTTCATGTTATATTTCTCTATATCCTTAATTTGAAAATCTCTTAAATTTTAAGTTTCTTTTAGAGTTTTTATTCACTTTATATCAATTATCTTATATTACTCAGTTTATCATTTTTATGTTTAGTCTTTTAGCTTTATTATTAGTTTTTATACAAAATAAAAATGTATAAGGGAAACAATTGATTGCCTGTTCTGGGACTGAATAACTGATAATTACTTCTGAGACTGAATATCTGATGGGTACAACTAATGGGTAATTCTTTGAAAATCTCTTTTAAACTTTTAGATTCTAAGAGTTTTTATTCGTGTTATTTCATCCATCTTTAATTAATAAAATGCAATCCTCAACCAGCCGGTTGTTGTCCAATGCCTTCCATCTGTCAGTATGAAAAAGACTACAGCAAGTAAAGAATTCTTGGTGTAATTTCGCTCTATATCATTACTTTAAAATCTCTTCTGGGCCTGAATAACTGATAATTACTTCTGAGACTGAATAACTGATGGATACAACTGTTTGAAAATCTCTTTTTTAATCTTTTATCTTTATCATTAATTTAAGTAAAAAATGAAATTTTCCAATAGGGAGAGAACTCTTACCTTGTCACTACGTAATTCAATTTACCTAGTTGCTACCACTCGTTGTCCAATGCCCTCCTCCACCACATGGTTGTTGTCCAATGTCCTCCATTTGTCTCTTGTTGTCCAATGCCTTCCATCTGTTGGTCGAAGTCCTGATAAAAAGACTCAAGCATGTAAGTAATTCTTTATACCTTTCTCTAAATCCCTAATTTGAAAATCTGTTTTAAAGCTTCAATTTCTTTTATAGATTTTATCCATTTTGTATCATTCATCTTTTATTATTAAGTTTATTATCGTTATATTGAGTCTTTTATCTTTATTAGCACAAAATGAAAATGTTTTGTAAGGGAGAGAACTCTTACCTTGTCACTTGGTAATAAGATATTACATAATGGCTGCCACTCGTTGATCGTTCTTCAATGCCCTCTTCCACCAGCTGGTTGGTGTTAACTATTGTTCTCCAATGTCTTCCATCTGTCACTGTGAAAAAGATTTCAGCAAGTAAGGAATTCTTGATGTAATTTCTTTCTATATCCTTACTTTGAAAATCTCTTTTTAATCTTAAATTTCTTTTAGAGTTTTTAATCATTTTATCTCATTTATCTTTTAAAGTTTATCATTTTTATGTTTAGTCTTTTATCTTTATCATTTTTTTAAGTACAAAATTAATTTTTTTGAAAGGGAGAAAACTCTTACCTTGTCACTAGGTAATAAGATTTACCTAATGGCTGCCACTCGTTGATCGTTCTCCAATGCAATCCTCAACCAGCCGGTTGTTTTCCAATGCCTTCCATCTGTCACTATGAAAAAGACTACAGCAAGTAAGGTATTCTTCATGTTATTTTTCTCTATATCCTTAATTTGAAAATCTCTTAAAGGGCAAGGGGCGGTAAGGGACTTCCTAGGCCCAAAATCGTTGTTAATTCCGAAAATTTAAAAATATTGAAATTGATACTGAAATTGATTAAAGGAAGCTTGTCTTCAATAGGTTCAACTTAAAAAATGTTCGATTTCATTTTTTTCATTAGAGTTATCCCCCTTTGAAATCACCTATGAAACCGGAAATGAACAAAAAATCAATAAATTTTCGCTTTTGATGGCGAAATTAGACTTGGCCACATGAAAACAACAAGTTCATATTTTTTCTGTATATCCGTACAAGTATTATGTAAGTGTTGTAGAAGTATGAATCTGTTGTTTTCATGTGGCCACATAGAAAACAGAAGGAAATCAATTACTGTTACCAAGAGATCGGGTCTTCTTGGAAACAGAAAAACACCTTTAACTTCTATAATACAGGAAGAATTTGAGTCAAATCGATATCCTTTAATAGATTTTGTTTTGTTGTTAATGATGATATTGATTATCTATTCTTACATGCACGAAATCAAATAATACCGACAAAAATGTCTTTCAAATGTGTATCACCTCGTAACGTAAACGACTTTCAAGACCATGGAATGACGTCATACTGAATATATGACGTCATATATGTTCGTGACATTGATTTTGTTTGTATTTTGCGAAAAATATTATATTTTACATATCTAAAAATCGAAATGACAGAGTATATCTAAAAGGATACAGCCGGAATAAAACAAAATCTTAAATAAAATAATAATCCTGTACAAACGAAAAAAAAAAAATCCCAAAAAACTAAATCAAACAACATCCACCCCCACCCCCCAAAAAAATCACACACGAAAGTCAACTGCAACAAACTTATAGATTAAATGAAGATGTCAAGTACACCCCATCTTCTCAGCAAAAAAAAAAGTAAAAAAAGTGGAAAGGAGACAAAATAGAAAATCCGAATGGACGTATATAATATGACAAACCCTTCTTTCACATGAGGAGCAATTTTGACTTTATTATAAATAATCATATGAAGAACACAAAATAATCTATCTGATTTTGACACTGGAAAATTTATTCTAATATTGAGAAATTATGGTCATGTAAAATTTACACCGCCGCGTATGATTTGCCGTCGATGATATGTACTTATTTTTTTCAAATTGGGAAAAAATATCTGCCATGTCTCAATTTCGACTGAGAAATATCCAACATATTTTATAGAAAATATGTTGTCAATAACGAAAATTATCCAAACGAATTACATATAAAAATTATATTTTTAACCTAGAGCGATTTTACGGTATCGGACATTCTGCGAGTACATATATACCGATAGTCTATTGTTCACGCCTTGTTAATAAATCCTTCACAGTAGCACATTCTGTATCTTCATATTTTTTCCTTCATTTTAATTTTTTTTTTCAATGATGTAAATCTAAATCATCAAAAGTGCAATCCAAGGAATGTGTACATGTATACATAAAAAATAAAGAACAACCGAAATATAAACGCATCTTAATTTGGGGAGATTTTTTGACATACAATGTATATTGATAATTTCAGTCGGTAAAAATCAATGCGTTTAGAAAGTAGGAAATATCCCTACTAATGTGGTTATTTTGCAGGGACGTGTATAAAATTTTATCCCTGGTATTCTATTACAAACAGCGAAACGTACATACTGAAATGACGTAAGCGATAGGAATTATTGTGAACTAGAAGATATTGTAGGTGGCGCTATGATAAAATTATTAATCTTTGAATATTTAATCGATCCTTTTTCTGTGTAAAAACAACATGTGTAATTATATAAACATGCAGTTACGGTTGTTCATAATAAAGAGATAAAAACCAAGAAAAGCCTTATTATTGTGATTAAAGAATGACTTGCGAGTGGCACTGTAACCAGCGATCAATCCGATGCCCATGCGTATTTAATTTTTTTTATAAAGGCCCTGTCACACCTTCACTTTTTTGGCCAACACAACGACCTTCAACACGCTGGCGAACGTTGAGGTTTTGTTCGATTTTTCATAATGAAGCAACGTTCTCAAAGCGCGCGTAGCGACCTTGTAGAGCATCAAAAAGGTTGCGAGGTAATTCTTGATAATGACGAGCGGTACCTAGCGAGCCAAGGGATTTCTTAAATATAAAAAAAAATTCTATCAGAAAAGGAAGTGTTGACCACCAAAAGAGGGTATCGATGCCCACTCGTACCCCTCTAAATGCAGATAAATCAGATGAGACAAAAAAAAAAGAAAAAAAGAAATGATTTTACACAGGAAAAGGGGGTGGGGACTAAAATACTGTGTAGGGTCTGCTGGGTTACCGGAAATACACATACCTTTTATGCCTTGGTGAAAAGTATCATTATCACATTAATATCATTTATTGTAAGATTTCAAAAAGTCAACAAAGGGATGCCCCAGTTACCCCTCATTATATAAATATTGAAATCTACCAAGTACATGCATGTTTATATTATATCGTGATATTGATAGTGCTCATATGAACACATTTAACTATCGTTTTCTCCTTTTTCGTAACAAGTTGCAGCTTCAAAACTTTACATAAAAATCTATATTATTTAAAGATGTTTTTTATCATTCAGTTGCACAAAAACTGATGCTAAGTAGCCTAAATAGCGTTAGAATATAGCAGCATGTTACCTACAGACAATGTTAAATTACAATGTGATCGTAACGTCATATGACGTCAAAATCAGTGTAACATATAGCCAACCATCCTGGTTTCAAATTAGTGTAGAATTGCAACGGAATGTCGGATTCTCAAAATTTAAATTGATTTATACTCTGTATTTCTTGTATTTTCAATGCTCAATGTTTTTCCGAGTTTTGAGATTGGGCTGATTTTGGCCCTTACCGCCCCTTGCCCTTTTAAGTTCCTTTTAGAGTTTTTATTCATTTTATATCAATTATCTTATATTACTCAGTTTATCATTTTTATGTTTAGTCTTTTAGCTTTATTATTAGTTTTTATACAAATATAAATGAATAACTGATAATTACTTCTGAGACTGAATATCTGATGGGTACAACTAATGGGTAATTCTTTGAAAATCTCTTTTAAACTTTTAGATTCTAAGAGTTTTTATTCGTGTTATTTCATCCATCTTTAATTGATAAATTTATCATTTTAATGTTTAGTCTTTTATCAGTTTTATTACTTTTAGTACAAAATAATGAGTTTTTATTCATTTTATATCATTTATCTTTTATTATAAAGTTTATCGTTTTTATTTTTAGTCTATTATCTTTATTATAAGTTTAAGTACAAAATGAAAATGTTTGTAAGGGAGAGAACTCGTACCTTGTCACTAGGTAATTTAATTTACCTACTTGCTACCACTCGTTGTCCGATGCCCTCCTCCACCACATGGTTGATGTCAATGTCCTCCATTTGTCTCTTGTTGTCCAATGCATTCCATCCGTTGGTCGAAGTCCCTATAAAAAGACTCAAGCATGTAAGCAATTCTTTATACCTTTCTCTAAATAACTACTTTGATAATCCCTTTTCAATCTTCAATTTCTTTTATAGACTTTATTCATTTTGTATCCTTTATCTTATATTATTAAGTTTAATATCGTTATGTTTAGTCTTTTATCTTTATAAGTACAAAATGAAAATGTTTTGTAAGGGAGAGAACTCTTACCTTGTCACTTGGTAATAAGAAATTACATAATGGCTGCCACTCGTTGATCGTTCTTCAATGCCCTCTTCCACCAGCTGGTTGGTGTTAACTGTTGTTGTCCAATGTCTTCCATCTGTCACTATGAAAAAGACTACAGCAAGTAAGGAATTCTTGATTTAATTTCTCTCTATATCCTTACTTTGAAAATCTCTTTTAAATCTTAAATTTCTTTTAGAGGTTTAATTCATTTTATCTCATTTATCTTTTATTATAAAGTTTATCATTTTTATGTTTAGTCTTTTATCTTTATCATTAGTCTAAGTACAAAATGACAATTTTTGATAGGGAGAAAACTCTTACCTTGTCACTAGGTAATAAGATTTACCTAATGGCTGCCACTCGTTGATCGTTCTCCAATGCAATCCTCAACCAGCCGGTTGTTGTCCAATGCCTTCCATCTGTCACTATGAAAAAGACTACAGCAAGTTAAGAATTCTTGGTGTAATTTCGCTCTATATCATTACTTTGAAAATCTCTTCTGGGCCTGAATAACTGATAATTACTTCTGAGACTGAATAACTGATGGGTACAACTGTTTGAAAATCTCTTTTTTAATCTTTTATCTTTATCATTAATTTAAGTAAAAAATGAAATTTTCCAATAGGGAGAGAACTCTTACCTTGTCACTACGTAATTCAATTTACCTAGTTGCTACCACTCGTTGTCCAATGCCCTCCTCCACCACATGGTTGTTGTCCAATGTCCTCCATTTGTCTCTTGTTGTCCAATGCCTTCCATCTGTTGGTCGAAGTCCTGATAAAAAGACTCAAGCATGTAAGTAATTCTTTATACATTTCTCTAAATCCCTAATTTGATAATCTCTTTTAAAGCTTCAATTTCTTTTATAAATTTTATCCATTTTGTATCATTCATCTTTTATTATTAAGTTTATTATCGTTATATTTAGTCTTTTATCTTTATTAGCACAAAATGAAAATGTTTTGTAAGGGAGAGAACTCTTACCTTGTCACTTGGTAATAAGATATTACATAATGGCTGCCACTCGTTGATCGTTCTTCAATGCCCTCTTCCACCAGCTGGTTGGTGTTAACTATTGTTGTCCAATGTCTTCCATCTGTCACTGTGAAAAAGATTTCAGCAAGTAAGGAATTCTTGATGTAATTTCTTTCTATATCCTTACTTTGAAAATCTCTTTTTAATCTTAAATTTCTTTTAGAGTTTTTATTCATTTTATCTCATTTATTTTTTTATTATAAAGTGAATCATATTTATGTTTAGTCTTTTATCTTTATCATTTTTATAAGTACAAAATTAATTTTTTTGAAAGGGAGAAAACTCTTACCTTGTCACTAGGTAATAAGATTTACCTAATGGATGCCACTCGTTGATCGTTCTCCAATGCAATCCTCAACCAGCCGGTTGTTGTCCAATGCCTTCCATCTGTCACTATGAAAAAGACTACAGCAAGTAAGGTATTCTTCATGTTATTTTTCTCTATATCCTTAATTTGAAAATCTCTTAAATTTTAAGTTTCTTTTAGAGTTTTTATTCATTTTATATCAATTATCTTATATTACTCAGTTTATCATTTTTATGTTTAGTCTTTTAGCTTTATTATTAGTTTTTATACAAAATAAAAATGTATCAGGGAAACAATTGATTGCCTGTTCTGGGACTGAATAACTGATAATTACTTCTGAGACTGAATATCTGATGAGTACAACTAATGGGTAATTCTTTGAAAATCTCTTTTAAACTTTTGGATTCTATGAGTTTTTATTCATGTTATTTCATCCATCTTTAATTAATAAATTTGTCATTTTAATGTTTAGTCTTTTATCAGTTTTATTAGTTTTAGTACAAAATAATGAGTTTTTATTCATTTTATATCATTTATCTTTTATTATAAAGTTTATCGTTTTTATGTTTAGTCTATTATCTTTATTATAAGTTTAAGTACAAAATGAAAATGTTTGTAAGGGAGAGAACTCGTACCTTGTCACTAGGTAATTTAATTTACCTAGTTGCTACCACTCGTTGTCCGATGCCCTCCTCCACCACATGGTTGATGTCAATGTCCTCCATTTGTCTCTTGTTGTCCAATGCATTCCATCCGTTGGTCAAAGTCCCTATAAAAAGACTCAAGCATGTAAGCAATTCTTTATACCTTTCTCTAAATAACTACTTTGATAATCCCTTTTCAATCTTCAATTTCTTTTATAGACTTTATTCATTTTGTATCCTTTATCTTATATTATTAAGTTTAATATCGTTATGTTTAGTCTTTTATCTTTATAAGTACAAAATGAAAATGTTTTGTAAGGGAGAGAACTCTTACCTTGTCACTTGGTAATAAGAAATTACATAATGGCTGCCACTCGTTGATCGTTCTTCAATGCCCTCTTCCACCAGCTGGTTGGTGTTAACTGTTGTTGTCCAATATCTTCCATCTGTCACTATGAAAATGACTACAGCAAGTAAGGAATTCTTGATTTGATTTCTCTCTATATCCTTACTTTGAAAATCTCTTTTAAATCTTAAATTTCTTTTAGAGTTTTAATTCATTTTATCTCATTTATCTTTTATTATAAGGTTTATCAATTTTATGTTTAGTCTTTTATCTTTATCATTAGTCTAAGCACAAAATGACAATTTTTGATGGGGAGAAAACTCTTACCTTGTCACTAGGTAATAAGATTTACCTAATGGCTGCCACTCGTTGATCGTTCTCCAATGCAATCCTCAACCAGCCGGTTGTTGTCCAATGCCTTCCATGTGTCACTATGAAAAAGACTACAGCAAGTAAAGAATTCTTGGTGTAATTTCGCTCTATATCATTACTTTAAAATCTCTTCTGGGCCTGAATAACTGATAATTACTTCTGAGACTGAATAACTGATGGGTACAACTGTTTGAAAATCTCTTTTTTAATCTTTTATCTTTATCAATAATTTGAGTAAAAAATGAAATTTTCCAATAGGGAGAGAACTCTTACCTTGTCACTACGTAATTCAATTTACCTAGTTGCTACCACTCGTTGTCCAATGCCCTCCTCCACCACATGGTTGATGTCAATGTCCTCCATTTGTCTCTTGTTGTCCAATGCCTTCCATTCGTTGGTCAAAGTCCCTATAAAAAGACTCAAGCATGTAAGCAATTCTTTATACCTTTCTCTAAATAACTACTTTGATAATCCCTTTTCAATCTTCAATTTCTTTTATAGACTTTATTCATTTTGTATCCTTTATCTTTTATTATTAAGTTTAATATCGTTATGTTTAGTCTTTTATCTTTTTAAGTACAAAATGAAAATGTTTTGTAAGGGAGAGAACTCTTACCTTGTCACTTGGTAATAAGATATTACATAATGGCTGCCACTCGTTGATCGTTCTTCAATGCCCTCTTCCACCAGCTGGTTGGTGTTAACTGTTGTTGTCCAATGTCTTCCATCTGTCACTGTAATAAAGGTAAATTATAAAGTTTATCATTTTTATGTTTAGTCTTTTATCTTTATCTTTAGTCTAAGTACAAAATAACAATTTTTGATAGGGAGAAAACTCTTACTTTGTCACTAGGTAAAAAGATTTACCTAATGGCTGCCACTCGTTGATCGTTCTCCAATGCAATCCTCAACCAGCCGGTTGTTGTCCAATGCCTTCCATCTGTCCCTATGAAAAAGACTACAGCAAGTAAAGAATTCTTGATGTTATTTCTCTCTTTATCATTACTTTGAAAATCTCTTCTGGGCCTGAATAACTTATAATTACTTCTGAGACGGAATAACTGATGGGTACAACTGATAGGTACTTCTGAGATTCAATATCTTTGAAAATCTTTTTTATTCTTTTATCTTTATCATTAATTTAAGTAAAAAATGAAATTTTCCAATAGGGAGAGAACTCTTACCTTGTCACTACGTAATTCAATTTACCTAGTTGCTACCACTCGTTGTCCAATTCCCTCCTCCACCAAATGGTTGTTGTGCAATGTCCTCCATTTGTCTCTTGTTGTCCAATGCCTTCCATCTGTTGGTCGAAGTCCTGATAAAAAGACTCAAGCATGTAAGTAATTCTTTATACCTTTCTCTAAATCCCTAATTTGATAATCTCTTTTAAATCTTCAGTTTCTTTTATAGATTTTATCCATTTTGTATCATTCATCTTTTATTATTAAGTTTATTATCGTTATATTTAGTCTTTTATCTTTATTGGCACAAAATGAAAATGTTTTGTAAGGGAGAGAACTCTTACCTTGTCACTAGGTAATAATATATTACATAATGGCTGCCACTCGTTGATCGTTCTTCAATGCCCTCTTCCACCAGCTGGTTGGTGTTAACTGTTGTTGTCCAATGTCTTCCATCTGTCACTATGAAAAAGACTACAGCAAGTAAGGAATTCTTGATTTAATTTATCTCTATATCCTTACTTTGAAAATCTCTTTTAAATCTTAAATTTCTTTTAGAGGTTTAATTCATTTTATCTCATTTATCTTTTATTATAAAGTTTATCATTTTTATGTTTAGTCTTTTATCTTTATCGTTAGTCTAAGTACAAAATGACAATTTTTGATAGGGAGAAAACTCTTACCTTGTCACTAGGTAATAAGATTTACCTAATGGCTGCCACTCGTTGATCGTTCTCCAATGCAATCCTCAACCAGCCGGTTGTTGTCCAATGCCTTCCATCTGTCACTATGAAAAAGACTACAGCAAGTAAAGAATTCTTGGTGTAATTTCGCTCTATATCATTACTTTGAAAATCTCTTCTGGGCCTGAATAACTGATAATTATACTTCTGAGACTGAATAACTGATGGGTACAACTGTTTGAAAATCTCTTTTTTAATCTTTTATCTTTATCATTAATTTAAGTAAAAAATGAAATTTTCCAATAGGTAGAGAACTCTTACCTTGTCACTATGTAATTCAATTTACCTAGTTGCTACCACTCGTTGTCCAATGCCCTCCTCCACCACATGGTTGTTGTCCAATGTCCTCCATTTGTCTCTTGTTGTCCAATGCCTTCCATCTGTTGGTCGAAGTCCTGATAAAAAGACTCAAGCATATAAGTAATTTTTTATACATTTCTCTAAATCCCTAATTTGATAATCTCTTTTAAAGCTTCAATTTCTTTTATAGATTTTATCCATTTTGTATCATTCATCTTTTATTATTAAGTTTATTATCGTTATATTTAGTCTTTTATCTTTATTAGCACAAAATGAAAATGTTTTGTAAGGGAGAGAACTCTTACCTTGTCACTAGGTAATAATATATTACATAATGGCTGCCACTCGTTGATCGTTCTTCAATGTCCTCTTCCACCAGCTGGTTGGTGTTAACTGTTGTTGTCCAATGTCTTCCATCTGTCACTATGAAAAAGACTACAGCAAGTAAGGAATTCTTGATTTAATTTCTCTCTATATCCTTACTTTGAAAATCTCTTTAAAATCTTAAATTTCTTTTAGAGGTTTAATTCATTTTATCTCATTTATCTTTTATTATAAAGTTTATCATTTTTATGTTTAGTCTTTTATCTTTATCATTAGTCTAAGTACAAAATGACAATTTTTGATAGGGAGAAAACTCTTACCTTGTCCCTAGGTAATAAGATTTACCTAATGGCTGCCACTCGTTGATCGTTCTCCAATGCAATCCTCAACCAGCCGGTTGTTGTCCAATGCCTTCCATCTGTCACTATGAAAAAGACTACAGCAAGTAAAGAATTCTTGGTGTAATTTCGCTCTATATCATTACTTTGAAAATCTCTTCTGGGCCTGAATAACTGATAATTACTTCTAAGACCGAATAACTGATGGGTACAACTGTTTGAAAATCTCTTTTTTAATCTTTTATCTTTATCATTAATTTAAGTAAAAAATGAAATTTTCCAATAGGGAGAGAACTCTTACCTTGTCACTACGTAATTCAATTTACCTAGTTGCTACCACTCGTTGTCCAATGCCCTCCTCCACCATATGGTTGTTGTCCAATGTCCTCCATTTGTCTCTTGTTGTCGAATGCCTTCCATCTGTTGGTCGAAGTCCTGATAAAAAGACTCAAGCATGTAAGTAATTCTTTATACATTTCTCTAAATCCCTAATTTGATAATCTCTTTTAAAGCTTCAATTTCTTTTATAGATTTTATCCATTTTGTATCATTCATCTTTTATTATTAAGTTTATTATCGTTATATTTAGTCTTTTATCTTTATTAGCACAAAATGAAAATGTTTTGTAAGGGAGAGAACTCTTACCTTGTCACTAGGTAATAATATATTACATAATGGCTGCCACTCGTTGATCGTTCTTCAATGCCCTCTTCCACCAGCTGGTTGGTGTTAACTGTTGTTGTCCAATGTCTTCCATCTGTCACTATGAAAAAGACTACAGCAAGTAAGGAATTCTTGATTTAATTTCTCTCTATATCCTTACTTTGAAAATCTCTTTAAAATCTTAAATTTCTTTTAGAGGTTTAATTCATTTTATCTCATTTATCTTTTATTATAAAGTTTATCATTTTTATGTTTAGTCTTTTATCTTTATCATTAGTCTAAGTACAAAATGACAATTTTTGATAGGGAGAAAACTCTTACCTTGTCACTAGGTAATAAGATTTACCTAATGGCTGCCACTCGTTGATCGTTCTCCAATGCAATCCTCAACCAGCCGGTTGTTGTCCAATGCCTTCCATCTGTCACTATGAAAAAGACTACAGCAAGTAAAGAATTCTTGGTGTAATTTCGCTCTATATCATTACTTTGAAAATCTCTTCTGGGCCTGAATAACTGATAATTACTTCTAAGACTGAATAACTGATGGGTACAACTGTTTGAAAATCTCTTTTTTAATCTTTTATCTTTATCATTAATTTAAGTAAAAAATGAAATTTTCCAATAGGGAGAGAACTCTTACCTTGTCACTACGTAATTCAATTTACCTAGTTGCTACCACTCGTTGTCCAATGCCCTCCTCCACCATATGGTTGTTGTCCAATGTCCTCCATTTGTCTCTTGTTGTCGAATGCCTTCCATCTGTTGGTCGAAGTCCTGATAAAAAGACTCAAGCATGTAAGTAATTCTTTATACATTTCTCTAAATCCCTAATTTGATAATCTCTTTTAAAGCTTCAATTTCTTTTATAGATTTTATCCATTTTGTATCATTCATCTTTTATTATTAAGTTTATTATCGTTATATTTAGTCTTTTATCTTTATTAGCACAAAATGAAAATATTTTGTAAGGGAGAGAACTCTTACCTTGTCACTAGTTAATAATATATTACATAATGGCTGCCACTCGTTGATCGTTCTTCAATGCCCTCTTCCACCAGCTGGTTGGTGTTAACTGTTGTTGTCCAATGTCTTCCATCTGTCACTATGAAAAAGACTACAGCAAGTAAGGAATTCTTGATTTAATTTCTCTCTATATCCTTACTTTGAAAATCTCTTTAAAATCTTAAATTTCTTTTAGAGGTTTAATTCATTTTATCTCATTTATCTTTTATTATAAAGTTTATCATTTTTATGTTTAGTCTTTTATCTTTATCATTAGTCTAAGTACAAAATGACAATTTTTGATAGGGAGAAAACTCTTACCTTGTCACTAGGTAATAAGATTTACCTAATGGCTGCCACTCGTTGATCGTTCTCCAATGCAATCCTCAACCAGCCGGTTGTTGTCCAATGCCTTCCATCTGTCACTATGAAAAAGACTACAGCAAGTAAAGAATTCTTGTTGTAATTTCGCTCTATATCATTACTTTGAAAATCTCTTCTGGGCCTGAATAACTGATAATTACTTCTAAGACTGAATAACTGATGGGTACAACTGTTTGAAAATCTTTTTTTTAATCTTTTATCTTTATCATTAATTTAAGTAAAAAATGAAATTTTCCAATAGGGAGAGAACTCTTACCTTGTCACTACGTAATTCAATTTACCTAGTTGCTACCACTCGTTGTCAAATGCCCTCCTCCACCATATGGTTGTTGTCCAATGTCCTCCATTTGTCTCTTGTTGTCGAATGCCTTCCATCTGTTGGTCGAAGTCCTGATAAAAAGACTCAAGCATGTAAGTAATTCTTTATACATTTCTATAAATCCCTAATTTGACAATCTCTTTTAAAGCTTCAATTTCTTTTATAGATTTTATCCATTTTGTATCATTCATCTTTTATTATTAAGTTTATTATCGTTATATTTAGTCTTTTATCTTTATTAGCACAAAATGAAAATGTTTTGTAAGGGAGAGAACTCTTACCTTGTCACTAGGTAAGTAATATATTACATAATGGCTGCCACTCGTTGACCGTTCTTCAATGTCCTCTTCCACCAGCTGGTTGGTGTTAACTATTGTTGTCCAATGTCTTCCATCTGTCACTATGAAAAAGACTACAGCAAGTAAGGAATTCTTGATTTAATTTCTCTCTATATCCTTACTTTGAAAATCTCTTTAAAATCTTAAATTTCTTTTAGAGGTTTAATTCATTTTATCTCATTTATCTTTTATTAAAAAGTTTATCATTTTTATGTTTTGTCTTTTATCTTTATCATTAGTCTAAGTACAAAATGACAATTTTTGATAGGGAGAAAACTCTTACCTTGTCACTAGGTAATAAGATTTACCTAATGGCTGCCACTCGTTGATCGTTCTCCAATGCAATCCTCAACCAGCCGGTTGTTGTCCAATGCCTTCCATCTGTCACTATGAAAAAGACTACAGCAAGTAAAGAATTCTTGGTGTAATTTCGCTCTATATCATTACTTTAAAATCTCTTCTGGGCCTGAATAACTGATAATTACTTCTGAGACTGAATAACTGATGGGTACAACTGTTTGAAAATCTCTTTTTTAATCTTTTATCTTTATCATTAATTTAAGTAAAAAATGAAATTTTCCAATAGGGAGAGAACTCTTACCTTGTCACTACGTAATTCAATTTACCTAGTTGCTACCACTCGTTGTCCAATGCCCTCCTCCACCATATGGTTGTTGTCCAATGTCCTCCATTTGTCTCTTGTTGTCGAATGCCTTCCATCTGTTGGTCGAAGTCCTGATAAAAAGACTCAAGCATGTAAGTAATTCTTTATACATTTCTCTAAATCCCTAATTTGATAATCCCTTTTAAAGCTTCAATTTCTTTTATAGATTTTATCCATTTTGTATCATTCATCTTTTATTATTAAGTTTATTATCGTTATATTTAGTCTTTTATCTTTATTAGCACAAAATGAAAATGTTTTGTAAGGGAGAGAACTCTTACCTTGTCACTAGGTAATAATATATTACATAATGGCTGCCACTCGTTGATCGTTCTTCCATGCCCTCTTCCACCAGCTGGTTGGTGTTAACTGTTGTTGTCCAATGTCTTCCATCTGTCACTATGAAAAAGACTACAGCAAGTAAGGAATTCTTGATTTAATTTCTCTCTATATCCTTACTTTGAAAATCTCTTTAAAATCTTAAATTTCTTTTAGAGGTTTAATTCATTTTATCTCATTTATCTTTTATTATAAAGTTTATCATTTTTATGTTTAGTCTTTTATCTTTATCATTAGTCTAAGTACAAAATGACAATTTTTGATAGGGAGAAAACTCTTACCTTGTCACTAGGTAATAAGATTTACCTAATGGCTGCCACTCGTTGATCGTTCTCCAATGCAATCCTCAACCAGCCGGTTGTTGTCCAATGCCTTCCATCTGTCACTATGAAAAAGACTACAGCAAGTAAAGAATTCTTGGTGTAATTTCGCTCTATATCATTACTTTGAAAATCTCTTCTGGGCCTGAATAACTGATAATTACTTCTAAGACTGAATAACTGATGGGTACAACTGTTTGAAAATCTTTTTTTAAATCTTTTATCTTTATCATTAATTTAAGTAAAAAATGAAATTTTCCAATAGGGAGAGAACTCTTACCTTGTCACTACGTAATTCAATTTACCTAGTTGCTACCACTCGTTGTCCAATGCCCTCCTCCACCATATGGTTGTTGTCCAATGCCTTCCATCTGTTGGTCGAAGTCCTGATAAAAAGACTCAAGCATGTAAGTAATTCTTTATACATTTCTCTAAATCCCTAATTTGATAATCCCTTTTAAAGCTTCAATTTCTTTTATAGATTTTATCCATTTTGTCATTCATCTTTTATTATTAAG
Organism: Pinctada fucata; assembly: GCA_028142955.1. Taxonomy (NCBI): domain Eukaryota; kingdom Metazoa; phylum Mollusca; class Bivalvia; order Pterioida; family Pteriidae; genus Pinctada; species Pinctada fucata. The sequence goes on along the minus strand of AP027110.1, from coordinate 26,231,993 downwards.
TTTATTATCGTTATATTTAGTCTTTTATCTTTATTAGCACAAAATGAAAATGTTTTGTAAGGGAGAGAACTCTTACCTTGTCACTAGGTAATAATATATTACATAATGGCTGCCACTCGTTGATCGTTCTTCCATGCCCTCTTCCACCAGCTGGTTGGTGTTAACTGTTGTTGTCCAATGTCTTCCATCTGTCACTATGAAAAAGACTACAGCAAGTAAGGAATTCTTGATTTAATTTCTCTCTATATCCTTACTTTGAAAATCTCTTTAAAATCTTAAATTTCTTTTAGAGGTTTAATTCATTTTATCTCATTTATCTTTTATTATAAAGTTTATCATTTTTATGTTTAGTCTTTTATCTTTATCATTAGTCTAAGTACAAAATGACAATTTTTGATAGGGAGAAAACTCTTACCTTGTCACTAGGTAATAAGATTTACCTAATGGCTGCCACTCGTTGATCGTTCTCCAATGCAATCCTCAACCAGCCGGTTGTTGTCCAATGCCTTCCATCTGTCACTATGAAAAAGACTACAGCAAGTAAAGAATTCTTGGTGTAATTTCGCTCTATATCATTACTTTGAAAATCTCTTCTGGGCCTGAATAACTGATAATTACTTCTAAGACTGAATAACTGATGGGTACAACTGTTTGAAAATCTTTTTTTTAATCTTTTATCTTTATCATTAATTTAAGTAAAAAATGAAATTTTCCAATAGGGAGAGAACTCTTACCTTGTCACTACGTAATTCAATTTACCTAGTTGCTACCACTCGTTGTCCAATGCCCTCCTCCACCATATGGTTGTTGTCCAATGCCTTCCATCTGTTGGTCGAAGTCCTGATAAAAAGACTCAAGCATGTAAGTAATTCTTTATACATTTCTCTAAATCCCTAATTTGACAATCTCTTTTAAAGCTTCAATTTCTTTTATAGATTTTATCCATTTTGTATCATTCATCTTTTATTATTAAGTTTATTATCGTTATATTTAGTCTTTTATCTTTATTAGCACAAAATGAAAATGTTTTGTAAGGGAGAGAACTCTTACCTTGTCACTAGGTAGTAATATATTACATAATGGCTGCCACTCGTTGACCGTTCTTCAATGTCCTCTTCCACCAGCTGGTTGGTGTTAACTATTGTTGTCCAATGTCTTCCATCTGTCACTATGAAAAAGACTACAGCAAGTAAGGAATTCTTGATTTAATTTCTCTCTATATCCTTACTTTGAAAATCTCTTTAAAATCTTAAATTTCTTTTAGAGGTTTAATTCATTTTATCTCATTTATCTTTTATTATAAAGTTTATCATTTTTATGTTTTGTCTTTTATCTTTATCATTAGTCTAAGTACAAAATGACAATTTTTGATAGGGAGAAAACTCTTACCTTGTCACTAGGTAATAAGATTTACCTAATGGCTGCCACTCGTTGATCGTTCTCCAATGCAATCCTCAACCAGCCGGTTGTTGTCCAATGCCTTCCATCTGTCACTATGAAAAAGACTACAGCAAGTAAAGAATTCTTGGTGTAATTTCGCTCTATATCATTACTTTAAAATCTCTTCTGGGCCTGAATAACTGATAATTACTTCTGAGACTGAATAACTGATGGGTACAACTGTTTGAAAATCTCTTTTTTAATCTTTTATCTTTATCATTAATTTAAGTAAAAAATGAAATTTTCCAATAGGGAGAGAACTCTTACCTTGTCACTACGTAATTCAATTTACCTAGTTGCTACCACTCGTTGTCCAATGCCCTCCTCCACCATATGGTTGTTGTCCAATGTCCTCCATTTGTCTCTTGTTGTCGAATGCCTTCCATCTGTTGGTCGAAGTCCTGATAAAAAGACTCAAGCATGTAAGTAATTCTTTATACATTTCTCTAAATCCCTAGTTTGATAATCCCTTTTAAAGCTTCAATTTCTTTTATAGATTTTATCCATTTTGTATCATTCATCTTTTATTATTAAGTTTATTATCGTTATATTTAGTCTTTTATCTTTATTAGCACAAAATGAAAATGTTTTGTAAGGGAGAGAACTCTTACCTTGTCACTAGGTAATAATATATTACATAATGGCTGCCACTCGTTGATCGTTCTTCCATGCCCTCTTCCACCAGCTGGTTGGTGTTAACTGTTGTTGTCCAATGTCTTCCATCTGTCACTATGAAAAAGACTACAGCAAGTAAGGAATTCTTGATTTAATTTCTCTCTATATCCTTACTTTGAAAATCTCTTTAAAATCTTAAATTTCTTTTAGAGGTTTAATTCATTTTATCTCATTTATCTTTTATTATAAAGTTTATCATTTTTATGTTTAGTCTTTTATCTTTATCATTAGTCTAAGTACAAAATGACAATTTTTGATAGGGAGAAAACTCTTACCTTGTCACTAGGTAATAAGATTTACCTAATGGCTGCCACTCGTTGATCGTTCTCCAATGCAATCCTCAACCAGCCGGTTGTTGTCCAATGCCTTCCATCTGTCACTATGAAAAAGACTACAGCAAGTAAAGAATTCTTGGTGTAATTTCGCTCTATATCATTACTTTGAAAATCTCTTCTGGGCCTGAATAACTGATAATTACTTCTAAGACTGAATAACTGATGGGTACAACTGTTTGAAAATCTTTTTTTTAATCTTTTATCTTTATCATTAATTTAAGTAAAAAATGAAATTTTCCAATAGGGAGAGAACTCTTACCTTGTCACTACGTAATTCAATTTACCTAGTTGCTACCACTCGTTGTCCAATGCCCTCCTCCACCATATGGTTGTTGTCCAATGCCTTCCATCTGTTGGTCGAAGTCCTGATAAAAAGACTCAAGCATGTAAGTAATTCTTTATACATTTCTCTAAATCCCTAATTTGACAATCTCTTTTAAAGCTTCAATTTCTTTTATAGATTTTATCCATTTTGTATCATTCATCTTTTATTATTAAGTTTATTATCGTTATATTTAGTCTTTTATCTTTATTAGCACAAAATGAAAATGTTTTGTAAGGGAGAGAACTCTTACCTTGTCACTAGGTAGTAATATATTACATAATGGCTGCCACTCGTTGACCGTTCTTCAATGTCCTCTTCCACCAGCTGGTTGGTGTTAACTATTGTTGTCCAATGTCTTCCATCTGTCACTATGAAAAAGACTACAGCAAGTAAGGAATTCTTGATTTAATTTCTCTCTATATCCTTACTTTGAAAATCTCTTTAAAATCTTAAATTTCTTTTAGAGGTTTAATTCATTTTATCTCATTTATCTTTTATTATAAAGTTTATCATTTTTATGTTTTGTCTTTTATCTTTATCATTAGTCTAAGTACAAAATGACAATTTTTGATAGGGAGAAAACTCTTACCTTGTCACTAGGTAATAAGATTTACCTAATGGCTGCCACTCGTTGATCGTTCTCCAATGCAATCCTCAACCAGCCGGTTGTTGTCCAATGCCTTCCATGTGTCACTATGAAAAAGACTACAGCAAGTAAAGAATTCTTGGTGTAATTTCGCTCTATATCATTACTTTAAAATCTCTTCTGGGCCTGAATAACTGATAATTACTTCTGAGACTGAATAACTGATGGGTACAACTGTTTGAAAATCTCTTTTTTAATCTTTTATCTTTATCATTAATTTAAGTAAAAAATGAAATTTTCCAATAGGGAGAGAACTCTTACCTTGTCACTACGTAATTCAATTTACCTAGTTGCTACCACTCGTTGTCCAATGCCCTCCTCCACCATATGGTTGTTGTCCAATGTCCTCCATTTGTCTCTTGTTGTCGAATGCCTTCCATCTGTTGGTCGAAGTCCTGATAAAAAGACTCAAGCATGTAAGTAATTCTTTATACATTTCTCTAAATCCCTAATTTGATAATCCCTTTTAAAGCTTCAATTTCTTTTATAGATTTTATCCATTTTGTATCATTCATCTTTTATTATTAAGTTTATCATCGTTATATTTAGTCTTTTATCTTTATTAGCACAAAATGAAAATGTTTTGTAAGGGAGAGAACTCTTACCTTGTCACTAGGTAATAATATATTACATAATGGCTGCCACTCGTTGATCGTTCTTCCATGCCCTCTTCCACCAGCTGGTTGGTGTTAACTGTTGTTGTCCAATGTCTTCCATCTGTCACTATGAAAAAGACTACAGCAAGTAAGGAATTCTTGATTTAATTTCTCTCTATATCCTTACTTTGAAAATCTCTTTAAAATCTTAAATTTCTTTTAGAGGTTTAATTCATTTTATCTCATTTATCTTTTATTATAAAGTTTATCATTTTTATGTTTAGTCTTTTATCTTTATCATTAGTCTAAGTACAAAATGACAATTTTTGATAGGGAGAAAACTCTTACCTTGTCACTAGGTAATAAGATTTACCTAATGGCTGCCACTCGTTGATCGTTCTCCAATGCAATCCTCAACCAGCCGGTTGTTGTCCAATGCCTTCCATCTGTCACTATGAAAAAGACTACAGCAAGTAAAGAATTCTTGGTGTAATTTCGCTCTATATCATTACTTTGAAAATCTCTTCTGGGCCTGAATAACTGATAATTACTTCTAAGACTGAATAACTGATGGGTACAACTGTTTGAAAATCTCTTTTTTAATCTTTTATCTTTATCATTAATTTAAGTAAAAAATGAAATTTTCCAATAGGGAGAGAACTCTTACCTTGTCACTACGTAATTCAATTTACCTAGTTGCTACCACTCGTTGTCCAATGCCCTCCTCCACCATATGGTTGTTGTCCAATGCCTTCCATCTGTTGGTCGAAGTCCTGATAAAAAGACTCAAGCATGTAAGTAATTCTTTATACATTTCTCTAAATCCCTAATTTGACAATCTCTTTTAAAGCTTCAATTTCTTTTATAGATTTTATCCATTTTGTATCATTCATCTTTTATTATTAAGTTTATTATCGTTATATTTAGTCTTTTATCTTTATTAGCACAAAATGAAAATGTTTTGTAAGGGAGAGAACTCTTACCTTGTCACTAGGTAATAATATATTACATAATGGCTGCCACTCGTTGATCGTTCTTCAATGTCCTCTTCCACCAGCTGGTTGGTGTTAACTGTTGTTGTCCAATGTCTTCCATCTGTCACTATGAAAAAGACTACAGCAAGTAAGGAATTCTTGATTTAATTTCTCTCTATATCCTTACTTTGAAAATCTCTTTTAAATCTTAAATTTCTTTTAGAGGTTTAATTCATTTTATCTCATTTATCTTTTATTATAAAGTTTATCATTTTTATGTTTAGTCTTTTATCTTCATCATTAGTCTAAGTACAAAATGACAATTTTTGATAGGGAGAAAACTCTTACCTTGTCACTAGGTAATAAGATTTACCTAATGGCTGCCACTCGTTGATCGTTCTCCAATGCAATCCTCAACCAGCCGGTTGTTGTCCAATGCCTTCCATCTGTCACTATGAAAAAGACTACAGCAAGTAAAGAATTCTTGGTGTAATTTCGCTCTATATAATTACTTTAAAATCTCTTCTGGGCCTGAATAACTGATAATTACTTCTGAGACTGAATAACTGATGGGTACAACTGTTTGAAAATCTCTTTTTTAATCTTTTATCTTTATCATTAATTTAAGTAAAAAATGAAATTTTCCAATAGGGAGAGAACTCTTACCTTGTCACTACGTAATTCAATTTACCTAGTTGCTACCACTCGTTGTCCAATGCCCTCCTCCACCACATGGTTGTTGTCCAATGTCCTCCATTTGTCTCTTGTTGTCCAATGCCTTCCATCTGTTGGTCGAAGTCCTGATAAAAAGACTCAAGCATGTAAGTAATTCTTTATACATTTCTCTAAATCCCTAATTTGATAATCTCTTTTAAAGCTTCAATTTCTTTTATAGATTTTATCCATTTTGTATCATTCATCTTTTATTATTAAGTTTATTATCGTTATATTTAGTCTTTTATCTTTATTAGCACAAAATGAAAATGTTTTGTAAGGGAGAGAACTCTTACCTTGTCACTTGGTAGTAATATATTACATAATGGCTGCCACTCGTTGACCGTTCTTCAATGTCCTCTTCCACCAGCTGGTTGGTGTTAACTATTGTTGTCCAATGTCTTCCATCTGTCACTATGAAAAAGACTACAGCAAGTAAGGAATTCTTGATTTAATTTCTCTCTATATCCTTACTTTGAAAATCTCTTTTAAATCTTAAATTTCTTTTAGAGGTTTAATTCATTTTATCTCATTTATCTTTTATTATAAAGTTTATCATTTTTATGTTTAGTCTTTTATCTTTATCATTAGTCTAAGTACAAAATGACAATTTTTGATAGGGAGAAAACTCTTACCTTGTCACTAGGTAATAAGATTTACCTAATGGCTGCCACTCGTTGATCGTTCTCCAATGCAATCCTCAACCAGCCGGTTGTTGTCCAATGCCTTCCATCTGTCACTATGAAAAAGACTACAGCAAGTAAAGAATTCTTGGTAATCTCTTCTGGGCCTGAATAACTGATAATTTCTTCTGAGACTGAATAACTGATGGGTACAACTGTTTGAAAATCTCTTTTTTAATCTTTTATCTTTATCATTAATTTAAGTAAAAAATGAAATTTTCCAGTAGGGAGAGAACTCTTACCTTGTCACTACGTAATTCAATTTACCTAGTTGCTACCACTCGTTGTCCAATGCCCTCCTCCACCACATGGTTGTTGTCCAATGTCCTCCATTTGTCTCTTGTTGTCGAATGCCTTCCATCTGTTGGTCGAAGTCCTGATAAAAAGACTCAAGCATGTAAGTAATTCTTTATACATTTCTCTAAATCCCTAATTTGATAATCTCTTTTAAAGCTTCAATTTCTTTTATAGATTTTATCCATTTTGTATCATTCATCTTTTATTATTAAGTTTATTATCGTTATATTTAGTCTTTTATCTTTATTAGCACAAAATGAAAATGTTTTGTAAGGGAGAGAACTCTTACTTTGTCACTAGGTAATAATATATTACATAATGGCTGCCACTCGTTGATCGTTCTTCAATGTCCTCTTCCTCCAGCTGGTTGGTGTTAACTGTTGTTGTCCAATGTCTTCCATCTGTCACTATGAAAAAGACTACAGCAAGTAAGGAATTCTTGATTTGATTTCTCTCTATATCCTTACTTTGAAAATCTCTTTTAAATCTTAAATTTCTTTTAGAGGTTTAATTCATTTTATCTTATTTATCTTTTATTATAAAGTTTATCATTTTTATGTTTAGTCTTTTATCTTTATCATTAGTCTAAGTACAAAATGACAATTTTTGATAGGGAGAAAACTCTTACCTTGTCACTAGGTAATAAGATTTACCTAATGGCTGCCACTCGTTGATCGTTCTCCAATGCAATCCTCAACCAGCCGGTTGTTGTCCAATGCCTTCCATCTGTCACTATGAAAAAGACTACAGCAAGTAAAGAATTCTTGGTGTAATTTCGCTCTATATTATTACTTTAAAATCTCTTCTGGGCCTGAATAACTGATAACTACTTCTGAGACTGAATAACTGATGGGTACAACTGTTTGAAAATCTCCTTTTTAATCTTTTATCTTTATCAATAATTTGAGTAAAAAATGAAATTTTCCAATAGGGAGAGAACTCTTACCTTGTCACTACGTAATTCAATTTACCTAGTTGCTACCACTCGTTGTCCAATGCCCTCCTCCACCACATGGTTGTTGTCCAATGTCCTCCATTTGTCTCTAGTTGTCCAATGCCTTCCATCTGTTGGTCGAAGTCCTGATAAAAAGACTCAAGCATGTAAGTAATTCTTTATACCTTTCTCTAAATCCCTAATTTGATAATCTCTTTTAAAGCTTCAATTTCTTTTATAGATTTTATCCATTTTGTATCATTCATCTTTTATTATTAAGTTTATTATCGTTATATTTAGTCTTTTATCTTTATTAGCACAAAATGAAAATGTTTTGTAAGGGAGAGAACTCTTAACTTGTCACTAGGTAATAAGATATTACATAATGGCTGCCACTCGTTGATCGTTCTTCAATGCCCTCTTCCACCAGCTGGTTGGTGTTAACTATTGTTGTCCGATGTCTTCCATCTGTCACTGTGAAAAAGATTTCAGCAAGTAAGGAATTCTTGATGTAATTTCTTTCTATATCCTTACTTTGAAAATCTCTTTTTAATCTTAAATTTCTTTTAGAGTTTTTATTCATTTTATCTCATTTATCTTTTAAAGTTTATCATTTTTATGTTTAGTCTTTTATCTTTATCATTTTTTTAAGTACAAAATTAATTTTTTTGAAAGGGAGAAAACTCTTACCTTGTCACTAGGTAATAAGATTTACCTAATGGCTGCCACTCGTTGATCGTTCTCCAATGCAATCCTCAACCAGCCGGTTGTTTTCCAATGCCTTCCATCTGTCACTATGAAAAAGACTACAGCAACTAAGGTATTCTTCATGTTATTTTTCTCTATATCCTTAATTTGAAAATCTCTTAAATTTTAAGTTTCTTTTAGAGTTTTTATTCATTTGATATCAATTATCTTATATTACTCAGTTTATCATTTTTATGTTTAGTCTTTTAGCTTTATTATTAGTTTTTATACAAAATAAAAATGTATAAGGGAAACAATTGATTGCCTGTTCTGGGACTGAATAACTGATAATTACTTCTGAGACTGAATATCTGAAGGGTACAACTAATGGGTAATTCTTTGAAAATCTCTTTTAAACTTTTAGATTCTAAGAGTTTTTATTCGTGTTATTTCATCCATCTTTAATTAATAAATTTATCATTTTAATGTTTAGTCTTTTATCAGTTTTATTAGTTTTAGTACAAAATAATGAGTTTTTATTCATTTTATATCATTTATCTTTTATTATAAAGTTTATCGTTTTTATGTTTAGTCTATTATCTTTATTATAAGTTTAAGTACAAAATGAAAATGTTTGTAAGGGAGAGAACTCGTACCTTGTCACTAGGTAATTTAATTAACCTAGTTGCTACCACTCGTTGTCCGATGCCCTCCTCCACCACATGGTTGATGTCAATGTCCTCCATTTGTCTCTTGTTGTCCAATGCCTTCCATCCGTTGGTCAAAGTCCCTATAAAAAGACTCAAGCATGTAAGCAATTCTTTATACCTTTCTCTAAATAACTACTTTGATAATCCCTTTTCAATCTTCAATTTCTTTTATAGACTTTATTCATTTTGTATCCTTTATCTTATATTATTAAGTTTAATATCGTTATGTTTAGTCTTTTATCTTTATAAGTACAAAATGAAAATGTTTTGTAAGGGAGAGAACTCTTACCTTGTCACTTGGTAATAAGATATTACATAATGGCTGCCACTCGTTGATCGTTCTTCAATGCCCTCTTCCACCAGCTGGTTGGTGTTAACTATTGTTGTCCAATGTCTTCCATCTGTCAATATGAAAATGACTACAGCAAGTAAGTAATTCTTGATTTGATTTCTCTCTATATCCTTACTTTGAAAATCTCTTTTAAATCTTAAATTTCTTTTAGAGTTTTAATTCATTTTATCTCATTTATCTTTTATTATAAGGTTTATCATTTTTATGTTTAGTCTTTTATCTTTATCATTAGTCTAAGCACAAAATGACAATTTTTGATGGGGAGAAAACTCTTACCTTGTCACTAGGTAATAAGATTTACCTAATGGCTGCCACTTGTTGATCGTTCTCCAATGCAATCCTCAACCAGCCGGTTGTTGTCCAATGCCTTCCATCTGTCACTATGAAAATGACTACAGCAAGTAAAGAATTCTTGGTGTAATTTCGCTCTATATCATTACTTTAAAATCTCTTCTGGGCCTGAATAACTGATAATTACTTCTGAGACTGAATAACTGATGGGTACAACTGTTTGAAAATCTCTTTTTTAATCTTTTATCTTTATCAATAATTTGAGTAAAAAATGAAATTTTCCAATAGGGAGAGAACTCTTACCTTGTCACTACGTAATTCAATTTACCGAGTTGCTACCACTCGTTGTCCAATGCCCTCCTCCACCACATGGTTGTTGTCCAATGTCCTCCATTTGTCTCTTGTTGTCCAATGCCTTCCATCTGTTGGTCGAAGTCCTGATAAAAAGACTCAAGCATGTAAGTAATTCTTTATACCTTTCTCTAAATCCCTAATTTGATAATCTCTTTTAAAGCTTCAATTTCTTTTATAGATTTTATCCATTTTGTATCATTCATCTTTTATTATTAAGTTTAATATCATTATATTCAGTCTTTTATCTTTATTAGCACAAAATGAAAATGTTTTGTAAGGGAGAGAACTCTTACCTTGTCACTAGGTAATAAGATATTACATAATGGCTGCCACTCGTTGATCGTTCTTCAATGCCCTCTTCCACCAGCTGGTTGGTGTTAACTATTGTTGTCCGATGTCTTCCATCTGTCACTGTGAAAAAGATTTCAGCAAGTAAGGAATTCTTGATGTAATTTCTTTCTATATCCTTACTTTGAAAATCTCTTTTTAATCTTAAATTTATTTTAGAGTTTTTATTCATTTTATCTCATTTATCTTTTAAAGTTTATCATTTTTATGTTTAGTCTTTTATCTTTATCATTTTTTTAAGTACAAAATTAATTTTTTTGAAAGGGAGAAAACTCTTACCTTGTCACTAGGTAATAAGATTTACCTAATGGCTGCCACTCGTTGATCGTTCTCCAATGCAATCCTCAACCAGCCGGTTGTTTTCCAATGCCTTCCATCTGTCACTATGAAAAAGACTACAGCAACTAAGGTATTCTTCATGTTATTTTTCTCTATATCCTTAATTTGAAAATCTCTTAAATTTTAAGTTTCTTTTAGAGTTTTTATTCATTTTATATCAATTATCTTATATTACTCAGTTTATCATTTTTATGTTTAGTCTTTTAGCTTTATTATTAGTTTTTATACAAAATAAAAATGTATAAGGGAAACAATTAATTGCCTGTTCTGGGACTGAATAACTGATAATTACTTCTGAGACTGAATATCTGATGGGTACAACTAATGGGTAATTCTTTGAAAATCTCTTTTAAACTTTTAGATTCTAAGAGTTTTTATTCGTGTTATTTCATCCATCTTTAATTAATAAATTTATCATTTTAATGTTTAGTCTTTTATCAGTTTTATTAGTTTTAGTACAAAATAATGAGTTTTTATTCATTTTATATCATTTATCTTTTATTATAAAGTTTATCGTTTTTATGTTTAGTCTATTATCTTTATTATAAGTTTAAGTACAAAATGAAAATGTTTGTAAGGGAGAGAACTCGTACCTTGTCACTAGGTAATTTAATTAACCTAGTTGCTACCACTCGTTGTCCGATGCCCTCCTCCACCACATGGTTGATGTCAATGTCCTCCATTTGTCTCTTGTTGTCCAATGCCTTCCATCCGTTGGTCAAAGTCCCTATAAAAAGACTCAAGCATGTAAGCAATTCTTTATACCTTTCTCTAAATAACTACTTTGATAATCCCTTTTCAATCTTCAATTTCTTTTATAGACTTTATTCACTTTGTATCCTTTATCTTATATTATTAAGTTTAATATCGTTATGTTTAGTCTTTTATCTTTATAAGTACAAAATGAAAATGTTTTGTAAGGGAGAGAACTCTTACCTTGTCACTTGGTAATAAGATATTACATAATGGCTGCCACTCGTTGATCGTTCTTCAATGCCCTCTTCCACCAGCTGGTTGGTGTTAACTATTGTTGTCCGATGTCTTCCATCTGTCACTGTGAAAAAGATTTCAGCAAGTAAGGAATTCTTGATGTAATTTCTTTCTATATCCTTACTTTGAAAATCTCTTTTTAATCTTAAATTTCTTTTAGAGTTTTTATTCATTTTATCTCATTTATCTTTTAAAGTTTATCATTTTTATGTTTAGTCTTTTATCTTTATCATTTTTTTAAGTACAAAATTAATTTTTTTGAAAGGGAGAAAACTCTTACCTTGTCACTAGGTAATAAGATTTACCTAATGGCTGCCACTTGTTGATCGTTCTCCAATGCAATCCTCAACCAGCCGGTTGTTTTCCAATGCCTTCCATCTGTCACTATGAAAAAGACTACAGCAAGTAAGGTATTCTTCATGTTATTTTTCTCTATATCCTTAATTTGAAAATCTCTTAAATTTTAAGTTTCTTTTAGAGTTTTATTCATTTTATATCAATTATCTTATATTACTCAGTTTATCATTTTTATGTTTAGTCTTTTAGCTTTATTATTAGTTTTTATACAAAATAAAAATGTATAAGGGAAACAATTAATTGCCTGTTCTGGGACTGAATAACTGATAATTACTTCTGAGACTGAATATCTGATGGGTACAACTAATGGGTAATTCTTTGAAAATCTCTTTTAAACTTTTAGATTCTAAGAGTTTTTATTCGTGTTATTTCATCCATCTTTAATTAATAAATTTATCATTTTAATGTTTAGTCTTTTATCAGTTTTATTAGTTTTAGTACAAAATAATGAGTTTTTATTCATTTTATATCATTTATCTTTTATTATAAAGTTTATCGTTTTTATGTTTAGTCTATTATCTTTATTATAAGTTTAAGTACAAAATGAAAATGTTTGTAAGGGAGAGAACTCGTACCTTGTCACTAGGTAATTTAATTAACCTAGTTGCTACCACTCGTTGTCCGATGCCCTCCTCCACCACATGGTTGATGTCAATGTCCTCCATTTGTCTCTTGTTGTCCAATGCCTTCCATCCGTTGGTCAAAGTCCCTATAAAAAGACTCAAGCATGTAAGCAATTCTTTATACCTTTCTCTAAATAACTACTTTGATAATCCCTTTTCAATCTTCAATTTCTTTTATAGACTTTATTCATTTTGTATCCTTTATCTTATATTATTAAGTTTAATATCGTTATGTTTAGTCTTTTATCTTTATAAGTACAAAATGAAAATGTTTTGTAAGGGAGAGAACTCTTACCTTGTCACTTGGTAATAAGATATTACATAATGGCTGCCACTCGTTGATCGTTCTTCAATGCCCTCTTCCACCAGCTGGTTGGTGTTAACTATTGTTGTCCAATGTCTTCCATCTGTCACTATGAAAATGATTACAGCAAGTAAGGAATTCTTGATTTGATTTCTCTCTATATCCTTACTTTGAAAATCTCTTTTAAATCTTAAATTTCTTTTAGAGTTTTAATTCATTTTATCTCATTTATCTTTTATTATAAGGTTTATCATTTTTATGTTTAGTCTTTTATCTTTATCATTAGTCTAAGCACAAAATGACAATTTTTGATGGGGAGAAAACTCTTACCTTGTCACTAGGTAATAAGATTTACCTAATGGCTGCCACTCGTTGATCGTTCTCCAATGCAATCCTCAACCAGCCGGTTGTTGTCCAATGCCTTCCATGTGTCACTATGAAAAAGACTACAGCAAGTAAAGAATTCTTGGTGTAATTTCGCTCTATATCATTACTTTAAAATCTCTTCTGGGCCTGAATAACTGATAATTACTTCTGAGACTGAATAACTGATGGGTACAACTGTTTGAAAATCTCTTTTTTAATCTTTTATCTTTATCAATAATTTGAGTAAAAAATGAAATTTTCCAATAGGGAGAGAACTCTTACCTTGTCACTACGTAATTCAATTTACCTAGTTGCTACCACTCGTTGTCCAATGCCCTCCTCCACCACATGGTTGTTGTCCAATGTCCTCCATTTGTCTCTTGTTGTCCAATGCCTTCCATCTGTTGGTCGAAGTCCTGATAAAAAGAGTCAAGCATGTAAGTAATTCTTTATACATTTCTCTAAATCCCTAATTTGATAATCTCTTTTACAGCTTCAATTTCTTTTATAGATTTTATCCATTTTGTATCATTCATCTTTTATTATTAAGTTTATTATCGTTATATTTAGTTTTTTATCTTTATTAGCACAAAATGAAAATGTTTTGTAAGGGAGAGAACTCTTACCTTGTCACTAGGTAATAAGATATTACATAATGGCTGCCACTCGTTGATCGTTCTTCAATGCCCTCTTCCACCAGCTGGTTGGTGTTAACTATTGTTGTCCGATGTCTTCCATCTGTCACTGTGAAAAAGATTTCAGCAAGTAAGGAATTCTTGATGTAATTTCTTTCTATATCCTTACTTTGAAAATCTCTTTTTAATCTTAAATTTCTTTTAGAGTTTTTATTCATTTTATCTCATTTATCTTTTATTATAAAGTTTATCATTTTTATGTTTAGTCTTTTATCTTTATCATTTTTTTAAGTACAAAATTAATTTTTTTGAAAGGGAGAAAACTCTTACCTTGTCACTAGGTAATAAGATTTACCTAATGGCTGCCACTCGTTGATCGTTCTCCAATGCAATCCTCAACCAGCCGGTTGTTGTCCAATGACTTCCATCTGTCACTATGAAAAAGACTACAGCAAGTAAGGTATTCTTCATGTTATTTTTCTCTATATCCTTAATTTGAAAATCTCTTAAATTTTAAGTTTCTTTTAGAGTTTTTATTCATTTTATATCAATTATCTTATATTACTCATTTCATCATTTTTATGTTTAGTCTTTTAGCTTTATTATTAGTTTTTATACAAAATAAAAATGTATAAGGGAAACAATTGATTGCCTGTTCTGGGACTTAATAACTGATAATTACTTCTGAGACTGAATATCTGATGGGTTCAACTAATGGGTAATTCTTTGAAAATCTCTTTTAAACTTTTAGATTCTAAGAGTTTTTATTCGTGTTATTTCATCCATCTTTAATTAATAAATTTTTCATTTTAATGTTTAGTCTTTTATCAGTTTTATTAGTTTTAGTACAAAATAATGAGTTTTTATTCATTTTATATCATTTATTTTTTATTATAAAGTTTATCGTTTTTATGTTTAGTCTATTATCTTTATTATAAGTTTAAGTACAAAATGAAAATGTTTGTAAGGGAGAGAACTCGTACCTTGTCACTAGGTTATTTAATTTACCTAGTTGCTACCACTCGTTGTCCGATGCCCTCCTCCACCACATGGTTGATGTCAATGTCCTCCATTTGTCTCTTGTTGTCCAATGCCTTCCATCTGTTGGTCGAAGTCCTGATAAAAAGACTCAAGCATGTAAGTAATTCTTTATACCTTTCTCTAAATCCCTAATTTGATAATCTCTTTTAAATCTTCAGTTTCTCTTATAGATTTTATCCATTTTGTATCATTTATCTTTTATTATTAAGTTTATTATCGTTATATTTAGTCTTTTATCTTTATTAGCACAAAATTAAAATGTTTTGTCAGGGAGAGAACTCTTACCATGTCACTAGGTGATAAGATATTACATAATGGCTGCCACTCGTTGATCGTTCTTCAATGCCCTCTTTCACCAGCTGGTTGGTGTTAACTGTTGTTGTCCAATGTCTTCCATCTGTCACTATGAAAAAGACTACAGCAAGTAAGGAATTCTTGATTTAATTTCTTTCTATATCCTTACTTTGAAAATCTCTTTTTAATCTTAAGTTTCTTTTAGAGTTTTTATTCATTTTATCTCATTTATCTTTTATTATAAAGTTTATCATTTTTATGTTTAGTCTTTTATCTTTATAATTTTTTTAAGTACAACATTAATTTTTTTGAAAGGGAGAAAACTCTTACCTTGTCACTAGGTAATAAGATTTACCTAATGGCTGCCACTCGTTGATCGTTCTCCAATGCAATCCTCAACCAGCCGTTTGTTGTCCAATGCTTTCCATCTGTCACTATGAAAAAGACTACAGCAAGTAAGGTATTCTTCATGTTATTTTTCTCTATATCCTTAATTTGAAAATCTCTTAAATTTTAAGTTTCTTTTAGAGTTTTTATTCATTTTATATCAATTATCTTATATTACTCAGTTTATCATTTTTATGTTTAGTCTTTTAGCTTTATTATTAGTTTTTATACAAAATAAAAATGTATAAGGGAAACAACTAATTGCCTGTTCTGGGACTGAATAACTGATAATTACTTCTGAGACTGAATATCTGATGGGTACAACAAATGGGTAATTCTTTGAAAATCTCTTTTAAACTTTTAGATTCTAAGAGTTTTTATTCATGTTATTTCATCCATCTTTAATTAATAAATTTGTCATTTTAATGTTTAGTCTTTTATCAGTTTTATTTGTTTTAGTACAAAATAATGAGTTTTTATTCATTTTATATCATTTATCTTTTATTATAAAGTTTATCGTTTTTATGTTTAGTCTATTATCTTTATTATAAGTTTAAGTACAAAATGAAAATGTTTGTAAGGGAGAGAACTCGTACCTTGTCACTAGGTAATTTAATTTACCTAGTTGCTACCACTCGTTGTCTGATGCCCTCCTCCACCACATGGTTGATGTCAATGTCCTCCATTTGTCTCTTGTTGTCCAATGCCTTCCATCCGTTGGTCAAAGTCCCTATGAAAAGACTCAAGCATGTAAGCAATTCTTTATACCTTTCTCTAAATGACTACTTTGATAATCCCTTTTCAATCTTCAATTTCTTTTATAGACTTTATTCATTTTGTATCCTTTATCTTATATTATTAAGTTTAATATCGTTATGTTTAGTCTTTTATCTTTATAAGTACAAAATGAAAATGTTTTGTAAGGGAGAGAACTCTTACCTTGTCACTTGGTAATAAGATATTACATAATGGCTGCCACTCGTTGATCGTTCTTCAATGCCCTCTTCCTCCAGCTGGTTGGTGTTAACTCTTGTTGTCCAATGTCTTCCATCTGTCACTATGAAAAAGACTACAGCAAGTAAGGAATTCTTGATTTAATTTCTCTCTATATCCTTACTTTGAAAATCTCTTTTAAATCTTAAATTTCTTTTAGAGTTTTAATTCATTTTATCTCATTTATCTTTTATTATAAAGTTTATCATTTTCATGTTTAGTCTTTTATCTTTATCATTAGTCTAAGTACAAAATGACAATTTTTGATAGGGAGAAAACTCTTACCTTGTCACAAGGTAATAAGATTTACCTAATGGCTGCCACTCGTTGATAGTTCTCCAATGCAATCCTCAACCAGCCGGTTGTTGTCCAATGCCTTCCATCTGTCACTATGAAAAAGACTACAGCAAGTAAAGAATTCTTGGTGTAATTTCGCTCTATATCATTACTTTGAAAATCTCTTCTGGGCCTGAATAACTGATAATTACTTCTGAGACTGAATAACTGATGGGTACAACTGTTTGAAAATCTCTTTTTTAATCTTTTATCTTTATCATTAATTTAAGTAAAAAATGAAATTTTCCAATAGGGAGAGAACTCTTACCTTGTCACTACGTAATTCAATTTACCTAGTTGCTACCACTCGTTGTCCAATGCCCTCCTCCACCACATGGTTGTTGTCCAATGTCCTCCATTTGTCTCTTGTTGTCCAATGCCTTCCATCTGTTGGTCGAAGTCCTGATAAAAAGACTCAAGCATGTAAGTAATTCTTTATACCTTTCTCTAAATCCCTAATTTGATAATCCCTCTTAAAGCTTCAATTTCTTTTATAGATTTTATCCATTTTGTATCATTAATATTTTATTATTAAGTTTATTATCGTTATATTTAGTTTTTTATCTTTATTAGCACAAAATGAAAATGTTTTCTAAGGGAGAGAACTCTTACCTTGTCACTAGGTAATAAGATATCACATAATGGCTGCCACTCGTTGATCGTTCTTCAATGCCCTCTTCCACCAGCTGGTTGGTGTTAACTATTGTTGTCCAATGTCTTCCATCTGTCACTGTGAAAAAGATTTCAGCAAGTAAGGAATTCTTGATGTAATTTCTTTCTATATCCTTACTTTGAAAATCTCTTTTTAATCTTAAATTTCTTTTAGAGTTTTTATTCATTTTATCTCATTTATCTTTTATTATAAAGTTTATCATTTTTATGTTTAGTCTTTTATCTTTATCATTTTTTTAAGTACAACATTAATTTTTTTGAAAGGGAGAAAACTCTTACCTTGTCACTAGGTAATAAGATTTACCTAATGGCTGCCACTCGTTGATCGTTCTCCAATGCAACCCTCAACCAGCCGGTTGTTGTCCAATGCCTTCCATCTGTCACTATGAAAAAGACTGCAGCAAGTAAGGTATTCTTCATGTTATTTTTCTCTATATCCTTAATTTGAAAATCTCTTAAATTTTAAGTTTCTTTTAGAGTTTTTATTCATTTTATATCAATTATCTTATATTACTCAGTTTATCATTTTTATGTTTAGTCTTTTAGCTTTATTATTAGTTTTTATACAAAATAAAAATGTATAAGGGAAACAATTGATTGCCTGTTCTGGGACTGAATAACTGATAATTACTTCTGAGACTGAATATCTGATGGGTACAACTAATGGGTAATTCTTTGAAAATCTCTTTTAAACTTTTAGATTCTAAGAGTTTTTATTCGTGTTATTTCATCCATCTTTAATTAATAAATTTATCATTTTAATGTTTAGTCTTTTATCAGTTTTATTAGTTTTAGTACAAAATAATGAGTTTTTATTCATTTTATATCATTTATCTTTTATTATAAAGTTTATCGTTTTTATGTTTAGTCTATTATCTTTATTATAAGTTTAAGTACAAAATGAAAATGTTTGTAAGGGAGAGAACTCGTACCTTGTCACTAGGTAATTTAATTTACCTAGTTGCTACCACTCGTTGTCCGATGCCCTCCTCCACCACATGGTTGATGTCAATGTCCTCCATTTGTCTCTTGTTGTCCAATGCCTTCCATCCGTTGGTCAAAGTCCCTATAAAAAGACTCAAGCATGTAAGCAATTCTTTATACCTTTTTCTAAATAACTACTTTGATAATCCCTTTAAAATCTTCAATTTCTTTTATAGACTTTATTCATTTTGTATCCTTTATCTTATATTATTAAGTTTAATATCGTTATGTTTAGTCTTTTATCTTTATAAGTACAAAATGAAAATGTTTTGTAAGGGAGAGAACTCTTACCTTGTCACTTGGTAATAAGATATTACATAATGGCTGCCACTCGTTGATCGTTCTTCAATGCCCTCTTCCACCAGCTGGTTGGTGTTAAATGTTGTTGTCCAATGTCTTCCATCTGTCACTATGAAAAAGACTACAGCAAGTAAGGAATTCTTGATTTAATTTCTCTCTATATCCTTACTTTGAAAATCTCTTTTAAATCTTAAATTTCTTTTAGAGTTTTAATTCATTTTATCTCATTTATCTTTTATTATAAAGTTTATCATTTTTATGTTTAGTCTTTTATCTTTATCATTAGTCTAAGTACAAAATAACAATTTTTGATAGGGAGAAAACTCTTACCTTGTCAATAGGTTATAAGATTTAAGTAATGGCTGCCACTCGTTGATCGTTCTCCAATGCAATCCTCAACCAGCCGGTTGTTGTCCAATGCCTTCCATCTGTCACTATGAAAATGTCTACAGTATGTAAAGAATTCTTGGTGTAATTTCGCTCTATATCATTACTTTGAAAATCTCTTCTGGGCCTGAATAACTGATAATTACTTCTGAGACGGAATAACTGATGGGTACAACTGTTTGAAAATCTCTCTTTTAATCTTTTATCTTTATCATTATTTTAAGTAAAAAATGAAATTTTCCAATAGGGAGAGAACTCTTACCTTGTCACTACGTAATTCAATTTACCTAGTTGCTACCACTCGTTGTCCAATGCCCTCCTCCACCACATGGTTGTTGTCCAATGTCCTCCATTTGTCTCTTGTTGTCCAATGCCTTCCATCTGTTGGTCGAAGTCCTGATAAAAAGACTCAAGCATGTAAGTAATTCTTTATACATTTCTCTAAATCCCTAATTTGATAATCTCTTTTAAAGCTTCAATTTCTTTTATAGATTTTATCCATTTTGTATCATTCATCTTTATTTATTAAGTTTATTATCGTTATATTTAGTCTTTTATCTTTATTAGCACAAAATGAAAATGTTTTGTAAGGGAGAGAACTCTTACCTTGTCACTAGGTAATAAGATATTACATAATGGCTGCCACTCGTTGATCGTTCTTCAATGCCCTCTTCCACCAGCTGGTTGGTGTTAACTATTGTTGTCCAATGTCTTCCATCTGTCACTGTGAAAAAGATTTCAGCAAGTAAGGAATTCTTGATGTAATTTCTTTCTATATCCTTACTTTGAAAATCTCTTTTTAATCTTAAATTTCTTTTAGAGTTTTTATTCATTTTATCTCATTTATCTTTTATTATAAAGTTTATCATTTTTATGTTTAGTCTTTTATCTTTATCATTTTTTTAAGTACAACATTAATTTTTTTGAAAGGCAGAAAACTCTTACCTTGTCACTAGGTAATAAGATTTACCTAATGGCTGCCACTCGTTGATCGTTCTCCAATGCAATCCTCAACCAGCCGGTTGTTGTCCAATGACTTCCATCTGTCACTATGAAAAAGACTACAGCAAGTAAGGTATTCTTCATGTTATTTTTCTCTATATCCTTAATTTGAAAATCTCTTAAATTTTAAGTTTCTTTTAGAGTTTTCATTCATTTATATCAATTATCTTATATTACTCAGTTTATCATTTTTATGTTTAGTCTTTTAGCTTTATTATTAGTTTTTATACAAAATAAAAATGTATAAGGGAAACAATTGATTGCCTGTTCTGGGACTGAATAACTGATAATTACTTCTGAGACTGAATATCTGATGGGTACAACTAATGGGTAATTCTTTGAAAATCTCTTTAAAACTTTTAGATTCTAAGAGTTTTTATTCATGTTATTTCATCCATCTTTAATTAATAAATTTTTCATTTTAATGTTTAGTCTTTTATCAGTTTTATTAGTTTTAGTACAAAATAATGAGTTTTTATTCATTTTATATCATTTATCTTTTATTATAAAGTTTATCGTTTTTATGTTTAGTCTATTATCTTTATTATAAGTTTAAGTACAAAATGAAAATGTTTGTAAGGGAGAGAACTCGTACCTTGTCACTAGGTAATTTAATTTACCTAGTTGCTACCACTCGTTGTCCAATGCCCTCCTCCACCACATGGTTGATGTCAATGTCCTCCATTTGTCTCTTGTTGTCCAATGCCTTCCATCCGTTGGTCAAAGTCCCTATAAAAAGACTCAAGCATGTAAGCAATTCTTTATACCTTTCTCTAAATAACTACTTTGATAATCCCTTTAAAATCTTCAATTTCTTTTATAGACTTAATTCATTTTGTATCCTTTATCTTATATTATTAAGTTTATCATCGTTATGTTTAGTCTTTTATCTTTATAAGTACAAAATGAAAATGTTTTGTAAGGGAGAGAACTCCTACCTTGTCACTTGGTAATAAGAAATTACATAATGGCTGCCACTCTTTGATCGTTCATCAATGCCCTCTTCCACCAGCTGGTTGGTGATAACTGTTGTTGTCCAATGTCTTCCATCTGTCACTGTTATAAAGGTAAATTATAAAGTTTATCATTTTTATGTTTAGTCTTTTATCTTTATCATTAGTCAAAGTACAAAATAACAATTTTTGATAGGGAGAAAACTCTTACTTTGTCACTATGTAAAAAGATTTACCTAATGGCTGCCACTCGTTGATCGTTCTCCAATGCAATCCTCAACCAGCCGGTTGTTGTCCAATGCCTTCCATCTGTCCCTATGAAAAAGACTACAGCAAGTAAAGAATTCTTGATGTTATTTCTCTCTTTATCATTACTTTGAAAATCTCTTCTGGGCCTGAATAACTTATAATTACTTCTGAGACGGAATAACTGATGGGTACAACTGATAGGTACTTCTGAGATTCAATATCTTTGAAAATCTTTTTTATTCTTTTATCTTTATCATTAATTTAAGTAAAAAATGAAATTTTCCAATAGGGAGAGAACTCTTACCTTGTCACTACGTAATTCAATTTACCTAGTTGCTACCACTCGTTGTCCAATTCCCTCCTCCACCACATGGTTGTTGTGCAATGTCCTCCATTTGTCTCTTGTTGTCCAATGCCTTCCATATGTTGGTCGAAGTCCTGATAAAAAGACTCAAGCATGTAAGTAATTCTTTATACCTTTCTCTAAATCCCTAATTTGATAATCTCTTTTAAATCTTCAGTTTCTTTTATAGATTTTATCCATTTTGTATCATTAATCTTTTATTATTAAGTTTATTATCGTTATATTTAGTCTTTTATCTTTATTAGCACAAAATGAAAATGTTTTGTAAGGGAGAGAACTCTTACCTTGTCACTAGGTAATAATATATTACATAATGGCTGCCACTCGTTGATCGTTCTTCAATGCCCTCTTCCACCAGCTGGTTGGTGTTAACTGTTGTTGTCCAATGTCTTCCATCTGTCACTATGAAAAAGACTACAGCAAGTAAGTAATTCTTGATTTAATTTCTCTCTATATCCTTACTTTGAAAATCTCTTTTAAATCTTAAATTTCTTTTAGAGGTTTAATTCATTTTATCTCATTTATCTTTTATTATAAAGTTTATCATTTTTATGTTAAGTCTTTTATCTTTATCATTAGTCTAAGTACAAAATGACAATTTTTGATAGGGAGAAAACTCTTACCTTGTCACTAGGTAATAAGATTTACCTAATGGCTGCCACTCGTTGATCGTTCTCCAATGCAATCCTCAACCAGCCGGTTGTTGTCCAATGCCTTCCATCTGTCACTATGAAAAAGACTACAGCAAGTAAAGAATTCTTGGTGTAATTTCGCTCTATATCATTACTTTGAAAATCTCTTCTGGGCCTGAATAACTGATAATTATACTTCTGAGACTGAATAACTGATGGGTACAACTGTTTGAAAATCTCTTTTTTAATCTTTTATCTTTATCATTAATTTAAGTAAAAAATGAAATTTTCCAATAGGGAGAGAACTCTTACCTTGTCACTACGTAATTCAATTTACCTAGTTGCTACCACTCGTTGTCCAATGCCCTCCTCCACCACATGGTTGTTGTCCAATGTCCTCCATTTGTCTCTTGTTGTCCAATGCCTTCCATCTAGTCGAAGTCCTGATAAAAAGACTCAAGCATGTAAGTAATTCTTTATACATTTCTCTAAATCCCTAATTTGATAATCTCTTTTAAAGCTTCAATTTCTTTTATAGATTTTATCCATTTTGTATCATTCATCTTTTATTATTAAGTTTATTATCGTTATATTTAGTCTTTTATCTTTATTAGCACAAAATGAAAATGTTTTGTAAGGGAGAGAACTCTTACCTTGTCACTAGGTAATAATATATTACATAATGGCTGCCACTCGTTGATCGTTCTTCAATACCCTCTTCCACCAGCTGGTTGGTGTTAACTGTTGTTGTCCAATGTCTTCCATCTGTCACTATGAAAAAGACTTCAGCAAGTAAGGAATTCTTGATTTAATTTCTCTCTATATCCTTACTTTGAAAATCTCTTTTAAATCTTAAATTTCTTTTAGAGGTTTAATTCATTTTATCTCATTTATCTTTTATTATAAAGTTTATCATTTTTATGTTTAGTCTTTTATCTTTATCATTAGTCTAAGTACAAAATGACAATTTTTGATAGGGAGAAAACTCTTACCTTGTCACTAGGTAATAAGTTTTACCTAATGGCTGCCACTCGTTGATCGTTCTCCAATGCAATCCTCAACCAGCCGGTTGTTGTCCAATGCCTTCCATCTGTCACTATGAAAAAGACTACAGCAAGTAAAGAATTCTTGGTGTAATTTCGCTCTATATCATTACTTTGAAAATCTCTTCTGGGCCTGAATAACTGATAATTTCTTCTGAGACTGAATAACTGATGGGTACAACTGTTTGAAAATCTCTTTTTTAATCTTTTATCTTTATCATTAATTTAAGTAAAAAATGAAATTTTCCAATAGGGAGAGAACTCTTACCTTGTCACTACGTAATTCAATTTACCTAGTTGCTACCACTCGTTGTCCAATGCCCTCCTCCACCATATGGTTGTTGTCCAATGCCTTCCATCTGTTTGTCGAAATCCTGATAAAAAGACTCAAGCATGTAAGTAATTCTTTATACATTTCTCTAAATCCCTAATTTGATAATCTCTTTTAAAGCTTCAATTTCTTTTATAGATTTTATCCATTTTGTATCATTCATCTTTTATTATTAAGTTTATTATCGTTATATTTAGTCTTTTATTTTTATTAGAACAAAATGAAAATGTTTTGTAAGGGAGAGAACTCTTACCTTGTCACTAGGTAGTAATATATTACATAATGGCTGCCACTCGTTGACCGTTCTTCAATGTCCTCTTCCACCAGCTGGTTGGTGTTAACTATTGTTGTCCAATGTCTTCCATCTGTCACTATGAAAAAGACTACAGCAAGTAAGGAATTCTTGATTTAACTTCTCTCTATATCCTTACTTTGAAAATCTCTTTTAAATCTTAAATTTCTTTTAGAGGTTTAATTCATTTTATCTCATTTATCTTTTATTATAAAGTTTATCATTTTTATGTTTAGTCTTTTATCTTTTTAATTTTTTTTAAGTACAACATTAATTTTTTTGAAAGGGAGAAAACTCTTACCTTGTCACTAGGTAATAAGATTTACCTAATGGCTGCCACTCGTTGATCGTTCTCCAATGCAATCCTCAACCAGCCGGTTGTTGTCCAATGCCTTCCATCTGTCACTATGAAAAAGACTACAGCAACTAAGGTATTCTTCATGTTATTTTTCTCTATATCCTTAATTTGAAAATCTCTTAAATTTTAAGTTTCTTTTAGAGTTTTTATTCATTTGTATCAATTATCTTATATTACTCATTTCATCATTTTTATGTTTAGTCTTTTAGCTTTATTATTAGTTTTTATACAAAATAAAAATGTATAAGGGAAACAATTGATTGCCTGTTCTGGGACTGAATAACTGATAATTACTTCTGGGACTGAATATCTGATGGGTACAACTAATGGGTAATTCTTTGAAAATCTCTTTTAAACTTTTAGATTCTAAGAGTTTTTATTCGTGTTATTTCATCCATCTTTAATTAATAAATTTTTCATTTTAATGTTTAGTCTTTTATCAGTTTTATTAGTTTTAGTACAAAATAATGAGTTTTTATTCATTTTATATCATTTATCTTTTATTATAAAGTTTATCGTTTTTGTGTTTAGTCTATTATCTTTATTATAAGTTTAAGTATAAAATGAAAATGTTCGTAAGGGAGAGAACTCGTACCTTGTCACTAGGTAATTTAATTTACCTAGTTGCTACCACTCGTTGTCCGATGCCCTCCTCCACCACATGGTTGATGTCAATGTCCTCCATTTGTCTCTTGTTGTCCAATGCCTTCCATCTGTTGGTCGAAGTCCTGATAAAAAGACTCAAGCATGTAAGTAATTCTTTATACCTTTCTCTAAATCCCTAATTTGATAATCTCTTTTAAATCTTCAGTTTCTTTTATAGATTTTATCCATTTTGTATCATTTATCTTTTATTATTAAGTTTATTATCGTTATATTTAGTCTTTTATCTTTATTAGCACAAAATGAAAATGTTTTGTCAGGGAGAGAACTCTTACCTTGTCACTAGGTGATAAGATATTACATAATGGCTGCCACTCGTTTATCGTTCTTCAATGCCCTCTTCCACCAGCTGGTTGGTGTTAACTGTTGTTGTCCAATGTCTTCCATCTGTCACTATGAAAAAGACTACAGCAAGTAAGGAATTCTTGATTTAATTTCTTTCTATATCCTTACTTTGAAAATCTCTTTTTAATCTCAAGTTTCTTTTAGAGTTTTTATTCATTTTATCTCGTTTATCTTTTATTATAAAGTTTATCATTTTTATGTTTAGTCTTTTATCTTTATAATTTTTTTAAGTACAACACTAATTTTTTTGAAAGGGAGAAAACTCTTACCTTGTCACTAGGTAATAAGATTTACCTAATGGCTGCCACTCGTTGATCATTCTCCAATGCAATCCTCAACCAGCCGTTTGTTGTCCAATGCTTTCCATCTGTCACTATGAAAAAGACTACAGCAAGTAAAGAATTCTTGGTGTAATTTCGCTCTATATCATTACTTTGAAAATCTCTTCTGGGCCTGAATAACTGATAATTACTTCTGAGACTGAATAACTGATGGGTACAACTGTTTGAAAATCTCTTTTTTAATCTTTTATCTTTATCATTAATTTAAGTAAAAAATGAAATTTTCCAGTAGGGAGAGAACTCTTACCTTGTCACTACGTAATTCAATTTACCTAGTTGCTACCACTCGTTGTCCAATGCCCTCCTCCACCACATGGTTGTTGTCTAATGTCCTCCATTTGTCTCTTGTTGTCCAATGCATTCCATTTGTTGGTCGAAGTCCTGATAAAAAGACTCAAGCATGTAAGTTATTCTTTATACCTTTCTCTAAATCCCTAATTTGATAATCTCTTTTAAAGATTCAATTTCTTTTATAGATTTTATCCATTTTGTATCATTCATCTTTTATTATTAAGTTTATTATCGTTATACTTAGTTTTTTATCTTTATTAGCACAAAATGAAAATGTTTTGTAAGGGAGAGAACTCTTACCTTGTCACTAGGTAATAAGATATCACATAATGGCTGCCACTCGTTGATCGTTCTTCAATGCCCTCTTCCACCAGCTGGTTGGTGTTAACTATTGTTGTCCAATGTCTTCCATCTGTCACTGTGAAAAAGATTTCAGCAAGTAAGGAATTCTTGATGAAATTTCTTTCTATATCCTTACTTTGAAAATCTCTTTTTAATCTTAAATTTCTTTTAGAGTTTTTATTCATTTTATCTCATTTATCTTTTATTATAAAGTTTATCATTTTTATGTTTAGTCTTTTATCTTTATCATTTTTTTAAGTACAAAATGACAATTTTTGATGGGGAGAAAACTCTTACCTTGTCACTAGGTAATAAGATTTACCTAATGGCTGCCACTCGTTGATCGTTCTCCAATGCAATCGTCAACCAGCCGGTTGTTGTCCAATGCTTTCCATCTGTCACTATGAAAAAGACTACAGCAAGTAAGGTATTCTTCATGTTAATTTTCTTTTATAGATTTTATCCATTTTGTATCATTTATCTTTTATTATTAAGTTTATTATCGTTATACATGTATTTAGTCTTTTATCTTTATTAGCACAAAATGAAAATGTTTTGTCAGGGAGAGAACTCTAACCTTGTCACTAGGTGATAAGATATTACATAATGTCTGCCACTCGTTGATCGTTCTTCAATGCCCTCTTCCACCAGCTGGTTGGTGTTAACTGTTGTTGTCCAATGTCTTCCATCTGTCACTATGAAAAAGACTACAGCAAGTAAGGAATTCTTGATTTAATTTCTTTCTATA
The DNA here is from genome assembly GCA_028142955.1 of Pinctada fucata. Classification (NCBI taxonomy): domain Eukaryota; kingdom Metazoa; phylum Mollusca; class Bivalvia; order Pterioida; family Pteriidae; genus Pinctada; species Pinctada fucata. The sequence continues at coordinate 26,204,670 of AP027110.1, read as the reverse complement.
TCCTTACTTTGAAAATCTCTTTTTAATCTTAAGTTTCTTTAAGAGTTTTTATTCATTTTATCTCATTTATCTTTTATTATAAAGTTTATCATTTTTATGTTTAGTCTTTTATCTTTATAATTTTTTTTAAGTACAACACTGATTTTTTTGAAAGGGAGAAAACTCTAACCTTGTCACTAGGTAATAAGATTTACCTAATGGCTGCCACTCGTTGATCATTCTCCAATGCAATCCTCAACCAGCCGTTTGTTGTCCAATGCTTTCCATCTGTCACTATGAAAAAGACTACAGCAAGTAAAGAATTCTTGGTGTAATTTCGCTCTATATCATTACTTTGAAAATCTCTTCTGGGCCTGAATAACTGATAATTACTTCTGAGACTGAATAACTGATGGGTACAACTGTTTGAAAATCTCTTTTTTAATCTTTTATCTTTATCATTAATTTAAGTAAAAATGAAATTTTCCAGTAGGGAGAGAACTCTTACCTTGTCACTACGTAATTCAATTTACCTAGTTGCTACCACTCGTTGTCCAATGCCCTCCTCCACCACATGGTTGTTGTCTAATGTCCTCCATTTGTCTCTTGTTGTCCAATGCATTCCATTTGTTGGTCGAAGTCCTGATAAAAAGACTCAAGCATGTAAGTTATTCTTTATACCTTTCTCTAAATCCCTAATTTGATAATCTCTTTTAAAGCTTCAATTTCTTTTATAGATTTTATCCATTTTGTATCATTCATCTTTTATTATTAAGTTTATTATCGTTATATTTAGTTTTTTATCTTTATTAGCACAAAATGAAAATGTTTTGTAAGGGAGAGAACTCTTACCTTGTCACTAGGTAATAAGATATTACATAATGGCTGCCACTCGTTGATCGTTCTTCAATGCCCTCTTCCACCAGCTGGTTGGTGTTAACTATTGTTGTCCAATGTCTTCCATCTGTCACTGTGAAAAAGATTTCAGCAAGTAAGGAATTCTTGATGAAATTTCTTTCTATATCCTTACTTTGAAAATCTCTTTTTAATCTTAAATTTCTTTTAGAGTTTTTATTCATTTTATCTCATTTATCTTTTATTATAAAGTTTATCATTTTTATGTTTAGTCTTTTATCTTTATCATTTTTTTAAGTACAAAATGACAATTTTTGATAGGGAGAAAACTCTTACCTTGTCACTAGGTAATAAGATTTACCTAATGGCTGCCACTCGTTGATCGTTCTCCAATGCAATCCTCAACTAGCCGGTTGTTGTCCAATGACTTCCATCTGTCACTATGAAAAAGACTACAGCAAGTAAGGTATTCTTCATGTTATTTTTCTTTTATAGATTTTATCCATTTTGTATCATTTATCTTTTATTATTAAGTTTATTATCGTTATATTTAGTCTTTTATCTTTATTATCACAAAATGAAAATGTTTTTTTCAGGGAGAGAACTCTTACCTTGTCACTAGGTGATAAGATATTACATAATGGCTGCCACTCGTTGATCGTTCTTCAATGCCCTCTTCCACCAGCTGGTTGGTGTTAACTGTTGTTGTCCAATGTCTTCCATCTGTCACTATGAAAAAGACTACAGCAAGTAAGGAATTCTTGATTTAATTTCTTTCTATATCCTTACTTTGAAAATCTCTTTTTAATCTTAAGTTTCTTTTAGAGTTTTTATTCATTTTATCTCATTTATCTTTTATTATAAAGTTTATCATTTTTATGTTTAGTCTTTTATCTTTATAATTTTTTTAAGTACAACACTAATTTTTTTGAAAGGGAGAAAACTCTTACCTTGTCACTAGGTTATAAGATTTACCTAATGGCTGCCACTCGTTGATCATTCTCCAATGCAATCCTCAACCAGCCGTTTGTTGTCCAATGCTTTCCATCTGTCACTATGAAAAAGACTACAGCAAGTAAAGAATTCTTGGTGTAATTTCGCTCTATATCATTACTTTGAAAATCTCTTCTGGGCCGAATAACTGATAATTACTTCTGAGACTGAATAACTGATGGGTACAACTGTTTGAAAATCTCTTTTTTAATCTTTTATCTTTATCATTAATTTAAGTAAAAAATGAAATTTTCCAGTAGGGAGAGAACTCTTACCTTGTCACTACGTAATTCAATTTACCTAGTTGCTACCACTCGTTGTCCAATGCCCTCCTCCACCACATGGTTGTTGTCTAATGTCCTCCATTTGTCTCTTGTTGTCCAATGCATTCCATCTGTTTGTCGAAGTCCTGATAAAAAGACTCAAGCATGTAAGTTATTCTTTATACCTTTCTCTAAATCCCTAATTTGATAATCTCTTTTAAAGCTTCAATTTCTTTTATAGATTTTATCCATTTTGTATCATTCATCTTTTATTATTAAGTTTATTATCGTTATATTTAGTTTTTTATCTTTATTAGCACAAAATGAAAATGTTTTGTAAGGGAGAGAACTCTTACCTTGTCACTAGGTAATAAGATATTACATAATGGCTGCCACTCGTTGATCGTTCTTCAATGCCCTCTTCCACCAGCTGGTTGGTGTTAACTATTGTTGTCCAATGTCTTCCATCTGTCACTGTGAAAAAGATTTCAGCAAGTAAGGAATTCTTGATGAAATTTCTTTCTATATCCTTACTTTGAAAATCTCTTTTTAATCTTAAATTTCTTTTAGAGTTTTTATTCATTTTATCTCATTTATCTTTTATTATAAAGTTTATCATTTTTATGTTTAGTCTTTTATCTTTATCTTTTTTTTTAAGTACAAAATGACAATTTTTGATAGGGAGAAAACTCTTACCTTGTCACTAGGTAATAAGATTTACCTAATGGCTGCCACTCGTTGATCGTTCTCCAATGCAATCCTCAACCAGCCGGTTGTTGTCCAATGACTTCCATCTGTCACTATGAAAAAGACTACAGCAAGTAAGGTATTCTTCATGTTATTTTTCTCTATATCCTTAATTTGAAAATCTCTTAGATTTTAAGTTTCTTGTAGAGTTTTTATTCATTTTATATCAATTATCTTATATTACTCAGTTTATCATTTTTATGTTTAGTCTTTTAGCTTTATTATTAGTTTTTATACAAAATAAAAATGTATAAGGGAAACAATTGATTGCCTGTTCTGGGACTGAATAACTGATAATTACTTCTGAGACTGAATATCTGATGGGTACAACTAATGGGTAATTCTTTGAAAATCTCTTTTAAACTTTTAGATTCTAAGAGTTTTTATTCGTGTTATTTCATCCATCTTTAATTAATAAATTTTTCATTTTAATGTTTAGTCTTATTTCAGTTTTATTAGTTTTAGTACAAAATAATGAGTTTTTATTCATTTTATATCATTTATCTTTTATTATAAAGTTTATCGTTTTTATGTTTAGTCTATTATCTTTATTATAAGTTTAAGTACAAAATGAAAATGTTTGTAAGGGAGAGAACTCGTACCTTGTCACTAGGTAATTTAATTTACCTAGTTGCTACCACTCGTTGTCCGATGCCCTCCTCCACCACATGGTTGATGTCAATGTCCTCCATTTGTTTCTTGTTGTCCAATGCCTTCCATCCGTTGGTCAAAGTCCCTATAAAAAGACTCAAGCATGTAAGCAATTCTTTATACCTTTCTCTAAATGACTACTTTGGTAATCCCTTTTCAATCTTCAATTTCTTTTATAGACTTTATTCATTTTGTATCCTTTATCTTATATTATTAAGTTTAATATCGTTATGTTTAGTCTTTTATCTTTATCATTAGTCTAAGTACAAAATGACAATTTTTGATAGGGAGAAAACTCTTACCTTGTCACAAGGTAATAAGATTTACCTAATGGCTGCCACTCGTTGATCGTTCTCCAATGCAATCCTCAACCAGCCGGTTGTTGTCCAATGCCTTCCATCTGTCACTATGAAAAAGACTAAAGCAAGTAAAGAATTCTTGGTGTAATTTCGCTCTATATCATTACTTTGAAAATCTCTTCTGGGCCTGAATAACTGATAATTACTTCTGAGACTGAATAACTGATGGGTACAACTGTTTGAAAATCTCTTTTTTAATCTTTTATCTTTACCATTAATTTAAGTAAAAAATGAAATTTTCCAATAGGGAGAGAACTCTTACCTTGTCACTACGTAATTCAATATACCTAGTTGCTACAACTCGTTGTCCAATGCCCTCCTCCACCACATCGTTGTTGTCCAATGTCCTCTATTTGTCTCTTGTTGTCCAATGCCTTCCATCTGTTGGTCGAAGTCCTGATAAAAAGACTCAAGCATGTAAGTAATTCTTTATACCTTTCTCTAAATCCCTAATTTGATAATCTCTTTTAAAGCTTCAATTTCTTTTATAGATTTTATCCATTTTGTATCATTCATATTTTATTATTAAGTTTATTATCGTTATATTTAGTTTTGTATCTTTATTAGCACAAAATGAAAATGTTTTGTCAGGGAGAGAACTGTTACCTTGTCACTAGGTGATAAGATATTACATAATGGCTGCCACTAGTTGATCGTTCTTCAATGCCCTCTTCCACCAGCTGGTTGGTGTTAACTGTTGTTGTCCAATGTCTTCCATCTGTCACTAGGAAAAAGACTACAGCAAGTAAGGAATTCTTGATTTAATTTCTCTCTATATCCTTACTTTGAAAATCTCTTTTAAATCTTAAATTTCTTTTAGACTTTTAATTCATTTTATCTCATTTATCTTTTATTATAAAGTTTATCATTTTTATGTTTAGTCTTTATCATTTTTTTAAGTTCAAAATTAATTTTTTTGAAAGGGAGAAAACTCTTACCTTGTCACTAGGTAATAAGATTTACCTAATGGCTGCCACTCGTTGATCGTTCTCCAATGCAATCCTCAACCAGCCGGTTGTTGTCCAATGCCTTCCATCTGTCACTATGAAAAAGACTACAGCAAGTAAAGAATTCTTGGTGTAATTTCGCTCTGTATCATTACTTTGAAAATCTCTTCTGAGCCTGAATAACTGATAATTACTTCTGAGACTGAATAACTGATGGGTACAACTGTTTGAAAATCTCTTTTTTAATCTTTTATCTTTATCATTAATTTGAGTAAAAAATGAAATTTTCCAATACGGAGAGAACTCTTACCTTGTCACTACGTAATTCAATTTACCTAGTTGCTACCACTCGTTGTCCAATGCCCTCCTCCACCACATGGTTGTTGTCCAATGTCTTCCATTTGTCTCTTGTTGTCCAATGCCTTCCATCTGTTGGTCGAAGTCCTGATAAAAAGACTCAAGCATGTAAGTAATTCTTTATACCTTTCTCTAAATCCCTAATTTGATAATCTCTTTTAAATCTTCAGTTTCTTTTATAGATTTTATCCATTTTGTATCATTTATCTTTTATTATTAAGTTTATTATCGTTATATTTAGTCTTTTATCTTTATTAGCACAAAATGAAAATGTTTTGTAAGGGAGAGAACTCTTACCTTGTCAATTGGTAATAAGATCTTACATAATGACTGCCACTCGTTGATCGTTCTTCAATGCCCTCTTCCACCAGCTGGTTGGTGTTAACTATTGTTGTCCAATGTCTTCCATCTGTCACTGTGAATAAGATTTCAGCAAGTAAGGAATTCTTGATGTAATTTCTTTCTATATCCTTACTTTGAAAATCTCTTTTTAATCTTAAATTTCTTTTAGAGTTTTTATTCATTTTATCTCATTTATCTTTTATTATAAAGTGTATCATTTTTATGTTTAGTCTTTTATCTTTATCATTTTTTTAAGTACAACATTAATTTTTTTGAAAGGGAGAAAACTCTTACCTTGTCACTAGGTAATAAGATTTACCTAATGGCTGCCACTCGTTGATCGTTCTCCAATGCAATCCTCAACCAGCCGTTGTTGTCCAATGACTTCCATCTGTCACTATGAAAAAGACTACAGCAAGTAAGGTATTCTTCATGTTATTTTTCTCTATATCCTTAATTTGAAAATCTCTTAAATTTTAAGTTTCTTTTAGAGTTTTTATTCATTTTATATCAATTATATTATATCACTCAGTTAATCATTTTTATGTTTAGTCTTTTGGCGTTATTATTAGTTTTTATACAAAATAAAAATGTATAAGGGAAACAATTGATTGCCTGTTCTGGGACTGAATAACTGATAATTACTTCTGAGACTGAATATCTGATGGGTACAACTAATGGGTAATTCTTTGAAAATCTCTTTTACACTTTTAGATTCTAAGAGTTTTTATTCATGTTATTTCATCCATCTTTAATTAATAAATTTGTCATTTTAATGTTTAGTCTTTTATCAGTTTTATTAGTTTTAGTACAAAATAATGAGTTTTTATTCATTTTATATCATTTATCTTTTATTATAAAGTTTATCGTTTTTATGTTTAGTCTATTATCTTTATTATAAGTTTAAGTACAAAATGAAAATGTTTGTAAGGGAGAGAACTCGTACCTTGTCACTAGGTAATTTAATTTACCTAGTTGCTACCACTCGTTGTCCGATGCCCTCCTCCACCACATGGTTGATGTCAATGTCCTCCATTTGTCTCTTGTTGTCCAATGCCTTCCATCCGTTGGTCAAAGTCCCTATAAAAAGACTCAAGCATGTAAGCAATTCTTTATACCTTTCTCTAAATAACTACTTTGATAATCCCTTTTCAATTTTCAATTTCTTTTATAGACTTTATTCATTTTGTATCCTTTATCTTATATTATTAAGTTTGATATCGTTATGTTTAGTCTTTTATCTTTATAAGTACAAAATGAAAATGTTTTGTAAGGGAGAGAACTCTTACCTTGTCACTTGGTAATAATATATTACATAATGGCTGCCACTCGTTGATCGTTCTTCAATGCCCTCTTCCACCAGCTGGTTGGTGTTAAATGTTGTTGTCCAATGTCTTCCATCTGTCATTATGAAAAAGACTACAGCAAGTAAGGAATTCTTGATTTAATTTCTCTCTATATCCTTACTTTGAAAATCTCTTTTAAATCTTAAATTTCTTTTAGAGTTTTAATTCATTTTATCTCATTTATCTTTTAAGTTTATCATTTTTATGTTTAGTCTTTTATCTTTATCATTAGTCTAAGTACAAAATAACAATTTTTGATAGGGAGAAAACTCTTACCTTGTCAATAGGTTATAAGATTTAAGTAATGGCTGCCACTCGTTGATCGTTCTCCAATGCAATCCTCAACCAGCCGGTTGTTGTCCAATGCCTTCCATCTGTCACTATGAAAAAGACTACAGCATGTAAAGAATTCTTGGTGTAATTTCGCTCTATATCATTACTTTGAAAATCTCTTCTGGGCCTGAATAACTGATAATTACTTCTGAGACTGAATAACTGATGGGTACAACTGGTTGAAAATCTCTTTTTTAATCTTTTATCTTTATCATTAATTTAAGTAAAAAATGAAATTTTCCAATAGGGAGAGAACTCTTACCTTGTCACTACGTAATTCAATTTACCTAGTTGCTACCACTCGTTGTCCAATGACCTCCTCCACCACATGGTTGTTGTCCAATGTCCTCCATTTGTCTCTTGTTGTCCAATGCCTTCCATCTGTTGGTCGAAGTCCTGATAAAAAGACTCAAGCATGTAAGTAATTCTTTATACATTTCTCTAAATCCCTAATTTGATAATCTCTTTTAAAGCTTCAATTTCTTTTATAGATTTTATCCATTTTGTATCATTCATCTTTTATTATTAAGTTTATTATCATTATATTTAGTCTTTTATCTTTATTAGCACAAAATGAAAATGTTTTGTAAGGGAGAGAACTCTTACCTTGTCACTAGGTAATAAGATATTACATAATGGCTGCCACTCGTTGATCGTTCTTCAATGCCCTCTTCCACCAGCTGGTTGGTGTTAACTATTGTTGTCCAATGTCTTCCATCTGTCACTGTGAAAAAGATTTCAGCAGGTAGGGAATTCTTGATGTAATTTCTTTCTATATCCTTACTTTGAAAATCTCTTTTTAATCTTAAATTTCTTTTAGAGTTTTTATTCATTTTATCTCATTTATCTTTTATTATAAAGTTTATCATTTTTATGTTTAGTCTTTTACCTTTATAACTTTTTTAAGTACAACATTAATTTTTTTGAAAGGGAGAAAACTCTTACCTTGTCACTAGGTAATAAGATTTACCTAATGGCTGCCACTCGTTGATCGTTCTCCAATGCAATCCTCAACCAGCCGGTTGTTGTCCAATGCCTTCCATGTGTCACTATGAAAAAGACTACAGCAAGTAAAGAATTCTTGGTGTAATTTCGCTCTATATCATTACTTTAAAATCTCTTCTGGGCCTGAATAACTGATAATTACTTCTGAGACTGAATAACTGATGGGTACAACTGTTTGAAAATCTCTTTTTTAATCTTTTATCTTTATCATTAATTTAAGTAAAAAATGAAATTTTCCAATAGGGAGAGACCTCTTACCTTGTCACTACGTAATTCAATTTACCTAGTTGCTACCAATGCCCTCCTCCACCACATGGTTGTTGTCCAATGTCCTCCATTTGTCTCTTGTCCAATGCCTTCCATCTGTTGGTCGAAGTCATGATAAAAAGACTCAAGCATGTAAGTAATTCTTTATACCTTTCTCTAAATCCCTAATTCGATAATCTCTTTTAAAGCTTCAATTTCTTTTATAGATTTTATCCATTTTGTATCATTCATCTTTTATTATTAAGTTTATTATCGTTATATATAGTCTTTTATCTTTATTAGCACAAAATGAAAATGTTTTGTAAGGGAGAGAACTCTTACCTTGTCACTAGGTAATAAGATATTACAAAATGGCTGCCACTCGTTGATCGTTCTTCAATGCCCTCTTCCACCAGCTGGTTGGTGTTAACTATTGTTGTCCGATGTCTTCCATCTGTCACTGTGAAAAAGATTTCAGCAAGTAAGGAATTCTTGATGTAATTTCTTTCTATATCCTTACTTTGAAAATCTCTTTTAAATCTTAAATTTCTTTTAGAGGTTTAATTCATTTTATCTCATTTATCTTTTATTATAAAGTTTATCATTTTTATGTTTAGTCTTTTATCTTTATCATTAGTCTAAGTACAAAATGACAATTTTTGATAGGGAGAAAACTCTTACCTTGTCACTAGGTAATAAGATTTACCTAATGGCTGCCACTCGTTGATCGTTCTCCAATGCAATCCTCAACCAGCCGGTTGTTGTCCAATGCCTTCCATCTGTCACTATGAAAAAGACTACAGCAAGTAAGGTATTCTTCATGTTATTTTTCTCTATATCCTTAATTTGAAAATCTCTTAAATTTTAAGTTTCTTTTAGAGTTTTTATTCATTTTATATCAATTATCTTATATTACTCAGTTTATCATTTTTATGTTTAGTCTTTTAGCTTTATTATTAGTTTTTATACAAAATAAAAATGTATCAGGGAAACAATTGATTGCCTGTTCTGGGACTGAATAACTGATAATTACTTCTGAGACTGAATATCTGATGGGTACAACTAATGGGTAATTCTTTGAAAATCTCTTTTAAACTTTTAGATTCTAAGAGTTTTTATTCATGTTATTTCATCCATCTTTAATTAATAAATTTGTCATTTTAATGTTTAGTCTTTTATCAGTTGTATTAGTTTTAGTACAAAATAATGAGTTTTTATTCATTTTATATCATTTATCTTTTATTATAAAGTTTATCGTTTTTATGTTTAGTCTATTATCTTTATTATAAGTTTAAGTACAAAATGAAAATGTTTGTAAGGGAGAGAACTCGTACCTTGTCACTAGGTAATTTAATTTACCTAGTTGCTACCACTCGTTGTCCGATGCCCTCCTCCACCACATGGTTGATGTCAATGTCCTCCATTTGTCTCTTGTTGTCCAATGCCTTCCATCCGTTGGTCAAAGTCCCTATAAAAAGACTCAAGCATGTAAGCAATTCTTTATACCTTTCTCTAAATACCTACTTTGATAATCCCTTTTCAATCTTCAATTTCTTTTATAGACTTTATTCATTTTGTATCCTTTATCTTATATTATTAAGTTTAATATCGTTATGTTTAGTCTTTTATCTTTATAAGTACAAAATGAAAATGTTTTGTAAGGGAGAGAACTCTTACCTTGTCACTTGGTAATAAGATATTACATAATGGCTGCCACTCGTTGATCGTTCTTCAATGCCCTCTTCCACCAGCTGGTTGGTGTTAACTATTGTTGTCCAATGTCTTCCATCTGTCACTGTGAAAAAGATTTCAGCAAGTAAGGAATTCTTGATGTAATTTCTTTCTATATCCTTACTTTGAAAATCTCTTTTTAATCTTAAATTTCTTTTAGAGTTTTTATTCATTTTATCTCATTTATTTTTTATCATAAAGTGAATCATATTTATGTTTAGTCTTTTATCTTTATCATTTTTATAAGTACAAAATTAATTTTTTTGAAAGGGAGAAAACTCTTACCTTGTCACTAGGTAATAAGATTTACTTAATGGCTGCCACTCGTTGATCGTTCTCCAGTGCAATCCTCAACCAGCCGGTTGTTGTCCAATGCCTTCCATCTGTCACTATGAAAAAGACTACAGCAAGTAAGGTATTCTTCATGTTATTTTTCTCTATATCCTTAATTTGAAAATCTCTTAAATTTTAAGTTTCTTTTAGAGTTTTTATTCATTTTATATCAATTATCTTATATTACTCAGTTTATCATTTTTATGTTTAGTCTTTTAGCTTTATTATTAGTTTTTATACAAAATAAAAATGTATCAGGGAAACAATTGATTGCCTGTTCTGGGACTGAATAACTGATAATTACTTCTGAGACTGAATATCTGATGGGTACAACTAATGGGTAATTCTTTGAAAATCTCTTTTAAACTTTTAGATTCTAAGAGTTTTTATTCATGTTATTTCATCCATCTTTAATTAATAAATTTGTCATTTTAATGTTTAGTCTTTTATCAGTTTTATTAGTTTTAGTACAAAATAATGAGTTTTTATTCATTTTATATCATTTATCTTTTATTACAAAGTTTATCGTTTTTATGTTTAGTCTATTATCTTTATTATAAGTTTAAGTACAAAATGAAAATGTTTGTAAGGGAGAGAACTCGTACCTTGTCACTAGGTAATTCAATTTACCTAGTTGCTACCACTCGTTGTCCGATGCCCTCCTCCACCACATGGTTGATGTCAATGTCCTCCATTTGTCTCTTGTTGTCCAATGCCTTCCATCCGTTGGTCAAAGTCCCTATAAAAAGACTCAAGCATGTAAGCAATTCTTTATACCTTTCTCTAAATAACTACTTTGATAATCCCTTTTCAATCTTCAATTTCTTTTATAGACTTTATTCATTTTGTATCCTTTATCTTATATTATTAAGTTTAATATCGTTATGTTTAGTCTTTTATCTTTATAAGTACAAAATGAAAATGTTTTGTAAGGGAGAGAACTCTTACCTTGTCACTTGGTAATAAGATATTATATAATGGCTGCCACTCGTTGATCGTTCTTCAATGCCCTCTTCCACCAGCTGGTTGGTGTTAACTGTTGTTGTCCAATGTCTTCCATCTGTCACTATGAAAAAGACTACAGCAAGTAAGGAATTCTTGATTTGATTTCTCTCTATATCCTTACTTTGAAAATCTCTTTTAAATCTTAAATTTCTTTTAGAGTTTTAATTCATTTTATCTCATTTATCTTTTATTATAAGGTTTATCATTTTTATGTTTAGTCTTTTATCTTTATCATTAGTCGAAGCACAAAATGACAATTTTTGATGGGGAGAAAACTCTTACCTTGTCACTAGGTAATAAGATTTACCTAATGGCTGCCACTCGTTGATCGTTCTCCAGTGCAATCCTCAACCAGCCGGTTGTTGTCCAATGCCTTCCATCTGTCACTATGAAAAAGACTACAGCAAGTAAGGTATTCTTCATGTTATTTTTCTCTATATCCTTAATTTGAAAATCTCTTAAATTTTAAGTTTCTTTTAGAGTTTTTATTCATTTTATATCAATTATCTTATATTACTCAGTTTATCATTTTTATGTTTAGTCTTTTAGCTTTATTATTAGTTTTTATACAAAATAAAAATGTATCAGGGAAACAACTGATTGCCTGTTCTGGGACTGAATAACTGATAATTACTTCTGAGACTGAATATCTGATGGGTACAACTAATGGGTAATTCTTTGAAAATCTCTTTTAAACTTTTAGATTCTAAGAGTTTTTATTCATGTTATTTCATCCATCTTTAATTAATAAATTTGTCATTTTAATGTTTAGTCTTTTATCAGTTTTATTAGTTTTAGTACAAAATAATGAGTTTTTATTCATTTTATATCATTTATCTTTTATTATAAAGTTTATCGTTTTTATGTTTAGTCTATTATCTTTATTATAAGTTTAAGTACAAAATGAAAATGTTTGTAAGGGAGAGAACTCGTACCTTGTCACTAGGTAATTTAATTTACCTAGTTGCTACCACTCGTTGTCCGATGCCCTCCTCCACCACATGGTTGATGTCAATGTCCTCCATTTGTCTCTTGTTGTCCAATGCCTTCCATCCGTTGGTCAAAGTCCCTATAAAAAGACTCAAGCATGTAAGCAATTCTTTATACCTTTCTCTAAATAACTACTTTGATAATCCCTTTTCAATCTTCAATTTCTTTTATAGACTTTATTCATTTTGTATCCTTTATCTTATATTATTAAGTTTAATATCGTTATGTTTAGTCTTTTATCTTTATAAGTACAAAATGAAAATGTTTTGTAAGGGAGAGAACTCTTACCTTGTCACTTGGTAATAAGATATTACATAATGGCTGCCACTCGTTGATCGTTCTTCAATGCCCTCTTCCACCAGCTGGTTGGTGTTAACTATTGTTGTCAAATGTCTTCCATCTGTCACTGTGAAAAAGATTTCAGCAAGTAAGGAATTCTTGATGTAATTTCTTTCTATATCCTTACTTTGAAAATCTCTTTTTAATCTTAAATTTCTTTTAGAGTTTTTATTCATTTTATCTCATTTATTTTTTATTATAAAGTGAATCATATTTATGTTTAGTCTTTTATCTTTATCATTTTTATAAGTACAAAATTAATTTTTTTGAAAGGGAGAAAACTCTTACCTTGTCACTAGGTAATAAGATTTACCTAATGGCTGCCACTCGTTGATCGTTCTCCAATGCAATCCTCAACCAGCCGGTTGTTGTCCAATGCCTTCCATCTGTCACTATGAAAAAGACTACAGCAAGTAAGGTATTCTTCATGTTATTTTTCTCTATATCCTTAATTTGAAAATCTCTTAAATTTTAAGTTTCTTTTAGAGTTTTTATTCATTTTATATCAATTATCTTATATTACTCAGTTTATCATTTTTATGTTTAGTCTTTTAGCTTTATTATTAGTTTTTATACAAAATAAAAATGTATCAGGGAAACAATTGATTGCCTGTTCTGGGACTGAATAACTGATAATTACTTCTGAGACTGAATATCTGATGGGTACAACTAATGGGTAATTCTTTGAAAATCTCTTTTAAACTTTTAGATTCTAAGAGTTTTTATTCATGTTATTTCATCCATCTTTAATTAATAAATTTGTCATTTTAATGTTTAGTCTTTTATCAGTTTTATTAGTTTTAGTACAAAATAATGAGTTTTTATTCATTTTATATCATTTATCTTTTATTATAAAGTTTATCGTTTTTATGTTTAGTCTATTATCTTTATTATAAGTTTAAGTACAAAATGAAAATGTTTGTAAGGGAGAGAACTCGTACCTTGTCACTAGGTAATTTAATTTACCTAGTTGCTACCACTCGTTGTCCGATGCCCACCTCCACCACATGGTTGATGTCAATGTCCTCCATTTGTCTCTTGTTGTCCAATGCCTTCCATCCTTTGGTCAAAGTCCCTATAAAAAGACTCAAGCATGTAAGCAATTCTTTATACCTTTCTCTAAATAACTACTTTGATAATCCCTTTTCAACCTTCAATTTCTTTTATAGACTTTATTCATTTTGTATCCTTTATCTTATATTATTAAGTTTAATATCGTTATGTTTAGTCTTTTATCTTTATAAGTACAAAATGAAAATGTTTTGTAAGGGAGAGAACTCTTACCTTGTCACTTGGTAATAAGATATTACATAATGGCTGCCACTCGTTGATCGTTCTTCAATGCCCTCTTCCACCAGCTGGTTGGTCTGTCACTATGAAAAAGACTACAGCAAGTAAGGAATTCTTGATTTGATTTCTCTCTATATCCTTACTTTGAAAATCTCTTTTAAATCTTAAATTTCTTTTAGAGTTTTAATTCATTTTATCTCATTTATCTTTTATTATAAGGTTTATCATTTTTATGTTTAGTCTTTTATCTTTATCATTAGTCGAAGAATGACAATTTTTGATAGGGAGAAAACTCTTACCTTGTCACTAGGTAATAAGATTTACCTAATGGCTGCCACTCGTTGATCGTTCTCCAATGCAATCCTCAACCAGCCGGTTGTTGTCCAATGCCTTCCATCTGTCACTATGAAAAAGACTACAGCAAGTAAAGAATTCTTGGTGTAATTTCGCTCTATATCATCACTTTAAAATCTCTTCTGGGCCTGAATAACTGATAATTACTTCTGAGACTGAATAACTGATGGGTACAACTGTTTGAAAATCTCTTTTTTAATCTTTTATCTTTATCATTAATTTAAGTAAAAAATGAAATTTTCCAATAGGGAGAGAACTCTTACCTTGTCACTACGTAATTCAATTTACCTAGTTGCTACCACTCGTTGTCCAATGCCCTCCTCCACCACATGCTTGTTGTCCAATGTCCTCCATTTGTCTCTTGTTGTCCAATGCCTTCCATCTGTTGGTCGAAGTCCTGATAAAAAGACTCAAGCATGTAAGTAATTCTTTATACCTTTCTCTAAATCCCTAATTTGAAAATCTCTTTTAAAGCTTCAATTTCTTTTATAGATTTTATCCATTTTGTATCATTCATCTTTTATTATTAAGTTTATTATCGTTATATTTAGTCTTTTATCTTTATAAGCACAAAATGGAAATGTTTTGTAAGGGAGAGAACTCTTACCTTGTCACTTGGTAATAAGATATTACATAATGGCTGCCACTCGTTGATCGTTCTTCAATGCCCTCTTCCACCAGCTGGTTGGTGTTAACTATTGTTGTCCGATGTCTTCCATCTGTCACTGTGAAAAAGATTTCAGCAAGTAAGGAATTCTTGATGTAATTTCTTTCTATATCCTTACTTTGAAAATCTCTTTTTAATCTTAAATTTCTTTTAGAGTTTTTAATCATTTTATCTCATTTATCTTTTAAAGTTTATCATTTTTATGTTTAGTCTTTTATCTTTATCATTTTTTTAAGTACAAAATTAATTTTTTTGAAAGGGAGAAAACTCTTACCTTGTCACTAGGTAATAAGATTTACCTAATGGCTGCCACTCGTTGATCGTTCTCCAATGCAATCCTCAACCAGCCGGTTGTTGTCCAATGCCTTCCATCTGTCACTATGAAAAAGACTACAGCAAGTAAGGTATTCTTCATGTTATTTTTCTCTATATCCTTAATTTGAAAATCTCTTAAATTTTAAGTTTCTTTTAGAGTTTTTATTCATTTTATATCAATTATCTTATATTACTCAGTTTATCATTTTTATGTTTAGTCTTTTAGCTTTATTATTAGTTTTTATACAAAATAAAAATGTATAAGGGAAACAACTGATTGCCTGTTCTGGGACTGAATAACTGATAATTACTTCTGAGACTGAATATCTGATGGGTACAACTAATTGGTAATTCTTTGAAAATCTCTTTTAAACTTTTAGATTCTAAGAGTTTTTATTCATGTTATTTCATCCATCTTTAATTAATAAATTTGTCATTTTAATGTTTAGTCTTTTATCAGTTTTATTAGTTTTAGTACAAAATAATGAGTTTTTATTCATTTTATATCATTTATCTTTTATTATAAAGTTTATCGTTTTTATGTTTAGTCAATTATCTTTATTATAAGTTTAAGTACAAAATGAAAATGTTTGTAAGGGAGAGAACTCGTACCTTGTCACTAGGTAATTTAATTTACCTAGTTGCTACCACTCGTTGTCCGATGCCCTCCTTCCATCCGTTGGTCAAAGTCCCTATGAAAAGACTCAAGCATGTAAGCAATTCTTTATACCTTTCTCTAAATGACTACTTTGATAATCCCTTTTCAATCTTCAATTTCTTTTATAGACTTTATTCATTTTGTATCATTCATCTTATTCATTTATGTTTAGTCTTTTATCTTTATCATTAGTCTAAGTACAAAATGACAATTTTTGATAGGGAGAAAACTCTTACCTTGTCAATAGGTAATAAGATTTACCTAATGGCTGCCACTCGTTGATCGTTCTCCAATGCAATCCTCAACCAGCCGGTTGTTGTCCAATGCCTTCCATCTGTCACTATGAAAAAGACTACAGCATGTAAAGAATTCTTGGTGTAATTTCGCTCTATATCATTACTTTGAAAATCTCTTCTGGGCCTGAATAACTGATAATTACTTCTGAGACTGAATAACTGATGGGTACAACTGTTTGAAAATCTCTTTTTTAATCTTTCATCTTTATCATTAATTTAAGTAAAAAATGAAATTTTCCAATAGGGAGAGAACTCTTACCTTGTCACTATGTAATTCAATTTACCTAGTTGCTACCACTCGTTGTCCAATGACCTCCTCCACCACATGGTTGTTGTCCAATGTCCTCCATTTGTCTCTTGTTGTCGAATGCCTTCCATCTGTTGGTCGAAGTCCTGATAAAAAGACTCAAGCATGTAAGTAATTCTTTATACATTTCTCTAAATCCCTAATTTGATAATCTCTTTTAAAGCTTCAATTTCTTTTATAGATTTTATCCATTTTGTATCATTAATCTTTTATTATTAAGTTTATTATCGTTATATTTAGTCTTTTATCTTTATTAGCACAAAATGAAAATGTTTTGTAAGGGAGAGAACTCTTACCTTGTCACTAGGTAAAAATATATTACATAATGGCTGCCACTCGTTGATCGTTCTTCAATGCCCTCTTCCTCCAGCTTGTTGGTGTTAACTGTTGTTGTCCAATGTCTTCCATCTGTCACTATGAAAAAGACTACAGCAAGTAAGGAATTCTTGATTTAATTTCTCTCTATATCCTTACTTTGAAAATCTCTTTTAAATCTTAAATTTCTTTTAGAGTTTTAATTCATTTTATCTCATTTATCTTTTATTATAAAGTTTATCATTTTTATGTTTAGTCTTTTATCTTTATCATTAGTCTTAGTACAAAATAACAATTTTTGATAGGGAGAAAACTCTTACCTTGTCAATAGGTAATAAGATTTACCTAATGGCTGCCACTCGTTGATCGTTCTCCAATGCAATCCTCAACCAGCCGGTTGTTGTCCAATGCCTTCCATCTGTCACTATGAAAAAGACTACAGCATGTAAAGAATTCTTGGTGTAATTTCGCTCTATATCATTACTTTGAAAATCTCTTCTGGGCCTGAATAACTGATAATTACTTCTGAGACTGAATAACTGATGGGTACAACTGTTTGAAAATCTCTTTTTTAATCTTTTATCTTTATCATTAATTTAAGTAAAAAATGAAATTTTCCAATAGGGAGAGAACTCTTACCTTGTCACTACGTAATTCAATTTACCTAGTTGCTACCACTCGTTGTCCAATGACCTCCTCCACCACATGGTTGTTGTCCAATGTCCTCCATTTGTCTCTTGTTGTCGAATGCCTTCCATCTGTTGGTCGAAGTCCTGATAAAAAGACTCAAGCATGTAAGTAATTCTTTATACATTTCTCTAAATCCCTAATTTGATAATCTCTTTTAAAGCTTCAATTTCTTTTATAGATTTTATCCATTTTGTATCATTCATCTTTTATTATTAAGTTTATTATCGTTATATTTAGTCTTTTATCTTTATTAGCACAAAATGAAAATGTTTTGTAAGGGAGAGAACTCTTACCTTGTCACTAGGTAATAATATATTACATAATGGCTGCCACTCGTTGATCGTTCTTCAATGTCCTCTTCCACCAGCTGGTTGGTGTTAACTGTTGTTGTCCAATGTCTTCCATCTGTCACTATGAAAAAGACTACAGCAAGTAAGGAATTCTTGATTTAATTTCTCTCTATATCCTCACTTTGAAAATCTCTTTTAAATCTTAAATTTCTTTTAGAGTTTTAATTCATTTTATCTCATTTATCTTTTATTATAAAGTTTATCATTTTTATGTTTAGTCTTTTATCTTTATCATTAGTCTTAGTACAAAATAACAATTTTTGATAGGGAGAAAACTCTTACCTTGTCAATAGGTAATAAGATTTACCTAATGGCTGCCACTCGTTGATCGTTCTCCAATGCAATCCTCAACCAGCCGGTTGTTGTCCAATGCCTTCCATCTGTCACTATGAAAAAGACTACAGCATGTAAAGAATTCTTGGTGTAATTTCGCTCTATATCATTACTTTGAAAATCTCTTCTGGGCCTGAATAACTGATAATTACTTCTGAGACTGAATAACTGATGGGTACAACTGTTTGAAAATCTCTTTTTTAATCTTTTATCTTTATCATTAATTTAAGTAAAAAATGAAATTTTCCAGTAGGGAGAGAACTCTTACCTTGTCACTACGTAATTCAATTTACCTAGTTGCTACCACTCGTTGTCCAATGCCCTCCTCCACCACATGGTTGTTGTCCAATGTCCTCCATTCTTCTCTTGTTGTCGAATGCCTTCAATCTGTTGGTCGAAGTCCTGATAAAAAGACTCAAGCATGTAAGTAATTCTTTATACATTTCTCTAAATCCCTAATTTGATAATCTCTTTTAAAGCTTCAATTTCTTTTATAGATTTTATCCATTTTGTATCATTCATATTTTATTATTAAGTTTATTATCGTTATATTTAGTCTTTTATCTTTATTAGCACAAAATGAAAATGTTTTGTAAGGGAGAGAACTCTTACCTTGTCACTAGGTAATCATATATTACATAATGGCTGCCACTCGTTGATCGTTCTTCAATGTCCTCTTCCACCAGCTGGTTGGTGTTAACTGTTGTTGTCCAATGTCTTCCATCTGTCACTATGAAAAAGACTACAGCAAGTAAGGAATTCTTGATTTAATTTCTCTCTATATCCTTACTTTGAAAATCTCTTTTAAATCTTAAATTTCTTTTAGAGGTTTAATTCATTTTATCTCATTTATCTTTTATTATAAAGTTTATCATTTTTATGTTTAGTCTTTTATCTTTATCATTAGTCTAAGTACAAAATGACAATTTTTGATAGTAAGAAAACTCTTACCTTGTCACTAGGTAATAAGATTTACCTAATGGCTGCCACTCGTTGATCGTTCTCCAATGCAATCCTCAACCAGCCGGTTGTTGTCCAATGCCTTCCATCTGTCACTATGAAAAAGACTACAGCAAGTAAAGAATTCTTGGTGTAATTTCGCTCTATATCATTACTTTGAAAATCTCTTCTGGGCCTGAATAACTGATAATTACTTCTGAGACTGAATAACTGATGGGTACAACTGTTTGAAAATCTCTTTTTTAATCTTTTATCTTTATCATTAATTTAAGTAAAAAATGAAATTTTCCAGTAGGGAGAGAACTCTTACCTTGTCACTACGTAATTCAATTTACCTAGTTGCTACCACTCGTTGTCCAATGCCCTCCTCCACCACATGGTTGTTGTCCAATGTCCTCCATTCTTCTCTTGTTGTCGAATGCCTTCAATCTGTTGGTCGAAGTCCTGATAAAAAGACTCAAGCATGTAAGTAATTCTTTATACATTTCTCTAAATCCCTAATTTGATAATCTCTTTTAAAGCTTCAATTTCTTTTATAGATTTTATCCATTTTGTATCATTCATATTTTATTATTAAGTTTATTATCGTTATATTTAGTCTTTTATCTTTATTAGCACAAAATGAAAATGTTTTGTAAGGGAGAGAACTCTTACCTTGTCACTAGGTAATCATATATTACATAATGGCTGCCACTCGTTGATCGTTCTTCAATGTCCTCTTCCACCAGCTGGTTGGTGTTAACTGTTGTTGTCCAATGTCTTCCATCTGTCACTATGAAAAAGACTACAGCAAGTAAGGAATTCTTGATTTAATTTCTCTCTATATCCTTACTTTGAAAATCTCTTTTAAATCTTAAATTTCTTTTAGAGGTTTAATTCATTTTATCTCATTTATCTTTTATTATAAAGTTTATCATTTTTATGTTTAGTCTTTTATCTTTATCATTAGTCTAAGTACAAAATGACAATTTTTGATAGTAAGAAAACTCTTACCTTGTCACTAGGTAATAAGATTTACCTAATGGCTGCCACTCGTTGATCGTTCTCCAATGCAATCCTCAACCAGCCGGTTGTTGTCCAATGCCTTCCATCTGTCACTATGAAAAAGACTACAGCAAGTAAGGTATTCTTCATGTTATTTTTCTCTATATCCTTAATTTGAAAATCTCTTAAATTTTAAGTTTCTTTTAGAGTTTTTATTCATTTTATATCAATTATCTTATATTACTCAGTTTATCATTTTTATGTTTAGTCTTTTAGCTTTATTATTAGTTTTTATACAAAATAAAAATGTATAAGGGAAACAACTGATTGCCTGTTCTGGGACTGAATAACTGATAATTACTTCTGAGACTGAATATCTGATGGGTACAACTAATTGGTAATTCTTTGAAAATCTCTTTTAAACTTTTAGATTCTAAGAGTTTTTATTCATGTTATTTCATCCATCTTTAATTAATAAATTTGTCATTTTAATGTTTAGTCTTTTATCAGTTTTATTAGTTTTAGTACAAAATAATGAGTTTTTATTCATTTTATATCATTTATCTTTTATTATAAAGTTTATCGTTTTTATGTTTAGTCAATTATCTTTATTATAAGTTTAAGTACAAAATGAAAATGTTTGTAAGGGAGAGAACTCGTACCTTGTCACTAGGTAATTTAATTTACCTAGTTGCTACCACTCGTTGTCCGATGCCCTCCTTCCATCCGTTGGTCAAAGTCCCTATGAAAAGACTCAAGCATGTAAGCAATTCTTTATACCTTTCTCTAAATGACTACTTTGATAATCCCTTTTCAATCTTCAATTTCTTTTATAGACTTTATTCATTTTGTATCATTCATCTTATTCATTTATGTTTAGTCTTTTATCTTTATCATTAGTCTAAGTACAAAATGACAATTTTTGATAGGGAGAAAACTCTTACCTTGTCAATAGGTAATAAGATTTACCTAATGGCTGCCACTCGTTGATCGTTCTCCAATGCAATCCTCAACCAGCCGGTTGTTGTCCAATGCCTTCCATCTGTCACTATGAAAAAGACTACAGCATGTAAAGAATTCTTGGTGTAATTTCGCTCTATATCATTACTTTGAAAATCTCTTCTGGGCCTGAATAACTGATAATTACTTCTGAGACTGAATAACTGATGGGTACAACTGTTTGAAAATCTCTTTTTTAATCTTTTATCTTTATCATTAATTTAAGTAAAAAATGAAATTTTCCAATAGGGAGAGAACTCTTACCTTGTCACTATGTAATTCAATTTACCTAGTTGCTACCACTCGTTGTCCAATGACCTCCTCCACCACATGGTTGTTGTCCAATGTCCTCCATTTGTCTCTTGTTGTCGAATGCCTTCCATCTGTTGGTCGAAGTCCTGATAAAAAGACTCAAGCATGTAAGTAATTCTTTATACATTTCTCTAAATCCCTAATTTGATAATCTCTTTTAAAGCTTCAATTTCTTTTATAGATTTTATCCATTTTGTATCATTCATCTTTTATTATTAAGTTTATTATCGTTATATTTAGTCTTTTATCTTTATTAGCACAAAATGAAAATGTTTTGTAAGGGAGAGAACTCTTACCTTGTCACTAGGTAATAATATATTACATAATGGCTGCCACTCGTTGATCGTTCTTCAATGCCCTCTTCCTCCAGCTTGTTGGTGTTAACTGTTGTTGTCCAATGTCTTCCATCTGTCACTATGAAAAAGACTACAGCAAGTAAGGAATTCTTGATTTAATTTCTCTCTATATCCTTACTTTGAAAATCTCTTTTAAATCTTAAATTTCTTTTAGAGTTTTAATTCATTTTATCTCATTTATCTTTTATTATAAAGTTTATCATTTTTATGTTTAGTCTTTTATCTTTATCATTAGTCTTAGTACAAAATAACAATTTTTGATAGGGAGAAAACTCTTACCTTGTCAATAGGTAATAAGATTTACCTAATGGCTGCCACTCGTTGATCGTTCTCCAATGCAATCCTCAACCAGCCGGTTGTTGTCCAATGCCTTCCATCTGTCACTATGAAAAAGACTACAGCATGTAAAGAATTCTTGGTGTAATTTCGCTCTATATCATTACTTTGAAAATCTCTTCTGGGCCTGAATAACTGATAATTACTTCTGAGACTGAATAACTGATGGGTACAACTGTTTGAAAATCTCTTTTTTAATCTTTTATCTTTATCATTAATTTAAGTAAAAAATGAAATTTTCCAATAGGGAGAGAACTCTTACCTTGTCACTACGTAATTCAATTTACCTAGTTGCTACCACTCGTTGTCCAATGACCTCCTCCACCACATGGTTGTTGTCCAATGTCCTCCATTTGTCTCTTGTTGTCGAATGCCTTCCATCTGTTGGTCGAAGTCCTGATAAAAAGACTCAAGCATGTAAGTAATTCTTTATACATTTCTCTAAATCCCTAATTTGATAATCTCTTTTAAAGCTTCAATTTCTTTTATAGATTTTATCCATTTTGTATCATTCATCTTTTATTATTAAGTTTATTATCGTTATATTTAGTCTTTTATCTTTATTAGCACAAAATGAAAATGTTTTGTAAGGGAGAGAACTCTTACCTTGTCACTAGGTAATAATATATTACATAATGGCTGCCACTCGTTGATCGTTCTTCAATGTCCTCTTCCACCAGCTGGTTGGTGTTAACTGTTGTTGTCCAATGTCTTCCATCTGTCACTATGAAAAAGACTACAGCAAGTAAGGAATTCTTGATTTAATTTCTCTCTATATCCTCACTTTGAAAATCTCTTTTAAATCTTAAATTTCTTTTAGAGTTTTAATTCATTTTATCTCATTTATCTTTTATTATAAAGTTTATCATTTTTATGTTTAGTCTTTTATCTTTATCATTAGTCTTAGTACAAAATAACAATTTTTGATAGGGAGAAAACTCTTACCTTGTCAATAGGTAATAAGATTTACCTAATGGCTGCCACTCGTTGATCGTTCTCCAATGCAATCCTCAACCAGCCGGTTGTTGTCCAATGCCTTCCATCTGTCACTATGAAAAAGACTACAGCATGTAAAGAATTCTTGGTGTAATTTCGCTCTATATCATTACTTTGAAAATCTCTTCTGGGCCTGAATAACTGATAATTACTTCTGAGACTGAATAACTGATGGGTACAACTGTTTGAAAATCTCTTTTTTAATCTTTTATCTTTATCATTAATTTAAGTAAAAAATGAAATTTTCCAGTAGGGAGAGAACTCTTACCTTGTCACTACGTAATTCAATTTACCTAGTTGCTACCACTCGTTGTCCAATGCCCTCCTCCACCACATGGTTGTTGTCCAATGTCCTCCATTCTTCTCTTGTTGTCGAATGCCTTCAATCTGTTGGTCGAAGTCCTGATAAAAAGACTCAAGCATGTAAGTAATTCTTTATACATTTCTCTAAATCCCTAATTTGATAATCTCTTTTAAAGCTTCAATTTCTTTTATAGATTTTATCCATTTTGTATCATTCATATTTTATTATTAAGTTTATTATCGTTATATTTAGTCTTTTATCTTTATTAGCACAAAATGAAAATGTTTTGTAAGGGAGAGAACTCTTACCTTGTCACTAGGTAATCATATATTACATAATGGCTGCCACTCGTTGATCGTTCTTCAATGTCCTCTTCCACCAGCTGGTTGGTGTTAACTGTTGTTGTCCAATGTCTTCCATCTGTCACTATGAAAAAGACTACAGCAAGTAAGGAATTCTTGATTTAATTTCTCTCTATATCCTTACTTTGAAAATCTCTTTTAAATCTTAAATTTCTTTTAGAGGTTTAATTCATTTTATCTCATTTATCTTTTATTATAAAGTTTATCATTTTTATGTTTAGTCTTTTATCTTTATCATTAGTCTAAGTACAAAATGACAATTTTTGATAGTAAGAAAACTCTTACCTTGTCACTAGGTAATAAGATTTACCTAATGGCTGCCACTCGTTGATCGTTCTCCAATGCAATCCTCAACCAGCCGGTTGTTGTCCAATGCCTTCCATCTGTCACTATGAAAAAGACTACAGCAAGTAA
Organism: Pinctada fucata; assembly: GCA_028142955.1. Taxonomy (NCBI): domain Eukaryota; kingdom Metazoa; phylum Mollusca; class Bivalvia; order Pterioida; family Pteriidae; genus Pinctada; species Pinctada fucata. The sequence continues at coordinate 26,180,251 of AP027110.1, read as the reverse complement.
AGAATTCTTGGTGTAATTTCGCTCTATATCATTACTTTGAAAATCTCTTCTGGGCCTGAATAACTGATAATTACTTCTGAGACTGAATAACTGATGGGTACAACTGTTTGAAAATCTCTTTTTTAATCTTTTATCTTTATCATTAATTTAAGTAAAAAATGAAATTTTCCAGTAGGGAGAGAACTCTTACCTTGTCACTACGTAATTCAATTTACCTAGTTGCTACCACTCGTTGTCCAATGCCCTCCTCCACCACATGGTTGTTGTCCAATGTCCTCCATTCTTCTCTTGTTGTCGAATGCCTTCAATCTGTTGGTCGAAGTCCTGATAAAAAGACTCAAGCATGTAAGTAATTCTTTATACATTTCTCTAAATCCCTAATTTGATAATCTCTTTTAAAGCTTCAATTTCTTTTATAGATTTTATCCATTTTGTATCATTCATATTTTATTATTAAGTTTATTATCGTTATATTTAGTCTTTTATCTTTATTAGCACAAAATGAAAATGTTTTGTAAGGGAGAGAACTCTTACCTTGTCACTAGGTAATGATATATTACATAATGGCTGCCACTCGTTGATCGTTCTTCAATGTCCTCTTCCACCAGCTGGTTGGTGTTAACTGTTGTTGTCCAATGTCTTCCATCTGTCACTATGAAAAAGACTACAGCAAGTAAGGAATTCTTGATTTAATTTCTCTCTATATCCTTACTTTGAAAATCTCTTTTAAATCTTAAATTTCTTTTAGAGGTTTAATTCATTTTATCTCATTTATCTTTTATTATAAAGTTTATCATTTTTATGTTTAGTCTTTTATCTTTATCATTAGTCTAAGTACAAAATGACAATTTTTGATAGTAAGAAAACTCTTACCTTGTCACTAGGTAATGCAATCCTCAACCAGCCGGTTGTTGTCCAATGCCTTCCATCTGTCACTATGAAAAAGACTACAGCAAGTAAAGAATTCTTGGTGTAATTTCGCTCTATATCATTTCTTTGAAAATCTCTTCTGGGCCTGAATAACTGATAATTACTTCTGAGACTGAATAACTGATGGGTACAACTGTTTGAAAATCTCTTTTTTAATCTTTTATCTTTATCATTAATTTAAGTAAAAAATGAAATTTTCCAGTAGGGAGAGAACTCTTACCTTGTCACTACGTAATTCAATTTACCTAGTTGCTACCACTCGTTGTCCAATGCCCTCCTCCACCACATGGTTGTTGTCCAATGTCCTCCATTCTTCTCTTGTTGTCGAATGCCTTCAATCTGTTGGTCGAAGTCCTGATAAAAAGACTCAAGCATGTAAGTAATTCTTTATACATTTCTCTAAATCCCTAATTTGATAATCTCTTTTAAAGCTTCAATTTCTTTTATAGATTTTATCCATTTTGTATCATTCATATTTTATTATTAAGTTTATTATCGTTATATTTAGTCTTTTATCTTTATTAGCACAAAATGAAAATGTTTTGTAAGGGAGAGAACTCTTACCTTGTCACTAGGTAATGATATATTACATAATGGCTGCCACTCGTTGATCGTTCTTCAATGTCCTCTTCCACCAGCTGGTTGGTGTTAACTGTTGTTGTCCAATGTCTTCCATCTGTCACTATGAAAAAGACTACAGCAAGTAAGGAATTCTTGATTTAATTTCTCTCTATATCCTTACTTTGAAAATCTCTTTTAAATCTTAAATTTCTTTTAGAGGTTTAATTCATTTTATCTCATTTATCTTTTATTATAAAGTTTATCATTTTTATGTTTAGTCTTTTATCTTTATCATTAGTCTAAGTACAAAATGACAATTTTTGATAGTAAGAAAACTCTTACCTTGTCACTAGGTAATAAGATTTACCTAATGGCTGCCACTCGTTGATCGTTCTCCAATGCAATCCTCAACCAGCCGGTTGTTGTCCAATGCCTTCCATCTGTCACTATGAAAAAGACTACAGCAAGTAAAGAATTCTTGGTGTAATTTCGCTCTATATCATTACTTTGAAAATCTCTTCTGGGCCTGAATAACTGATAATTACTTCTGAGACTGAATAACTGATGGGTACAACTGTTTGAAAATCTCTTTTTTAATCTTTTATCTTTATCATTAATTTAAGTAAAAAATGAAATTTTCCAGTAGGGAGAGAACTCTGACCTTGTCACTACGTAATTCAATTTACCTAGTTGCTACCACTCGTTGTCCAATGCCCTCCTCCACCACATGGTTGTTGTCTAATGTCCTCCATTTGTCTCTTGTTGTCCAATGCCTTCCATCTGTTGGTCGAAGTCCTGATAAAAAGACTCAAGCATGTAAGTTATTCTTTATACCTTTCTCTAAATCCCTAAATTGATAATCTCTTTTAAAGCTTCAATTTCTTTTATAGATTTTATCCATTTTGTATCATTCATCTTTTATTATTAAGTTTATTATCGTTATATTTAGTTTTTTATCTTTATTAGCACAAAATGAAAATGTTTTGTAAGGGAGAGAACTCTTACATTGTCACTAGGTAATAAGATATTACATAATGGCTGCCACTCGTTGATCGTTCTTCAATGCCCTCTTCCAGAAGCTGGTTGGTGTTAACTATTGTTGTCCAATGTCTTCCATCTGTCACTGTGAAAAAGATTTCAGCAAGTAAGGAATTCTTGATGTAATTTCTTTCTATATCCTTACTTTGAAAATCTCTTTTTAATCTTAAATTTCTTTTAGAGTTTTTATTCATTTTATCTCATTTATCTTTTATTATAAAGTTTATCATTTTTATGTTTAGTCTTTTATCTTTATCATTTTTTTAAGTACAAAATGACAATTTTTGATAGGGAGAAAACTCTTACCTTGTCACTAGGTAATAAGATTTACCTAATGGCTGCCACTCGTTGATCGTTCTCCAATGCAATCCTCAACCAGCCGGTTGTTGTCCAATGACTTCCATCTGTCACTATGAAAAAGACTACAGCAAGTAAGGTATTCTTCATGTTATTTTTCTCTATATCCTTAATTTGAAAATCTCTTAAATTTTAAGTTTCTTTTAGAGTTTTTATTCATTTTATATCAATTATCTTATATTACTCAGTTTATCATTTTTATGTTTAGTCTTTTAGCTTTATCATTAGTTTTTATACAAAATAAAAATGTATAAGGGAAACAATTGATTGCCTGTTCTGGGACTGAATAACTGATAATTACTTCTGAGACTGAATATCTGATGGGTACAACTAATGGGTAATTCTTTGAAAATCTCTTTTAAACTTTTAGATTCTAAGAGTTTTTATTCGTGTTATTTCATCCATCTTTAATTAATAAATTTTTCATTTTAATGTTTAGTCTTATTTCAGTTTTATTAGTTTTAGTACAAAATAATGAGTTTTTATTCATTTTATATCATTTATCTTTTATTATAAAGTTTATCGTTTTTATGTTTAGTCTATTATCTTTATTATAAGTTTAAGTACAAAATGAAAATGTTTGTAAGGGAGAGAACTCGTACCTTGTCACTAGGTAATTTAATTTACCTAGTTGCTACCACTCGTTGTCCGATGCCCTCCTCCACCACATGGTTGATGTCAATGTCCTCCATTTGTCTCTTGTTGTCCAATGCCTTCCATCCGTTGGTCAAAGTCCCTATAAAAAGACTCAAGCATGTAAGCAATTCTTTATACCTTTCTCTAAATGACTACTTTGATAATCCCTTTTCAATCTTCAATTTCTTTTATAGACTTTATTCATTTTGTATCCTTTATCTTATATTATTAAGTTTAATATCGTTATGTTTAGTCTTTTATCTTTATAAGTACAAAATGAAAATGTTTTGTAAGGGAGAGAACTCTTACCTTGTCACTTGGTAATAAGAAATTACATAATGGCTGCCACTCGTTGATCGTTCTTCAATGCCCTCTTCCACCAGATGGTTGGTGTTAACTGTTGTTGTCCAATGTCTTCCATCTGTCACTGTAATAAAGGTAAATTATAAAGTTTATCATTTTTATGTTTAGTCTTTTATCTTTATCTTTAGTCTAAGTACGAAATAACAATTTTTGATAGGGAGAAAACTCTTACCTTGTCACTAGGTAAAAAGATTTACCTAATGGCTGCCACTCGTTGATCGTTCTCCAATGCAATCCTCAACCAGCCGGTTGTTGTCCAATGCCTTCCATCTGTCCCTATGAAAAAGACTACAGCAAGTAAAGAATTCTTGATGTTATTTTTCTCTTTATCATTACTTTGAAAATCTCTTCTGGGCCTGAATAACTTATAATTACTTCTGAGACGGAATAACTGATGGGTACAACTGATAGGTACTTCTGAGATTCAATATCTTTGAAAATCTTTTTTATTCTTTTATCTTTATCATTAATTTAAGCAAAAAATGAAATTTTTTGATAGAGAGAGAACTCTTACCTTGTCAATAGGTAATTCAATTTACCTAGTTGCTACCACTCGTTGTCCAATTCCCTCCTCCACCACATGGTTGTTGTGCAATGTCCTCCATTTGTCTCTTGTTGTCCAATGCCTTCCATCTGTTGGTCGAAGTCCTGATAAAAAGACTCAAGCATGTAAGTAATTCTTTATACCTTTCTCTAAATCCCTAATTTGATAATCTCTTTTAAATCTTCAGTTTCTTTTATAGATTTTATCCATTTTGTATTATTTATCTTTTATTATTAAGTTTATTATCGTTATATTTAGTCTTTTATCTTTATTAGCACAAAATGAAAATGTTTTGTAAGGGAGAGAACTCTTACCTTGTCACTTGGTAATAAGATATTACATAATGGCTGCCACTCGTTGATCGTTCTTCAATGCCCTCTTCCACCAGCTGGTTGGTGTTAACTGTTGTTGTCCAATGTCTTCCATCTGTCACTATGAAAAAGACTACAGCAAGTAAGGAATTCTTGATTTAATTTCTCTCTATATCCTTACTTTGAAAATCTCTTTTAAATCTTAAATTTCTTTTAGAGTTTTAATTCATTTTATCTCACTTATCTTTTATTATAAAGTTTATCATTTTTATGTTTAGTCTTTATCTTTTTTTTAAGTACAAAATTAATTTTTTTGAAAGGGAGAAAACTCTTACCTTGTCACTAGGTAATAAGATTTACCTAATGGCTGCCACTCGTTGATCGTTCTCCAATGCAATCCTCAACCAGCCGGTTGTTGTCCAATGCCTTCCATCTGTCACTATGAAAAAGACTACAGCAAGTAAAGAATTCTTGGTGTAATTTCGCTCTATATCATTACTTTGAAAATCTCTTCTGGGCCTGAATAACTGATAATTACTTCTGAGACTGAATAACTGATGGGTACAACTGTTTGAAAATCTCTTTTTTGATTTTTTATCTTTATCATTAATTTGAGTAAAAAATGAAATTTTCCAATAGGGAGAGAACTCTTACCTTGTCACTACGTAATTCAATTTACCTAGTTGCTACCACTCGTTGTCCAATGCCCTCCTCCACCACATGGTTGTTGTCCAATGTCCTCCATTTGTCTCTTGTTGTCCAATGCCTTCCATCTGTTGGTCGAAGTCCTGATAAAAAGACTCAAGCATGTAAGTAATTCTTTATACCTTTCTCTCAATCCCTAATATGATAATCTCTTTTAAAGCTTCAGTTTCTTTTATAGATTTTATCCATTTTGTATCATTCATCTTTTATTATTAAGTTTATTATCGTTATATATAGTCTTTTATCTTTATTAGCACAAAATGAAAATGTTGTAAAGGAGAGAACTCTTACCTTGTCACTTGGTAATAAGATATTACATAATGGCTGCCACTCGTTGATCGTTCTTCAATGCCCTCTTCCACCAGCTGGTTGGTGTTAACTATTGTTGTCCGATGTCTTCCATCTGTAACTGTGAAAAAGATTTCAGCAAGTAAGGAATTCTTGATGTAATTTCTTTCTATATCCTTACTTTGAAAATTTCTTTTTAATCTTAAGTTTCTTTTAGAGTTTTTATTCATTTTATCTCATTTATCTTTTATTATAAAGTTTATCATTTTTATGTTTAGTCTTTTATCTTTATCATTAGTCTAAGTACCAAATAACAATTTTTGATAGGGAGAAAACTCTTACCTTGTCAATAGGTTATAAGATTTAAGTAATGGCTGCCACTCGTTGATCGTTCTCCAATGCAATCCTCAACCAGCCGGTTGTTGTCCAATGCCTTCCATCTGTCACTATGAAAAAGACTACAGCATGTAAAGAATTCTTGGTGTAATTTCGCTCTATATCATTACTTTGAAAATCTCTTCTGGGCCTGAATAACTGATAATTACTTCTGAGACTGAATAACTGATGGGTACAACTGTTTGAAAATCTCTTTTTTAATCTTTTATCTTTATCATTAATTTAAGTAAAAAATGAAATTTTCCAATAGGGAGAGAACTCTTACCTTGTCACTACGTAATTCAATTTACTTAGTTGCTACCACTCGTTGTCCAATGACCTCCTCCACCACATGGTTGTTGTCCAATGTCCTCCATTTGTCTCTTGTTGTCCAATGCCTTCCATCTGTTGGTCGAAGTCCTGATAAAAAGACTCAAGCATGTAAGTAATTCTTTATACATTTCTCTAAATCCCTAATTTGATAATCTCTTTTAAAGCTTCAATTTCTTTTATAGATTTTATCCATTTTGTATCATTCATCTTTTATTATTAAGTTTATTATCATTATATTTAGTCTTTTATCTTTATTAGCACAAAATGAAAATGTTTTGTAAGGGAGAGAACTCTTACCTTGTCACTAGGTAATAAGATATTACATAATGGCTGCCACTCGTTGATCGTTCTTCAATGCCCTCTTCCACCAGCTGGTTGGTGTTAACTATTGTTGTCCAATGTCTTCCATCTGTCACTGTGAAAAAGATTTCAGCAAGTAGGGAATTCTTGATGTAATTTCTTTCTATATCCTTACTTTGAAAATCTCTTTTTAATCTGAAATTTCTTTTAGAGTTTTTATTCATTTTATCTCATTTATCTTTTATTATAAAGTTTATCATTTTTATGTTTAGTCTTTTATCTTTATAATTTTTTTAAGTACAACATTAATTTTTTTGAAAGGGAGAAAACTCTTACCTTGTCACTAGGTAATAAGATTTACCTAATGGCTGCCACTCGTTGATCGTTCTCCAATGCAATCCTCAACCAGCCGGTTGTTGTCCAATGACTTCCATCTGTCACTATGAAAAAGACTACAGCAAGTAAGGTATTCTTCATGTTATTTTTCTCTATATCCTTAATTTGAAAATCTCTTAAATTTTAAGTTTCTTTTAGAGTTTTTATTCATTTTATATGAATTATATTTTATTACTCAGTTTATCATTTTTATGTTTAGTCTTTTAGCTTTATCATTAGTTTTTATACAAAATAAAAATGTATAAGGGAAACAATTGTTTGCCTGTTCTGGGACTGAATAACTGATAATTACTTCTGAGACTGAATATCTGATGGGTACAACTAATGGGTAATTCTTTGAAAATCTCTTTTAAACTTTTAGATTCTAAGAGTTTTTATTCATGTTATTTCATCCATCTTTAATTAATAAATTTGTCATTTTAATGTTTAGTCTTTTATCAGTTTTATTAGTTTTAGTACAAAATAATGAGTTTTTATTCATTTTATATCATTTATCTTTTATTTATCTTTTATTATAAAGTTTATCGTTTTTATGTTTAGTCTATTATCTTTGTTATAAGTTTAAGTACAAAATGAAAATGTTTGTAAGGGAGAGAACTCGTACCTTGTCACTAGGTAATTTAATTTACCTAGTTGCTACCACTCGTTGTCCGATGCCCTCCTCCACCACATGGTTGATGTCAATGTCCTCCATTTGTCTCTTGTTGTCCAATGCCTTCCATCCGTTGGTCAAAGTCCCTATAAAAAGACTCAAGCATGTAAGCAATTCTTTATACCTTTCTCTAAATGACTACTTTGATAATCCCTTTTCAATCTTCAATTTCTTTTATAGACTTTATTCATTTTGTATCCTTTATCTTATATTATTAAGTTTAATATCGTTATGTTTAGTCTTTTATCTTTATAAGTACAAAATGAAAATGTTTTGTAAGGGAGAGAACTCTTACCTTGTCACTTGGTAATAAGATATTACATAATGGCTGCCACTCGTTGATCGTTCTTCAATGCCCTCTTCCACCAGCTGGTTGGTGTTAACTGTTGTTGTCCAATGTCTTCCATCTGTCACTATGAAAAAGACTACAGCAAGTAAGGAATTCTTGATTTAATTTCTCTCTATATCCTTACTTTGAAAATCTATTTTAAATCTTAAATTTCTTTTAGAGTTTTAATTCATTTTATTTCATTTATCTTTTATTATAAAGTTTATCATTTTTATGTTTAGTCTTTTATCTTTATCATTAGTCTAAGTACAAAATGACAATTTTTGATAGGGAGAAAACTCTTACCTTGTCACTAGGTAATAATATTTACCTAATGGCTGCCACTCGTTGATCGTTCTCCAATGCAATCCTCAACCAGCCGGTTGTTGTCCAATGCCTTCCATCTGTCACTATGAAAAAGACTACAGCAAGTAAAGAATTCTTGGTGTAATTTCGCTCTATATCATTACTTTGAAAATCTCTTCTGGGCCTGAATAACTGATAATTACTTCTGAGACTGAATAACTGATGGGTACAACTGTTTGAAAATCTCTTTTTTAATCTTTTATCTTTATCATTAATTTAAGTAAAAAATGAAATTTTCCAATAGGGAGAGAACTCTTACCTTGTCACTACGTAATTCAATTTACCTAGTTGCTACCACTCGTTGTCCAATGCCCTCCTCCACCACATGGTTGTTGTCCAATGTCCTCCATTCTTCTCTTGTTGTCGAATGCCTTCCATCTGTTGGTCGAAGTCCTGATAAAAAGACTCAAGCATGTAAGTAATTCTTTATACCTTTCTCTAAATCCCTAATTTGATAATCTCTTTTAAAGCTTCAATTTCTTTTATAGATTTTATCCATTTTGTATCATTCATCTTTTATTATTCAGTTTATTATCGTTATATTTAGTCTTTTATCTTTATTAGCACAAAATGAAAATGTTTTGTAAGGGAGAGAACTCTTACCTTGTCACTAGGTAATAAGATATTACATAATGGCTGCCACTCGTTGATCGTTCTTCAATGCCCTCTTCCACCAGCTGGTTGTTGTTAACTATTGTTGTCCAATGTCTTCCATCTGTCACTGTGAAAAAGATTTCAGCAAGTAAATAATTCTTGATGTAATTTCTTTCTATATCCTTACTTTGAAAATCTCTTCTTAATCTTAAATTTCTTTTAGAGTTTTTATTCATTTTATCTCATTTATCTTTTATTATAAAGTTTATCATTTTTATGTTTAGTCTTTTATCTTTATCATTTTTTTAAGTACAAAATTAATTTTTTTGAAAGGGAGAAAACTCTTACCTTGTCACTAGGTAATAAGATTTACCTAATGGCTGCCACTCGTTGATCGTTCTCCAATGCAATCCTCAACCAGCCGGTTGTTGTCCAATGCCTTCCATCTGTCACTATGAAAAAGACTACAGCAAGTAAGGTATTCTTCATGTTATTTTTCTCTATATCCTTAATTTGAAAATCTCTTAAATTTTAAGTTTCTTTTAGAGTTTTTATTCATTTTATATCAATTATCTTATATTACTCAGTTTATCATTTTGATGTTTAGTCTTTTAGCTTTATTATTAGTTTTTATACAAAATAAAAATGTATCAGGGAAACAATTGATTGCCTGTTCTGGGACTGAATAACTGATAATTACTTCTGAGACTGAATATCTGATGGGTACAACTAATGGGTAATTCTTTGAAAATCTCTTTTAAACTTTTAGATTCTAAGAGTTTTTCTTCGTGTTATTTCATCCATCTTTAATTAATAAATTTTTCATTTTAATGTTTAGTCTTTTATCAGTTTTATTAGTTTTAGTACAAAATAATGAGTTTTTATTCATTTTATATCATTTATCTTTTATTATAAAGTTTATCGTTTTTATGTTTAGTCTATTATCTTTATTATAAGTTTAAGTACAAATTGAAAATGTTTGTAAGGGAGAGAACTCGTACCTTGTCACTAGGTAATTTAATTTACCTAGTTGCTACCACTCGTTGTCCGATGCCCTCCTCCACCACATGGTTGATGTCAATGTCCTCCATTTGTCTCTTGTTGTCCAATGCCTTCCATCCGTTGGTCAAAGTCCCTATAAAAAGACTAAAGCATGTAAGCAATTCTTTATACCTTTCTCTAAATAACTACTTTGATAATCCCTTTTCAATCTTCAATTTCTTTTATAGACTTTATTCATTTTGTATCCTTTATCTTATATTATTAAGTTTAAAATCATTATGTTTAGTCTTTTACCTTTTTAAGTACAAAATGAAAATGTTTTGTAAGGGAGAGAACTCTTACCTTGTCACTTGGTAATAAGATATTACAAAATAGCTGCCACTCGTTGATCGTTCTTCAATGCCCTCTTCCACCAGCTGGTTGGTGTTAACTGTTGTTGTCCAATGTCTTCCATCTGTCACTATGAAAAAGACTACAGCAAGTAAGGAATTCTTGATTTGATTTCTCTCTATATCCTTACTTTGAAAATCTATTTTAAATCTTAAATTTCTTTTAGAGTTTTAATTCATTTTATCTCATTTATCTTTTATTATAAAGTTTATCATTTTTATGTTTAGTCTTTTATCTTTATCATTAGTCTAAGTACAAAATGACAATTTTTGATAGGGAGAAAACTCTTACCTTGTCACTAGGTAATAAGATTTACCTAATGGCTGCCACTCGTTGATCGTTCTCCAATGCAATCCTCAACCAGCCGGTTGTTGTCCAATGCCTTCCATCTGTCACTATGAAAAAGACTACAGCAAGTAAAGAATTCTTGGTGTAATTTTGCTCTATATCATTACTTTGAAAATCTCTTCTGGGCCTGAATAACTGATAATTACTTCTGAGACTGAATAACTGATGGGTACAACTGTTTGAAAATCTCTTTTTTAATCTTTTATCTTTATCATTAATTTGAGTAAAAAATGAAATTTTCCAATAGGGAGAGAACTCTTACCTTGTCACTACGTAATTCAATTTACCTAGTTGCTACCACTCGTTGTCCGATGCCCTCCTCCACCACATGGTTGATGTCAACGTCCTCCATTTGTCTCTTGTTGACCAATGCCTTCCATCTGTTGGTCAAAGTCCCTATAAAAAGACTCAAGCATGTAAGCAATTCTTTATATCTTTCTCTAAATGACTACTTTGATAATCCCTTTTCAATCTTCAATTAATCTTTTATAGACTTTATTCATTTTGTATCCTTTATCTTATATTATTAAGTTTAAAATCATTATGTTTAGTCTTTTACCTTTTTAAGTACAAAATGAAAATGTTTTGTAAGGGAGAGAACTCTTACCTTGTCACTTGGTAATAAGATATTACATAATAGCTGCCACTCGTTGATCGTTCTTCAATGCCCTCTTCCACCAGCTGGTTGGTGTTAACTGTTGTTGTCCAATGTCTTCCATCTGTTACTATGAAAAAGACTACAGCAAGTAAGGAATTCTTGATTTGATTTCTCTCTATATCCTTACTTTGAAAATCTATTTTAAATCTTAAATTTCTTTTAGAGTTTTAATTCATTTTATCTCATTTATCTTTTATTATAAAGTTTATCATTTCTATGTTTAGTCTTTTATCTTTATCATTAGTCTAAGTACAAAATGACAATTTTTGATAGGGAGAAAACTCTTACCTTGTCACTAGGTAATAAGATTTACCTAATGGCTGCCACTCGTTGATCGTTCTCCAATGCAATCCTCAACCAGCCGGTTGTTGTCCAATGCCTTCCATCTGTCACTATGAAAAAGACTACAGCAAGTAAAGAATTCTTGGTGTAATTTTGCTCTATATCATTACTTTGAAAATCTCTTCTGGGCCTGAATAACTGATAATTACTTCTGAGACTGAATAACTGATGGGTACAACTGTTTGAAAATCTCTTTTTTAATCTTTTATCTTTATCATTAATTTGAGTAAAAAATGAAATTTTCCAATAGGGAGAGAACTCTTACCTTGTCACTACGTAATTCAATTTACCTAGTTGCTACCACTCGTTGTCCGATGCCCTCCTCCACCACATGGTTGATGTCAACGTCCTCCATTTGTCTCTTGTTGTCCAATGCCTTCCATCTGTTGGTCAAAGTCCCTATAAAAAGACTCAAGCATGTAAGCAATTCTTTATATCTTTCTCTAAATGACTACTTTGATAATCCCTTTTCAATCTTCAATTAATCTTTTATAGACTTTATTCATTTTGTATCCTTTATCTTATATTATTAAGTTTATCATCGTTATGTTTAGTCTTTTATCTTTATAAGTACAAAATGAAAATGTTTTGTAAGGGAGAGAATTCTTACCTTGTCACTTGGTAATAAGAAATTACATAATGGCTGCCACTCGTTGATCGTTCATCGATGCCCTCTTCCAACAGCTGGTTCGTGTTAACTGTTTTTGTCCAATGTCTTCCATCTGTCACTCTAATAAAGGTAAATTATAAAGTTTATCATTTTTATGTTTAGTCTTTTATCTTTATCATTAGTCTAATTACAAAATAACAATTTTTGATAGGGAGAAATCTCTTACCTTGTCACTAGGTAAAAAGATTTACCTAATGGTTGCCACTCGTTGATCGTTCTCCAATGCAATCCTCAACCAGCCGGTTGTTGGCCAATGCCTTCCATCTGTCCCTATGAAAAAGACTACAGCAAGTAAAGAATTCTTGATGTTATTTCTCTCTATATCATTATTTTGAAAATCTCTTCTTGGCCTGAATAACTTATAATTACTTCTGAGACGGAATAACTGATGGGTACAACTGATCGGTACTTCTGAGATTCAATATCTTTGAAAATCTTTTTTATTCTTTTATCTTTATCATCAATTTAAGTTGAAAATTAATTTTTTTGATAGGGAGAGAACTCTTACCTTGTCAATAGGTAATTCAATTTACCTAGTTGCTACCACTAGTTGTCCAATTCCCTCCACCACCACATGGTTGTTGTGCAATGTCCTCCATTTGTCTCTTGTTGTCCAATGCCTTCCATCTGTTGGTCGAAGTCCTGATAAAAAGACTCAAGCATGTAAGTAATTCTTTATACCTTTCTCTAAATCCCTAATTTGATAATCTCTTTTAAATCTTCAGTTTCTTTTATAGATTTTATCCATTTTGTATCATTCATCTTTTATTATTAAGTTTATTATCGTTATATTTAGTCTTTTATCTTTATAAGTACAAAATGAAAATGTTTTGTTAGGGAGAGAACTCTTACCTTGTCACTTGGTAATAATATATTACATAATGGCTGCCACTCGTTGATCGTTCTTCAATGTCCTCTTCCACCAGCTGGTTGGTGTTCACTGTTGTTGTCCTATGTCTTCCATCTGTCACTATGAAAAAGACTACAGCAAGTAAGGAATTCTTGATTTAATTTCTCTCTATATCCTTACTTTGAAAATCTCTTTTAAATCTTAAATTTCTTTTAGAGTTTTAATTCATTTTATCTCATTTATCTTTTATTATAAAGTTTATCATTTTTATGTTTAGTCTTTTATCTTTATCATTTTTTTAAGTACAAAATTAATTTTTTTGAAAGGGAGAAAACTCTTACCTTGTCACTAGGTAATAAGATTTACCTAATGGCTGCCACTCGTTGATCGTTCTCCAATGCAATCCTCAACCAGCCGGTTGTTGTCCAATGCCTTCCATCTGTCACTATGAAAAAGACCACAGCAAGTAAGGTATTCTTCATGTTATTTTTCTCTATATCCTTAATTTGAAAATCTCTTTAATTTTAAGTTTCTTTTAGAGTTTTTATTCATTTTATATCAATTATCTTATATTACTCAGTTAATCATTTTGATGTTTAGTCTTTTAGCTTTATTATTAGTTTTTATACAAAATAAAAATGTATCAGGGAAACAATTGATTGCCTGTTCTGGGACTGAATAACTGATAATTACTTCTGAGACTGAATATCTGATGGGTACAACTAATGGGTAATTCTTTGAAAATCTCTTTTAAACTTTTAGATTCTAAGAGTTTTTCTTCGTGTTATTTCATCCATCTTTAATTAATAAATTTTTCATTTTAATGTTTAGTCTTTTATCAGTTTTATTAGTTTTAGTACAAAATAATGAGTTTTTATTCATTTTATATCATTTATCTTTTATTATAAAGTTTATCGTTTTTATGTTTAGTCTATTATCTTTATTATAAGTTTAAGTACAAATTGAAAATGTTTGTAAGGGAGAGAACTCGTACCTTGTCACTAGGTAATTTAATTTACCTAGTTGCTACCACTCGTTGTCCGATGCCCTCCTCCACCACATGGTTGATGTCAATGTCCTCCATTTGTCTCTTGTTGTCCAATGCCTTCCATCCGTTGGTCAAAGTCCCTATAAAAAGACTCAAGCATGTAAGCAATTCTTTATACCTTTCTCTAAATAACTACTTTGATAATCCCTTTTCAATCTTCAATTTCTTTTATAGACTTTATTCATTTTGTATCCTTTATCTTATATTATTAAGTTTAATATCATTATGTTTAGTCTTTTACCTTTTTAAGTACAAAATGAAAATGTTTTGTAAGGGAGAGAACTCTTACCTTGTCACTTGGTAATAAGATATTACATAAAAGCTGCCACTCGTTGATCGTTCTTCAATGCCCTCTTCCACCAGCTGGTTGGTGTTAACTGTTGTTGTCCAATGTCTTCCATCTGTCACTATGAAAAAGACTACAGCAAGTAAGGAATTCTTGATTTGATTTCTCTCTATATCCTTACTTTGAAAATCTCTTTTAAATCTTAAATTTCTTTTAGAGTTTTAATTCATTTTATCTCATTTATCTTTTATTATAAAGTTTATCATTTTTATGTTTAGTCTTTTATCTTTATCATTAGTCTAAGTACAAAATGACAATTTTTGATAGGGAGAAAACTCTTACCTTGTCACTAGGTAATAAGATTTACCTAATGGCTGCCACTCGTTGATCGTTCTCCAATGCAATCCTCAACCAGCCGGTTGTTGTCCAATGCCTTCCATCTGTCACTATGAAAAAGACTACAGCAAGTAAAGAATTCTTGGTGTAATTTTGCTCTATATCATTACTTTGAAAATCTCTTCTGGGCCTGAATAACTGATAATTACTTCTGAGACTGAATAACTGATGGGTACAACTGTTTGAAAATCTCTTTTTTAATCTTTTATCTTTATCATTAATTTGAGTAAAAAATGAAATTTTCCAATAGGGAGAGAACTCTGACCTTGTCACTACGTAATTCAATTTACCTAGTTGCTACCACTCGTTGTCCGATGCCCTCCTCCACCACATGGTTGATGTCAACGTCCTCCATTTGTCTCTTGTTGTCCAATGCCTTCCATCTGTTGGTCAAAGTCCCTATAAAAAGACTCAAGCATGTAAGCAATTCTTTATACCTTTCTCTAAATGACTACTTTGATAATCCCTTTTCAATCTTCAATTAATCTTTTATAGACTTTATTCATTTTGTATCCTTTATCTTATATTATTAAGTTTATCATCGTTATGTTTAGTGTTTTATCTTTATAAGTACAAAATGAAAATGTTTTGTAAGGGAGAGAATTCTTACCTTGTCACTTGGTAATAAGAAATTACATAATGGCTGCCACTCGTTGATCGTTCATCGATGCCCTCTTCCAACAGCTGGTTGGTGTTAACTGTTTTTGTCCAATGTCTTCCATCTGTCACTCTAATAAAGGTAAATTATAAAGTTTATCATTTTTATGTTTAGTCTTTTATCTTTATCATTAGTCTTATTACAAAATAACAATTTTTGATAGGGAGAAATCTCTTACCTTGTCACTAGGTAAAAAGATTTACCTAATGGTTGCCACTCGTTGATCGTTCTCCAATGCAATCCTCAACCAGCCGGTTGTTGTCCAATGCCTTCCATCTGTCCCTATGAAAAAGACTACAGCAAGTAAAGAATTCTTGATGTTATTTCTCTCTATATCATTATTTTGAAAATCTCTTCTTGGCCTGAATAACTTATAATTACTTCTGAGACGGAATAACTGATGGGTACAACTGATCGGTACTTCTGAGATTCAATATCTTTGAAAATCTTTTTTATTCTTTTATCTTTATCATTAATTTAAGTTGAAAATTAATTTTTTTGATAGGGAGAGAACTCTTACCTTGTCAATAGGTAATTCAATTTACCTAGTTGCTACCACTAGTTGTCAAATTCCCTCCACCACCACATGGTTGTTGTGCAATGTCCTCCATTTGTCTCTTGTTGTCCAATGCCTTCCATCTGTTGGTCGAAGTCCTGATAAAAAGACTCAAGCATGTAAGTAATTCTTTATACCTTTCTCTAAATCCCTAATTTGATAATCTCTTTTAAATCTTCAGTTTCTTTTATAGATTTTATCCATTTTGTATCATTCATCTTATATTATTATCTTTATCATCGTTATGTTTAGTCTTTTATCTTTATTAGCACAAAATGAAAATGTTTTGTAAGGGAGAGAACTCTTACCTTGTCACTTGGTAATAAGATATTACATAAACGCTGCCACTCGTTGATAGTTCTTCAATGCCCTCTTCCACCAGCTGGTTGGTGTTAACTGTTGTTGTCCTATGTCTTCCATCTGTCACTATGAAAAAGACTACAGCAAGTAAGGAATTCTTGATTTAATTTCTCTCTATATCCTTACTTTGAAAATCTCTTTTAAATCTTAAATTTCTTTTAGAGTTTTAATTCATTTTATCTCATTTATCTTTTATTATAAAGTTTATCATTTTTATGTTTAGTCTTTTATCTTTATCATTTTTTTAAGTACAAAATTAATTTTTTTGAAAGGGAGAAAACTCTTACCTTGTCACTAGGTAATAAGATTTACCTAATGGCTGCCACTCGTTGATCGTTCTCCAATGCAATCCTCAACCAGCCGGTTGTTGTCCAATGCCTTCCATCTGTCACTATGAAAAAGACCACAGCAAGTAAGGTATTCTTCATGTTATTTTTCTCTATATCCTTAATTTGAAAATCTCTTTAATTTTAAGTTTCTTTTAGAGTTTTTATTCATTTTATATCAATTATCTTATATTACTCAGTTAATCATTTTGATGTTTAGTCTTTTAGCTTTATTATTAGTTTTTATACAAAATAAAAATGTATCAGGGAAACAATTGATTGCCTGTTCTGGGACTGAATAACTGATAATTACTTCTGAGACTGAATATCTGATGGGTACAACTAATGGGTAATTCTTTGAAAATCTCTTTTAAACTTTTAGATTCTAAGAGTTTTTCTTCGTGTTATTTCATCCATCTTTAATTAATAAATTTTTCATTTTAATGTTTAGTCTTTTATCAGTTTTATTAGTTTTAGTACAAAATAATGAGTTTTTATTCATTTTATATCATTTATCTTTTATTATAAAGTTTATCGTTTTTATGTTTAGTCTATTATCTTTATTATAAGTTTAAGTACAAATTGAAAATGTTTGTAAGGGAGAGAACTCGTACCTTGTCACTAGGTAATTTAATTTACCTAGTTGCTACCACTCGTTGTCCGATGCCCTCCTCCACCACATGGTTGATGTCAATGTCCTCCATTTGTCTCTTGTTGTCCAATGCCTTCGATTCGTTGGTCAAAGTCCCTATAAAAAGACTCAAGCATGTAAGCAATTCTTTATACCTTTCTCTAAATAACTACTTTGATAATCCCTTTTCAATCTTCAATTTCTTTTATAGACTTTATTCATTTTGTATCCTTTATCTTATATTATTAAGTTTAATATCATTATGTTTAGTCTTTTACCTTTTTAAGTACAAAATGAAAATGTTTTGTAAGGGAGAGAACTCTTACCTTGTCACTTGGTAATAAGATATTACATAAAAGCTGCCACTCGTTGATCGTTCTTCAATGCCCTCTTCCACCAGCTGGTTGGTGTTAACTGTTGTTGTCCAATGTCTTCCATCTGTCACTATGAAAAAGACTACAGCAAGTAAGGAATTCTTGATTTGATTTCTCTCCATATCCTTACTTTGAAAATCTCTTTTAAATCTTAAATTTCTTTTAGAGTTTTAATTCATTTTATCTCATTTATCTTTTATTATAAAGTTTATCATTTTTATGTTTAGTCTTTTATCTTTATCATTAGTCTAAGTACAAAATGACAATTTTTGATAGGGAGAAAACTCTTACCTTGTCACTAGGTAATAAGATTTACCTAATTGGCTGCCACTCGTTGATCGTTCTCCAATGCAATCCTCAACCAGCCGGTTGTTGTCCAATGCCTTCCATCTGTCACTATGAAAAAGACTACAGCAAGTAAAGAATTCTTGGTGTAATTTTGCTCTATATCATTACTTTGAAAATCTCTTCTGGGCCTGAATAACTGATTATTACTTCTGAGACTGAATAACTGATGGGTACAACTGTTTGAAAATCTCTTTTTTAATCTTTTATCTTTATCATTAATTTGAGTAAAAAATGAAATTTTCCAATAGGGAGAGAACTCTTACCTTGTCACTACGTAATTCAATTTACCTAGTTGCTACCACTCGTTGTCCGATGCCCTCCTCCACCACATGGTTGATGTCAACGTCCTCCATTTGTCTCTTGTTGTCCAATGCCTTCCATCTGTTGGTCAAAGTCCCTATAAAAAGACTCAAGCATGTAAGCAATTCTTTATACCTTTCTCTAAATGACTACTTTGATAATCCCTTTTCAATCTTCAATTAATCTTTTATAGACTTTATTCATTTTGTATCCTTTATCTTATATTATTAAGTTTATCATCGTTATGTTTAGTCTTTTATCTTTATAAGTACAAAATGAAAATGTTTTGTAAGGGAGAGAATTCTTACCTTGTCACTTGGTAATAAGAAATTACATAATGGCTGCCACTCGTTGATCGTTCATCGATGCCCTCTTCCAACAGCTGGTTGGTGTTAACTGTTTTTGTCCAATGTCTTCCATTTGTCACTCTAATAAAGGTAAATTATAAAGTTTATCATTTTTATGTTTAGTCTTTTATCTTTATCATTAGTCTAATTACAAAATAAAAATTTTTGATAGGGAGAAAACTCTTACCTTGTCACTAGGTAAAAAGATTTACCTAATGGTTGCCACTCGTTGATCGTTCTCCAATGCAATCCTCAACCAGCCGGTTGTTGTCCAATGCCTTCCATCTGTCACTATGAAAAAGACTACAGCAAGTAAAGAATTCTTGATGTTATTTCTCTCTATATCATTATTTTGAAAATCTCTTCTGGGCCTGAATAACTTATAGTTACTTCTGAGACGGAATAACTGATGGGTACAACTGATCGGTACTTCTGAGATTCAATATCTTTGAAAATCTTTTTTATTCTTTTATCTTTATCATTAATTTAAGTTGAAAATTAATTTTTTTGATAGGGAGAGAACTCTTACCTTGTCAATAGGTAATTCAATTTACCTAGTTGCTACCACTAGTTGTCCAATTCCCTCCACCACCACATGGTTGTTGTGCAATGTCCTCCATTTGTCTCTTGTTGTCCAATGCCTTCCATCTGTTGGTCGAAGTCCTGATAAAAAGACTCAAGCATGTAAGTAATTCTTTATACTTTTCTCTAAATCCCTAATTTGATAATCTCTATTAAATCTTCAGTTTCTTTTATAGATTTTATCCATTTTGTATCATTCATTTTTTATTATTAAGTTTATTATCGTTATATTTAGTCTTTTATCTTTATAAGTACAAAATGAAAATGTTTTGTAAGGGAGAGAACTCTTACCTTGTCACTTGGTAATAAGATATTACATAATGGCTGCCACTCGTTGATCGTTCTTCAATGCCCTCTTCCTCCAGCTGGTTGGTGTTAACTGTTGTTGTCCTATGTCTTCCATCTGTCACTATGAAAAAGACTACAGCAAGTAAGGAATTCTTGATTTAATTTCTCTCTATATCCTTACTTTGAAAATCTCTTTTTAATCTTAAATTTCTTTTAGAGTTTTAATTCATTTTATCTCATTTATCTTTTATTATAAGGTTTATCATTTTTATGTTTAGTCTTTTATCTTTATCATTAGTCTAAGCACAAAATGACAATTATTGATGGGGAGAAAACTCTTACCTTGTCAATAGGTAATAAGATTTACCTAATGGCTGCCACTCGTTGATCGTTCTCCAATGCAATCCTCAACCAGCCGGTTGTTGTCCAATGCCTTCCATCTGTCACTATGAAAAAGACTACAGCAAGTAAAGAATTCTTGGTGTAATTTCGCTCTATATCATTACTTTAAAATCTGTTCTGGGCCTGAATAACTGATAATTACTTCTGAGACTGAATAACTGATGGGTACAACTGTTTGAAAATCTCTTTTTTAATCTTTTATCTTTATCATTAATTTGAGTAAAAAATTAAATTTTCCAATAGGGAGAGAACTCTTACCTTGTCACTACGTAATTCAATTTACCTAGTTGCTACCAATCGTTGTCCAATGCCCTCCTCCACCATATGGTTGTTGTCCAATGTCCTTCATTTGTCTCTTGTTGTCGAATGCCTTCAATCTGTTGGTCGAAGTCCTGATAAAAAGACTCAAGCATGTAAGTAATTCTTTATACATTTCTCTAAATCCCTAATTTGATAATCTCTTTTAAAGCTTCAATTTCTTTTATAGATTTTATCCATTTTGTATCATTCATCTTTTATTATTAAGTTTATTATCGTTATATTTAGTCTTTTATCTTTATTAGCACAAAATGAAAATGTTTTGTAAGGGAGAGAACTCTTACCTTGTCACTAGGTAATAATATATAACATAATGGCTGCCACTCGTTGATCGTTCTTCAATGTCCTCTTCCACCAGCTGGTTGGTGTTAACTGTTGTTGTCCGATGCCTTCCATCGGTCACTATGAAAAAGACTACAGCAAGTAAAGAATTCTTGGTGTAATTTCGCTCTATATCATTACTTTGAAAATCTCTTCTGGGCCTGAATAACTGATAATTACTTCTGAGACTGAATAACTGATGGGTACAACTGTTTGAAAATCTCTTTTTTAATCTTTTATCTTTATCATTAATTTAAGTAAAAAATGAAATTTTCCAATACGGAGAGAACTCTTACCTTGTCACTACGTAATTCAATTTACCTAGTTGCTACCACTCGTTGTCCAATGCCCTCCTCAACCATATGGTTGTTGTCCAATGTCCTCCATTTGTCTCTTGTTGTCGAATGCCTTCAATCTGTTGGTCGAAGTCCTGATAAAAAGACTCAAGCATGTAAGTAATTCTTTATACATTTCTCTAAACCCTAATTTGATAATCTCTTTTAAAGCTTCAATTTCTTTTATAGATTTTATCCATTTTGTATCATTCATCTTTTATTATTAAGTTTATTATCGTTATATTTAGTCTTTTATCTTTATTAGCACAAAATGAAAATGTTTTGTCAGGGAGAGAACTCTTACCTTGTCACTAGGTAATAATATATTACATAATGGCTGCCACTCGTTGATCGTTCTTCAATGTCCTCTTCCACCAGCTGGTTGGTGTTAACTGTTGTTGTCCGATGCCTTCCATCTGTCACTATGAAAAAGACTACAGCAAGTAAAGAATGCTTGGTGTAATTTCGCTCTATATCATTACTTTGAAAATCTCTTCTGGGCCTGAATAACTGATAATTACTTCTGAGACTGAATAACTGATGGGTACAACTGTTTGAAAATCTCTTTTTTAATCTTTTATCTTTATCATTAATTTAAGTAAAAAATGAAATTTTCCAGTAGGGAGAGAGCTCTTACCTTGTCACTAGGTAATTCAATTTACCTAGTTGCTACCACTCGTTGTCCAATGCCCTCCTCCACCATATGGTTGTTGTCCAATCTCCTCCATTTGTCTCTTGTTGTCGAATGCCTTCAATCTGTTGGTCGAAGTCCTGATAAAAAGACTCAAGCATGTAAGTAATTCTTTATATATTTCTCTAAATCCCTAATTTGATAATCTCTTTTAAAGCTTCAATTTCTTTTATAGATTTTATCCATTTTGTATCATTCATCTTTTATTATTAAGTTTATTATCGTTATATTTAGTCTTTTATCTTTATTAGCACAAAATGAAAATGTTTTGTAAGGGAGAGAACTCTTACCTTGTCACTAGGTAATAATATATTACATAATGGCTGCCACTCGTTGATCGTTCTTCAATGTCCTCTTCCACCAGCTGGTTGGTGTTAACTGTTGTTGTCCAATGTCTTCCATCTGTCACTATGAAAAAGACTACAGCAAGTAAGGAATTCTTGATTTAATTTCTCTCTATATCCTTACTTTGAAAATCTCTTTTAAATCTTAAATTTCTTTTAGAGGTTTAATTCATTTTATCTCATTTATCTTTTATTATAAAGTTTATCATTTTTATGTTTAGTCTTTTATCTTTATCATTAGTCTAAGTACAAAATGACAATTTTTGATAGGGAGAAAACTCTTACCTTGTCACTAGGTAATAAGATTTACCCAATGGCTGCCACTCGTTGATCGTTCTCCAATGCAATCCTCAACCAGCCGGTTGTTGTCCAATGCCTTCCATCTGTCACTATGAAAAAGACTACAGCAAGTAAAGAATTCTTGGTGTAATTTCGCTCTATATCATTACTTTGAAAATCTCTTCTGGGCCTGAATAACTGATAATTACTTCTGAGACTGATTAACTGATGGGTACAACTGTTTGTAAATCTCTTTTTTAATCTTTTATCTTTATCATTAATTTAAGTAAAAAATGAAATTTTCCAATACGGAGAGAACTCTTACCTTGTCACTATGTAATTCAATTTACCTAGTTGCTACCAATCGTTGTCCAATGCCCTCCTCCACCATATGGTTGTTGTCCAATGTCCTTCATTTGTCTCTTGTTGTCGAATGCCTTCAATCTGTTGGTCGAAGTCCTGATAAAAAGACTCAAGCATGTAAGTAATTCTTTATACATTTCTCTAAATCCCTATTTTGATAATCTCTTTTAAAGCTTCAATTTCTTTTATAGATTTTATCCATTTTGTATCATTCATCTTTTATTATTAAGTTTATTATCGTTATATTTAGTCTTTTATCTTTATTAGCACAAAATGAAAATGTTTTGTAAGGGAGAGAACTCTTACCTTGTCACTAGGTAATAATATATTACATAATGGCTGCCACTCGTTGATCGTTCTTCAATGTCCTCTTCCACCAGCTGGTTGGTGTTCACTGTTGTTGTCCGATGTCTTCCATCTGTCACTATGAAAAAGACTACAGCAAGTAAGGAATTCTTGATTTAATTTCTCTCTATATCCTTATTTTGAAAATCTCTTTTAAATCTTAAATTTCTTTTAGAGGTTTAATTCATTTTATCTCATTTATCTTTTATTATAAAGTTTATCATTTTTATGTTTAGTCTTTTATCTTTATCATTAGTCTAAGTACAAAATGACAATTTTTGATAGGGAGAAAACTCTTACCTTTTCACTAGGTAATAAGATTTACCTAATGGCTGCCACTCGTTGATCGTTCTCCAATGCAATCCTCAACCAGCCGGTTGTTGTCCAATGCCTTCCATCTGTCACTATGAAAAAGACTACAGCAAGTAAGATATGCTTCATGTTATTTTTCTCTATATCCTTAATTTGAAAATCTCTTAAATTTTAAGTTTCTTTTAGAGTTTTTATTCATTTTATATCAATTATCTTATATTACTCAGTTTATCATTTTTATGTTTAGTCTTTTAGCTTTATTATTAGTTTTTATACAAAATAAAAATGTATCAGGGAAACAATTGATTGCCTATTCTTGGACTGAATAACTGATAATTACTTCTGAGACTGAATATCTGATGGGTACAACTAATCGGTAATTCTTTGAAAATCTCTTTTAAACTTTTAGATTCTAAGAGTTTTTATTCATGTTATTTCATCCATCTTTAATAAATAAATTTGTCATTTTAATGTTTAGTCTTTTATCAGTTTTATTAGTTTTAGTACAAAATAATGAGTTTTTATTCATTTTATATCATTTATCTTTTATTATAAAGTTTATCGTTTTTATGTTTAGTCTATTATCTTTATTATAAGTTTAAGTACAAAATGAAAATGTTTGTAAGGGAGAGAACTCGTACATGTACCTTGTCACTAGGTAATTTAATTTACCTAGTTGCTACCACTCGTTGTCCGATGCCCTCCTCCACCACATGGTTGATGTCAATGTCCTCCATTTGTCTCTTGTTGTCCAATGCCTTCCATCCGTTGGTCAAAGTCCCTATAAAAAGACTCAAGCATGTAAGCAATTCTTTATACCTTTCTCTAAATAACTACTTTGATAATCCCTTTTCAATCTTCAATTTCTTTTATAGAGTTTATTCATTTTGTATCCTTTATCTTATACTATTAAGTTTAATATCGTTATGTTTAGTCTTTTATCTTTATAAGTACAAAATGAAAATGTTTTGTAAGGGAGAGAACTCTTACCTTGTCACTTGGTAATAAGATATTACATAATGGCTGCCACTCGTTGATCGTTCTTCAATGCCCTCTTCCACCAGCTGGTTGGTGTTAACTGTTGTTGTCCAATGTCTTCCATCTGTCACTATGAAAAAGACTACAGCAAGTAAGGAATTCTTGATTTGATTTCTCTCTATATCCTTACTTTGAAAATCTCTTTTAAATCTTAAATTTCTTTTAGAGTTTTAATTCATTTTATCTCATTTATCTTTTATTATAAGGTTTATCATTTTTATGTTTAGTCTTTTATCTTTATCATTAGTCGAAGCACAAAATGACAATTTTTGATGGGGAGAAAACTCTTACCTTGTCACTAGGTAATAAGATTTACCTAATGGCTGCCACTCGTTGATCGTTCTCCAATGCAATCCTCAACCAGCCGGTTGTTGTCCAATGCCTTCCATCTGTCACTATGAAAAAGACTACAGCAAGTAAAGAATTCTTGGTGTAATTTCGCTCTATATCATTACTTTAAAATCTGTTCTGGGCCTGAATAACTGATAACTAATTCTGAGACTGAATAACTGATGGGTACAACTGTTTGAAAATCTCTTTTTTAATCTTTTATCTTTATCATTAATTTGAGTAAAAAATGAAATTTTCCAATAGGGAGAGAACTCTTACCTTGTCACTACGTAATTCAATTTACCTAGTTGCTACCACTCGTTGTCCAATGCCCTCCTCCACCACATGGTTGTTGTCCAATGTCCTCCATTTGTCTCTTGTTGTCCAATGCCTTCCATCTGTTGGTCGAAGTCCTGATAAAAAGACTCAAGCATGTAAGTAATTCTTTATACCTTTCTCTAAATCCCTAATTTGATAATCTCTTTTAAAGCTTCAATTTCTTTTATAGATTTTATCCATTTTGTATCATTCATCTTTTATTATTAAGTTTATTATCGTTATATTTAGTCTTTTATCTTTATTAGCACAAAATGAAAATGTTTTGTAAGGGAGAGAACTCTTACCTTGTCACTAGGTAATAAGATATTACATAATGGCTGCCACTCGTTGATCGTTCTTCAATGCCCTCTTCCACCAGCTGGTTGGTGTTAACTATTGTTGTCCGATGTCTTCCATCTGTCACTGTGAAAAAGATTTCAGCAAGTTAGGAATTCTTGATGTAATTTCTTTCTATATCCTTACTTTGAAAATCTCTTTTTAATCTTAAATTTCTTTTAGAGTTTTTATTCATTTTATCTCATTTATCTTTTAAAGTTTATCATTTTTATGTTTAGTCTTTTATCTTTATTATTTTTTTAAGTACAAAATTAATTTTTTTGAAAGGGAGAAAACTCTTACCTTGTCACTAGGTAATAAGATTTACCTAATGGCTGCCACTCGTTGATCGTTCTCCAATGCAATCCTCAACCAGCCGGTTGTTTTCCAATGCCTTCCATCTGTCACTATGAAAAAGACTACAGCAAGTAAGGTATTCTTCATGTTATTTTTCTCTATATCCTTAATTTGAAAATCTCTTAAATTTTAAGTTTCTTTTAGAGTTTTTATTCATTTTATATCAATTATCTTATATTACTCATTTCATCATTTTTATGTTTAGTCTTTTAGCTTTATTATTAGTTTTTATACAAAATAAAAATGTATCAGGGAAACAATTGATTGCCTGTTCTGGGACTGAATAACTGATAATTACTTCTGAGACTGAATATCTGATGGGTACAACTAATGGGTAATTCTTTGAAAATCTCTTTTAAACTTTTAGATTCTAAGAGTTTTTATTCGTGTTATTTCATCCATCTTTAATTAATAAATTTTTCATTTCAATGTTTAGTCTTTTATCAGTTTTATTAGTTTTAGTACAAAATAATGAGTTTTTATTCATTTTATATCATTTATCTTTTATTATAAAGTTTATCGTTTTTATGTTTAGTCTATTATCTTTATTATAAGTTTAAGTACAAAATGAAAATGTTTGTAAGGGAGAGAACTCGTACCTTGTCACTAGGTAATTTAATTTACCTAGTTGCTACCACTCGTTGTCCGATGCCCTCCTCCACCACATGGTTGATGTCAATGTCCTCCATTTGTCTCTTGTTGTCCAATGCCTTCCATCCGTTGGTCAAAGTCCCTATGAAAAGACTCAAGCATGTAAGCAATTCTTTATACCTTTCTCTAAATGACTACTTTGATAATCCCTTTTCAATCTTCAATTTCTTTTATAGACTTTATTCATTTTGTATCCTTTATCTTATATTATTAAGTTTAATATCGTTATATTTAGTCTTTTATCTTCATAAGTACAAAATGAAAATGTTTTCTAAGGGAGAGAACTCTTACCTTGTCACTTGGTAATAAGATATTACATAATGGCTGCCACTCGTTGATCGTTCTTCAATGCCCTCTTCCTCCAGCTGGTTGGTGTTAACTGTTGTTGTCCAATGTCTTCCATCTGTCACTATGAAAAAGACTACAGCAAGTAAGGAATTCTTGATTTAATTTCTCTCTATATCCTTACTTTGAAAATCTCTTTTAAATCTTAAATTTCTTTTAGAGTTTTAATTCATTTTATCTCATTTATCTTTTATTATAAAGTTTATCATTTTTATGTTTAGTCTTTTATCTTTATCATTAGTCTAAGTACAAAATGACAATTTTTGATAGGGAGAAAACTCTTACCTTGTCACAAGGTAATAAGATTTACCTAATGGCTGCCACTCGTTGATCGTTCTCCAATGCAATCCTCAACCAGCCGGTTGTTGTCCAATGCCTTCCATCTGTCACTATGAAAAAGACTACAGCAAGTAAAGAATTCTTGGTGTAATTTCGCTCTATATCATTACTTTGAAAATCTCTTCTGGGCCTGAATAACTGATAATTACTTCTGAGACTGAATAACTGATGGGTACAACTGTTTGAAAATCTCTTTTTTAATCTTTTATCTTTATCATTAATTTAAGTAAAAAATGAAATTTTCCAATAGGGAGAGAACTCTTACCTTGTCACTACGTAATTCAATTTACCTAGTTGCTACCCCGAGGGCACATGTAGCCAAGTTCGATCAACTTTGGTTGATCGTCTGTCTCTTCAACGCATTTGAAATTTTCTGTTACAAAATTTCTTGAAATTTCTAAAACGTGGGTCCTGTAGCATCATATCCCACCCATTCTGCTACGTCTTTTGGTACATTTTTGGACATAACAATTTTCATACCTTTTGGCCATATTACATCGTTTAGACTTAGGATCACTGACGAGGGTTTAGTACCCGAAACGTGCATGTCTGGTCCATGCTGTAAATTTATCAGGTTTTAAATGATGCTCTCGAATTAAAAGACGTTTAACACTCGTTGTCCAATTCCCTCCTCCACCACATGGTTGTTGTGCAATGTCCTCCATTTGTCTCTTGTTGTCCAATGCCTTCCATCTGTTGGTCGAAGTCCTGATAAAAAGACTCAAGCATGTAAGTAATTCTTTATACCTTTCTCTAAATCCCTAATTTGATAATCTTTTTTAAATCTTCAGTTTCTTTTATAGATTTTATCCATTTTGTATCATTTATCTTTTATTATTAAGTTTATTATCGTTATATTTAGTCTTTTATCTTTATTAGCACAAAATGAAAATGTTTTGTCAGGGAGAGAACTCTTACCTTGTCACTAGGTGATAAGATATTACATAATGGCTGCCACTCGTTGATCGTTCTTCAATGCCCTCTTCCACCAGCTGGTTGGTGTTAACTGTTGTTGTCCAATGTCTTCCATCTGTCACTATGAAAAAGACTACAGCAAGTAAGGAATTCTTGATTTAATTTCTCTCTATATCCTTACTTTGAAAATCTCTTTTAAATCTTAAATTTCTTTTAGACTTTTAATTCATTTTATCTCATTTATCTTTTATTATAAAGTTTATCATTTTTATGTTTAGTCTTTATCATTTTTTTAAGTTCAAAATTAATTTTTTTGAAAGGGAGAAAACTCTTACCTTGTCACTAGGTAATAAGATTTACCTAATGGCTGCCACTCGTTGATCGTTCTCCAATGCAATCCTCAACCAGCCGGTTGTTGTCCAATGCCTTCCATCTGTCACTATGAAAAAGACTACAGCAAGTAAAGAATTCTTGGTGTAATTTCGCTCTATATCATTACTTTGAAAATCTCTTCTGAGCCTGAATAACTGATAATTACTTCTGAGACTGAATAACTGATGGGTACAACTGTTTGAAAATCTCTTTTTTAATCTTTTATCTTTATCATTAATTTGAGTAAAAAATGAAATTTTCCAATAGGGAGAGAACTCTTACCTTGTCACTACGTAATTCAATTTACCTAGTTGCTACCACTCGTTGTCCAATGCCCTCCTCCACCACATGGTTGTTGTCCAATGTCTTCCATTTGTCTCGTGTTGTCCAATGCCTTCCATCTGTTGGTCGAAGTCCTGATAAAAAGACTCAAGCATGTAAGTAATTCTTTATACCTTTCTCTAAATCCCTAATTTGATAATCTCTTTTAAATCTTCAGTTTCTCTTATAGATTTTATCCATTTTGTATCATTTATCTTTTATTATTAAGTTTATTATCGTTATATTTAGTCTTTTATCTTTATTAGCACAAAATTAAAATGTTTTGTCAGGGAGAGAACTCTTACCTTGTCACTAGGTGATAAGATATTACATAATGGCTGCCACTCGTTGATCGTTCTTCAATGCCCTCTTCCACCAGCTGGTTGGTGTTAACTGTTGTTGTCCAATGTCTTCCATCTGTCACTATGAAAAAGACTACAGCAAGTAAGGAATTCTTGATTTAATTTCTTTCTATATCCTTACTTTGAAAATCTCTTTTTAATCTTAAGTTTCTTTTAGAGTTTTTATTCATTTTATCTCATTTATCTTTTATTATAAAGTTTATCATTTTTATGTTTAGTCTTTTATCTTTATCATTTTTTTAAGTACAACATTAATTTTTTTGAAAGGGAGAAAACTCTTACCTTGTCACTAGGTAATAAGATTTACCTAATGGCTGCCACTCGTTGATCGTTCTCCAATGCAATCCTCAACCAGCCGTTTGTTGTCCAATGCTTTCCATCTGTCACTATGAAAAAGACTACAGCAAGTAAGGTATTCTTCATGTTATTTTTCTCTATATCCTTAATTTGAAAATCTCTTAAATTTTAAGTTTCTTTTAGAGTTTTTATTCATTTTATATCAATTATCTTATATTACTCAGTTTATCATTTTTATGTTTAGTCTTTTAGCTTTATTATTAGTTTTTATACAAAATAAAAATGTATAAGGGAAACAACTGATTGCCTGTTCTGGGACTGAATAACTGATAATTACTTCTGAGACTGAATATCTTATGGGTACAACTAATGGGCAATTCTTTGAAAATCTCTTTTAAACTTTTAGATTCTAAGAGTTTTTATTCATGTTATTTCATCCATCTTTAATTAATAAATTTGTCATTTTAATGTTTAGTCTTTTATCAGTTTTATTTGTTTTAGTACAAAATAATGAGTTTTTATTCATTTTATATCATTTATCTTTTATTATAAAGTTTATCGTTTTTATGTTTAGTCTATTATCTTTATTATAAGTTTAAGTACAAAATGAAAATGTTTGTAAGGGAGAGAACTCGTACCTTGTCACTAGGTAATTTAATTTACCTAGTTGCTACCACTCGTTGTCCGATGCCCTCCTCCACCACATGGTTGATGTCAATGTCCTCCATTTGTCTCTTGTTGTCCAATGCCTTCCATCCGTTGGTCAAAGTCCCTATGAAAAGACTCAAGCATGTAAGCAATTCTTTATACCTTTCTCTAAATGACTACTTTGATAATCCCTTTTCAATCTTCAATTTCTTTTATAGACTTTATTCATTTTGTATCCTTTATCTTATATTATTAAGTTTAATATCGTTATGTTTAGTCTTTTATCTTTATAAGTACAAAATGAAAATGTTTTGTAAGGGAGAGAACTCTTACCTTGTCACTTGGTAATAAGATATTACATAATGGCTGCCACTCGTTGATCGTTCTTCAATGCCCTCTTCCTCCAGCTGGTTGGTGTTAACTGTTGTTGTCCAATGTCTTCCATCTGTCACTATGAAAAAGACTACAGCAAGTAAGGAATTCTTGATTTAATTTCTCTCTATATCCTTACTTTGAAAATCTCTTTTAAATCTTAAATTTCTTTTAGAGTTTTAATTCATTTTATCTCATTTATCTTTTATTATAAAGTTTATCATTTTTATGTTTAGTCTTTTATCTTTATCATTAGTCTAAGTACAAAATGACAATTTTTGATAGGGAGAAAACTCTTACCTTGTCACAAGGTAATAAGATTTACCTAATGGCTGCCACTCGTTGATCGTTCTCCAATGCAATCCTCAACCAGCCGGTTGTTGTCCAATGCCTTCCATCTGTCACTATGAAAAAGACTAAAGCAAGTAAAGAATTCTTGGTGTAATTTCGCTCTATATCATTACTTTGAAAATCTCTTCTGGGCCTGAATAACTGATAATTACTTCTGAGACTGAATAACTGATGGGTACAACTGTTTGAAAATCTCTTTTTTAATCTTTTATCTTTACCATTAATTTAAGTAAAAAATGAAATTTTCCAATAGGGAGAGAACTCTTACCTTGTCACTACGTAATTCAATATACCTAGTTGCTACAACTCGTTGTCCAATGCCCTCCTCCACCACATCGTTGTTGTCCAATGTCCTCTATTTGTCTCTTGTTGTCCAATGCCTTCCATCTGTTGGTCGAAGTCCTGATAAAAAGACTCAAGCATGTAAGTAATTCTTTATACCTTTCTCTAAATCCCTAATTTGATAATCTCTTTTAAAGCTTCAATTTCTTTTATAGATTTTATCCATTTTGTATCATTCATATTTTATTATTAAGTTTATTATCGTTATATTTAGTTTTGTATCTTTATTAGCACAAAATGAAAATGTTTTGTAAGGGAGAGAACTCTTACCTTGTCACTAGGTAATAAGATATTACATAATGGCTGCCACTCGTTGATCGTTCTTCAATGCCCTCTTCCACCAGCTGGTTGGCGTTAACTATTGTTGTCCAATGTCTTCCATCTGTCACTGTGAAAAAGATTTCAGCAAGTAAGGAATTCTTGATGTAATTTCTTTCTATATCCTTACTTTGAAAATCTCTTTTTAATCTTAAATTTCTTTTAGAGTTTTTATTCATTTTATCTCATTTATCTTTTATTATAAAGTTTATCATTTTTATGTTTAGTCTTTTATCTTTATCATTAGTCTAAGTACAAAATGACAATTTTTGATAGGGAGAAAACTCTTACCTTGTCACTAGGTAATAAGATTTACCTAATGGCTGCCACTCGTTGATCGTTCTCCAATGCAATCCTCAACCAGCCGGTTGTTGTCCAATGACTTCCATCTGTCACTATGAAAAAGACTACAGCAAGTAAGGTATTCTTCATGTTATTTTTCTCTATATCCTTAATTTGAAAATCTCTTAAATTTTAAGTTTCTTTTAGAGATTTTATTCATTTGTATCAATTATTTTATATTACTCATTTCATCATTTTTATGTTTAGTCTTTTAGCTTTATTATTAGTTTTTATAAAAAATAAAAATGTATAAGGGAAACAATTGATTGCCTGTTCTGGGACTGAATAACTGATAATTACTTCTGAGACTGAATATCTGATGGGTACAACTAATGGGTAATTCTTTGAAAATCTCTTTTAAACTTTTAGATTCTAAGAGTTTTTATTCGTGTTATTTCATCCATCTTTAATTAATAAATTTTTCATTTTAATGTTTAGTCTTTTATCAGTTTTATTAGTTTTAGTACAAAATAATGAGTTTTTATTCATTTTATATCATTTATCTTTTATTATAAAGTTTATCGTTTTTATGTTTAGTCAATTATCTTTATTATAAGTTTAAGTACAAAATGAAAATGTTTGTAAGGGAGAGAACTCGTACCTTGTCACTAGGTTATTTAATTTACCTAGTTGCTACCACTCGTTGTCCGATGCCCTCCTCCACCACATGGTTGATGTCAATGTCCTCCATTTGTCTCTTGTTGTCCAATGCCTTCCATCTGTTGGTCGAAGTCCTGATAAAAAGACTCAAGCATGTAAGCAATTCTTTATACCTTTCTCTAAATCCCTAATTTGATAATCTTTTTTAAATCTTCAGTTTCTTTTATAGATTTTATCCATTTTGTATCATTTATCTTTTATTATTAAGTTTATTATCGTTATATTTAGTCTTTTATCTTTATTAGCACAAAATGAAAATGTTTTGTCAGGGAGAGAACTCTTACCTTGTCACTAGGTGATAAGATATTACATAATGGCTGCCACTCGTTGATCGTTCTCCAATGCAATCCTCAACCAGCCGGTTGTTGTCCAATGCCTTCCATCTGTCACTATGAAAAAGACTACAGCAAGAAAAGAATTCTTGGTGTAATTTCGCTCTATATCATTACTTTGAAAATCTATTTGGGCCTGAATAACTGATAATTACTTCTGAGACTGAATAACTGATGGGTACAACTGTTTGAAAATCTCTTTTTTAATCTTTTATCTTTTTCATTAATTTAAGTAAAAAATGAAATTTTCCAATACGGAGAGAACTCTTACCTTGTCACTACGTAATTCAATTTACCTAGTTGCTACCACTCGTTGTCCAATGCCCTCCTCCACCACATGGTTGTTGTCCAATGTCCTCCATTTGTCTCTTGTTGTCCAATGCCTTCCATCTGTTGGTCGAAGTCCTGATAAAAAGACTCAAGCATGTAAGTAATTCTTTATACCTTTCTCTAAATCCCTAATTTGATAATCTCTTTTAAAGCTTCAATTTCTTTTATAGATTTTATCCATTTTGTATCATTCATCTTTTATTATTCAGTTTATTATCGTTATATTTAGTCTTTTATCTTTATTAGCACAAAATGAAAATGTTTTGTAAGGGAGAGAACTCTTACCTTGTAACTAGGTAATAAGATATTACATAATGGCTGCCACTCCTTGATCGTTCTTCAATGCCCTCTTCCACCAGCTGGTTGGTGTTAACTATTGTTGTCCAATGTCTTCCATCTGTCACTGTGAAAAAGATTTTAGTAAGTAGGGAATTCTTGATGTAATTTCTTTCTATATCCTTACTTTGAAAATCTCTTTTTAATCTTAAATTTGTTTTAGAGTTTTTATTCATTTTATCTCGTTTATCTTTTATTATAAAGTTTATCATTTTTATGTTTAGTCTTTTATCTTTATAATTTATTTAAGTACAACATTAATTTTTTTGAAAGGGAGAAAACTCTTACCTTGTCACTAGGTAATAAGATTTACCTAATGGCTGCCACTCGTTGATCGTTCTCCAATGCAATCCTCAACCAGCCGGTTGTTGTCCAATGCCTTCCATGTGTCACTATGAAAAAGACTACAGCAAGTAAGGTATTCTTCATGTTATTTTTCTCTATATCCTTAATTTGAAAATCTCTTAAATTTTAAGTTTCTTTTAGAGTTTTTATTCATTTTATATCAATTATCTTATATTACTCAGTTAATCATTTTGATGTTTAGTCTTTTAGCTTTATTATTATTTTTATACAAAATAAAAATGTATCAGGGAAACAATTGATTGCCTGTTCTTGGACTGAATAACTGATAATTACTTCTGAGACTGAATATCTGATGGGTACAACTAATGGGTAATTCTTTGAAAATCTCTTTTAAACTTTTAGATTCTAAGAGTTTTTATTCGTGTTATTTCATCCATCTTTAATTAATAAATTTTTCATTTTAATGTTTAGTCTTTTATCAGTTTTATTAGTTTTAGTACAAAATAATGAGTTTTTATTCATTTTACATCATTTATCTTTTATTATAAAGTTTATCGTTTTTATCTTTAGTCTATTATCTTTATTATAAGTTTAAGTACAAATTGAAAATGTTTGTAAGGGAGAGAACTCGTACCTTGTCACTAGGTAATTTAATTTACCTAGTTGCTACCACTCGTTGTCCGATGCCCTCCTCCACCACATGGTTGATGTCAATGTCCTCCATTTGTCTCATGTTGTCCAATGCCTTCCATCCGTTGGTCAAAGTTCCTATAAAAAGACTCAAGCATGTAAGCAATTCTTTATACCTTTCTCTAAATAACTACTTTGATAATCCCTTTTCAATCTTCAATTTCTTTTATAGACTTTATTCATTTTGTATCCTTTATCTTATATTATTAAGTTTAATATCATTATGTTTAGTCTTTTATCTTTTTAAGTACAAAATGAAAATGTTTTGTAAGGGAGAAAACTCTTACCTTGTCACTTGGTAATAAGATATTACATAATAGCTGCCACTCGTTGATCGTTCTTCAATGCCCTCTTCCACCAGCTGGTTGGTGTTAACTGTTGTTGTCCAATGTCTTCCATCTGTCACTATGAAAAAGACTACAGCAAGTAAGGAATTCTTGATTTGATTTCTCTCTATATCCTTACTTTGAAAATCTCTTTTAAATCTTAAATTTCTTTTAGAGTTTTAATTCATTTTATCTCATTTATCTTTTATTATAAAGTTTATCATTTTTATATTTAGTCTTTTATCTTTATCATTAGTCTAAGTACAAAATGACAATTTTTGATAGGGAGAAAACTCTTACCTTGTCACTAGGTAATAAGATTTACCTAAGGGCTGCCACTCGTTGATCGTTCTCCAATGCAATCCTCAACCAGCCGGTTGTTGTCCAATGCCTTCCATCTGTCACTATGAAAAAGACTACAGCAAGTAAAGAATTCTTGGTGTAATTTCGCTCTATATCATTACTTTGAAAATCTCTTCTGGGCCTGAATAACTGATAATTACTTCTGAGACTGAATAACTGATGGGTACAACTGTTTGAAAATCTCTTTTTTAATCTTTTATCTTTATCATTAATTTGAGTAAAAAATGAAATTTTCCAATAGGGAGAGAACTCTTACCTTGTCACTACGTAATTCAATTTACCTAGTTGCTACCACTCGTTGTCCGATGCCCTCCTCCACCACATGGTTGATGTCAACGTCCTCCATTTGTCTCTTGTTGTCCAATGCCTTCCATCTGTTGGTCAAAGTCCCTATAAAAAGACTCAAGCATGTAAGCAATTCTTTATACCTTTCTCTAAATGACTACTTTGATAATCCCTTTTCAATCTTCAATTAATCTTTTATAGACTTTATTCATTTTGTATCCTTTATCTTATATTATTAAATTTATCATCGTTATGTTTAGTCTTTTATCTTTATAAGTACAAAATGAAAATGTTTTGTAAGGGAGAGAATTCTTACCTTGTCACTTGATAATAAGAAATTACATAATGGCTGCCATTCGTTGATCGTTCATCGATGCCCTCTTCCACCAGCTTGTTGGTGTTAACTGTTTTTGTCCAATGTCTTCCATCTGTCACTCTAATAAAGGTAAATTATAAAGTTTATCATTTTTATGTTTAGTCTTTTATCTTTATCATTAGTCTAATTACAAAATAACAATTTTTGATAGGGAGAAAACTCTTACCTTGTCACTAGGTAAAAAGATTTACCTAATGGTTGCCACTCGTTGATCGTTCTCCAATGCAATCCTCAACCAGCCGGTTGTTGTCCAATGCCTTCCATCTGTCCCTATGAAAAAGACTACAGCAAGTAAAGAATTCTTGATGTTATTTCTCTCTATATCATTATTTTGAAAATCTCTTCTGGGCCTGAATAACTTATAATTACTTCTGAGACGGAATAACTCATGGGTACAACTGACCGGTACTTCTGAGATTCAATATCTTTGAAAATCTTTTTTATTCTTTTATCTTTATCATTAATTTAAGTTGAAAATTAATTTTTTTCATAGGGAGAGAACTCTTACCTTGTCAATAGGTAATTCAATCTACCTAGTTGCTACCACTAGTTGTCCAATTCCCTCCACCACCACATGGTTGTTGTGCAATGTCCTCCATTTGTCTCTTGTTGTCCAATGCCTTCCATCTGTTGGTCGAAGTCCTGATAAAAAGACTCAAGCGTGTAAGTAATTCTTTATACCTTTCTCTAAATCCCTAATTTGATAATCTCTTTTAAATCTTCAGTTTCTTTTATAGATTTTATCCATTTTGTATCATTCATCTTTTATTATTAAGTTTATTATCGTTATATTTAGTCTTTTATCTTTATAAGTACAAAATGAAAATGTTTTGTAAGGGAGAGAACTCTTACCTTGTCACTTGGTAATAAGATATTACATAATGGCTGCCACTCGTTGATCGTTCTTCAATGCCCTCTTCCACCAGCTGGTTGGTGTTAACTGTTGTTGTCCAATGTCTTCCATCTGTCACTATGAAAAAGACTACAGCAAGTAAGGAATTCTTGATTTAATTTCTCTCTATATCCTTACTTTGAAAATCTCTTTTAAATCTTAAATTTCTTTTAGAGTTTTAATTCATTTTATCTCATTGATCTTTTATTATAAGGTTTATCATTTTTATGTTTAGTCTTTTATCTTTATCATTAGTCTAAGCACAAAATGACAATTTTTGATGGGGAGAAAACTCTTACCTTGTCACTAGGTAATAAGATTTACCTAATGGCTGCCACTCGTTGATCGTTCTCCAATGCAATCCTCAACCAGCCGGTTGTTGTCCAATGCCTTCCATGTGTCACTATGAAAAAGACTACAGCAAGTAAAGAATTCTTGGTGTAATTTCGCTCTATATCATTACTTTAAAATCTCTTCTGGGCCTGAATAACTGATAATTACTTCTGAGACTGAATAACTGATGGGTACAACTGTTTGAAAATCTCTTTTTTAATCTTTTATCTTTATCATTAATTTGAGTAAAAAATTAAATTTTCCAATAGGGAGAGAACTCTTACCTTGTCACTACGTAATTCAATTTACCTAGTTGCTACCACTCGTTGTCCAATGCCCTCCTCCACCACATGGTTGTTGTCCAATGTCCTCCATTTGTCTCTTGTTGTCCAATGCCTTCCATCTGTTGGTCGAAGTCCTGATAAAAAGACTCAAGCATGTAAGTAATTCTTTATACCTTTCTCTAAATGCCTAATTTGATAATCTCTTTTATAACTTCAATTACTTTTATAGATTTTATCCATTTTGTATCATTCATCTTTTATTATTAAGTTTAATATCGTTATATTTAGTCTTTTATCTTTATTAGCACAAAATGAAAATGTTTTGTAAGGGAGAGAACTCTTACCTTGTCACTAGGTAATAAGATATTACATAATGGCTGCCACTCGTTGATCGTTCTTCAATGCCCTCTTCCACCAGCTGGTTGGTGTTAACTATTGTTGTCCGATGTCTTCCATCTGTCACTGTGAAAAAGATTTCAGCAAGTAAGGAATTCTTGATGTAATTTCTTTCTATATCCTTACTTTGAAAATCTCTTAAATCTTAAATTTCTTTTAGAGTTTTAATTCATTTTATCTCATTTATCTTTTATTATAAAGTTTATCATTTTTATGTTTAGTCTTTTATCTTTATCATTAGTCTAAGTACAAAATGACAATTTTTGATAGGGAGAAAAGTCTTACCTTGTCACTAGGTAATAAGATTTACCTAAGGGCTGCCACTCGTTGATCGTTCTCCAATGCAATCCTCAACCAGCCGGTTGTTGTCCAATGCCTTCCATGTGTCACTATGAAAAAGACAACAGCAAGTAAAGAATTCTTGGTGTAACTTCGCTCTATATCATTACTTTAAAATCTCTTCTGGGCCTGAATAACTGATAATTACTTCTGAGACTGAATAACTGATGGGTACAACTGTTTGAAAATCTCTTTTTTAATCTTTTATCTTTATCATTAATTTAAGTAAAAAATGAAATTTTCCAATAGGGAGAGAACTCTTACCTTGTCACTACGTAATTCAATTTACCTAGTTGCTACCACTCGTTGTCCAATGCCCTCCTCCACCACATGGTTGATGTCAATGTCCTCCATTTGTCTCTTGTTGTCCAATGCCTTCCATCCGTTGGTCAAAGTCCCTATAAAAAGACTCAAGCATGTAAGCAATTCTTTATACCTTTCTCTAAATAACTACTTTGATTATCCCTTTTCAATCTTCAATTTCTTTTATAGATTTTATCCATTTTGTATCCTTTATCTCATATTATAAAGTTTAATATCGTTATGTTTAGTCTTTTATCTTTTTAAGTACAAAATGAAAATGTTTTGTAAGGGAGAGAACTCTTACCTTGTCACTTGGTAATAAGATATTACATAATGGCTGCCACTCGTTGATCGTTCTTCAATGCCCTCTTCCACCAGCTGGTTGGTGTTAACTATTGTTGTCCAATGTCTTCCATCTGTCACTATGAAAATGACTACAGCAAGTAAGGAATTCTTGATTTGATTTCTCTCTATATCCTTACTTTGAAAATCTCTTTTAAATCTTAAATTTCTTTTAGAGTTTTTATTCATTTTATCTCATTTATCTTTTAAAGTTTATCATTTTTATGTTTAGTCTTTTATCTTTATCATTTTTTTAAGTACAAAATTAATTTTTTTGAAAGGGAGAAAAGTCTTACCTTGTCACTAGGTAATAAGATTTACCTAATGGCTGCCACTCGTTGATCGTTCTCCAATGCAATCCTCAACCAGCCGGTTGTTGTCCAATGCCTTCCATCTGTCACTATGAAAAAGACTACAGCAAGTAAGGTATTCTTCATGTTATTTTTCTCTATATCCTTAATTTGAAAATCTCTTAAATTTTAAGTTTCTTTTAGAGTTTTTATTCATTTTATATCAATTATCTTATATTACTCAGTTTATCATTTTTATGTTAAGTCTTTTAGCTTTATTATTAGTTTTTGTACAAAATAAAAATGTATAAGGGAAACAATTGATTGCCTGTTCTGGGACTGAATAACTGATAATTACTTCTGAGACTGAATATCTGATGGGTACAACTAATGGGTAATTCTTTGAAAATCTCTTTTAAACTTTTAGATTCTAAGAGTTTTTATTCGTGTTATTTCATCCATCTTTAATTAATAAATTTATCATTTTAATGTTTAGTCTTTTATCAGTTTTATTAGTTTTAGTACAAAATAATGAGTTTTTATTCATTTTATATCATTTATCTTTTATTATAAAGTTTATCGTTTTTATGTTTAGTCTATTATCTTTATTATAAGTTTAAGTACAAAATGAAAATGTTTGTAAGGGAGAGAACTCGTACCTTGTCACTAGGTAATTTAATTTACCTAGTTGCTACCACTCGTTGTCCAATGCCTTCCTCCACCACATGGTTGATGTCAATGTCCTCCATTTGTCTCTTGTTGTCCAATGCCTTCCATCCGTTGGTCAAAGTCCCTATAAAAAGACTCAAGCATGTAAGCAATTCTTTATACCTTTCTCTAAATAACTACTTTGATAATCCCTTTTCAATCTTCAATTTCTTCTATAGACTTTATTCATTTTGTATCCTTTATCTTATATTATTAAGTTTAATATCGTTATGTTTAGTCTTTTATCTTTTTAAGTACAAAATGAAAATGTTTTGTAAGGGAGAGAACTCTTACCTTGTCACTTGGTAATAAGATATTACATAATGGCTGCCACTCGTTGATCGTTCTTCAATGCCCTCTTCCACCAGCTGGTTGGTGTTAACTGTTGTTGTCCAATGTCTTCCATCTGTCACTGTAATAAAGGTAAATTATAAAGTTTATCATTTTTATGTTTAGTCTTTTATCTTTATCATTAGTCTAAGTACAAAATAACAATTTTTGATAGGGAGAAAACTCTTACCTTGTCACTAGGTAATAAGATTTACCTAATGGCTGCCACTCGTTGATCGTTCTCCAATGCAATCCTCAACCAGCCGGTTGTTGTCCAATGCCTTCCATCTGTCACTATGAAAAAGACTACAGCAAGTAAAGAATTCTTGGTGTAATTTCGCTCTATATCATTACTTTGAAAATCTCTTCTGGGCCTGAATAACTGATAATTACTTCTGAGACTGAAAAACTGATGGGTACAACTGTTTGAAAATCTCTTTTTTAATCTTTTATCTTTATCATTAATTTAATTAAAAAATGAAATTTTCCAATAGGGAGAGAACTCTTACCTTGTCACTACGTAATTCAATTTACCTAGTTGCTACCACTCGTTGTCCAATGCCCTCCTCCACCACATGGTTGTTGTCCAATGTCCTCCATTTGTCTCTTGTTGTCCAATGCCTTCCATCTGTTGGTCGAAGTCCTGATAAAAAGACTCAAGCATGTATGTAATTCTTTATACCTTTCTCTAAATCCCTAATTTGATAATCTCTTTTAAATCTTCAGTTTCTTTTATAGATTTTATCCATTTTGTATCATTCATCTTTTATTATTCAGTTTATTATCGTTATATTTAGTCTTTTATCTTTATTAGCACAAAATGAAAATGTTTTGTAAGGGAGAGAACTCTTACCTTGTCACTAGGTAATAATATATTACATAATGGCTGCCACTCGTTGATCGTTCTTCAATGCCCTCTTCCACCAGCTGGTTGGTGTTAACTGTTGTTGTCCAATGTCTTCCATCTGTCACTATGAAAAAGACTACAGCAAGTAAGGAATTCTTGATTTAATTTCTCTCTATATCCTTACTTTGAAAATCTCTTTTAAATCTTAAATTTCTTTTAGAGGTTTAATTCATTTTATCTCATTTATCTTTTATTATAAAGTTTATCATTTTTATGTTTAGTCTTTTATCTTTATCATTAGTCTAAGTACAAAATGACAATTTTTGATAGGGAGAAAACTCTTACCTTGTCACTAGGTAATAAGATTTACCTAATGGCTGCCACTCATTGATCGTTCTCCAATGCAATCCTCAACCAGCCGGTTGTTGTCCAATGCCTTCCATCTGTCACTATGAAAAAGACTACAGCAAGTAAAGAATTCTTGGTGTAATATCGCTCTATATCATTACTTTGAAAATCTCTTCTGGGCCTGAATAACTGATAATTATACTTCTGAGACTGAATAACTGATGGGTACAACTGTTTGAAAATCTCTTTTTTAATCTTTTATCTTTATCATTAATTTAAGTAAAAAATGAAATTTTCCAATAGGGAGAGAACTCTTACCTTGTCACTACGTAATTCAATTTACCTAGTTGCTACCACTCGTTGTCCAATGCCCTCCTCCACCACATGGTTGTTGTCCAATGTCCTCCATTTGTCTCTTGTTGTCCAATGCCTTCCATCTGTTGGTCGAAGTCCTGATAAAAAGACTCAAGCATGTAAGTAATTCTTTATACATTTCTCTAAATCCCTAATTTGATAATCTCTTTTAAATCTTCAATTTCTTTTATAGATTTTATCCATTTTGTATCATTCATCTTTTATTATTAAGTTTATTATCGTTATATTTAGTCTTTTATCTTTATTAGCACAAAATGAAAATGTTTTGTAAGGGAGAGAACTCTTACCTTGTCACTAGGTAATAATATATTACATAATGGCTGCCACTTGTTGATCGTTCTTCAATGCCCTCTTCCACCAGCTGGTTGGTGTTAACTGTTGTTGTCCAATGTCTTCCATCTGTCACTATGAAAAAGACTACAGCAAGTAAGGAATTCTTGATTTAATTTCTCTCTATATCCTTACTTTGAAAATCTCTTTTAAATCTTAAATTTCTTTTAGAGGTTTAATTCATTTTATCTCATTTATCTTTTATTATAAAGTTGATCATTTTTATGTTTAGTCTTTTATCTTTATCATTAGTCTAAGTACAAAATGACAATTTTTGATAGGGAGAAAACTCTTACCTTGTCACTAGGTAATAAGATTTACCTAATGGCTGCCACTCGTTGATCGTTCTCCAATGCAATCCTCAACCAGCCGGTTGTTGTCCAATGTCTTCCATCTGTCACTATGAAAAAGACTACAGCAAGTAAGGAATTCTTGATTTAATTTCTCTCTATATCCTTACTTTGAAAATCTCTTTTAAATCTTAAAGGAGCTGTTAAGATAAGGCGTAAAATCAGCCCTGAAAAGTGGAATTTTGAAAATTGAAATTTCAAAAACCTTTTTGGTAAAATGTATACCTATACGGCATCCCATGAGAATATGAAATTATTTTTTATCTGTTTTGCATAATAATGCTAATTTTTGGATCAAAACTTATCTTTTTCTCATAGAAATCAATAGAAAACGGAAAAAGTTTTATTGAACATTGTTCCCCCCGGATATACAGAAAGCCACTTTTACTGGAGATGTGTATCCATGATACAAATTTTTTTGGCAAAGTGGGGTTCTGTATCTCCGGGGTGAACACTACCCCAGAGACGAAAAACTAAAAATGGAAAGGGGGGTGCATTTTATAAGAATCGATCTTTTTGACCATTAAATATAGCACATTTGACTATTTTTCCTCTTTAATCCATCAAACATTGTGTACTCAATATGATTGAATGAAAGATACAAGAATTAGAAACGAAATAAGCAAGAGTGATGTTCATTTCTCCGTCAATGTGTATTTCGCGCTAAAAGGCTTACATTGTAGCCATTGAATGAAGAATAAGACCGTATTTTAAGTTCCGGATTTCATTATTTACCGATTAAAGGAGGTAGAACATTCGAAATCTATTTCTGATACACAATGTAGACATATTTGATGTCCTTTAGCTTATATTTATCCATTTTAGATAAAATATTAAAACATTTATACGTTTTTTGTCGATATTATCGGATTTTCTATCCGAGCACCCCTAACTCTTTCGACCTTAATTTTACAGCCTTAAGAGTTCCTTAACATAATGTAAAACATGTAAAAGGTCTGCAAATACATTATATTTCAATAATGATTCATGTATTTCTGTATGCGATTCGCCATGCGGAAGAAATAAGTCACGAGATTCAGGGCTAAATACTGCCCTTATCTTAACAGCTCCTTTCTTTTAGAGGTTTAATTCATTTTATCTCATTTATCTTTTATTATAAAGTTTATCATTTTTATGTTTAGTCTTTTATCTTTATCATTAGTCTAAGTACAAAATGACAATTTTTGATAGGGAGAAAACTCTTACCTTGTCACTAGGTAATAAGATTTACCTAATGGCTGCCACTCGTTGATCGTTCTCCAATGCAATCCTCAAACAGCCGGTTGTTGTCCAATGCCTTCCATCTGTCACTATGAAAAAGACTACAGCAAGTAAATAATTCTTGGTGTAATTTCGCTCTATATCATTACTTTGAAAATCTCTTCTGGGCCTGAATAACTGATAATTATACTTCTGAGACTGAATAACTGATGGGTACAACTGTTTGAAAATCTCTTTTTTAATCTTTTATCTTTATCATTAATTTAAGTAAAAAATGAAATTTTCCAATAGGGAGAGAACTCTTACCTTGTCACTACGTAATTCAATTTACCTAGTTGCTACCACTCGTTGTCCAATGCCCTCCTCCACCACATGGTTGTTGTCCAATGTCCTCCATTTGTCTCTTGTTGTCCAATGCCTTCCATCTGTTGGTCGAAGTCCTGATAAAAAGACTCAAGCATGTAAGTAATTCTTTATACATTTCTCTAAATCCCTAATTTGATAATCTCTTTTAAAGCTTCAATTTCTTTTATAGATTTTATCCATTTTGTATCATTCATCTTTTATTATTAAGTTTATTATCGTTATATTTAGTCTTTTATCTTTATTAGCACAAAATGAAAATGTTTTGTAAGGGAGAGAACTCTTACCTTGTCACTAGGTAATAATATCTTACATAATGGCTGCCACTCGTTGATCGTTCTTCAATGTCCTCTTCCACCAGCTGGTTGGTGTTAACTGTTGTTGTCCAATGTCTTCCATCTGTCACTATGAAAAAGACTACAGCAAGTAAGGAATTCTTGATTTAATTTCTCTCTATATCCTTACTTTGAAAATCTCTTTTAAATCTTAAATTTCTTTTAGAGGTTTAATTCATTTTATCTCATTTATCTTTTATTATAAAGTTTATCATTTTTATGTTTAGTCTTTTATCTTTATCATTAGTCTAAGTACAAAATGACAATTTTTGATAGGGAGAAAACTCTTACCTTGTCACTAGGTAATAAGATTTACCTAATGGCTGCCACTCGTTGATCGTTCTCCAATGCAATCCTCAACCAGCCGGTTGTTGTCCAATGCCTTCCATCTGTCACTATGAAAAAGACTACAGCAAGTAAAGAATTCTTGGTGTAATTTCGCTCTATATCATTACTTTGAAAATCTCTTCGGGGCCTGAATAACTGATAA
This sequence comes from Pinctada fucata, assembly GCA_028142955.1. Classification (NCBI taxonomy): domain Eukaryota; kingdom Metazoa; phylum Mollusca; class Bivalvia; order Pterioida; family Pteriidae; genus Pinctada; species Pinctada fucata. The sequence goes on along the minus strand of AP027110.1, from coordinate 26,135,470 downwards.
TTACTTCTGAGACTGAATAACTGATGGGTACAACTGTTTGAAAATCTCTTTCTTAATCTTTTATCTTTATCATTAATTTAAGTAAAAAATGAAATTTTCCAATAGGGAGAGAACTCTTACCTTGTCACTACGTAATTCAATTTACCTAGTTGCTACCACTCGTTGTCCAATGCCCTCCTCCACCACATGGTTGTTGTCCAATGTCTTCCATTTGTCTCGTGTTGTCCAATGCCTTCCATCTGTTGGTCGAAGTCCTGATAAAAAGACTCAAGCATGTAAGTAATTCTTTATACCTTTCTCTAAATCCCTAATTTGATAATCTCTTTTAAAGCTTCAATTTCTTTTATAAATTTTATCCATTTTGTATCATTCATCTTTTATTATTAAGTTTATTATCGTTATATTTAGTCTTTTATCTTTATTAGCACAAAATGAAAATGTTTTGTAAGGGAGAGAACTCTTACCTTGTCACTTGGTTATAAGATATTACATAATGGCTGCCACACATTGATCGTTCTTCAATGCCCTCTTCCACCAGCTGGTTGGTGTTAACTGTTGTTGTCCAATGTCTTCCATCTGTCACTATGAAAAAGACTACAGCAAGTAAGGAATTCTTGATTTAATTTCTTTCTATATCCTTACTCTGAAAATCTCTTTTTAATCTTAAGTTTCTTTTAGAGTTTTTATTCATTTTATCTCATTTATCTTTTATTATAAAGTTTATCATTTTTATGTTTAGTCTTTTATCTTTATAATTTTTTTAAGTACAACATTAATTTTTTTGAAAGGGAGAAAACTCTTACCTTGTCACTAGGTAATAAGATTTACCTAATGGCTGCCACTCGTTGATCGTTCTCCAATGCAATCCTCTACCAGCCGTTTGTTGTCCAATGCTTTCCATCTGTCACTATGAAAAAGACTACAGCAAGTAAGGTATTCTTCATGTTATTTTTCTCTATATCCTTAATTTGAAAATCTCTTAAATTTTAAGTTTCTTTTAGAGTTTTTATTCATTTTATATCAATTATCTTATATTACTCAGTTTATCATTTTTATGTTTAGTCTTTTAGCTTTATTATTAGTTTTTATACAAAATAAAAATGTATAAGGGAAACAATTGATTGCCTGTTCTGGGACTGAATAACTGATAATTACTTCTTAGACTGAATATCTGATGGGTACAACTAATGGGTAATTCTTTGAAAATCTCTTTTAAACTTTTAGATTCTAAGAGTTTTTATTCGTGTTATTTCATCCATCTTTAATTAATAAATTTGTCATTTTAATGTTTAGTCTTTTATCAGTTTTATTAGTTTTAGTACAAGATAATGAGTTTTTATTCATTTTATATCATTTATCTTTTATTATAAAGTTTATCGTTTTTATGTTTAGTCTATTATCTTTATTATAAGTTTAAGTACAAAATGAAAATGTTTGTAAGGGAGAGAACTCGTACCTTGTCACTAGGTAATTTAATTTACCTAGTTGCTACCACTCGTTGTCCGATGCCCTCCTCCACCACATGGTTGATGTCAATGTCCTCCATTTGTGTCTTGTTGTCCAATGCCTTCCATCCGTTGGTCAAAGTCCCTATAAAAAGACTCAAGCATGTAAGCAATTCTTTATACCTTTCTCTAAATAACTACTTTGATAATCCCTTTTCAATCTTCAATTTCTTTTATAGACTTTATTCATTTTGTATCCTTTATCTTATATTATTAAGTTTAATATCATTATGTTTAGTCTTTTACCTTTTTAAGTACAAAATGAAAATGTTTTGTAAGGGAGAGAACTCTTACCTTGTCACTTGGTAATAAGATATTACATAATAGCTGCCACTCGTTGATCGTTCTTCAATGCCCTCTTCCACCAGCTGGTTGGTGTTAACTGTTGTTGTCCAATGTCTTCCATCTGTCACTATGAAAAAGACTACAGCAAGTAAGGAATTCTTGATTTGATTTCTCTCTATATCCTTACTTTGAAAATCTCTTTTAAATCTTAAATTTCTTTTAGAGTTTTAATTCATTTTATCTCATTTATCTTTTATTATAAAGTGGATCATTTTTATGTTTAGTCTTTTATCTTTATCATTAGTCTAAGTACAAAATGACAATTTTTGATAGGGAGAAAACTCTTACCTTGTCACTAGGTAATAAGATTTACCTAATGGCTGCCACTCGTTGATCGTTCTCCAATGCAATCCTCAACCAGCCGGTTGTTGTCCAATGCCTTCCATCTGTCACTATGAAAAAGACTACAGCAAGTAAAGAATTCTTGGTGTAATTTCGCTCTATATCATTACTTTGAAAATCTCTTCTGGGCCTGAATAACTGATAATTACTTCTGAGACTGAATAACTGATGGGTACAACTGTTTGAAAATCTCTTTTTTAATCTTTTATCTTTATCATTAATTTAAGTAAAAAATGAAATTTTCCAATAGGGAGAGAACTCTTACCTTGTCACTACGTAATTCAATTTACCTAGTTGCTACCACTCGTTGTCCAATGCCCTCCTCCACCACATGGTTGTTGTCCAATGTCCTCCATTTGTCTCTTGTTGTCCAATGCCTTCCATCTGTTGGTCGAAGTCCTGATAAAAAGACTCAAGCATGTAAGTAATTCTTTATACATTTCTCTAAATCCCTAATTTGATAATCTCTTTTAAAGCTTCAATTTCTTTTATAGATTTTATCCATTTTGTATCATTCATCTTTTATCGTTAAGTTTATTATCGTTATATTTAGTCTTTTATCTTTATTAGCACAAAATGAAAATGTTTTGTAAGGGAGAGAACTCTTACCTTGTCACTAGGTAATAATATATTACATAATGGCTGCCACTCGTTGATCGTTCTTCAATGTCCTCTTCCACCAGCTGGTTGGTGTTAACTGTTGTTGTCCAATGTCTTCCATCTGTCACTATGAAAAAGACTACAGCAAGTAAGGAATTCTTGATTTAATTTCTCTCTATATCCTTACTTTGAAAATCTCTTTTAAATCTTAAATTTCTTTTAGAGGTTTAATTCATTTTATCTCATTTATCTTTTATTATAAAGTTTATCATTTTTATGTTTAGTCTTTTATCTTTATCATTAGTCTAAGTACAAAATGACAATTTTTGATAGGGAGAAAACTCTTACCTTGTCACTAGGTAATAAGATTTACCTAATGGCTGCCACTCGTTGATCGTTCTCCAATGCAATCCTCAACCAGCCGGTTGTTGTCCAATGCCTTCCATCTGTCACTATGAAAAAGACTACAGCAAGTAAAGAATTCTTGGTGTAATTTCGCTCTATATCATTACTTTGAAAATCTCTTCTGGGCCTGAATAACTGATAATTACTTCTGAGACTGAATAACTGATGGGTACAACTGTTTGAAAATCTCTTTTTTAATCTTTTATCTTTATCATTAATTTAAGTAAAAAATGAAATTTTCCAATAGGGAGAGAACTCTTACCTTGTCACTACGTGATTCAATTTACCTAGTTGCTACCACTCGTTGTCCAATGCCCTCCTCCACCACATGGTTGTTGTCCAATGTCCTCCATTTGTCTCTTGTTGTCCAATGCCTTCAATCTGTTGGTCGAAGTCCTGATAAAAAGACTCAAGCATGTAAGTAATTCTTTATACATTTCTCTAAATCCCTAATTTGATAATCTCTTTTAAAGCTTCAATTTCTTTTATAGATTTTATCCATTTTGTATCATTCATCTTTTATCGTTAAGTTTATTATCGTTATATTTAGTCTTTTATCTTTATTAGCACAAAATGAAAATGTTTTGTAAGGGAGAGAACTCTTACCTTGTCACTAGGTAATAATATATTACATAATGGCTGCCACTCGTTGATCGTTCTTCAATGTCCTCTTCCACCAGCTGGTTGGTGTTAACTGTTGTTGTCCAATGTCTTCCATCTGTCACTATGAAAAAGACTACAGCAAGTAAGGAATTCTTGATTTAATTTCTCTCTATATCCTTACTTTGAAAATCTCTTTTAAATCTTAAATTTCTTTTAGAGGTTTAATTCATTTTATCTCATTTATCTTTTATTATAAAGTTTATCATTTTTATGTTTAGTCTTTTATCTTTATCATTAGTCTAAGTACAAAATGACAATTTTTGATAGGGAGAAAACTCTTACCTTGTCACTAGGTAATAAGATTTACCTAATGGCTGCCACTCGTTGATCGTTCTCCAATGCAATCCTCAACCAGCCGGTTGTTGTCCAATGCCTTCCATCTGTCACTATGAATAATACTACAGCAAGTAAAGAATTCTTGGTGTAATTTCGCTCTATATCATTACTTTGAAAATCTCTTCTGGGCCTGAATAACTGATAATTACTTCTGAGACTGAATAACTGATGGGTACAACTGTTTGTAAATCTCTTTTTTAATCTTTTATCTTTATCATTAATTTAAGTAAAAAATGAAATTTTCCAATAGGGAGAGAAGTCTTACCTTGTCACTACGTAATTCAATTTACCTAGTTGCTACCAATCGTTGTCCAATGCCCTCCTCCACCATATGGTTGTTGTCCAATGTCCTCCATTTGTCTCTTGTTGTCGAATGCCTTCCATCTGTTGGTCGAAGTCCTGATAAAAAGACTCAAGCATGTAAGTAATTCTTTATACATTTCTCTAAATCCCTAATTTGATAATCTCTTTTAAAGCTTCAATTTCTTTTATAGATTTTATCCATTTTGTATCATTCATCTTTTATTATTAAGTTTATTATCGTTATATTTAGTCTTTTATCTTTATTAGCACAAAAATGAAAATGTTTTGTAAGGGAGAGAACTCTTACCTTGTCACTAGGTAATAATATATTACATAATGGCTGCCACTCGTTGATCGTTCTTCCATGTCCTCTTCCACCAGCTGGTTGGTGTTAACTGTTGTTGTCCAATGTCTTCCATCTGTCACTATGAAAAAGACTACAGCAAGTAAGGAATTCTTGATTTAATTTCTCTCTATATCCTTACTTTGAAAATCTCTTTTAAATCTTAAATTTCTTTTAGAGGTTTAATTCATTTTATCTCATTTATCTTTTATTATAAAGTTTATCATTTTTATGTTTAGTCTTTTATCTTTATCATTAGTCTAAGTACAAAATGACAATTTTTGATAGGGAGAAAACTCTTACCTTGTCACTAGGTAATAAGATTTACCTAATGGCTGCCACTCGTTGATCGTTCTCCAATGCAATCCTCAACCAGCCGGTTGTTGTCCAATGCCTTCCATCTGTCACTATGAAAAAGACTACAGCAAGTAAAGAATTCTTGGTGTAATTTCGCTCTATATCATTACTTTGAAAATCTCTTCTGGGCCTGAATAACTGATAATTACTTCTGAGACTGAATAACTGATGGGTACAACTGTTTGAAAATCTCTTTTTTAATCTTTTATCTTTATCATTAATTTAAGTAAAAAATGAAATTTTCCAATAGGGAGAGAAGTCTTACCTTGTCACTACGTAATTCAATTTACCTAGTTGCTACCACTCGTTGTCCAATGCCCTCCTCCACCACATGGTTGTTGTCCAATGTCCTCCATTTGTCTCTTGTTGTCGAATGCCTTCAATCTGTTGGTCGAAGTCCTGATAAAAAGACTCAAGCATTTAAGTAATTCTTTATACATTTCTCTAAATCCCTAATTTGATAATCTCTTTTAAAGCTTCAATTTCTTTTATAGATTTTATCCATTTTGTATCATTCATCTTTTATTATTAAGTTTATTATCGTTATATTTAGTCTTTTATCTTTATTAGCACAAAATGAAAATGTTTTGTAAGGGAGAGAACTCTTACCTTGTCACTAGGTAATAATATATTACATAATGGCTGCCACTCGTTGATCGTTCTTCAATGTCCTCTTCCACCAGCTGGTTGGTGTTAACTGTTGTTGTCCAATGTCTTCCATCTGTCACTATGAAAAAGACTACAGCAAGTAAGGAATTCTTGATTTAATTTCTCTCTATATCCTTAATTTGAAAATCTCTTTTAAATCTTAAATTTCTTTTAGAGGTTTAATTCATTTTATCTCATTTATCTTTTATTATAAAGTTTATCATTTTTATGTTTAGTCTTTTATCTTTATCATTAGTCTAAGTACAAAATGACAATTTTTGATAGGGAGAAAACTCTTACCTTGTCACTAGGTAATAAGATTTACCTAATGGCTGCCACTCGTTGATCGTTCTCCAATGCAATCCTCAACCAGCCGGTTGTTGTCCAATGCCTTCCATCTGTCACTATGAAAAAGACTACAGCAAGTAAAGAATTCTTGGTATAATTTCGCTCTATATCATTACTTTGAAAATCTCTTCTGGGCCTGAATAACTGATAATTACTTCTGAGACTGAATAACTGATGGGTACAACTGTTTGAAAATCTCTTTTTTAATCTTTTATCTTTATCATTAATTTAAGTAAAAAATGAAATTTTCCAATAGGGAGAGAAGTCTTACCTTGTCACTACGTAATTCAATTTACCTAGTTGCTACCACTCGTTGTCCAATGCCCTCCTCCACCACATGGTTGTTGTCCAATGTCCTCCATTTGTCTCTTGTTGTCGAATGCCTTCAATCTGTTGGTCGAAGTCCTGATAAAAAGACTCAAGCATTTAAGTAATTCTTTATACATTTCTCTAAATCCCTAATTTGATAATCTCTTTTAAAGCTTCAATTTCTTTTATAGATTTTATCCATTTTGTATCATTCATCTTTTATTATTAAGTTTATTATCGTTATATTTAGTCTTTTATCTTTATTAGCACAAAATGAAAATGTTTTGTAAGGGAGAGAACTCTTACCTTGTCACTAGGTAATAATATATTACATAATGGCTGCCACTCGTTGATCGTTCTTCAATGTCCTCTTCCACCAGCTGGTTGGTGTTAACTGTTGTTGTCCAATGTCTTCCATCTGTCACTATGAAAAAGACTACAGCAAGTAAGGAATTCTTGATTTAATTTCTCTCTATATCCTTAATTTGAAAATCTCTTTTAAATCTTAAATTTCTTTTAGAGGTTTAATTCATTTTATCTCATTTATCTTTTATTATAAAGTTTATCATTTTTATGTTTAGTCTTTTATCTTTATCATTAGTCTAAGTACAAAATGACAATTTTTGATAGGGAGAAAACTCTTACCTTGTCACTAGGTAATAAGATTTACCTAATGGCTGCCACTCGTTGATCGTTCTCCAATGCAATCCTCAACCAGCCGGTTGTTGTCCAATGCCTTCCATCTGTCACTATGAAAAAGACTACAGCAAGTAAAGAATTCTTGGTGTAATTTCGCTCTATATCATTACTTTGAAAATCTCTTCTGGGCCTGAATAACTGATAATTACTTCTGAGACTGAATAACTGATGGGTACAACTGTTTGAAAATCTCTTTTTTAATCTTTTATCTTTATCATTAATTTAAGTAAAAAATGAAATTTTCCAATAGGGAGAGAAGTCTTACCTTGTCACTACGTAATTCAATTTACCTAGTTGCTACCACTCGTTGTCCAATGCCCTCCTCCACCACATGGTTGTTGTCCAATGTCCTCCATTTGTCTCTTGTTGTCGAATGCCTTCAATCTGTTGGTCGAAGTCCTGATAAAAAGACTCAAGCATTTAAGTAATTCTTTATACATTTCTCTAAATCCCTAATTTGATAATCTCTTTTAAAGCTTCAATTTCTTTTATAGATTTTATCCATTTTGTATCATTCATCTTTTATTATTAAGTTTATTATCGTTATATTTAGTCTTTTATCTTTATTAGCACAAAATGAAAATGTTTTGTAAGGGAGAGAACTCTTACCTTGTCACTAGGTAATAATATATTACATAATGGCTGCCACTCGTTGATCGTTCTTCAATGTCCTCTTCCACCAGCTGGTTGGTGTTAACTGTTGTTGTCCAATGTCTTCCATCTGTCACTATGAAAAAGACTACAGCAAGTAAGGAATTCTTGATTTAATTTCTCTCTATATCCTTAATTTGAAAATCTCTTTTAAATCTTAAATTTCTTTTAGAGGTTTAATTCATTTTATCTCATTTATCTTTTATTATAAAGTTTATCATTTTTATGTTTAGTCTTTTATCTTTATCATTAGTCTAAGTACAAAATGACAATTTTTGATAGGGAGAAAACTCTTACCTTGTCACTAGGTAATAAGATTTACCTAATGGCTGCCACTCGTTGATCGTTCTCCAATGCAATCCTCAACCAGCCGGTTGTTGTCCAATGCCTTCCATCTGTCACTATGAAAAAGACTACAGCAAGTAAAGAATTCTTGGTATAATTTCGCTCTATATCATTACTTTGAAAATCTCTTCTGGGCCTGAATAACTGATAATTACTTCTGAGACTGAATAACTGATGGGTACAATTGTTTGAAAATCTCTTTTTTAATCTTTTATCTTTATCATTAATTTAAGTAAAAAATGAAATTTTCCAATAGGGAGAGAAGTCTTACCTTGTCACTACGTAATTCAATTTACCTAGTTGCTACCACTCGTTGTCCAATGCCCTCCTCCACCACATGGTTGTTGTCCAATGTCCTCCATTTGTCTCTTGTTGTCGAATGCCTTCAATCTGTTGGTCGAAGTCCTGATAAAAAGACTCAAGCATTTAAGTAATTCTTTATACATTTCTCTAAATCCCTAATTTGATAATCTCTTTTAAAGCTTCAATTTCTTTTATAGATTTTATCCATTTTGTATCATTCATCTTTTATTATTAAGTTTATTATCGTTATATTTAGTCTTTTATCTTTATTAGCACAAAATGAAAATGTTTTGTAAGGGAGAGAACTCTTACCTTGTCACTAGGTAATAATATATTACATAATGGCTGCCACTCGTTGATCGTTCTTCAATGTCCTCTTCCACCAGCTGGTTGGTGTTAACTGTTGTTGTCCAATGTCTTCCATCTGTCACTATGAAAAAGACTACAGCAAGTAAGGAATTCTTGATTTAATTTCTCTCTATATCCTTAATTTGAAAATCTCTTTTAAATCTTAAATTTCTTTTAGAGGTTTAATTCATTTTATCTCATTTATCTTTTATTATAAAGTTTATCATTTTTATGTTTAGTCTTTTATCTTTATCATTAGTCTAAGTACAAAATGACAATTTTTGATAGGGAGAAAACTCTTACCTTGTCACTAGGTAATAAGATTTACCTAATGGCTGCCACTCGTTGATCGTTCTCCAATGCAATCCTCAACCAGCCGGTTGTTGTCCAATGCCTTCCATCTGTCACTATGAAAAAGACTACAGCAAGTAAAGAATTCTTGGTGTAATTTCGCTCTATATCATTACTTTGAAAATCTCTTCTGGGCCTGAATAACTGATAATTACTTCTGAGACTGAATAACTGATGGGTACAACTGTTTGAAAATCTCTTTTTTAATCTTTTATCTTTATCATTAATTTAAGTAAAAAATGAAATTTTCCAATAGGGAGAGAAGTCTTACCTTGTCACTACGTAATTCAATTTACCTAGTTGCTACCACTCGTTGTCCAATGCCCTCCTCCACCACATGGTTGTTGTCCAATGTCCTCCATTTGTCTCTTGTTGTCGAATGCCTTCAATCTGTTGGTCGAAGTCCTGATAAAAAGACTCAAGCATTTAAGTAATTCTTTATACATTTCTCTAAATCCCTAATTTGATAATCTCTTTTAAAGCTTCAATTTCTTTTATAGATTTTATCCATTTTGTATCATTCATCTTTTATTATTAAGTTTATTATCGTTATATTTAGTCTTTTATCTTTATTAGCACAAAATGAAAATGTTTTGTAAGGGAGAGAACTCTTACCTTGTCACTAGGTAATAATATATTACATAATGGCTGCCACTCGTTGATCGTTCTTCAATGTCCTCTTCCACCAGCTGGTTGGTGTTAACTGTTGTTGTCCAATGTCTTCCATCTGTCACTATGAAAAAGACTACAGCAAGTAAGGAATTCTTGATTTAATTTCTCTCTATATCCTTAATTTGAAAATCTCTTTTAAATCTTAAATTTCTTTTAGAGGTTTAATTCATTTTATCTCATTTATCTTTTATTATAAAGTTTATCATTTTTATGTTTAGTCTTTTATCTTTATCATTAGTCTAAGTACAAAATGACAATTTTTGATAGGGAGAAAACTCTTACCTTGTCACTAGGTAATAAGATTTACCTAATGGCTGCCACTCGTTGATCGTTCTCCAATGCAATCCTCAACCAGCCGGTTGTTGTCCAATGCCTTCCATCTGTCACTATGAAAAAGACTACAGCAAGTAAAGAATTCTTGGTATAATTTCGCTCTATATCATTACTTTGAAAATCTCTTCTGGGCCTGAATAACTGATAATTACTTCTGAGACTGAATAACTGATGGGTACAACTGTTTGAAAATCTCTTTTTTAATCTTTTATCTTTATCATTAATTTAAGTAAAAAATGAAATTTTCCAATAGGGAGAGAAGTCTTACCTTGTCACTACGTAATTCAATTTACCTAGTTGCTACCACTCGTTGTCCAATGCCCTCCTCCACCACATGGTTGTTGTCCAATGTCCTCCATTTGTCTCTTGTTGTCGAATGCCTTCAATCTGTTGGTCGAAGTCCTGATAAAAAGACTCAAGCATTTAAGTAATTCTTTATACATTTCTCTAAATCCCTAATTTGATAATCTCTTTTAAAGCTTCAATTTCTTTTATAGATTTTATCCATTTTGTATCATTCATCTTTTATTATTAAGTTTATTATCGTTATATTTAGTCTTTTATCTTTATTAGCACAAAATGAAAATGTTTTGTAAGGGAGAGAACTCTTACCTTGTCACTAGGTAATAATATATTACATAATGGCTGCCACTCGTTGATCGTTCTTCAATGTCCTCTTCCACCAGCTGGTTGGTGTTAACTGTTGTTGTCCAATGTCTTCCATCTGTCACTATGAAAAAGACTACAGCAAGTAAGGAATTCTTGATTTAATTTCTCTCTATATCCTTAATTTGAAAATCTCTTTTAAATCTTAAATTTCTTTTAGAGGTTTAATTCATTTTATCTCATTTATCTTTTATTATAAAGTTTATCATTTTTATGTTTAGTCTTTTATCTTTATCATTAGTCTAAGTACAAAATGACAATTTTTGATAGGGAGAAAACTCTTACCTTGTCACTAGGTAATAAGATTTACCTAATGGCTGCCACTCGTTGATCGTTCTCCAATGCAATCCTCAACCAGCCGGTTGTTGTCCAATGCCTTCCATCTGTCACTATGAAAAAGACTACAGCAAGTAAAGAATTCTTGGTGTAATTTCGCTCTATATCATTACTTTGAAAATCTCTTCTGGGCCTGAATAACTGATAATTACTTCTGAGACTGAATAACTGATGGGTACAACTGTTTGAAAATCTCTTTTTTAATCTTTTATCTTTATCATTAATTTAAGTAAAAAATGAAATTTTCCAATAGGGAGAGAAGTCTTACCTTGTCACTACGTAATTCAATTTACCTAGTTGCTACCACTCGTTGTCCAATGCCCTCCTCCACCACATGGTTGTTGTCCAATGTCCTCCATTTGTCTCTTGTTGGCCAATGCCTTCCACTTGTTGGTCGAAGTCCTGATAAAAAGACTCAAGCATGTAAGTTATTCTTTATACCTTTCTCTAAATCCCTAATTTGATAATCTCTTTTAAAGCTTCAATTTCTTTTATAGATTTTATCCATTTTGTATCATTCATCTTTTATTATTAAGTTTATTATCGTTATATTTAGTTTTTTATCTTTATTAGCACAAAATGAAAATGTTTTGTAAGGGAGAGAAGTCTTACCTTGTCACTAGGTAATAAGATATTACATAATGGCTGCCACTCGTTGATCGTTCTTCAATGCCCTCTTCCACCAGCTGGTTGGTGTCAACTATTGTTGTCCAATGTCTTCCATCTGTCACTGTGAAAAAGATTTCAGGAAGTAAGGAATTCTTGATGTAATTTCTTTCTATATCCTTACTTTGAAAATCTCTTTTTAATCTTAAATTTCTTTTAGAGTTTTTATTCATTTTATCTCATTTATCTTTTATTATAAAGTTTATCATTTTTATGTTTAGTCTTTTATCTTTATCATTTATTAAGTACAAAATGACAATTTTTGATAGGGAGAAAACTCTTACCTTGTCACTAGGTAATAAGATTTACCTAATGGCTGCCACTCGTTGATCGTTCTCCAATGCAATCCTCAACCAGCCGGTTGTTGTCCAATGACTTCCATCTGTCACTATGAAAAAGACTACAGCAAGTAAGGTATTCTTCATGTTATTTTTCTCTATATCCTTAATTTGAAAATCTCTTAAATTTTAAGTTTCTTTTAGAGTTTTTATTCATTTTATATCAATTATCTTATATTACTCAGTTTATCATTTTTATGTTTAGTCTTTTAGCTTTATCATTAGTTTTTATACAAAATAAAAATGTATAAGGGAAACAATTGATTGCCTGTTCTGGGACTGAATAACTGATAATTACTTCTGAGACTGAATATCTGATGGGTACAACTAATGCGTAATTCTTTGAAAATCTCTTTTAAACTTTTAGATTCTAAGAGTTTTTATTCGTGTTATTTCATCCATCTTTAATTAATAAATTTTTCATTTTAATGTTTAGTCTTATTTCAGTTTTATTAGTTTTAGTACAAAATAATGAGTTTTTATTCATTTTATATCATTTATCTTTTATTATAAAGTTTATCGTTTTTATGTTTAGTCTATTATCTTTATTATAAGTTTAAGTACAAAATGAAAATGTTTGTAAGGGAGAGAACTCGTACCTTGTCACTAGGTAATTTAATTTACCTAGTTGCTACCACTCGTTGTCCGATGCCCTCCTCCACCACATGGTTGATGTCAATGTCCTCCATTTGTCTCTTGTTGTCCAATGCCTTCCATCCTTTGGTCAAAGTCCCTATAAAAAGACTCAAGCATGTAAGCAATTCTTTATACCTTTCTCTAAATGACTACTTTGATAATCCCTTTTCAATCTTCAATTTCTTTTATAGACTTTATTCATTTTGTATCCTTTATCTTATATTATTAAGTTTAATATCGTTATGTTTAGTCTTTTATCTTTATAAGTACAAAATGAAAATGTTTTGTAAGGGAGAGAACTCTTACCTTGTCACTTGGTAATAAGAAATTACATAATGGCTGCCACTCGTTGATCGTTCTTCAATGCCCTCTTCCACCAGCTGGTTCGTGTTAACTGTTGTTGTCCAATGTCTTCCATCTGTCACTGTAATAAAGGTAAATTATAAAGTTTATCATTTTTATGTTTAGTCTTTTATCTTTATCATTAGTCTAAGTACAAAATAACAATTTTTGATAGGGAGAAAACTCTTACCTTGTCACTAGGTAAAAAGATTTACCTAATGGTTGCCACTCGTTGATCGTTCTCCAATGCAATCCTCAACCAGCCGGTTGTTGTCCAAGGCCTTCCATCTGTCCCTATGAAAAAGACTACAGCAAGTAAAAAATTCTTGATGTTATTTCTCTCTTTATCATTACTTTGAAAATCTCTTCTGGGCCTGAATAACTTATAATTACTTCTGAGACGGAATAACTGATGGGTACAACTGATAGGTACTTCTGAGATTCAATATCTTTGAAAATCTTTTTTATTCTTTTATCTTTATCATTAATTTAAGTAAAAAATGAAATTTTTTGATAGAGAGAGAACTCTTACCTTGTCAATAGGTAATTCAATTTACCTAGTTGCTACCACTCGTTGTCCAATTCCCTCCTCCACCACATGGTTGTGCAATGTCCTCCATTTGTCTCTTGTTGTCCAATGCCTTCCATCTGTTGGTCGAAGTCCTGATAAAAAGACTCAAGCATGTAAGTAATTCTTTATACCTTTCTCTAAATCCCTAATTTGATAATCTCTTTTAAATCTTCAGTTTCTTTTATAGATTTTATCCATTTTGTATCATTTATCTTTTATTATTAAGTTTATTATCGTTATAATTATTCTTTTATCGTTATTAGCACAAAATGAAAATGTTTTGTAAGGGAGAGAACTCTTACCTTGTCACTTGGTAATAAGATATTACATAATGGCTGCCACTCGTTGATCGTTCTTCAATGCCCTCTTCCACCAGCTGGTTGGTGTTAACTGTTGTTGTCCAATGTCTTCCATCTGTCACTATGAAAAAGACTACAGCAAGTAAGGAATTATTGATTTAATTTCTCTCTATATCCTTACTTTGAAAATCTCTTTTAAATCTTAAATTTCTTTTAGAGTTTTAATTCATTTTATCTCACTTATCTTTTATTATAAAGTTTATCATTTTTATGTTTAGTCTTTATCTTTTTTTTCAGTACAAAATTAATTTTTTTGGAAGGGAGAAAACTCTTACCTTGTCACTAGGTAATAAGATTTACCTAATGGCTGCCACTCGTTGATCGTTCTCCAATGCAATCCTCAACCAGCCGGTTGTTGTCCAATGCCTTCCATCTGTCACTATGAAAAAGACTACAGCAAGTAAAGAATTCTTGGTGTAATTTCGCTCTATATCATTACTTTGAAAATCTCTTCTGGGCCTGAATAACTGATAATTACTTCTGAGACTGAATAACTGATGGGTACAACTGTTTGAAAATCTCTTTTTTGATCTTTTATCTTTATCATTAATTTGAGTAAAAAATGAAATTTTCCAATAGGGAGAGAACTCTTACCTTGTCACTACGTAATTCAATTTACCTAGTTGCTACCACTCGTTGTCCAATGCCCTCCTCCACCATATGGTTGTTGTCCAATGTCCTCCATTTGTCTCTTGTTGTCCAATGCCTTCCATCTGTTGGTCGAAGTCCTAATAAAAAGACTCAAGCATGTAAGTAATTCTTTATACCTTTCTCTAAATCCCTAATATGATAATCTCTTTTAATGATTCAGTTTCTTTTATAGATTTTATCCATTTTGTATCATTCATCTTTTATTATTAAGTTTATTATCGTTATATATAGTCTTTTATCTTTATTAGCACAAAATGAAAATGTTTTGTAAGGGAGAGAACTCTTACCTTGTCACTAGGTAATAAGATATTACATAATGGCTGCCACTCGTTGATCGTTCTTCAATGCCCTCTTCCACCAGCTGGTTGGTGTTAACTATTGTTGTCCAATGTCTTCCATCTGTCACTGCGAAAACGATTTCAGCAAGTAAATAATTCTTGATGTAATTTCTTTCTATATCCTTACTTTGAAAATCTCTTTTTAATCTTAAGTTTCTTTTAGAGTTTTTATTCATTTTATCTCATTTATCTTTTTATAAAGTTTATCATTTTTATGTTAAGTCTTTTATCTTTATAATTTTTTTAAGTACAACATTAATTTTTTTGAAAGGGAGAAAACTCTTACCTTGTCACTAGGTAATAAGATTTACCTAATGGCTGCCACTCGTTGATCGTTCTCCAATGCAATCCTCAACCAGCCGTTTGTTGTCCAATGCTTTCCATCTGTCACTATGAAAAAGACTACAGCAAGTAAGGTATTCTTCATGTTATTTTTCTCTATATCCTTAATTTGAAAATCTCTTAAATTTTAAGTTTCTTTTAGAGTTTTTATTCATTTTATATCAATTATCTTATATTACTCAGTTTATCATTTTTATGTTTAGTCTTTTAGCTTTATTATTAGTTTTTATACAAAATAAAAATGTATAAGGGAAACAACTGATTGCCTGTTCTGGGACTGAATAACTGCTAATTACTTCTGAGACTGAATATCTGATGGGTACAACTAATGGGTTATTCTTTGAAAATCTCTTTTAAACTTTTAGATTCTAAGAGTTTTTATTCATGTTATTTCATCCATCTTTAATTAATAAATTTGTCTTTTTAATGTTTAGTCTTTTATCACTTTTATTAGTACAAAATAATGAGTTTTTATTAATTTTATATCATTTATCTTTTATTATAAAGTTTATCGTTTTTATGTTTAGTCCATTATCTTTATTATAAGTTTAAGTACAAAATGAAAATGTTTGTAAGGGAGAGAACTCGTACCTTGTCACTAGGTAATTTAATTTACCTAGTTGCTACCACTCGTTGTCCGATGCCCTCCTCCACCACATGGTTGATGTCAATGTCCTCCATTTGTCTCTTGTTGTCCAATGCCTTCCATCCGTTGGTCAAAGCCCCTATGAAAAGACTCAAGCATCACATCATGTAAGGTGTCCTGACGAGGGATGATTTTTTGTTATTTGTCCTGGATTTCTTGTGTATGTCCTGGATTTTTTGTGTCATAAAATTGTTTGAGACTCCATAAAATGCTCAATTTGACATTTTTTCTGTTTGTTTTCATGTATTTATGATGTTTTAGTCATCTGTTAGGGACCGCTATTAAAAATATACGAATATCACTTGATTTAAAAGAGTTGAGTATGTCCTGACTTTTTTGTGTACCTAGTCCTGGATTTTCTGTGTGATGTCCTGGATTTTCTAGTTTTGGATTTTAGAAAAATTGTCAATAGGTTTGAAAAGCAAACGAATATTTTAATATAATCGGCTCATATAACTCTTAACTTTTATTAAAATGACCCATGCCTTAGTTTAAACGAAGAGAAAGCTTGTTTTGTATGCAGACATCTTTTTGTTTTGTTTTGTTTTTGTTTTGTTATGTTTTGTTTTTGTTTTCCTTTTTCCCTTCTTTTCTACGGTGCCTCTAAGCGGACATGTTGGTTTGTTTTTCATATCGTTCCAAAAGCAGGCACGTAGCCAGAGTGCTTTTCAAGAGGAAGCACTTTCAGTCATGAGGTGTGGGGATCGTTTTGAGGCCCCAATAGTGTCCAGAGAGAAGCCCTTATGGGATCCAGGCCAAGGGGCAAAGCTCCAGAATCTATTGCATTTTACACATTTACAGAACACTATTTTTTAGTCTGTTTTGCAAAACGATATGGAGCATTCGGTACTTGCGTGTGCCTGGGTATGCGCATTACTACCCCTCACCCACCCCGCTCTTTTTTGTCCTTTCCTTCAGATTATCAAACATTACACACAAAAGAAGAGGGGTGGGGGTCATTCACCCAGTACTTTTTGTACGGTGGTATGTATACGCTATATATATTCAAGGGCGTTTTTATAGGAACACTTTGTAAAGAATTATGAACGAATGTCCATACATCCTTTTTATTGATTTTTTGTTGTTTGTTTTTGTTTGTTTATTTTATTTTTCTTTTTTTTTTGGTTTGGTTTTTTTTTTTTTGGGGGGGGGGGGCGGGGTTTTTTGGTTTTTGGTTTTGTTTTTGTTTTGTTTTGTTTTGGGGTTTTTTTTTTTTTGGTCAAATTAAATATTTCCTCTCCTACCATTTCGATCAGAGGTATACCTTTGCATGCAAACAAGATAGCAAAATTACATCCAATATTCCATTATGACACACAATTGTAGGTGACCAGTGACGGATCTAGGATTTCAGAAAGGGGCGGAGGAGGACAACGGAAAACTGACATGCGAAAATAGAAGTTATACCGGTATTCTTATTCCCCCTTCCCCACTGGGTTCCTTGATTAATGACTTTAAACTAACTTCTACTATATGATTGCAAGACGATTGGCGAACTTTTTTTCAAAGTTAGAATGAAAATGAAATACAATCTCTCTATCAATGAGTCTCAAACATAAAATTCAATATCCATGCATATTTCAAGTCTTGAAAACCGGCGAGCAATAGCGAGCCACTAATTTTTTTTTTTCAAATCCATGTACTGACAGATAAATTCGTAATTATTTAGAATTTTCATAGCAAATTCAGAACATTTGAAGAAAAAATTGAACTGTAAGACTATAGTGGGGGTTCTCTGTTAGCAAAACTCGGAATTGGATAGAATCAATTTTGTAGTCGGGCCAATTTATCAACGTTTTAAGAAAAGAATTAAAATGAAAACGTAATTAAACGTAAAAGAATACTCGCATATCAAATTCAAAATATGCAAAGTAAATCTGTCGAAACCCCCATCGCGGGAGATTCGTTTCGCCTGATGATCATCTTTACATGATTTTGTGATCGAAAGGACGACTATCAATAAATATGCTAGGTTTACACTTAGCCACGATGCCCTACGATGTCCACGATTGAGCAAAATCGTGAAGTCCCACGATTCTATATATAAAATTGGTCTTCACACGCTCTCCGACGCTCTATCACGCTCTGATACGCGCTGTAGCGATTTGTTACGATTGTAGATAAGATCTGCTACGATTTGCATCCCGTTCTCTCAAGCTTCGTTACGTTCCCGCACGATTACCACGATGAGCTATTACGCTTTGCCACGCTCTAGATATATCACTGTTCCCTACACTTATCAAGTTTTGTTGCGATCTGTTACGATGCAGGACTACGATTTGCCGCGATTTAACACTATTTGATATGAAATAGACAACCAGTTTCAATACCACTTGCAATATCCGAACAAGATTTAGGTTAATATCCAGGAGACGAAAATTTTATATCGCAATCTTCACAACAGGAGGCCTCCTGATCACCCCCTACTCGGCATTTCATGCCTTGAATCAACCACAACCAATAAAAAAGCCTTGAAACCAGAGTATTGATGGACATTCTCTATATTTTGGGGGATTGGTACCCGTACCCCAGAGAGGGGAAATTTACAACATTTTACTTAAAAAGGGGAATTCTAAACTACTCTGATAAAAACCAAATTATTGAAACATTTGTTTCATTTACATGTACATATAAAAACTTGTAAACATTGTAAGTATGAAATGTGTTATTCCTTGAATATCACAAAACGAAGATCAAGCAAAGTACGTTGTTCAAAAGTAGTCTCAAATTGCACCATTTGCGTCCATTATTCGCAGGGGGAGGGCCCCCGTAAACCCATCTACCCCCTCGGCGCTTCGCTTCAGTCCCGCCTACCCCCCCCCCCCCCCCCGACAATGGACCTTCTGGATCCGCCATGGTGTCAAGAATGTGGGCAAAGGATTCTCTCGTTGTAATTTCCGGGTTGATACACTTAGATATCAATTAGATGTATTTTTATCCTATATATTATTATTTTTATACATTCAGATACATGTCAGAATCTCTTTTCGTACTTTAAAAAGACACAAAGCATTCATTTGTTCTCTGTCCACCCTATTCTAAGAAAGAAATTATTTAAATTTATTTGTACAATGTATCTGCGTTTCAGCATTGCTCTGGCTACGTTCCTGGCAACTTCGGACAGTCATCTGCTGCATTATTTACAACAAATGGTGTGTTTTCCGGAATGTGTGAGCACGACCCACTATTAACCTGATACATATTGGTATCTTTTAGTTTAACATGTATGAACAGAAAACTTTCAAAGAACATGTGACTTAGTAGACTATACACTCGTGATCAATTAACACAGGGAGCCTTTCAAATAAGGACTTATTTCATCTGAATATAGAAATCTGAACTAATATACAGTGATTTTTGTAACAAACAAGGGTTGCAAAATAAGGTTTCATATGAAAGTGGAGCTACTGTCATGACAAAATCCCCTGAAAATTAGTTAAACTCTATATGATTGTTGAAGAAATATATAAAAGCCAGGACAGCAAACACAAAAAATCCAGGACAAAACACAAAAAAGTCAGGACATCTTACTTTTTTAAAATTTTGGTTTTCTGCTTTGTATTGCCTTTTTATTGCTCGAGAAAAATATGGTTAGCACTGATGAACTGGCACAAGCTATTCATGTTAAAACATTTGAACCCAGTCTGTCTAAACGGCGAGAACATGGATTTTTATCAAAAAAGTCGAAATCTCTTAATTAAATGAAATGCAGACAGCTCTAAGCATTGATTCAGTCTTATAATGCATTTACAATGTATAATGCAAAGATAAGTATCTCACGATGATCTACATGTCCGTTAATTGTCTAAAAAACATGAAATTTTGCCGATTTCGCTCGAAATGAACACAAATAATCCAGGACATACACGAAAAATCCAGGACAATAAACACAAAAAATCTCTCGTCGTCAGGACACCTTACATGGTGTGAGCATGTAAGCAATTCTTTATACCTTTCTCTAAATGACTACTTTGATAATCCCTTTTCAATCTTCAATTTCTTTTATAGACTTTATTCATTTTGTATCCTTTATCTTATATTATTAAGTTTAATATTGTTATGTTTAGTCTTTTATCTTTATAAGTACAAAATGAAAATGTTTTGTAAGGGAGAGAACTCTTACCTTGTCACTTGGTAATAAGATATTACATAATGGCTGCCAATCGTTGATCGTTCTTCAATGCCCTCTTCCTCCAGCTGGTTGGTGTTAACTGTTGTTGTCCAATGTCTTCCATCTGTCACTATGAAAAAGACTACAGCAAGTAAGGAATTCTTGATTTAATTTCTCTCTATATCCTTACTTTGAAAATCTCTTTTAAATCTTAAATTTCTTTTAGAGGTTTAATTCATTTTATCTCATTTATCTTTTATTATAAAGTTTATCATTTTTATGTTTAGTCTTTTATCTTTATCATTAGTCTAAGTACAAAATGACAATTTTTGATAGAGAGAAAACTCTTACCTTGTCAATAGGTAATAAGATTTACCTAATGGCTGCCACTCGTTGATCGTTCTCCATTGCAATCCTCAACCAGCCGGTTGTTGTCCAATGCCTTCCATCTGTCACTATGAAAAAGACTACAGCATGTAAAGAATTCTTGGTGTAATTTCGCTCTATATCATTACTTTGAAAATCTCTTCTGGGCCTGAATAACTGATAATTACTTCTGAGACTGAATAACTGATGGGTACAACTGTTTGAAAATCTCTTTTTTAATCTTTTATCTTTATCATTAATTTAAGTAAAAAATGAAATTTTCCAATAGGGAGAGAACTCTAACCTTGTCACTACGTAATTCAATTTACCTAGTTGCTACCACTCGTTGTCCAATGCCCTCCTCCACCACATGGTTGTTGTCCAATGTCCTCCATTTGTCTCTTGTTGTCCAATGCCTTCCATCTGTTGGTCGAAGTCCTGATAAAAAGACTCAAGCATGTAAGTAATTCTTTATACATTTCTCTCAATCCCTAATTTGATAATTTCTTTTAAAGCTTCAATTTCTTTTATAGATTTTATCCATTTTGTATCATTCATCTTTTATTATTAAGTTTATTATCGTTATATTTAGTCTTTTATCTTTATAAGTACAAAATGAAAATGTTTTGTAAGGGAGAGAACTCTTACCTTGTCACTTGGTAATAATATCTTACATAATGGCTGCCACTCGTTGATCGTTCTTCAATGTCCTCTTCCACCAGCTGGTTGGTGTTAACTGTTGTTGTCCAATGTCTTCCATCTGTCACTATGAAAAAGACTACAGCAAGTAAGGAATTCTTGATTTAATTTCTCTCTATATCCTTACTTTGAAAATCTCTTTTAAATCTTAAATTTCTTTTAGAGTTTTAATTCATTTTATCTCATTTATCTTTTATTATAAAGTTTATCATTTTTATGTTTAGTCTTTTATCTTTATCATTAGTCTAAGTACAAAATGACAATTTTTGATAGGGAGAAAACTCTTACCTTGTCAATAGGTAATAAGATTTACCTAATGGCTGCCACTCGTTGATCGTTCTCCAATGCAATCCTCAACCAGCCGGTTGTTGTCCAATGCCTTCCATCTGTCACTATGAAAAAGACTACAGCATGTAAAGAATTCTTGGTGTAATTTCGCTCTATATCATTACTTTGAAAATCTCTTCTGGGCCTGAATAACTGATAAATTCTTCTGAGACTGAATAACTGATGGGTACAACTGTTTGAAAATCTCTTTTTTAATTTTTTATCTTTATCATTAATTTAAGTAAAAAATGAAATTTTCCAATAGGGAGAGAACTCTTACCTTGTCACTACGTACTTTAATTTACCTAGTTGCTACCACTCGTTGTCCAATGCCCTCCTCCACCACATGGTTGTTGTCCAATGTCCTCCATTCTTCTCTTGTTGTCGAATGCCTTCAATCTGTTGGTCGAAGTCCTGATAAAAAGACTCAAGCATGTAAGTTATTCTTTATACATTTCTCTAAATCCCTAATTTGATAATCTCTTTTAAAGCTTCAATTTCTTTTATAGATTTTATCCATTTTGTATCATTCATCTTTTATTATTAAGTTTATTATCGTTATATTTAGTCTTTTATCTTTATTAGCACAAAATGAAAATGTTTTGTAAGGGAGAGAACTCTTACCTTGTCACTAGGTAATAATATATTACATAATGGCTGCCACTCGTTAATCGTTCTTCAATGTCCTCTTCCACCAGCTGGTTGGTGTTAACTGTTGTTGTCCAATGTCTTCCATCTGTCACTATGAAAAAGACTACAGCAAGTAAGGAATTCTTGATTTAATTTCTCTCTATATCCTTACTTTGAAAATCTCTTTTAAATCTTAAATTTCTTTTAGAGTTTTAATTCATTTTATCTCATTTATCTTTTATTATAAAGTTTATCATTTTTATGTTTAGTCTTTTATATTTATCATTAGTCTAAGTACAAAATGACAATTTTTGATAGGGAGAAAACTCTTACCTTGTCACTAGGTAATAAGATTTACCTAATGGCTGACACTCGTTGATCGTTCTCCAATGCAATCCTCAACCAGCCGGTTGTTGTCCAATGCCTTCCATCTGTCACTATGAAAAAGACTACAGCAAGTAAAGAATTCTTGGTGTAATTTCGCTCTATATCATTACTTTGAAAATCTCTTCTGGGCCTGAATAACTGATAATTACTTCTGAGACTGAATAACTGATGGGTACAACTGTTTGAAAATCTCTTTTTTAATCTTTTATCTTTATCATTAATTTAAGTAAAAAATGAAATTTTCCAGTAGGGAGAGAACTCTTACCTTGTCACTACGTAATTCAATTTACCTAGTTGCTACCACTCGTTATCCAATGCCCTCCTCCACCACATGGTTGTTGTCTAATGTCCTCCATTTGTCTCTTGTTGTCCAATGCCTTCCATTTGTTGGTCGAAGTCCTGATAAAAAGACTCAAGCATGTAAGTTATTCTTTATACCTTTCTCTAAATCCCTAATTTGAATCTCTTTTAAAGCTTCAATTTCTTTTATAGATTTTATCCATTTTGTATCATTCATCTTTTATTATTAAGTTTATTATCGTTATATTTTGTTTTTTATCTTTATTAGCACAAAATGAAAATGTTTTGTAAGGGAGAGAACTCTTACCTTGTCACTAGATAATAAGATATTACATAATGGCTGCCACTCGTTGATCGTTCTTCAATGCCCTCTTCCACCAGCTGGTTGGTGTTAACTATTGTTGTCCAATGTCTTCCATCTGTCACTGTGAAAAAGATTTCAGCAAGTAAGGAATTCTTGATGTAATTTCTTTCTATATCCTTACTTTGAAAATCTCTTTTTAATCTTAAATTTCTTTTAGAGTTTTTATTCATTTTATCTCATTTATCTTTTATTATAAAGTTTATCATTTTTATGTTTAGTCTTTTATCTTTATCATTTTTTTAAGTACAAAATGACAATTTTTGATAGGGAGAAAACTCTTACCTTGTCACTAGGTAATAAGATTTACCTAATGGCTGCCACTCGTTGATCGTTCTCCAATGCAATCCTCAACCAGCCGGTTGTTGTCCAATGACTTCCATCTGTCACTATGAAAAAGACTACAGCAAGTAAGGTATTCTTCATGTTATTTTTCTCTATATCCTTAATTTGAAAATCTCTTAAATTTTAAGTTTCTTTTAGAGTTTTTATTCATTTTATATCAATTATATTATATTACTCAGTTTATCATTTTTATGTTTAGTCTTTTAGCTTTATTATTAGTTTTTATACAAAATAAAAATGTATAAGGGAAACAATTGATTGCCTGTTCTGGGCCTGAATAACTGATAATTACTTCTGGGACTGAATATCTGATGGGTACAACTAATCGGTAATTCTTTGAAAATCTCTTTTAAACTTTTAGATTCTAAGAGTTTTTATTCATATTATTTCATCCATCTTTAATTAATAAATTTGTCATTTTAATGTTTTGTCTTTTATCAGTTTTATTAGTTTTAGTACATAATAATGAGTTTTTATTCATTTTATATCATTTATCTTTTATTATAAAGTTTATCGTTTTTATGTTTAGTCTATTATCTTTATTATAAGTTTAAGTACAAAATGAAAATGTTTGTTAGGGAGAGAACTCGTACCTTGTCACTAGGTAATTTAATTTACCTAGTTGCTACCACTCGTTGTCCGATGCCCTCCTCCACCACATGGTTGATGTCAATGTCCTCCATTTGTCTCTTGTTGTCCAATGCCTTCCATCCGTTGGTCAAAGTCCCTATAAAAAGACTCAAGCATGTAAGCAATTCTTTATACCTTTCTCTAAATAACTACTTTGATAATCCCTTTTCAATCTTCAATTTCTTTTATAGACTTTATTCATTTTGTATCCTTTATCTTATATTATTAAGTTTAATATCGTTATGTTTAGTCTTTTATCTTTATAAGTACAAAATGAAAATGTTTTGTAAGGGAGAGAACTCCTACCTTGTCACTTGGTAATAAGAAATTACATAATGGCTGCCACTCGTTGATCGTTCATCAATGCCCTCTTCCACCAGCTGGTTGGTGTTAACTGTTGTTGTCCAATGTCTTCCATCTTTCACTGTAATAAAGGTAAATTATAAAGTTTATCATTTTTATGTTTAGTCTTTTATCTTTATCATTAGTCTAAGTCCAAAATAACAATTTTTGATAGGGAGAAAACTCTTACCTTGTCACTAGGTAAAAAGATTTACCTAATGGCTGCCACTCGTTGATCGTTCTCCAATGCAATCCTCAACCAGCCGGTTGTTGTCCAATGCCTTCCATCTGTCCCTATGAAAAAGACTACAGCAAGTAAAGAATTCTTGATGTTATTTCTCTCTTTATCATTACTTTGAAAATCTCTTCTGGGCCTGAATAACTTATAATTACTTCTGAGACGGAATAACTGATGGGTACAACTGATAGGTACTTCTGAGATTCAATATCTTTGAAAATCTTTTTTACTCTTTTATCTTTATCATTAATTTAAGTAAAAAATGAATTTTTTTGATAGAGAGAGAACTCTTACCTTGTCAATAGGTAATTCAATTTACCTAGTTGCTACCACTCGTTGTCCAATTCCCTCCTCCACCACATGGTTGTTGTGCAATGTCCTCCATTTGTCTCTTGTTGTCCAATGCCTTCCATCTGTTGGTCGAAGTCCTGATAAAAAGACTCAAGCATGTAAGGAATTCTTTATACCTTTCTCTAAATCCCTAATTTGATAATCTCTTTTAAATCTTCAGTTTCTTTTATAGATTTTATCCATTTTGTATCATTTATCTTTTATTATTAAGTTTATTATCGTTATATTTAGTCTTTTATCTTTATTAGCACAAAATGAAAATGTTTTGTAAGGGAGAGAACTCTTACCTTGTCACTTGGTAATAAGATATTACATAATGGCTGCCAATCGTTGATCGTTCTTCAATGCCCTCTTCCTCCAGCTGGTTGGTGTTAACTGTTGTTGTCCAATGTCTTCCATCTGTCACTATGAAAAAGACTACAGCAAGTAAGGAATTCTTGATTTAATTTCTCTCTATATCCTTACTTTGAAAATCTCTTTTAAATCTTAAATTTCTTTTAGAGGTTTAATTCATTTTATCTCATTTATCTTTTATTATAAAGTTTATCATTTTTATGTTTAGTCTTTTATCTTTATCATTAGTCTAAGTACAAAATGACAATTTTTGATAGGGAGAAAACTCTTACCTTGTCAATAGGTAATAAGATTTACCTAATGGCTGCCACTCGTTGATCGTTCTCCATTGCAATCCTCAACCAGCCGGTTGTTGTCCAATGCCTTCCATCTGTCACTATGAAAAAGACTACAGCATGTAAAGAATTCTTGGTGTAATTTCGCTCTATATCATTACTTTGAAAATCTCTTCTGGGCCTGAATAACTGATAATTACTTCTGAGACTGAATAACTGATGGGTACAACTGTTTGAAAATCTCTTTTTTAATCTTTTATCTTTATCATTAATTTAAGTAAAAAATGAAATTTTCCAATAGGGAGAGAACTCTTACCTTGTCACTACGTAATTCAATTTACCTAGTTGCTACCACTCGTTGTCCAATGCCCTCCTCCACCACATGGTTGTTGTCCAATGTCCTCCATTTGTCTCTTGTTGTCCAATGCCTTCCATCTGTTGGTCGAAGTCCTGATAAAAAGACTCAAGCATGTAAGTAATTCT
The DNA here is from genome assembly GCA_028142955.1 of Pinctada fucata. Classification (NCBI taxonomy): domain Eukaryota; kingdom Metazoa; phylum Mollusca; class Bivalvia; order Pterioida; family Pteriidae; genus Pinctada; species Pinctada fucata. The sequence goes on along the minus strand of AP027110.1, from coordinate 26,109,174 downwards.
TTATACATTTCTCTCAATCCCTAATTTGATAATCTCTTTTAAAGCTTCAATTTCTTTTATAGATTTTATCCATTTTGTATCATTCATCTTTTATTATTAAGTTTATTATCGTTATATTTAGTCTTTTATCTTTATTAGCACAAAATGAAAATGTTTTGTAAGGGAAAGAACTCTTACCTTGTCACTAGGTAATAATATCTTACATAATGGCTGCCACTCGTTGATCGTTCTTCAATGTCCTCTTCCACCAGCTGGTTGGTGTTAACTGTTGTTGTCCAATGTCTTCCATCTGTCACTATGAAAAAGACTACAGCAAGTAAGGAATTCTTGATTTAATTTCTCTCTATATCCTTACTTTGAAAATCTCTTTTAAATCTTAAATTTCTTTTAGAGTTTTAATTCATTTTATCTCATTTATCTTTTATTATAAAGTTTATCATTTTTATGTTTAGTCTTTTATCTTTATCATTAGTCTAAGTACAAAATGACAATTTTTGATAGGGAGAAAACTCTTACCTTGTCAATAGGTAATAAGATTTACCTAATGGCTGCCACTCGTTGATCGTTCTCCAATGCAATCCTCAACCAGCCGGTTGTTGTCCAATGCCTTCCATCTGTCACTATGAAAAAGACTACAGCATGTAAAGAATTCTTGGTGTAATTTCGCTCTATATCATTACTTTGAAAATCTCTTCTGGGCCTGAATAACTGATAAATTCTTCTGAGACTGAATAACTGATGGGTACAACTGTTTGAAAATCTCTTTTTTAATTTTTTATCTTTATCATTAATTTAAGTAAAAAATGAAATTTTCCAATAGGGAGAGAACTCTTACCTTGTCACTACGTACTTTAATTTACCTAGTTGCTACCACTCGTTGTCCAATGCCCTCCTCCACCACATGGTTGTTGTCCAATGTCCTCCATTCTTCTCTTGTTGTCGAATGCCTTCAATCTGTTGGTCGAAGTCCTGATAAAAAGACTCAAGCATGTAAGTTATTCTTTATACATTTCTCTAAATCCCTAATTTGATAATCTCTTTTAAAGCTTCAATTTCTTTTATAGATTTTATCCATTTTGTATCATTCATCTTTTATTATTAAGTTTATTATCGTTATATTTAGTCTTTTATCTTTATTAGCACAAAATGAAAATGTTTTGTAAGGGAGAGAACTCTTACCTTGTCACTAGGTAATAATATATTACATAATGGCTGCCACTCGTTAATCGTTCTTCAATGTCCTCTTCCACCAGCTGGTTGGTGTTAACTGTTGTTGTCCAATGTCTTCCATCTGTCACTATGAAAAAGACTACAGCAAGTAAGGAATTCTTGATTTAATTTCTCTCTATATCCTTACTTTGAAAATCTCTTTTAAATCTTAAATTTCTTTTAGAGTTTTAATTCATTTTATCTCATTTATCTTTTATTATAAAGTTTATCATTTTTATGTTTAGTCTTTTATATTTATCATTAGTCTAAGTACAAAATGACAATTTTTGATAGGGAGAAAACTCTTACCTTGTCACTAGGTAATAAGATTTACCTAATGGCTGACACTCGTTGATCGTTCTCCAATGCAATCCTCAACCAGCCGGTTGTTGTCCAATGCCTTCCATCTGTCACTATGAAAAAGACTACAGCAAGTAAAGAATTCTTGGTGTAATTTCGCTCTATATCATTACTTTGAAAATCTCTTCTGGGCCTGAATAACTGATAATTACTTCTGAGACTGAATAACTGATGGGTACAACTGTTTGAAAATCTCTTTTTTAATCTTTTATCTTTATCATTAATTTAAGTAAAAAATGAAATTTTCCAGTAGGGAGAGAACTCTTACCTTGTCACTACGTAATTCAATTTACCTAGTTGCTACCACTCGTTATCCAATGCCCTCCTCCACCACATGGTTGTTGTCTAATGTCCTCCATTTGTCTCTTGTTGTCCAATGCCTTCCATTTGTTGGTCGAAGTCCTGATAAAAAGACTCAAGCATGTAAGTTATTCTTTATACCTTTCTCTAAATCCCTAATTTGAATCTCTTTTAAAGCTTCAATTTCTTTTATAGATTTTATCCATTTTGTATCATTCATCTTTTATTATTAAGTTTATTATCGTTATATTTTGTTTTTTATCTTTATTAGCACAAAATGAAAATGTTTTGTAAGGGAGAGAACTCTTACCTTGTCACTAGATAATAAGATATTACATAATGGCTGCCACTCGTTGATCGTTCTTCAATGCCCTCTTCCACCAGCTGGTTGGTGTTAACTATTGTTGTCCAATGTCTTCCATCTGTCACTGTGAAAAAGATTTCAGCAAGTAAGGAATTCTTGATGTAATTTCTTTCTATATCCTTACTTTGAAAATCTCTTTTTAATCTTAAATTTCTTTTAGAGTTTTTATTCATTTTATCTCATTTATCTTTTATTATAAAGTTTATCATTTTTATGTTTAGTCTTTATCTTTATCATTTTTTTAAGTACAAAATGACAATTTTTGATAGGGAGAAAACTCTTACCTTGTCACTAGGTAATAAGATTTACCTAATGGCTGCCACTCGTTGATCGTTCTCCAATGCAATCCTCAACCAGCCGGTTGTTGTCCAATGACTTCCATCTGTCACTATGAAAAAGACTACAGCAAGTAAGGTATTCTTCATGTTATTTTTCTCTATATCCTTAATTTGAAAATCTCTTAAATTTTAAGTTTCTTTTAGAGTTTTTATTCATTTTATATCAATTATATTATATTACTCAGTTTATCATTTTTATGTTTAGTCTTTTAGCTTTATTATTAGTTTTTATACAAAATAAAAATGTATAAGGGAAACAATTGATTGCCTGTTCTGGGCCTGAATAACTGATAATTACTTCTGGGACTGAATATCTGATGGGTACAACTAATCGGTAATTCTTTGAAAATCTCTTTTAAACTTTTAGATTCTAAGAGTTTTTATTCATATTATTTCATCCATCTTTAATTAATAAATTTGTCATTTTAATGTTTAGTCTTTTATCAGTTTTATTAGTTTTAGTACATAATAATGAGTTTTTATTCATTTTATATCATTTATCTTTTATTATAAAGTTTATCGTTTTTATGTTTAGTCTATTATCTTTATTATAAGTTTAAGTACAAAATGAAAATGTTTGTTAGGGAGAGAACTCGTACCTTGTCACTAGGTAATTTAATTTACCTAGTTGCTACCACTCGTTGTCCGATGCCCTCCTCCACCACATGGTTGATGTCAATGTCCTCCATTTGTCTCTTGTTGTCCAATGCCTTCCATCCGTTGGTCAAAGTCCCTATAAAAAGACTCAAGCATGTAAGCAATTCTTTATACCTTTCTCTAAATAACTACTTTGATAATCCCTTTTCAATCTTCAATTTCTTTTATAGACTTTATTCATTTTGTATCCTTTATCTTATATTATTAAGTTTAATATCGTTATGTTTAGTCTTTTATCTTTATAAGTACAAAATGAAAATGTTTTGTAAGGGAGAGAACTCTTACCTTGTCACTTGGTAATAAGATATTACATAATGGCTGCCACTCGTTGATCGTTCTTCAATGCCCTCTTCCACCAGCTGGTTGGTGTTAACTGTTGTTGTCCAATGTCTTCCATCTGTCACTATGAAAAAGACTACAGCAAGTAAGGAATTCTTGATTTAATTTCTCTCTATATCCTTACTTTGAAAATCTCTTTTAAATCTTAAATTTCTTTTAGAGGTTTAATTCATTTTATCTCATTTATCTTTTATTATAAAGTTTATCATTTTTATGTTTAGTCTTTTATCTTTATCATTAGTCTAAGTACAAAATGACAATTTTTGATAGGGAGAAAACTCTTACCTTGTCACTAGGTAATAAGATTTACCTAATGGCTGCCACTCGTTGATCGTTCTCCAGTGCAATCCTCAACCAGCCGGTTGTTGTCCAATGCCTTCCATCTGTCACTATGAAAAAGACTACAGCAAGTAAAGAATTCTTGGTGTAATTTCGCTCTATATCATTACTTTGAAAATCTCTTCTGGGCCTGAATAACTGATAATTACTTCTAAGACTGAATAACTGATGGGTACAACTGTTTGAAAATCTCTTTTTTAATCTTTTATCTTTATCATTAATTTAAGTAAAAAATGAAATTTTCCAATAGGGAGAGAACTCTTACCTTGTCACTACGTAATTCAATTTACCTAGTTGCTACCACTCGTTGTCCAATGCCCTCCTCCACCACATGGTTGTTGTCCAATGTCCTCCATTTGTCTCTTGTTGTCCAATGCCTTCCATCTGTTGGTCGAAGTCCTGATAAAAAGACTCAAGCATGTAAGTAATTCTTTATACATTTCTCTAAATCCCTAATTTGATAATCTCTTTTAAAGCTTCAATTTCTTTTATAGATTTTATCCATTTTGTATCATTCATCTTTTATTATTAAGTTTATTATCGTTATATTTAGTCTTTTATCTTTATTAGCACAAAATGAAAATGTTTTGTAAGGGAGAGAACTCTTACCTTGTCACTAGGTAATAATATATTACATAATGGCTGCCACTCGTTGATCGTTCTTCAATGTCCTCTTCCACCAGCTGGTTGGTGTTAACTGTTGTTGTCCAATGTCTTCCATCTGTCACTATGAAAAAGACTACAGCAAGTAAGGAATTCTTGATTTAATTTCTCTCTATATCCTTACTTTGAAAATCTCTTTTAAATCTTAAATTTCTTTTAGAGGTTTAATTCATTTTATCTCATTTATCTTTTATTATAAAGTTTATCATTTTTATGTTTAGTCTTTTATCTTTATCATTAGTCTAAGTACAAAATGACAATTTTTGATAGGGAGAAAACTCTTACCTTGTCACTAGGTAATAAGATTTACCTAATGGCTGCCACTCGTTGATCGTTCTCCAGTGCAATCCTCAACCAGCCGGTTGTTGTCCAATGCCTTCCATCTGTCACTATGAAAAAGACTACAGCAAGTAAAGAATTCTTGGTGTAATTTCGCTCTATATCATTACTTTGAAAATCTCTTCTGGGCCTGAATAACTGATAATTACTTCTGAGACTGAATAACTGATGGGTACAACTGTTTGAAAATCTCTTTTTTAATCTTTTATCTTTATCATTAATTTAAGTAAAAAATAAAATTTTCCAATAGGGAGAGAACTCTTCCCTTGTCACTACGTAATTCAATTTACCTAGTTGCTACCACTCGTTGTCCAATGCCCTCCTCCACCACATGGTTGTTGTCCAATGTCCTCCATTTGTCTCTTGTTGTCCAATGCCTTCCATCTGTTGGTCGAAGTCCTGATAAAAAGACTCAAGCATGTAAGTAATTCTTTATACCTTTCTCTAAATCCCTAATTTGATAATCTCTTTTAAAGCTTCAATTTCTTTTATAGATTTTATCCATTTTGTATCATTCATCTTTTATTATTAAGTTTATTATCGTTATATTTAGTTTTTTATCTTTATTAGCACAAAATGAAAATGTTTTGTAAGGGAGAGAACTCTTACCTTGTCACTAGGTAATAAGATATTACATAATGGCTGCCACTCGTTGATCGTTCTTCAATGCCCTCTTCCACCAGCTGGTTGGTGTTAACTATTGTTGTCCAATGTCTTCCATCTGTCACTGCGAAAAAGATTTTAGCAAGTAAGGAATTCTTGATGTAATTTCTTTCTATATCCTTACTTTGAAAATCTCTTTTTAATCTTAAATTTCTTTTAGAGTTTTTATTCATTTTATCATTTATCTCTTATTATAAAGTTTATCATTTTTATGTTTAGTCATTTATCTTTATCATTTTTTTAAGTACAAAATGACAATTTTTGATAGGGAGAAAACTCTTACCTTGTCACTAGGTAATAAGATTTACCTAATGGCTGCCACTCGTTGATCGTTCTCCAATGCAATCCTCAACCAGCCGGTTGTTGTCCAATGACTTCCATCTGTCACTATGAAAAAGACTACAGCAAGTAAGGTATTCTTCATGTTATTTTTCTCTATATCCTTAATTTGAAAATCTCTTAAATTTTAAGTTTCTTTTAGAGTTTTTATTCATTTTATATCAATTATCTTATATTACTCAGTTTATCATTTTTATGTTTAGTCTTTTAGCTTTATCATTAGTTTTTATACAAAATAAAAATTTATAAGGGAAACAATTGATTGCCTGTTCTGGGACTGAATAACTGATAATTACTTCTGAGACTGAATATCTGATGGGTACAACTAATGCGTAATTCTTTGAAAATCTCTTTTAAACTTTTAGATTCTAAGAGTTTTTATTCGTGTTATTTCTTCCATCTTTAATTAATAAATTTTTCATTTTAATGTTTAGTCTTATTTCAGTTTTATTAGTTTTAGTACAAAATAATGAGTTTTTATTCATTTTATATCATTTATCTTTTATTATAAAGTTTATCGTTTTTATGTTTAGTCTATTATCTTTATTATAAGTTTAAGTACAAAATGAAAATGTTTGTAAGGGAGAGAACTCGTACCTTGTCACTAGGTAATTTAATTTACCTAGTTGCTACCATTCGTTGTCCGATGCCCTCCTCCACCACATGGTTGATGTCAATGTTCTCCATTTGTCTCTTGTTGTCCAATGCCTTCCATCCGTTGGTCAAAATCCCTATAAAAAGACTCAAGCATGTGACAATTCTTTATACCTTTCTCTAAATGACTACTTTGATAATCCCTTTTCAATCTTCAATTTCTTTTATAGACTTTATTCATTTTGTATCCTTTATCTTATATTATTAAGTTTAATATCGTTATGTTTAGTCTTTTATCTTTATAAGTACAAAATGAAAATGTTTTGTAAGGGAGAGAACTCCTACCTTGTCACTTGGTAATAAGAAATTACATAATGGCTGCCACTCGTTGATCGTTCATCAATGCCCTCTTCCACCAGCTGGTTGGTGTTAACTGTTGTTGTCCAATGTCTTCCATCTTTCACTGTAATAAAGGTAAATTATAAAGTTTATCATTTTTATGTTTAGTCTTTTATCTTTATCATTAGTCTAAGTCCAAAATAACAATTTTTGATAGGGAGAAAACTCTTACCTTGTCACTAGGTAAAAAGATTTACCTAATGGCTGCCACTCGTTGATCCTTCTCCAATGCAATCCTCAACCAGCCGGTTGTTGTCCAATGCCTTCCATCTGTCCCTATGAAAAAGACTACAGCAAGTAAAGAATTCTTGATGTTATTTCTCTCTTTATCATTACTTTGAAAATCTCTTCTGGGCCTGAATAACTTATAATTACTTCTGAGACGGAATAACTGATGGGTACAACTGATAGGTACTTCTGAGATTCAATATCTTTGAAAATCTTTTTTACTCTTTTATCTTTATCATTAATTTAAGTAAAAAATGAATTTTTTTGATAGAGAGAGAACTCTTACCTTGTCAATAGGTAATTCAATTTACCTAGTTGCTACCACTCGTTGTCCAATTCCCTCCTCCACCACATGGTTGTTGTGCAATGTCCTCCATTTGTCTCTTGTTGTCCAATGCCTTCCATCTGTTGGTCGAAGTCCTGATAAAAAGACTCAAGCATGTAAGGAATTCTTTATACCTTTCTCTAAATCCCTAATTTGATAATCTCTTTTAAATCTTCAGTTTCTTTTATAGATTTTATCCATTTTGTATCATTTATCTTTTATTATTAAGTTTATTATCGTTATATTTAGTCTTTTATCTTTATTAGCACAAAATGAAAATGTTTTGTAAGGGAGAGAACTCTTACCTTGTCACTTGGTAATAAGATATTACATAATGGCTGCCACTCGTTGATCGTTCTTCAATGTCCTCTTCCACCAGCTGGTTGGTGTTAACTGTTGTTGTCCAGTGTCTTTCATCTGTCACTATGAAAAAGACTACAGCAAGTAAGGAATTCTTGATTTAATTTCTCTCTATATCCTTACTTTGAAAATCTCTTTTAAATCTTAAATTTCTTTTAGAGTTTTAATTCATTTTATCTCACTTATCTTTTATTATAAAGTTTATCATTTTTTTGTTGAGTCTTTATCTTTTTTTAAGTACAAAATTAATTTTTTTGAAAGGGAGAAAACTCTTACCTTGTCACTAGGTAATAAGATTTACCTAATGGCTGCCACTCGTTGATCGTTCTCCAATGCAATCCTCAACCAGCCGGTTGTTGTCCAATGCCTTCCATCTGTCACTATGAAAAAGACTACAGCAAGTAAAGAATTCTTGGTGTAATTTCGCTCTATATCATTACTTTGAAAATCTCTTCTGGGCCTGAATAACTGATAATTACTTCTGAGACTGAATAACTGATGGGTACAACTGTTTGAAAATCTCTTTTTTGATCTTTTATCTTTATCATTAATTTGAGTAAAAAATGAAATTTTCCAATAGGGACAGAACTCTTACCTTGTCACTACGTAATTCAATTTACCTAGTTGCTACCACTCGTTGTCCAATGCCCTCCTCCACCACATGGTTGTTGTCCAATGTCCTCCATTTGTCTCTTGTTGTCCAATGCCTTCCATCTGTTGGTCGAAGTCCTGATAAAAAGACTCAAGCATGTAAGTAATTCTTTATACCTTTCTCTAAATCCCTAATTTGATAATCTCTTTTAAAGCTTCAATTTCTTTTATAGATTTTATCCATTTTGTATCATTCACCTTTTATTATTAAGTTTATTATCGTTATATTTAGTCTTTTATCTTTATTAGCACAAAATGAAAATGTTTTGTAAGGGAGAGAACTCTTACCTTGTCACTAGGTAATGAGAAATTACATGATGGCTGCCACTCGTTGATCGTTCTTCAATGCCCTCTTCCACCAGCTGGTTGGTGTTAACTATTGTTGTCCAATGTCTTCCATCTGTCACTGTGAAAAAGATTTCAGCAAGTAAGGAATTCGTGATGTAATTTCTTTCTATATCCTTACTTTGAAAATCTCTTTTTAATCTTAAATTTCTTTTAGAGAATTTTTATTCATTTTATCTCATTTATCTTTTATTATAAAGTTTATCATTTTTATGTTTAGTCTTTTATCTTTATCATTTTTTTAAGTACAAAATTAATTTTTTTTGAAAGGGAGAAAACTCTTACCTTGTCACTAGGTAATAAGATTTACCTAATGGCTGCCACTCGTTGATAGTTCTCCAATGCAATCCTCTACCAGCCGGTTGTTGTCCAATGCCTTCCATCTCTCACTATGAAAAAGACTACAGCAAGTAAGGTATTCTTCATGTTATTTTTCTCTATATCCTTAATTTGAAAATCTCTTAAATTTTAAGTTTCTTTTAGAGTTTTTATTCATTTTATATCAATTATCTTATATTACTCAGTTTATCATTTTTATGTTTAGTCTTTTAGCTTTATTATTAGTTTTATACAAAATGAAAATGATTGTAAGGGAGAGAACTCGTACCTTGTCACTAGGTAATTTAATTTACCTAGTTGCTACCACTCGTTGTCCGATGCCCTCCTCCACCACATGGTTGATGTCAATGTCCTACTACAGCAAGTAAAGAATTCTTGGTGTAATTTCGCTACATATCATTACTTTGAAAATCTCTTCTAGGCCTGAATAATTGATAATTACTTCTGAGACTGAATAACTGATGGGTACAACTGTTTGAAAATCTCTTTTTTAATCTTTTATCTTTATCATTAATTTAAGTAACAAATGAAATTTTCCAACAGGGAGAGAACTCTTACCTTGTCACTACGTAATTCAATTTACCTAGTTGCTACCACTCGTTGTCCAATGCCCTCCTCCACCATATGGTTGTTGTCCAATGTCCTCCATTTGTCTCTTGTTGTCCAATGCCATCCATCTGTTGGTCGAAGTCCTGATAAAAAGACTCAAGCATGTAAGTAATTCTTTATACCTTTCTCTAAATCCCTAATTTGATAATCTCTTTTAAAGCTTCAATTTCTTTTATAGATTTTATCCATTTTGTATCATTCATCTTTTATTATTAAGTTTATTATCGTTATATTTAGTCTTTTATCTTTATTAGCACAAAATGAAAATGTTTTGTAAGGGAGAGAACTCTTACCTTGTCACTAGGTAATGAGATATTACATAATGGCTGCCACTCGTTGATCGTTCTTCAATGCCCTCTTCCACCAGCTGGTTGGTGTTAACTATTGTTGTCCAATGTCTTCCATCTGTCACTGTGAAAAAGATTTCAGCAAGTAAGGAATTCGTGATGTAATTTCTTTCTATATCCTTACTTTGAAAATCTCTTTTTAATCTTAAATTTCTTTTAGAGTTTTTATTTATTTTATCTCATTTATCTTTTATTATAAAGTTTATCATTTTTATGTTTAGTCTTTTATCTTGATCATTTTTTTAAGTACAAAATTAATTTTTTTTGAAAGGGAGAAAACTCTTACATTGTCACTAGGTAATAAGATTTACCTAATGGCTGCCACTCGTTGATCGTTCTCCAATGCAATCCTCTACCAGCCGGTTGTTGTCCAATGCCTTCCATCTCTCACTATGAAAAAGACTACAGCAAGTAAGGTATTCTTCATGTTATTTTTCTCTATATCCTTAATTTGAAAATCTCTTAAATTTTAAGTTTCTTTTAGAGTTTTTATTCATTTTATATCAATTATCTTATATTACTCAGTTTATCATTTTTATGTTTAGTCTTTTAGCTTTATTATTAGATTTATACAAAATAAAAATGTATAAGGGAAACAATTGATTGCCTGTTCTGGGACTGAATAACTGACAATTAATTCTGAGACTAAATATCTGATGGGTACAACTAATGGGTAATTCTTTGAAAATCTCTTTTAAACTTTTAGATTCTAAGAGTTTTTATTCATGTTATTTCATACATCTTTAATCAATAAATTTGTCATTTTAATGTTTAGTCTTTTATCAGTTTTATTAGTTTTAGTACAAAATAATGAGTTTTTATTCATTTTATATCATTTATCTTTTATTATAAAGTTTATCGTTTTTATGTTTAGTCTATTATCTTTATTATAAGTTTAAGTACAAAATGAAAATGATTGTAAGGGAGAGAACTCGTACCTTGTCACTAGGTAATTTAATTTACCTAGTTGCTACCACTCGTTGTCCGATGCCCTCCTCCACCACATGGTTGATGTCAATGTCCTCCATTTGTCTCTTGTTGTCCAATGCCTTCCAGCCGTTGGTCAAAGTCCCTATAAAAAGACTCAAGCTTGTAAGCAATTCTTTATACCTTTCTCTAAATAACTACTTTGATAATCCCTTTTCAATCTTCAATTTCTTTTATAGACTTTATTCATTTTGTATCCTCTATCTTATCTTATTAAGTTTAATATCGTTATGTTTAGTCTTTTATCTTTATAAGTACAAAATGAAAATGTTTTGTAAGGGAGAGAACTCTTACCTTGTCACTTGGTAATAAGATATTACATAATGGCTGCCACTCGTTGATCGTTCTTCAGTGCCCTCTTCCACCAGCTGGTTGGTGTTAACTGTTGTTGTCCAATGTCTTCCATCTGTCACTATGAAAAAGACTACAGCAAGTAAGGAATTCTTGATTTAATTTCTTTCTATATCCTTACTTTGAAAATCTCTTTTTAATCTTAAATTTCTTTTAGAGTTTTTATTCATTTTATCTCATTTATCTTTTATTATAAAGTTTATCATTTGTATGTTTAGTCTTTTATCTTTATCATTTTTTTAAGTACAAAATTAATTTTTTTGAAAGGGAGAAAACTCTTACCTTGTCACTAGGTAATAAGATTTACCTAATGGCTGCCACTCGTTGATCGTTCTCCAATGCAATCCTCAACCAGCCGGTTGTTCTCCAATGCCTTCCATCTGTCACTATTAAAAAATCTACAGCAAGTAAGGTATTCAGGCTTTCTACTCTACCTTGATGAAAAAGTAGGAAAAAAGTAGGAGTAGTCAATGAAAAAAAGTAGGAGAAAAATAGGAAAAAGTAGGAATTAATAGGGGAAAAGTAGGAAATTTTCCATCACTTTTAGCGCCAATTTTCAGTAAGTATGACACAGAAATCACAGTAAGCAATTATTGTAGACTGGTAATGTTCATCTTTGATGAAATCACAGAAAGAAATAAGGACAGATTGATTTTTCAAGTAAAATATATAGAATGGGTGAGCGAAGCGAGCCCGAAATTTAAAAAAAAACTTTGAATCTGATGTCGATGACAAGTGAAGCAAGTAATTTTTTACTTTTGAGATGAAAAAGTAGGAATAGTAGGAGGTTTTGAAGAAATAGTAGGAAAAAGTAGGAACAGTAGAAAGCCTGGGTATTCTTCATGTTATTTTTCTCTATATCCTTAATTTGAAAATCTCTTAAATTTTAAGTTTCTTTTAGAGTTTTAATTCATTTTAATTTAATTTACCTAGTTGCTACCACTCGTTGTCCGATGCCCTCCTCCACCACATTGTTGATGTCAATGTCCTCCATTTGTCTCTTGTTGTCCAATGCCTTCCATCCGTTGGTCAAAGTCCCTATAAAAAGACTCAAGCATGTAAGCAATTCTTTATACCTTTCTCTAAATAACTACTTTGATAATCCCTTTTCAATCTTCAATTTCTTTTATAGACTTTATTCATTTTGTATCCTCTATCTTATCTTATTAAGTTTAATATCGTTATGTTTAGTCTTTTATCTTTATAAGTACAAAATGAAAATGTTTTGTAAGGGAGAGAACTCTTACCTTGTCACTTGGTAGTAAGATATTACATAATAGCTGCCACTCGTTGATCGTTCTTCAATGCCCTCTTCCACCAGCTGGTTGGTGTTAACTGTTGTTGTCCAATGTCTTCCATCTGTCACTATGAAAAAGACTACAGCAAGTAAGGAATTCTTGATTTAATTTCTCTCTATATCCTTACTTTGAAAATCTCTTTTAAATCTTAAATTTCTTTTAGAGTTTTAATTCATTTCATCTCATTTATCTTTTATTATAAAGTTTATCTTTTTTATGTTTAGTCTTTTATCTTTATCATTAGTGTAAGTACAAAATGACAATTTTTGAAAGGGAGAAAACTCTTACCTTGTCACTAGGTAATAAGATTTACCTAATGGCTGCCACTCGTTGATCGTTCTCCAATGCAATCCTCAACCAGCCGGTTGTTGTCCAATGCCTTCCATCTGTCACTATGAAAAAGACTACAGCAAGTAAAGAATTCTTGGTGTAATTTCGCTCTATATCATTACTTTGAAAATCTCTTCTGGGCCTGAATAACTGATAATTACTTCTGAGACTGAATAACTGATGGGTACAACTGTTTGAAAATCTCTTTTTTAATCTTTTATCTTTATCATTAATTTAAGTAACAAATGAAATTTTCCAATAGGGAGAGAACTCTTACCTTGTCACTACGTAATTCAATTTACCTAGTTGCTACCACTCGTTGTTCAATGCCCTCCTCCACCACATGGTTGTTGTCCAATGTCCTCCATTTGTCTCTTGTTGTCCAATGCCATCCATCTGTTGGTCGAAATCCTGATAAAAAGACTCAAGCATGTAAGTTATTCTTTATACCTTTCTCTAAATCCCTAATTTGATCATCTCTTTTAAAGCTTCCATTTCTTTTATAGATTTTATCCATTTTGTATCATTCATCTTTTATTATTAAGTTTATTATTGTTATATTTAGTCTTTTATCTTTATTAGCACAAAATGAAAATGTTTTGTAAGGGAGAGAACTCTTACCTTGTCACTAGGTAATAAGAAATTACATAATGGCTGCCACTCGTTGATCGTTCTCCAATGCAATCCTCAACCAGCAGGTTGTTGTCCAATGCCTTCCATCTGTCACTATGAAAAAGACTACAGCAAGTAAAGAATTCTTGGTGTAATTTCTCTCTATATCATTACTTTGAAAATCTCTTCTGGGCCTGAATAACTGATAATTACTTCTGAGACTGAATAACTGATGGGTACAACTGTTTGAAAACCTCTGTTTTAATCTTTTATCTTTATCATTAATTTAAGTAAAACATAGGTAATCACAGATTACGAAGCTCACCTCATGGCAGCAAAATTCAATTCAAACATATTTCTAAATACATGTATATTGGCTTTTAAAGGCAAATCATTCAAGCGGAAAAAGTAGGTCAATTTCATTTTATGAAAGTTTGATCAAAGATACATCCAATATGCAAGTTTGGTACATGAAGCACTTAAACTTTGCTCAATATTGGCTTTTAAAGGCAAAATTCCTCAAACGGAAAAAGTAGGTCAAGGTCATTTGATGAAAGAATGATCAAAGATACATCCAAGATGTAAGTTTGGTACATGTAGCACTTATACTTTGCTCAATATTGGCTTTTAAAGGCAAAATCACTCAAGCAGAAAAAGTAGGTCAAGGCCATTTTATGAAAGTTTGATCAAAGATACATCCAATATGCAAGTTTGGTACATGTAGCACTTATATACTTTGCTCAATAATGGCTTTTAAAGGCAAAATCACTCAAGCAGAAAAAGTAGGTCAAGGTCATTTTATGAAAGTTTGATCAAAGATACATCCAATATGCAAGTTTGGTACATGTAGCACTTATACTTTGCTCAATATTGGCTTTTAAAAGCAAAATCACTCAAGTGGAAAAAGTAGGTCAGATGCTGCATCCGATGCATGGATCCATCTCGGCATCCAAAGATCATTCACTTGTGCAAGTTTGGTTACTGTAGCATCAGTACTTTGTCAGATACCGAGCTACCCCAAACTTCTTAACCAAGTCACTCAAGCGGAAAATGCAGGTCAGATGCAGCATCCGATGCATGGGTTCACCTCAGCATCCAAAGATGAATCATTTGTGCAAGTTTGGTTGCTGTAGCAGCAGTACTTTGTCAGATACTGAGCTACCCCAAACTTCTTAACCAAGTCACTCAAGCGGAAAATGTAGGTCAGATGCAGCATCCGATGCATGGGTTCACCTCAGCATCCAAAGATGAATCATTTGTGCAAGTTTGGTTGCTGTAGCATCAGTACTTTGTCAGATACTGAGCTACCCCAAACTTCTTAACCAAGTCACTCAAGCGGAAAATGAAGGTCAGATGCAGCATCCGATGCATGGGTTCACCTCAGCATCCAAAGATGAATCATTTGTGCAAGTTTGGTTACTGTAGCATCAGTACTTTGCCAAATACTGAGCTACCCCAAACTTCTTAACCGGACGCGGACACGGACGCGGACGCACGGGGGTATAGCATAAGCTCACTCAACTTCGTCAAGGTGAGCTAAAAATGAAATTTTCCGATAGGGAGAGAACTCTTACCTTGTCACTACGTAATTCAATTTACCTAGCTGCTACCACTCGTTGTCCAATGCCCTCCTCCAACACATGGTTGTTGTCCAATGTCCTCCATTTGTCTCTTGATGTCCAATGCCTTCCATCTGTTGGTCGAAGGCCTGATAAAAAGACTCAAGCATGTAAGTAATTCTTTACACCTTTCTCTAAATCCCTAATTTGATAATCTCTTTTAAATCTTCAATTTCATTTATAGATTTTATCCATTGTGTATCATTTATCTTTTATTATTAAGTTTATTATCGTTATATTTAGTCTTTTATCTTTATTAGCACAAAATGAAAATGTTTTGTAAGGGAGAGAACTTTTACCTTGTCACTAGGTAATAAGATATTACATAATCGCTGCCACTCGTTGATCGTTCTTCAATGCCCTCTTCCACCAGCTGGTTGGTGTAAACTATTGTTGTCCAATGTCTTCCATCTGTCACTGTGAAAAAGATTTCAGCAAGTAAGGAATTCTTGATGTAATTTCTTTCTATATCCTTACTTCGAAAATCTCTTTTTAATCTTAAATTTCTTTTAGAGTTTTTATTCATTTTATCTCATTTATCTTTTATTATAAAGTTTATCATTTTTTGTTTAGTCTTTTATCTTTATCATTTTTTAAAGTACAAAATTAATGTTTTTGAAAGGGAGAAAACTCTTACCTTGTCACTAGGTAATAAGATTTACCTAATGGCTGCCACTCGTTGATCGTTCTCCAATGCAATCCTCAACCAGCCGGTTGTTGTCCAATGCCTTCCATCTGTCACTATGAAAAAGACTACAGCAAGTAAGGTATTCTTCATGTTATTTTTCTCTATATCCTTAATTTGAAAATCTCTTAAATTTTAAGTTTCTTTTAGAGTTTTTATTCATTTTATATCAATTATCTTATATTACTCAGTTTATCATTTTTATGTTTAGTCTTTTAGCTTTATTATTAGTTTTTATACAAAATAAAAATGTATAAGGGAAACAATTGATTGCCTGTTCTGGGACTGAATAACTGATAAATACTTCTGAGACTAAATATCTGATGGGTACAACTAATGGGTAATTCTTTGAAAATCTCTTTTAAACTTTTAGATTCTCAGAGTTTTTATTCATGTTATTTCATCCATCTTTAATTAATAAATTTGTCATTTTAATGTTTAGTCTTTTATCAGTTTTATTAGTTTTAGTACAAAATAATGAGTTTTTATTCATTTTATATCATTTATCTTTTATTATAAAGTTTATCGTTTTTATGTTTAGTCTATTATCTTTATTATAAGTTTAAGTACAAAATGAAAATGTTTGTAAGGGAGAGAACTCGTACCTTGTCACTAGGTAATTTAATTTACCTAGTTGCTACCACTCGTTGTCCGATGCCCTCCTCCACCACATGGTTGATGTCAATGTCCTCCATTTGTCTCTTGTTGT
This sequence comes from Pinctada fucata, assembly GCA_028142955.1. Lineage (NCBI taxonomy): Eukaryota > Metazoa > Mollusca > Bivalvia > Pterioida > Pteriidae > Pinctada > Pinctada fucata. The sequence continues at coordinate 26,092,476 of AP027110.1, read as the reverse complement.
CCAATGCCTTCCATCCGTTGGTCAAAGTCCCTATAAAAAGACTCAAGCATGTAAGCAATTCTTTATACCTTTCTCTAAATAACTACTTTGATAATCCCTTTTCAATCTTCAATTTCTTTTATAGACTTTATTCATTTTGTATCCTCTATCTTATCTTATTAAGTTTAATATCGTTATGTTTAGTCTTTTATCTTTATAAGTACAAAATGAAAATGTTTTGTAAGGGAGAGAACTCTTACCTTGTCACTTGGTAATAAGATATTACATAATTGCTGCCACTCGTTGATCGTTCTTCAATGCCCTCTTCCACCAGCTGGTTGGTGTTAACTGTTGTTGTCCAATGTCTTCCATCTGTCACTATGAAAAAGACTACAGCAAGTAAGGAATTCTTGATTTAATTTCTCTCTATATCCTTACTTTGAAAATCTCTTTCAAATCTTAAATTTCTTTTAGAGTTTTAATTCATTTTATCTCATTTATCTTTTATTATAAAGTTTATCATTTTTATGTTTAGTCTTTTATCTTTATCATTAGTCTAAGTACAAAATGACAATTTTTGATAGGGAGAAAACTCTTACCTTGTCACTAGGTAATAAGATTTACCTAATGGCTGCCACTCGTTGATCGTTCTCCAATGCAATCCTAATTAAGTCGGTTGTAGTCCAATGCCTTCCATCTGTCACTATGAAAAAGACTACAGCAAGTAAAGAATTCTTGGTGTAATTTCGCTCTATATCATTACTTTGAAAATCTCTTCTGGGCCTGAATAACTGATAATTACTTCTGAGACTGAATAACTGATGGGTACAACTGTTTGAAAATCTCTTTTTTAATCTTTTATCTTTATCATTAATTTAAGTAACAAATGAAATTTTCCAATAGGGAGAGAACTCTTACCTTGTCACTACGTAATTCAATTTGCCTAGTTGCTACCACTCGTTGTCCAATGCCCTCCTCCACCACATGGTTGTTGTCCAATGTCCTCCATTTGTCTCCCGTTGTCCAATGCCTTCCATCTGTTGGTCGAAGTCCTGATAAAAAGACTCAAGCATGTAAGTAATTCTTTATACCTTTCTCTAAATCCCTAATTTGATAATCTCTTTTAAAGCTTCAATTTCTTTTATAGATTTTATCCATTTTGTATCATTCATCTTTTATTATTAAGTTTATTATCGTTATATTTAGTCTTTTATCTTTATTAGCACAAAATGAAAATGTTTTGTAAGGGAGAGAACTCTTACCTTGTCACTAGGTAATAAGATATTACATAATGGCTGCCACTCGTTGATCGTTCTTCAATGCCCTCTTCCACCAGCTGGTTGGTGTTAACTATTGTTGTCGAATGTCTTCCATCTGTCACTGTGAAAATGATTTCAGCAAGTAAGGAATTCTTGATGTAATTTCTTTCTATATCCTTACTTTGAAAATCTCTTTTTAATCTTAAATTTCTTTTAGAGTTTTTATTCATTTTATCTCATTTATCTTTTATTATAAAGTTTATCATTTTTATGTTAAGTCTTTTATCTTTATCATTTTTTAAAGTACAAAATTAATTTTTTTGAAAGGGAGAAAACTCTTACCTTGTCACTAGGTAATAAGATTTACCTAATGGCTGCCACTCGTTGATCGTTCTCCAATGCAATCCTCAACCAGCCAGTTGTTGTCCAATGCCTTCCATCTGTCACTATGAAAAAGACTACAGCAAGTAAGGTATTCTTCATGTTATTTTTCTCTATATCCTTAATTTGAAAATCTCTTAAATTTTAAGTTTCTTTTAGAGTTTTATTCATTTTATATCAATTATCTTATATTACTCAGTTTATCATTTTTATGTTTAGTCTTTTAGCTTTATTATTAGTTTTTATACAAAATAAAAATGTATAAGGGAAACAATTGATTGCCTGTTCTGGGACTGAATAACTGATAATTACTTCTGAGACTGAATATCTGATGGGTACAACTAATGGGTAATTCTTTGAAAATCTCTTTTAAACTTTTAGATTCTCAGAGTTTTTATTCATGTTATTTCATCCATCTTTAATTAATAAATTTGTCATTTTAATGTTTAGTCTTTTATCAGTTTTATTAGTTTCAGTACAAAATAATGAGTTTTTATTCATTTTATATCATTTATCTTTTATTATAAAGTTTATCGTTTTTATGTTTAGTCTATTATCTTTATTATAAGTTTAAGTACAAAATGAAAATGTTTGTAAGGGAGAGAACTCGTACCTTGTCACTAGGTAATTCAATTTACCTAGTTGCTACCACTCGTTGTCCGATGCCCTCCTCCACCACAAGGTTGTTGTCCAATGTCCTCCATTTGTCTCTTGTTGTCCAATGCCTTCCATCTGTTGGTCGAAGTCCCTATAAAAAGACTCAAGCATGTAAGCAATTCTTTATACCTTTCTCTAAATAACTACTTTCATAATCCCTTTTAAATCTTCAATTTCTTTTATAGACTTTATTCATTTTGTTTGGTTACTGTAGCATCAGTACTTTGTCAGATACTGAGCTACTCCAAACTTCTTAACCATGTCACTCAAGCGGAAAATGTAGGTCAGATGCAGCATCCGATGGATGGGTTCACCTCAGCGTCCAAAGATGAATCATTTGTGCAAGTTTGGTTGCTGTAGCATCAGTACTTTGTCAGATACTGAGCTACCCCAAACTTCTTAACCAAGTCACTCAAGCGGAAAATGAAGGTCAGAAGCAGCATCCGATGCATGGGTTCACCTCAGCATCCAAAGATGAATCATTTGTGCAAGTTTCGTTACTGTAGCATCAGTACTTTGCCAAATACTGAGCTACCCCAAACTTCTTAACCGGACGAGGACGCGGACGCGGACACGGACGCGGACACGGACGCGGACGTGGACGCACGGGGGTATAGCATAAGCTCACTCAACTTCGTCGAGGTGAGCTAAAAATGAAATTTTCCGATAGGGAGAGAACTCTTACCTTGTCACTATGTAATTCAATTTACCTAGTTGATACCACTCGTTGTCCAATGCCCTCCTCCACCACATGGTTGTTGTCCAATGTCGTCCATTTGTCTCTTGTTGTCCAATGCCTTCCATCTGTTGGTCGAAGTCCTGATAAAAAGACTCAAGCATGTAAGTTATTCTTTATACCTTTCTCTAAATCCCTATTTTGATCATCTCTTTTAAAGCTTCCATTTCTTTTATAGATTTTATCCATTTTGTATCATTCATCTTTTATTATTAAGTTTATTATTGTTATATTTAGTCTTTTATCTTTATTAGCACAAAATGAAAATGTTTTGTAAGGGAGAGAACTCTTCCCTTGTCACTAGGTAATAAGAAATTACATAATGGCTGCCACTCGTTGATCGTTCTCCAATGCAATCCTCAACCAGCCGGTTGTTGTCCAATGCCTTCTATCTGTCACTATGAAAAAGACTACAGCAAGTAAAGAATTCTTGGTGTAATTTCTCTCTATAGCATTACTTTGAAAATCTCTTCTGGGCCTGAATAACTGATAATTACTTCTGAGACTGAATAACTGATGGGTACAACTGTTTGAAAATCTCTGTTTTAATCTTTTATCTTTATCATTTATTTAAGTAAAACATAGGTAATCACAGATTACGAAGCTCACCTCGTGGCAGCAAAATTCAATTCAAACATATTTCTAAATACATGTATATTGGCTTTTAAAGGCAAATCATTCAAGCGGAAAAAGTAGGTCAATTTCATTTTATGAAAGTTTGATCAAAGATACATCCAATATGCAAGTTTGGTACATGAAGCACTTAAACTTTGCTCAATATTGGCTTTTAAAGGCAAAATTACTCAAACGGAAAAAGTAGGTCAAGGTCATTTGATGAAAGAATGATCAAAGATACATCCAATATGTAAGTTTGGTACATGTAGCACTTATACTTTGCTCAATATTGGCTTTTAAAGGCAAAATCACTCAAGCAGAAAAAGTAGGTCAAGGCCATTTTATGAAAGTTTGATCAAAAATAAATCATATATGCAAGTTTGGTACATGTAGCACTTATACTTTGCTCAATGTTGGCTTTTAATGGCAAAATCACTCAAGCGGAAAAAGTAGGTCAAGGTCATTACATGAAAGTTTGATCAATGATACAGCAAATAAGCAAGTTTGGTACATGTAGCACTTATATACTTTGCTCAATAATGGCTTTTAAAGGCAAAATCACTCAAGCGGAAAAAGTAGGTCAAGGTCATTTTATGAAAGTTTGATCAAAGATACATCCAATATGCAAGTTTGGTACATGTAGCACTTATACTTTGCTCAATATTGGCTTTTAAAAGCAAAATCACTCAAGTGGAAAAAGTAGGTCAGATGCTGCATCCGATGCATGGATCCATCTCGGCATCCAAAGATCATTCACTTGTGCAAGTTTGGTTACTGTAGCATCAGTACTTTGTCAGATACTGAGCTACCCCAAACTTCTTAACCAAGTCACTCAAGCGGAAAATGCAGGTCAGATGCAGCATCCGATGCATGGGTTCACCTCAGCATCCAAAGATGAATCATTTGTGCAAGTTTGGTTGCTGTAGCATCAGTACTTTGTCAGATACTGAGCTACCCCAAACTTCTTAACCAAGTCACTCAAGCGGAAAATTTAGGTCAGATGCAGCATCCGATGCATGGGTTCACCTCAGCATCCAAAGATGAATCATTTGTGCAAGTTTAATTGCTGTAGCATCAGTACTTTGTCAGATACTGAGCTACCCCAAACTTCTTGACCAAGTCACTCAAACGGAAAATGTAGGTCAGATGCAGCATCCGATGCATGGGTTCACCTCAGCATCCAAAGATGAATTATTTGTGCAAGTTTGGTTGCTGTAGCATCAGTACTTTGTCAGATACTGAGCTACCCCAAACTTCTTAACCAAGTCACTCAAGCGGAAAATGAAGGTCAGATGCAGCATCCGATGCATGGGTTCACCTCAGCATCCAAAGATGAATCATTTGTGCAAGTTTGGTTACTGTTGCATCAGTACTTTGCCAAATACTGAGCTACCCCAAACTTCTTAACCGGACGCGGACGCGGACACGGACGCGGACGCACGGGGGTATAGCATAAGCTCACTCAACTTCGTCGAGATGAGCTAAAAATGAAATTTTCCGATAGGGAGAGAACTCTTACCTTGTCACTACGTAATTCAATTTACCTAGTTGCTACCACTCGTTGTCCAATGCCCTCCTCCACCACATGGTTGTTGTCCAATGTCCTCCATTTGTCTCTTGTTGTCCAATGCCTTCCATCTGTTGGTCGAAGTCCTGATAAAAAGACTCAAGCATGTAAGTTATTCTTTATACCTTTCTCTAAATCCCTAATTTGATCATCTCTTTTAAAGCTTCCATTTCTTTTATAGATTTTATCCATTTTGTATCATTCATCTTTTATTATTAAGTTAATTATTGTTATATTTAGTCTTTTATCTTTATTAGCACAAAATGAAAATGTTTTGTAAGGGAGAGAACTCTTACCTTGTCACTAGGTAATAAGAAATTACATAATGGCTGCCACTCGTTGATCGTTCTCCAATGCAATCCTCAACCAGCAGGTTGTTGTCCAATGCCTTCCATCTGTCACTATGAAAAAGACTACAGCAAGTAAAGAATTCTTGGTGTAATTTCTCTCTATATCATTACTTTGAAAATCTCTTCTGGGCCTGAATAACTGATAATTACTTCTGAGACTGAATAACTGATGGGTACAACTGTTTGAAAACCTCTGTTTTAATCTTTTATCTTTATCATTAATTTAAGTAAAACATAGGTAATCACAGATTACGAAGCTCACCTCGTGGCAGCAAAATTCAATTCAAACATATTTCTAAATACATGTATATTGGCTTTTAAAGGCAAATCATTCAAGCGGAAAAAGTAGGTCAATTTCATTTTATGAAAGTTTGATCAAAGATACATCCAATATGCAAGTTTGGTACATGAAGCACTTAAACTTTGCTCAATATTGGCTTTTAAAGGCAAAATTACTCAAACGGAAAAAGTAGGTCAAGGTCATTTGATGAAAGAATGATCAAAGATACATCCAATATGTAAGTTTGGTACATGTAGCACTTATACTTTGCTCAATATTGGCTTTTAAAGGCAAAATCACTCAAGCAGAAAAAGAAGGTCAAGGCCATTTTATGAAAGTTTGATCAAAAATAAATCATATATGCAAGTTTGGTACATGTAGCACTTATACTTTGCTCAATGTTGGCTTTTAAAGGCAAAATCACTCAAGCGGAAAAAGTAGGTCAAGGTCATTACATGAAAGTTTGATCAATGATACATCAAATAAGCAAGTTTGGTACATGTAGCACTTATATACTTTGCTCAATAATGGCTTTTAAAGGCAAAATCACTCAAGCGGAAAAAGTAGGTCAAGGTCATTTTATGAAAGTTTGATCAAAGATACATCCAATATGCAAGTTTGGTACATGTAGCACTTATACTTTGCTCAATATTGGCTTTTAAAAGCAAAATCACTCAAGTGGAAAAAGTAGGTCAGATGCTGCATCCGATGCATGGATCCATCTCGGCATCCAAAGATCATTCACTTGTGCAAGTTTGGTTACTGTAGCATCAGTACTTTGTCAGATACTGAGCTACCCCAAACTTCTTAACCAAGTCACTCAAGCGGAAAATGCAGGTCAGATGCAGCATCCGATGCATGGGTTCACCTCAGCATCCAAAGATGAATCATTTGTGCAAGTTTGGTTGCTGTAGCATCAGTACTTTGTCAGATACTGAGCTACCCCAAACTTCTTAACCAAGTCACTCAAGCGGAAAATGTAGGTCAGATGCAGCATCCGATGCATGGGTTCACCTCAGCATCCAAAGATGAATCATTTGTGCAAGTTTAATTGCTGTAGCATCAGTACTTTGTCAGATACTGAGCTACCCCAAACTTCTTGACCAAGTCACTCAAACGGAAAATGTAGGTCAGATGCAGCATCCGATGCATGGGTTCACCTCAGCATCCAAAGATGAATTATTTGTGCAAGTTTGGTTGCTGTAGCATCAGTACTTTGTCAGATACTGAGCTACCCCAAACTTCTTAACCAAGTCACTCAAGCGGAAAATGAAGGTCAGATGCAGCATCCGATGCATGGGTTCACCTCAGCATCCAAAGATAAATCATTTGTGCAAGTTTGGTTACTGTTGCATCAGTACTTTGCCAAATACTGAGCTACCCCAAACTTCTTAACCGGACGCGGACGCGGACACGGACGCGGACGCGGACGCGGACGCACGGGGGTATAGCATAAGCTCACTCAACTTCGTCGAGGTGAGCTAAAAATGAAATTTTCCGATAGGGAGAGAACTCTTACCTTGTCACTACGTAATTCAATTTACCTAGTTGCTACCACTCGTTGTCCAATGCCCTCCTCCACCACATGGTTGTTGTCCAATGTCCTCCATTTGTCTCTTGTTGTCCAATGCCTTCCATCTGTTGGTCGAAGTCCTGATAAAAAGACTCAAGCATGTAAGTTATTCTTTATACCTTTCTCTAAATCCCTAATTTGATCATCTCTTTTAAAGCTTCCATTTCTTTTATAGATTTTATCCATTTTGTATCATTCATCTTTTATTATTAAGTTTATTATTGTTATATTTAGTCTTTTATCTTTATTAGCACAAAATGAAAATGTTTTGTAAGGGAGAGAACTCTTACCTTGTCACTAGGTAATAAGAAATTACATAATGGCTGCCACTCGTTGATCGTTCTCTAATGCAATCCTCAACCAGCAGGTTGTTGTCCAATGCCTTCCATCTGTCACTATGAAAAAGACTACAGCAAGTAAAGAATTCTTGGTGTAATTTCTCTCTATATCATTACTTTGAAAATCTCTTCTGGGCCTGAATAACTGATAATTACTTCTGAGACTGAATAACTGATGGGTACAACTGTTTGAAAACCTCTGTTTTAATCTTTTATCTTTATCATTAATTTAAGTAAAACATAGGTAATCACAGATTACGAAGCTCACCTCGTGGCAGCAAAATTCAATTCAAACATATTTCTAAATACATGTATATTGGCTTTTAAAGGCAAATCATTCAAGCGGAAAAAGTAGGTCAATTTCATTTTATGAAAGTTTGATCAAAGATACATCCAATATGCAAGTTTGGTACATGAAGCACTTAAACTTTGCTCAATATTGGCTTTTAAAGGCAAAATTACTCAAACGGAAAAAGTAGGTCAAGGTCATTTGATGAAAGAATGATCAAAGATACATCCAATATGTAAGTTTGGTACATGTAGCACTTATACTTTGCTCAATATTGGCTTTTAAAGGCAAAATCACTCAAGCAGAAAAAGTAGGTCAAGGCCATTTTATGAAAGTTTGATCAAAAATAAATCATATATGCAAGTTTGGTACATGTAGCACTTATACTTTGCTCAATGTTGGCTTTTAAAGGCAAAATCACTCAAGCGGAAAAAGTAGGTCAAGGTCATTACATGAAAATTTGATCAATGATACATCAAATAAGCAAGTTTGGTACATGTAGCACTTATATACTTTGCTCAATAATGGCTTTTAAAGCCAAAATCACTCAAGCGGAAAAAGTAGGTCAAGGTCATTTTATGAAAGTTTGATCAAAGATACATCCAATATGCAAGTTTGGTACATGTAGCACTTATACTTTGCTCAATATTGGCTTTTAAAAGCAAAATCACTCAAGTGGAAAAAGTAGGTCAGATGCTGCATCCGATGCATGGATCCATCTCGGCATCCAAAGATCATTCACTTGTGCAAGTTTGGTTACTGTAGCATCAGTACTTTGTCAGATACTGAGCTACCCCAAACTTCTTAACCAAGTCACTCAAGCGGAAAATGCAGGTCAGATGCAGCATCCGATGCATGGGTTCACCTCAGCATCCAAAGATGAATCATTTGTGCAAGTTTGGTTGCTGTAGCATCAGTACTTTGTCAGATACTGAGCTACCCCAAACTTCTTAACCAAGTCACTCAAGCGGAAAATGTAGGTCAGATGCAGCATCCGATGCATGGGTTCACCTCAGCATCCAAAGATGAATCATTTGTGCAAGTTTAATTGCTGTAGCATCAGTACTTTGTCAGATACTGAGCTACCCCAAACTTCTTGACCAAGTCACTCAAACGGAAAATGTAGGTCAGATGCAGCATCCGATGCATGGGTTCACCTCAGCATCCAAAGATGAATTATTTGTGCAAGTTTGGTTGCTGTAGCATCAGTACTTTGTCAGATACTGAGCTACCCCAAACTTCTTAACCAAGTCACTCAAGCGGAAAATGAAGGTCAGATGCAGCATCCGATGCATGGGTTCACCTCAGCATCCAAAGATGAATCATTTGTGCAAGTTTGGTTACTGTTGCATCAGTACTTTGCCAAATACTGAGCTACCCCAAACTTCTTAACCGGACGCGGACGCGGACACGGACGCGGACGCGGACGCACGGGGGTATAGCATAAGCTCACTCAACTTCGTCGAGGTGAGCTAAAAATGAAATTTTCCGATAGGGAGAGAACTCTTACCTTGTCACTACGTAAATCAATTTACCTAGTTGCTACCACTCGTTGTCCAATGCCCTCCTCCACCACATGGTTGTTGTCCAATGTCCTCCATTTGTCTCTTGTTGTCCAATGCCTTCCATCTGTTGGTCGAAGTCCTGATAAAAAGACTCAAGCATGTAAGTTATTCTTTATACCTTTCTCTAAATCCCTAATTTGATCATCTCTTTTAAAGCTTCCATTTCTTTTATAGATTTTATCCATTTTGTATCATTCATCTTTTATTATTAAGTTTATTATTGTTATATTTAGTCTTTTATCTTTATTAGCACAAAATGAAAATGTTTTGTAAGGGAGAGAACTCTTACCTTGTCACTAGGTAATAAGAAATTACATAATGGCTGCCACTCGTTGATCGTTCTCCAATGCAATCCTCAACCAGCAGGTTGTTGTCCAATGCCTTCCATCTGTCACTATGAAAAAGACTACAGCAAGTAAAGAATTCTTGGTGTAATTTCTCTCTATATCATTACTTTGAAAATCTCTTCTGGGCCTGAATAACTGATAATTACTTCTGAGACTGAATAACTGATGGGTACAACTGTTTGAAAACCTCTGTTTTAATCTTTTATCTTTATCATTAATTTAAGTAAAACATAGGTAATCACAGATTACGAAGCTCACCTCGTGGCAGCAAAATTCAATTCAAACATATTTCTAAATACATGTATATTGGCTTTTAAAGGCAAATCATTCAAGCGGAAAAAGTAGGTCAATTTCATTTTATGAAAGTTTGATCAAAGATACATCCAATATGCAAGTTTGGTACATGAAGCACTTAAACTTTGCTCAATATTGGCTTTTAAAGGCAAAATTACTCAAACGGAAAAAGTAGGTCAAGGTCATTTGATGAAAGAATGATCAAAGATACATCCAATATGTAAGTTTGGTACATGTAGCACTTATACTTTGCTCAATATTGGCTTTTAAAGGCAAAATCACTCAAGCAGAAAAAGTAGGTCAAGGCCATTTTATGAAAGTTTGATCAAAAATAAATCATATATGCAAGTTTGGTACATGTAGCACTTATACTTTGCTCAATGTTGGCTTTTAAAGGCAAAATCACTCAAGCGGAAAAAGTAGGTCAAGGTCATTACATGAAAGTTTGATCAATGATACATCAAATAAGCAAGTTTGGTACATGTAGCACTTATATACTTTGCTCAATAATGGCTTTTAAAGGCAAAATCACTCAAGCGGAAAAAGTAGGTCAAGGTCATTTTATGAAAGTTTGATCAAAGATACATCCAATATGCAAGTTTGGTACATGTAGCACTTATACTTTGCTCAATATTGGCTTTTAAAAGCAAAATCACTCAAGTGGAAAAAGTAGGTCAGATGCTGCATCCGATGCATGGATCCATCTCGGCATCCAAAGATCATTCACTTGTGCAAGTTTGGTTACTGTAGCATCAGTACTTTGTCAGATACTGAGCTACCCCAAACTTCTTAACCAAGTCACTCAAGCGGAAAATGCAGGTCAGATGCAGCATCCGATGCATGGGTTCACCTCAGCATCCAAAGATGAATCATTTGTGCAAGTTTGGTTGCTGTAGCATCAGTGCTTTGTCAGATACTGAGCTACCCCAAACTTCTTAACCAAGTCACTCAAGCGGAAAATGTAGGTCAGATGCAGCATCCGATGCATGGGTTCACCTCAGCATCCAAAGATGAATCATTTGTGCAAGTTTAATTGCTGTAGCATCAGTACTTTGTCAGATACTGAGCTACCCCAAACTTCTTGACCAAGTCACTCAAACGGAAAATGTAGGTCAGATGCAGCATCCGATGCATGGGTTCACCTCAGCATCCAAAGATGAATTATTTGTGCAAGTTTGGTTGCTGTAGCATCAGTACTTTGTCAGATACTGAGCTACCCCAAACTTCTTAACCAAGTCACTCAAGCGGAAAATGAAGGTCAGATGCAGCATCCGATGCATGGGTTCACCTCAGCATCCAAAGATGAATCATTTGTGCAAGTTTGGTTACTGTTGCATCAGTACTTTGCCAAATACTGAGCTACCCCAAACTTCTTAACCGGACGCGGACGCGGACACGGACGCGGACGCGGACGCACGGGGGTATAGCATAAGCTCACTCAACTTCGTCGAGGTGAGCTAAAAATGAAATTTTCCGATAGGGAGAGAACTCTTACCTTGTCACTACGTAATTCAATTTACCTAGTTGCTACCACTCGTTGTCCAATGCCCTCCTCCACCACATGGTTGTTGTCCAATGTCCTCCATTTGTCTCTTGTTGTCCAATGCCTTCCATCTGTTGGTCGAAGTCCTGATAAAAAGACTCAAGCATGTAAGTTATTCTTTATACCTTTCTCTAAATCCCTAATTTGATCATCTCTTTTAAAGCTTCCATTTCTTTTATAGATTTTATCCATTTTGTATCATTCATCTTTTATTATTAAGTTTATTATTGTTATATTTAGTCTTTTATCTTTATTAGCACAAAATGAAAATGTTTTGTAAGGGAGAGAACTCTTACCTTGTCACTAGGTAATAAGAAATTACATAATGGCTGCCACTCGTTGATCGTTCTCCAATGCAATCCTCAACCAGCAGGTTGTTGTCCAATGCCTTCCATCTGTCACTATGAAAAAGACTACAGCAAGTAAAGAATTCTTGGTGTAATTTCTCTCTATATCATTACTTTGAAAATCTCTTCTGGGCCTGAATAACTGATAATTACTTCTGAGACTGAATAACTGATGGGTACAACTGTTTGAAAACCTCTGTTTTAATCTTTTATCTTTATCATTAATTTAAGTAAAACATAGGTAATCACAGATTACGAAGCTCACCTCGTGGCAGCAAAATTCAATTCAAACATATTTCTAAATACATGTATATTGGCTTTTAAAGGCAAATCATTCAAGCGGAAAAAGTAGGTCAATTTCATTTTATGAAAGTTTGATCAAAGATACATCCAATATGCAAGTTTGGTACATGAAGCACTTAAACTTTGCTCAATATTGGCTTTTAAAGGCAAAATTACTCAAACGGAAAAAGTAGGTCAAGGTCATTTGATGAAAGAATGATCAAAGATACATCCAATATGTAAGTTTGGTACATGTAGCACTTATACTTTGCTCAATATTGGCTTTTAAAGGCAAAATCACTCAAGCAGAAAAAGTAGGTCAAGGCCATTTTATGAAAGTTTGATCAAAAATAAATCATATATGCAAGTTTGGTACATGTAGCACTTATACTTTGCTCAATGTTGGCTTTTAAAGGCAAAATCACTCAAGCGGAAAAAGTAGGTCAAGGTCATTACATGAAAGTTTGATCAATGATACATCAAATAAGGAAGTTTGGTACATGTAGCACTTATATACTTTGCTCAATAATGGCTTTTAAAGGCAAAATCACTCAAGCAGAAAAAGTAGGTCAAGGTCATTTTATGAAAGTTTGATCAAAGATACATCCAATATGCAAGTTTGGTACATGTAGCACTTATACTTTGCTCAATATTGGCTTTTAAAAGCAAAATCACTCAAGTGGAAAAAGTAGGTCAGATGCTGCATCCGATGCATGGATCCATCTCGGCATCCAAAGATCATTCACTTGTGCAAGTTTGGTTACTGTAGCATCAGTACTTTGTCAGATACTGAGCTACCCCAAACTTCTTAACCAAGTCACTCAAGCGGAAAATGCAGGTCAGATGCAGCATCCGATGCATGGGTTCACCTCAGCATCCAAAGATGAATCATTTGTGCAAGTTTGGTTGCTGTAGCATCAGTACTTTGTCAGATACTGAGCTACCCCAAACTTCTTAACCAAGTCACTCAAGCGGAAAATGTAGGTCAGATGCAGCATCCGATGCATGGGTTCACCTCAGCATCCAAAGATGAATCATTTGTGCAAGTTTGGTTGCTGTAGCATCAGTACTTTGTCAGATACTGAGCTACCCCAAACTTCTTAACCAAGTCACTCAAGCGGAAAATGAAGGTCAGATGCAGCATCCGATGCATGGGTTCACCTCAGCATCCAAAGATGAATCATTTGTGCAAGTTTGGTTACTGTAGCATCAGTACTTTGCCAAATACTGAGCTACCCCAAACTTCTTAACCGGACGCGGACACGGACGCGGACGCACAGGGGTATAGCATAAGCTCACTCAACTTCGTCAAGGTGAGCTAAAAATGAAATTTTCCGATAGGGAGAGAACTCTTACCTTGTCACTACGTAATTCAATTTACCTAGCTGCTACCACTCGTTGTCCAATGCCCTCCTCCAACACATGGTTGTTGTCCAATGTCCTCCATTTGTCTCTTGATGTCAAATGCCTTCCATCTGTTGGTCGAAGGCCTGATAAAAAGACTCAAGCATGTAAGTAATTCTTTACACCTTTCTCTAAATCCCTAATTTGATAATCTCTTTTAAATCTTCAATTTCATTTATAGATTTTATCCATTGTGTATCATTTATCTTTTATTATTAAGTTTATTATCGTTATATTTAGTCTTTTATCTTTATTAGCACAAAATGAAAATGTTTTGTAAGGGAGAGAACTCTTACCTTGTCACTAGGTAATAAGATATTACATAATGGCTGCCACTCGTTGATCGTTCTTCAATGCCCTCTTCCACCAGCTGGTTGGTGTTAACTGTTGTTGTTCAATGTCTTCCATCTGTCACTGTGAAAAAGATTTCAGCAAGTAAGGAATTCTTGATGTAATTAATTTCTCTCTGTATACTTACTTTGAAAATCTCTTTTAAATCTTAAATTTCTTTAGGAGTTTTTATTCATTTTATCTCATTTATCTTTTATTATAAAGATTATATCATTTTTATGTTTAGTCTTTTATCTTTATCATTACTTTAAGTACAAAATTAATTTTTTTGAAAGGGAGAAAACTCTTACCTTGTCACTAGGTAATAAGATTTACCTAATGGCTGCCACTCGTTGATCGTTCTCCAATGCAATCCTCAACCAGCCGGATGTTGTCCAATGCCTTCCATCTGTCACTGTGAAAAAGATTTCAGCAAGAAAGGAATTCTTGATTTAATTTCTCTCTATATCCTTACTTTGAAAATCTCTTTTAAATCTTAAATTTCTTTTCCAATTTTTATTCATTTTATCTCATTTATCTTTTATGATAAAGTTTATCATTTTTCTGTTTAGTCTTTTATCTTTATCATTAGTCTAAGTAGGAAATGACAATTTTTGAAAGGGAGAGAACTCTTACCTTGTCACTAGGTAATGGCAAGTAAGGAATTCTTGATGTAATTTCTCTCTATATCCTTACTTTGAAAATCTCTTAAATTTGAAGTTTCTTTTAGAGTTTTTATTCATTTTATATTACTTATCTTATATTATTCAGTTTATCATTTTTATGTTTAGTCTTTTAGCTTTATCATTACTTTAAGTACAAAATTAATTTTTTTGAAAGGGAGAAAACTCTTACCTTGTCACTAGGTAATAAGATTTACCTAATGGCTGCCACTCGTTGATCGTTCTCCAATGCAATCCTCAACCAGCCGGATGTTGTCCAATGCCTTCCATCTGTCACTGTGAAAAAGATTTCAGCAAGAAAGGAATTCTTGATTTAATTTCTCTCTATATCCTTACTTTGAAAATCTCTTTTAAATCTTAAATTTCTTTTCCAATTTTTATTCATTTTATCTCATTTATCTTTTATGATAAAGTTTATCATTTTTCTGTTTAGTCTTTTATCTTTATCATTAGTCTAAGTAGGAAATGACAATTTTTGAAAGGGAGAGAACTCTTACCTTGTCACTAGGTAATGGCAAGTAAGGAATTCTTGATGTAATTTCTCTCTATATCCTTACTTTGAAAATCTCTTAAATTTGAAGTTTCTTTTAGAGTTTTTATTCATTTTATATTACTTATCTTATATTATTCAGTTTATCATTTTTATGTTTAGTCTTTTAGCTTTATTATTAGTTTTGATATAAAAAATGCAATGATCGCTGTGGGATATATTAGTCCCCTACCGGCGGCATAAATTTATGTCTTGCATCTCTGTTCATTAGTTCATCATCTGCAACAACAGCCAAGAAAAGTCTTGGAAACTGAATTCACGAAATTTGTCCAAGGGCCATAACTCTTGTGAAAATTAGTCAATCTAAATGAAACTCGAACGTGATCTGCATCACACTATAATGTATTCACATACAAAAAAAACCAGTTCATTATCTGCAATAACAAGCATGAAGAAGTCCGGAAAATTAAAAACTTCATGAAATTTGCTAAGTCCAAGGGCCATAACTCTTGTAAAAATAGGCCAATGGAAAGCAAACTTAAAGTTGGTCTGTATCACACTGAGATGTATTCATTTACCAAAAATCAGTGCATTATTTGCAATGGAACCGAAGAAAAGTCCGGAAAACTGAAATTTTCATTAAATTTGCCAAGTCCAAAGGCCATAACTCTTGTAAAAATAGGTTAATTTAAAGAAAATTCAAACTTGATCTGTATCACATTGAGATATATCCACATACCAAAATGAGTTCAATATCTGCAAGAACAGCGGAAAAAAATTCCGGAAAACTGAAATTTTCATAAAATGTGCATAGTCCAAGGGCCATAACTCTTGTAAAATTAGGTCAATCAAAAGCAAACTCAAACTTGATCTGTATCACATTGAGATATATCCACATACCAAAAATGAGTTCAATTTATGCAACAACAGCGGAAAAAAGTCCGGAAAACTGAAATTTTCATAAAATGTGCAAAGTCCAAGGGCAATAACTCTTGTAAAATTAGGTCAATCAAAAACAAACTCAAACTTGATCTGTATCACATTGAGATATATCCACATACCAAAAATGAGTTCAATTTATGCAACAACAGCGAAAAAAAGTCCGGAAAACTGAAATTTTCATAAAATGTGCAAAGTCCAAGGGCCATAACTCTTGTAAAATTAGGTCAATCACAAACAAACTCAAACTTGATCTGTATCACATTGAGATATATCCACATACCAAAAATGAGTTCAATATCTACAACAACAGTGGAAAAAAGTCCGGAAAACTGAAATTTTCATAAAATGTGCAAAGTCCAAGGGCCATAACTCTTGTAAAATTAGGTCAATCAAAAGCAAACTCAAACTTGATCTGTATCACATTGAGATATATCCACATACCAAAGATGAGTTCAATATCTGCAACAACAGCGGAAAAAAGTCCGGAAAACTGAAATTTTCATAAAATGTGCAAAGTCCAAGGGCAATAACTCTTGTAAAATTAGGTCAATCAAAAACAAACTCAAACTTGATCTGTATCAC
The DNA here is from genome assembly GCA_028142955.1 of Pinctada fucata. Taxonomy (NCBI): domain Eukaryota; kingdom Metazoa; phylum Mollusca; class Bivalvia; order Pterioida; family Pteriidae; genus Pinctada; species Pinctada fucata. Next base: position 26,075,643 of record AP027110.1, on the reverse strand, counting down.
ATTGAGATATATCCACATACCAAAAATGAGTTCAATTTATGCAACAACAGCGAAAAAAAGTCCGGAAAACTAAAATTTTCATAAAATGTGCAAAGTCCAAGGGCCATAACTCTTGTAAAATTAGGTCAATCAAAAACAAACTCAAACTTGATCTGTATCACATTGAGATATATCCACATACCAAAAATGAGTTCAATATCTACAACAACAGCGGAAAAAAGTCCGGAAAACTGAAATTTTCATAAAATGTGCAAAGTCCAAGGGCCATAACTCTTGTAAAATTAGGTCAATCAAAAGCAAACTCAAACTTGATCTGTATCACATTGAGATATATCCACATAACAAAAATGAAATCAATATCTGCATCGACAGCGAAAAAAAGTCCGGAAAACTGAAAATGGGACAGACGGACAGACGGACAGACAGACAGACAGACCGAGAGGAAACTAAGAGTCCCCTTCGGCGTTGCCGGTAGGGGACTAAAAAAATGTATAAGGGAAACAATTGATTGCCTGCTCTGGGACTGAATAACTGATAATTACTTTTGAGACTGAATATCTGATGGGTATATAACTAATGGGTACTTCTTTGAAAATCTCTTTTAAACTTTTAGATTCTAAGAGTTTTTATTCATGTTATTTCATCTATCTTTAATTAATATTTGTCATTTTAATGTTTAGTCTTTCATCATTTTTATTAGTTTTAGTACAAAATAAAGAGTTTTTATTCATTTTATATCATTTATCTTTTGTTATAAAGTTTATCGTTTTTATGTTTAGTCTATTATCTTTATTATAAGTTTACGTACAAAATGAAAATGTTTGTAAGGGAGAGAACTCGTACCTTGTCACTAGGTCATCTAATTTACCTAGTTGCTACCACTCGTTGTCCAATGCCCTCCTCCACCATATGGTTGATTTCAATGTCCTCCATTTGTCTCTTAAGTGTTGTCCAATGCCTACCATCTGTTGGTCAAAGCCCCTATAAAAAGACTCAAGCATGTAAGCAATTCCTTATACCTTTCTCTAAATCTTTTGATAATCCCTTTTAAATTTTCAATTTCTTTTATAGACTTTATTCATTTTGTATCATTTATCTTATATTATTAAGTATATTATCGTTATGTTTACTCTTTTATCTTTATAAGTACAAAATGAAAATGTTTTGTAAGGGAGAGACCTCTTACCTTGTCACTAGGTAATAAGATATTACATAATGGCTGCCACTCTTTGATCGTTCTTCAATGCCCTCTTCCACCAGCTGGTTGGTGTTAACTGTTGCTGTCCAATGCCATCCATCTGTCACTATGAAAAAAACTACAGCAAGTAAGGAATTCTTCATGTTGTTTTTCTCTATATCCTTACTTTGAAAATCTCTTAAATTTGAAGTTTCTTTTAGAGTTTTTATTCATTTAATATTACTTATCTTATATTATTCAGTTTATCATTTTTATGTTTAGTCTTTTAGCCTTATTATTAGTTTTAATACAAAATAAAAATGTATCAGGGAAACAATTGATTGCCTGTTCTGGGACTGAATAACTGACAATTACTTCTGAGACTGAATATCTGATGGGTACAACTAATGGGTACTTCTTTGAAAATCTCTTTTAAACTTTCAGATTTTAAGTACAAAATGTAAATGTTTGTAAGGGAGACAACTCGTACCTTGTCACTAGGTAATTTAAGTTACCTAGTTGCTACCACTCATTGTCCAATGCCCTCCTCCACCACATGGTTGATGTCAATGTACTCCATTTGTCTCTTGTTGTCCAATGCCTTCCATCCGTTGGTCAAAGTCCCTATAAAAAGACTCAAGCATGTAAGCAATTCTTTATACCTTTCTCTAAATCCCTACTTTGATAATCCCTTTTAAATCTTCAATTTCTTTTATAGACTTAATTCATTTTGTATCCTTTATCTTATATTATTAAGTTTATTATCGTTATGTTTAGTCTTTTATCTTTATAAGTACAAAATGAAAATGTTTTGTAAGGGAGAGAACTCTTACCTTGTCACTTGGTAATAAGATATTACATAATGGCTGCAACTAGTTGATCGTTCTTCAATGCCCTCTCCCAGCAGCTGGTTGGTGTTAACTGTTGTTGTCCAATGTCTTCCATCTTTCTCTTGTAGGGAACCATGAGTACCTCACACCTACCAAATTTCATGACAATCTGAAGAGTGGTTATAGAAAAGACCCCTTCCTCTTCCTTTTTACATGAGAACAAAAATCATAAAAAATAAAAAAAAATTAAAATTTAAGCATAAAATACATATCAAAGCATTAAGAAAGTTAAATATGATAAATATGCAATAAATTAGTGTGTAAAATCATACACTTATTGAGTAAATATTTAAAGAAATAGTGCAAAAATGTGCATTTCTGACTAAGTCCAAAAAGACGTCAAAAACGCATAAAAAATTTGACTTCGAAGTGGAACCAAAAATAACAACACTTCTTGAGACATCTCTCTAGATCATCCTGATGCTTTCGATGCTGAAGAAAAAGTTTGTCAAAGGAGGGTACCGCCGTGACCTACTTTTGCCTGTGGTGGCGCCACCTATTGAGGGATCCGCTTGTAAGGGACCATTAGTACTTTATACTTACCAAGTCTCATCAAAATTCCTTCAGTGGTTCTTGAGAAGAAGACGAAAATGTGAAAAGTTTACGGTTTGACGGACGACGCGCTATGACAATAGCTCAATTGAGCCATTGCCTCAGGTGAGTTAATAAATTCAGAGTATATTTGATAGCGTTTGTGGCCAAGTTATGTCGATGTACGAAAATAAGTACACAAAGCCAAACTAGCTTAATAATCTCTTTTAAAAAATCATTAAAAATCTCAAAGTTGATATTTTGACAAAATTCTATCACAGTTTCATTTCTAACGATAAATATAAAAAGAAAAAGAGAAAAAAAAATGAAAAAGAGAAAAATAAATTTTGTTGGGGTCCCGCCGGGGTTTGAACCTACTCCCCATGGGTCCATTGGGCATGGAAAACATACATTATACCTATGTACAATCTTAAAAACATTCCTTAAATATCCAAAAGTGGATATCTTGACAAAATTCTTTCACTTGTAGGGAACCATGAGTACCTCATACCTACCAAATTTCATGACAATCTGAAGAGTGGTTACAGAAAAGAAACAGAAAATGTATGAAAATCATTCCAAGGAATGCATGTGTTGCCTGCGAAACATAGCGACACTCAAGAATCACTTTTATAGGGTGTGACAGACAGACGGACAGACAGACAGACAGACTGACAGACAACGGACAAAGTGATCCCTAAGTGTCGCTATGCTTCGCAGGCGACACAAAAATCACCCCCACTTCCTTTTTACATAAGAAATAAATTCATAAAAAATCAACAACAAAAAATTTAAGCATAAAATACATATCAAGTATTAAGTAAGTTAAATATGATAAATATGCAGTAAATGAGTGTGTAAAATCATACACTTATTGAGTATTTAAAAAAAAGTGCAAAAATGTGCATTTCTGAATAAGTCCAAAAAGACGTCAAAAACGCGTCAAATATTTGACTTCGAAGTGGAACCAAAAATGACATCACTTCTTGAGACATCTCTCTAGATCATCCTGATGCTTTCGGTTTGTCGATACATGCTTCCGTTATGAAGAAGAAGATTGTCAAAGGAGGGTACCCCCCGTGACCTACTTTTGCCTGTGGTGGCGCCACCTTTTGAGGGATCCGGACAAAAAATACAACAACACTTGTAGGGGACCATTAGTACTTTATACCTACCAAGTTTCATCAAAATCTCTTCAGTTGTTCTTGAGAAGAAAATGTGATAAGTTTACGGACGGACGAACGGACGACGGACGACACACTATGACGCTATGATGCTATGACGAGCCGTTGGCTCAGGTGAGCTAAAACAAACTCATTTACAAGTTTCAGATAGGGAGTTCACTTTTATCTCAGATTCCTCCCAGATATGGACTTCAAAGGCAACAGGAAGCTAAAGGATGCATGCAGACAGACTTGCAACATGTTCACTTCGAAAGTCACTTCCATTTAAATTTTACTAATATTGTCATTCATTGATGGCCAGGGATAAATTTCTTACTTTGAAACAAGAAAACTATTGGTGCATAGCATCAATTCGCGGGGGATACCATGATTGTTAACAGGGTATATATTTAGCATCAAATCATTTTTAAATAAGACAGTCAGTGCCAGCTTTGCATCCTGTATTGATCTTTACTATGTAAACCAGTGGCGGAGTCAACGTAGCCCCCCCCCCCCCCCCCACTTAAATTTGCAAATCATAGGTAAACGTTTATTTTCCATATAAATAAAAAATGTAATGATCGCTGTGCGATATAAGTCCCCTACCCGCGGCTTAAATTCATGTCCTGCATTTATGCTCATCAGTCCTTTGTCTGCAACAACAGTCAAGAAAAGTCTGGGAAACTGAATTCACTAATTTGCTAAGTCCAAGGGCCATAACTTTGTGAAAATTGGTCCATCTAAATTGAACTCGAACTTAATCTGCATCACACTGTAATGTATTCACATACAAAAAATCAGTTCATTATCTGCAATAACAGGCATGAAAAGTCCGGAAAACTGAAAATTTCATGAAATTTGCTTAGTCCAAGGGCCATAACTCTTGTAGATATAAACCAATGGAAAACAAACTCAACCAAGGTCTGTATCACACTGAGATGTATTCATATATCAAAAATCAGTGCATTATTTGCAATAGAACCGAAGAAAAGTCCAGAAAACTGAATTTTCATAAGTCCAAGGGCCATAACTCTTGTAAAATTAGGTCAATCTAAAGCAAACTCAAACTTGATCTGTACCACATTGAGATATATCCACATACCAAACATAGGTAATCATAGATTACGAAGCTCACCTCGTGGCAGCAAAATTCAATTCAAACATATTTCTAAGTACATGTATATTGGGTTTTAAAGACAAAATCATTCAAGCGGAAAAAGTAGGTCAAGGTCATTTTATGAAAGTTTGATCAAAGATACATCCAATATGTAAGTTTGGAACATGTAGCACTTATACTTTGCTCAATATTGGCTTTTAAAGGCAAAATCACTCAAGTGGAAAAAGTAGGTCAAGGTCATTTTATGAAAGTTTGATCAAAGATACATCCAATATGCAAGTTTGGCATATGTAGCACTTATACTTTGCACAATATTGGCTTATAAAGGCAAAATTACTCAAGTGGAAAAAGTAGGTCAAGGTCATTTTATGAAAGTTTGATCAAAGATACTTCCAATATGCAAGTTTGGTACATGTAGCACTTATACTTTGCTCAATATTGGCTTTTAAAGGCAAAAATCACTCGAGCGGAAAAAGTAGGTCAAGGTCATTTTATGAAAGTTTGATCAAAGATACATCCAATATGAAAGTTTGGTGTATGTAGCACTTATACTTTGCTCAATATTGGCTTTTAAAGCAAAATCACCAAGTGGAAAAACTAGGTCAGATGCTGCATCCGATGCATGGGTTCCTCTCAGTATCCCAAGATGAATCACTGTTGCAAGTTTTGTTACTGTAGCATTAGTACTTTGTCAGATACTGAGCTACCCCAAATTTCTTAACCAAGTCACTCAAGCGTAAAATGTAGGTCAGATACTGCATCCGATGCAAGGGTTCACCTCAACATCCAAAGATGAATCACTTGTGTAAGTTTGGTTACTGTAGCATTAGTACTTTGTCAGATACTGAGCTACCCCAAACTTCTTAACCAAGTCACTCAAGCGTAAAATGTAGGTCAGATACTGCATCTGATGCATGGGTTCACCTCAGCATCCAAAGATGAATCACTTGTGCAAGTTTGGTTACTGTAGCATTAGTACTTTGTCAGATACTGAGCTACCCCAAACTTCTTAACCGGATGCGGACGCGGACGCTCGGGGTTATAGCATAAGCTCACTCAACTTCGTCGAGGTGAGCTAAAAATGACCACACCCATTTCTGAGACGCAAAGGGTCATGGGCCAAAACATAATAACAGGTGCACAACTAGACCAGAGACCCATAATATTGCATTAAGAATTCTGTCTCCATCATTCATAGTGTCAGAGGAGTTGCGAGCACAAGATTACATAGAGTTATATAGGAGAAAATAACCACACCCATTTCTAAGACCCTGGGGATCAGGGGCTCAAACAAAATATCAGCACAACCAGACCACAGACACATCACATTGCAAAAAGATTTAAGTCTCCATCATTTATAGTGTCAGAGGAGTTGCGAGCACAAGATTACATACAGTTATATTGGAGACAATTACCACACCCATTTCTAAGACCCTGGGAGTCAGGGGCTCAAACAAAATATCAGGTGCACAACAACACCACAGACCCATCATATTGCAAAAAGAATTAAGTCTCCATCATTTATATTGTCAGAGGAGTTGCCAGCACAAGATTATATAGAGTTATATAGGAGAAAATAACCACACCCATTTCTAAGACCCTGGGGGTCAGGGGCTCAAACATTATATCAGGTGCACAACTAAACTACAGACCCATCATATTGCAAAAAGAATTAAGTCTCCATCATTTATAGTGTCAAAGGAGTTGCAAGCACAAGATTGCATAGTTACATAGGAGAAAATGACCACATCCATTTCTAAGACCCTGGGGGTCAAGGGCTCAAACAAAATATATCAGGTGCCGACCAGACCACAGACACATCACATTGCAAAAAGAATTAAGTCTCCATCATTTATAGTGTCAGAGGAGTTGCGAATACAAGGTTACATAGAGTTATATAGGAGAAAATGACCACACCCATTTCTAAGACCCTGGGGGTCAGGGGATCAAACAAAATATCAGGTGCACAACAAGACCACAGACCCATCATATTGCAAAAAGAATTAAGTCTCCATCATTTATAGTGTCAGAGGAGTTGTCCGGACAAGATTACATAGAATTTAATGACCACGCCCATTTTCTAAGACCCTGGGGGTCAGGGACTGAAACTAAATGTCAGGTGCACAACTAGACCATGGACCAAGTAAAATGCAAAAAGAATTAACTTTCTATCTCTAACAGTTTCAGAGGAGTTGTCCGGACAAGATAACATAGCATTTAATGACCACACCCATTTTCTAAGACCCTGGGGGTCAGAGACTGAAACTAAATGTCAGGTGCACAACTAAACCATGGTCCAAGTAAAATGCAAAAAGAATTAACTTTCTATCTCTAACAGTTTCAGAGGAGTTGTCCGGACAAGAATTGTTTACGGACAGACGGACAGACGGACGGACGCCGGACGAAGGGTGATCGCATAAGCTCGACTGGTCTGAGACCAGTAGAGCTAATAACCAGACTTGTCAGAATGACAACATAGCTCGCCGGTGGCAACCATATGTAAATTGCAACAACAACAATAAAAAAGGTCTTATCACAAGGAATGCACATGTGAAATATCAAAGCCCTATCACTAACCATTCAAAAAATATGGCCAAGGTTAAAGTTTTTCAAAAGTAGGTCAATCATCTCCAAGGTCAAGGTCACAAGGTCAAAAATTTTGGTATCCATGGAAAGGTCTTGTCACAAGGAATACACATGTGAAATATCAAAGCCCTATCACTTACCATTCCAAAAATATGGCCAAGGTTAAAGTTTTTCAAAAGTAGGTCAATCATCTCCAAGGTCAAGGTCACAAGGTCAAAAATTTTGGTATCCATGGAAACGTCTTGTCATAAGGAATACACATGTGAAATATCAAAGCCCTATCACTTACCATTCCAAAAATATGACCAAGGTTAAAGTTTTTCAAAAGTAGGTCAATCTCCAAGGTCGAGGTCACAAGGTCAAAAATTTTGGTATCCATGGAAAGGTCTTGTCACAAGGAATACACATGTGAAATATCAAAGCCCTATCACTTACCATTCCAAAAATATGGCCAAGGTTAAAGTTTTTCAAAAGTAGGTCAATCTCTAAGGTCAAGGTCACAAGGTCAAAAATTTTGGTATCCATGGAAAGGTCTTGTCACAAGGAATACACATGTGAAATATCAAAGCCCTATCACTTACCATTCCAAAAATATGGCCAAGGTTAAAGTTTTTCAAAAGAAGGTCAATCTCCAAGGTCAAGGTCACAAGGTCAAAAATTTTGGTATCCATGGAAAGGTCTTGTCACAAGGAATGCACATGTGAAATATGAAAGCCCAATCTGTATTGGTTTAAAAGTTATAAGCAAGGTTAAAGTTTTTGTGCACGCGCACGCAGACGCAGACGCAGACGCAGACGCAGACGCAGACGCCGACGCCGGGGGTATGACAATAGCTCTCCGGACATTCGTCCCGGCGAGCTAAAAACACAAACACTCAAATACGCAAATTTTCGGCTCCTTGGCCTTTATCAAGTGTAAATCAAAGCACTAAAGGTACTGAGTGCGAATAGCCAGAATAATATCACTTACAATGTATGACAAAATATTGTGTTTTCAAAGTAATATTTGTTCCTGAACACCTTTGTAGGCCAGTTTATGGAAGTATAAAGACAGAACTAAAATGCAAATGCATAATGTTGTCGTAATAAATTGAAAGATGATGTCTGACAGTGAACATGAAAGTTAAATAACATCACATTAAATCTACCCCTCCCCCCTAAAAAATACATTAATCCAATATGACTATCGATTGATGATTCCATATACAAGGAAAGAAGACGAATCTTATTTTCTAATTTTATCCCCACTCTCTCTTTAACCTTTCATGTTCAATGTTAGGTGTGTGCTAAGAATTTGAAGGAAAATTCACTTCTTTTTTAGTATATTTAAATAATGACTGTCTTACTTTTGGTGTTCATGGGTGTATAATTCTGGTTGGACAAGTGCAAATTCCGTGAATCGCGAAGCGATTCTCGGAAAATTGGCACGTGTCCAACCAGAATTATACACCCATGAACACCAAAAGTAAGACAGTCATTACTTATATTTACATTTATTCCTAATATCGGTCATTTTTATTTGCATGCACTTCGCATATTTTGCCTGTTTTAGTGTGAAATGTATTTCAACGTTGGTAAATTCTCCCTACATGCAAAACTTGTACGTGGGCAACCCAAGTTATTGGAATATAATTCTAGTTGCCTAATGGGAGTTTAACATGGGGAATCTACTAGTAATGTAAATATAAAAACATGATACATCCTAAACGGGAATGTTTTGATCTTTTATTTTTCATAATTGTTATTATCATATTTCATGATGGAAGTTCCTAATTTTTCCGTCGTATACAGATTTTATTTTGTGAAGAGGGGCAAAATAAGCCTACTTGAAGTTAGTTTTACGTTTCAATGATTCAACTTAATATCTTTAATATCTGGTAATGGAAAGGGGTTTCCAACACACTGCTATAGATCTGCGTTGTCAAAATGACCTGACAGTTCCTAGTTTAGCTAGCCTGAGCAAAATACGGAGGACAATATTTACCAAGAGAATTGACAAAATCTTAACAGAATGGGAGTATTTGGGCCCAGATAGGGCCCAAACTGGGTTAAAGGGCCCAAATTGGACTATTGAGTCTTCAAGGGGTTGGGATGGGCCATATGTTCATCTCAGTACATACAGATGCAATTTTTATTAGGTCATGCATGTACATAACACGACAGCTCGATTCATATAGATATAATTCATTGATTCAGACAGTGATCAGACTTTATACCGATCATAACGCTGACGCAGTCCCAAGGTACATGTAAACAGAGTAACATCGTTTATACATACTCAGTAGACGGGGCTCCCATGAGTGAAGAAATCAGGCAATCGCTATGTGCTATTCGCACAAAAACGACGATCTATAACAAACATCGTTTTTTACACTTGATAAAGGCCAAGGAGCCGAAAATTTGTGTATTTGAGCGTTTGTGTTTTTATTTGTTATCATCCCTTCCCTCTGGAAGAAATATTTCAATCTACTGCAATTTTTTATAATTTCTTACAATTCCAATGGTCCATTTTTACAAAAGTACACAGACTTCAATGGGCCATCTTTTAAGTTAATGGCACTATGGCGTATGGCCCCTTTCCTTCCCATTCACTCCATGTACTACACAATGTAGCAATACATATTTGTATGTTTCATATCCATATTTATAATTCAAACAAAACATGTTAGAATCAGTAGATAATAAAACACTTTGCAAAATCTCAGATTAAATATGCCTTCATGTCAAAGTATCTTTCAACATAAGAGTTATCAATATTTCACTGTTCAGTATGAAGTACAAATATATGGAGTTTTGTGTATCAAAGAATCCTGTCATAATAATGAATATCCATGTCTTTTGATGAAAGTTTCTAATTTTGAAGAAATAAAATTTTAGTTTGGATGTACATACATGTATATACCGGTACACGTCTACATATTCTTACTCACAGTCCACTTTGACCAACTCACCTCAGAGAAGAGATCAGACAATGCTGACGGTACGTGACCTTCTGTCTCTAAAACACATCTATCCATCTCATCCTTCTGTACATATCTGTAGGTGTCATCGGAATACATGGCAAATATCACTGAAAGTGTAAAAATATAAGTAATGTAGATTTTCATCTCTAAATTTAATTGCGGTGGTTTAATGTTCGCGGAAAATTTAAAAAATGCGAACATAGCGAAATTAAAACCACCGCAATAATTTCCCCGTTTACAGTATACCCTACTTGAAGGTACTTTATATGTGGCAATTTTTTTTTTATAACCTCAAGTACATAGGTGTAGGTAATGTATGCTGATTAAAGATGTAGATATGAACTTGTCTCATATCAAAATTTTCATTTTTAAGGAGAACAGTCAGATCTGAAGAAAGAAACATAGGTAATCACAGATTACGAAGCTCAACTCGTCACAGCAAAATTCAATTCAAACATATTTCTTAGTACATGTATATTGGCTTTTAAAGGCAAAACCACTCAAGTAGAAAAAGTAGGTCAAGGTCATTTTATGAAAGTTTTATCAAAGAAACATCCAATATGCAAGTTTGGTACATGTAGCAGTTATGCTTTGCTCAATATTGGCTTTATAGAGCAAAATCACTCAAGCGGAAAAAGTAGGTCAAGGTCATTTTATGAAAGATTGATCAAAGATACATCCAATATGCAAGTTTGGTACATGTATCACTTATACTTTGCTCAATATTGGCTTTTAAAGGCAAAATCACTCAAGCGGAAAAAGTAGGTCGAGGTCATTTTATGAAAGTTTGATCAAAGATACATCTAATATGCAAGTGTGGAACATCTAGCACTTATACTTTGCTCAATATTGGCTTTTAAAGGCAAAATCACTCAAGCGGAAAAAGTAGGTCAAGGTCATTTTATGAAAGTTTGATCAAAGATACATCCAATATGCAAGTTTGGTACATGTAACACTTATACTTTGCTCAATATTGGCTTTTAAAAGCGAAATCACTCAAGTGGAAAAAGTAGGTCAGATGCTGCATCCGATGCATGGGTCCATCTCGGCATCCAAAGATGAATCACTTGTGCAAGTTTGGTTACTGTAGCATTAGTACTTTGTCAGATACTGAGCTACCCCAAACTTCTTAACCAAGTCACTCAAGCGGAAAATGTAGGTCAGATGCTGCATACGATGCATGGGTTCACCTCAGCATCCAAAGATGAATCACTTGTGCCAGTTTGGTTACTGTAGCATTAGTACTTTGTCAGATACTGAGCTACCCCAAACTTCTTAACCAAGTCACTCAAGCGGAAAATGTAGGTCAGATGCTGCATCCGATGCATGGGTTCACCTCAGCATCCAAAGATGAATCACTTGTGCCAGTTTGGTTACTGTAGCATTAGTACTTTGTCAGATACTGAGCTACCCCAAACTTCTTAACCAAGTCACTCAAGCGGAAAATGTAGGTCAGATGCTGCATCCGATGCATGGGTTCACCTCAGCATCCAAAGATGAATCAGTTGTGTAAGTTTGGTTACTGTAGCATTAGTACTTTGTCAGATACTGAGCTACCCCAAACTTCTTAACCGGACGCGGACACGGACGCGGACACGGACGCGGACGCGGACGCGTGGGGTTATAGCATAAGCTCACTCAACTTCGTCGAGGTGAGCTAAAAATGAGTTCAATTTATGCAACAACAGCGAAAAAAAGTCCGGAAAACTGAAATTTTCATACAATTCGCTAAGTCCAAGGGCTATAACTCTTGTAAAATTAGGTTAATCTGAAGCACCTAGGCGGTCCCCAGACCCCTCCCCATCTTTTATGCCCCTCTAACTCAAAAGCTGAATCCGCCACTGTAAACAAGAAAAAGTTGCAGGGTGGAAGACACCATACATTTTGTAGACCAAATATTTCATCTCCTATCTTTACAGTCGTATGTTAAATTTACATCATGATTTCCAGAACAGACCGAGAAGCGTGCTTCGTCCTGTGCATATAGGTTGTCAAATATACTTTAATTTAATTTGTAGATATTTATTTTTTTCATACATACATGTTTCAAAACACTTTTGTGTTTAAATTGTACTTTTCTCCGTTTTAATTGTGTTTTAATTGTGTATCTATGGTTAACAAAATCACATCAATCCGATACCCCACGCCCCTTTTAAATATATAATGTCATCGATTAAAATGATTCGATCTTCTTCTCTTTGACTAAGAAACCGTTTCGTGTGACTTATTTATGCTTGCGTATCTTACATGTGAGTCTTTTGTTTAAAACTGCATATGACCAGTTCAAATACTAGAACTGCGCTAAAGTGGACGAATTATACCCCCCGCGGGACGTTTTTTTTAAAAATGCGACCATTTATGATGCTTTCATAACTTCTTAACATAAAATGTCGTATAGGGTGAAGGTCAAGGTCACAGGGTCAAAAGTCATGGTACCAAAATGTAGTACTCTCAATGGTGAATGTGTGTATGAAATATGAAAGTCCTACCATTAATAGTATAAAAGAAATCTGCTTTCAAAACTTCTTAACATAAAATATTGTGTAGGGTGAAGGTCAAGGTCACAGGGTCAAAAGTCAAGGTACCATAATGTAGTTCTCTTTATGGTAAATGTGTCTATGAAATATGAAAGGCATTTTGCTTAGGGTGAAGGTCAAGGTCACAGGGCCAAAAGTCATGGTACCAAAATGTAGTACTCTTTATGGTAAATGTGTGTATCAGATATGAAAGGCCTACCATTAATAGTATAAAAGAAATCTGCTTTCAAAAATTATTAACTTGAAATATTGTATTGGGTAAAGGTCAAGGTCACAGGGTCAAAAGTCATGGTACCAAAATGTAGTACTCGTAATGGTTAATGTGTGAATGAAATATGAAAGGCCTGCCATTAATAGTATAAAAGAAATCTGCTTTCAAAACTTCTTAACCGGACGGACAGACAGACGAACAGACAGACGGACAGGGTGATTCCTATATACACCCATAAACTTCGTTTGCGGGTGTATAATCAAGACCTTATTTCTAAAATGTTAAAGCCATAGGACATTATAAGCTGTCTAAATCGAGTTAATCGCCAAATAAAAACAATTTTCACGAATGCGATGAGTCTTGAATTGTCCTTTTTGGACTTGACTTCAAGACCATGGGTAGAAAAGCAAAACGATTTAAAATCGTGCCCAGCGTTAATGATGCCTACATGCTATCACAAGCGCCAGACTGTCATTGACCCGGAATGAACAACTTGACCCAGATTGGACAATTTTGGTAGAAAATGTATTCGTCGATTAAATAAATAACAATGACTAAATTTATTAAAACATTAATTCTGAAGGAATGTAAGATATATCTTAACTAAACTAACATGAAACTTCCATGAAAGAGTACATGCATGAATGCTCCACAAGAAAACAAAATAATAAAGTGACCCGGAATGGACGAAACGCCTGTACGAGAAAGAGTATTGCGTGATTAAATAAATGTTGATCAATATCGACCAAGCTTTTTTGGAAAGCTTATACTTGCTTTAAGATGGTTTCGGTTGAGCTAACTGTAAAACTCGCGTTGCGTATCCCTTTTTTCACTCGCGCAATTTATCGATAACAGCGTTTAGGAGAACCTTTGAAATAGGAACAAACCGAAAGCTAGGATACTAGTAAATGTAATTGATATACCATTATCTAATCTGTAAGAGGGACTATAGAATGGTCTTGCTTATTACTTATATTACGTTTCCACACCGACTGTCTTTCTGTTTGTTCATCCATCTGGCTATTTTCTGTCTGTCCGTCCGTTTATCAGTTTTTCATAGTTTCTTACTGGTATTCGTGGGCATAAAGATCAGCGTTTATGAGCATCTTTAAAAGTACGAACAAACAGAAAGTTACCAAAAGCATCGAGGCAATTCAATAATTCCTGCTTAGTTTTATTTTTTGTGGGTACACATTGTTTGCACTCTGGCTACGTCCCTGAAACCAGTATAATAAATATAAATTTATACCATGATTATACTTGTAAAAGGACGGAACTCGTTTCCATTCTATCTGTCTGTACGTCCATTGGTTTCCAGATCTTTTACTCTGATCGTTAGTGCAACTTCATAGTACAATGTAAGTTACTATCAATTTTAACTTGGTTATTGTTGACCTACTTTTACAACAGCAGTACAAAAATCCATAGACACGAAAATCCGTACTGTCGAAGAGAACTACGAATCACTTATGGAAAAAGCGGGCAAGACTTACCTACCTATAAAATGATATTTTGACAAACAAAAAAACAGGTAATCACAGATTACGAAGCTCACCTCGTGACAGCAAAATTCAATTCAAACATATTTCTTAGTACATGTATATTGGCTTTTAAAGGCAAAACCACTCAAGCAGAAAAAGTAGGTCAAGGTCATTTTATGAAAGTTTGATCAAAGATACATCCAATATGCAAGTTTGGTACAAGTATCACTTATACTTTGCTCAATATTGGCTTTTAAAGGCAAAATCATTCAAGCGGAAAAAGTAGGTCGAGGTCATTTTATGAAAGTTTGATCAAAGATACATCCAATATGCAAGTTTGGTACATGTAGCAGTTATACTTTGCTCAATATTGGCTTTATAGAGCAAAATCACTCAAGCGGAAAAAGTAGGTCAAGGTCATTTTATGAAAGATTGAT
Source organism: Pinctada fucata (assembly GCA_028142955.1). Classification (NCBI taxonomy): domain Eukaryota; kingdom Metazoa; phylum Mollusca; class Bivalvia; order Pterioida; family Pteriidae; genus Pinctada; species Pinctada fucata. The sequence goes on along the minus strand of AP027110.1, from coordinate 26,060,551 downwards.
TAAAGATACATCCAATATGCAAGTTTGGTACATGTATCACTTATACTTTGCTCAATATTGGCTTTTAAAGGCAAAATCACTCAAGCGGAAAAAGTAGGTCGAGGTCATTTTATGAAAGTTTGATCAAAGATACATCTAATATGCAAGTTTGGAACATCTAGCACTTATACTTTGCTCAATATTGGCTTTTAAAGGCAAATTCACTCAAGCAGAAAAAGTAGGTCAAGGTCATTTTATGAAAGTTTGATCAAAGATACATCCAATATGCAAGTTTGGTACATGTATCACTTATACTTTGCTCAATATTGGCTTTTAAAAGCGAAATCACTCAAGTGGAAAAAGTAGGTCAGATGCTGCATCCGATGCATGGGTCCATCTTGGCATCCAAAGATGAATCTCTTGTGCAAGTTTGGTTACTGTAGCATTACTACTTGGTCAGATACATAGCTACCCCAAACTTCTTATCCAAATCACTCAAGCGGAAAATGTAGGTCAGATGCTGCATCCGATGCATGGGTTCACCTCAGCATCCAAAGATGAATCACTTGTGCCAGTTTGGTTACTGTAGCATTAGTACTTTGTCAGATACTGAGCTACCCCAAACTTCTTAACCAAGTCACTCAAGCGGAAAATGTAGGTCAGATGCTGCATCCGATGCATGGGTTCACCTCAGCATCCAAAGATGAATCACTTGTGCAAGTTTGGTTACTGTAGCATTAGTACTTTGTCAGATACTGAGCTACCCCAAACTTCTTAACCGGGCGCGGACGCGGACGCGGACACGGACGCGGACGCGTGGGGTTATAGCATAAGCTCACTCAACTTCGTCGAGGTGAGCTAAAAAGGGGAAGCATCTTGTAGTTGCGCCAGACTTCCCTCCCTGTTTCATCGCCTTGGGTCTTTGGCACTGTGATTTGGTCGATCCTTTTCAATTGATCCCCCTCTTTCGGTTTCGATTGAGTGTTAGTTGCTTGTGTGTCCACCTTAGTACATCATGAGCAAATATATATATAGAGGGCAGCATGATTTGCACTCGACTTATTCATGTAAGCTCTAAATAAGAGATCGAGCTTCCTTTTTTATTGATTAGTTCAAGGACAAAATTGATACCGTAACCATATGATATAGAATATCCTTTAAGGAAGTATAACCCGAAAGGGGGTTCTAGCCAGGCTATATATATATATATGGTGTATATATATATATGCATCCAAAAAGAATTTTTGTCATGCACAGCGTAATATATTCATAAATTTTTATCGAAATGATAAAACACAAAATTACAATAAAATTTTATTGTAATTTTTGTGTTTTAACATTTCGATAAAAATTTATAAATATATATATATATGTATATTTGCATGTTCCTTGGCTTTGGCACCGGTATAATACATATGTGATGCCTATATTTTACACAAGAATTGATTGTTCTCTTTTGACTGTTTTATTGGAGTATGAACTTTGGTTCGTCAAATTGTGTAAAACCGCGTAGCGTAGCGAACCAGTTTTACGCAAAATTTGTGATGCGACATCATCATACACTGTCGTCATCCAATGTTGTAACTGCAATTTCCCCTGTGCGTCAACATCCAGTGGTGTAGCTGCCAATATGCCTGGGCGTCATCATCCAGTGGTGTAGCTGCCAATACGCCTATGCGTCGTCATCCAGTGGTGTAGCTGCCAATACGCCTGGGCGTCATCATCCAGTGGTGTAGCTGCCAATACGCCTAGGCGTCATCATTCAGTGGTGTAGCTGCCAATACGCCTGGTCATCACCCGGTGGTGTTGCTGCCGGTATGCCTGGGCGTCATCATCCAGTGGTGTAGCTGCCAATACGCCTAGGCGTTGTCACCCAGGGGTGTAGCTGCCAATACGCCTGGGCGTCATCATCCAGTGGTGTAGCTGCCAATACGCCTGGTCATCATCCAGTGGTGTAGCTGCTAATACGCCAAGGCGTCATCATCCAGTGGTGTAGCTGCCAATACGCCTAGGCGTCATCATTCAGTGGTGTAGCTGCCAATATGCCTGGGCGTCATCATCCAGTGGTGTAGCTGCCAATACGCCTATGCGTCGTCATCCAGTGGTGTAGCTGCCAATACGCCTGGGCGTCATCATCCAGTGGTGTAGTTCCAATACGCCTGGTCATCATCCAGTGGTGTAGCTACCAATACGCCAAGGCGTCATCACCTAGTGGTGTAGCTGCCAATACGCCTGGGTGTCATCATCCAGTGGTGAAGCTGCCAATACGCCTGGGCGTCATTATCCAGTGGTGTAGCTGCCAATACGCCTGGTCATCATCCAGTGGCATAGCTGCCAATACGCCTAGGCGTCATCACCCAGTTGTGTAGCTGCCAATACGCCTAGGCTTTTGTCACCCAGGGGTGTAGCTGCCAATACGCCTGGTCATCATCCAGTGGTGTAGCTGCCAATACGCCTGGGCGTAATCATCCAGTGGTGAAGCTGCCAATACGCCTGGTGTCATCATCCATAGGTGTATCTGCCAATACGTCTGGTAATCATCTAGTGGTGAAGCTGCCAATACACCTGGGCTTACACATTATAATTTGTGATGCGACGTCATCATACACTGTCAATCACCCAGTGGTGTAGCTGCCAATACGCCTGGGCGTATACTGTAATCACCCAGTTGTGTAGCTGCCAATACGCCTATGCGTACACATTGTTTTTGCAGAAATGTCACGTATCATCAGAAGAGAGAGAGGAACCATTATATGATTCGAATGAAAATATTGAATGATGTCATTTCAAATGCCCTTCTACTATAGCTATCCATTTGAAAAACATAACAGCATGAATTCTAAATTTAACCTTTCATTTTGAGAATATTTTTGTCGATAAATCAATATTTTCTATGGCTCGCTACCGATCGATCACCTGTTTACAACATTATCAATTATAAGCTCCTCTTCCCCAGTATCACGTTTTCAGTATATAAACAATTCACTCATAGAGACATCTTTGCTCCTATAGTGTGTAAAAAAATATCGATGGCTCGCTGTCGCTCGCCAGTCATCTATTTATAATTAAGAAATAAATAAGTTGAAAGTAATTAAGCAAGGATTCCGTCTTTTATTTCTCCTGGATTTTCTGTTGTTCCACAAAATAGAAGGACAGGGAATGGTCAAGGAACTTCAAAAATATGCGCATAGCAACCGAAAAACGTTATAAAACTACGAAATACCTGTACATCATCGAACTTGTGAATATTTCATTAATTATTATAGGCTATTGAATTTATATCTAAGGACTACCGTAAACAAAAAATCTTTCTTTGTATTGCATAATTGTGTCATTCAAAAGCCGTGAATTTCGAAGATCAATTGACCAATCAAAATGCGTGGATTTGTGTAAACACTAACTTGGGAAATTGAATCTTTGTATCACATTACAGTGGCGGATTCAGGGGGTGCGGAGAAGGTGTCCAAAGATTAATCTATTATTTGATCTTAATGGGTCCTGAAACTTGGCCAATGGGTCCCCAGCCAAAACAATGGGTCCCAGCAGAATGCTGAAGGGCTCACGGCGTTTTTTTTATGTCCTTGAGGTCGTTACACAAGTACCACAAAATAAATGTCTAACCTAACTTTGCCGAATTAAGTTTATTTATTGTTTGTTTAGTTAGTTAGCGATGCTTCGTACACGTTATCCAAACAAACCACTTTTATAATACGGTATACAAAGACGGTACGCTTATGATGTAAATTAACGATTTCAATAAAGGAGCTGATAAGATAAGGGCTGTATTTAGCCCTGAATCTCATCAAGTATTTCTTCTTCACAATGATCTATACGCAAGAAAAATTTGATCATTACTTAAATGTAATGTATTTGGAGATTCCTCATACAACTTTCATTTTGGTAAGCTTATTTCTAGAGACTTAGATTACAGTCCAAAGAGTCGGGGTAGCCAAGTTGAAAAGAAGCTAATAACGATCAAAAACGTTGAAAATTAAGAATCATCTGGCTAATATGGATATCTATAAACTTTAAAACATAGCTATAGTCTAAACAAAATACTGGAAATCGAATTTAAAAGACATCTCAACTTTGTCCATAAATTTTAAAATCTATAATCTGAAATGCGGTTGTATTTTGTATTCATTGGCTACATAGTAGGCATTTTACCGCGAAATACACACTGTGAAGAAATAAACAGCACGCTCTTGTTCATTTTATTCCAAAATTTTGTGCATTTCATGTGAACATGTTAAGAATAAATACATGAATGACTATAAAAGGGAAACATGAAACTTTGCTTATATCATGGCCTAAAATACAGATTCGTAGAAAGCCCCCCACCCTCCCTTTTTCAGTTCTTCGTCTCTGGGGAATCGCCCCCCCCCCCCCCCCCCCCTAGCTACAGAACCCCACTTTGTCAAAAGATGTGTATTAGTGATATACACCTTCTGTAAAAGTGGCGTTCTGTAGCTAAGGGGGATACAATGTTTTTAAAAACTTTTCCATTTTCCATTGATTTCTATTGAAAAAAGATATGTTTTGCCCCTAAATTTAGGTAAACGATGCACGATAAATCTCATCCAACTGCTGATTATGACGAAGCCAAGAACTGGCAAAAATTTTGTGAAATAATTTTCTTTAAATTCCCATTTTGAAAATTCCACTTTTCAGGGCAGATTTTACGCCTAATCTTATCAGCTCCTTTCATTCATAATGTCATGTTAAGTTTACAATGGAAGAATTTTTCATAAATATATTGCATATTTTACATCTGAATCCGAATGATACCAAGAAGTTAGACACGCATCGGACTGCATATTACTTTTAATTTAAAAATAAAAGAAATATGTTGCTCTGCAATGATTTCTCATACGAGCTGTCAAAATATAAACAAGAAACATTTACACGTTATACAGCTAAATAAATACTGTAAATACACTTTCTCGATTTTGAATGTTTAATTTATGTAAACATGAACTAAAACGGACGCATTATACGAAAATGAACAATGCGCACAGTGGGACGCAGCGATCGGAAATCAATGGGTCCTGAGCGATTTTTATGCGTCAGAGACGCAGAACGCAGAAGTAGATTAATCCCTGAGTGTCCGCCGACCCCTCCCCCCGCACTGACCCAAAATTTTCCAAACCCCGTATATTTTGGCCCATTTTCAGTAAAAATCGGCAAAACTCGCCCCTTGACCCCATTTATAAGAAATAAATTAATAAAAAACTTCAGTAATGTTCATGAAAATTTGCTCTTTAAAAAACTACGACTCTCGATCTTGAAACAAATCTAGATCTGCATACTGGATTCTTAGACTTCACCTGAACATATAATAACCACCGTTCTCACCGATCCTCTATTATTTATCTATTAATTTAGTTTCTTTTAGAGGGGGTGTTTTTGTTCTTGCGGTTAGTACGTTATTTCGTGTGAAAAAATCTTACGTGCCCTCACTTTTTTCATTTTTGCACAATTTTTTCATCATGGAAAAAAGTACAAGACCAGCAATTTCGAAAAAAAAAAAATCCGCAAAAGCTGTCGTTTCTATCAAGTTGAGTACACGCAGTAGACTAGTGGTGAAGCGAGAAAGAGAAGCATCCTGAAAGACGTCCGCGTGAACTGGATGTCCCGTCAACTCGACTGTTATTAGGATGTTGGTAAATATACACTCCTGAAACATTTTTTTGTGTTCATATATATAGTCTGTTATTGCCGTCTTTTTTCTTTAATCTTGCTAGTACAACAACGTTTTGAACAGTTTTAACCAAATACGAAATTGAGAAATGGCATAGGAACGAATGTCTGTTTAAAATGACCCCTTTCACTCTTTGGTTATCTTTTTTTGTTTGTTTTTGTTTGTTTTTTTTTTTTTTTTTATTTTTATGCCCCCGTAATCGAAGATTCGGGGGCATACAGTTTTTGGTATGTCCGACCGTCCATCTGTCTGTCTGTTTGTACGCAAAAACTTTAACCGTGGCCATAACTCATATTTCACATGTGTCTTCATTGTGACAATGCCTTTCCATAGATACCAAAATGTTTGACCTTCTGACCTTGACACCTTGACCTACTTTTGAACCAGAGTCTCTGTAGCTCTCCTGGTTGTTGTTTTTATTTGTTTTTTTTTTATTTACTCATTGACAAGTGAATAAGATACATACACATAAATTTCCATTTCCATTTTTTAAGACCATAGGGAGCAGGCGTTCTTACAAATTTAAAGTAGCACAACAAAACAACATATCTAATAGACTGCAACTAGAATATCACTCATATAATTTATAATATCCAAGATAAAGTATTTTTAAAAAAGTATGCCACACCCATTTATCAAGGTTCTAGGGGCCAGGGACTGCTAGCTCAAATGAACTATTAATAACAAACTGCAGATCCATCATATTGCATTAAGAATTACAACAACTCTCATTCAATAAAGCCGGGCTTCCACTGTCGCGAATGCAGAGGCGATAAAGCTACGATTAGTAGTGATGGGAAATCGGTTCAGAATCATAATCGATAATCGGTTAGAATCGGTTGGTGTATCCGATGCGAGTCTACCGATTATAATCAGTCATATTGTTTTCCTGAATATTTCAATACTTTTATCATTTGTTTATTATTTTTATCTGAATAAAACATACGTTTCATTCATTACTGACCAACAAAGCAGCTCTATGTGTTTTAATTACATGCGCTTTAATCGTAAACAATCAAATTTAATCAAAGTAATCACAGGCCTTCTTCTTATAGTTGTTTCATTTAAAAATGATGTATGATGAAAAGTATACAAAAACGGATCATTTTTTGCGAAACGTGTGGTGTGGAATGGGAGGGGGGGGGGGTCACAATTGCTTGCAAGTACAGTACATGCATCTTTGAAAGCAATCAGTAACATCAAAATTCAGACAGGAACGCTCAATAAATCTCAATCAAATATTAAATAAGTTTTAACTTAAAAATTGAAAAGGATTGAAGTAGAACATACTGTCACCGTCGGTACGTCGGAAATATGTAGTCCTTGGAGATTATGATAAATGATTTTTTTTACAAGTTTTCTCTCTGATTCATCAGAGATCGCCTTATGCTACAACACTCATTTCCACTGAGTAAGAAAGTTTTGACCATCAGACAGAATTTTCTCTGATCCTGCCCCCCCCCCCCCTTCATTTTCCCGCTATCGATTATTTTACTTTCAAATCGATTATCGAAATCGGATGACTTCAACACGCCGCTAATCGATTATTATCGATTATCGGCCCATCACTAACGATTAGGCAATTTTGTTAAATCGTAGCGCATTCTCCTCTCAATCGCGGGCATTCTCGTCTCATCGTGTCACTATCGCGTAATGTTCTCCTGCATTCTCCTCTGATCGCGGCACCGACGCGAATGCTTTAAACTGTTTAAAACATTCGCGTCTGAATTCTTATTCGCCTCACACTCGCGGTACATGCGCAGCGCATTCGCCTTGCATTCTCCTCCATTCGCAGCGCGTTCTCCTCACATTCGCGTACATTCAAGGTGGAGGAGAATGAGCCACGATAGAGCCCCGACAAGAAAGAATCTGACACGAATGTGATGCGAGTGCACCGAGAACGTGACGCGAATGAAAACTTAGTTAATCACAGATAACGAAGCTCACCTCGTGACAGCAAAATTCAATTCAAACATATCTCTTAGTACATGTATATTGGCTTTTAAAGGCAAAACCACTCAAGCAGAAAAAGTAGGTCAAGGTCATTTTATGAAAGTTTGATCAAAGATACATCCAATATGCAAGTTTGGTACATGTAGCAGTTATACTTTGCTCAATATTGGCTTTATAGAGCAAAATCACTCAAGCGGAAAAAGAAGGTCAAGGTCATTTTATGAAAGATTGATCAAAGATACATCCAATATGCAAGTTTGGTACATATATCACTTATACTTTGCACAATATTGGCTTTTAAAGGCAAATCACTCAAGCGCAAAAAGTAGGTCGAGGTCATTTTATGAAAAATTGATCAAAGATACATCTAATATGCAAGTTTGGAACATCTAGCACTTATACTTTGCTCAATATTGGCTTTTAAAGGCAAAATCACTCAAGCGGAAAAAGTAGGTCAAGGTCATTTTATGAAAGCTTGATCAAAGATACATCCAATGTGCAAGTTTGGTACATGTAGCACTTATACTTTGCTCAATATTGGTTTTTAAAAGCGAAATCACTCAAGTGGAAAAAGTAGGTCAAGGTCATTTTATGAAAGTTTGATCAAAGATACATCCAATATGCAAGTTTGGTACATTTAGCACTTATACTTTGCTCAATATTGGCTTTTAAAAGCGAAATCACTCAAGTGGAAAAAGTAGGTCAGATGCTGCATCCGATGCATGGGTCCATCTCGGCATCCAAAGATGAATCATTTGTGCAAGTTTGGTTACTGTAGCATCAGTACTTTGTCAGATACTGAGCTACCCCAAACTTCTTAACCAAATCACTCAAGCGGAAAATGTAGGTCAGATGCTGCATCCGGTGCATTGGTTCACCTCAGCATCCAAAGATGAATCAGTTGTGTAAGTTTGGTTACTGTAGCATCAGTACTTTGTCAGATACTGAGCTACCCCAAACTTCTTAACCAAGTCACTCAAGCGGAAAATGTAGGTCAGATGCTGCATACGATGCATGGGTTCACTTCAGCATCCAAAGATAAATCAGTTGTGTAAGTTTGGTTACTGTAGCATCAGTACTTTGTCAGATACTGAGCTACCCCAAACTTCTTAACCAAGTCACTCAAGCGGAAAATGTAGGTCAGATGCTGCATCCGATGCATGGGTTCACCTCAGCATCCAAAGATGAATCACTTGTGCAAGTTTGGTTACTGTAGCATTAGTACTTTGTCAGATACTGAGCTACCCCAAACTTCCTAACCGGACGCGGACGCGGACGCGGACACGGACGCGGACGCGTGGGGTTATAGCATAAGCTCACTCAACTTCGTCGAGGTGAGCTAAAAATCAACGCGAATCAGCCACGATCTTGACACGATAGTGACACGATATTGCCACGATAGTACTACATACACACACGACAGTGACAATAATAATTATCTCAGAGTTGATGTAAAAGTGTGCGGATCAATATTTTGAAAACTTTGACAATGCCTTTCAAGAGAAAACAACCAGGAAAGAGGTCAAAGTCAACAAAGAGTATTGATGCTCCTGAATATGTCAAATGACTTTGATTTTGCTCATGTCACATTCTTGTCACGATCGCAGCGCTATCGGGTTAAAGTCGTGTCTCAATCTCCTGCATCGCAGCGCTATCGGGTTAAAGTCGTGTCTCAATCTCCTGCATTCGCCTCTCATTCGCCTCAGTGTCTTTTCATCGTGGCGCAATCGTGTCGCATTCTTCTCTATTCTTATCATAATCGCCTCACTATCGTAGCGGACGCGCAGCATATTCTTGTTGCATTCGCGGCGCTATCGTGTGCCTATGAGAACAGACAAGAATGTGACACGATTGTTCATTCGCCTCTGATCGTAGCTCATTCTCCTCTTCATTTGCGACAGTGGAAGCCCGGCTTAATAGCTTTGAAGAGTTGAGAGCACAATTATATAGGAGAAAATGACCACACCCATTTTTTAAGACCCTGGGGATCAGGGTCTCAAACAAAATATCAGATGCACAACAAGAACACACACCCATCATATCACAAAAAGAACAAAGCCTCAATCAAAAATAGTGTCAGAGGAGTTGCGAGCACAACATTACAAACAGTTAAATACTAGGAGAAAAATACCACACCCATTTCCTAAGACCCTGGGGGGCAAAGGCTCAAACAAAATATCAGTGCACAACAAGACCACAGACCAATCATATCGCAAAAAGAATGAAGTTTCCATCATTTATAGTGTCAGAGGAGTTGCGAGAACCAGATTACATAGAGTTACAGAGGAGAATATGACCACACCCATTTCCTAAGACCCTGGGGGTAAGGGGCTCAAACAAAATATCAGGTGCACAACTAAACAACAGACCAATGTTATTGCAAAAAGAATGAAGTCTCTATCACTTATTATGTCAAAGGAGTTGCGAGTACAAGATTACATAGAGTTATATAGGAGAAAATGACCACACCCATTTTCTAAGACCCTAGGGGTCAGGGGCTCAAACAAAATATCAGGTGCACAACTAGACAACAGACCAATCATATTTCAAAAAGAATGAAGTCTCTATCATTTATAGTGTCAGAGGAGTTACGAGCACAAGATTACATAGAGTTATATAGGAGAAAATGACCACACCCATTTTCTAAGACCCTAGGGGTCAGGGGCTCAAACAAAATATCAGGTGCACAACTAGACAACAGACCAACTATATTGCAAAAAGAATGAAGTCTCAATCATTTATAGTGTCAGAGGAGTTGCGAGCACAAGATTACATAGTTATATAGAAGAAAATGACCACACCCATTTACTAAAACCCTGGGGGTCTGGGGCTCAAACAAAATATCAGGTGCACAACTAAACCATAGACCCATCATATTGCAAAAAGAATGAAGTCTCTATCATTTATAGTGTCAGAGGAGTTGCGAGCTCAAGATTTCATAGAGTTTCATGACCACGCCCATTTTCTAAATCCCTTGGGGTCAGGGGCTGAAACCAAATGTCAGGTGCACAACTAGACCACATACCAAGTAAGATGCAAAAAGAATTAGCTTTCTACCTCCTTGGTTGCAGAGGAGTCGTGAGCACAAGAATTGTTTACGGACGGTGGACAGACGGACAGACAGACGGACGCCTGACAACGGGGTATTGAATAAGCTCGACTGGTCAGAGACCAGTAGAGCTAAAAACGTTAACCTTATTCATAGCCATTGAATGGTAATTGATATTGCTTTCATATTTCACATGTGTGTTCCTTGTGACAAGACCTTTCCATAGATACCAAAATTTTGACCTTGACCTTAGAATTTGACCTACTTTTGAAAATCTAAACTTTAGCCATGACTTTTGAATGGTAAGTGATATGGCTTTCATATTTCACATATGACTACTTTCTTGTGGCAAGACCTTTCAACGGATTTCAAATTTGACCTTGTTTGACCTCAAAATGTGAACTACTTTTCAGCTGTTTTACCGACAAAGATGCCACACGCTTGCAAGCACTTACCCACCCATCCTCTCACACACACATGGAAGCTATGCTATATATATCCCCTCCGCAACAGAGCTGCGAGGGGGTATAAGGAAGGGGTTCTCTGCAGTGTAGAAGGCTTGGTTATCTGGATTATCAATTTTAAATACAATGAACATTTGCCACTAATGGGAAAAAACACCCCCCCCCCCCCTGCAGCAATATTCTTTAAAAAAGTTTATCTTGGATAAACGTAAAGCATCTCTTGTAACCTTGACCTTAGACCTTGGTTCAAGGTCATGATACACCCTTAGGTCCTAAGGAACATTTTTGAGAAATAAAATTGAAATCCATCCAAAGGGGGATGGCTATGTCCTAGACAAGGTTGTACTAATGACATCTATTGTGACCTTGACCTTTGAGATTGATTCAAGGTCAAGACACACCCTTAGGTCCAAGGAACACATCTGTGAAATATTATTGAAATCCATCAACAGGGGGAGGAGTTAAGCCCCGGGCAAGGTTTAACAAATGATATCTATTGTGACCTTGACCTTGGACCTATGACCTTGGTCAAAGGTCATCACACACACTTAGGTCCCACGGAACATTTGTGTGAAATATTGTTGAAATCCATCAATAGGGGGGAGGAGTTAAATGTATGCCCCGGACATAAGTTTTTACTAATGATGTCTATTGTGACCTTATTTTTTACCTATGGTTTTGGTTCAAGGTCACAACACACACTAAGTTCCAAAGAAATATTTTTTGTGAAATTTTCAGTAAAAGTCACTCATAGTCAGTCGGGCTAGTTAAGCAGCAAATTTTGGTAGCCCAAGGAAATTTGTGGTTTCCAGGGCTGTAGGGCTTAAGTGAGTTTTCACAAAGACTGGTGAAATTGTTAAAATTTGAAAAGTTCAAGGGTCATAACTCTGCTAAAAAAAGGTCAACTGTTCAGAGACTTGAATTAGATCTGTAATTATTTATGTTGAAGGCAATTTATTACTAGGTTTCAATTCAATAGCTTCAAAGGCTATGAAAAAGGTCTGGAAAATTCTAAAATTGCTGCATTTCTATGTTTAAGGGCCATAACTCTGCTAAAAATGGGTTAATGTTTCTGAAACTCAAACTGGATTTGTAATTATTTATTATAAAGGCATATATGAAGTTTCGATTCAATAGCTGCAAAGACTGCAAAAAAAGCTCAGAAAAGTGTGAAGTCTTTGAAAATTTCTATCTTCAAGAGCCATAACTCTGGATTTGTAATTATTTATTATAAAGGCAAATGTGAAGTTTCAATTCAATAGCTGCAAAGGCTGCTAATAAAAAGCTCAGAAAAGTGTGAAGTCTTTGAAAATTTCTTTCTTCAAGAGCCATAACTCTGGATTTGTATTTATTTATTATAAAGGCAAATATATAATTTCAATTCAATTGCTGCAAAGGCTGCATAAAAAGTTCAGAAAAGTGTAAGTTGTTGAAAATTTCTATCTTCAAGAGCCATAACTCTGCTAAAAATGGGTCAAATTTTCCGAAGCTCGAATTGGATCTGTAATTATTTATCATAAAGGCACATGAAGTTTCAATTCAATAGTTGCATGAGCTGTGATAAAAAGTCTGGAAAACTGTAAAATTGCTGAAAATTTCTATGTTCAAGGGCAATAACTGTGCTGAAAATAAGTCAAATTAGCCAAAACTGGAACGGATCTGTAATTATTTATTAAAAAAAACTTATATGATCAAGTATCAATTCAATTGCTGCAAAGTCTGTGAATAAAAGTCTGGAAAACTGTAAAAATGTTGAAAACTTCTATGTTCAAGGGCATCTGCTAAAACTTGGTCAATTTTGCTGAAACATACGTCACTTGATATCAAGTCCTGTGTCAAGTTTCAATCCAACATCTTGAAAGGCTTTAGAAACAAGAGCGCAATGGGGCACAAATAATGCTCACCTGATAACCATACACAGTCTTACCACACTGACAATGCATAATGATAATTATTGTAGTTGTACTAAATTACCAGTACAGATCCAGATCTTCATGTTCAAATGAAAGTATCTATCGGTACAATCAGGATGTGAAGCAATTGATGTAAGAAAGACAACTCTTGCATTCTTAGGAAAATAAATTCCCTATCACTTTTTTTTGTATACTTAAGAATTAAAAAAAATCAAAAAATAAAGTTGAAGGAAGACACAATTACAAAGAATTTAGAATCGTTATATAAAATATGTCAATATGCAGTAAATGAGTGCGCAGAATCACACATTAATAGAGTTATTTTAAGAAAAGTTCAAAAATAAGCATTTCTGACAAAGTCAGAAAACATGTCAAAAAAGTGTCAAAAACTTTATAATTGACTTCGGAGTAGTACCAAAAATAATACCATTTCTTAAGACATTCCTCTAGATCATTCTGATGCTTTGTATAAAACATAGGACCATCAGAGATGACAGCGCTCACCTCAACGGCATCATTGCCCCATGACAAGCATCTGTACCTACATTGCACAAAGTATTTCCAGATGCATCATCCACATAAGTTTGGTTGATAAAAAAATCAAATTCAAGGAATTGTGGTCCCCCGCTTTTGGGTGTTTGTCTTTAAAGAAATGCTTACATACATCCCCCCATTCTGAAGTTTTAATAATATATCTCATATATTATCAACATTCTAAATATGAAAGATTAACTCCAAGAAAAGGTCAAAAGGTACAAACTTTTGTTTTGTTTCCAAGGGACAGGGCTTATGAAAAGGTATGCACATGTGAAATATTTAAGACCTATGATTTAAATTAAAATCAAAAACTTATGGTCGAGGTTGAAGTTTTTAAATGTGGGTCAACCTCCATGGACAAGGTCACAAGGTCAGGTTGTTGTTACCAACAGAAAGGTCTCATCACAAGGAATACACATGTGAAATGTGAAAGCCCTATCATTTTCCATTAAAAAGTTATGGACAAGGTTATAGTTTTTGATAAGTAGGTCAAAGTCCAAGGTCAAGGTCACAAGGTCAAAAGGTTATAGTTTTTTTAAAAGTAGGTAGAACTCAAAGGTCAAGGTCACAAGGTAAAAAAATTTTGGTATCCATGGAAAGGTCTTGTCACAAGGAATACACATGTGAAATATCAAAGCCCTATCACTTTCCATTCAAAAGTTATGGTCAAGGTTAAAGTTTTTGATAAGTAGGTCAAAGTCCAAGGTCAAGGTCACAAGGTCAAAAGGTTATAGTTTTTTTAAAAGTAGGTCGAACTCAAAGGTCAAGGTCACAAGGTAAAAAAATTTTGGTATCCATGGAAAGGTCTTGTCACAAGGAATACACATGTGAAATATCAAAGCCCTATCACTTTCCATTCAAAAGTTATGATCAAGGTTAAAGTTTTTAATAAGTAGGTCAAAGTCCAAGGTTAAGGTCACAAGGTAAAAAATTTTGGTATCCATGGAAAGGTCTTGTCACAAGGAATACACATGTGAAATATCAAAGCCCTATCACTTTCCATTCAAAAGTTATGGTCAAGGTTAAAGTTTTTAATAAGTAGGTCAAAGTCCAAGGTCAAGGTTACAAGGTCAAAAATTTTGGTATCCATGGAAAGGTCTTGTCACAAGGAATACACATGTGAAATATCAAAGCCCTATCACTTACCATTCAAAAGTTATGGTCAAGATTAAAGTTTTTAATAAGTAGGTCAAAGTCCAAGGTCAAGGTCACAAGGTCAAAAATTTTGGTATCCATGGAAAGGTCTTGTCACAAGGAATACACATGTGAAATATCAAAGCCCTATCACTTACCATTCAAAAGTTATGCGCAAGGTTAAAGTTTTTGTGACTGACGGACAGACGGACGGACGGACGGACAGACGGACGAACCGGTTTTAATGTCCCCGCGCTTTCGCGAAAGCGGGGGACAATTAAAGAATGCTGAAAATGAAGATTTTAATTTACCCTACCTGGTCATTCAAGCATGAAATATATGTCAGATGCAACATCTGTACAGTGCATTGCAGTAAGCATCCTCAGATACATCACCCATACAAGTTTTTTGATTGATCTAGGACTTACAATAGGCCAGAAATGGACCTGTCCCATTTTACTTAACCTGATTGCTCAAGCATTGAATGTTGGTCAGATGCAGCATCTGCACTATACATTGCATTAAGCATCCTTAGATGCATCATCCACTGAAGTTTGGTTGATGTAGGACTTATAGTAGAGCAGGAATGGACCTGTGCCATTTAACTAAACCTGGTAAATCAAGCATGAAATGTAGGTCAGATGCAGCCTTTGTACCATGCATTGTTGTAAGCATCCTTAGACGCATCAACCACACAACTTTGGATGACCTAGGACTTATAGTTAGGTAGGAATGGACCTGTCCCATTTACCTAGTCTGCTCACTCAAGCATGAAATGTGGATCAGATGCAGCCTCCGTACAATGCATTGTTGTAAGCATCCTCAGATGCATGATCCTTGCAAGTTTGGTTGATGTATGACTTATAGTAAGGCGGGAATGGACCTGTCCCATTTTACCTAACCTGCTCACTCAAGCATGAAATGTAGGTCAGATGCAGCCTCTGTACCATGCATTATTGTAAGCATCCTCAAATGCATCTAAGCAAGTTTGGTTAATGTAGGACTTATAGTAAGGCAGGAACCGACCTGTCCCATTTTACCTAACCTGCTCACTCAAGCATGAAATGTAGGTCAGATACAGCCTCCGTACAATGCATTGTTGTAAGCATCCTCAGATGCATGATCCATGCAAGTTTGGTTGATGTATGACTTATAGTAAGGCGGGAATGGACCTGTCCCATTTTACCTAACCTGCTCACTCAAGCATGAAATGTAGGTCAGATGCAGCCTCTGTACCATGCATTATTGTAAGCATCCTCAGATGTATCATCCATGCAAAATCGGTTGGTGTAGGACTTACATTAAGGCGGTAATGGACCTGTCCCATTTTACTTAACCTTCTCACTCAAGCATGAAATGTATGTCAGATGCAGCCTCCGTACCATGCATTTTTGTAAGCATCCTCAGATGCATCATTCATGTAAGCTTGGTTGGTGTAGGACTTATAGTAAGGCGGGAATGGACCTGTCCCATTTTACCTAACCTGCTTACTCAAGCATGAAATGTAGGTCAGATGCAGCCTCTGTACCATGCACTGCAGTGAGCATCCTCAGATGCATCATCCATGCAAGTTTGTTTGGAATAGGCCATATAGTAAGGCGGAAATGGACCTGTCCCATTTTACCTAACCTGCTGACTCAAGCATGAAATTTAGGTCAGATGCAGCCTCCGTACCATGCATTGTTGTAAGCATACTAAGATGCATCATCCAAGCAAGTTTGGTTAATGTGGGACTTACAGTTTGGCAGGAATAGACCTGTCCCATTTTGCTTAACCTATAGTGCAGACGCGGACGCCGACGATGGGGCGATAGCATAAGCCCCCCCCCCCCTCTACTTTGTTGAGGTGAGCTTAAAATTGTCAATAGAAACATGCTTCAGTTCTGAAGAAGAAGTTTGTTAAAGGAAGGTATCCCCTGTGACCTACTTTTGCCTGTGGTGGCACCACCTATTGACAGATCCTGACAAAAAAACAACAAGTCACTTGTAGGGGACCATTAGTACTTTATTCCTACCATGTTTCATCAAAATCCTTTTGCTGGTTCTGTAGAAGAGTTCCAGTATGTATGAAAATAACCCCCCCCCCCTTTTCCTTTTTTAGAATATAAAAATTCAGCAAGATACACCCATTGGGATTTATCTTCACAACACCAAAATATCTAAACACTATAACTCTGTAACAACAAATTAGGTTAAGTCCCAAAAGGCAGCTTCCTCTCCATTATACTAAGTTAGATCACAAAGTATAATATCACGCAAATCAGTTGACGCATATATTCAAGTTATTGCGTTCCATGCACCAAATATATTTTGCCCTTGACAAGACATTAGACAATGTTTATTTACTAACTCAGGCACACAAAGGTGCTACAATATGTATTTTGCATGTATGTATGTGCATTAACCACCCCCCCCCCCCTCCCATTACACATAATTTCTCGATTACGCGACCAAAAAAATCAAAAACCCGTTACAAATATCAAAGAACATCCTTTCATCTTAAAGTATACAAATTTTCAAAACATTTCACCCAAAAATAGATTTTTAAATTTTTTTAACTATTTTAGTATATTTTCACAGTATTTTAAAATTCTAAGTCCCATAACTCTGTAACGACAAATCCGATGAACCTGGAAATCAAAAGGCGGCTTCCAGATCTCCACAGTCTGATCACAATGTACAAATTTCATAAAAATCTGTTGACGCATATTCAAGTTATTGCGTTCCATAAGTGGACAGACAAGACGGACAAATGGACGGACAGACAGACTTCGCCATACCATAATACGTCTCCTCAAATGACGGGCATGTAAAAAATAAAATTTTCACTCAAAGTTAATTCAAAACCTCTGAACAATTAAAATGCGACAATAACACACATTAATAGAGTTATTCAAAGAAAAAGTTTAAAAATTAGCATTTCTGACAATCTTTAAGTCTGAAAAAACGTCAAAAAAACGCGTCAAAAATCTGACTTTGAAGTGGAACCAAAAACAACAACACTTCTTAAGACATCTCTCTAGATCGTAGGCTGATGCTTTTGGTTTGTCAATACTTGATTCGTTCAGTACTGAAGAAGATATTTGTCAAAGGAGGGAGAAGTAAAAAATGTGACAATTAAGTTTACAAGTAGTCAGACGGACAGCGGATGACAGACAGACCCCGGATGCCACACTATGACAATAGCTGAGACACTCTAGCTTTGCTCAGGTGAGCTACAAAGGTGAAAAAGGAAGAAAAATTTTTTGGTACCAGCAGGATTTGAACCCACTACCCTTTGGTCCATTGGGTGTGCAAAACATGCCATATACATTATTTAAAAAAAATTATTAAAAATTTAAAAGTTGATATTTTGACAAAATTTTTTCACAGTTACATTTCTGACAATAAAGATTAAAAGCAAATGAGAAAAAAACTGAAAAGGGAAAAAAAAATTTCTAGGTCCCGCCGGGATTTGAACCCACTACCCTTGTGCCCATACATACCAAAGTACAATCTTTAAAAAAATCTTTAAAAATCAAAAAGTGCATATTTTGACAAATTTCTTTCAGAGAACTTTCCATTTCTTACTATAACAAGTTAAAAGTCATGTTTGTAAAACATTAATGCCCCCCTACCCCTTCTGTGATTAAAGTCTGTCACAACTTTATACTTGCATTGATACAACCTATAGGGGTATAAAGTAACAGTTATAAAAAAAGTAAAAGAAGTATAACTGTCAGGAGGACCTGTATGTACAGCATTTATGCTTTGTTAAAGCTCTTCTTCTAATAAACTTCTACAAGGTAATTAATATGAACTTGACCTAGATTTTCATTTGATATGTCTGTACACAAAATTTCATTCCAATATGTGACTCCACTCCAGAGGTATTGAACGGAAACTGATGTCTTGGGCGACCGACGGACCGACAGACAGAAAGTCAGACAGCGGCAAAGCAATATGTCCCCTCTTCTTCAAAGGGGGGCATAAAATTTTTTGATTGAACACAAATATGAACTTGACCTAGATTTTTATTTCATGTGTCTGAATACAAAATTTCATTTCAATATGTAACTCCACTCAAGAGATATTGAACGGAAACCCTGAAATTTTGGTATTTTTCGAAGTGCAAGGGGCATAACTCTGTCAAAATTTTGTTCATCGGACCTAAATATGAACTTGACCTAGTAGATTTTCATTTGATGTGTCCGTATACAAAATTTCATTTCTATATGTAACTCAAATCAAGAGATATTGAATGGAAACCCTGAAATTTTGGTATTTTTCGAAGTGCAAGGGGCATAACTCTGTCAAAATTTTGTTCATCGGACCCAAATATGAACTTGACCTAGATTTTCATTTGATGTGTCCGTATACAAAATTTCATTTCTATATGTAACTCAAATCAAGAGATATTGAACGGAAACCCTGAAATTTTGGTATTTTTCGAAGTGCAAGGGGCATAACGCTGTCAAAATTTTGTTGATTGGACCCAAATATGAACTTGACCTAGATTGTCATTTGATGTATCCCTATACAAAATTTCATTTCAATATATAACTCCACTCAAGAGATATTGAACAGAAACCCTGAAATTTTGGTATTTTTCGAAGTGCAAGGGGCATAACTCTGTCAAAATTTTGTTCGATCGGACCTTAATACGAACTTGACCTGGATTTTCATTTGATGTGTCTGTATACAAAATTTCATTTCAATATGTAACTCCATTCAAGAGATATTGAACGGAAACCCTGAAATTTTGGTATTTTTCGAAATGCAAGGGGCATAACTCTGTCAAAATTTTGTTCATCGGACCCAAATATGTACTTGACCTAGATTTTTGTTTGATGTGTCTGTATACAAAATTTCATTTCAATATGTAACTCCATTCAAGAGATATTGAACAGAAACCCTGAAATTTTGGTATTTTTCGAAATGCAAGGGGCATAACTCTGTCAAAATTTTTTCGATCGGACCTTAATACGAACTTGACCTGGATTTTCATTTGATGTGTCTGTATACAAAATTTCATTTCAATATGTAACTCCATTCAAGAGATATTGAACGGAAACCCTGAAATTTTGGTATTTTTCGAAATGCAAGGGGCATAACTCTGTCAAAATTTTGTTCATCGGACCCAAATATGTACTTGACCTAGATTTTTGTTTGATGTGTCTGTATACAAAATTTCATTTCAATATGTAACTCCATTCAAGAGATATTGAACAGAAACCCTGAAATTTTGGTATTTTTCGAAATGCAAGGGGCATAACTCTGTCAAAATTTTTTCGATCGGACCTTAATACGAACTTGACCTGGATTTTCATTTGATGTGTCTGTATACAAAATTTCATTTCAATATGTAACTCCATTCAAGAGATATTGAACGGAAACCCTGAAATTTTGGTATTTTTCGAAATGCAAGGGGCATAACTCTGTCAAAATTTTTTCGATCGGACCTTAATACGAACTTGACCTGGATTTTCATTTGATGTGTCTGTATACAAAATTTCATTTCAATATGTAACTCCATTCAAGAGATATTGAACGGAAACCCTGAAATTTGGGTATTTTTCGAAATGCAAGGGGCATAACTCTGTCAAATTTATTTTGATCGGACCCAAATATGAACTTGACCTAGATTTTTCTTTGATGTGTCTGTATACTAAATTTCATTTCAATATGTAACTCCATTCAAGAGATATTGAACAGAAACCCTGAAATTTTGGTATTTTTCGAAGTGCAAGGGGCATAACTCTGTCAAAATTTTTTCGATCGGACCTTAATACGAACTTGACCTTGATTTTCATTTGATATGTCTGTATACAAAATTTCATTTTCATATGTAACTCCATTCAAGAGATATTGAACGGAAACCCTGAAATTTTGGTATTTTTCGAAATGCAAGGGGCATAACTCTGTCAAATTTTTTTTGATCGGACCTAAATATGAACTTGACCTAGATTTTTGTTTGATGTGTCTGAATACAAAATTTCATTTCAATATGTAACTCCATTCAAGAGATATTGAACGGAAACCCTGAAATTTTGGTATTTTTCGAAATGCAAGGGGCATAACTCTGTCAAAATTTTTCCGATCGGACCCAAATATGAACTTGACCTAGATTTTTGTTTGATGTGTCTGTATACAAAATTTCATTTCAATATGTAACTCCATTCAAGAGATATTGAACGGAAACCCTGAAATTTTGGTATTTTTCGAAATGCAAGGGGCATAACTCTGTCAAAATTTTTTTGATCGGACCCAAATATGAACTTGACCTAGATTTTTGTTTGATGTGTCTGTATACAAAATTTCATTTCAATATGTGAATCCATTCTAGAGATATTGAACGGAAACTGATGTCGCGGACCGACCGACAGACCGACAGACCGACAGACCGACCGACCGACCGACCGACCGACCGACCGACCGACAGCGGCAAACCTATATGTCCCCTCTTCTTCGAAGGGGGGCATAAATATCAAGAAGTATATAAGCAATTTCAGGGGAGAAGTTGAAAATGTTAAAATTGACAATCCCCCTTCCTTTTTTCAGTTAAAAACATAGGTAATCACAGATTACAAAGCTCACCTCGTGACAGCAAAATTCAATTCAAACATATTTCTTAGTACATGTATATTGGCTTTTAAAGGCAAAACCACTCAAGCAGAAAAAGTAGGTCAAGGTCATTTTATGAAAGTTTGATCAAAGATACATCCAATATGCAAGTTTGGTACATGTAGCAGTTTTACTTTGCTCAATATTGGCTTAATAGAGCAAAATCACTCAAGCGGAAAAAGTAGGTCAAGATCATTTTATGAAAGATTGATCAAAGATACATCCAATATGCAAGCTTGGTACATGTATCACTTATACTTTGCTCAATATTGGCTTTTAAAGGCAAAATCACTCAAGTGGAAAAAGTAGGTCGAGGTCATTTTATGAAAGATTGATCAAAGATACATCCAATATGCAAGTTTGGTACATGTATCACTTATACTTTGCTCAATATTGGCTTTTAAAGGCAAAATCACTCAAGCGGAAAAAGTAGGTCGAGGTCATTTTATGAAAGTTTGATCAAAGATACATCCAATATGCAAGTTTGGTACATGTATCACTTATACTTTGCTCAATATTGGCTTTTAAAGGCAAAATCACTCAAGCGGAAAAAGTAGGTCAAGGTCATTTTATGAAAGTTTGATCAAAGATACATCCAATATGCAAGTTTGGTACATGTATCACTTATACTTTGCTCAATATTGGCTTTTAAAGGCAAAATCACTCAAGCGAAAAAAGTAGGTCAAGGTCATTTTAAGAAAGTTTGATCAAAGATACATCCAATATGCAAGTTTGGTACATGTATCACTTATACTTTGCTCAATATTGGCTTTTAAAGGCAAAATCACTCAAGCGGAAAAAGTAGGTCGAGGTCATTTTATGAAAGTTTGATCAAAGATACATCCAATATGCAAGTTTGGAACATCTAGCACTTATACTTTGCTCAATATTGGCTTTTAAAGGCAAAATCACTCAAGCGGAAAAAGTAGGTCAAGGTCATTTTATGAAAGTTTGATCAAAGATACATCCAATATGCAAGTTTGGTACATGTAGCACTTATACTTTGCTCAATATTGGCTTTTAAAAGCGAAATCACTGAAGTGGAAAAAGTAGGTCAGATGCTGCATCCGATGCATGGGTCCATCTCGGCATCCAAAGATGAATCACTTGTGCAAGTTTGGTTACTGTAGCATTAGTACTTTGTTAGATACTGAGCTACCCCAAACTTCTTATCCAAATCACTCAAGAGGAAAATGTAGGTCAGATGCTGCATCTGGTGCATGGGTTCACCTCAGCATCCAAAGATGAATCACTTATGCAAGTTTGGTTACTGTAGCATCAGTACTTTGTCAGATACTGAGCTACCCCAAACTTCTTAACCAAGTCACTCAAGCGGAAAATGTAGGTCAGATGCTGCATACGATGCATGGGTTCACCTCAGAATCCAAAGATGAATCACTTGTGCCAGTTTGGTTACTGTAGCATTAGTACTTTGTCAGATACTGAGCTACCCCAAACTTCTTAACCAAGTCACTCAAGCGGAAAATGTAGGTCAGATGCTGCATCCGATGCATGGGTTCACCTCAGCATCCAAAGATGAATCACTTGTGCCAGTTTGGTTACTGTAGCATTAGTACTTTGTCAGATACTGAGCTACCCCAAACTTCTTAACCGGACGCGGACGCGGACACGGACGCGGACGCGGACGCGGACGCGGACGAGGACGCGGACGCGGACGAGGACGCGGACGCGGACGCGGACGCGTGGGGTTATAGCATAAGCTCACTCAACTTCGTCGAGGTGAGCTAAAAATTCAATAAAAAAATAATAAAATAAAATTTTCAGCAAAATTCTTTCACATAAGCATGATTCCGTTGTTATCCATGGCTAAAATGAACTAAATTGGGGTGGTAAATTTAGCCAAGAGAGAAAAGAATAAAAGAAATCTCAATTTTTGCATTCAAATAACTAAGTGGAAAAAGACGTCAAAAACGCGTCAAAAATTAACTATTGGATTTTAACGAAATGAACAAACTTGAATTATATATCCTTCCTGGTCACTCAGCTGCCATTATTATAGTTTTTCAATCCATGCAGCGATTCTGGAGAAGAAGATTTTTTTAAGAGGGGTACCCTCTGGGGCCTATTTAACCCCGCCCTGGATCCACCCCTAAAGGGATCTGGCGGAAATGAATAAACTTAGTAGAGGACCTTTATTAGTACTTCATGCATAACAAGTTTCATCAAAATACTCCAAGCAGTTCCAGAAAAGAAGTAAAAAATGTGAAAAGTTAACAGACGGACGCCATGCAGACAAATCGGTATGACATTATACTTCAGCTCAGGTGAGCTAAAAAGTCTGAAAAACATGACCTTGGATGGATGGACACACAGACGCACAAACAGCACCATACCATACTACATCCCGTCTTAAGACAGGCGTATAATATTAGTTATTAGGTTTTTAACTGACCATCTACAGGGATTTGTCAGGTTGATCAACACATAGAAGGCATGGTTTTGCCTCACCTTCTATATGGGCTTGCTCAACCCTTCAAATCTCTGTGGATGGTCAGTTAAACAAACATAATAACTGTTTTATTTTGTGCAGAAAATTGACGTTCCATGATTCCTTTTACATGAAAATTCATTTATTCGGAAAAATCGATTCAAATCATTTAATTCACACCTTAGTGTAGTAAGTACTGTCTCAATTAGTACACCACATTCGTTTAGATTTAACGTCTTACTAAAATAATACACATGTACGAAGCCTCACTTGTGTAAATAAAGCAACTTCATACACAATAGACTTACTTAAGGAGCTGATAAGATAAGGCGTGAAATCTGCCCTGAAATTTGACTATAATAGATTGAAGTGTTGGAGATAGACGTTTTATTTCTAATAATTTTTTTCTGGAACATAAGGCACGGTCCATTTGATATCTAGGGGGGAGGGGGGGGCTTTCTGCTGGAGCATGATTATTTTTTTCGCCCTGGACGAGAGCAAAATTATTTTTTTCGTGCAGAGTTGGAGCAAGAGTTTTTTTTTCAAAAATTAAGTAAATTTTTGTGCAATATATTATATTAAGAAATTGCTAAATGTGTTTCATCAATAGAATTTCTTTACTTTTACTAAAAACTAAAAATATTACTATATATGCAAAACTTTAATTCACTTCTAAACGGAGAGATAAAAGAATCTGACAATATAATCCTCAGTAAACAAAACTTTTATAAGGTACATTAGTAAGAGGGTCAAAGGGGAGGGTCATGTAGACAAATTTTCAAATTTAGAATTGTATTACATATAAATAGGTGAAAAAATTGAGATTCTCCTGCAAAGTTTGTATATAAAACTTAAGACTCTATGGTGATATGCATCTATCTTGTTTATTAATTTTAAAAATATTAATTTTAATAATACATTATATTGATAATATGCTTTCTTTTGATATTTTCAAATAGGAACTTTGCCATTAAAGAAGTAATGTTTTGACAGAAAACTATGGCAAGTGAAGCGAGCCAAAATTTGTTTTCAAAATATGAATTGAAAACTGTGGCGAGCGTAGCGAGCCAGAAAATTTTTGAGAATTTTAAGCGAAATTTTAAGGCAAATTTTCAAATTCAGATTACTTGTAAGAGCAAGATTATTTTATTCTGACACACCATAATTAAGCTAATTAATTTTTTTCATCAAAATTCAGAGCAAAATTATTCTTTTCAAAAAAACCCCAAGCCCCCCAGAATATCAAATGGACCGTGCCAAAGGATCTTGCGGACATAAAACGGTGCAAGCCATTCATATCACTTGCATTTGCGAACTTAAGATGCCACGAAAAAAAGACGGTTTATAGTATTTGGGACCCAATAAATTCTGCTGGGACCCATTGTTTTGGCTCGGGACCCATTGGTCAAATTTCATCGGGTCCACAGGACCCATTTAGATCAAACTGTAAATTAATCTCTGTTTACAGTATTCAAAAATTCCCCTTTTGGATTGCTCTAGGGCTAATACAAATATATGCGTCCTGACCCCTTTCCTCCAAATGTCAGAAAAATAGCAATCCAAGGAATGCATGCTTATTTTTAAAAAGTGGATCAAATATGTAGGTCAAGGTCAATTGGTTTAAAATAATTTGTATCAGTATGAAAGTATCGTCAAATAAAATATTGGACCTCTTACTTACCAATTAAAAGAAATTGTCAATTTCAAATTTTCAGAAAAGAAGGTCAATCATCTAGGTCAACACCACTAGGTAAAAATTTTTGGTAACAAAAAAAAGAACTCATCATAAGAAATACACTTGTAAAATTTTAAAGATGTATCACTTACAAATCAAAAGATTAAGCCAATCTTAAGATTTATGAAAAATTTATGAAAAGGAGGTCGACTATAATCCAAGGTCACTTAGTCAAAAATTATGGTATGTGTTGTTACAAGGAATATGCATGTGAAATATCAAAGCCCTTTCATTTACCTATCAAAGGATATAGCCAATCTAAATTTTTTTTAAAAGAAGGTCAAGGTCACTAGGTCAAAAATTATGGTATGTGTAGAAAAGTATTGTCACAAGGAATACACATATGAAATATCAAAGCCCTATCACTTACTAATTAAAGTATATACCCAATCATTATTTTTTAAAAAGTAGGTCAAATATCTAGGTCAAGGTTACTAGGTCAAAAAATATGATATGTGTAGAAAGGTCATATTACAAGGAATACCCATGTGAAATATCAAAGCTTGATCACTTGTCAATCAAAGTTATAGGGTGTGACACCCAAAGTGTGACAGACGGACAGACAGACGGGCATTGGACAAAGTGATACCTAAGTGTTGCTTTGCTTTGCAGGCAACACAAAACGAAGGGTGCATGTGACACCAAAAGTGTGACAGAAAGACGGACAGACAGACAAAGTGATCCCTTAACGTTGCTTATTATGCTTCGCAGACGACACAAAAACCAAAATGTTGACACACAGACAGACAGACTTCGCCATTTCATAAACCAGATTTTGCTTTGCAATCTGGCCAAAACTAATATGAGCTAAAAATGCATACTTAATTGTCTTACTTCATAAAATTGATGTACAACTTTGGGCTTGTTTAACATACCAGTGGGGGATTCAGGGGGGTGCAGAGGGAGCGTCCGCCCCTGACTCTCGATCATATTAGACCCAAAATTTTCCAAAATACCCTATACTTTGCCCCATTTTCAGTGAAAATAGGCAAAATGGAGGCGCTGGATCCACCACTGCATATAACCATGATTTAAAGAGGAAGTCTTTAGAAGGCATTTTAATTCAACCTCCAACCAAGGCTTCCTGGGCTCTTAGGGACAGAACACCCTCTCCCCCTCCACCTTTCCAATCATAGCACAGTTCAAGCTTGATCGAGTCTACAGATTGGGTTAGGATTCTCCTTGGGCCCCTAGGGACATACCCCCCCCCCCTTCCAATCATACGACAGTTCAAGCTTGGGTCTACAGTTAGAATTGGGTTAGGATTATCCTGGAATTTGCTAGAGATGTCCATTTTTCCCTGCTTGTACATATATTATTTCTCAAAACCATAAACTGGATCCCCCTCCCTGGAAAAAAAATTCTCAAGATTTCTGAATCCGCCACTACTGTTTGCTCCATTATGATTATTTAATTCTTTGATATTTTACTATCCCTTATTTATATACTTCAACGCAACTTATCTGTTCTCATTGACCGTCGACCATTCTTTGCATCTTGGTGCTACCCGAGTTTCCTCTGTTAATTATTACTTTTACATTGCAATAAAAACCTTGAGCACTTTTATCCAGTTGAAAATGGAACAAAAAAGTGACAAAAAACCCTCTACCAACTCATGTTGGCATATTCCCCATACGACCGGATACTTTACCTCTGCGACCACGACTACACCATTTCACTGCTTTTCGAGAGCCCCGTGAAAATAGAATCTAAAGTGTTCGATTCGTTTTTACTGTACAACCCAGCAAACTTCAAAATATTTTGTAATTGTAACCTCTGACCCTTTGTTCAGAGAGTATACACCTTCATTCCGTCATTCGATTGTCTTTTATGCATAAAATAATCGATAATAGATCATGTTCGAACTCCACGGAAAGAATTTACGTTGTTTTCGGACTAACTTACATGTACATGAATGAAGGGGTGGGGGTCGAAAAGAAATTTTGCTTATTGTACAGTTAGTGTGCAGTCTTTATGCCAAATAAAATTCGAATTAACTTGAGCTAAAGCTAGACATAAATAAAGAGACTTACAATAGCACGGGGTCTGTTGAAAACATCGAGAAATGTCTGTTCTCGACCGTCTACCTCGCAGACATCTTTGTCAACATGTTCAAAATACCGCTCAATGACAGCCAATGAAAGATCGCAAAAGTGTCTGAACCAATGAAAAAAGACTAAATGGGTTATGGGACCTGCTTTTCGGCGGACAAATTGAAAAAAAAGAGCTCAAAGAAATAATAATAATGAGTCCGCAGTGCATATATATATATACATATAGAACAGTGGCAGATTCAGACGGAGGCACCCCCCCCCCCTGGCAGTGCCCAAAGGGGGGGGGGGGCACTTATTGCATGCTTTTGGAAGCATTAAACTACTGTTTCCGTAATATATCTATTAAAATAGTCAGAAATAGCCCCTAAGGCACGGTTCATTTGATATTCTGCGGGGAGGGGGGGGGGGCTTTGTTTTTTTTTTTTTGAAAAAAAATAATTTTGCTCTCAATTTTGATGAAAAAAATAAATTTGCTTATGGTGTGACAGAAAAAAATAATCTTGCTCTTACAAATAATCTGAATTTGAAGAATAACCATAAAATTAGGCTAAAATACTTGAAAAATTTTCGGCTCGCTTCGCTCGCCGCAGTTTTCAAACTGTATCAAAAACATTTTGGATTGCTTCGCTCGCTATAGTTTTCTATCAAAACATTATTTACTAATACCAAAATTCATATATTTGAAGATATCAAAAGTTATACATGTAAATGAATGAAAAAGGGCTTCCTTAAAAGCTTAAATATATTATCAATATTTATGTATTGCTATAAAAAATTTGTCTAGGAGACCTTCCCCTCAGACCCTCTTATACATGTTTATTATTTATTTATTTATTTATTCATTTATTCTTTATTCAGGCAGAGCATTATATATATATATATATATATATATATATATATATATATATATATATAGATCACATTATGAACATAAAATAATAAATAATGGGATCATATTTTGGCACACATTGATATATTAATGCATTTATCAGATATCACACATGATTTTATCACAGTTACTAACATATCACAATTGATGGTATATCACCAGACAAGTTATTATCACAGCTTATCAATATCACATAAAAATCACATCTCTACCTAGGATAACCCATTAAAGTGAATCATACGATTAACTTATTTCCAATGGGGTCCTTTAGCATAAATTTAGAAATTAAAATATATTTAATAGATACTTAAAAAAAAACCACATGTTATATACATGTACCTTATATAAAATATTTAGAATTGTATTGTAAAAATCTTTTATCTCTCTGCTTAAAAGTGAATTGAATACTTGCATAAAAATAAACTAATATATTAATATTTTGAGTTTTGAGTAAAAATATAGATAATTTCTATTGATAAAACACAAACATTCTTAATATGCGCATCACTATGTCAAAAAAATTTTCTTGCTCCAACTTTACCAGAAAAAAAAATAATTTTGCCCCGGTCCGGGACGAAAAAAATAATCTTGCTCCGACAAAAAAACCAAGCCCCCCCCCCCCCCCTGAATATCAAATGGACCATGCCTAAACACCCCCAGAAACCACCGATTTGAATATATTTTCCAAATTTTCTCGGGGACATATAACAAAGGATGCATTGTTGCCATGTACATCTTTCACGTTTCGGAAATAACCTAAACTGAATCATGTTCATATATAGAATTTTCTTCATATATATTTCTTTACCAAATCTTCGATATAATCTTCTATAAGATTGACAATTTTTTTATTTTTAACTTTGCTTTGAAGAGGTTATATGATCAATCTTCTTAAAATGAACAATTAAAATTGACCAGCTACCTCTAAGAATTTAACAGTACATGCATGTTTTTCTTTCTTTTTAGAATCGAATTGTCAATAAATTATCAAACCTTTCTATCTGGACGATGCAGGAAATGGGGCACCCGTGATCTCTTGTTTGTCAAGGAAATTTCCTGACAAAAATATAACAAGCGCGGATCTAGAATGATGTCTAAGGGGTCAAATCCCGCCTGGAATTTGCAAAAAAAAAAATGCTGTTTTTGTCTAAGTTTTACGTGAATTTACAGCTGGATTACCCTCCTCCCCCGCGCCATGGGCTGCCCTCCCTGCCCTTTCAAAACCGTTCTCTTGATCCGCCCATTACCTTAGGAAATCCTGAACATGTTGACTTAGAACTGCATATGCCGTGCAAAAATACAGCATCGGAATATGTCGAATTTTTTTTAAATATACTAATTATCGTTGCTGATGCTGACTGAAAGAGAAATATTGACATTTTGCGTCCAGGGATAAGGAACCATGTACTTCGAGGATTTAATGGGGCGCGTGCGGTGCGCGCTTAGAACTCTAATAGTAAAAAAAGAAAGATTTACAGAAATAGTTAAGAATTTATGAAAAAGTTTAAACAATATTTACTCAATGTGATATTCAAACAGTGGTATATATCTCACAAAAATAAGGTTTGAAGAGCAAGACCAAAAGATTATAGAATACTCTGCTTCTTGATGACTTAACAAGATATGAAACGTTACCCGGAATTCCCATCCCAGAAAATATCATCCTCATCTTGAATTAACCTTATTTTGCAAAAAAAATGAATAGCCTGCTGCTCCCTCTCAGATTTATGCGCTTGGTCCGCTCCGAAAGAAATTGATGTTTCAAATGAACTTTCAAAATTAGAAATTATCATTTATGTCAGACATGGTTCTTTGAAAAAAATGACGTCGAAATGAAATAATTCACTACCTAGACAAATTTTTCAAAAACACGCTCATAACATTAGATACTTTGAAGAGATGTATCATAACATTAGATACTTTGAAGAGATGTTATCATGTAGTGATCTCCCTGCGGATTCCATCATTAGGCTCCAGTAGACATCAAAATTAGGCTCCAGATTAGGCTCCAGTATACATCAAAATTAGGATTCAGATTAGGCTTCAGTATACATCATTTAGGATTCAGATTAGGCTCCAGTTCCCATTTTTAAAAATGTTATTCCTTTGCTCAGATGGGCGTTTAAAACGCACAACGATTTTAGTTTTTAGCTCCACTGGTCCAGTCGAGCTAATGCGATCGCCCTGTGTCCGGCGTCCGTCCGTCCGTTCGTCAGTCCGTTCAAAAAATCTTGTGGTTTCAAGTCCACTGAAACTGTTGGTGATGGAAAGTTAATTCTTTTTTTTTTTGCAACATGATGGGTCTATGGAATAGTTGTGCACCTGCTATTTTGCTTGAGCCCCTGACCGATAGCGCTTTCATATTTCATAAACACATTAACCATAATAAGTAATACATTTTGATACCAATACATTTGACCTTGTGACCTTGACATTTGACCTACTTTTAAACTATAAGGGATAGGGGATCCGTTTAGAGACAAACATCCCGTGGGGGTATAATTCATCACTGTAAGGGCAGTTCTAGTTCTAATTTAATTGAAAAAGGGATGTATCTTTGTACTATTTTATCAATCATGATGATTCACCTGTTATCTAAGGAAATGTTATGTCATTACTGGTTTATTAGTCGCCATTGTTCTTTTGGTAGTGTGATGTACAGGTTTTCCGCAATTCTATTTTATTTCCAAATTCTGGTACATGAGCAATTCTAGAAAAACATTCAAGGGGAGGGGATCAGAGGCATCAGGTTGGGAGGGGGGTCAAGCCTATGGACATCGGTAAAATTATATGTAAAAACTGAGAAACAACAATTTTTGACAAAGTCAGGGGAGAAGTTTCTTTTGAATACCCCAAAAGGGTAACTATAACTGTATCTCTCTTTTCTGTCCATTGGATCTTTTAGTATAAAATTATAGGAACCATCCTATAAACATTTATCAGAAAGCAGTTCAGATATCTCCATTCGTTAACTGCAATGTGGTACATTTTACATTGGTTTCAATTGTACAACGATACTGATGATACAAGGTGTCTTTTTGAAAATCATAAAAAGATATGCAATTAAATTTTTAATGTCCCGTTTCAATCATTGTTTTACACAGTAAGGATCACAACCTCTCTGTTGAAAACATTGAAAAGACCATTTGATATTAGCAGATTCAGATTTCTTTTATTCCGAAAGGGGAGATGTGTCCAGAAAATTGCTTTTAGTAAAAAAGGTATGCAAAACAAGGAAAAAACCTAGCTTTTATCAAATATCAGGGTTCAGTGTTTGAAAGAAAGAACGTTTTAGATTTCAAGTCTCACAGAACTCAATGCCATATTTCACAAGTTTATGTGTTGATGAAATAAATTGTTGCCCCCCCCCCCCCCCCCAAATAAATTGACTGAAATTTCCTTGTTATGAAAATAAGAATCAATGTTAATGCTGCACTTCTAGTATACCATGTATAATAAACACTACGATGCCTAACACGAACGTTAAATAACCTTAAGCACCCATGCTTTGGGCTACTATGCTAATTAACATATTTAGAGTTGGCCAAAATTTGGCAAGTTTGAACACACGGAGCTGAAAAAAACATGTGTTTGTGAAACACGAATGCTCCGATGGCATCTTTGTCGGTAAAACAGCTGAAAAGTAGTTCAAATTTTGAGGTCGAGGTCACAAGGTCAAATTTGGTATCCATGGAAAGGTCTTGCCACAAGAAAGTCATATGTGAAATATGAAAGACCTATCACTTACCATTCAAAAGTTATGACCATGGTTAAAGTTTTTCAAAAGTAGGTCAAACTCCAAGGTCAAGATCACAAGGTCAAAAATTTTAGTATCCATGGAAAGGTATTGTCATAAGAAATACACATGTGAAATATGAAAGCCCTATCACTTTCCATTCAAAAGTTATGGCCAAGGTAAAGAATTCAAAAGTAGATCAAACTCCAAGGTCAAGGTCACAAGGTCAAAACTGGTATCCATGGAAAGGTCTTGTCACAAGGAATACACATGTGAAATATAAAAGTTATGGCCAAGGTAAAGAATTTCAAAAGTAGGTCAAACTCCAAGGTCAAGGTCACAAGGTCAAAACTGGTATCCATGGAAAGGTCTTGTCACAAGGAATACACATGTGAAATATAAAAGTTATGGCCAAGGTAAAGAATTTCAAAAGTAGGTCAAACTCCAAGGTCAAGGTCACAAGGTCAAAACTGGTATCCATGGAAAGGTCTTGTCACAAGGAATACACATGTGAAATATAAAAGTTAAGGCCAAGGTAAAGAATTTCAAAAGTAGGTCAAACTCCAAGGTCAAGGTCACAAGGTCAAAACTGGTATCCATGGAAAGGTCTTGTCACAAGGAATACACATGTCAAATATGAAAGCCCTATCACTCACCATTCAAAAGTTATGGCCAAGGTTAAAGTTTTTGCGGACAAACAGACAAACAGACAGACAGACAGACCAAAAACTATATGCCCCAGAATCTTCGATTACGGGGACATAAAAATGGTGTTATTAAATATTTATCTTTGACCTCGACTTTTGTTTCTTTTCAATGAATAGTGCATATCCATCTCAAAAATTTACTGAGCAGAACCGTTACAGTCACCAGGAGTTACGATCAGAAGGTTTGAAATTTTTTGTCGATTTGATAGTATGACAGTAGCTTATGTATTTATCATTCAACCATGCATTTGAGATGAGAGGAAGTGTTAATAGCTATCCTCTGTACTAAGTATTTGCACTTTTGCATGGTACGGCATGCCTAAGAGTTTGATAAAGAATATACATAAGTTTGGGTCTGACCCAAAAAGTAAAAAATTGTTAGGTTTTTTCCTAATATCACACCAGGTTGCCATGGAAACAGACTTTACACATTGAGTAATGCATATCTGGGCGTTTCTGAAGTCACATACATCAATTATGCAGCGTAATCTAAAACAAACTCTGATGAATTATTAGTCCCCTATCATTGCTCTTTTAAGTTAGATAAATAATGTTGGGTTTAATGTATAATCTATATGTTCCCATAGCAACAACAAAGGTATCTTAACAAAATATTGCTCTTGGCATTTTTTTTTCAAAATTCAATGATAAATAACTTTTTTTTTTAGTTTTATTATGCAAATATAACATCAGCATTTACATTGGAACAAAGTTTGTGATCGTTGCTATGGCAACATAAACTCAAATAGCAAAAATGAAAGCAATTTTAGGCTTGATTTAGTGTCCGTTTTTTACTAGATCATTGAACTTTAATTGAAAGTGATGATAATTAATAAATGTATTCAATCAGACATTTCTTTATATGGAAGAAAATTAAACACAAGAATTTAGGAAATAGTCCGTTGCTATGGAAACAAATGTGTAAAAATGTACATAAGGCCACTTTGAGTCCTTGGATACGGGCATCAAAGGTCAAGTTATCTGAAAATGTTTTAATCTAAACTAGAGTTAAGACTTTACTTTGTGATATATGTAAAAGTAGTTGTGCAAGCATGTTTCTTTTTTTAAGGAAAAGGCTTCAAAAATAGCGAAAAAAAATTTTTTTTTTCAGATCGTATGGCCAAATTACTATAGCAACCACTATCATTTTGAATTTTTTTTTCATGTATTTAGATAGAGGTTATAGCATCCACTATCAATTTGGAAAAAAATCTTATCATGTACCCATCAAGAGAGAAGCAAAATTGGAAAATACAGACAACATTTTGAAATCGATATATTAATATGGTTAATTTTGTTGTCATGGTAACCAGCCATTTTCACAATATCAGACACTACGAGTGAGCTTATTTAAAATTTTACGTTTAGGTATGTGATTTAGTATGATTTTAGTTTAAAATAATTCAAGATAATATTATAGACACTGAAAACCACTGAAAATTAGAGCAAACTCATGAACATTTTGCTATTCGGTACATCTGAATATGCTGCGTTGCTATGGAGAAATATGTGAATTTTTCATATATTTCCTCTACAATTTAATGATTTCTTCAAAATATGATATGCCTGTTATACGAAAACAATGAAATTGTTAATTTCCGTTTATTTTAAGGCACAGGAACAAAGACAAATGACTTGAAAATGCTGAAAATAGTGAATATTGTAACTTTTTGACATGGTTACCATGACAACGGATTACAAAATACAGCCTCAATTGACTTAAAAATATCATGAGATCTCTAAGTTTGATTTTCATACTATTTTGGTATTTTTATCTTTTTTTAATTTGAAATGCTGCTCGTTAAACAGAAATCGAGTAAAATGCAGATGTTGCCATGGTAATAATTTTCAAAATAAGTTTTTTTTTTTAAACAAAAATAACATCTCCAATTTTTTTATATTGTTATAATGAGAGATTGAATTATCTGAAAACAGTATCATATTAGGCGCGAGTGCCTGCATCATTTTGTAGATACCTCATGAAAAGTGCTAATTTACGAGTTTGTGAATTTTGGCAAAATTACGCATATTTGTCTTGAAAATTTACATATTTGGAAAAAAATTTCTTTAAATTTTTCGTCTTCATTATTACGTTCCTGGGTTTCTCTGTCGAAGGTTTGCATTAAATCTAATGTTGATCAGTTAATTTAAAAACAGAGGGGTTACAAACCTCCCTCATGTTGTCTCATTTTTTACCACCTGAAATTGGGCCAAACAAGTCAGTGCGTTACCATGGCAACCGTTACATGTTTGAATGAAAATGATCTCAATTTTGAATACAGGTCTTAAGTTGACCAAAATTTATCAAAATCACTAAAATCTGAGGTGGTCATTTGAACACCCCTATAAAATTCTTTGGTTTTTACAGAGAATGGCTCTTAATCACGATCCTCGAAACATAAAATAAGGGGTAAAATACTTTATTTCGTTCACGATGAACACTCTAAGTACTGCATCTCTTTACTTACGTAGAGTGACATTATACTATGACGTCATTTTATCTCATAATGACGTCATGCAATGCATGCCCAACTTACGAAGAGGTAAATTATTATGAGCAAAACAATATACAGGCATACATTCGACCCTTTTACTATCTAAAGTATACGGCTCTCAGTGCAAATGTATTTAGATCTAATGCGCATTAGAATGTGTCGTGTGAACGAAATGTGAATCTAATTCGCATTAGAATAAAGATTTAATCCGCACTCGTGTGAACAGGGAATGAAAATGTATCGAAATACGTAGCAGGATGAATGGGGATATGATGCTAAAGAACGCATGTTTTAGAAATTTCAAGAGGTTTTTGATTATAGGAATTTCGATTGCGTTGAAGAAACTGTTTATTTTAAAGAAATACGTGTAAGTATAGTTATTTATAGTTTTTTTTTAATCTTGTCTCTTTTAACAAATTACCGGTAAAAAACTGTCCAGCTTGAAAACAGACGGCCTAGATCTACGCTTAGATACAAACAAACCTTCCTAGCCCGATAGAAACTATTATGTCCCAGCCCGATAGAGACTACTGTCCTATGACATATTAAAATTAGAATTTTAAACATGCATTAATGTCGTCATTAATGCATGTTTAAAATTTCAATTTTAATATGTCATAGGACACTACTATGTCCGGTATTTTTCCGTCTCATTCTGTGCGTGTCTGCTTTGTGTTTTTGCATTGGGTGTTTTGGGGGTTATGCTGTTGGTGCTGCAACCGAGTGTTGTTGGAGTTCCCCTCCTTTCTTCTAAAAAACGTACTTATTCCAACGGTCCTAGCGAAAGTCATTATTCAAAATCAGTATTCAAAATCCTCAAAATGTACGACTGATTTTGTTAAGTACCCGAAACGCGCATGTCTGATCCATGCTTCAAATTTACCTGTTCTTAAATGATGCTATTAAATTTGAAGACGTTTATCATTTAAAATGCAAAACTTAAAAAAAAAAAAAAATGAAATAATGACATCGAAGCATCTACTTTTTTTAAACCAAAAATCGGTTCTATCGAGCAATTAGGAATAAACCTCTCCAGATTTGCGAATTTTGTATGATTTCTTCATCACTGCAAAACCTTCTTACAAATCAAACGATTGCTGTGAAAAAAGCAAATTTTAGGCAATATCAAATCCTTAGAATATTGCGGGTTTTTTTTTTAAGTATATTAATCTGACGACAACCGCAAATGATAACATCCTTACTTCAATTGATACTCTTTTGACCAAAATATAAGGTAATTTCAATCACTTTTTGTAATAAAGAGCGCCTATTTCATCACAAATATGTGGAATTATTTAGAAAAAATTAATTACGATACAAGCTGAAAGAGTTTTGAATGTTTTACAAAATTACCAAGAATTTTGTTATTTTGTATGAAAAAAAGTGTTTTCCCCAAAATTGAAATGTACAAACATAAAGGTATTTATGTTATATATTGACAAAATACTAAAATCAAAGACATTTACGAGGATTGGAACATACATTCAAGCACAATTCACTATTGAAGCGCTTGCTATGTATGAATGAATCACCTTTTATAAAAAGCTGGTTTGAATAAAAAGTTTCAAATTTGGCATATTTCGCAAAGAAATCTAAAACAAAAATTTGTATCAACAGAAAGTGCATACCTTAAATTTATTTTGTAGATCATAAAATTATCATTTAGGGGCTGCATAGTGATGTGGGAAGACAACTACATTTAAAACTTATCTAAATTTTATCAAATTTTCGTAAAAAAAATCAAATTTATTGGCCCAAAACACACATATCTACTTAGAGAAGAATATTGATTTATAAAAAATTAGAAAAAGCAGTTCAAATACTACATTTTCATACATTCTAATTTTCCAAATTTTAAGACATAAATATTTCGTAGATATTTTCCCGTTTCCAGTGATTTCCTTCACAAAAATCATGTTTTCCCCCAAAATACCACTTTGGCACCTAATTCAATTCTTACGACACCTTACATATGAAAGACAATGCTTTAAACTTTTATTACATGTATTTATTAGCCATGTACCTTGAATGTCAATTAAAATGAATTTTTCATACCCCTTGTCACCGTACTAATAGAAACGAAATATTTTGAAGTTTTATAAGGAAACAATGAAATGAATAAAATAAATCATTTTTATAGTACTTCGATCGATTATGGAGTTAAATTAAACTTTAGCAAAAGCAATCATTGAATCGGTCACCAAGTATTGAAAATTCCTAGAAAATATACGAAAAATGCGGCGAAATATGGTCACTTGCTCTACCCGTCGGAACCACAAAACACAGTACATTTATCTCCTAATTATGTTGTTGCATATAGCCATTTTTAACTTTTTGTATTTTCCTGTAGTTCAGGTACAATACATATTGAATATATAAAAGAAAAGCTCCAACAAATGCAGCTTTTATGAAATTTTACGCCGTAAATTACACAAAAACAAGCAATATAGGGGCTCTTTTGAGCCATAAAATGAAGGGTTTAAAACCTTATTTAGGCGCTCTTTTTGACCCCTTATACAACACTGTGAATAGCCGTACACCGGATATTGGTACTATTTGTCGGCGTATTGGTACTACCCAGGCGGTAAACAAGTATGACATAGGTATTACCTTTAGCATTTGACAATGATTTGTGAAGAAAATATGATCTTATATGGAGTGAACTTCAAGCAAATAATTCTGTGATGGTAAACTCAACATCGAAACCCTCAAAACAAAGGATTTGATCGGACGATAATAGTAAAATAACACAAAATGGGGTACCTAGTACACATAAAATTGCACATGTATGAAGTTATATATTCTTTTTAACGAAAGAAAGTACTATTGCAGATCATGATTCTGTGCACAGTCTATGCAGAAGTTCATAACTATTAAATATTAATCAAGGGTAATGTAGAAATTACATCTATATTTTACATACGAGCTCAACAAAGAAATTGTTTGTGTACGGCATGCTATTAACTAACTGTACGGCGTGTTGAAAAACAGGTACTAGGATTCGTTACAGATAAAATCCCCAAGCTAAAGACTCATGCAGATAAACTTATAGTTTTAAATTTCTTTCTTTCTTTAAAGAGTTATATACATATGCGTATGAATGACAAATATGGATAATGACCATATCCCTGCTATATACAAAGCCCCAAAACCACGTGAGCCTCGAGTACTCGTAAGATATTACGTACACTTGTCTCGAGAAATTGCCATCTGAATAATTTGCATGGTCATCTTCATGTTGACCCAATATTTTGTCGGAAGATATTTCATCGACCAATTTTTTATTGGGGGGGGGGGATCGAACATAGTTTCGGCTTTTGTGTTTGTCAAATTGACTTTTATTTCCTGATTCGAAGCAGACTCGACAAGTATCAACAAAAAGCCATCATTGCCTATATTTCGCGTCGACGAGATGATTTATCGACGAAGCGCGATGCCTTGTTAGTTTTGAACTTGACTTTCATTTACTGATTCGAAGCAGACTCGACAAGTTTCAACAAACAGCCATCATTTGATATATTTTTTTCCAAAAAAAACTGACCCCCACCCCCAAGAAAAACTGAAAAACTGAATGCATTGAAACATTTATTTTTATAAGTACCCCAAATTTTTTCGACATCCTCTACTGGGCAGATGGACAACATGGACAAGTTACATTTTACTTAAAATTGACAAAAGGAAAAAAAAAGTATCCTCGTTCGGGATTCGAACCCACTCGGAAAGGTGTAAAATAAAATTCAGATGCAAATCTGATACCCACTGCACCACAGAGATTCTTCACATACGTGTGTATTTTACAGTCAGATTTAAAACTTACAAAAATCTGATGCATACAAAATCAAATATTTACTAATTACTTCATAATATTTTTCAAATATTTATACAGCCAATCTACTTCTGTCCTCTCGTGCGATAATATAATTACTTTTCGAACGATACTGTAGTAGAATTTAAAAGAAATTTCTAACGACAGGGGATGTTTCAAAGTTCATTTCAAGGAACGGGCACATGCGGTCGCGCGAAGCGCCATCTGGTATCAAAATTGAAGTTAGCATTGACGAAGCAATAATGGCATTAAGACGAAAGGATAATGGCAGAAAGAAGGATGTCATAACGCATGGTATAATGACAGTTATGCATTGACGAAGGACAAATGTAAAATGCAGGGAAGCAAAATCACACAAAGAAGAAACATAAAGTCAATTTGAAATGAAAGCAAGACAAATGAAATGCAATAATCAAACATTAAATGAAGCAACATATCATGAAGCATGTAAGCTCTTGACCCTAATCCCCCTTGTTATGGGTCAGAATACCCCAAAACGCCAGCAAAAATCAGACAAAGACAGAATATAAATTTACAAGTTTAATTATGTACAATATATATATATATTTGAAATGATTACAACTTACAATACAATGTCCGGATCAAAGTGTCCGTTACGGTCCACA
This sequence comes from Pinctada fucata, assembly GCA_028142955.1. Taxonomy (NCBI): domain Eukaryota; kingdom Metazoa; phylum Mollusca; class Bivalvia; order Pterioida; family Pteriidae; genus Pinctada; species Pinctada fucata. The sequence goes on along the minus strand of AP027110.1, from coordinate 26,020,702 downwards.
ATGTCTATCGAATGTATGGTTTCAGGTAATCACAAACGTTCTCGAAAGATCGGTGTCCAAACGTTGTCAAATGGATTAAAGTCTCAACAAATAAAGTGTCCCAGTATATCAGAATAGATGAATGAATCGTGTCTACGAATGTGTACGAATGCCCCCTCAACACAGTTCCTCAGAGGTATATATACTTAATACAAATGAATTTACCAGAAGCTTCTAGAACAATGACTCATTACAAATGATTAACAATAGAGTAAATTCTAGAAATCACGTCATGTGATGATAATGATGTAACACAGAACATACTGGAATATTCTCTAATGAAATAAACATGACATAGTAAAATCTAGAAAGAATTATTATGAAAGCATTAAATAACATGACTAAGTACATGTGCACCTACACATAAAGTAAAACTAAAATAATAAATGACCCACAACACCCTCCATAAAAAATGAGCATTTCTGACAAAGTCCGAAAAGATGTCATAAACACGTCAAAAATTTAACTTCGGGCTGAAACCAAAACAACAACACTTGTTAAGACATCCTTCTAGATCGTCCAGATGCTTTCGGCTTGTCAATAAGTACTTCTGTTCTGAAAAGAAGTGACCTACTTTTGCCCGTGGTGGCGCCACCTAATGACGGAACCGGACGAAAAAAACAAAAACAAAACAAAACAAAACAAAGCTTGTAGGGGACCATGAGTACTTCATTTCTACCAAGCCTCATTAAAATCCCTTCCGTGGTTCTGGATAAGATGTCCAGTTTGTATGAAAATACTCCCCCCCCCTCCCTCTCTTTCTTCACATAAGAAAAAAATCATGAAAATAAAAATTTCAACCAAAACCAATATGAAACCACTGATTGCCTTAAATATGGCAAACATACAGTTATTGAGGGCATAAAACCACATGTTTTTGGTGTTATTCAAAGAAACAGTTCTCTCTAGATCATCCTGATGCTTTCGGTTTGTCGATATGTGCTTTGGTGTGTCAAAGGAGGGTACCCCTGACCTGCTTTTGCTTGTGGTGGCGCCGCCTGTTGACGGAACTGGACGAAAAACAACACGACCTGTAGGGAGCCATGGGTAATTCATTCCTACCAAGTTTCATCAAAATCCCTTCAGTGGGTCTTGAGAAGTCGAAAATGTGAAAAGTTTACGACGGACGGACGGCGCCACACTATGACAATAGCTCACTTGAGCCTCGCTCAGGTGAGCTAAAACCACTTATTGACATACAGGTACTGCTTTCCACATGCAGTGGCGGATTCAAGGGGATGACGTAGGGGGCGCACGCCCCCCCTTAAATATGCAAATCATAGGTAAAACGATCATTTTCCATATACAAAAGAGTAAATATTAGTAAATATTTACTACCTGTCAGATAATATAATTGTCTTCATCAATTTCAACTCTTTAATCAATTTCAGTCACGAGAATGGGTTCGAAAAGGCTGAAATGCGTTAGCTTCTGGGAGGCTTCGCCTCCCTGGTCATCCTACCAGACCCCTCGCCGTTTTACGCCCCCCTCTAACTCAAAGCTAGATCCGTCACTGACATGTGTCTTAACGCCGCTATCATACATTTATGTATGTGCACCACAGGGCTGTCCTTCTCTTTTATTATAAATATTTTTTTAAAATGCATGCATAACACGAAAATTACGCCTTATGACCTGAGTGTTATTCAATACACCAGAGAAGTGAGTGAAGAAGAAACAAAGGAAATTTGTCTTAATTTCTAGAGAGTAGAAGCCATGCGCACATCCAGCTTTTTTTTTCACGGGGGGGGGGGGGTTCTAAAAGGCCGGGGGTCTGGGGGCCGCCTTTAGGCCCTCAGTGGGTCCAGGACGAAGCCCTGGTGGGGGACCATGGGCGAAGCCCCCTGAAGCTCATGGATTTCCACATTTTAATCGCCTGTAAACAATGCGAACTGAATACCTAAAACTGAATATGCAAGCGTATGGAAAGTATGGTAATTAACACAACTGATAAAAGTAATTTTAATATCAATTCAATATAAGTATGTCTTAGTTGATGTATCCTTTCATACAAGAGTTTTATGTATTTGGCGAGCGAAAGCGAGCCGGAAAAAATCCATATGAAACAATTTTATCTTATGTCGTATTTGGACCCCCCCCCGAGATCTGTCAGAGGTGCCATATGGTCCGTGGACCCCACCTCTGGCAAATTTCATGGGGGGGGGGGGGGTGGTTCCGGTCACCCCCCCTTCTGGATCCGCGCATGGTAGAAACAATAATATTAGCATATTGGGGTTCTTGTCCTGCTGTGAGTACCAATGTTTTATGAATACATTCACACCCTTGAACTCTTTCGTAACAAAAATGTGTAAAGACAGATGATGGATAAAGTGACGGACAGGTACACATAGTAGGTGGATTGTCATCTTCGTTCCATAAGCCCCGAAATTGCTTTGCAACTCCGACCCCAAAAGCAAGTCGCCGTACACTACCTATTTCAACATGCCGTACAGTAAATTCTTTTTCGTCCAGCAATATGCCGTACACCTGGCGTGTATCTTTTTGGGGAAAATACACGTTGTTTTTAGTAAGATCTTTACAAATCCATGAAATCATGATACAGTGATCAAATCGTAAAACATAGATATATTGAAAGTCTAGAAAAAAGTGCAATATGCGAATAAAGTTCTCAGTATGGAAAATTTTACGCTACTAGGTGATGCATTTTGCTTTTAAAAGACTAGTTATAAAGTCTTCTTCTTAGACATATCTTACTCATATAACTTCAAGGATGACTTTCTGTAGTTATGCATTATACAGTTGCTTTTGAAAGGAGCTGACAGATTCAAATAAAAAACGATGTTAGAAAGGGACACTCACACCTCATTTGTTAAAATCTCTCGCCTCAGTAGTACCAATACGCCGACAAATAGTACCAATATCCGGTGTCGGCTATACACAGTGTACAAGAGGCATAGCGATAAAGTGTGAAAAACATTTCAGCTGTTCATAACAAAGAGGATTGAAAGAAAAAAAACCGTGGTTATTGCAATTGATAAATGAACCCGTTTCCACCGTAACAAAGGTCACAAACACGCTTAGTCTTATGAAGGTTCCTAATGCTTCAAACTTTAGAGTTGGTTACCATGGCAACGACAATCTTTTCCTACATATCCAAGATAATTTTCATCTTACCACTACAAATTGAACTTCCAAACCAGAAATTGGAAAATGCTGTGCCAACGTGTCATTGATTTTTTTTTTTTTTTTGGTTCTTACAGAGAATTGCTCTGAGAAAAGCATGATAGTAACATTAGTTATTATTGAAATGAAATACAATATGGATTTAATTGCCACTTTTTATTCATAAATAAATTATGGTTGCAAATGCTCATCCGTGATGGTATCTCACATGGCAGCCATTAGACCATGGATTACTACAGTCATGGTGGGAGTTATCACACTGTACCACGTGGAACCTGTTGTATCTCTGATCGTAATCATATATACGTCCTTTACGGATTGAAAACGCACATGCCTGCTCGTACACCTACATATAAATCAAAGAAGAGAAACAATATTTAACATGATTTTCATTTATATTTTTTCATATTGTTTTCTTTCTTTCTTTCTTTTTATTTATTGGGCAAGGGGTTGGATGTTCATGTGTTTGTATGTCATGTCTGTCTGCATTGTTTTATTATGACAAACATTACGATTTTAATTTCAGCATCACAAGTTCATGTGCAGCAACATTACCTTTACGCCCTTCTATGGCGTATTCATTTCACAACTTAAATGTTATATGCTATGCAAGAGCTTGTTCTAAGTACGAAAACTTCATGTTGAGGCAAAAAGGCTCATCAGTAAACTGCTTGCTAATTGTTATTTAGGGGACAGCTTAAAATGTCACAGAGAAAGTTCTATGGTAGCTACAGGGAACTTATAGCTCATTTCGACATTTGCCTATCAAAGATGACTTGGTACATTCTTGGGTGCGACCTTTCCAATCGGCTACCTATTAGGACATTACCGTATTTGACTTTTTAAGGCTAAATCATTGTTAAAACATAAAGGACACCACTTTCTTTATGAAAAAAAAATCTTATTGGCGGTGCCACTCAAATGAACTAATACGGTGACGTCCTGTTTCAAAGTATTTAAAATTAGTAACAATAAAAAATGAATGGATAGTTCTCTATGTTCATCATATCAATCCCTGAGAAGAAAATGTTAAACACGTTGCGTCTTTTAGAGCTTTACCAATAACAGACGGTTGTTGGCCGACGAAGTACGTCCGAACAAAACGCGACGAAACTCACCAAACATAAGGGGTCGTGTATAAAAGCATGATATATCTTTTAAAATTTAAACAAAACTCTATTAGTACTGCAGTCAGTAATAAAAAAAAAACATGAATAAATACATCTATAGTTATGTGTATTCGTCTTTATAGAGTTTTGTTGAAGTTTTTGAAAGATATATCATGTTTTCTTATCTATGGTGAGTTTTATCGCGTTTCGTTCGGACGTACTTCGTCCGCCAACAACCGTCTGTTATTGGTAAAGCGCTCTTGAAAACGTAACGTTCCTGTAGATACTAGTAGATAGATATTGGAAATGGAATTGAAAAAATTGTTATCAAATTTCAATTTTATGAAGGAGTTATACTTACCAGTCGGAACTATACATTAGGATATCTTCCATTGTTTACGTCCGTAACTCGCAAACGCATGAATGATTAAGAATCAAACACCTAAGGCACCTAGATCACTCATGCGCTTTACCTCAGTTTATATAAGCGGGCAACAAAAATGTTCCCATAAAAACAAAAACTGAAGAATTGCAGGGGAGGAGGAGGGTAATTTGACTGGTAAGTATAACTCCTTCATAAAATTGAAACTTCATAACCATTTTTTCAATTTCATTTCATCCGTTATACTTACCAGTCAGAACTAAACATTAGGATATGTATATACTCCAAAGCAATACAGAACTGTGGTTGGTCAATTCTTCTTTTACCATTCACAGTAAATATAGTCCAATAAAGATAAAACATCCCACAACTGTACAGTTTATATACAATGATTGTTCCACAATCCAAGAAAAGTTAATCAAAAATACTATATATATACTCTTCAAAAGAAGAAACGCATATAACAATACTATAATGTATCATTATTATTCAGTATGCACAAGCTATTGATTATGTGACCTTATTTGTTTGCATTAATGATGGTACAAAGAGAGGAAAAACAGTTTAGGCTGAAGTAAGATTTTTTGATAATCATAAAAGTCTTTTTTGGGTAAAAACATGAAATTTTGAATTTTCGACTTTTTATGTTTTTATGCATTTTCCATGTTTATGAGAAATTTGAATTTTGCCCGAGTCAAAGTTCATTGATGCCCATAAATAATTTTGGACTTCAATTTCTTCGGGTCACTTCCGCTTTAATACAATGCATGCTTACAATATCCGATGCCATGCGTTTGAACACTGTGAAGTGATCGAATGACTCCCATTTGTAAGTGAGTAATACTCTGTAAAGTTCAACGACCAAAAAGTCAAATTTAGAGTTTTTTTCTCCTTAAGAAAAAATTTCTCTCGATAAAAATGATTCGCAAATTCATGGAATGCGGAGAACGTTCGATGACGTTATAGAATAAAACTTCACCATGCGTCGTGATATCGCCATTATGAGATTATTGATGTTTAGTATGCTGCATCCATTTGTCCATCGAATCAAAAGATTTTCAAATGATATGGAAAACGAGCACATACGGATCTCCGAAAAATACACAATTTGGACTCTAAAAGAACATCAAGGGCATATTGTTTTTGAGTCATTTTAACTAACATTTAAAAACACAAAAGATGTTCCCATTGAAAGCTTAGGGTCTGAAAATACCATTATTCAAATCTGGTACCATTTTGTCTAATATTATGATGAATGTGATTATTTTATATGTTTACTAAGGATTAAGTGAACACATACTATGCGTTTCTTTTTTTTGATGAGTATACAATGTATGTGCTATGCCACAAATCACTTTCCACCAATATACTAGCAATAAGCATGGACAACACTGAAAATCACAATGTTAAAAATGTCCCACACGAACTGTTATATTCAAATAACATGAAATGTTAAAACTGTCCCACACGAACTCGTTGGTAGATAATCTAATAAATATAAAAAAACAATCTACTTTTTCAGAACATGAGTTTTTACATCTTTCAGGTAAAAACGTATGAAGGTAGATTCCTTGCTCCAATCTGCAGCTTCAAGAATATTCTTCATGGATGCACCATTGAGGAGGGCCCACGAGGTTCCAACGAATCGTGTAGAGTGACCTTTCACTCCTGAACAATCCTTATCACGTGCCATCTTGATAGTTTTCACTAACCAGCTAGAAATAGTCTGAGATGAAACAGGCTTATGTGGCTCATTTATTGATAAAAACATTTTTTTTTCATCTTTTCCCTCTGTTTCATGTCTGAAGCTTTCAGTACATTTTAAGTAATAAAATAATGCACGTTTTGGATCTAGTAGTTTGTTCTCTGCAAAAGATGGGACAAATACCTTAGTACCAAAGTGAGAGGGACGATCTTGTTTAGCGAGTCCATGACGAATAAAAGTAACTCCCTTCTTCTGTACAGACACTGATCCATCTCCAATGCGCAATGATTGTAAGTCACTTCATCTCCTGAAAGTAGTTATGGCTATCAGAAAAACAGTTTTCATGGTAACATGTTTTAATTTTGCCTTTTTTATAGGTTCAAAAGGCAATTTCTCTAGCATTTTCAAGACCCTGGGCAAATCCCACTCTGGTAGCAGCTTTGATACCGGGGGCCTTGAATTAAAAATTCCCTTCAAAAGTCTAACAACATATGGATGTTGACCCACTGGTCTTCCATCAACAGAATCTATAATAGAAGATAGCATAGAACGGTATCCTGCTATAGTCCTATATTGCAAGCCACTAGTATACAAGTGTATACTAGTATACAATGTCAAAAATTCGGCAACTTGAGTTAAATTTGCCGTATAGGGATCAATTTGTTTTGAACTACACCAACTACTGTATCTTTTGAATTTTGAAATGTAATCTTTCTGTGTGCATTCTCGCCAGGAGGCACATAGTAAGTCTCTTGTTTGTTTAGAAAAGCCTCTCTTTTCAAATTGTCTGTTGAGAGAAGCCAGGCTGTCAGATTGAAAATCTGTGGATTTGGATGATTTATCATTGATTTTGGCTGGTGTAACAGACTCGACGTTACTGGAAGTTTGATTGGACAATCTATCAGAAGTTCTAGAATCCTTGTATACCAGTGACGTCTTGGCCAAGGTGGTGCTATTAGAATCACCTGGCAATGATATTTGCTCATATGTTCTAGGACTTTCGGAATTAGACAAATTGGGGGGTAAGCATATGCAAACATGTTTTCCCACGGAATTGATTGGGCGTCTTTAGCTAGAGCATTGCAATCTTGCGTCCAAGTGCAATAAATCTCTGTTTGTTTGTTCAGATGAGATGCAAACAGATCTACAAGAGGAAGACCCCACTGATGGAATATTTTTTGAACTACTGTTCTGTTCAAAGTCCATTCTGTGGGCATTATCTTGTATCTGCTTAGCTTGTCTGCTAAAATACTTGCTTTCCCTGCAATGTGAGCTGCTTTTATGTAAATATTGTGTTGACTTGCCCAGTTCCACAAATCCCAAGTCTTGTAACACAATTGGGCCGACCGAGTGCCCCCCCCCCCTGTTTGTTGATATATTGCACAACTGTTGAGTTGTCGCAACGTATCAACACATTCTGACCCTTCAGATCTTTTCACAAAAAGAACCAGGAAGACTGCTTCCATCTCTAACAAGTTTATGTGCCAACCTTTCTGTGTCTCGGTCCACTGACCTTGAAACACCTGAGATTTCATATGTCCCCCGTAACCAAGATTCGAGGCATCTGTTGTTATAGTCACCGTTGTCTGACCTTGAAGTAAATTTCTTCCTCTCAATACATTTACTGGATTTAACCACCATTTGAGATGAGAAATGAGGTGGTTGGTGACAGGAATCTTTATTTCTAGATTTTGGGACGATGGTTTCCAAAATGCTAGTAGATGCAACTGGATTGGACACATGTATAGTCTTGCATTTGGAATTATCTCTATGCATGATGCTATTATTCCCAGTAAGGGTAAGAAATCTCGAGCTAAGTTTTGACCTGCTATGCTTTACTCGAGCTAAGTTTTGACCTGCTATGCTTTTGACCTGTTTTGACAAGTTTTTGACAAGTTTTGACCTGCTATGCTTTACTCGAACTAAGTTTTGACCTGCTATGCTTTACTCGAGCTAAGTTTTGACCTGCTATGCTTTACAATGCTTTACTGCATTGTAAAGTTTTGTTATTCTCTCGTTTGTTGACATCACAAGACCTTGTTTGAGATGGAATAGTGCTCCTAGGTAAACAACTGTCTGACTTGGAGACAGAGCCGATTTTTCTAGATTGATTATGAAACCTAGCGATACCAGAAGATCTATACATCTGTTTCGATCTAATATCAGATTTTGTTTGGATTGATTGCGAATAAGTAGGTCGTCTAAATACGCTACTATTCTGATGTTTTGGGTGTGAAGATAACCCATTACAACTGAAAAAAATTTTGTATAAACTCGAGGAGCTACTGTAGGGCCGAAACACATTGCTTTCCATTGATAACATTGATTCATTAGACAAAAACGAAGGAACTGGTGATGTTTTTGAAAAATTGGAACATGTAAGTATGCATCTGTTAGATCTATTGAGATTGCCCAATCTCCTGGTATCACTACATTTAGAACTTTTGACAAAGTATCCATTTTGAAATGCTTTTTCAGTAGATACCTGTTTAAGGGTCTCAGATTTGTCACCGGTCTTAATTTTCCCGGCTTTTTTTGGAACCAGAAAAAGTGTACTGTAAAAACCTGTGTTTTGAGCATAATTTGGAACCTTTTCTATTACATTTTTCTCTAACAATTCTACAACCTCTTTTTGAAAAATTTCCTGATTTTGAATTGCAAATTTTGTTTCCTTTACCCCTAGAAAAGGTGGTTTCTGAACAAATTCCAATTTGTATCCGGACTGGAGTACAGACAGTACCAATTGATCGTCCGTTATCTTCTTCCAATTTTCCACGAAAAATCTGAGTCGACCCCCCCCCCCCCCCCCCCCACAGGTATCTCTGATTTTGCTAACAGATTTCCTACCTTTAAGTCATTTTTCTAGGAACTACTTGTAAAAGATTTCCTTTCCTTGCCTTGATTGTCTGTCCTTGACTTGGCATTATCGTACGACCTCTGATACGTAGAGGATTGACCTCTTCTCCTATCTGAGTAGTCATAACGTTGACGCTTGCTATTTCCTCGATAGCTACTATCAGAAAAAGACGAAAATTTTCTTTTCTGCGACTTCATGGCATTGCTTCCCGTGTATTCTGGCAGAAGATCACTTAATTGTTCTTTCTGATCCTTCCTTTGCTTTAATTTTTCTTCCAATCCGGGACCAAAAACACCGTCACCAGATAACGGCAAATTCTGGATTTTCGCCTAAACGTCTTTCACTGAATGTAATCCAGTGTCGGCAATGGCAGCTTTTCTCCGAATCAAATGATGAAAAGCTCCTGTACGTCCTACTTGGTCTAAAGTTTTAGTAGACATTTCGAATCTGTCACGTACAGACTGAATAGCACTGTCCAAATTAGGATTAGTCGACTTCAGGTTGTTAAGAAGTAATCCTAAAGCCTGTTGAATGTAAGTAACTGAGATAATAACCATTCTGACAGCGATCTGATCCTGGTATGCAGAACTCTCTATACCTTTTAGCTGTGGAGAAGCTAAATGCTTAGATTTACCCCATGTACGAAAAGAATTATGTTGTTTCCTCAAAAGAGGTTCCAATAAATCGTACAATGCCGGGACTTTCAAAATGTCACGTGACTTCTCTTGTACTGGAAAAGCTAATTTGTACTCCTCTTTATAGGCAGTAACTTTGTCAGGGTCGCTAGAACGCCACGAGTTATTAATAATGGCTTTCTGTGAATCATGTAAAACGATTCCCACATCATCTTAAGAACTTGACGAAATATCACCAAAAATTTCACAAAGTTTATTGTTATTGTCATCATTCTCATCTGTATGAATGTATCTCTTAAATCTATCTTTCCCAACTGAGTTAACTCAGGCTAAATCTGAGCAAACAGATCTGTGTGAAACGCAATCATCAAAGTCATCAGATATTACATGCTCTCTTTCACTCTGACCAGGCGCTAGAGATAAAACATCCTGATAAATGACATTTCTCTCTGGTGAATTTTCATTTTCAGAGTTATGCATCCCATAAGGATCGTCTCTGATACGTGTACTTGTAAGCGTGGCCGAACCACCATTATGTACAGTCTGTGCATTGGTTTCACGAAAATCCCGTTCCTCACGAGTTCGTTCTTGTGAAGTGGAAAACGTTTCCATAGTTGTTTTAAACATATCCATCATGGATGTGAATCTTTCCTCCATTTTAGATTCAAAAGCTGCAAATTTAGAATCTGTATCATTCTTCTTGGTAGAAGATTTACTAGAACTACGAGTGCGTCGTTTCTTCTGTCGATCCGCCATATTGGATTCACCTTTTTGAGACGACTGCTCTAAATTAACATTCTCATCATGAATAAAAGCTTCCTCCATGGAAGCACGGCGAACTGCCGCTTCCGCCATAAATATAAATCAATAAAACTGACTCTGGATAGAAAAATCAAAGTCAAAAACAGAGTAAAATACTCGTAAAGTTCAGAGAACAGCGATGGACGTCCTTTTTGTTGCACGCTGGAAGATAAACGGAGGTAAAACGCATGAGTGATCTAGGTGCCTTAGGTGTTTGATTCTTAGTCATTCATGCGTTTGCGAGTTACGGACGTAAACAATGGAAGATATCCTAATGTTTAGTTTTGACTGGTAAGTAAAACGGATGAAATGAAATCTCACTGCGGCCTCGGGCATATGTCTCTTCTATTTATATATTTGCTGCATGTGTCAAGTTTCAATATTATTTTTGATTGATTTGTTTGTAGGTTCGTCCCTCGCATGAAGGCTATGTTTCTTAGACTACCGTAATACGGTATTTACATTATTTAACTCTAATATTAAAAGTCTTCAAATTCAATAGCATCATTTAAAACCTGATAAATTAACAGCATGGACCAGACATGCACGTTTCGGGTACTAAACCCTCGTCAGTGATCCTTAGTCTAAACAATGTAATATGGCCAAAACGTATGAAAAAATTATGTCCAAAAATGCATCAAAAGACGTAGCAGAATGGGTGGGATATGATGCTACAGGACCCACGTTTTAGAAATTTCAAGAAAATTTGTAACAGAAAATTTCAAATGCGTTGAAGAGACAGACGATCAACCGAAGTTGATCGAACTTGGCTACATGTGCCCTCGGGGACTCTTGGTCCACCAGTAGCGACACTCACCAAGTAGTTCAAATGTTAAACGTCTTCAAATTCAATAGCATCATTTAAAACCTGATAAATTAACAGCATGGACCAGACATGCACGTTTCGGGTACTAAACCCTCGTCAGTGATCCTTAGTCTAAACAATGTAATATGGCCAAAACGTATGAAAAAATTATGTCCAAAAATGCATCAAAAGACGTAGCAGAATGGGTGGGATATGATGCTACAGGACCCACGTTTTAGAAATTTCAAGAAATTTTGTAACAGAAAATTTCAAATGCGTTGAAGAGACAGACGATCAACCGAAGTTGATCGAACTTGGCTACATGTGCCCTCGGGGACTCTTGGTCCACCAGCAGCGACACTCACCAAGTAGTTCAAATGTTAAACGTCTTCAAATTCAATAGCATCATTTAAAACCTGATAAATTTACAGCATGGACCAGACATGCACGTTTCGGGTACTAAACCCTCGTCAGTGATCCTTAGTCTAAACAATGTAATATGGCCAAAACGTATGAAAAAATTATGTCCAAAAATGCATCAAAAGACGTAGCAGAATGGGTGGGATATGATGCTACAGGACCCACGTTTTAGAAATTTCAAGAAATTTTGTAACAGAAAATTTCAAATGCGTTGAAGAGACAGACGATCAACCGAAGTTGATCGAACGTGGCTACATGTGCCCTCGGGGACTCTTGGTCCACCAGCAGCGACACTCACCAAGTAGTTCAAATGTTAAACGTCTTCAAATTCAATAGCATCATTTAAAACCTGATAAATTAACAGCATGGACCAGACATGCACGTTTCGGGTACTAAACCCTCGTCAGTGATCCTTAGTCTAAACAATGTAATATGGCCAAAACGTATGAAAAAATTATGTCCAAAAATGCATCAAAAGACGTAGCAGAATGGGTGGGATATGATGCTACAGGACCCACGTTTTAGAAATTTCAAGAAATTTTGTAACAGAAAATTTCAAATGCGTTGAAGAGACAGACGATCAACCGAAGTTGATCGAACTTGGCTACATGTGCCCTCGGGGACTCTTGGTCCACCAGCAGCGACACTCACCAAGTAGTTCAAATGTTAAACGTCTTCAAATTCAATAGCATCATTTAAAACCTGATAAATTAACAGCATGGACCAGACATGCACGTTTCGGGTACTAAACCCTCGTCAGTGATCCTTAGTCTAAACAATGTAATATGGCCAAAACGTATGAAAAAATTATGTCCAAAAATGCATCAAAAGACGTAGCAGAATGGGTGGGATATGATGCTACAGGACCCACGTTTTAGAAATTTCAAGAAAATTTGTAACAGAAAATTTCAAATGCGTTGAAGAGACAGACGATCAACCGAAGTTGATCGAACTTGGCTACATGTGCCCTCGGGGACTCTTGGTCCACCAGCAGCGACACTCACCAAGTAGTTCAAATGTTAAACGTCTTCAAATTCAATAGCATCATTTAAAACCTGATAAATTAACAGCATGGACCAGACATGCACGTTTCGGGTACTAAACCCTCGTCAGTGATCCTTAGTCTAAACAATGTAATATGGCCAAAACGTATGAAAAAATTATGTCCAAAAATGCATCAAAAGACGTAGCAGAATGGGTGGGATATGATGCTACAGGACCCACGTTTTAGAAATTTCAAGAAATTTTGTAACAGAAAATTTCAAATGCGTTGAAGAGACAGACGATCAACCGAAGTTGATCGAACTTGGCTACATGTGCCCTCGGGGACTCTTGGTCCACCAGCAGCGACACTCACCAAGTAGTTCAAATGTTAAACGTCTTCAAATTCAATAGCATCATTTAAAACCTGATAAATTAACAGCATTGACCAGACATGCACGTTTCGGGTACTAAACCCTCGTCAGTGATCCTTAGTCTAAACAATGTAATATGGCCAAAACGTATGAAAAAATTATGTCCAAAAATGCATCAAAAGACGTAGCAGAATGGGTGGGATATGATGCTACAGGACCCACGTTTTAGAAATTTCAAGAAATTTTGTAACAGAAAATTTCAAATGCGTTGAAGAGACAGACGATCAACCGAAGTTGATCGAACTTGGCTACATGTGCCCTCGGGGACTCTTGGTCCACCAGCAGCGACACTCACCAAGTAGTTCAAATGTTAAACGTCTTCAAATTCAATAGCATCATTTAAAACCTGATAAATTAACAGCATGGACCAGACATGCACGTTTCGGGTACTAAACCCTCGTCAGTGATCCTTAGTCTAAACAATGTAATATGGCCAAAACGTATGAAAAAATTATGTCCAAAAATGCATCAAAAGACGTAGCAGAATGGGTGGGATATGATGCTACAGGACCCACGTTTTAGAAATTTCAAGAAATTTTGTAACAGAAAATTTCAAATGCGTTGAAGAGACAGACGATCAACCGAAGTTGATCGAACTTGGCTACATGTGCCCTCGGGGACTCTTGGTCCACCAGCAGCGACACTCACCAAGTAGTTCAAATGTTAAACGTCTTCAAATTCAATAGCATCATATAAAACCTGATAAATTAACAGCATGGACCAGACATGCACGTTTCGGGTACTAAACCCTCGTCAGTGATCCTTAGTCTAAACAATGTAATATGGCCAAAACGTATGAAAAAATTATGTCCAAAAATGCATCAAAAGACGTAGCAGAATGGGTGGGATATGATGCTACAGGACCCACGTTTTAGAAATTTCAAGAAATTTTGTAACAGAAAATTTCAAATGCGTTGAAGAGACAGACGATCAACCGAAGTTGATCGAACTTGGCTACATGTGCCCTCGGGGACTCTTGGTCCACCAGCAGCGACACTCACCAAGTAGTTCAAATGTTAAACGTCTTCAAATTCAATAGCATCATTTAAAACCTGATAAATTAACAGCATGGACCAGACATGCACGTTTCGGGTACTAAACCCTCGTCAGTGATCCTTAGTCTAAACAATGTAATATGGCCAAAACGTATGAAAAAATTATGTCCAAAAATGCATCAAAAGACGTAGCAGAATGGGTGGGATATGATGCTACAGGACCCACGTTTTAGAAATTTCAAGAAATTTTGTAACAGAAAATTTCAAATGCGTTGAAGAGACAGACGATCAACCGAAGTTGATCGAACTTGGCTACATGTGCCCTCGGGGACTCTTGGTCCACCAGCAGCGACACTCACCAAGTAGTTCAAATGTTAAACGTCTTCAAATTCAATAGCATCATTTAAAACCTGATAAATTTACAGCATGGACCAGACATGCACGTTTCGGGTACTAAACCCTCGTCAGTGATCCTTAGTCTAAACAATGTAATATGGCCAAAACGTATGAAAAAATTATGTCCAAAAATGCATCAAAAGACGTAGCAGAATGGGTGGGATATGATGCTACAGGACCCACGTTTTAGAAATTTCAAGAAATTTTGTAACAGAAAATTTCAAATGCGTTGAAGAGACAGACGATCAACCGAAGTTGATCGAACGTGGCTACATGTGCCCTCGGGGACTCTTGGTCCACCAGCAGCGACACTCACCAAGTAGTTCAAATGTTAAACGTCTTCAAATTCAATAGCATCATTTAAAACCTGATAAATTAACAGCATGGACCAGACATGCACGTTTCGGGTACTAAACCCTCGTCAGTGATCCTTAGTCTAAACAATGTAATATGGCCAAAACGTATGAAAAAATTATGTCCAAAAATGCATCAAAAGACGTAGCAGAATGGGTGGGATATGATGCTACAGGACCCACGTTTTAGAAATTTCAAGAAATTTTGTAACAGAAAATTTCAAATGCGTTGAAGAGACAGACGATCGACCGAAGTTGATCGAACTTGGCTACATGTGCCCTCGGGGACTCTTGGTCCACCAGCAGCGACACTCACCAAGTAGTTCAAATGTTAAACGTCTTCAAATTCAATAGCATCATTTAAAACCTGATAAATTAACAGCATGGACCAGACATGCACGTTTCGGGTACTAAACCCTCGTCAGTGATCCTTAGTCTAAACAATGTAATATGGCCAAAACGTATGAAAAAATTATGTCCAAAAATGCATCAAAAGACGTAGCAGAATGGGTGGGATATGATGCTACAGGACCCACGTTTTAGAAATTTCAAGAAAATTTGTAACAGAAAATTTCAAATGCGTTGAAGAGACAGACGATCAACCGAAGTTGATCGAACTTGGCTACATGTGCCCTCGGGGACTCTTGGTCCACCAGCAGCGACACTCACCAAGTAGTTCAAATGTTAAACGTCTTCAAATTCAATAGCATCATTTAAAACCTGATAAATTAACAGCATGGACCAGACATGCACGTTTCGGGTACTAAACCCTCGTCAGTGATCCTTAGTCTAAACAATGTAATATGGCCAAAACGTATGAAAAAATTATGTCCAAAAATGCATCAAAAGACGTAGCAGAATGGGTGGGATATGATGCTACAGGACCCACGTTTTAGAAATTTCAAGAAATTTTGTAACAGAAAATTTCAAATGCGTTGAAGAGACAGACGATCAACCGAAGTTGATCGAACTTGGCTACATGTGCCCTCGGGGACTCTTGGTCCACCAGCAGCGACACTCACCAAGTAGTTCAAATGTTAAACGTCTTCAAATTCAATAGCATCATTTAAAACCTGATAAATTAACAGCATTGACCAGACATGCACGTTTCGGGTACTAAACCCTCGTCAGTGATCCTTAGTCTAAACAATGTAATATGGCCAAAACGTATGAAAAAATTATGTCCAAAAATGCATCAAAAGACGTAGCAGAATGGGTGGGATATGATGCTACAGGACCCACGTTTTAGAAATTTCAAGAAATTTTGTAACAGAAAATTTCAAATGCGTTGAAGAGACAGACGATCAACCGAAGTTGATCGAACTTGGCTACATGTGCCCTCGGGGACTCTTGGTCCACCAGCAGCGACACTCACCAAGTAGTTCAAATGTTAAACGTCTTCAAATTCAATAGCATCATTTAAAACCTGATAAATTAACAGCATGGACCAGACATGCACGTTTCGGGTACTAAACCCTCGTCAGTGATCCTTAGTCTAAACAATGTAATATGGCCAAAACGTATGAAAAAATTATGTCCAAAAATGCATCAAAAGACGTAGCAGAATGGGTGGGATATGATGCTACAGGACCCACGTTTTAGAAATTTCAAGAAATTTTGTAACAGAAAATTTCAAATGCGTTGAAGAGACAGACGATCAACCGAAGTTGATCGAACTTGGCTACATGTGCCCTCGGGGACTCTTGGTCCACCAGCAGCGACACTCACCAAGTAGTTCAAATGTTAAACGTCTTCAAATTCAATAGCATCATATAAAAC
This sequence comes from Pinctada fucata, assembly GCA_028142955.1. NCBI lineage: Eukaryota > Metazoa > Mollusca > Bivalvia > Pterioida > Pteriidae > Pinctada > Pinctada fucata. The sequence continues at coordinate 26,003,867 of AP027110.1, read as the reverse complement.
CTGATAAATTAACAGCATGGACCAGACATGCACGTTTCGGGTACTAAACCCTCGTCAGTGATCCTTAGTCTAAACAATGTAATATGGCCAAAACGTATGAAAAAATTATGTCCAAAAATGCATCAAAAGACGTAGCAGAATGGGTGGGATATGATGCTACAGGACCCACGTTTTAGAAATTTCAAGAAATTTTGTAACAGAAAATTTCAAATGCGTTGAAGAGACAGACGATCAACCGAAGTTGATCGAACTTGGCTACATGTGCCCTCGGGGACTCTTGGTCCACCAGCAGCGACACTCACCAAGTAGTTCAAATGTTAAACGTCTTCAAATTCAATAGCATCATTTAAAACCTGATAAATTAACAGCATGGACCAGACATGCACGTTTCGGGTACTAAACCCTCGTCAGTGATCCTTAGTCTAAACAATGTAATATGGCCAAAACGTATGAAAAAATTATGTCCAAAAATGCATCAAAAGACGTAGCAGAATGGGTGGGATATGATGCTACAGGACCCACGTTTTAGAAATTTCAAGAAAATTTGTAACAGAAAATTTCAAATGCGTTGAAGAGACAGACGATCAACCGAAGTTGATCGAACTTGGCTACATGTGCCCTCGGGGACTCTTGGTCCACCAGCAGCGACACTCACCAAGTAGTTCAAATGTTAAACGTCTTCAAATTCAATAGCATCATTTAAAACCTGATAAATTAACAGCATGGACCAGACATGCACGTTTCGGGTACTAAGCCCTCGTCAGTGATCCTTAGTCTAAACAATGTAATATGGCCAAAACGTATGAAAAAATTATGTCCAAAAATGCATCAAAAGACGTAGCAGAATGGGTGGGATATGATGCTACAGGACCCACGTTTTAGAAATTTCAAGAAATTTTGTAACAGAAAATTTCAAATGCGTTGAAGAGACAGACGATCAACCGAAGTTGATCGAACTTGGCTACATGTGCCCTCGGGGACTCTTGGTCCACCAGCAGCGACACTCACCAAGTAGTTCAAATGTTAAACGTCTTCAAATTCAATAGCATCATTTAAAACCTGATAAATTAACAGCATGGACCAGACATGCACGTTTCGGGTACTAAACCCTCGTCAGTGATCCTTAGTCTAAACAATGTAATATGGCCAAAACGTATGAAAAAATTATGTCCAAAAATGCATCAAAAGACGTAGCAGAATGGGTGGGATATGATGCTACAGGACCCACGTTTTAGAAATTTCAAGAAATTTTGTAGCAGAAAATTTCAAATGCGTTGAAGAGACAGACGATCAACCGAAGTTGATCGAACTTGGCTACATGTGCCCTCGGGGACTCTTGGTCCACCAGCAGCGACACTCACCAAGTAGTTCAAATGTTAAACGTCTTCAAATTCAATAGCATCATTTAAAACCTGATAAATTAACAGCATGGACCAGACATGCACGTTTCGGGTACTAAACCCTCGTCAGTGATCCTTAGTCTAAACAATGTAATATGGCCAAAACGTATGAAAAAATTATGTCCAAAAATGCATCAAAAGACGTAGCAGAATGGGTGGGATATGATGCTACAGGACCCACGTTTTAGAAATTTCAAGAAATTTTGTAACAGAAAATTTCAAATGCGTTGAAGAGACAGACGATCAACCGAAGTTGATCGAACTTGGCTACATGTGCCCTCGGGGACTCTTGGTCCACCAGCAGCGACACTCACCAAGTAGTTCAAATGTTAAACGTCTTCAAATTCAATAGCATCATATAAAACCTGATAAATTAACAGCATGGACCAGACATGCACGTTTCGGGTACTAAACCCTCGTCAGTGATCCTTAGTCTAAACAATGTAATATGGCCAAAACGTATGAAAAAATTATGTCCAAAAATGCATCAAAAGACGTAGCAGAATGGGTGGGATATGATGCTACAGGACCCACGTTTTAGAAATTTCAAGAAATTTTGTAACAGAAAATTTCAAATGCGTTGAAGAGACAGACGATCAACCGAAGTTGATCGAACTTGGCTACATGTGCCCTCGGGGACTCTTGGTCCACCAGCAGCGACACTCACCAAGTAGTTCAAATGTTAAACGTCTTCAAATTCAATAGCATCATTTAAAACCTGATAATTTAACAGCATGGACCAGACATGCACGTTTCGGGTACTAAACCCTCGTCAGTGATCCTTAGTCTAAACAATGTAATATGGCCAAAACGTATGAAAAAATTATGTCCAAAAATGCATCAAAAGACGTAGCAGAATGGGTGGGATATGATGCTACAGGACCCACGTTTTAGAAATTTCAAGAAAATTTGTAACAGAAAATTTCAAATGCGTTGAAGAGACAGACGATCAACCGAAGTTGATCGAACTTGGCTACATATGCCCTCGGGGACTCTTGGTCCACCAGCAGCGACACTCACCAAGTAGTTCAAATGTTAAACGTCTTCAAATTCAATAGCATCATTTAAAACCTGATAAATTAACAGCATGGACCAGACATGCACGTTTCGGGTACTAAACCCTCGTCAGTGATCCTTAGTCTAAACAATGTAATATGGCCAAAACGTATGAAAAAATTATGTCCAAAAATGCATCAAAAGACGTAGCAGAATGGGTGGGATATGATGCTTCAGGACCCACGTTTTAGAAATTTCAAGAAATTTTGTAACAGAAAATTTCAAATGCGTTGAAGAGACAGACGATCAACCGAAGTTGATCGAACTTGGCTACATGTGCCCTCGGGGACTCTTGGTCCACCAGCAGCGACACTCACCAAGTAGTTCAAATGTTAAACGTCTTCAAATTCAATAGCATCATTTAAAACCTGATAAATTAACAGCATGGACCAGACATGCACGTTTCGGGTACTAAACCCTCGTCAGTGATCCTTAGTCTAAACAATGTAATATGGCCAAAACGTATGAAAAAATTATGTCCAAAAATGCATCAAAAGACGTAGCAGAATGGGTGGGATATGATGCTACAGGACCCACGTTTTAGAAATTTCAAGAAATTTTGTAACAGAAAATTTCAAATGCGTTGAAGAGACAGACGATCAACCGAAGTTGATCGAACTTGGCTACATGTGCCCTCGGGGACTCTTGGTCCACCAGCAGCGACACTCACCAAGTAGTTCAAATGTTAAACGTCTTCAAATTCAATAGCATCATTTAAAACCTGATAAATTAACAGCATGGACCAGACATGCACGTTTCGGGTACTAAACCCTCGTCAGTGATCCTTAGTCTAAACAATGTAATATGGCCAAAACGTATGAAAAAATTATGTCCAAAAATGCATCAAAAGACGTAGCAGAATGGGTGGGATATGATGCTACAGGACCCACGTTTTAGAAATTTCAAGAAATTTTGTAACAGAAAATTTCAAATGCGTTGAAGAGACAGACGATCAACCGAAGTTGATCGAACTTGGCTACATGTGCCCTCGGGGACTCTTGGTCCACCAGCAGCGACACTCACCAAGTAGTTCAAATGTTAAACGTCTTCAAATTCAATAGCATCATTTAAAACCTGATAATTTAACAGCATGGACCAGACATGCACGTTTCGGGTACTAAACCCTCGTCAGTGATCCTTAGTCTAAACAATGTAATATGGCCAAAACGTATGAAAAAATTATGTCCAAAAATGCATCAAAAGACGTAGCAGAATGGGTGGGATATGATGCTACAGGACCCACGTTTTAGAAATTTCAAGAAAATTTGTAACAGAAAATTTCAAATGCGTTGAAGAGACAGACGATCAACCGAAGTTGATCGAACTTGGCTACATGTGCCCTCGGGGACTCTTGGTCCACCAGCAGCGACACTCACCAAGTAGTTCAAATGTTAAACGTCTTCAAATTCAATAGCATCATATAAAACCTGATAAATTAACAGCATGGACCAGACATGCACGTTTCGGGTACTAAACCCTCGTCAGTGATCCTTAGTCTAAACAATGTAATATGGCCAAAACGTATGAAAAAATTATGTCCAAAAATGCATCAAAAGACGTAGCAGAATGGGTGGGATATGATGCTACAGGACCCACGTTTTAGAAATTTCAAGAAATTTTGTAACAGAAAATTTCAAATGCGTTGAAGAGACAGACGATCAACCGAAGTTGATCGAACTTGGCTACATGTGCCCTCGGGGACTCTTGGTCCACCAGCAGCGACACTCACCAAGTAGTTCAAATGTTAAACGTCTTCAAATTCAATAGCATCATTTAAAACCTGATAATTTAACAGCATGGACCAGACATGCACGTTTCGGGTACTAAACCCTCGTCAGTGATCCTTAGTCTAAACAATGTAATATGGCCAAAACGTATGAAAAAATTATGTCCAAAAATGCATCAAAAGACGTAGCAGAATGGGTGGGATATGATGCTACAGGACCCACGTTTTAGAAATTTCAAGAAAATTTGTAACAGAAAATTTCAAATGCGTTGAAGAGACAGACGATCAACCGAAGTTGATCGAACTTGGCTACATATGCCCTCGGGGACTCTTGGTCCACCAGCAGCGACACTCACCAAGTAGTTCAAATGTTAAACGTCTTCAAATTCAATAGCATCATTTAAAACCTGATAAATTAACAGCATGGACCAGACATGCACGTTTCGGGTACTAAACCCTCGTCAGTGATCCTTAGTCTAAACAATGTAATATGGCCAAAACGTATGAAAAAATTATGTCCAAAAATGCATCAAAAGACGTAGCAGAATGGGTGGGATATGATGCTTCAGGACCCACGTTTTAGAAATTTCAAGAAATTTTGTAACAGAAAATTTCAAATGCGTTGAAGAGACAGACGATCAACCGAAGTTGATCGAACTTGGCTACATGTGCCCTCGGGGACTCTTGGTCCACCAGCAGCGACACTCACCAAGTAGTTCAAATGTTAAACGTCTTCAAATTCAATAGCATCATTTAAAACCTGATAAATTAACAGCATGGACCAGACATGCACGTTTCGGGTACTAAACCCTCGTCAGTGATCCTTAGTCTAAACAATGTAATATGGCCAAAACGTATGAAAAAATTATGTCCAAAAATGCATCAAAAGACGTAGCAGAATGGGTGGGATATGATGCTACAGGACCCACGTTTTAGAAATTTCAAGAAATTTTGTAACAGAAAATTTCAAATGCGTTGAAGAGACAGACGATCAACCGAAGTTGATCGAACTTGGCTACATGTGCCCTCGGGGACTCTTGGTCCACCAGCAGCGACACTCACCAAGTAGTTCAAATGTTAAACGTCTTCAAATTCAATAGCATCATTTAAAACCTGATAAATTAACAGCATGGACCAGACATGCACGTTTCGGGTACTAAACCCTCGTCAGTGATCCTTAGTCTAAACAATGTAATATGGCCAAAACGTATGAAAAAATTATGTCCAAAAATGCATCAAAAGACGTAGCAGAATGGGTGGGATATGATGCTACAGGACCCACGTTTTAGAAATTTCAAGAAATTTTGTAACAGAAAATTTCAAATGCGTTGAAGAGACAGACGATCAACCGAAGTTGATCGAACTTGGCTACATGTGCCCTCGGGGACTCTTGGTCCACCAGCAGCGACACTCACCAAGTAGTTCAAATGTTAAACGTCTTCAAATTCAATAGCATCATTTAAAACCTGATAATTTAACAGCATGGACCAGACATGCACGTTTCGGGTACTAAACCCTCGTCAGTGATCCTTAGTCTAAACAATGTAATATGGCCAAAACGTATGAAAAAATTATGTCCAAAAATGCATCAAAAGACGTAGCAGAATGGGTGGGATATGATGCTACAGGACCCACGTTTTAGAAATTTCAAGAAAATTTGTAACAGAAAATTTCAAATGCGTTGAAGAGACAGACGATCAACCGAAGTTGATCGAACTTGGCTACATGTGCCCTCGGGGACTCTTGGTCCACCAGCAGCGACACTCACCAAGTAGTTCAAATGTTAAACGTCTTCAAATTCAATAGCATCATTTAAAACCTGATAAATTAACAGCATGGACCAGACATGCACGTTTCGGGTACTAAACCCTCGTCAGTGATCCTTAGTCTAAACAATGTAATATGGCCAAAACGTATGAAAAAATTATGTCCAAAAATGCATCAAAAGACGTAGCAGAATGGGTGGGATATGATGCTACAGGACCCACGTTTTAGAAATTTCAAGAAATTTTGTAACAGAAAATTTCAAATGCGTTGAAGAGACAGACGATCAACCGAAGTTGATCGAACTTGGCTACATGTGCCCTCGGGGACTCTTGGTCCACCAGCAGCGACACTCACCAAGTAGTTCAAATGTTAAACGTCTTCAAATTCAATAGCATCATTTAAAACCTGATAAATTAACAGCATGGACCAGACATGCACGTTTCGGGTACTAAACCCTCGTCAGTGATCCTTAGTCTAAACAATGTAATATGGCCAAAACGTATGAAAAAATTATGTCCAAAAATGCATCAAAAGACGTAGCAGAATGGGTGGGATATGATGCTACAGGACCCACGTTTTAGAAATTTCAAGAAATTTTGTAACAGAAAATTTCAAATGCGTTGAAGAGACAGACGATCAACCGAAGTTGATCGAACTTGGCTACATGTGCCCTCGGGGACTCTTGGTCCACCAGCAGCGACACTCACCAAGTAGTTCAAATGTTAAACGTCTTCAAATTCAATAGCATCATTTAAAACCTGATAAATTAACAGCATGGACCAGACATGCACGTTTCGGGTACTAAACCCTCGTCAGTGATCCTTAGTCTAAACAATGTAATATGGCCAAAACGTATGAAAAAATTATGTCCAAAAATGCATCAAAAGACGTAGCAGAATGGGTGGGATATGATGCTACAGGACCCACGTTTTAGAAATTTCAAGAAATTTTGTAACAGAAAATTTCAAATGCGTTGAAGAGACAGACGATCAACCGAAGTTGATCGAACTTGGCTACATGTGCCCTCGGGGACTCTTGGTCCACCAGCAGCGACACTCACCAAGTAGTTCAAATGTTAAACGTCTTCAAATTCAATAGCATCATTTAAAACCTGATAAATTAACAGCATGGACCAGACATGCACGTTTCGGGTACTAAACCCTCGTCAGTGATCCTTAGTCTAAACAATGTAATATGGCCAAAACGTATGAAAAAATTATGTCCAAAAATGCATCAAAAGACGTAGCAGAATGGGTGGGATATGATGCTACAGGACCCACGTTTTAGAAATTTCAAGAAATTTTGCAACAGAAAATTTCAAATGCGTTGAAGAGACAGACGATCAACCGAAGTTGATCGAACTTGGCTACATGTGCCCTCGGGGACTCTTGGTCCACCAGCAGCGACACTCACCAAGTAGTTCAAATGTTAAACGTCTTCAAATTCAATAGCATCATTTAAAATCTGATAAATTAACAGCATGGACCAGACATGCACGTTTCGGGTACTAAACCCTCGTCAGTGATCCTTAGTCTAAACAATGTAATATGGCCAAAACGTATGAAAAAATTATGTCCAAAAATGCATCAAAAGACGTAGCAGAATGGGTGGGATATGATGCTACAGGACCCACGTTTTAGAAATTTCAAGAAATTTTGTAACAGAAAATTTCAAATGCGTTGAAGAGACAGACGATCAACCGAAGTTGATCGAACTTGGCTACATGTGCCCTCGGGGACTCTTGGTCCACCAGCAGCGACACTCACCAAGTAGTTCAAATGTTAAACGTCTTCAAATTCAATAGCATCATTTAAAACCTGATAAATTAACAGCATGGACCAGACATGCACGTTTCGGGTACTAAACCCTCGTCAGTGATCCTTAGTCTAAACAATGTAATATGGCCAAAACGTATGAAAAATTATGTCCAAAAATGCATCAAAAGACGTAGCAGAATGGGTGGGATATGATGCTACAGGACCCACGTTTTAGAAATTTCAAGAAATTTTGTAACAGAAAATTTCAAATGCGTTGAAGAGACAGACGATCAACCGAAGTTGATCGAACTTGGCTACATGTGCCCTCGGGGACTCTTGGTCCACCAGCAGCAACACTCACCAAGTAGTTCAAATGTTAAACGTCTTCAAATTCAATAGCATCATTTAAAACCTGATAAATTAACAGCATGGACCAGACATGCACGTTTCGGGTACTAAACCCTCGTCAGTGATCCTTAGTCTAAACAATGTAATATGGCCAAAACGTATGAAAAAATTATGTCCAAAAATGCATCAAAAGACGTAGCAGAATGGGTGGGATATGATGCTTCAGGACCCACGTTTTAGAAATTTCAAGAAATTTTGTAACAGAAAATTTCAAATGCGTTGAAGAGACAGACGATCAACCGAAGTTGATCGAACTTGGCTACATGTGCCCTCGGGGACTCTTGGTCCACCAGCAGCGACACTCACCAAGTAGTTCAAATGTTAAACGTCTTCAAATTCAATAGCATCATTTAAAACCTGATAAATTAACAGTATGGACCAGACATGCACGTTTCGGGTACTAAACCCTCGTCAGTGATCCTTAGTCTAAACAATGTAATATGGCCAAAACGTATGAAAAAATTATGTCCAAAAATGCATCAAAAGACGTAGCAGAATGGGTGGGATATGATGCTACAGGACCCACGTTTTAGAAATTTCAAGAAATTTTGTAACAGAAAATTTCAAATGCGTTGAAGAGACAGACGATCAACCGAAGTTGATCGAACTTGGCTACATGTGCCCTCGGGGACTCTTGGTCCACCAGCAGCGACACTCACCAAGTAGTTCAAATGTTAAACGTCTTCAAATTCAATAGCATCATTTAAAACCTGATAAATTAACAGCATGGACCAGACATGCACGTTTCGGGTACTAAACCCTCGTCAGTGATCCTTAGTCTAAACAATGTAATATGGCCAAAACGTATGAAAAAATTATGTCCAAAAATGCATCAAAAGACGTAGCAGAATGGGTGGGATATGATGCTACAGGACCCACGTTTTAGAAATTTCAAGAAATTTTGTAACAGAAAATTTCAAATGCGTTGAAGAGACAGACGATCAACCGAAGTTGATCGAACTTGGCTACATGTGCCCTCGGGGACTCTTGGTCCACCAGCAGCGACACTCACCAAGTAGTTCAAATGTTAAACGTCTTCAAATTCATGGTACGCAAGAAGAATTTTTAGGTGAATGATTTTTCTTTCATAAACTCGTTATGGTGGGTCCCTTCTTCGACGTTAACATTTATTTGTCCAGTTGTTCTTAAGGATTAATCCGAATTTTTTTTTTTATATATTCACCACTGACCAGGATCAGGATGTTTTGTTTCCCCTGACAAAATTTCTATCGTAGAATATGTATAAATTGATTTTTCATGAGGAATATGTTACACTAATGTTTAGTTTCTTTCTATAGTCAAACTCACCTTCGAGAGAACTGGTGCACCATATATCATTATTTCGGATAATAATAATAACTAATTCTCATCAGTGGGGATTTTTTTTAGGCAAATGGGTTCAAAATGAAAAAAAAAATCTGCATGGTGAAGCATCCATTGGTTTAATTTCAAATTGTCATATATCGAGACAATGGAAGAGTCTTATTCTACATCATTAATATGACCGCGATTTATTAACATACATGGATTTTTAAAATAGTATTGCGATTTTCGCCAAAGAAGAGATTCCCTCTGGTACCAGCGTTGAAAAGTAAGTTTTTTTCTAAAAGCAAGACTTAATTGTGATCTAGTGAAGGAATGTAAAAAGCATAATTTTTGTTAGATTGTTGACTGAGATCTTATAGACATAGAAAGGAAGTTTAGGGATATCTTAATGTTTGGAGCCATATCTTTATCCTAAACAAAACTATATACCTGTACCTGTATATGTTTTCCCTCATCTATATGCATTATTCTATCAAATAATACAAATTGAAGAAAAAATATGTTATATTTTCTAAAAAAAAACAGTTTGATTTATATTCTATTTGTCGAAATCAAATGAAATAATGAAATAGTCAAGGGTACCCTTGTGTTTGGCTATATTTCATTCTTAATACAACTTAGAATTTCGTTTATTCAGCTGTATGTTTACCATATTACGTATCTGCATAAAATAGAACAAAATATTAAACATGGGATTATTATAGCTAAGCCTGGAGGGTTACAAAGCATGTGCTTGGCATTTGATATTCTTAAATCATAGTATGTGAGGCTATCTTTCTATAATGTACTTCGTTCATCTTTTGATATTCGAAAATAAACATGTAACGGAGTATATTACTTTGCAGATTTGACAAACTGCTTTTTATGGTGACATTATAAACAGAATAAGGATGATCAAAGGTAGGATTTTGTCAAGATCCTGCTTGTGTGATCAGCTGTGATGCTGAATAACTTTTTGTAATCATTTTCTTAATATGAATGCTCTGGTATACTTGTATAATAGTGAGTGTGTGTCATGGCTGAGTGTGCGGTTTGAGGCTCACGTGTTCGAAGTTCAAGTATTACGGTGACCAAACACCAAAAAAGGGCTCTATTTTAGGAGTTTAATGGTCATAAAAGGCATATGGCTTTATTATACAAACAAACAAAAGCCTAAACTTTCTTCTTTCAATCTAGCTTGGTCGTCAAAATCCGAAGTGGTGCAAAATACGCTAAAAAGTGATCCCTAGGTGTCGCTATGTTTCGTCAAAAATGACGTCATCCCTAATTGTTAATTTCTGTAGAAAGACAAATGCTATATTGCAATGTCGCAAGCAGTTACAAAATTAAGTGAATGTGAAGCAAAACATATTTCAAAGCAAAGCGTATATAACTCTCTTTGAACAAGAATATACATCGAAAGCGTCATAAAGCGGTTCAAACTGACGTCAAATCATGTACCCATATTTTAAAATCATCAGAATCATTCAATTCTAGATAATTTTAATTCTAGATAATTCGATTCTAGATAATTCTTTAAAACTCGAATTTTTTGTTATATATGTACATGGTGAACTTTTATGCAAAATGAAGCTACGCTCACTTTGATTAATTATGTGCAGTTTTTGGCCCGCTATAATCGGGTCAGTGTTTAAAGAGAAGGACGTCAATCGACGTCAATTATGTGTTTGTAAAACGATTTGACCATATGATACCCTATCTATTCGTTTACATTACGATGTTTCGTAATGTTTTGGTTTTACACATATTCAATAGACTAAGGATAAATAAATTTTGGTCAAGCACATCACCATCGATGATGACGTCACAATCAAAATGGCGACGTAGTTCCATGATTTGAGCAAAAAAGGTGGAAATCTATCAATTTTGCGAATATTATTCATATTTCATTGCAATTACATGATGTTAAGAATATCAATTACTGATTCTATATCGTAAAGAATTTGTGCAATTCGTTTTGTAGTGGAGTCCCTAGCAAAGGCTCATTGACGTACAATCACTCAACTCGTTCGATAGTTACCATTTGACTTCGAAAATCAATCCTCTTTTGATCACATCATGATGTTATTTCAAAATGAATCATATGACACATCTCCCATATTACTTTGAAGCTTTCTTATTAGATGTAACCTTGAAAATCGACAGTGACGTCACATTTAAAATTGCGACGTAGGTGCGTTATTTGAAAAAAATAATCAAAATGAAATAATTTAATTTTGCATGAAACAAGAATTTTCATTGGCTTAAAAGTTGAGGTTATTTTCCATAACCTGAAAAATATTAGGACACGCCCCTTTTCTGGAACTACTTCCAAAATTAAGCAAAATGGCGGATCCCGTAAACTTGAAACACTGAATTTTACCTAGAGAACGAAGATTAAATACAACATACACGTTATTTATACTATTTTCATCTTTAGATATACAAACATAATCGATTGTAGCAGCAGGTAAACGAATAAATGTAGTACTTACCACGAGATTTGTAGGTAAACATATCGCGTCGGTGCGACGATAGGTCATGCTGATGAAAGATTTCATTTTCATCAACATCTAAAACTATGAAACATGTACCTGATTGTCAGATGCATTGCATCCATCCCATCCAGTCTCATTCTATTCTCATCGTTTAAAATATATCAAATGACTCGGGCTGAAATGCATGAAAACAAACGCCGGCGCCGTTCAACTACCAGCCTCCATTCTTGTGTGTCTGTTGTTGTTATTAAAAACGAGGGAGATAATCCCTACGCAGGAACATTGCATTGAGCATTTTCACGATTTTCCTAGATCTAATAAGATGCACATAATATATTATATAGCTTAAAATTAGATCATAAGGAATGCTTCTAAAATTCTTTTTGGTTATGGGAAATAACCTCAAAAAGCCGATGCACAAACAAGGTATAATTCGCTACGCTAATTATACCTTTGTGCATCGGCTTTTTGAGGTCATTTCCCATGACCAAAAAGAATTTTAGAAACATTCCTTAAATGATTGTGAAATACCATTAAAAGATCGAATATTACACGTCTTCAAATTCATAGCATCATTTAAAAACAATGTATTTGTCGCATGGACCAGACATGCACGTTTCGGGTACTTAAACCTCGTCTGTTATCTTCAATCCAAACAAGAAATATAACCAAAGACTTGAAAGTTATGTCCAAAAATACCGAAAGACGCAGCAGGATGGATTGGATATAATGCTACATGACCCACTTTTCAGAAATTTCGAGAAAATCTTGTGAACAGAAATTTTCGAATGTGCTTGAAGAAACGATTAGTCGAAGTTGATCGGACTTGGCTACATGTGCCCTCGGGAACAAAGGAGGGGATCTCCAACAACACCGGGTTGTAGCACCCACAGCAAAACCCCAAAACACCCAATGCAAAAACACAGAGCAGACAAGCACAAAGAGACGCGTAAGGGACAAGGAACGTCAACGCACAACACAGAAACATCAAACACAAAGGGCTACACATAAACCAACGAGACCAATGGGCAACCGGTGCCGACTTAGGACGGCCATCTGCCACGGAAAAAGCAGAAGGTATGGTTATCCTGGATTACGTGCGCACAACCCTCCCACTTTTCCGATTACCCAGAGGTCTCGAAGAACGTACAATTGTGATGTAAAACAACCTCCTCACTGTCAGATGACCACACACAAACAAGACCGCAAAACGCAGGGGCCCAAGCAACATAGATGAATATGTAAATGGATATAAAAAGAGGGCGTACGTAATACAATCCGTGCTCTGCCGCCGCGAGCTCATGTATGTTATCACCCGAGGAGTCCGACTGACATTCAGAGAGGACAGGTGGTCGGGGCTCTGTCTTCTCTAAAGAGGTTTGGACAGGGCCCGTCATGGAGTCCCGTCGTCACAGTCAGTCAGAGTGCAAGTTTTAAGAATGCGCTTGTACAAGACTGTAGATTGGTCAAGTACCAAGCCTCGTGTTCGTCTGGTGACGTTAGGATCATACCCACGGTATAAAAGGCGTTTGATGATTCCGACGCATTTTCGATAGTGATGTTGTCTATCTTTGATCCTTCTTATCTTGTTAATAATGTCACCATAAAATGCAGGTTGTGAAATACCCAAAGTAATATACTCTGTTGCCTGTATTGGTCCGAATTTCAGAAGAAGTTGACAATAATTTTTGTAAAATTTCCAGAAAGTCTTTACTAGTTTGTGAAAGCGAAAACCTTGTCCTAAAAGTTTCTTGGTAATTTGTAAATTTCTACTATGAAAATCCAAAACATCAGTACATGCTCTAGCATACTGGATGAACTGTGAAATATAGATACCATAGGACGGTAATCTAGGAACATCACCGTCAAGCCAGGGGAAATTTACTATGTTAAATCCAAAATCATCTCTTTTGTCATACACACTTGCATGGATCTCTCCATTAACAATTTTGATATTGAGGTCCAAAAATGGTGTTTCTGTGTTTAAAACGTTTGCCTTGTTTAAAATCAATTCTTGTGGATAAATAATATTTTTATATTTCTCAAAAACAGGATTGTCGATAGTAAGAATATCATCCAGGTACCTATTAGTACCAATAAAACGTTTCACATCATCAGTTTTTCTTTGTTTTTGAAGATTTTGGATAAATTCCTTTTCATACGTGTATAAAAATAAATCTGCAACAAAAGGCACACAATTAGTACCCATTGGAATTCCCTACAACCTGCTTGTAGAGTTTCTCACCAAATCGTACATAAATATTGTCCAAAAGGAAGGACAAGGCAATACACAGGTCACCACATGTCCATGATTTGTATGATTTGTAATCTGTGGCGGAAAAGAAACCCTTCGATTCAGAAGTACAAATATAAGTTTTCCCCTCTCGATCAAAACACCATTTAATGAGTTTGGACAGTCGATCATTTATTTTGTCGTGAGGAAGCGTGGTGTACATATTAGAAAAGTCGTATGAAGATATCGTATTTGCTTCAAAATTTCTTGATTTCATTTTGTCAATCACATCCCCTGAATTTTTAATAGACCAAAGGAAGTTTACGCCATTCCTGTTCATGACAGTTTCACAGTATTTTGCCACGTGTTCCTTTATAGCCGTGAGTGCTGACGTCAGATTTCTAGACAAAATTGTTCTTGAGCAGTTGCTAGAATTAGCAATGTATCGAAACTTGTAAGGAGACTTGTGAAGTTTTGGTATACAGTATATTGTAGGGAGATCCAATTTAGAAATAGAGATGTTAAAAGAAGAAAGGGGTAGGGCCACGAAACCCCTAAATCGGCCCTCGATTTTTCCCCAGAAATAAATTTCATAAGAAATACTTGTCATCTCTCATGAAAATACACTAACGTTTACCGCTTTTAAAGAAAAGAAAAATTTCACCAAACAAAGTGCCATCTAATTGCAATGACGTCATATAGGTGACGTCATTTTGACGTTATTGACAAAATATGGCGAAAATTGCAGTGAATTTTGTCTTTTGTCGACGAATTCAATGTGGCCGCATGCGTTAACTGAGATAAAACGTTTATGACAAAAGGATATACTAATATTCTTTCACATATAATTTTTTCATCTTAGTTAATGCATGCGGCCATTGCTAATTTAATGGAGATATCTAGTTTTTGTGTTAATTTCGCGAAATATGACCAATTTTGGTGTTTTCAAAGGGCTAAAAGCTATTGATAAACGCAACATTTACAAAAAGATAGATTCGTGATTCAGTAGAGAACGTTTCAAAATGTCAAATAACAGTTAAGAATTCTATGAAGTACAATGTTCAAAATTAGGGCCAATATCGGGCTTCGTGGCCCTACCCCTTTCACTGTTATGTTTGTTCAAAATATTTGGAACACTTTCGTTGCTTTCGATATAAGTATTAGTAGAGGAAAGTTCCGAAACTAAAGTTGATATGTAGTAGCGTTTTCAAATAATTATGGTGTTGTTGGCTACTTTGTCTGCAGGCGCGAAGACATATTTTTCATGTAAATTACGTAACTTGGATTTGAAATATCTTTCCGATTGAGAAATTGGATTGTCAAAAGGTTGAGGATTTTTGTGGTAGTTATCTATTCGAATATCGGTAATATCCAAAATGAGGTTTTTCCAGTCATTCAGAGCATGCGATTCGACTCCTTCCGATTTGCACCATCGCTTGGTATAGTTATCTAAAGCTTCCTTTATTTAGCACTTCATGACATTTAATAAAATCTATCTTGGATGGGATTCTATACTCAGGTCCTTTCTTAAGAAGACCACGGAGCTGCCTGTCTTTGATAATTGAAAAGTCACCTGTAATAATATGACCAGCTGGTTTATATAGATATGCAGACGTTGCACATTCTCATGTTCCACCAGCAGTGACACTCATCAAGTGGTAGACATAAAGAGGAAATCAAAAAGTGTTCGTTCTCAAACGGCATATCCCAAACATGTGCGATTTTACGTCCATGAGCATTTGCTAGGGGACCTTCTCTGCAAAATGACTTGCATGAATTTCGTATGAAATAAAAAAGCATTTATGATTCTTTACATCTTATGATTTACAATTAACATTATGGAAAAATGAAATTGAAGATTTGAACCGTTTTTGCTAAAAAATGCGCCTACGTCGCCATATTGATTCGGACGTCAATGTCGATTTGAAATGCTACATCTAAGGGGAGAAAGCGTCAAAGTTATTTTGAAGATGTTTCGTATGATTCATTTTGAACAACACCATGAGATCGAGTAAAAGGAATTTGATGTGACAAAAAAGAGGATATGAATTGATTTTCTGAATCAAATGGTATCTATCAAACGAGTTGAGTTATTGTACGTCAATGAACGTTTGCTAGGGGGTCTTCTCTACAAAACGAGTTGCACGAATTCCGTATGATATAGAATCAGCATTTGAGATTCTTAACATCGTATAATTTGCAAAGTCAGGTAATAAGGGTATGATAATAATGTCGTCGTAAAGCTAGAAATTATATACTTCCACATCTTACGTATTTTCAGATATTTGATATTTTTTTATGTTTCATTTCACTCACCATGAAAAGGTATGGTCCCGAACATTGCCGAATACGGTGCGTCTTCGGCCAACTTCGTTGCATTTAATTTTTCTGTCATCCCTAATGCCTTAATAAGAAAAGTGTTCCTAAAATAGGTATATTTGTACCTTTTTTTGCTCATATCATGAACCAACATCGCCTTTTTGATGGTGATGTCATCAGCGATCCTGATGATTTTGTTAAATGACATCTAATCTGACATGTGTAGTATAAAACATCACGAAAAATCGAAATAATAACAAATAATGGTAAAGTCATTTATCAAACACATACATGCGCACATACCAAATATTGAAGGGTGACGTTGATTGACGTCCTCCTTTAAGACACTGACCCGACTAGCTTGCCAAAAATAGCACATACATGTAATTAATTAAAGTGAGTGTACGTTCATTTGGTATAACGGTTCACCATGTATAACAGAAAAAATATCGAGTTCTGAAGAAAATCATCAAGAATTGAATGATTCTGATGAAAAGAAATGGATACGCAATTTGACGTATGTTTGAGCAGCTTCCTGACGTTTTATCACATCCGATGTTTATCCTTATCGATAGAGGTTTATATATCCTCTTTACTTTAAATTATGTTTTGTTTTAAATTCAGTTATTTTTGTAAGTTCTTGCGGCATTACAATATAGCATATTTCTATCTACAAAAAAACCCAATTTTGGGTGACATCATATGTCATCATTTTAAACGTATTTTGTTCCACATTGGGCTTTGACCAAGCTATATATATATACATGTAGATTGAAAGGAGAAAGTTTAAGCTTTCAATTGATTTATAATATAGCCATATGCCTATAATGACCTTTAAACTCAAAACTTTGGTTCGTTGGTCACAACGTAAGAATATTAAACGTCTCCAAATTCAAAAGCATCATTTAAGAACTGATAAATTTGCAGCATGGACCAGACATGCATGTTTCGGGTACTTAATCCACGTTAGTGATTCTCATTCTAAATAATGTAATATGGCCAAAGAGTGTGAAGTTACTATGTCCAAAAACGTACCGAAACTATTGCCATAGCATGCTGTTCGGCGTCCGAATAAATTTGTCACATTTTTTGATTTTTGCCCAAATAAACAAACAATAAAACGGACTATAATGATGCTCGTGGAATAGTAAATCTAAATTGATACTACTGAAAGCTGGGTGTACCTCAATATAGTTGTGACCATGTGCAGTTCCACAGCCAAGAAATATAGCCGTATGATCCCGGCTTACGTTGTTACCGTATAAAGCCGAATAGCTGTCAAACGTGGCGATCACTGTACCATACGATATCCCATGACAGTTGGATTTGACCTTTATGTAAAAAAAAGTCACATATCGAAGTTTGTTTCACTGTTATAAAGGGCTGTATTAGAAATGAAATAAGAAAAGACACATATATGTTAAACAATTACAATCTTTTCATATCCCGTGACTGTTTTTACTTCTTTACTTTGTAATGCAGCTGTTCATTCCATGACGTTATCTGCTAGTTAATCATGCATAAAGAGATGTGATTTCATTAAATGGTTGATGTCTTTGAAAATGAAATTGAACTAAGAATAGACCGTAATGTCAGGTATGCTTAACTGAGTTGGAGGAAATACCAAATAAAATCTGATACATTGTAATTTAAATGATCTTATGTGTATAGTAATAACATAGAGCAATATTATTCCTAAGATGCGTAAAAAGCACTGTAAAACAAACAAAATATGAAACAACCTATCATGTGAGTGAATGATCTCATAATCACAAGAACAGTGTTTATCTCCTGCAGCCGCACTCATCACTTTAACTGTGTGGGGTCTCATCATAAGAAATACACATGTGAAACAAAAGATATAGCCAATCTTAGATTTTTTGAAAAAGTGGGTCAAATATCTAGGTCAAGATCACGAAGTCAAAAATTATGGTATGTACATGAATGACACGGTCCGGCTGCCCCCCCCCCCCTTCTCCTACGCCCTTGAGCTTTTGAGACCAGTGCTACAATAAACAGAACAAGCTTCTGAGACCAGTGCTACTATAAACAGAACAAGCGTCTGAGACCAGTGCTACAATAAACAAAACAAGCTTCTGAGACCAGTGCTACAATAACCAGAACAACCTTCTGAGACCAGTGCTACAATAAACAGAACAAGATTCGGAGACCAGTGCTACTATAAACAGAACAACCTTCTGAGACCAGCGCTACAATAAACAGAACAACCTTCTGAGACCAGTTCTACAATAAACAGAACAACCTTCTGAGACCAGTGCTACAATAAACAGAACAACCTTCTGAGACCAGTGCTTCAATAAACAGAAAAACCTTCTGAGACCAGTGCTACAATAAACGGAACAACCTTCTGAGTCCAGCGCTACAATAAACAGAACAACCTTCTGAGACCAGTGCTACAATAAACAGAACAACCTTCTGAGACCAGTTCTACAATAAACAGAACAACCTTCTGAGACCAGTGCTACAATAAACAGAACAACCTTCTGAGACCAGTGCTACAATAAACAGAACAACCTTCTGAGACCAGCGCTACAATAAAAAGAACAAGCTTCTGATACCAATGCTACAATAACCAGACCAAGCTTCTGATATCAGTGCTACAATAAACAAAAAAAAGCTTGTGAAAACAGAGCTACAATAAACAGAACAACCTTCTGAGACCAGCGCTACAATAAATAGAACAACCTTCTGAGACCAGTGCTGCAATAAACAGAACGACCTTCTAAGACCAGTGCTACAATAAACAGAACAACCTTCTGAGACCAGCGCTACAATAAACAGAACAACCATCTGAGACAAGCGCTACAATAAACAGAACAACCTTCTGAGACCAGTTCTACAATAAACAGAACAAACTTCTGAGACCAGTGCTACAATAAACAAAACTACCTTCTGAGACCAGTACTACAATAAACAGAACAACCTTCTGAGACCAGCGCTTCAATAAACAGAACAAGCTGTGAGACCAGTTCTACAATAAACAGAACAACCTTCTGAGACCAGTGCTACAATAAACAGAACAACCTTCTGAGACCAGTGCTACAATAAACAGAACAACCTTCTGAGATCAGCGCTACAATAAACAGAACAAGCTGTGAGACCAGTGCTACAATAAAAAGAACAAGCTTCTGAGACCAATGCTAATATAAACAGAACAAGCTTCTGAGACCAATGTTACAATAAACAGAACAAGCTTCTGATACCAATGTTACAATTAACAGACCAAGCTTCTGATATCAGTGCTACAATAAACAGAACAAGCTTGTGAGACCAGTGCTACAATAAACAGAACATTGAATTTGAAATTTGAAATTTGTCTGTGACAAAATTTCTTGAAATTTCTAAAAAGTGGGTCCTGTAGCATCATATCCCACCCATTCTGCTTCGTCTTTTGGTACATTTTTGGACATAATAATTTTTATACTTTGGGGCCATTTTACATTGTTTAGACTGAGGATCACTGACGAGGGTTTAGTACCCTTTAGTACTGAGACCAGTGCTACAATAAATAGAACAAGCTTCTGAGATTATTGTTTTATAACATATTCCATAGAAAACATGTATGTGATAAAGGACCATGTCTCAATGCTAGCATGTGTTTAAAAGTGACCATTTCTCAGTGGAAGCATGTGTTTAAGGGACCATGTCTTAGTGGAAGCATGTGTTTAAGGGACCATGTCTTAGTGGAAGCATGTGTTTAAGGGACCATGTCTTAGTGGAAGCATGTGTTAAGGCACCATGTCTAGCACTTGGTAGCATGTGTTTAAAAGGGACCATTTCCAAGTGGTAACATGTGTTAAGGGACCATGTCTAAGTGGAGGCATGTGTTTAGGCACCATGTCTTATAGTGGTAGCATGTGTAAGTGACCATGTCTCAGTCGAAGCATGGGTAAAGGGACCATGTCTCACTGGTACCATGTGTCAAGGGACAATGCACGACTTAGTGGTAGCATGTGTTAAGGGACCATATCTCAGTGGTAGCATGTGTTAAGGGACCATGTCTTAATGGAAGCATGCGTTTAAAAGGGACCATGTCTGTGTGGTAGCATGAGTTGTAGCAAGTTAATGCAAAAGTTAGTTTTCAATCCAATTTTTAGGGCGATACCTGCATCAACAGAAAAAATGTAAGATTCATTTCCTATCATTTTAGATTCTCTAATTATGGAAAATAAAATGTTTTATTGAAGCTAATAACAATCAATTCCCGCACTTTTTTTCTTAAGTTTGGAGGGAGGGGGGCTGCGTGATGATACTACTGCCTCCCAGACGTAAACAAGTTATGACAGCCGCCATTGATTTAAGCTGCGAACGATCGTCTCTCTACATCTTTGGAATAAGGACCAGTTTGAGAAAATACTGTATGCACAGTTAAAATTTTAGTTAGTAAGAAAGAAATGGTACCCTTGAAATTTTAAGCAAACATCAAGTCAATTTTCAGCTACGAGTTTATTCGCGTTTGAGGGAATCTCCAGTTCTAAAAATAGTACTATAAATAGACCTCCGTGAAAATTTTTTTGATCGATGTATCAACAAAATTTCTTAGCCAATCAGAATCTTCGTTTCTTGAAAATAAAAATGGAAATTAAATGATAACAATATCACCATAGCTATCTCTGTTGTCAAGATCGTGTTTGTTTCTATTTCTCATTCTATACTTCCCGTGCTTGTATATAGTTCAAAAGATAATTGAATAAACACAGAGGTTATCAGATATGGGTGGATATTATAATGCAATCAAGGTCATAACTCAATAAAAGGCAGACAGTTTCTTTTGAATCTTGGTGCATTCTTAAACAAAGTTTAAATTCATCGTGCCATATTTACCCTAAATATTAGAGTGTATGTGATCAATCGATAGTTTTCGGTTCTGATAATCATATGTGATCAGTATGTAATGATATTGTTACGTTCTGAACCATAATAGATAGCTTTAATAAGGCCATAGTAGTTTTAAAATCTTTTGTTTAAAGTCCACCAGTGGATACCTTTCATGAAAATTTCTCAGAAAAAAAAACCCCACATATATATACACATATAAGTATCCAGAAATTAATTTCAAATGAAACTACATCTCAGTAAGTGATCTTGTATACCATAAAATACCATATGAAATCAAGAATTAAAGAAATAATCTGCAATAAGAATACTTTTTAGCTCGCCGGGACGAAAAAGTCCGGAAAGCTAATGCCATACCCTCGGCGTCGTCGTCGTTGTCGTTGTTGTCGTCCGTAGACAAAACTTTAACCTGGGCTATATCTCTTGAACTGTAAGGGGTAGGGCTTTGGTATTTCACATGTATATACCTTGTGACGAGACCTTTCATTTGAGACCATGACCTCTGGCCTAGTGACCTTGACCTTGGACTTTGACCTGCTTTCAAAAACTTTAACCTGGTTTCTGACAAAAACCTGTATAGGCGAGCTATGTAATCTTTGATTACCCTATGTTTATTCATAAGCAGCTTTATATGACGTCAACTATTGCATATCTTTCGTTAAAAACGCTAAAATTTGAATGGTCAATACTGCATAATAGTGTTACCATACACGCACTTTGAGTAGTAAGTAACCCTATATAGAAAATCTATCATGCCGAGAATCCTTTTGTAACGTTTTCGTTAAATCTAGCGACTTTCTTCTCGGTAAAAGAAGGATACCACGTGACAATTATTTGCTGAAATTAGTACGAGGTATTATATCCACATGTACAAGTAATAATTAATAGTGTGATATGTGGTCAACACCATTGCGGTTCCAAGAAAAACTTCATACCAGTTTACCAGGGAGCCAGAAGCTCGTTCTTGCTACATTACATTCACATTTAGGGAGTGCCACACATTGACCTCCAGCATTAGATGGTGCACAGTCATATGTTGGAGAACCTTCATCAATCCTTGACCAAGCATTGCTGTGGAGATTTGCCATGGTTTTGCTGGAGCACACATAGTTATGCCTGCTACAGGAAACTGAAAGCGGGTTTATTCTTTATTGTTAGTAAAATTGTGTTTCTGAGATGTTTTGTTTTCTTAATATCTTTAAAAACGTTCAAATATGTTAGAGAGACTTAATATCATGAAAATTGATCCTTTAAAGCTTCTAATTTATCCTATGACGACATCAGCACGGTAACGCATCAAGTGATATGCAAATAATCTCATACAAGGGGGAATCCCCTTCGATTAAACAAGGTAAATACTGTCTAAATATATACTATATATGACACTATTTTATGCTTACCATACGAGCATCATTATCATTTATATGATGGTAATCTCTTCTGGTCAAGATTAAAGGAATATTTAGAGAACACTTACACAAAATTTTTCTATTTTGTTCACATGTTATGATATGGTGCACGTAAACAAACAAAATTTTCTGTTGAAGTGTTATCTGGATATACCTCTTTTCTTGACCAGAATAGATTACCATCATATAATTGATAATGGTGCTTATATGATATGCCTAAGCTTTAATGCATATAAAGTAGGTTAGGACAGTATAAACCTTAATTAATCGAAGGGGATTCCCATGTAAGAGATATTATTTGCATTGAGTCGCTACAGCGATAAGGAAATCATTTCATCATGTTCAAATATTGAGATTTGAATTGTCCGAGGTTAAGATACACTGAGTTAAATTCTTTTATATATGTGATTCTAGGACCATAATTATTGTTTATCTATGAAATATGTTTTATTTGGCGGAAAAAAAACATCACTCACCTTGACAGATAGATGCGAAGAGAATAGCAACTCCATGCAGTTTGGACATCTTAAATATGAATCTAAGACAAAGAAAGTTGTTTTCGTCGTTAATCGTACAAATAATCAAGGTCGTACACTGACTTCTGAGGAAAAAAAGCTTTCATAATAATGTTTATAGTTCTATTCATGTATCAATATTCTTCTGTCTATATTTAGAAAAAATAATACATTGTATTTTAAACTGTATCATTGCAGATACTGAAATAAAACCAAAACAAACCGACCTCTTCTGCTCTCTCTCTCTCTCTATAGAACAGTTCTGATATGTACAGTGTCTTTTTATATATACAGACAAGACAAGATGAACCATTACCAATCCTTGTCTTTTATCTTTATGTCGCTGACATAATTATCACAAGGAACTTTAACGATTTCCTTATTCAGTGCAAACATGGCAAATGTTATTACTTTCAGCATGTTTAAAACTATAGAAACAATATGAATGCAGAATTTTAATATAACGCCGATTTTGACGATTTCAAAAGCTACGCTCATATAAGTCATGTCCTTTTTCAATATGAAGATATATCTCACAATACTTGAAGGTATTGACGTTTCACACTCTTTGTTCATTTCAATGGAAGTGTTCCGAATCTCTACCTTCTTGAATAAATTTCAAGTAAATTTTAATGCACCAGACACGCGTGTCAATTCTCATCACAATATAGATAAATATTGATAAATAGATATGGAGAAACCATGCAATTTAAGCAATAACTGAATTGCCTGGAACAATTGTTCAATAAAGAAAACAGAAGTAAGACTCATTACTTACTGATCTTTTCATGGTAATTACAAATAAAGAGATTAACGAATTACTAAATTATGGTCCAGAATTTATAAACAAATTATTGAATTCAACAGGAAATCCTCTCTGGAAAAATGTTTTGTCTTCATTCTATGAATTCAGAAAAATTATATATGAAAAAAATGATAAGGAAAGCAACAAGAATTTCATTTATCAAGAAATTTGGTACAACGAAAATATAAAGATAATCATTAAAAATAAGAGTAGTAATGTATCTGTGTATGATGTTTTCTTGAACTCTACTACTATCAAGCAAAATTATATCGATAAATGGTGCTTAGATATATATATTGAAAAAGATTATATTAGTTATACCTTTATTAATAAATTACCCTTTATTGTTACTAAAGATCCAAAACTGTGTTGGTTCCAATATCGCTTACTTCACCGTATACTTCCAACGAATGTTTTATTATTTAAAATGAAAATTAAAGACACAACATCTTGTGCATTTTGTAATACAGAAGAAGAAACATTGTTGCATTTATTCTTTCATTGTAATATTGTTGATAAATTTTTGGGAGATTTGTTATCTTGGATAGAATTAAATGCAAATACTACTGTACAGTTTGAAAAGGAAACAATAACAGCAAGAAATTCAGAAAATGTGGAAACTGTTCAAATCTAATTCTTCTACTTGCAAAACAATTCATCTTTACACAAAAAATCAGAAACAGACCACTTGATGTTGATGCCTTTATAGTTTTGTTGAAAAATTATTTCATGATAGAAAATACATCTTTGCAAAAAATAATAAATTAGTTAAGTTTTATAAAAGATGGGAAATTTTGAAACACAGTTTTGAGTAATGTATTACTTTTATTATTATGGAATGTTATGATTACAATTAAAATGATAATATGAAACAAAACATACTTTGGATTAATATTTTCAGGTACGAGTCTGTGAGTGAAAGTTGTCCTTTGTCTTTACATGTATGTTGCATAAAATGTTAAAATGTCTGCATAAATATCAAAAAAAAAAAAAAAAAAAAAAAAAAAAAGAAAACAGAAGTAAAAAATACAACCTGCTAC
This sequence comes from Pinctada fucata, assembly GCA_028142955.1. Lineage (NCBI taxonomy): Eukaryota > Metazoa > Mollusca > Bivalvia > Pterioida > Pteriidae > Pinctada > Pinctada fucata. Next base: position 25,978,772 of record AP027110.1, on the reverse strand, counting down.
ACAGCCAATTGAACTCACATGAAATTCATATGAATTAAGCATCATGCTTATTTCACATGAATTTCACATAAACTGCTTGACGCGAATTTTACATTAATTTTTCTATGTGACTTTCATGCGAAATTGTTCATGTGAACTGTTATTTGAAGTTCATGTAAATTTCCTATGAATTTCACATGTGACGAAAATCAATGCATGCACACAGGAGAAATACTAGTTAGCATCTCCATCCACGCTCGTCACCTCCGCACGTTGGATAATTGCAAAATTTTGTAGATTTATTCTTTTTGTTCAAATTAATAGAATCTATCATGACGTTGCGACTTACACGGGATAATCTCATCCGAGTGTAATTTAAGATTTGCAATCCACGACGAGGCTTGCCGAGTCGTGAATGTAGCAAATCTTTTGCACGAGGATGAGATTCCATTGTCTCAGTCGTAACGTCGTGATTGATTATTTTTCTAACTCACTTCATTTCATCATCACTATAAATTCTATAATTATTCTTTTTTAAAACGAATCGATAACAACACCTACACAAATCTAACGATGGCGTGACGTTACGTTCCACGACGTCATAATAGAAGTCACGTGGAATGTGAGACTATAACTATAACATATGGTGTCATGTGGGATGAGAAAAGGGAACGAGGCTTGCCGAGTTCCCTGACCAGAAACCAGACTACGAGGGTGGGCTTTTCTCATCCCACATGACAAACATATTGTTGATCGTTTTTCTCCCATATCTAGGGGCCTTTCTTGAAATTCCATGAAATCATGAAATCGTCGACTTTATCGAATTCGAAAAATAAAGGAATATTCGTTTTCAGCGCCCTCAAAAATTGTTTATTCTAAAAGAATAAACCGTAGTCCTTAGTTAGCCTTAATCAGTTTAGTAAGAATTGGAATGTAAAAAAAAAAGAGTTTTAAAACGACGTATTTGTTAAGAGGTCGCCGCTTTAGGTGCAAAAATCATGACGTCACAATGGATAACAACGACGTCATAATATGGATAAGACCTATAAGGCCGACGTCAAAAGTCACGCGACGTACATGTGGGATACATTGACCCTACATGGCGTGTCGCTATGGGCAAACTCTATCCCACAAGGGGGGAAATGGGAGAATATAATTATTAACCATATGCTGTCTTATCACGCCTCAGACAAAAATGTTGGAATCTGATTGGTCATATCATGGTCACATGACGCCGTGAAAAAAGCCGTATCAGGCTTGTAAATCCGTATCGGGCGAGTAGCTTATTATGACGTCAACGTGACGTCATATCATGCCGACGTAGCAAAACAAGATGGCGGCGACCAAGAGATTCGGGCAGACTTTATCGACAGAAATTGACGAAAAAAGACTTAAAGTTAATTCGTAGGTAGATTCCTTATAAACAATTTTAAAAAATAACGATAACAATTGTTTTCAATGATTGATACGCTTAAAGGGAAAACATTTGAGTGAATACGCCATTTTAAGGTTATTGACGCCATCTTGGATAGGGGGCAGTGATGACGTCGTAGCGCGCGCTATGCAAAATGGAGATTACTCTATTGCGCAATGTTTGTACTTGAGATATATCGACGAATAAAGCTCGATTTATAAAACTTTATCACAGATTTAAAAAGAAAAAGAATATTTCAAAATTATAGAATATAGAAAGTAAGAAAAAATAATGTATTTACAATTTGTACGTATTGATCGATTAATCTAATGGAAACGCCCACTTTCTTACTTTCAGTAGTCTTGAATAAGTTGATTTTCATGTGTGTTTATATCTATTTTTTATTCTTTAACTATCAATTTTTCATTTTTTTTAATTTGTCTCTGCGATTTTTTTTTATTTATTCATTGATTAATTTACTTATGTATTTATTTATATATGATAAGAAAGTTACTTGTAAGTCATGAATGTCTTTGCATACACGCACGGCATTGGGAACACCCGCAACCTCTATTCTACAATACAGTAAGCTTAATATGTCTTACATTTTCGTGTAACAAATGAATCATAATTTATATTGAGGGAAAAAATACATTGAAAAATATTTCTTTCCTTTTTCCAGTTGTACTTCGCTGAAAACGGATATGTAAAGCCCACCTCCTCCGTCTTCTATAATCCACTGTAATGAGATAAAAGATGGGTTTATATATTTAGACTTCGGCCTGGAGAGTCAATTCATTTGAACGAAGAGGGGGGAGGCGTATTTGGTTCATTCAAAAGAATCTACGTAATTCGTAATATATCTGGTTTCGTGAGTACATTGGGAAAACTTGTTTCCTTCCTCCAGATTTACGAAAGAGGGGGTGATTCAGTCAAAGATTCGTACCAAAAGTTGAAGAATTAATCTAGATTTTGGTACCAAGAGCAAATAAATAATCGGATTTTTTTTTTTTCAACAACAAAAAATTAAAGGCACAACATTTCACGATTTTTTTTTCGAGGCATTCGGAATTGACTAAAAATCCTTTTTTGACAAAAAAATTTATGAAGCAAATCTGACATTATATCCATCCATATGTCCATCGCTTCATATTCTAAAATGAGAAAAAAATCACTTGAATTTGCTCTATATTAGTGTGGATTTTAAGATAAACCAATTTTTCTACTAGTTAGCGATCGGTTTCCTTTCAGAAGGAAGCTCGACTGGGGAGTGTGTATGAAGTTGTACAAAATCCAGCACTGGGCTTTTCATATATACTAAGTAAATTGGTATACTTCACGTATCAAAGTCCCATCCAGGTTAGAAAAGTTTTAATCTATTGAAAATTCAGCTCTCTTTATTTCGTAAATATACATAGTTGTGCACTATGTATATAATAGTTTATGAAATAAATAGAGCTTTAAATAAAAAGAATTTTAATTAGATTGTAAAAATTGAGGAATTGTTTTATTACCTCCATGATCGGAATTTGATATCCATATTATGCACATTTAACGATGTCACACAATCTTGAAAGGGAATCTCCAACAAAACTCGGTTACAGTACCAACAGCATAACACCAAACCAACCCATGCAAAAACACATATTGATGTATTGTAATTTTCTTTGAATAAATAAATACAGTTTAAACTAAAAACACGGAACAGAAACGCACAAGAGACGGCACGTAACACCAAACACAACATAAGAACATCTTGAACACAAAAGAATAACTCATAAATCAAAAAGACCAATGAGCAGTCATTGCCGACACAGGACAGCCATATGCCACGCTAGTTAGCAAATGGTAAGGTTAATCCGGATTACGTGCGCATGGGCCTCCAACTTTTCCGGTTACCCAAGGTCTCGAAGAACGCTAAATTGTGGTGTAAAATTTCCTCTCAGTAAGATGACCATACAAACAAGACAGCATATAACGTATGGGCCCCAAGCAACACACAGATGGATATGTAAAAGGATATAAAATAGTGGGCGTACCGAAATACAATCCGTGCTCTTCTCCTAAAACTATCAGGAATTCATGTTCAAGAGGCAAACAACAGGATGGACTTGATTATGACTATGGAAGACTTCTTTAATTGCCCGAAAAAGCACAGCTTCCTTTGTCTCACTAGAGACATGTTGTGAAAAATAGGGTGTATATGTCCAGCATAAAGGTATACAGATATGAAACTCGAATGGGTCGGCTGTCAGGTTGTGAAATCTGATTATATACTAATTCCAAGCTTTTATTTATCATTTGGCATAGGCGGATCTAGAAAGTTGGAAAGGGGGAGGGATTACATCCTCCTCCCTTTTGGTCAGTTTTAATTAAGACCAAAAAAAAAATTAAACTTGGAAAATTAAGAGATTTATATATTCTGAGTCTGACAGAGATTAAAGCTTCCTTTCAGTTGCGGTTGTAAGGGGACACAACTTTAAGTCTCCTCCTTCACTTCTTCCAGTGATCCAAATGTTTCCAAAAACCCTAGGTCAAGATCTGTAAAACTCGCCAAATGATTCTGGCCAAAGGGCGCTGGATCAGTCACTGCCTTTGTCTGAACCGATTCATTTCTCTACACCATAGTTAAAAAATAAGTACACAGAGATAGAAAGTTGAATGATAATAAAATAGAGGTAAATAGGCATTTGTCCGATATTATGGTATAGCAAGAAGAAAGAAGTTTTTGGTGATGATTGGCGAGCTATGTATAAGGCCCCTACGGCAGGCGCGTGGCCAGGCGTGCGCAAGTATACGCAGATGCTTCCACAGTGACATCATTTTGCAAAAAAAAGTTGAATAGAAAATGTACGACGTGAATTTTTAACGTAGAAAACGTCCATGAATATGTGAATTAGATTCCGGGGCTACGCCCCCTCCTGAATCCCCACAAGGGCTTATCACTGGACCCATAAGGGGCCTCGAAGCGATCCCCAAAACCCCCGACTAAAATGTTTCCACTTGATATATATATAAAGTACTCTGACTACACGCCTGTCCTACAGGCAAACTCGAGCCTGCTCTGCAACAATCAAAGATAATACTGTGTATCAAATTTCATTTCAATATATGTATCCATTGCAGAAATGTTATGAATACTGTAAGGACTGACTGACGGGCGGACCAACTGACTGACACACCGAGAGGAAGCGGGCTTTGTCGGCACGGGACTAAAAAATCTTACAATTTTTTAAATCATTTATTACTCCCTAGAACTAATTTGACAAAATTTAATCCTTGGTTTAAAAGCATTTTCGACTAACATTTTAAGGGTAAAAGCAGATTATAAGCTTTCATTTTCCCCGAATTGCCATTCAACAGATTTTTTCACCTTTACATAACATTTCCGCAAATTATTGAAGACAAATTCATATCAATCTGAAATTCAAAATTTTTATAATTTATATATTCTTAACTATAAGTCCCTGCCAAAATTGAAAGTCAATTTAAACGCAAAACTGTCAGCTTATATATATCGGAACTCCGAAGCTTAATAATTTTATCTACATATAGATATCGGAAGAAAAACTACGAAAAATACTAAAAGCACTGGAAAATTTGCGCATGTTATCGATGTCGGAGTCAAAAATTGACACTCCGTACGGAGACGAAAAAACAGAAAACACCGTCGTAGGTCTACAAGTCGGACTAGATAGGGTCCGCTGCCTCGGATTAAACCAGGTTAAATTCAGATAAATATTTATTTCGTAATACGTATTATTTTTTTCAAAAGCCTCTTGTTTTCCATGATATTTCGATTTAACAATCAAACTTCATACCACATGCTCTAGGTAAATGTTATCTATTAGGTCTAGACCTCCGTTGATAGTAATATGTTTAATGTAATTTGCATTTTCGATCTATATTATCTATTTTCTATTATTTGTGAACACCTACGATGTTTGTTGTATATATTATATATCTGTTGTTCTCTATGCCAAAATGGAAAAAAGGGAAATAAATGATTCTGATTCTTGAAACTGATTTTTAAAAAGACCGCATACCAATAAAGTAAGGGTAATTTATTAAAAGTGTGCAACATGAGAATATCTTTGTTTTTTGTTGTTTTTTTTTTTCATTCGTGCAATCCGTCCGCCAGGGAGACCAAGGGGTGCTAGACTATGGCTTGGAGAAAAATATCACGTTGGGAACTTGGGATGGGTCAAAATTAGGATCTTTTTGCAAATTCCGGAGGAGGAGGTCCCTGTAACCCCCTCTATATCCACCATTGGTGCAGCCGTATGTAAAATCCATTATTCTTTTCTTACACCATAAACTTGTGCGTTTATCTTTTTTTATTTATCTATTTTTGCTTAGAATGTAATTGTATAATTTAAAGAATGACGGTCTTTTTTTTTTCATAATCGTGCTAGATTTTGATACTTTACAATTAGATCGCAGCTAGGTTTATATACTGGTCACAGTATTACTCCATCAAGAATATCGATCTATAGCCGGAGTATAGAAGTATAAAACATAAGCATATGATATCATAAAATCACAATATGAGATAAACTAATAAGGAAAATAAAAAAAAAGAGATTTATTTTAAATAAAAAATATTTTATAAGTTTAAAACTTTAAACAAAAAAGCATTGGTCTAGTAGGTCAACTGAAAGTAAAAAGTGGGCGTTCCCATTGTTGCTAGTATATAAACATAAATATATTAAAATAATTTTCTTTCGTAAAATCCTAAAACCAGCTCACAAATATCGGTAATGTCATTTGTTTTCGACTCGGTAAACATTTTTGCTTAAATTAGTAATATGTATTGATAAATCCCGATTGTATCACAATCGCGTTACAGAACCAGAAGTCTCTGACGAGACTGAAGCTCTCCTGGTTGTTTTTTCTAAAACATCAATTTCCTTTTTTTTTTTTAAACCAAGACCATAGGGAGCAGGCGCTCTAACAAATTATAAGTAGCATGACAAAACTACATATCCATTATACTGCAACTATAATAGCACTCATATAATTCATAATATCCGAGATAAAGTATTTCTAAAAAGAATGTCACACCCATTTTCCAAGATCCTAGGGGCCAAGGACTGCTAGCTCAAATGAACTACCAATGACACATCAAGACTTGGATAAAGAATTAACTCCCCATCATAAATAGCTTTAAACGAGAAGAGAGCACAACTATATAGGAAAAATTACCACACCCATTTTCAAAGACCCTAGGGGTATAAGGCTAAAACAAAATATCAGGTGCACATCTATGCCACAGACCTGTATAATCATTGCAAAAAGAATTAATTCTACATCATTTATAGTGTCAGAGGAGTTGCAAGCACAAGGTTACATTTACTTATATAGGAAAAATGACCACACCCATTTCTGAGACCCTAAGGGTTAGGGGCTAAAACATAGAAACAGGTGCACAACTAGACCAGAGACCCATAATATTGCAATAAGAATTTAGTCAGAGGAGTTGTGAGCACAAGATTATATAGAGTATATAGGAGAAAAGGAGAAAATGACCACACCCATTTCTATGACCCTGGGGGTCAGGGGCTCAAACAAAATATCAGCACAACCAGACCACAGACCCATCACATTGCAGAAAGAATTAAGTCTCCATCATTTATAGTGTCAGAGGAGTTGCGAGCACAAGATTACATAGAGTTGTATAGGAGAAAATGACCACACCAATTTCTAAGACCCTGGGGGTCAGGGGCTCAAACAAAATATCAGGTGCACAACAAGATCACAGACCCATCATACTGCAAAAAGAATTAAGTCTTCATCATTTATATTGTCAGAGGAGTTGCGAACACAAGGTTACATAGAGTTATATTGGAGAAAATGACCACACCCATTTCTAAGACCCTGGGGGTCAGGGGCTCAAAAAATATCAGGTGCACAACTAGACTACAGACCCATCATATTGCAAAAAGAATTTAGTCTCCATCATTTATAGTGTCAGAGGAGTTGCGAGCACAAGATTACATAGAGTTATATAGGAGAAAATGACCACACCCATTTCTAAGACCCTGGGGGTAAGGGGCTCAAACAAAATATCAGGTGCACAATGAGACTACAGACCCATCATATTGCAAAAATAATTAAGTCTCCATCATTTATAAAGTCAGAGAAGTTGCTAACACAAGATTACATAGAGTTATATAGGAGAAAATGACCACACCCATTTCTAAGACCCTGGGGGTCAGGGGCTTAAACAAAATATCAGGTGCACAACAAGACCACAGACCCATCATTTTGCAAAAAGATTTAAGTCTCCATCATTTATAGTGTCAGAGGAGTTGCGAACACAAGGTTACATAGAGTTATATAGGAGAAAATGACCACACCCATTTCTAAGACCCTGGGGGTCAGGGGCTCAAAACAAAAAATATCAGGTGCACAACTAGACTACAGACCCATCATATTGCAAAAAGAATTTAGTCTCCATCATTTATAGTGTCAGAGGAGTTGCGAGCACAAGATTACATAGAGTTATATAGGAGAAAATGACCACACCCATTTCTAAGACCCTGGGGGTCTGGGGCTCAAACAAAATATCAGGTGCACAACAAGACCACAGACCCATCATATTGCAAAAAAAATTAAGTCTCCATCATTTATAGTGTCAGAGGAGTTGTCCGGACAAGATTACATAGAATTTAATGACCACGCCCATTTTATAAGACCCTGGGGGTCAGGGACTGAAACTAAATGTCAGGTGCACAACTAGACCATGGTCCAAGTAAAATGCAAAAAGAATTAACTTTCTATCTCTTACAGTTTCAGAGGAGTTGTCCGGACAAGAATTGTTTACGGACAGACGGACAGACAGACAGACAGACGGACAGACGTACAGACGGACGGACGCCGGACAAAGGGTGATCGCATAAGCTCGACTGGTCTGAGACCAGTAGAGCTAAAAATCTCCATTTTGCACAGCGCGCGCTACGACGTCATCACTGCCCCCTATCCAAGATGGCGTCAATAACCTTGTAGTGGCGTATTGTATGATACAGAGACCCCCACACATACAGTTAGAGGTCTTCGACGTGATAAATTCGTTACACGGTTAGTTAGTGACCTGATACGGAAAAATACATGGTGTGAAAAGAAAACCCGTATCGGGCTCGGCTTTCGCCTCGTCCGATACGGGTTTTCTTTTCACACCATGTATTTTTCCGTATCAGGTCACTAACTAACCGTGTAACTAATAATATGTGATGAGACAAAGCCCTCCCCAGGGGTCTGGTTTCTGGTCAAGGAACGAGGCTTTTCTCATCCCACATGACAAACATATGGTTGATCGTTTTTCTCCCATTTCTAGGGGCCTTTCTTGAAATTCCATGAAATCATGAAACCGTCAACTTTATCGAATTCGAAAAATAAAGGAATATTCGTTTTCAGCGCCCTAAAAAATGGATGAGCCTTTATCCGTTTAATAAGATTCAGAATGTATTAAAAGAGTTTCAAAACGACGTTTTTGTTGAGAGATCGCCGCTTTAGGTGCATAAATCATGATGTCATAATGGATAATACTGACGTCACAATATGGATACGGCCTATACGGCCGACGTCAAAGGTCACACAAGGGCATGTGGGATACAGTGACCCTACATGACACGTCGCTATGGGCAAACTCTATCCCACATGGGGGCAAATGGGAGAAAAGGAAATCTCAAACTGCTACGTCTACGTTTTTTTCTTTTGTTTCACGACGTATCTGAGTGAGAATAATAGAATAAATCACCACTTTGTACAGGGACAGGGAAATCCCACCCGAGTGTCAAAGATTTGCTGTCAACGACGAGGCCTACCGAGTCGTGGACGTTGCAAATCTTTGATACGAGGATGGGATTTCCCTGTCCCTGTACAAAGGGGCGATTGATTATTTTTCTCTCACCCATATTTTTTCACATAATATTCATGAATAACCATTGCTTGTTTTGCATTAAATGCTGCTCTATGTGACGTCAGACACTGCTAAACCTAAGTAAATGTCTATGACGTCGCAATAGGGGGTTCGAGACAAACATCCGGGGTGCGAGACAGAGTTTTCTCCCACTATGGACTGGGATATCCATGGAAGCGCTTGGAAAAGATATCCTTGTCTTACCCCTATGGGATAAGATAACATTTTCACGTGCCTTTTGACTGTAACGTCAATAGACCATTTTCGAGTTACAACTAATGGCCGTTATAAACCTTCAGTTTAGTCACTGCTATGACGCACCTGCTTAGTTACGTCAAGTAGGGTTACTTCCGGTCTACCTTAGCAACGTCACATATTGTGACATCAACGGTGTAAAATCGATCTAATCTACTCAAAATTGAAAAACTACTTTTCTTAGAATATGGAAATTACTATAATTGCTGCTTTTGTTTGTATTGACCATTAATTTGTTTACGTCATCAATGACAATGTAAATTATAAGTCATCAGATTTTACTTTTTTTCAGTAATATCATAAAGATAATTATTCTAATAAATATTGAAAAAGTGAGAAACAGGAAATTCTTTAAACGGAAAATTTAAAAGTCTTACATAAAAAAATTAGGAAATGGTAACCCAACTGAATTTCTTTTTTAAAACATAACAATAATTGTGATTTAACCCCCCCCCTTTAATGCCATTGCCTTTTTGTGCAAATATATCCTTAAGAAATTGTCAGTAAATAAAAGGTTCTAAAATTTAAATGACACTAAGTATCTCTGAAGTAATATAAGCCGCTTTCTCTTCTGAATGCATCAATTCAGTATGAAAATCGGTATTAACAGGGGTTTCTTTTTTTTGGGGGGGGGGGTTTAAAACTATTTTGATAAATGGCAGCGTGTGCTATTGGTAACCTGAGAAAATAAGAAAGATACGAAAGATATGTCGCTGTACACCTGACGAAGGCATTTAAAAAAAAGATGTTCAAAATTGAAAAAAAAAATCTGAAAAAAACGGTACCTTGGAATAATGAAAAAACAAATTGTATATAGATAAAAAATAATGCGTGGATCTAAAACATTTTCCAAGGATGGGGTTCATCCTGGCTCTGAAGTTGAGAAATTGGTAGCGTAGAAATAGAATAATGACTGACATCTTGAGGGGGAGGGGAGTTCAGAGCCTCAACACCCGCGTGGGTGTAAACTTCACGCAAAATAAAATGTAAATCCTATGAGACTCAAAGTTCAAGTAAACGTTTTATTTGCCGTATTCACAGATAGACCTTCTCAAGTTGTATCTATTTAGTCATGATCCTTGAACATACATTTGGCCTGCAAACTTTAAAATGAAAATTGTTCTCGTGAATCTCTATGAGACGGAGTTCACCCCAGTCACGCCCATGGCCTGATCAATATTTTACAAACGAGGAATGGAAAGCCGATAGGAGGAAAGGGGGGATCAGTCAGGTAAGGTAAATATATCAGTCCTGAGTCCGAGAAGATAATTATTTCAGACATTTTTTTTTCATTCTTCATTCTTTTAGATTCTGCATGATCTTTTTCCGATTACCGGCACAGAGTCACAGATACAATGCCACTGTATATATCAATACTATCATGACAAATATGGATAATGACCATATCCCTGTATACAGCACAAAATCGATAATTCAAAAATCAGAAACCGAAGGCATACAAAATCAGGACAAAACAGGAACCAAAGCAAACAAACAAAAACCTCCACCATATGAAAAGAAGCGAACTCCCGATATGGGAGTGAGACCAGGTGCCCAGGAAGAGTAAGCATCTCCTGCTTGCATGCAACACCCGTCGCTTCAATTTGGTAGAACTGTCACATCCGGTTACTTCCATTTTGGAAGATATAGAGTACAATCTTTGGTTGGATGGTTCAAATGGTCTATGACAGAATATCATCCACCATTCTTGAGAATGGAACATCATAGTGTATGACGAGTTCCCCATATCGACCGTAGAACTTCCTCAGTGACGATGTTAGTCGGTCACAAACATATCCCTGACTGAGAAGCTTATCTGAAAGACGCCTAGCTCTCAGAACAAAATCCGTATATTTGGTACTTGCTCTGGCATAGCGTATCAACTGAGATATGAACACGCCATAAGCAGGCGATGAAGGGATGTTGCTACTCAGAAAAGGAAAGTTTGTAATGCTGAAATTGAAGTCGTCACGTTTGTCATAGAGTGAGGTGTTCATGTGACCATCAGTGTCGTAGGACAACATTATGTCCAAATAGGATGCTGAATTATTTGTCTCTGTGGTTTCTTTGACTTCAAGCTCCGAAGGATAGATACTGCTCAGGTAATCCGCGAATTTTGGATTATTGATGGACAACACATCGTCTATGTATCTGTAAGTGAAGTTAAAGTCAGAAGCTAAGTATCTTTTCCCTTCAGAGACAAAGGATTGAATGAATTCAGCTTCGTACGAGTAAAGGAAAATGTCGGCAAGGAGTGGGGCACAATTGGTCCCCATTGGAATTCCGACAATTTGCTGGAAGACCTTTCCTCCAAACACCACAAAAATGTTGTCGATCAGAAAGTTTAACATCTGAATAATGTCTGTTTCAGTGTACTTATTTTCAGAATCGGACTTTTCTTTTACAAAGTAGGTTTTGTCATAGTTAACAACAATAAATTTGTATTTGCGATTACCGTTCTTACTTGTAAACGCATTACTTATAATTTTTGCGAGTCTTTCTTTCAATTTAGAATGTGGAATTGTAGTGTAAAGTGTCGAAAAATCAAATGCTTTGATCGAATGGACTCTACTAAAATGAGTGGATTTCAGATGTTCTAAAAGTTCCTTCGAATTCTTTAAAATCCACATCTGGTTGATACCACTGCGAGAATACACTGTCGAACAATATTTTTGAAGCCCAGATTTGATTTCAGATAAAACTTTGGTGAGTAAGACCGATACAGATTTGGTAGAACATTTTGAGGAACCAGCGATGAAACGTTGTTTGTACGGATTCTTATGCATTTTAGGTATGCAGTACAAGTATGGTAAATCTAAATCTAAATTGGTAGTGTCGAAGCCAAAGGAAGTAAGAGCTGATTTGTGGTTATCTATTATTTCAGAGGCAGAAAGGTTTGTTGGGGTGTAAGTGGGATTTCCAGGTGTCGAATTTAAACCCAACTCTTTAACTAGACTGTCGAAATTGTACTTTTTGCAAGTAAATGTGAAATTATTTGAGGCTTTGTCCGCTGGTGTGATGACATAATGTTCTTGAAGGTAGGTGAGCTCTGTGATAACATCAGGGTCTTTAAATATAGACACGAATCTGGTGTTCACAGTTGATTTTAATCGCTTAATTCTAGATAAAAGTAACCCTCTGATTGATTTTATCCATTCGGAAAGGGTGTCGAGCTGTACATCCTCTTTCTTTGCCCAACGTCTTGCATATTCCTCACAAGAGTCCATGATAATTTTGACATTTTGGTTCCATGTAAAGGACATACTTTCTCTGTATTTGGGACCCTTTTTTAACAATTCTCTCAACTTGTCGTTCTTGACTATACTAAGGTCACCAGTAATAACGTGTCCACAAGGAGAGTAGTTGAAATCTGATGAAGAACATTCGCAGGGAAGTGGATGTAGTACGGGATTACTTAAATCAATACACTGCAGGAATCGTTTGTAATTGTAAATTTTAGATGCAACTGTTTGTGTGTAGCTATAGGAAATACAAGGAGTTTCTTTTCTTTTGAAATATGGTGGGATTTTTTCTGTGACAGTTTTGTGATTCAAAATTTGACCAAGATTCAAGTTATCAATACCTTTGTTTGCAAATCTTACTTTAATGAAAGGGCGGTTTGTTTTCTCCTCTGATTTATCTGATCTAACTGCTTGAAATAAACGAAAAGTAGAAATGTCCAATATAACTCCTTGTAGTCTGTATTCTGGGGAACGTGTATCGGTATATGTGAGGTCCTTCGTATAATCGTAGATTTCGTGCAACTTCCGTAAAGGAACAGAGTATAATTTGGTACGAATATAATGCAGGCCTAGAGGCTCATTCAAAAATGGAACCAAGTCATCGAAGGAGAAACTATGTATCTCAGGCCTATTGTATTTTCGAATGCCATGACTTCGAGGTCTTCTTTGTTGTCTGTTGAATAAGCTAGTCACATTTACCGATTGACAACCGGGACTTGTTAAGTTTCCTATAGTGCTGATGTTATCGTTGCACCCATAGGGCGCTGCAGTGTTAAGATGTTTTATCCAGAACTCTTCTCTGTTGCGACGGAAAGGTGTGCTCAAATTGGGATTGTTTGTGGGGTGATATATTTTCTCCAGGATTCTGACTCTCATAGATAAAACCGAATGATCGGCCTGGTCAAAATGTCGGTAAAGGAGTTGACTTCCTTTATTATTTATTTTTGACCGGTGTCCTGACATTCTGGTTCGGAGCTTACCTTTGGTTTCACCCACATAAATCAATCCACAAAGTGAGCACTCTATTCCGTACACAACATTGGATGTCATGCAGTTAAGGTTTTCAAAAATATGCGTGTTAAATGTTTGTTTTGTGAGATTACTTGAGAATGAAGTGTCTGTTATTAGGATGTTACAAGTTTTGCAGTTCTTCGTGCCGCACTTAGAAACTGAGCAATCGCTTGGTGAAAATTATGATATTTGATCGTGAGCAGGGTACACCTTCGGGGGAGGGGGTACCTCTCTCCCCCCTCCCATCCCTTACCTCCCCCTCCTTTTCACCCTTCCCTTACCTCCCCCTCCCGCCCCCTTTCTCCCTCCTCCCGCCCCCTTTCCTCCCTCCCCCTCCCTTTCACCCTGTCCACCCCCTCACCTTCATATAAGCATTACCCGGCATCACGTCGTTAGCCGGTTGCAGGGGTACTGGGGATATACAAGTCAAAATCAAACATTTAAACACCTGTCGTGTCAAGTGCCTATCCCCATCTAACTGTCACAAACAATAAATTCAGTCACATACACCTGGACACGTGTCCAGGGTCTCTTGTTAACCCCCCCCCCCCCCCTTTCCTGCCCATTCAACTTCTACATAGAGCATCCCCTTTGACAGACCTTTTGCTTGAATTTTTCCAACCCCAAATCATGTAAATGGTGCACATTTATGACGCTAGAATACCATTTGGTTGCGTAAATAGTTTATTTCTTAATCGTGATCACGTTATTTTTAGACTCAAATGTAAACCGGAAGTAGGGCATCTTGACAAAACGTCGAAGCGGGGTATAATATCCAACGTGATCGGTAACTCGAAAATGGTCTATTGTGACGTTATACACGATTGCTGCGTTAGCCAATCAAAACTATGAAAATGAATACATAAAATCTATAGTGGGAGAAAAATAATCAATCCCCAGATGTGATCAGGGACACGGAAATCCAACCCTCGTGTCCAGGATTTGCTTTTGTCCACGACTCGGCAACCTCGTCGTGGTACAAGCAAATCCTGGACACTCGGGTTGGATTTCCTTGTCCCTGATCACATCTGGGGATAGATTATATTAGTCTCAGAACGGATAAATCTGTATATATCTCTGTCCGGGGTGAGAGAAAATTCTGTCCCAAACTCCCATAGCAAAGTTTTCAATATCTTGAGCATAATTATGGTGGCATACTTCTGCCCCCTAAATGTAAGATATTTTTTACAAATATTATATCAACATGCAAGTAAAATATGTTGACATGCAACTTAATTATGTTGACATGCAACTTATTTTGTCAACATGCAAGATTTAAGAAATGAATCTTATATTTTTTCTGTTGATGCAGGTCTATCACCCGAAAAATTGGACAGAAAACTGCATCAATGCGCGTGGCGCGTTGATGCAAAAAATTTCTATCCAATTTTTCGGGTGATACCTGCATCAACAGAAAAAATATAAGATTCATTTCTTATCATTTAATTATGGAAAACAGACTGTTTTCTTGGATCTAAAAACAATCCAAAACAAGTTATGGCAGCCGCCATGATTCAAACAGCGAACGATCGTCTCTCTATATCTTTGGAATAAGGACCAGTTAGAGCAAATTCTATATGCACTGTTAATTTTTGAGTAAGTAGAAAAGAAATGGTACCCTTGAAATGATAAGCAAACATCAACAAATTGTATTTTCAGCAACGAGTTCATTCGAGTTTGAGGGAACCCCCATTTCTAAAAATAGTGCTATAAATAGACTTCCGTGAAAAATTGTGTTGATCGATGTATCAACAAAATTTCTCAGCCAATCAGAATCTTCGTTTCTTGAAAATGACAATGGAAATTAAATGATAATTATGTCAATATGCAAGATAGTTATGTCAGCATGCAAGAAAAATATGTATACATGCAAGTTTATTAAGTTGCATGTTGACATAAATAAGTCGCATGTTGACATAAATAAGTCGCAAGTTGACATAATCTGAAGGAAAATATCTTACATGTAGGAGGCAGAAGTATGCCACCAAACATATTAAATCCAAAAGCTTAAGACAAATTCAGACAAAAGTCACTGATGATAAGTCATAATGTCCTGTATGTTAATTGTCATGCTGTTTTATGTTTCATTGTAAAAATAACTTACCCATCAGTTGTAGCATTAGATAAAGGAAACATATACGACATATGGTACTCAACATTTTTTTTCTACCTCGATATCAAATTCTTAATCTGAGAAATTCATACAAATCTACAGAACTTTAAGGAGGTTAACATCTTAGCACAATCCCTCCAATGCTATTTAGGTCATATATTTCATTAAGTTTAATTATGCTACTGAATCGACCTTGCACAAACTCTGGAGACGCGCACTCTCTGCAAGTTAAATGCACAAACTTTAATTCAAGTTATAAAACCAGAGGGCGCTACTGAAATACATTTGCTGTGTTAGAAAATCAATTCGGCATACCACTGATGAGGATTACTATCCAAAACACGTGTCTGGTGCATTAAAATTTTCTTCAAGAGGGAAGAGCTGAAACACTTGGAATTCCATCTTGTTACGACATTGATTCATGTGAGATGTGTCACCTTATACATTTGTTTACATTGGACTTTTGACAAGGTGTTCTCCTTCATGTTACAATGAGGTTATTGTCCCAATATGTTTAGTATGTTTGTTATTAATGAAGTCTGATTTGGCACTGTGCTTGACTTTCACGCCATAGTTGGAAAAATTACACATTTCCTTTTTGAGTGTCAGACATGAGCGAAATAAATTAATGAACACTTTCCCATTTATCAGATTCATACTAGAAACATCTTTATTAAGGTTTCTGTAACTAGAGTGACAGACGTTACTGCCAAGCAGAACGTACTTAATTACTTTTCCCAGTCCCAATTCTTGTCAC
Organism: Pinctada fucata; assembly: GCA_028142955.1. Taxonomy (NCBI): domain Eukaryota; kingdom Metazoa; phylum Mollusca; class Bivalvia; order Pterioida; family Pteriidae; genus Pinctada; species Pinctada fucata. Next base: position 25,962,080 of record AP027110.1, on the reverse strand, counting down.
AATTAGGGACTTTTGCTCCTTTTACATGTGCAGAATGCTGTTTTTGTCGTTTGATTAATTAATTTAGTCCTTCTTTTCATGTCCATTGATGCGATGTTTGAGCTTTCATTCGGGTTTTACTTACATTTACTCATTTGTCTCCAAGAAATTACATCAAGTGTGCGTGTTAAGACCAATTCTCTGTTACCACCAAAATTCTGGCGCAACGGCATGTCATGGCTTTTCATAATTTTCTGCATATTGGGTATTTATCATGTCCTAATAGACCATTTTCGAGTTACCGATTACGTTCGGATATTATACTCCGCTTCGACGTTTTGTCAAGATGCCCTACTTCCGGTTTACATTTGAGTCTAAAAATAACGTGATCACGATTAAGAAATAAACTATTTACGCAACCAAATGGTATTGTAGCATCATAAATGTGCACCATTTACATGATTTGGGGTTGGAAAAATTCAAGCAAAAGGTATCAGTCAAAGGGGATGCTCTATGTAGAAGTTGAATGGGCAGGAAAAGGGGGGGGGGGGGGGGGGGTATGAGGAGACATAACAAGAGACTCTGGACACGTGTCAAGGTGTATGTGACTGAATTTATTGTTTGTGGCAGTTAGATGGGGATAGGCATTTGACACGACGTGTGTTTAAATGTTTGATTTTGACCTGTATATCTACCCAGTACCCCGGCAACCGGCCAACGACGTGATGCCGTGTAAAGCTTATGAAGGTGAGGGGATGGATAGGGTGAAAGGGAGGGGGAAGGGGGCCGGGAGAGAGGGGGAGGGAAGAAAGGGGCGGGAGGAGGGAGAAAAGGGGCGAGAGGGGGGAGGTAAGGGAAGGGTGAAAAGGAGGGGGAGGTAAGGGGGTGGGAGGGGAGAGAGGTACCCCCTCCCCCGAAGGTGTACCCTGCTGACGATCAAATATCATGATAGTATTGATATACACAGTGACATTGTATCTGTGACTCTGTAGTCGGAAAAAAGATCATGCAGAATCTAAAAGAATGAAGAATGAAAAAATGATGTCTGAAATAATTATCTTCTCGGACTCAGGACTGATATATTTTCCTAACCTGGCCGAACCCCTCCCCACCCCCCTTTCCTCCTATCGGCTTTCCATTCCTCGTTTGTAAATTATTGATCAGGCCATGAGCGTGACTGGGGTGAACTCCATCCCCTAGTCCCCTAGAGATTCTCGAGAACAATTTTCATTTTAAAGTTTGCAGGCCAGATGTATTTATTGAAATGTATGTTCAAGGATCATGACTAAATAGATACAAGAAGGTCTATCTGTGAATACAGCAAACAAAACGTTTACTTGAACTTCTCATAGGATTTACATTTTATTTTGCGTGAAGTTTACACCCGCGCGGGTGTTGAGGCTCTGAACTCCCCTCCCCCTCACGATGTCAGTCATTATTCTATTTCTACGCTCCCATTTTCTCAACTTCAGAGCCAGGATGAACCCCATCCTTGGAAAAATGTTTTAGATCCACGCATTATTTTTATCTATATACAATTTGTTTTTTCATTATTCCAAGGTACCGTTTTTCATAGTATATATATATTTTTTCAATTTTGAACATCTTTTTTTTTAATGCCTTCGTCGGGTGTACAGGGACAAATCTTTCGTATCTTTCTTATTTTCTCAAGTTACCAATAGCACATGCTGCCATTTATCAAAATAGTTTTAACCCCCCCCCCAAAAAAAAACCCTGTTAATACCGATTTTCATACTGAAGTGATGCATTCAGAAGAGAAAGCGGCTTATATTACTTCAGAAATACTTAATGTCATTTAAATTGTAGATCCTTTTATTTACTGACAATTTCTTAGGGATATATTTGCACAAAAAGGCAATGGCATTAAAGGGGGGGGGGGGGTTAAATAATAATTATTGTTGTGTTTTAAAAAAGAAATTCAGTTGGGTTACCATTTTCTAATTTTTTTATATAAGACTTTTAAATTTTCCGTTCCAAGAATATCCTGTTTTTCACTTTTTCAATATTTATTAGAATAATTTTCTCTATATCAATATATGATAGTGAAAAAAAAGTAAAATCCGATGATGTTATAATTTACAATGTCATTGATGACGTAAACAAATTAATGATCAATACAAACAAAAGCAGCGATTACAATAATTTCCATATTCAAAGAAAAGTAGTTTTTCAATTTTGAGCAGATTAGATCGATTTTACACCGTTGATGTCACAATATGTGACGTTGCTAAGGTAGACCGGAAGTAACCCTACTTGACGTAACTAAGCAGGTGCGTCATAGCAGTGACTAAACTGAAGGTTTATAACGGTCATTAGTTGTAACTCGAAAATGGTCTATTGCAAAAATTAAGGTTTCCGGTCAATGTGAGTTCCGGTTGCCATGGCAACGAGATCAGTATTTTTGTGCAACTTTAAAGACTGTGAAGTAAACTTCTTTTAGATACTTCGTTGCCATGGATACAATTGTAGCAGATATTTCATTTTCGTACCTTTTGGACATCGTTACCTCCTTTCTCGCAAATTGCATTCAGTTTTATGATAGATATTACAGGACGCTTACGGTGCCCAGCCAAAATAAGTAAAATTCAAGTCAAAAATGAAGGTAAACTTAGGGTTCATTTTTTATATGATTTTTACCGTTTTCAGTGTGAATTATCACTAACAGCAGACCTCTTCGAGACCTATGATGGGTTATTATGAATAGTAATGTCCCTCAGAAATATAATGAAAGAAAATCGAATTCGGGATCTTTGAGCTCTTCATCACAATTTTGACGTCAAAAACCGTTGCTATGGCAACTTTAAGCATTTTAAAAGGCTTGAATATAGTACCTCTTAAAATTGATTTAACTCCTTATGAATACTACTTATGAACGTGAAAATATAAAGATGAATTGATAAGACTCTTTCATTTGATTTTATATCATTGAAAATTTCCAAGGTCATTGACTTGAAATTCAAGGTCATTTCTTAACTTTAATATTTATATGATTTTTCAAATTTTTGTCTTCAATTTGTAGTATTTTCTTTTTGAATTTTCCAATAACTCATATACATGTATATTTTGAAAAAATGATGGAATTAAAAAGAAAATCCCTGACTTTGTTGACTCTTTGTATTCAAGTATAATATTTTTGTTAAGGCGAAAAAACAAAAATTTCTAAATTTCATGCTCTCTATTTTTGATATCCACACCTCAATTTCAGAATGTCAGAGAGTTGATTGAACTCTTAAAGTTATCCCAAGAAATAATTATAATACCCATTATTTTGTTGCAAATAGCCGTTTAATTTGTCTCAAAAGGCTTATTCTAATTTTGATCCTTTTTTCTACGAAAAATCACAATTTTGGTAAAATCTGCTCAATTACAATTCAGTGACCTTGAAAATACAACGCATGACCTTGAACAAGTATCAAGGTCATCTCTACATTGATTTGTCTCCAGTAGATATATGAACGAAATTTTGTTTTCATGTCATAAATGGACAGCTCAAAATAGACTCATAACATACCCATCATAATAAAATGTTTTCCTAAATGTTGCCATGGTTACCATATAAATGCTGTTTCCAGCAAAAAAGATAGAAGATCCCAGCCAACTTTTTACATTTTCTTGTAGTTAAGGTACAATGCTTATTGAATATATAAAAGAAAAAATCCAAAAACTTCTGCTTTTATGAAATTTTACACTGTAAAAATACACAAAAACAAGCAAAATAGGGGCTCTTTTGGGCCAAAAATGAAGAGTTTAAAACCTCATTTAGGCACTCATTTTAGGCATAGCGATAAAGTGTGAAAAACATTTCAGATATTCATAACAAAGAGGATTGAAAGAAAAAAATGTGGTTATTGCAATTCATGAATGTACCCGTTTCCATGGCAACAAAGGTCACAAACACGCTAAGTCTTATGAAATTTCCTAATGCTTCAAACTTTAGCGATGATTTATACCATGGCAACGACACCCTTTTTCTACATATGAAAGATAATTTTCATCTTAGCAATCCATATTGAACTTCCAAACCAACCAGAAGTCTCTGACGAGACTGTAGCTCTCCTGGTTGTTTTTTTTTTCTAAAACATCAATTTCCTTTTTTTTTTAAACCAAGACCATAGGGAGCAGGCGCTCTAACAAATTATAAGTAGCATGACAAAACTACATATCCATTAGACTGCAACTATAATAGCACTCATATAATTCATAATATCCGAGATAAAGTATTTCTAAAAAGAATGCCACGCCCATTTTCCAAGATCCTAGGGGCCAAGGGCTGCTAGCTCAAATGAACTATCAATGACACATCAAGACTACAGATCCATAATGTTGGATAAAGAATTAACCCCCATCATTAATAGCTTTAAACGAGTAGAGAGCACAACTATATAGGAAAAATTACCACACCCATTTTCAAAGACCCTGGGGATATAGGGCTAAAACAAAATATCAGGTGCACAACTAGACCACAGACCAATCATTGCAAAAAGAATTAATTCTACATCATTTATAGTGTCAGAGGAGTTGCAAGCTCAAGATTACATAAACTTATATAGGAAAAAATGACCACACCCATTTCTGAGACCCTAAGAGTCAGGGGCTAAAACATAATATCAGGTGCACAACTAGACCAGAGACCCATCATATTGCAATAAGAATTTAGTCTCCATCATTAATAGTGTCAGAGGAGTTGCGAGAGTTATATAGGAGAAAATGACCACACCCATTTCTATGACCCTGGGGGTCAGGGGCTCAAACAATATCAGTTGCACAACCAGACCACAGACCCATCACATTGCAAAAAGAATGAAGTCTCCATCATTTATAGTGTCAGAGGAGTTGCGAGCACAAGATTACATAGAGTTATATAGGAGAAAATGACCACACCCATTTATAAGACCCTGGGGGTCAGGGGATAAAACAAAATATCAGGTGCTCAACAAGACCACAGACCCATCATATTGCAAAAAGAATTAAGTCTCCATCATTTATAGTGTCAGAGGAGTTGCGAGCACAAGATAACATAGAGTTATATAGGAGAAAATGACCACACCCATTTATAAGACCCTGGGGGTCAGGGGCTCATACAAAATATCAGATGCACAACCAGACCAGAGACCCATCATATAAGAATTTAGTCTCCATCAATAATAGTGTCAGAGGAGTTGCGAGCACAAGATTACATAGAGTTATATAGGAGAAAATGACCACACCCATTTATAAGACCCTGGGGGTCAGGGGCTCATACAAAATATCAGGTGTACAACAAGACCACAGACCCATCACATTGCAAAAAGAATGAAGTCTCCATCATTTATAGTGTCAGAGGAGTTGCGAGTACAAGATTACATAGAGTTATATAGGAGAAAATGACCACACCCATTTCTGAGACTCCAAGGGTCAAGGGCTAAAACATAATATCAGTTGCACAACCAGACCAGAGACCCATCATATTGCAATAAGAATTTAGTCTCCATCAATAATAGTGTCAGAGGAGTTGCGAGCACAAGATTACATAGAGTTATATAGGAGAAAATGACCACACCCATTTATAAGACCCTGGGGGTCAGGGGCTCATACAAAATATCAGGTGCACAACCAGACCACAGACCCATCACATTGCAAAAAGAATGAAGTCTCCATCATTTATAGTGTCAGAGGAGTTGCAAGTACAAGATTACATAGAGTTATATAGGAGAAAATGACCACACCCATTTCTGAGACTCTAAGGGTCAAGGGCTAAAACATAATATCAGGTGCACAACTAGACCAGAGACCCATCAAAATGCAATAAGAATTTAGTCTCCATCATTAATTGTGTCAGAGAAGTTGCGAGCACAAGATTACATGGAGTTATATAGGAGAAAATGACCACACTCATTTCTATGACCCTGGGGTCTAGGGCTCAAACAAAATATCAGGTGCACAACAAGACCACAGACCCATCATATTGCAAAAAGAATTATGTCTTTATCATTTATAGTGTCAGAAGAGTTGTCCGGACAAGATTACATAGAATTTAATGACCACACCCATTTTCTAAGACCCTGGGGGTCAGGGACTGAAACTAAATGTCAGGTGCACAACTAGACCATGGACAAAGTAAAATGCAAAAAGAATTAACTTTCTATCTGTAACAGTTTCAGAGGAGTTGTCCGGACAAGAATTGTTTACGGACAGACGGACAGACAGACGGACGGACGCCGGACGAAGGGTGATCGCATAAGCTCGACTGGTCTAAGACCAGTAGAGCTAGAAATCGCTAGAATCTATGACATGCCGTGCCAATGTGTCATTGATTTTTTTTCTTACAGAGAATTGCTCTTAAATGGTATCTGAATAAGGAATGAAAATACATGGTACTTTAGCTGTACATGGTAGTTCGATTGTCATTATTATTCAAATGAATTCATTGCAGTGTTGGAATTGGTAAAAAAGTTACATAGTGACTTTGTGTTTGAAATGTTTTTCGATGCGCAAAAGAATTTGCATGTACTATAATATCATGAAAAAAAAAATCATGAAATTTAAAGGTCAAGCTTTTTTTTTTATTGTAAAGACTTTCTGGAAAATTTACCAAACACACTCATAGCTTTTTGGAGGCATCAAATTATCATCACCTTTGGTACAAACAGTACTCCCCCGAACAGAATGAGACACACAGTGGTTGTTAATATATAGTATGTATCTGCTACGGATGTCGACCGAGCGTCTGAATAAACGCCGTAGGCGTTGTCTATTGATGACATGGACATCCATTTGTAGGATGGTCTTTCACGCTAGTCCTCTATAATACGCCAATGTTGAAATCTATAGATGAAGTACTCTTTTACCGAAAAGATGTCAGCTTGAACCTAATGCCATTCTTAATTTAGAATTTGGTTTAGAATGAAAGAATCCCTAGGAGGTCAAGGTTTCCCCTGGTATCTGAGATTTTTAATATCAAAATTGTAAACAATAGTGTGACGCACACATGCACTCACACTCTTACGTACAAACTCATTTATACGTTAACGGTTGCGTTACTCTCGGTATATCCTTGCAACTATGTTTCGAGGGGACAATTATAGTATCCCATCGAAACTGCATGGGCTGTGTTTTCACCATCAGCTTTAGAATTTTTCAAACAATTTCATATTGACATTGGTCTTTGACACCTACTCTTGAAAATTAAGAGATTTCTTCCTCTCCAAATACGTGAAATTTTCGTGATTCTTTGATAATTACTGTCTTCTATGCTATTCATAGGGATTCTTTAAAGTAACCTTGATAGACTATAAATTTTGTCTTCAAAACTTACGGGTAACCGGACATGTCTGAGGCTTATAGTCGGGTGACCAAGAGCCTAAAAAATAAGATTTAATTTCCATTCTTAGTGCAAGGCTAAATTGTATACCAAATGAAACTATGGAGTCTCAACTTTCAAAACTGAGATGTCGTCAAAATAGTTTGGGGTGCCTTCATTGTTTATTTATAGGTCAAAGGTCATAGGGGTCAAATTGCGTTTATCTTACTTGATGCCTTTTTGGGACTTTAAAAGTGTGTAATTCAAATGAAATAATCAAGCAAAAACTTTCTTTCGGGCAAAATTCGCATGAAATCAAACAATCTTTTTTTCAAAGAATATTTGATGGCTTTTAGTGTACCAGTGACGTCATCAAATCTATTTTTAGACGCGTCCTATTTCTGTAATGAATTTTCATTAAAATTCCACAATTTTCTTGTATAAATATTTTATTAAGGTACTTAAAACAAAACCCTGCATACGCAAAATATATAAATGCACAAATCTGGAAGATTTGCAAATAAATTACCGGTCTGTTGATAACCTATTTTGTCCATTTGCCACTGTATCTGCCATAGACATGTGTAAAACAGTGTCTTTAAAACTATAATTAGACATAGATATTGTTGCCAATTGAAAGAGCTTTAATATTACACATTAATATTCCTTGAAACAATACCTTTCTGAACACCGACTTAATTTTGTTGTCGTAGGCGAATACAGAGTTTTGAAGACTTTTAAAATATTTTAAGAAAGGGGGGGGGGGTCGATAGGGCTGTTATTTTTTTTTCAATTTACTTTTAGAATTTTTTCTTTATGGATACTTTCTGGCGATGGGCGAAGCAAGCAGGAAATTTCGAAGAAATGAAGTGTACATTTGTACAATATATTTGTACAATACATTTGGTACAATTCAGCTATTTCTAGTAGAATAATAGTAATCAAAATTTGATGCTATGTGATCCAAAGCGAGGCTGGAGATTTTTAGAACATTTAGTAATATTTTTCTTAGTAAGACAAAAAAATTAAATGAATGGACAAGAAATTCTTCAAATTTTACGTAGGAAACACAGGTTGGCTGTAGACATCCTGTAGTCTCTGAACACATTCTCAAAACTCAGTGGACATAGGCGGATCCAGAGTGTTAAAGAAAGCTAACGCGTAATAGCGTGTTCTCATCTTTACCTTTTACACATATATATGCTGGCGAGAGAAGATAGCCAATGGTTTTCAAAAATTTAGGAGTACATAGTGTCTAGAATTAATTCCTTCTCTAGGAGATGAAAAAAATGAAATGAAAACCAGAGATTTATCTTATAGTTTTGCAAGAGAAAGGAGCCGGAAATATTGTAGAGTATACGTTAGATTGAGTTATTTCCTGCGATTACTTTGGTGGGTTATACCTCCCCATCAAATCTGTTTCTCCCCTCCCGTCCCTTCACATATGATCGACCTACTTATCTAAAATCTAAGATGTACCAAATCTAAGTGATATGTTGCTGAAATTTCACACTTATTTTTTATGTGATTCGGCCATCATATGTTGATTCATATTGGCACATAAAAGCACAAAATAAAAATTCTTGGGGGCAAAAATGTTGACTTTTCGTGCAAAAATTACATTTTTTTGGAAAATCACTTTAAATTCACCGACACCCGTTTGCTTTCATTGAAAATAACATTTATTGCGTTGTTTTGCAATAATTTTTCAATAGTTTAGCGCCATTTCGCAATAGTTTGGAGTTATTTTGCAACTGTATTTAGTCGAATCGAAATGATATTGTGTAATATCGCGAACGTGTTGCTTTATTTCGCAAAGGTATTACTTTATATCGCAATGGAATTGTGTTATATTGCAATGGTATTGCGTTAAACTGCAATTATGTTGCATAACTCAATTTTATCGCAATAATATTGTAAATAAGGTTGTGTTATGTCGCAATGATATTGCGTTATAGCGCAATTTTATTGCCTAATGCAATTTTATCCCAATGAAATTGCATTTATTGCGATAATATTGCGTTGTAACGCAACAATATTGAGTTTTAGCGTGATGGAAATGCGTAAGAGCGCAATTTTATTTTCTAATAACGCAATCTTATCGCAACAGAATTGTATTATAATGCAATATAGTTGCAATAATATTGTGTATATCGCAATGATACTGCGTCATATCACAATAAAATTGCGTAATATCGCAATAAAATTGTGTAATACAGTAAAAATATTGCGCGTTATTTCACATCCGTATTGTGTTATATATTGCAATAATATCGCGAGCTATCGCAAAAAAAATTTATAGATTCGCAAAACATTGTGATCTTATGCAATACTTCCGAAAATTTTCGAAATAGTATTGCGAAATAACGCGTTATTCTTGCAATATCACGCAATATCATTATAATGAGTTAAAGAAGATCCTGACGATAATCTCAACAGCACCAACAATAGAGCACCAAGTTGAGCATCGACGGACCCCCAGCAAGCTAGAGGTGGGACCAGGTGCCCGGGAGGAGTAAACATCCCCTGTTGGCTAGCCGTACCCGCCGTCGATGTTCAAGCACGAAAATAAAAACAATTCATAAAATACATGCACTGCACTGTCTGAGGTTATATCTATATAGAAAGTGCTATGGCGACCATGTCAGGGAAAAAATTCAAAACACTTACTGTCAAACCCCTCGCGGGGAACTTTTTTACGAGCTCCACACGGCAAAGGGCATAAGTGTGACACTAATGAGTGAAAGAAGATCCCGACGATAATCTCAACAGCACCAACAATAGAGCACCAAGTTGAGCATCGACGGACCCCCAACAAGCTAGAGGTGGGACCAGGTGCCCGGGAGGAGTAATAAACATTAAAGAAGTATCTATCAATTATTCAGTCTCAAAGTCGAGAATGCCAGGCAAAATCATTAGAATTCCCACAGTAACGGCTGCAAACTTCGGAATGAATAACATTCCGAAGTGAGACCAGGTGCCCGTGGGAGTCAGCGTCCTGATTGCATGCAACACTTGTCGCAGCAGCGCCATGGAAACTTGTCAAATTCGGTAATTGTCTCGATGTACATATTGATGTACACATCAGGTAAGTATTTCCTATTTGTTGATGATGACAACCATTCATATAACGCATAACTATAACTCATATCTATTGCGACATTGCGATAAAATGCAATACCTCTGAGAAACAACGTAAAAGAATTGCGAAATAACGCATAATCTTAGCGAAATGACACATCATTATAGCAAAATGACGCAATATTATTAAGATTTAACGTAATTATATTGTAAAATAACGGAATATTGTTGCAAAATAACGCAACGCTTCCGAAATGATATGCAATATTATTGCGATATAAGGCAAATTGATACATTTTGCGTATAATATGAAATCATCATCCCTCTTCCTAAAATATGTAAAGTCCTCAACACCTCTTCAACCTTTGAAAAAATCCTGGATCCGCCTAATGTATTTGTTTATCCTTTCAACTGCTAGTGGTTTATAGCGCCCTTTCAATCTGATTTGAATCAAATCTGATACGACGTAGGTCTACAGACCGACCCCCATGTAGACAAAACGTAACAGACGTTAAATCGACTGTGCATAAGTGAATGCATTTACCAGTAGTTCTACATCTATGTTGATTTTTTAACATACTTTAATTCTTCAAACAAATAAATATTTCACCCACTTCCTCAATGTACATGTAGCATTATGTATTTTTCATTTCTTTTGGTAAATTGATACTGATCAATGCACTGTACATGTACTTACACAAACAACGGCAGAATGCGGTGTCATACGTCAAAAATGACGTCAAATGACGTCGCAAACAATAAACCATACTCCACTTAACATGAATTTAGTTTGCTTTATCACGGCATAAAGTCATCTAAGGTTAAGAAATTTAGTATTATCAAAGTATAAATCAAAGATAAGCGTTATGATAAATTAAGCCAATTTCGCCGATCATGGCTCTTGTCCTTTTCACAGACTTTTGCATTGCCAATTTTTCACATAAATCAAACTTTTTGAGACCAAATTGCAACTTTACCTAGGAGTTAGAATGTAAAATTTATATTATTGGGAAGAGCATTCAAACTTTTTTTTTTTTTTGGAATAGCGTCTTTCAATTCTTTTTTATTTTACGATGAATACAAATGATATATTCATTGCTTCCTATTTTCTGTGATATTTCCTTTAAACCCATGTTTTCACCCAAAAAGGCCTTTCATGCAACAAAATAAACCCTAATTTTAGCAATAGAAATTTCTTTGAAACATGTTTTTTTGTCTGGAAAGGCGAATTATGCTACACACAAGATAGGTTTCGGAGGATCAAGGGGTATGCATAAATCGACATCATGCATGAAGACGTATTAACAACGAAAGAACGCATGACGAGCATATATACTACATGTACTTATCTCTATTAATCGCTACTGCAGGTGGATTGTAAGGACCAATTAAGCGTTTTATCATAATTGGAAGAAATATTTGTTGGTATATTAATAAAAAAAAGTTCTAAGGTACCATCGAAACAGATCAATATTTAAAAAAATATATATTAAAAATACCACGGAACATAAAGTATTCGAAATCAAAATTCAAAAGTAAAGTGCTGTCAAAAGATGTTTGTTAAAATTGTAGTATTGTACAGAAATTGTCTTCGAGTGTGAATGAAAATTACTTTAAACGACTTCTAAATTAGGACTCGGTAGGATGTTTCGATTCTGCAGGAGAAATTGTCACATTTCAGCAAGTTTGAAAAACGACTTACACTAGCGTTCAAAATATGAAGAATTTCCACGATTTTTATTACGTCATTTCAACGTTAAATTTGACGTACTAGGCACCCGTAAAAGTTTTGACGACATGTCAAATCGTAAACCTCAGACCATACCCTTTCATTTGATACCAAATATAGCCTTGCACTAGGAGTGGACATTAAACTCCTAAAATAGAGCACTTTTTTAGGCTTGGTCACCGTACTATTATATTTCTTTATCCGGTGAACTACATCATTTGCTAAAACATGACATATGACCCTTCTTAGTTGGCACCGACTGTCAATTGGTCGTGTTGGTTTATGTGTATAGTCGGCATCGACTGTCCATTGGTCTTGTTGGTTTATGTGTATAGTCGGCATCGACTGCCCATTGGTCTTATTGATTTATGTGTATAGTCGGCATCGACTGTCCATTGGTCTTGTTGGTTTATGTGTTTAGTCGGCATCGACTGTCCACTGGTCTTGTTGGTTTATGTGTATAGTGGCATCGACTGTCCATTGGTCTTGTTGGTTTATGTGTATAGTCGGCATCGACTGTCCATTTGTCTTGTTGGTTTATGTGTTTAGTCGGCATCGACTGTCCACTGGTCTTGTTGGTTTATGTGTATAGTCGGCATCGACTGTCCATTTGTCTTGTTGGTTTATGTGTATAGTCGGCATCGACTCTCCATTGGTCTTGTTGGTTCATGTGTATAGTCGGCATCGACTGTCGATTGGTCTTGTTGGTTCATGTGTATAGTCGGCTTTGATTGCGTTGGTTAATTTGTATATATTCGGCACTGATTGCCATTTTGTCTTGTTGGTTTATGTGTATAGTGGGCACCTATTGCCCATTTGTCTTGTTGGTTTATGTGTATAGCCGGCATCGATGCCCATTGGTCTTGTTGGTTTATGTGTAGTCTTTTGTGTTAATCGTTTTGATGTCATGTAAGGTGTTCCTTGTACCTTTTCTAATATGACATCTCCTCTGCAACTGCTGCACATCATGTCACGAAACTTTACAGGAATGAAGCATGTTCAAAAGGTCCTCTACCAAGTTTGTGTTTTTCGAGACAATCATACAACAAAAATTGCCGCCAAGGGCTTTGATTGGCTCACGCATTTTTTATATCTTCTCTGCAATCGCTGCACCGAATTCACAAAACCTTACAGGGAGCAAGCACTCGATGTCCTCTGCCAAGTTTGTATTTCTTATGCCGATTGGTTAACAAATATGACTGCCAAAGGGCTCTGACTCGCTAGCACTTTTTGAATTCTCCTCTACTATTACAGTACAGGATTTCACAAAATCTTACGGGAAGCAAGTACTTAAGGTCATCTAACAAATGTGTCACAATCAACTCAGGTGAACGATGTGGCTCCCTTTGGCCTCATTATGAGGAGATGGACAGGGTGAAAGTAGGGGAGGAAGAGGCGGGAGAAGGGAGAAAGGGGGAGGGGGGATGGGGAAGGAGGAGGAAAGGAACCGGAAGGAGGGAGAGATGGGCTATGGTGCAGAAGGGAAGGGTGAAATGGAGGGGGAGGAGGGTGGGAGGAAGCAGAAGGGAAGGGTGAAAGGGTGGGGAGGAAGTAGAGAGAAAGGGGAGGGGAGGGGAGAAGAAGGGGTTGGGAGGGTATGGGAGAGAGGTAACCCCCCCCCCCCACACACACACACTAGGGTTGGTGCTGTTACCATTTTTTGGAGATCCCCTCTTTTCTTTTGAAAATCAGTAGAATTTATAATGTACCCATGAGGAAAGGTTTGTGGAAGTTTTGATGTTACTATGATGACTTTTTTGTCGTCTGATCTTAAGCCTAAGTCCACTATTAAGCCTAAGTCCACTGTTAAGCCTAAGTCCACTATTAAGCCTAAGTCCACTGTTAAGCCTAAGTCGATCCACTGTTAAGCCGAAGTCCACTATTAAGCCTAAGTCCACTGTTAAGCCTAAGTCCACTGTTAAGCCTAAGTCCACTGTTAAGCCTTAGTCCACTCATAAGCCTAAGTCCACTCATAAGCCTAAGTCCACTATAAAGCCTAAGTCCACTATTAAGCCTAAGTCCACTGTTAAGCCGAAGTCCACTGTTAAGCCGAAGTCCACTATTAAGCCTAAGTCCACTATCAAGCCTCAGTCCACTATTAAGCCTCAGTCAACTATTAAGCCTAAGTTGCCTAAGTCCACTATTAAGCCTAAGTCCACTATTAAGCCTACGTCCACTATAAAGCCTAGGTCCACTCATAAGCCTAAGTCCACTATAAAGCCTAGGTTCACTCATAAGCCTAAGTTCACTATTAAGCCTCAGTCCACTCATAAGCCTAAGTCCAATGTTAAGGCTTAGTCCACTGTTAAGCCTATGTCCACTATTAAGTCTAAGTCCACTATTAAGCTTAAGTCCACTATTAAGCCGAAGTCCACTCTTAAACCTAAGTCCAATGTTAAGGCTTAGTCCACTATTAAGTCTAGATCCACTCATAAGCCTAAGGCCACTATAAAGCGTAAGTCCATTATAAAGCCTAAGTCCACTATTAAGCCTAAGTCCAATATTAAGCCTAAGTCTACTATTAAACCTAAGTCCACTATTAAGCCTAAGTCCACTGTTAAGCCTAAGTCCACTTTTAAGCCTAAGTCCACTATTAAGCCTGAGTCCACTATAAAGCCTAAGTCCACTGTTAAGCCTATGTCCACTCATAAGCCAAAGTCCACTGTTAAGCCTAAGTCCATTCTTAAGCTTAAGTCCACTATTAAGCCGAAGTCCACTCTTAAACCTAAGTCCACAGTGACTCTGAACTTGAAAACCTATAGAATTCATCCTTTATCTATAGGAAACATTTGAGGAAGGCTTGTGATTTACTACAAAGAAAATATGTACCTCCACAGAAGAATTGGGAAAACATGGTGTGCATACAAAGTACAAAACCAATAAACAATCATTTTCATACTTCAATCTTAAGAAAATAGCAATCCAAGGAATGCTTGTGTCGCCTGCGAAGCGGTTTGATTATTATTCTAGAAAGTGGATCAAAATTATTGGTATCAGTAGAAAAGTCTTGTCAAATGAAATTCATTTGAAATATCAGACCTCTTAATTACAAATTTAAAGATATGGTCATTCTCAAATTTTCAGAAAATAGTGTCAATCATTTAGGTCAAGGTCGCTACGTAAAAATTGGTAACAAAAAAGTCTAATCATAAGAAATATTAAAGACCTATCACCAACCAATTAAAAAATATTCTTAGAAAAGAATGTCAAATAGTCAAGGTCAAAAGGTAATAAATTATGGTATGTGTAGAAAGGCCTTGCCACAAGGAATACACGTGTGAAATATCAAAGCCCTATCACCTACCAATCAAAAGATAAATCCATTCTTATTTTTTTTTAAAGAAGGTCAAATATCTAGGTCAAGGTCACAAGGTGAAATATTATAGTCTGCGTAAAAAGTTCTTGTCACAAGGAATACACATGTGAAATACCAAAGCCCTACAGTACAGAAAAGAGATGGTATAACTTCAGATACTCTTTAATCTTTAACATGAGTAGAAAAAAAAAACCCTCTTAAATAACGATGTTAAACATTATAAATACAAAGTACTCATGGAGGGTTGCCAGCACTCCGCGATAAAAGAAAAAATAATAATATCCCAACTAAATTCATGTTTTCACTGACCAAAACCACCAAACATCATAACAGCTTCCATGTCACCATTTGTCCTTCTATCCTAGCTCCCATTCATTTTACATCATTATTATAATACATAAAAAATCAAATACATTGCAAAAAAATATAGAACATAGATTACGTAGTTTGTTATGCAGGATAATGGTGCAGTTATTGGAGTTAGAGTTCTGAAATAATTTTCCCTCACATTTTCCTGGTTTTTCTGGATTTATGAGGGCCGTTCCAAAAGTTCGTGGACACATGCCTTAAAAATCACATTTGAAGTCATATGCGGATGAAATTTTCTAGAAATGAAAGGGATACATTCAGAAAGAGAAAACAAAAAATATCAGGTTAAAATAATTAGCTAAAAGGGCATAATTGTCACCTTTATACTTGAAGGGTAGAGGTTACGGAGCAGTAAAATTTGAGTTGTTGAAATAAACCTACCCCTTTCATTAAATTGCTGGATAAAATTAGAAAAAAATATTTGACTATCAATTAAACTTTCTATATCAATAATAATATTATTTGTTATGAAAACTGCAAAGTTTTACCAAAGTTGGACCCGATTTACGACTTTTATGATGAGTTATGGATGATATTGTTGAACAAATCAACCAAAAATTCATGACGTCAGCGCTCTTTATGGAGCACCAGACAGTCATTCAGTTTTGAATTTCGGTTGAATAAAACAGACGGAGACTTAATAGCTGATGGACGCATCTTGATATGGACAAAATACATAAACATAGTACTTTGCCAAATACTGAGCTACCCCAAACTTCTTAACCGGACGCGGACGCGGACACGGACGCGGACGCGCGGGGGTATAGCATAAGCTCACTCTACTTCGTCGAGGTGAGCTAAAAACTAATGCTGCTAGAAAAGGAGGAATGTGTTTTTATGATGATTAGATACATAAGCACGCGAATTGGGTTGGAGTTGAACAAAAAAGTATAAACGAAAAAAAAGTAAAGTGATGCCGTTTTCTCCCTTAATGGTGACCTGGCTTTGAATGATTCAAAGATGAAAGCACAATATGATACAGATAAAATGAAAAAAAAAAAATAAATTATAAACCAGAAGTCTCTGACGAGACTGTAGCTCTCCTGGTTGTTTTTTCTAAAACATCAATTTCCTTTCTTTTTTTTTTTTAAACCAAGACCATAGGGAGCAGGCGCTCTAACAAATTATAAGTAGCATGACAAAACTACATATCCATTATACTGCAACTATAGTAGCACTCATATAATTCATAATATCCGAGATAAAGTATTTCTAAAAAGAATGTCACACCCATTTTCCAAGATCCTAGGGGCCAAGGACTGCTAGCTCAAATGAACTACCAATGACACATCAAGACTTGGATAAAGAATTAACTCCCCATCATAAATAGCTTTAAACGAGAAGAGAGCACAACTATATAGGAAAAATTACCACACCCATTTTCAAAGACCCTAGGGGTATAAGGCTAAAACAAAATATCAGGTGCACATCTATGCCACAGACCTGTATAATCATTGCAAAAAGAATTAATTCTACATCATTTATAGTGTCAGAGGAGTTGCAAGCACAAGATTACATTTACTTATATAGGAAAAATGACCACACCCATTTCTGAGACCCTAAGGGTCAGGGGCTAAAACATAAAAACAGGTGCACAACTAGACCAGAGACCCATAATATTGCAATAAGAATTTAGTCAGAGGAGTTGTGAGCACAAGATTACATAGAGTTATATAGGAGAAAATGACCACACCCATTTCTATGACCCTGGGGGTCAGGGGCTCAAACAAAATATCAGCACAACGAGACCACAGACCCATCATATTGCAGAAAGAATTTAGTCTCCATCATTTATAGTGTCAGAGGAGTTGCGAGCACAAGATTACATAAAGTTGTATAGGAGAAAATGACCACACCCATTTCTAAGACCCTGGGGGTCAGGGGCTCAAACAAAATATCAGGTGCACAACAAGATCACAGACCCATCATACTGCAAAAAGAATTAAGTCTTCATCATTTATATTGTCAGAGGAGTTGCGAGCACAGATTATATAGAGTTATATAGGAGAAAATGACCACACCCATTTCTAAGACCCTGGGGGGCAGGGGGCTCAAACAAAATATCAGGTGCACAACAAGACCACAGACCCATCATATTGCAAAAAGATTTAAGTCTCCATCATTTATAGTGTCAGAGGAGTTGCGAACACAAGGTTACATAGAGTTATATAGGAGAAAATGACCACACCCATTTCTAAGACCCTGGGGGTCAGGGGCTCAAACAAAATATCAGGTGCACAACTAGACTACAGACCCATCATATTGCAAAAAGAATTAAGTCTCCATCATTTATAATGTCAGAGGAGTTGGGAGCACAAGATTACATAGGGTTATATAGGAGAAAATGACCACACCCATTTCTAAGACCCTGGGGGTCAGGGGCTCAAACAAAATATCAGGTGCACAACAAGACCACAGACCCATCATATTGCAAAAAAAATTAAGTCTCCATCATTTATAGTGTCAGAGGAGTTGTCCGGACAAGATTACATAGAATTTAATGACCACGCCCATTTTATAAGACCCTGGGGGTCAGGGACTGAAACTAAATGTCAGGTGCACAACTAGACCATGGACAAAGTAAAATGCAAAAAGAATTAACTTTCTATCTCTAACAGTTTCAGAGGAGTTGCCGGACAA
This sequence comes from Pinctada fucata, assembly GCA_028142955.1. NCBI lineage: Eukaryota > Metazoa > Mollusca > Bivalvia > Pterioida > Pteriidae > Pinctada > Pinctada fucata. The sequence continues at coordinate 25,943,666 of AP027110.1, read as the reverse complement.
GATTAAATAGAATTTAATGACCACGCCTATTTTCTAAGACCCTGGGGGTCAGGGAGTGAAACTAAATGTCAGGTGCACAACTAGACCATGGTCCAAGTAAAATGCAAAAAGAATTAACTTTCTATCTCTTACAGTTTCAGAGGAGTTGTCCGGACAAGAATTGTTTACGGACAGACGGACAGACAGACAGACGGGCGGACGCCGGACAAAGGGTGATCGCATAAGCTCGACTGGTCTGAGACCAGTAGAGCTAAAAAAAACCAACAATATGATACAGAAGTAGAAATGCACATGAAAATAGAACATATCTTCCTTATCAAAATACATGAAAAGATAGTTAAATTTTATACAGATGAGAGGTGTTGTTATTTCTTTTAAAATGTCAAATTTTTAGTGGACATCTGACGATGTCGTTACTTTTTATTAGCTGCTCCGTTACCTAGAACCTTATGTTGTTCAAAAGGGCATTTAGAAGGTTATTATTGACCAATCGTAATGAAAATTCGTATATGTATTCAAAATTATCCGTATTATAAGGAAATCAAGATTGCTTTTATCAAATTCTACAGATCTTTCCTTAAATGGTGATTTCCATGAACTTTCGGAACAGCCCACGTATTTATTCTTGCTGACCAAATTCAAATTCCCTCATCTAAAAACGAAGACAATTTCTCAGACTTTTATGTCTGCTGGCAACCCTGTCATGTTTTTTTAAATGTCACCTGTCACATATTTGACCCTAAGTACATTACCTTGACCTTGAAAGTGACCTGGAGCTACATTGGATACTACTACCTCTTAAATTTCCTGTTCACATGACTTTAATTCGCACTAGATTTAATGCGCATTTTATTTTGGCGTGTGAACACAAAGAGAATCTAATTCTCATTTAATCTGGCACATGGGTATATGATATACTTAGATTCTACAGTACATATACACAATACTTTGACTTTAATATCAATTTAAAGCTGTAACCATATACAAACGTAGAATGTAAAAGTATTATCAATGAACAGATCCCTCCCACTTTCACTAAAATTCCACAGATGTGTGACACAAGATCTAATAATCTGTAACAATATGAAAGAATATGCCTTTTTCTTGAATCATACAAAGTTCAAAACATTTCATTAAAAATCAAATTCAAGGAATTGTGGTCCCCCGCTTTTGGGTGTTTGTCTTTAAAGAAATGCTTACAGACATCTCATATATCATCAACATTCTAAATATGAAAGATTAACTCCATGAAAAGGTCAAAAGGAAAAAAAAACTTTTGTTTTGTTTCCAAGGGACAGGGCTTATGAAAAGGTATGCACATGTGAAATATTCAAGACCTATGATTTAAATTACCATCAAAAACTAATGGTCGAGGTTGAAGTTTTTAAATGTGGGTCAACCTCAATGGACAAGGTCACAAGGTCAGAATGTTGTTACCAACAGAAAGGTCTCATCACAAGGAATACACATGTGAAATGTGAAAGCCCTATCATTTGCCATTAAAAAGTTATGGGCAAGGTTATAGTTTTTTGAAAAGTAGGTCGAACTCAAAGGTCAAGGTCACAAGGTCAAAAATTTTGGTATCAATGGAAAGGCCTTGTCACAAGGAATACACATGTGAAATATCAAAGCCCTATCACTTTCCATTCAAAAGTTATGGTCAAGGTTAAAGTTTTTAATAAGAAGGTCAAAGTCCAAGGTCACAAGGTCACAAGGTCAAAAATTTTGGTATCCATGGAAAGATCTTGTCACAAGGAGTACACATATGAAATATCAGAGCCCTATCACTTACCATTCAAAAGTTATGCACAAGGTTAAAGTTTTTGTGACTGACGGACAGACGGACGGACGGACAGACGAACCGGTTTTAATGTCCCCGCGCTTTCGCGAAAGCGGGGAAAAAAAATCCACATGTCGCTTTTAAATGAATTTTTAAAAACTTTTGCAATAAACATATTTGTTTGATCCTAAGTATGTGAACCTGATTTTGAAAGTGACCATGACCTATTAGGTACTGAATCTCATCATGCATTGCATTACCATCCCTGCAAGTTTGAAAGATGTCTGATTTATATCATGACAAGCAAGTTATAGCAAAATATGTGTGACAACCAGACAGACAGACACCAGAACAAGTGATCCCTAAATGTCGTTCTTGCATGGCAGGCAACATACATCTAATAAGGCTGGTCAAGATCAATTTTGGAAAACATTATCAAAGATACATTAAATATGTAACACAATAAATAAGGTTATTTCCTAATATGTAGTTTGATGTTATTTTTATTCAAGAAATCAAAAGATTTCATCCTTTATTGAACAAAAAATAAGTTAATAAAAATCTGATTGTATAACACGAATGCCCCCGGTCTCAGTGGAAACCGTTGTAATGTAAAAAGTAGGTCAAATCAAAGGACTAAAGGTCCTAAACGATACTTCTATTCAAAATTTATAGTCAGTAGATGAATGTTGAATAAATTTATTGTTTATGTCATAATGAATCGATGAATGATTTTTTATACAAAGGATGCACATGCATGTAAAGCTAATAATATTCATTTCTATAAGCTAAATGTGTTCTAAAAACATAGTGTAATCAAAGATTACGAAGCTCACCTCGCGGCAGCAAAGTTCAATTAAAACATATCTCTAAGTACATGTATAATAAGAAAATCACTAAAGTGGGAAAAAGTAGGTCAAGGTCATTTTATGAAAGTTTGATCAAAGATACATCCAATATGCAAGTTTGGTACATGTAGCACTTATACTTTGCTCAATATTGGCCTTATAAGGCAAAATCACTCAAGCGGAAAAAGTAGGTCAGATGCTGCATCCGATGCATGGGTTCACCTCAGCATCTCAAGATGAATCATTTGTGCAAGTTTGGTTACTGTAGCATCAGTACTTTGTCAGATACTGAATTACCCCAAAAACTTTAACCAGACATTGACAAAGTCATTCAACCGGAAAATGTAGGTCAGATGCTGCATCCGATGCATGGGTTCACCTCAGCATCCCAAGATGAATCACTTGTGCAAGTTTGGTTACTGTAGCATCAGTACTTTGTCAGATACTGAGTTGCCCAAAAACTTTAACCGGACGCGGACGGGGACGCGGACGCCGGGGTTATAGCATAAGCTCATCTCAACTTCGTCGAGGTGAGCTAAAAATGTCTATATTAACTATTCTGACGACTTTCACTATAAGTGGTATACTTTAAATTACATTTTATTCTTACGACTTAAACCTGGAGCAGTGTTTTAAAATGAACCCATTTGGAAACTAGAAAGACGTTAAGACCATGCACTAACAATTTACAATATATTTGATAAAAGAGCGGTTACATGTAGTTCCAGCGTAACTTAAAGTTTATTATCACTGGTAATTTCCAAAAATTCTCATTTTAATAACCAGAATTTCCTATTTCTTTCAACAAGATCATGCTTCGTTTCTAATTTCGTTTCTCATCGATTGTACATAATGTACTTAGGGAAGACAACTCTTACATTGTATAAGTATTATTACACCACTGGCGAGCAGTGAAAGCAAGAAATGAATAGTTGATTTTTTGTGATGCATTTACTTTATATGCAATAGAATTTTTTTAAAATATGACTTAAATTTATTTTTGTAAAACTGTATTTATTTGCTCCTTCGATGTTTCGACCACAGGCCTTTTTCAAGATAAATATTTTTAAGCGAAATTTTATGGTAATACTTCAAAGTCAGATTACTTGTAAGAGTAACATTATTTAACAACATAACACAAATTTATTCATCAAAATTCAGAGCAAAATTATTTTTTTCCAAAAAAATCCCAAGACCCCCCCCCTCCCCCGAATATCAAAAGGACCATGCCTAAACCTAGTCATTCCATGAGAGAAGAGACAGTGTAAATCAACATGTTCATCAATGACATTGCCACAAGTATAAAGTAACAAACAGAGTTATAGCAATACCACACTACTCTTTAACCAGCTCTATCTTGACTGAGGATTCCTCCTTCACTTGTCCACATGTCTTGCACGCATCTGATTCTGACTGTTCCTGCCGCGTCTTCCAGTCCTCTGTCTGGGCACAGTATCGGATGCTCAGCTCTTGAACAGTTTTCCTCTTCAACGGAAAAATACCTGTGTAAGCAAATGAGGAGGTTACAGTGGACAAAATCTTGTCAACCAAAACCTGATGCAATATATCTGCAAATAGAGATTGTGAAAGTTTGTGACAGCCAAGACAGCCCTGGGATACAGCTAGATCAGCTATGTCTTGTTTTAGTTCTTGGAAGTGTACATTAAGAGGTTGTAGTAAGTAAGTAACATGGGATGGCAGGTAGAGAATCTCTATGTTATTTTCCTTCGCTTTCTCTATAAATGACAGGCTCCAGTGGCACTTATTATTATCCATTAGTAGGAGGATTGGACGTGTTTCACCAACTGAAGGTAAGAATATATCATCAAACCACGTTATCATCATTTCATCATTCAAATAGCCATCCTCTGTTGATCGCATAAAGAGAACATTTTCATCGATTGGGTGTGTAGCCTTTGGTACATGGCCCTTAAAAATAGTCATAGTTGGACAATTATTGCAGGCAGCTGATGTGGCTTGCACTACTGTTATATGATTGTCAAGTGTTACTAGGGGTTGATACTGAAATGATGGACCTTCAGGGTACACCATGGTCACCACTTTCTTAGATGATTTTAGTTGACCAGAGAAAAAGTATTCACATATCACAAACAAGCGAGAGGGATCATTTGTTATATTCAGTTTCACCATGAAATCTTCTAAAACTGAAAAGAAATGATCAACATGACTTTGATCGTTAGCACCAAATGTTGTTTTGTTTGATGTCTTAGGTGGGTGGTTATCGACGATCAAGATTGGTATTAGCTTCTCTTTGTTACGTCTAATAAATTTTCTTAGATACTCATTGGATGGCCCATTGTCTAAATTCATACTACATTCATGCAGACCTTTTCTGCGAACTACTTCTCTAATAAGAACTCTAAGATGTTGACGGCTGGGGGACATACCCCGACTTGCAATGTATTCAATACCCTCTACTACAGTTGTCTCATCCTCCTCTGATAAAATACGATCAGGTCCTGATGTTATAACACGATCAATGTCCTTTAATGAGCCTTTAATATGGTCATATAATGTGGATCTGGGTATACCCATCAATCTCTCTATCTGAGTGAATGAATATCCTTTACGATGTAGAGCTTTAGCTTCTTTGTATTTCCCTGGATCTTTAAGATGTTCCTTTCTTTTTCTCACTGTCTTTGTATCATTTGTTTCTTTAGTCTTTTCCATTGTCTTTGTCTCTTTTGATTCCTTTGTACTTTGCATAATGTCACCCTGAAAAATAAAACACAAAATGAAGTTATAAATTAAATATTCTAAGGAATGCATGAGTCACTTAAAGGCTTAGTATAATGAATCATTTACGCTTTTAAAAACTTTTGAAATCTCAATTTATACACAGTGATTGTACTGTAATACATGGAAAATTAAGGAAAGTTAGTAGTTATGCATGAATTTTAACTGATGAATTTCTCAAGAATGACACAGAGTCTACTCATCAACAATGCATGAAACACAAATAAACTGTGCAATTTATAAGAATGCATGGAAAAGTCAATTTTCTAGATAATTTCAAAGTATGAATCATGAAGGAATTTACGCATCATTATCACAAAGCATGCATGCATGAATAGCTCGTGCTCTGCTGTACTACACATGAATCGCCCATGCTCTGCTGTACTACGCATGAATAGCTCATGCTCTGCTGTACTTCACATGAATAGCTCATGCTCTGCTGTACTATACATGAATGGCTCATGTTCTGCTGTACTATACATGAATAGCTCATGCTCTGCTGTACTATAGCTCATGCTCTGCTGTACTACACATGAATAGCTCATGCTCTGCTGTACTATACATGAATAGCTCATGCTCTGCTGTACCATACATGAATAGCTCATGCTCTGCTGTACCATACATGAATAGCTCATGCTCTGCTGTACCATACATGAATAGCTCATGCTCTGCTGTACCATACATGAATAGCTCATGCTCTGCTGTACTATAGCTCATGCTCTGCTGTACTATACATGAATAGCTCATGCTCTGCTGTACTACACATGAATAGCTCATGCTCTGCTGTACTATAGCTCATGCTCTGCTGTACTATACATGAATAGCTCATGCTCTGCTGTACTACGCATGAATCGACCATGCTCTGCTGTACTACACATGAATAGCTCATGCTCTGCTGTACTACACATGAATAGCTCATGCTCTGCTGTACCATACATGAATAGCTCATGCTCTGCTGTACTACACATGAATAGCTCATGCTCTGCTGTACTACACATGAATCGACCATGCTCTGCTGTACTATACATGAATAGCTCATGCTCTGCTGTACTATACATGAATAGCTCATGCTCTGCTGTACTACACATGAGTCGACCAGGCTCTGCTGTACTACACATGAATAGCTCATGCTCTGCTGTACTATACATGAATAGCTCATGCTCTGCTGTACTATACATGAATAGCTCATGCTCTGCTGTACTATACATGAATAGCTCATGCTCTGCTGTACTATACATGAATAGCTCATGCTCTGCTGTACTACACATGAGTCGACCAGGCTCTGCTGTACTATACATGAATAGCTCATGCTCTGCTGTACTATACATGAATAGCTCATGCTCTGCTGTACTATACATGAATCGCTCATGCTCTGCTGTACTACACATGAATCGCTCATGCTCTGCTGTACCATACATGAATCGCCCATGCTCCTTGATTCTCTGCTCGGTATTTCTATCGCGTCTGCAACGTGCACACTCTGTTGCATTTCTTCACAAACTATTGAAGACTGCTGATGATCAATACTTTGTAAAGTCAGTTTGGCAACAAATATTGTTGTATTTTCCACATACACGGTTTAAAGATGTGTGTTATAACAGTTATTTTTAATAATTAATTAAGCTCATGATGAATACTGATGCAGCAGTCTGAAATACTATTGAGCGGTTTATACACCCTGTCCAGGTGTCCCCATATGCATAACACTGCAACTAGGATATCACTCATATAATTTTTAATATCCGAGATAAAGGATTTCAAAAAATAATGCCATACCCATTTTCCAAGATCCTAGGGGCCAGAAGCTGCTAGCTCAAATGAACTATCAATGACACAATAAGACTACAGATCCATTATATCACATAAGCAACTAAGTTTCCATCATTAATAGCTCTAGAAGAGTTGAACGCACAACTATATACGAGAAAATGACCACATCCATTTTCTAAGACCCTGGGGGTCAGGGGCTCACACAAAATATCAGATGCACAACTAGACCCATACCCATCACATTGTAAAGAGAAATGAGTCTCCATCATTTATAGTGTCAGAGGAGTTGCGAGCACAAGATAACATAGAGTTATATAGGAGAAAATGACCTAACCCATTTCCCAAGACCCTGGGGTCAGGGGCTCAAACAAAATATCAGGTGCACAACTAGACCACAGACCCATCATATTGCAATAAGAATTAAGTCTCCATCATTTATAGTGTCAGAGGAGTTGCAGCACAAGAAGACATAGAGTAATATAGGAGAAAATGATCACACCCATTTTCTAAGACCCTGGGGGTCAGGGGCTCAAAAAAATATCAGGTGCACAACTAGACCACAAACCCATCATATTGAAAAAAAAAATTAAGTCTCCATCATTTATAGTGTCAGAGGAGTTGCGAGTACAAGATTACACATAGTTATATAGGTGAAAATGACCACACCCATTTTCCAAGATCCCGGGGGTCAGGGGCTCAAACAAAATATCAGGTGCACAACTACACCACAGACCCATCATATTGTAAAAAGAATTAAATATCCATCATTTATACTTTCAGAGGAGTTGTGAGCACAAGATTATATAGTGATATATAGGTGAAAATGACCACACCCATTTTCTAAGACCCTGAGGGTCAAGGGCTCAAACAAAATATCAGGTGGACAACTACACCACAGACCCATCTTATTGTAAAAAGAATTATATATCCATCATTTATAGTGTCAGAGGAGTTGCGAGCACAAGATTACACATTGGTATATAGGTGAAAATGACCACACCCTTTTTCCAAGATCCAGGGGGTCAGGGGCTCAAACAAAATATCAGGTGCACAACTACACCACAGACCCATCATATTGTAAAAAGAATAATATCCATCATTTATACTTTCAGAGGAGTTGCTAGCGCAAGATTACATAGTGTTATATAGGTGATAAAACACTGCTAAAGACGGTATGGCCGGATTGCAAAGTAAGTTTTTGTCACCAACTGGGTCAAGGTCAATAGGTCAAATAATACAGCATAAATTGAAAGGTTTTGTCAGAGGCAACCTACATGTATAAAATAAAGTTTCTACTGCATACAGTTCCATAGATTTTGCTTAAACCAGGAACTTTAACCAAAATCCTTAACTAGGTCAAAGTCCAAGGTCAAGGTCACTAGGTCAAATGTTACGGCATAAATTGAAAGGTCTTGTCATGGGCGAGCTTCATTAATAATATAAAGTTTCTACTGCATACAGTACCATAGATTTTGCTTAAACCAGGAACTTAAATCAAAATCTTTGAGGTCAAGGTCACTAAGTCAAATGTTACTGCATAAATTGAAAGGTCTTGTCATGGGCAAGCTTCATGTATAATATAAAGTTTCTACTGCATATAGTTACTTAAATTTGCCTCAACCAGAAACTTTAACCAAAATCTTTAACTAGGTCAAAGTCCAAGGTCAAGGTCACTAGGTCAAATGTTACGGCATAAATTGAAAGGTCTTGTCATGGGCAAGCTTCATGTATAATATAAAGTTTCTACTGCATATAGTTACTTAGATTTTGCCTCAACCAGAAACTTTAACCAAAATCTTTAACTAGGTCAAAGTCCAAGGTCAAGGTCACTAGGTCAAATGTTACGGCATAAATTGAAAAGTCTTGTCATGGGCAAGCTTCATGTATAATATAAAGTTTCATCTGCATATAGTTACTTAGATTTTGCCTCAACCAGAAACTTTAACCAAAATCTTTAACTAGGTCAAAGTCCAAGGTCAAGGTCACTAGGTCAAATGTTACGGCATAAATTGAAAGGTCTTGTAATGGGTAAGCTTCATGTATAATATACAGTTTCTACTGCATATAGTTACTTAGATTTTGCCTCAACCAGAAACTTTAACCAAAATCTTTAACTAGGTCAAAGTCCAAGGTCAAGGTCACTAGGTCAAATCACGGCATAAATTGAAAGGTCTTGTCATGGGCATGCTTCATGTATAATATAAAGTTTCTACTGCATATAGCTACTTAGATTTTGCCTCAACCAGAAACTTTAACCAAAATGTTTAAATAGGTCAAAGTCCAAGGTCAAGGTCACTAGGTCAAATGTTACGGCATAAATTGAAAGGTCTTGTCATGGGCAAGCTTCATGTATAATATACAGTTTCTACTGCATATAGTTACTTAGATTTTGCCTCAACCAGAAACTTTAACCAAAATCTTTAACTAGGTCAAAGTCCAAGGTCAAGGTCACTAGGTCAAATGTTACGGCATAAATTGAAAGGTCTTGTCATGGGCGAGCTTCATTAATAATATAAAGTTTCTACTGCATACAGTACCATAGATTTTGCTTAAACCAGGAACTTAAATCAAAATCTTTGAGTAGGTCAAAGTCGAAGGTCAAGGTCACTAAGTCAAATGTTACTGCATAAATTGAAAGGTCTTGTCATGGGTAAGCTTCATGTATAATATAAAGTTTCTACTGCATATAGTTACTTAAATATGCCTCAACCAGAAACTTTAAGCAAAATCTTTAACTAGGTCAAAGTCCAAGGTCAAGGTCACTAGGTCAAATGTTACGGCATAAATTGAAAGGTCTTGTCATGGGCAAGCTTCATGTATAATATAAAGTTTCTACTGCATATAGTTACTTAGATTTTGCCTCAACCAGAAACTTTAACCAAAATCTTTAACTAGGTCAAAGTCCAAGGTCAAGGTCACTAGGTCAAATGTTACGGCATAAATTGAAAGGTCTTGTCATGGGCAAGCTTCATGTATAATATAAAGTTTCTACTGCATATAGTTACTTAGATTTTGCCTCAACCAGAAACTTTAACCAAAATCTTTAACTAGGTCAAAGTCCAAGGTCAAGGTCACTAGGTCAAATGTTACGGCATAAATTGAAAGGTCTTGTCATGGGTAAGCTTCATGTATAATATAAAGTTTCTACTGCATATAGTTACTTAGATTTTGCCTCAACCAGAAACTTTAACCAAAATCTTTAACTAGGTCAAAGTCCAAGGTCAAGGTCACTAGGTCAAATGTTACGGCATAAATTGAAAGGTCTTGTCATGGGTAAGCTTCATGTATAATATAAAGTTTCTACTGCATATAGTTACTTAGATTTTGCCTCAACCAGAAACTTTATCCAAAATCTTTAACTAGGTCAAAGTCCAAGGTCAAGGTCACTAGGTCAAATGTTACGGCATAAATTGAAAGGTCTTGTCATGGGCATGCTTCATGTATAATATAAAGTTTCTACTGCATATAGTTACTTAGATTTTGCCTCAACCAGAAACTTTATCCAAAATCTTTAACTAGGTCAAAGTCCAAGGTCAAGGTCACTAGGTCAAATGTTATGGCATAAATTGAAAGGTCTTGTCATGGGCATGCTTCATGTACAGTTTCTACTGCATATAGTTCCTTAGATTTTGCCTCAACCAGAAACCTTAAAGTGATATTAGAACATCTGTGAAAATAGTATATAGCATTAGCTCTTTAAAAATGAAATTTTTCATCCTGTAACCACAGAAAAAAAATTCCTGGTTTTAGAGGAAATCGACATTTTTGTCGATTTACCCAATAAATTTTCGGGATCGACTGTATTCTTCTTGGGTCTCAGTAAATGATGTCACAAGTTGTACACGACAAAGTGATTGCCTGCACTAGCACATGTGTATACGCATGTGATTACCATTTCAAGAATAAAACAATCAATATCTATAACATAGTTTTTTATTTATTGAGCAAAAAATAAATAAATAAATAAATGAAATAAATAAATAAAGGGCGCACCATTTCTAAACATGCTCATGGCTGGCGATCACCTGTAGATTCAGGACAGAAGTTTGACATAATTCATATTCTGATTAAAAAAAATAATCGTGCCGGCCAGTATTTTTGATAGATTCTTAATCTACATATGGATTTATGGATCTAGCACTTGCCGAATATTAGATCGTGGTTTGCGGGGGTAACCCCCCCCCCCCCCCCCCCACACACACATGCACATTTGTCCATTTTGAGTCGTTGAGAGAGAGAGATCATCCAATCTTTTCTATCATCAATTGCCTTCTCATGAAAACGTATTTCAAAAATGTTTTCAGATCAGTATAAATTTCTTGCTTCGTTCTTTTAACATTATGTTATTCCATTAAAAACCGCTAACTGTGACCATAACTTAATGATTTAGAAAAAAAAAGAATAATGTCGAATCGTTTTTCGTTGTTAATCCCTAAAATTGTGACCATGTATATTGATAGAATAAAATTTGATCCTTATTTTAATCAAAATAGATTCCGTGACATCGACTTGGAGCCTCAGAATAATATTAAAATTTACTGAGTGTTTTACCCACTGGGGAGCTCGTGAAATAAGGTCTGCCCTATATCCCTTGCAGGGAATGCAGGTGAATTTTGAAATAATTATTTATGAAGATGAAAATATATGTAAAAATAAATTAATAACATTTTGTTTTTGTCATTATACCCCTCACCCCCTTCCTACGCTTCTCCGAAAGATTGTTTTCAATGTTCACTGTGATCCGCCCTCCCTATTTTAGATTCCTGAATCCGTCTATGCCAAAGATATCTCCATCTGTCATTTAAGTGAATGTATATGACAATATGAATATAGGTAATACTATGTTGTTCACTAAGCTCAATAAAAGGATGGGCAGGGGGCCTCCCGGTCTGAAACTCTAGTCGCACGCATTCCAAGTTAACCCCCCCCTTTCTGCATTTGAAACAGGTCGGGCTGTATATTCAACCATAGTTTCAAATCGTGCGTGTTTAGAACAAATAGTAAAATGGGACAGACAGAAAATATGATGTGACATCATGTGTGAAATCGTCCATCTCAAGACCCTTTCCCCATCCCTCCCCCCCCCCCTTTTTTTCTCATGGACAGATGCTTGGTCGCATGAAAATTACTAACATTAAACATTTGCATATTAATACTCGACATGATCAAGAAATTATCAAAAGATGTGAAACTGAGCAAATTAAATGCGAACTCAGCTTCAATACCTCAACGGTACATTGCATTGTTTACACTACTTTCGTCTTTCATGTACAACTTTCTACGTCATAAGTCTCTCCATCATATTTACCGGAAGTGATCATTTATAGAATCAGGGTTTCTGTAAATGGCTAAAAATAGCAACTTCAAAACTGATTTACGTATATGTGCGGTAAGAGCTGAAAACTATTTTTGGCATATTATGGTTTATTTTTAGGGAAAGTTTTAGGTAAAAGTATTATCTCATATGTTCTAATATCACTTTAACCAAAATGTTGACGGCAGACAGACGGACAGACGGACAGACATTGTCAATCTATAGACCGGAATTGCTTTGCAATCCGGCCAAAAATGACCACACCCATTTTCTAAGACCCTGGGGTCAAGGGCTCAAACAAAATATCAAGTGCACAACTAGACCACAGATCCATCATATTGCAAAAAGAATTAAATCTCCATCATTTATACTGTCAGAGGAGTTGCGAGCGTTATATAAGTGAAAATGACCACACCCATTTTCTAAGACACTAAGGGTCAAGGGATCAAACAAAATATGAGGTGCACTACTAGACAACAGACCCATCAAATTGCAATAAGGATTAAATCTCCATCATTTATAGTGTCAGAGGAGTTGTGAGCACAAGATTACATAGAGTTATATAGGAGAAATAATCGCGCCCATTTTCTAAGATCCTGGGGGTCAGGGGCTCAAACAAAATATCAGGTGCACAACTTGACCACAGACCCATCATATTGCAAAAAGAATTAAGTCTCCATCATTTATAGTGTCAGAGGAGTTGCGAGCACAAGATTACATAGAGTTATATAGGAGAAAATGACCACACCCAAAGCCCTATTTTCTAAGACCCTGGAGGTCAGGGGTTCAAACAAAATGTCAGGTGCACAACTAGATCACAGACCAAGTGTAATGCAAAAAGAGTTACATTTCGATCTCTTATGGTTTCAGAGGAGTTGCGAGCACAAGAATTGTTTTTGGACGGACGGACAGATAGACGCCGGGGTATCGCATAAGCTTGACTGGTCGATGACCAGTAGAGCTAAAAACCTCCAGATGAGAGGCCAATTCTCCAGATGAAAAATGAAATTCCTCTAGATTCACATGTATAATGAAGTTTCAATCTAAAAGAAAAAAGAAAAAAAATGACAGAAATTTATCTACTTCTTTCTTTTCCTTGAACTAGCAGATGCACTTTCACATGATGAATTGACATCCTTTGGTAAAGCTTTCTACACAAAACTTATGAAGCCATCATTGGCTCTTAGATTCACATTTAATTCAAGAAATTGGACTGATTTCAGGGGGATCACCGATTTTACAATCCTTAAAAGATCACAAGGAGGTGGCTTCATCAATGTTGTAGTATATACAAATAAGTTGACAATTTATACCCCCAATACTCATAATTAAAGCAATCAAAGTTCCACAAGTGACAAATGAGGCTGGCAATTTCCCTGAAGCCGTTGTTTTAGAATCAATGTCATGGCGTAAAATTATTAAAATTCTTCCAAGTTTAGATCAGTTGTTTTGCTTGTTGCTCTGCCATGTTGTTGACATAACGAATCATTTTAACGTCAAAAACGTCTGATTCATATCTCGATCAGCTGTTTCTAAAAGCTTGCTTACTAATAAAAGGAAGTTTACGTTTAGTGATAACGCGCATGCGCACTTATCATTATGACGCAATTTTCTAAGGAGACATAAATCTTAAACAGAAGTTATTAGTGTGGGGGTCAAGGGCTCAAACAACATATTAAGTGCACATCTATACCAGAGACTGATTATAATGCAAAAAGAAGTATCTCTCTATCAATTATGCTTTTCAATATCTGGTGTTCACAATATTACACAGACTTATATAGGAGAACATAACCACACCCATTTTCGAAGACCCTGGGGGTCATGGACTCAAAAGTTTATAGATCAGGTTCACAACATGACCAGCGATGGATTATTTAACTCTCTGTTAATCATGTTAATTACACTTTCTGAGAACTAGTGTTCACAACATTACATGGAGTTGAATAGGAGAAAATGATCACACCCATTTTGCAAGACCCTGGGGGTCAGGGGCTCAAATAAAATAGCAGGTGCACAACTAGACCAGAGATGGATTATATTGCAAAAAGAATTAACTCTCTGTGAATTATACTTTCTGAGAATATGTGTTCACAAGATTACATAGAATTATAAAGGAGAAAATGACCACACCCATTTTTGAAGACCCTCGGGGTAAGAGGATCAATCAAAAATCAGGTGCACAACTAGACCTTGGATAAAACTAAATGCAATAAAGCCTGTGTTTGTGAAACATTAATGCCCCGGTGGCATCTTTGTTAGTATAAAAACCATTTTCTGTTAAGTACATATATGTGAATGGTCAAGGTCAGGGTCACTGGATTTAAAATTTTTGGTATTGTTGGAAAAATCTTGTGAAAAGGAATACACATGCGAAATATCAAATCCCTACCACTAACTATTCAAAATTTATTCCCAGTGTTAAATTTTTTGTAAAGTATGTAAAAGGTCATAATCTTTCCGCTTGACACAAGGAATACACATGTGAAATATGAAAGCCCTATCACTTGCCATTCAAAAGTTATGCCCAATGTTATCCCCAATGTTAAAGTTTGTGAAAAGTAGGTCAAAGGTCAAGGTCAAGGTCACCAGGTCAAAAACTTTGGTATCAATGGAAATGTCTTGTCACAAGGAATACACAGTCATGTGAATTATGAAAGCCCTATCACTTACCATTCAAAAGTTATGGCCAAGGTGAAAGTTTTTCAAAAGTAAGTCAAAGGTCAAGGTCAAGGTCATGAGGTCAAAAATTTTGGTATCAATGGAAAGGTCTTGTCACAAGGAATACACATGTGAAATATGAAAGCCCTATCACTTACCATTCAAAAGTTATGCCTAATGTTAAAGTTTTTGAAAAGTAGGTCAAAGGTCAAGGTCAAGGTCACCAGGTCAAAAATTTTGGTATCAATGGAAAGGTCTTGTCACAAGGAATACACATGTGAAATATGAAAGCCATATCACCTACCATTCAAAAGTTATGTCCAATGTTAAAGTTTTTCGCACAAACAGACGGACAAACAGACAAAAACTTTATGCCCCGAATCTTTGATTCCGGGAGCATAAAAAGAATAAGGTTTCTATCATTTATGGTTTCAGAGGAGTTGCGATCACAAAAGAAAAATAAAGCCTGTGTTTGTGAAACACGAATGCCCCCGGTGGCATCTTTGTTAGTATGAACACTATTTTCTGTTAAGAAGATGTATGTGAGTTCACTGGGTTTAAAGGTCAAAGGTCAAGGTTACGAGGTCAAAAATGTTGGTATCAATGGAAAGGTCTTGTCACAAGGAATACACATGTGAAATATGAAAGCCCTATCACTTCCCATTCAAAAGTTATGCCCAATGTTAAAGTTTTAGAAAAGTAGGTCAAAGGTCAAGGTCAAGGTCACGAGGTCAAAAATTTTGGTATCAATGGAAAGGTCTTGTCACAAGAAATACACATGTGAAATATGAAAGCCCTATCACTTCCCAATCAAAAGTTATGCCCAATGTTAAAGTTTTTGAAAAGTAGGTCAAAGGTCAAGGTCAAGGTCACGAGGTCAAAAATTTATGTATCAATACAAAGGTCTTGTCACAAGAAATACACATGTGAAATATAAAAGCCCTATCACTTCCCATTCAAAAGTTATGCCCAATGTAAAAGTTTTTGAAAAGTAGGTAAAAGGTCAAGGTCAAGGTCACGAGGTCAAAAATTTTGGTATCAATGGAAAGGTCTTGTCACAAGGAATACACATGTGAAATATGAAAGCCCTATCACTTCCCAATCAAAAGTTATGCCCAATGTTAAAGTTTTTGAAAAGTAGGTCAAAGGTCAAGGTCAAGGTCAAGGTCACGAGGTCAAAAATTTTGGTATCAATAAAAAGGTCTTGTCACAAGAAATACACATGTGAAATATAAAAGCCCTATCACTTCCCATTCAAAAGTTATGCCCAATGTTAAAGTTTTTGAAAAGTAGGTCAAAGGTCAAGGTCAAAGTCACGAGGTCACAAATTTTGTTATCAATGGAAAGGTCTTGTCACAAGGAATACACATGTGAAATATGAAAGCCCTATCACTTCCCATTCAAAAGTTATGCCAAATGTTAAAGTTTTTGAAAAGTAGGTCAAAGGTCAAGGTCATGACGTCAACAATTTTGGTATCAATGGAAAGGGTTTGTCACAAGGAATACACATGTGAAATATGAAAGCCCTATCACTTCCCATTCAAAAGTTATGCCCAATGTTAAAGTTTTTGAAAAGTAGGTCAAAGGTCAAGGTCAAGGTCACGAGGTCAAAAATTTTGGTATCAATGGAAAGGTCTTGTCACAAGGAATACACATGTGAAATATGAAAGCCCTATCACTTCCCATTCAAAAGTTATGCCCAATGTTAAAGTTTATGAAAAGTAGGTCAAAGGTCAAGGTTAAGGTCACGAGGTCAAAAATTTGGTATCAATGGAAAGGTCTTGTCACAAGGAATACACATGTGAAATATGAAAGCCCTATCACTTCCCATTCAAAAGATATGCCCAATGTTAAAGTTTTTGAAAAGTAGGTCAAAGGTCAAGGTCAAGGTCATGAGGTCAAAAATTTTGGTATCAATGGAAAGGTCTTGTCACAAGGAATACACATGTGAAATATGAAAGTCCTATCACTTCCCATTCAAAAGTTATGCCCAATGTAAAAGTTTTTGAAAAGTAGGTCAAAGGTCAAGGTCAAGGTCACGAGGTCAAAAATTTTGGTATCCATGGAAAGGTCTTGTCACAAGGAATACACATGTGAAATATCAAAGCCCTATCACTTACCATTCAAAACATATGGCCAAGGTTAAAGTTTTTCAAAAGTAGGTCAATCTCCAAGGTCACGGTCACAAGGTCAATAAAACACCGCTAAAGACGGTATGGCCGGATTGCAAAGTAAGTTTTTGTCACCAACTGGGTCTAGGTCACTAAGTCAAATATTACAGCATACATTGAGAGGTCTTGTCAGAGGCAACCTACATGTATAATATAAAGTTTCTACTGTATACAGTTCCTTAGATTTTGCTTAAACCAGGAACTTTAACCAAAGTCTTTAACTAGGTCAAAGTCCAAGGTCAAGGTCACTAGGTCCAATGTTACGGCATAAATTGAAAGGTCTCATCATGGGCAACCTAAATGTATAATATAAGGTTTCTACTGCATACAGTTCCTTAGATTTTGCTTAAACCAAGAACTTTAATCAAAATCTTTAACTAGGTCAAAGTTCAAGGTCACTGGGTCACTGGGTCAAATGTTACGGCATAAATTGAAAGGTCTCATAATGGGCAACCAACATGTATGATATAAAGTTTCTATTGCATACAGTTCCTTAGATTTTGCTTAAACCAGAAACTTTAACCAAAATCTTTCACTAGGTCAAAGTCCAAGGTCAAAGTCACTAGGTCCAATGTTACGGCATCAATTGAAAGGTCTCATCATGGGCAACCTAAATGTATAATATAAGGTTTCTACTGCATACAGTTCCTTAGATTTTGCTTAAACCAGAAACTTTAACCAAAATATTTAACTAGGTCAAAGTCCAAGGTCAAGGTCTCTAGGTCCAATGTTACGGCATAAATCGAAAGGTCTCGTCATGGGCAATCTAAATGTATAATATAAGGTTTCTACTGCATACAGTTCCTTAGATTTTGCTTAAACCAAGAACTTTAACCAAAATCTTTAACTAGGTCAAAGTTCAAGGTCAAGGTCACTGGGTCAAATGTTACGGCATAAATTGAAAGGTCTCATCATGGGCAACCTACATGTATAATATAAAGTTTCTTCTGCATACAGTTCCTTAGATTTTGCTTAAACCAGAAACTTTAACCAAAATCTTTAACTAGGTCAAAGTTCAAGGTCAAGGTCACTGGGTCAAATGTTACGGCATAAATTGAAAGGTCTCATCATGGGCAACCTACATGTATAATATAAAGTTTCTTCTGCATGCAGTTCCTTAGATTTTGCTTAAACCAGAAACTTTAACCAAAATATTTAACTAGGTCAAAGTCCAAGGTCAAAGTCACTAGGTCCAATGTTACGGCATAAATTGAAAGGTCTCATCATGGGCAACCTAAATGTATAATATAAAGTTTCTTCTGCATACAGTTCCTTAGATTTTGCTTAAACCAGAAACTTTAACCAAAATCTTTAACTAGGTCAAAGTCCAAGGTCAAGGTCACTAGGTCCAATGTTATGGCATAAATTGAAAGGTCTTGTCATGGGCAACCTATATGTATAATATAAGGTTTCTACTGCGTACAGTTCCTTAGATTTTGCTTAAACCAGGAACTTTAACCAAAATCTTTAACTAGGTCAAAGCCCAAGGTCAAGGTCACTAGGTCAAATGTTACGGCATAAATTGAAAGGTCTTATCATGGGCAACCTTCATGTATAATATAAAGTTTCTACTGCATATAGTTCCTTAGATTTTGCCTCAACCAGAAACTTTAACCAAAATGTTGACGGCAGACGGACAGACGGACGGACAGACGGACGGACGGACGGACGGACATCGTCAATCTATAGACCGGAATTGCTTTGCAATCCGGCCAAAAATTTTGGTATCCATGGAAAGGTCTTGTCACAAGGAATACACATGTGAAATATCAAAGCCCTATCACTTACCATTCAAAAAATATGGCCAAGGTTAAAGTTTTTCAAAAGTAGGTCAATCTCCAAGGTCAAGGTCACAAGGTCAAAAATTTTGGTATCCATGGAAAGGTCTTGTCACAAGGAATGCACATGTGAAATATGAAAGCCCAATCTGTATTGGTTTAAAAGTTATAAGGAAGGTTAAAGTTTTTGTGCACGCGCATGCAGACGCCAACGCCAACGCCGACACCAACGCCGACACCGGGGGTATGACAATAGCTCTCCGGACATTCGTCCCGGCGAGCTAAAAAGTAGGTCAAAGGTCAAGGTCAAGAGGTCAAAAATTTTGGTATCAATGGAAAGGTCTTGTCACAAGGAATACACATGTGAAATATAAAAGCCCTATCACTTCCCATTCAAAAGTTATGCCCAATGTTAAAGTTTTAGAAAAGTAGGTCAAAGGTCAAGGTCAAGGTCATGAGGTCAAAAATTTTGGTATCAATGGAAAGGTCTTGTCACAAGGAATACACATGTGAAATATGAAAGCCCTATCACTTCCCATTCAAAAGTTATGCCAAATGTTAAAGTTTTTGAAAAGTAGGTCAAAGATCAAGGTCAAGGTCATGAGGTCAACAATTTTGGTATCAATGGAAAGGTCTTGTCACAAGGAATTCACATGTGAAATATGAATTCCCTATCACTTCCCATTCAAAAGTTATGCCCAATGTAAAAGTTTTTGAATAGTAGGTCAAAGGTCAAGGTCAAGGTCACGAGGTCAAAAATTTTGGTATCAATGGAAAGGTCTTGTCACAAGGAATACACATGTGAAATATGAAAGCCCTATCACTTCCCATTCAAAAGTTATGCCAAATGTTAAAGTTTTTGAAAAGTAGGTCAAAGATCAAGGTCAAGGTCATGAGGTCAACAATTTTGGTATCAATGGAAAGGTCTTGTCACAAGGAATACACATGTGAAATATGAATTCCCTATCACTTCCCATTCAAAAGTTATGCCCAATGTAAAAGTTTTTGAATAGTAGGTCAAAGGTCAAGGTCAAGGTCACGAGGTCAAAAATTTTGGTATCAATGGAAAGGTCTTGTCACAAGGAATACACATGTGAAATATGAAAGCCCTATCACTTCCCAATCAAAAGTTATGCCCAATGTTAAAGTTTTTGAAAAGTAGGTCAAGGGTCAAGGGGTCAAAAATTTTGGTATCAATGGAAAGGTCTTGTCACAAGGAATACACATGTGAAATATGAAAGCCCTATCACTTCCCATTCAAAAGTTATGCCCAATGTTTAAGTTTTTGAAAAGTAGGTCAAAGGTCAAGGTCAAGGTCACGAGGTCAAAAATTTTATATCATTTTGATATCAAGATTACGTACTCTGGATCACTACACAAGATTACAAGACGCGGAACCATAATGATCTGTATGATCTTTGCAGTACGATATCTTATCGTATAATAAAATCAAACATAAATATGTACGCAGCACTTCAAATGGTTTTCTACGAACTGAAAATCAGTACCCTTCAATTCACAAGAATGAGAATTAATGAGAAATAATTATGTAGAAAAAGAACGGATTAAAAGTCACTGTTTCTATTTCTATTTGTAACATTGCCCTTTCCTGGACTAGTAAGATTGAAGCAAAAATCTACATGAAATGATTGCATGATTCGAAGGGAGTCCAAGCTACTGTGTAGCATGTAAAAATTCTATAAACCCTTTGAAAAATTCCCGGTTTTGAAATATAAACATGATGAATAGAGGTTGTATTAATTTCTGTCTTCTTTGCCATGTTTAATTATTTTTCAAAATAACACAAATCATATTCTAACTGAATCAGAATTTTCGTGATAAAAAGTACATTGAAATTGCTTTTAAATGACATTAATTGCTCCATAAATTTCAAAGTATGAGACAAGTTTAAAATTGTGTAGTAGTGATATACATGTACTTGTAAGATTCCACGAATCATATAATATTACCAAACTTTCAATCATGTACCTGTTCTGTAATATGAGATGCCCGCTGGCTAAATTGTTAATTTTTTTTGTTTTTGGAGTTTTCGAGTGTAGGTAGATCAGGTCATACGCGGCCTGCTTCTCTTCAGCAGTGATTCAGATTGGCATCGGCCATCGGCCATTTGCCGATAAAATCTCTGAATGGCCGATTGATGTGGCCTGCATCTGCCGAAATGGCCTATTCCTTTCCTGTTCGTCTGACATATTAGCCGATCATATTTTCCCATGAGCAGACACAATTTAAGGTCGAGTTTACTTGGTACCTCGATAAACATGTAGCAACAGTTTCATTGGATGATAAAAAAGAGTCCGTCATACAAGCGCTTTATGTAATGGTGACTCGGTGAATGCTTATTAAAGCGTGTAAATAACTGAGTCTGAATAAAAGCTGCAACTGGGCGAGGGCCAGCAAACTTTGTTTAATCTTATCAAAGAATCTCCAAGCGGCGGTCCCCCTTGCGGCAGTCCCCCAAGCGGCACTCCTGACACCCCCGGCCCCGAAGTTCAGGCTGAACAACCTGTCAACGTACTGTTGATAGAAAATTCCAAAATAATTTGGTATCCCTTGGTTACAGTATGATGAAACTGCGGACGCCATGCTCTGTAGGATATGCCTTGTGTCAAATAGAAACAATACCTTTACACAAGGTAATAGAAACTTTTAAACAAGCTCCTAGCTCCTTTAAAGACCACATCAAGTCTAACCAAGGACTTATAAACAGACTCTGTCTAACGACCATCAAACAGCACTTATATAGTCCCACTTCTACAGGAAAACAATAAGTAGGCCTCAGTTACACACCCATTATTTTCAAGCTTGTAGACTTCAATTTTCATCTCCAGATTGGCTCAGATTGCACCATTTTGCTTTAAATTTAAAAGAAATTCCGGGTAGCATGCCCCTGGACCCCCCCACCCCCCCCCCCCCCTAGCAAGCTCGCGCCTTCGACGCTCGGCTTGCGGCTATGCCACTCGACGGCCTATACTTTTTCCATGTTTAGGACAAAATGGCCTATAAGTTTTTGATGCTCTAGGCCAAGTGTCCTATAGCTTCTGAAATCAGTCTGAATCACTGTTCAGGACGATGTCATGCACATGTTTTCAGTTTATATTTGTGCCGGCATTGCCGAAGTAGAACAAGTCGAATACTTAAATTCAGTTTCGCAAATTCTGCAATCAGAAATCGTCTTATCGACCACCCTCCGACTCTCAAACAATCAAAATGATCGCCGGAGACCTCTGTAACATGTCATTCCTCCCCCTTTGAATATTTTTTTTGGCGAATATACTAGAATGTGAGGTTTTTCAAGTTAAACGCAACTCTCCATTTTGTGTTGCGCATTTTAGTTTTATCGCACTACTCTGCCATACCATGCGAATATAGCCATATCACGTATTGCGGCAAAAGTGAAAGAAGTCATGAAATACAAAAGTCTTAAAATTTCATATGTTCATTTTATTGACTATCAGTCAAAGGAATTTAAATGATTGAAAAAGTCCAAAATGATGTTTTGATAAGCAGTTGCCATGGCAACGACAAAATTTTGTCGCTTTGGAGCTCGATAAACCGTTCCGTAAAGTAGCCGAAGTGGAAAACATAGTCAACAGCAGTAATAAGGTTCGCAAGAAAATGGTTGCTATGGTAACAACAATTGTCAATATTTGACTATTTTCTACTAAATATACTATTTTTGTATACATAGATACTAAAAGTTCTCATATACATCTATAAATTATGCTGTAACAGTGGCTGACTGGGACCATCTTGCCACAGGCTGAGTACCTTTTCTTCACAAAATGAACTGTACACTATGGTACAATGAATTTTCATAACAATCAAAAAATTTTTGTTTTTAGCTTTACCACCCCAAACTTGGTATATTATGAAACAGCAGAGTCAACACCTACAAACTATGTCAAGTGTTGCCATGGAAACCATTTTTGAAAATTTGGACCTATAGCGACAATGCGCTTATGGTCTCGCGGAACACGTGTCTCGTAATGTCGCTTTGAGGGAAGGGGTGTTTTTCTTTTTTCCCAATTTGTTGCCATGGCAACCAACTTATTTAACATTTTATATCTTAATATTCACAATACCCCCTCAAAGTACTAGAACACATATAGACATTAATTACTTTCTTCTAGCTTCCATGTGCCAGAACATTGAATGGAAACATACCCAAAATGACTCTAAAATTATGCAAATTTGAGCAAAACCTACCCATTTTCAGGTCGCCATAGCTCAGGGAAAAAAAAATTTGCCACAAAATATGGTTACTATGTATCTCTAGATAAAATCTGAAACTTTCAAATGGTACCAAATTACATACCTCTTCCGTGATTCATTTTCTCACAAATTTATCATCTATGAACAAGACTGGTATTTTCCCTCCATATTTCTTACCTATTTTCAGTACATGGTCAAAACAGCAAACCGAAAGTAAGCCGGCTGCATGGGAGTTTCTACACAGTTTCGGATCTGTCTAAGATGCCTATTTTCAGCAGAAATTCCTCCCAAATTTATTTAAACTTCAAAAGTCAACATTTCCTATTAAAATTTAAAGCAACTTTAAGTTTACTTAAAATAAGAATTTTGACAGTGGTCACTTTTTTGAAAAGTCGCTACATGGAAAAGTCTAGAGGTGTTCCGCGAGACCTTTGATGTCTGGGTCGCCATTACTAAGACCACAAAGGTCTACCGAAGAACGCAACCTACGATTGGTCGTTTCGTCAAAGGTGACCAATCAAAACGTTCGTTATTTGAGAGAAAATCAAAGGATAAAAAAGTGAAAAAACCGAATCGATCTGGAAATTCTGTACCGAATCAAGACGTGAGATTTTGAACCGCGGTTAACCAACTTTTCGGTTAATCGTTACAGCCCTAGTCACCTGCATGTCGATGTCTACTGGGTTATACCAGATCCTCTACGTGACATAACAAAATCGGGAGCATGTAGAGATCTGGTTTTAATCAGATTGATAAAGAAAATGGTTTCATTGTCAGAATTATGTTCTTAACAATGTTTGGCTTAAGTTTTATACAATTTCATTTCGTCGTGAAATATTGGCCTGCATGTCAAAAAAATATTTGATTGAAGTTAAGAATGTCCATGATGTTACCTAAAAAGCGTCCAAGGTGTTACTTTGTCCATACAAAATCTCCTTCAACTCTAAAAAGAGCTGTATTAAGAATATGCTTTCATCATGACAACACCTTATGCTGAATAAGAATGAGGTCTTTTGAACTATTAAAACTCCGATGCCCTGATAACAATCCTCTTACAAGAAGATTATATCAAATATCATAAAAACCTTCTGAGTAACTTGTTGTGTAGCCTGAATTATCATTGAGGCTAGCCACAGATAATGGTTAGATAAACAGTTTTACCTGAATGACTACAAGGCCTAATGTGACTTATAGTTATCAAAACAAAGTCTGGTTATGTGTTTCTTTTCTAATTAGCTTGTTTGTCACTTCTGCAAGGACCTCTTTTATTTAAGTATTAGAGATAATGCATTTTTACCTGGTTGTCAACAATAGAAAGATTGTATGAATAAAATTGTCAAAGGTCACTGTTTACAAATGTGATATGATCCTAATGTAACAAAATTCAGTTAGGAAGACTTAACTTATCAAAGACAATGACAAAACGCTTAGTATTTGTAAGTGCCAAGAATTCTGGGGGAAATTTTCAAAAGAGGTGAAATGTGTGCATTGCACATTAATGGTTTCTCAGGGAATCTTATAAGACATTGGACTGTTGAGCGAATATTGTCCTGCACTTTCTTGCATTTTGTTAGAGACTTGAAACTACCATCCCAGCATTGTTAAATCAAAGCACTAAAGGTACTGAGTGCGAATAGCCAGAATAATATTACTTATAATGTATGACAAAATATTGTGTTTTCAAAGTTATATTTGTTTCTGAACACCTTCGTAGGCCAGTTTATGGACGTATAAAGACAGAACTAAAATGCAAATGCATAATGTTGTCGTAATGAATTGAAAGAAGATGTCAGACAGTGAACATGAACATTAAATAACATCACATTAAATCTACCCCCCCCCCTAAAAAATACAACAATCCAATATGACTATCGATTGATGATTCCATATACAAGGAAAGAAGACGAATCTTATTTTCTAATTTGATCCCCACTCTCTCTCTTTAACCTTTCATATTCAATGTTAGGTGTGTGCTAAGAATTTGAAGGAAAATTCACTTCTTTTTAGTATATAAAAACATTATATATCCTAAACGGGAATGTTTTGATCTTTTATTTTTCATTATTGTTAATGTCATATTTCATGATGGAAGTTCCTAATTTTTCCGTCGTATACATGCAGATTTTATTTTGTGAAGCGGGGCAAAATAAGCCTACTTGAAGTTAGTTTTACGTTTCAATGATTCAACTTAATATCTTTATCAATAGCATCGTTTCATTTATATATTGTCCACTAAAACAGATAATCACCTGGTAATGGAAAGGGGTTTCCAACACACTGCCTGTGTTCATCTCAGTACATACAGATGCAATTTTTCATTAGGTCATGCATGTACATAACACGACAGCTCGATTCATATAGATATAATTCATTGATTCAGACAGTGATCAGAGTGATCATGACGCTGACGCAGTCCCAAGGTACATGTAAACAGAGTAACACCGTTTATACATACTCAATAGACGGGGCTCCCATGAGTGAAGAAATCAGGCAATCGCTATGTGCTATTCGCACAAAAATGATATGCAAAAAAAAAAAAAAAATCCTTAAATGAAATGTAATGTGTAATTTAATTAATTACATTTACAAAGTAATTGTAATTTAATTAATTACATTTACAAAAAAAAGGCAAAGTAATGTGTAATTTAATTAATTACATTGCCAAAAATTACAATGTAATGTGTAATTTAATTAATTACATTTCAATGTAATTGACCCCATCCCTGGAATCAGGGGCTCAAACAAAATACAAGATCAGAGAATGATTAATATAATGGAAAAAGAATTAATCTATTATACTTTCTGAGAATTGGTGTTCACAAGATTACATAGAGTTACCGTATATAGGAGAAAATGACCACACCCATTTTCCAAGACCCTAGGGATCAGGGGTTCAAACAAAATGCAAGGTGCACATCTAGACCACAGGCTAAGAATAATGCAAAAAAATAGCAATCCAAGGAATGCTTGTGTCGCCTGCGAAGCGGTTTATTATTCTAGAAAGTGGATCAAAATCATTGGTATCAGTAGAAAAGTTTTGTCAAATGAAATTCATTTGAAATATCAGACCTCTTAATTACAAATTAAAAGATATGGTCATTCTCAAATTTTCAGAAAAGAGTGTCAACCATCTAGGTCAAGGTCACTACATAAAAACTGGTAACAAAAAGGTCTCATCATAAGAAATATTAAAGACCTATCACCTACCAATTAAAAGATATACACAACCCTAATTTCTGAGAAAAGAAGGTCAAATAGCTAGGTCAAGGTCAAAAGGCAAAAAATGATGGTATGTTACAAAGAAAATACATGTGAAATATCAAAGCCCTATCACCTACCAATCAAAAGATATAGCCAATTTTACTTTTCTTGAAAAGTAGGTCAAATATATAGGTCAATGTCACAAGGTCAAATTTCATGGTCTGTGTAGAAGGGTCTTGTCACAAGGAAAATACATGTGAAATACCAAAGCCCTATCACTTACCAATCAAAAGATATATACAATCTTAATTATTTTGAAAAGTAGGTCAAATATGTAGGTAAAGGTCAATAGGTAAAAAGTTATGGTATGTGTAGAAAGGTCTTGCCACAAGGAATACACATGTGAAATATGAAAGCCCTATCACTTACAAATCAAAAGATATAGCGAATCTTATCTTTTTTTTCAAAAGTAGGTCAAATATCTAGGTCAAGGTCACAAGGTCAAAAATTATGGTATGTGTAGAAAGGTCTTGCCACAAGGAATACACATGTGAAATATCAAAGCCCTATCACTTACCAATAAAAAGATATAGCGAATCTTATCTTTTGTTCAAAAGTAGGTCAAATATCTAGGTCAAGGTCACAAGGTTAAAAAATTATCATATGTGTAGAAAGGTCTTGCCACAAGGAATACACATGTGTAATATCAAAGCCCTATCACTTACCAATCAAAAGATATAGCGAATCTTATCTTTTTTTCAAAAGTAGGTCAAATATCTAGGTCAAGGTCACTAGGTCAAAATTTATGGTATTTGTAGAAAGGTCTTGCCATAAGAATTGCATGTGTGAAATATAAAGGCCCTAATATTTACCAATCAAAAGATATATACATTCTTATTTTTTTTGAAAAGTAGGTCAAATAAGTAGGTCAAGGTCACTAGGTCAAAATTTATGGTATGTGTAAGAAGGTCTTGTCACAAGGAATACACATGTGAAATATCAAAGCCCTATCATTTACCAATCAAAAGTTATGGGCTGTGACACCCAAAGTGTGACAGACAGACAGACAGACGGACAGACGGACAACGGACAAAGTGATCCCTAAGTGTTGCTATGCTTCGCAGGCGACACAAAAAATTATCTTTTTATCAATTATACTTTCTGAGAATTGGTGCTCACAAGAGTAAATGGAGTTATACATGTCATATAGGAGAAAATGACCACACCCATTTTCCAAGACCCTGGGATCAGGGGCTCAAACAAAATATCAGGTGCACATTAAGACCACAGACTGAGAATAATGCTAAAAGAATGATTTTTCTATCAATTATACTTTCTGAGAATTGGTGATCACAAGATTACATAGAGTTATATAGGTGAAAATGACCACACCCATTTTCAAGACCCTGGGGATCAGAGGCTCAAACAAAATATCAGGTGCACAAATATACCACAGACTAAGAATAAATGTAAAAGAATCATCTTTCTATCCAAAATACTTTCTAAGAAATGGTGCTCACAAGTGTACATAGAGTTATATAGGAGAATTTTCCAAGACCCTGGGGGTCAGAGGCTCAAACAAAATATCAGGTGTACAACTGGACCAGAGACTTATTATATTGCAAAAAGAATTATTTCTCTATCAATTATACTTTCTGAGATTTGGTGTTCACTAGATTACATAGACTTACATACATTTAGGAGCAAATGGCCACACCCATTTTTGAATAACCTGGGGTCAGAGGCTCAATCAAAATATCAGGTGTACAACTAGACCAGAGAATGAGTATATTGCAAAAAGAATTATTTCTCTATCAATTATACTTTCTGAGAATAGGTGTTCACTAGATTACATAGACTTATAGAGGAGAAAATGGCCAAACCCATTTTCCAAGACCCTGGGGGTCAGAGGCTCAAACAAAATATCAGGTGTGCAACTAGACCATGGACCAAACTAAATGCAAAAAGAATTAGCTTTCTATCATTTATGGTTTCAGAGGAGTTGTGATCACAAAAAATTGTTAACAGACAGACGGACGGACGGACAGACGGACGCCAGACAACATGGTATCACATAAGCTTGACTAGTCTTTGACAAGTAGAGCTAAAAAACAACCAATTTATATATAAATATTAATTTCAAACTCCAGATATCATCCTTTCAGTGACACTTGATTGTGAAAATTGAAATGGTCGGATAATCAAATTAGGAAGACTTTTGACAATCGATTATCGTGGTGACAATTTATTGGTTCATCAGCATGATCACTAGTCATTGATGTTGAAAAAAATCATCTGGTCCAACCGTCAATGCATCTTTAAAATAGACCATCGGCCAAATCTGTAATGCCATGATTGGGTTATCTCAGTGATATTGTTAGATTTATTTTATTAGCGAGCGAAGCGAGCTGTGTATATACAGAATAAATGCCAAAAATAGGGTTTTATTATAATGATTTCGTCCTCATGATGGCTTTGCCATGAGTTCACATTATTTTTTTTTAAGGGCGGATTTAGGGGGATTTGGGGGGGGGGGTTCGTCAATTCGTTTAAAATGACCATTTCGTCAGTACTTAAATTCGTCATCCAAGGGTTAATGCCAACATGTAAGTAGCCGTCAAATCCGCCATATGTGTTTTTATTGTTAGTGTAACAATTATTGGTAAACAAACAATTATTACATAATAGAGACATGTATCACCTAGATTGTTGTGAAAACGTATCATTTGGTAATTAAAAATACATTATAAGCTACTTTGTTTGCGTAATCAGTTTTCATTAATATCCGTGTGGTATTAATACTATGTTACAATGTCTTAAAACTGGGAACCTTCAGCCTCTTCCTCCCTCCTCAGACGTACTCCCGATGTCTTTGGTATACCAAGAGACTGATTCAATGTTTCCTGACCTTACTAAATTTTATTTTTCCAGGAGTATTTATATTCGTCAATGCGTAATTTCGTCATAGAAGGCACTGACGAACATGACGAAAATTGGAACCTGACGAATAAAAACCAATTTACAGTAACATTGTTTAGATTGAGGATCACTGACGAGGGTTAAGTACCCGAAAGATGCATGTTTGGTACATGCTGAAAATTGATCCGTTTTTAAATGATGATATAGAATCTGAAGACGTTTTACATTGCAAATGAAAAGTTAATGAATTTATGTAATAACCTCCCTCCTTTTTTCAATACATAGAATTACATTGTATATCTCTCTTTTCAGTTCCCCTTCCTATTTGAGTAATCCTAAACTGAATATTTTTTTCAAGAGGAAATCTTTTTTTAAAGTATAACACAGCATAACATACGCTCCTTTACCTAGAATATTGAAAATGTGTTTGATTTTATCTGATGGATACATCTTTAGCTTGTTTAAGGACAAAAAGTTTTCCGTTTCTGTACGTATTATTTTATGTGCATGTATTATCATACATGTATTTTGAAGAGAGAGAGAGAGAGAGAGAGAGAGAGAGAGAGAGAGAGAGAGAGAGAGAGAATGAGTGTTAACCACGTGGACGTCATCTTTTATGATTTTGATTCTGGAGTTAAACTTGTCGCTGGCAAGATGCCTTTTGATGTTTAAAAGGATGTTTAAAAGAGAATAGAAAATACAGATCGTAGACAGACGTTTTTTTCTTCAACTGCTGTTCCCGACGTTCAATCAAGTATTGACTCACAGTCGGTTTTATAATAAAAATAAACAAAGTTAAGTAACTATATAGTTCGCATACGATTTTAGAAAGTTCTCTCTCTTTCAGATAAATAGATAAAATTATCTTAAAACTGAAGAGATTTAGGTTGAATGCCAGTATCTCAAAATCGATAAATAAATGAATTAGGCGCATGAATAGCTACTGGACAATCCTTACTTCATGTTGTTTATACGTTGCGCTTTCCAAACAAATTCTACCCACTATTATCTCATAAACGTTAATAACATCAGGTAGCTTTTCCGGACAATGTTTTCTTACTTTGTAAATTAAGACAACGTTAGAAACTTGACTTTCACTGCTTTCAATTTTTAAATGAACATAAGTTTGAGAATACACAGATATCTTTCCGCGAACTATACAGTAGAAAATTGACGATTATACTGTAATGCATTGTGCAATTTGCATACTATCCGGAGCAAACAGGGGAAGAATAGTCAACAAAAACATCTTTATCATTGAACTTGAAGTCTCCACTTAGGCGAATAAGTCACACGTTTCAGATAGCCCGAAGCTTTCGATCGACGAATTTGCCTAGCGTTTTCATGAGTTAAAAACGGGTCCGCATATCGCAATACAGCTCAAGCGTATCGATACGCGTATCGTGGAACACTGTATCACGATTTATCGATATATCGTCCCAGCCCTAATCCTGATTGGGTTCTGAATTGGTTCAACTACAATTTAATGGTCAGTGATTGGTCATTTTGCTCAGGCCATACACATTCTCGCCGCACGAGCTAGTATTTAAGATGACCACCCCTTCTATCGACTATACCCTACTCGTACATACGTACCTTATACAGGTGTATCGCCAAATGACCATTTCTGCATAAAACTAAAATATATCCCCTGGTTAGACGTGCTGTAAAACGGGCACCCAGGAATGAAAATTCGTTGAAATTTCTAGGGGCAAAGTGGGCTCCCAAGTCAATAAATTTAGGCGCCCACATCAAAAACAGTTAGCCCACATCAAAACATATCTGAATTTATGTTTTTAAATTTAAGCCCCCCTCCTCCCCCTTCTCTCCTTCTCAGTATCAAGTCATGGCCATCGTACATGTACGAAATTAACGCCAAAAATGAAAGAGAGACCAGTGTACATGTCGAGTTTATTTTACGACGTAGAACGATAATTGCAGTCAGTCGTTTGAGGTCAGCCCTCGATATCTTCCAACACCATTCTTTCATCAAATAAGTTTGAGTAATTTTTCAGCGTTTTGATATGTTTCTATATTTTAAATATTTAAGTAGGGTTTTGATTTTGGTCATCTCAAGCACAAGTACCTTTAAACAAAATCAATAAATGCAGGTAAATCCATTTATAAATATAAACATATAACGTATATGTCAGATGGTCTCCAGACAGTAATTTTGTGCACTTTTGGAAACGTTAAATGATATGGTATACTGATGTAAAATTGTAGTATGTCTTTACAAGGAAATAAGGGAGATCTATTCATTTCTGCGAGAAAGTGAACCGAAAAGGATCCCGGACCTTTAGGAAAGGCTATAAAATTGGTTTTCAAAATTTTTCTCAATTTATAGAACTGACCTTATAAATTTTTTGAACTATGTATAAACAACAAGTTCCTTACCCCTTTCTGTTAAGATATTGCCCGAAACGTTGGTAAAGTCAGCTAAAATCTACCCACCCTTCGCCAGCTTTGGTTGAACTATGCACAAAAACCCAGGTAGTCTTATATAATTTTTTATCAAAATTAGGCATGGACGCATGTTAGAATGGCTAATTCAGAAAAATGACAAACAGATATTTATTTGACAAATTCCCCCTGAGAAGGAATTAGCCATTCTAATTTGCCTTCATGTTCAAATCAGAGAAAACCCACGAAAAAAGTAGCATCAAAAGTATACAGATTAACATAAAGCCACACCTCTAATACCATTCTACCGACAGTATTGATTCATTAGCATATATTGATTTTTACCTGATTGGTCGTGTTCACAAAATATATGATCATATGACAATTTGTTCGATCCCTCTCATGCATATGTATTGAGAAAACAATATTCAAGGCCGGAATCGATGGCGATTTATCCAGATTTGCCAAATACCCCTGTCACAAAACAGACATCACACATAGTAATATCTTTGAATACAAGCGAAACTTTAATCGTTATTTAATACACGAATGGTCAATTTTTCATTAGGCCAAGAAAAAAAATATGTGTGTTTCCCATAACATGCTGAAAAAAAAATAGGGTAGGTCGGTCGGATTTTTTTTTTTTTTTTTTGGAATTTTTTTTTAATTATTTATTCTTCTAGCCATGTTTATAGCTATATTTCAAAAGGGATCTTAAGGGATTAAAAATGGAATCATGACCTTCAAACATGTGTAGACTGTTTAATTCAACATACTACTACTAGTACTCAGCGGTATGAGCGGCCTGCTTTGTATGCTAGGTGAAGCCGCCGTACGGAGTTTACCAACTTTACATTGAACAGTTTAGAAAAGGAGGAAAGGAGGCAATTTTGTGCCTGCAACCTTTGGGAAAAAGTACATGTTTTTAAATGACATTACTCTTCTTAAAACTGGCCTCCCAAGCATGGTGACCTTGAATCTGGATTTTTATGATCTATCTAGAGCTCATTGGTTTTTTTCTTTCTAACAATGACCATGACCTTTGACCTAATTACACCAAATCAGAAGGCTTCTCCTCCTGATAAAAAACGTATTTGTAGTCCGAGATACCTTAATACCGAATCCAGCCTTTGACGATTATTTTGAAGAATGGAAGCTGGCCTGCCAACCCAACCCAGCCTCATACAACCCAAAAAGTCTTCAAAGGCTTGCTTTGGCCGGGTATTTCTGACTAGCAGATCCCCACAAATTTGGTTTGGCTAGATGGAAAGGTTCTTGAGTTATCACTTGGATACCAATATTTTAAATGAATATTTCCTACACCAAGGACGTAGACCTTTGACCTTACCCAAAAATCAATAGGCCTATACTTCCATATTGATCCCTATATTGAAATGCAACGTCACAATAACGCCAAATTTCATTGGGTACGGCCATAAAACGAGAACATACTCGCCGTTAAAAGTAAACGTCACCATTTTGTCCTAAATTTTGGAAAATAGAGATAGCATCAGAATGGGAGTAACTTGCTTCTGACGTTATGTTTGCAACCGATAAGTGCTGATTTCACGGTGCAAACATCCGTTTTACGTGTTGCCAGAAAAAAAAACAGCATTTACTGGTCGCAAACATAACGTCAGAAGCAAGTATTCAGTTTGGATCTCGAGTTTAAGACGAGTTATCATGTGGAAAAGTGTGACGGAAGGACGGGAATGACGCTCACTAATACGTTGCAAGGGGGGGGGGGATTAAAATTATTGAAGAAGTCAGTTTGAAATACATGTACTTAATTATCAGGGCTTTGGTTTGTAAGAGTGAGACGTTTGATCCGTTGTCAAGGCATAGAAACATAATACGGTTAGATCTGCTCGAACAAAGACATTGTAGGTTTATCTGGTTGACCCGTACAAAAAATAATCTATGAATAAAATATCAAACCATTCGCTGTCTCAGGACTAATTTGCTAAAACTTATCCTGTATGCCTTTTTTTTTTCGTCTTAGCGTTATTCGAACACAAAAACGTTGTTTTACAATATAAATGTGTACAAGATGGGTCTTTTAAATTATCGACATGCGCGCAGCCGCGCACAGATATAAAATTGCTGCACTATTTGCGAATTTGTTCTCACCAAGCTTATTGATGATCTTTTATTCGAATCTTCGAGTTTATACGTCATTTTATAAACCGTAGGAAACATCGTTACATGTTTTACAAAAGACGTTTGCGTGAAATGAAACGACCGGCACGTGCATGACCTCAAATATTTACTTAAGTTATACTAGGTAAATCAATAATTACTACCAAATCATCAAAACCCTAGGCCTAGTAATGCATTTTTATAACAATCAGTACGCCTTTTTTGGAGGAAAAAAAACAAAGCCTGTCCGAAAGGGCCGTACAATGCGTTTTTATAACAATCAGTACGCCTTTTTTGGAGGAAAAAAAACAAAGCCTGTCCGAAAGGGCCGTACAATAAGTAGCGTTTCAAAAGAGAATTATAGATTATTTTTACCATTTCTAAGAGTGTTGTATTATTATAGAATAATACTAAACGGTAGATGATAGATAATGTTAAAAAGCAGAAGATTTTGTCAAAATTGGTAGATTTAAAATTCCTGGCACACATTTCGTAAGGCGCGACGGTCGTTAATATTGGTGAAGAAATACCTAAATGCAACTAAAAATCGGGAAAAAAACGTTAGGGTCGGCGGGTTTGAATAGGGTCGGTCGGCTGATGGGAAACAAAGGTATTTTTTCTTTTGGCCTTATATGTAAAAAGTCATACAAATGACATTGAATTCTTCGATTTATGAGTGATCAAAAAAGGGGCCTTAAGGTCCGGGATCCTTTGTTAAATACCCATAAGTTTTTGTTTCACAACGAGAGTTACGGCAACTACAAAACAAGAAAACAATTATGATCGACATTTTACCAGTGATTGGGATAAGCAATTGCGCCCTGCGCCATAGTCACATTCAGTTCTAAAATGGCACATTTAAATTTTACTTAGTGCACCAATGTGGCGCATTAAATTTTTAAACAAATTGTGGAAATCTTCAGTTCTTTTATTCAACGTGGTTATGACTTCACCATATTCACTTATTTAAAGTTCTGCATGTGATATAATTTGTTTGCTTTTCGTATCAATTGATACACCAGACAGTAATTTGAAAGTGTCATTAATTCAAAACACCTTCATTTCCCATTGCAACAATTCTTATTTCAAAACTTTATACATGTACGTACAAACAAATGGACTTCGCCACTTCGCCAGTTAAGACGAATTGTGGACTTAATTTGTTCATAAAACGCAATTTCTAACAAAGTTTTTGTCATTATATTTGGATGTACTGTGGTTTACAACATTTTACAGCAGAGTGCGCTTTTGGGGGGGGGGGTGGTTCAGACAAATTTTGAATTATAAATTCAGGTTAAAAGCATGCAACGAATCTTTAAGACGATCTTTTGTGACTGTTTGGGTCAAATGCTTTCCCCTATTTCCCATGTTTCAGTACAAAAAGTCCGTCTAGACATTTGGAGCGGTGGGTGATGCAGATCTATATATGTTCTTGCTTATTTGTTTGTTTTTGTTTTTGGGGTTTTTTTTTCTTTTGAAAATTGCTCATGGAACATTCATTTTCAACAATGGCACATTCACTTTGTAAATGGCACATTTATGTTCCAGGATATGGGGCCATTGTCACATTCACATGATTGCCTATCCCAATCACTGTTTTACAGTTGCCAAGTGGGCGATCAGAAAAACATTTTTGGTAGTCCACACTGAATTATTTTTAGTCGCATTGGGGAGTGGGCTAGTGCTTATTTGCATCCCTGGGCACCATGCCCGATAAAATGTGAAAAGGCCCTGTTCCATAAACAGGGTCTATGTGCATATCTTCAACTAGAATAAATTCAGAACCCAATCAGGATCGTCTTTGTTTGATATCAACGAGGCTCAGCCCTGGTACACTTTTGTCTTTGGTCATATAGTAAAAAAAGATAACTCTTATTGCATTTTAAATTTTTTTTACATGATAAAATACTAAAATGCTTTGCCTTGATTCATATTAACTTATGTGAAATGGCTTTTTAAAGGGGATATTAAAATACCCTCAAATCAGCATTTGTGATCGATTTTCAACATTATTTTAAAATAGGCATATGACATGTATTAAGGGTGAAGCACTGTTTGTATCAAGTTTCACAGTAAATGGTCATACAGAACGGAGTAATTGACGAAAAACCTCAAAACAGTGCAAAATGTCTGCTCGACCACCAGTAATTTCAATGAGATATGATGATGAAATAAGAGAAACCCCATCACACACAATTACACACTACAATTGATCACACACTAACAGTAGAAACATCCACCAAATATCTAGGCATCACCATGCATACAGAATAACCTTAAATGGAACAAACACATCAACAATATCACAGAAAACACCTCAAAACAACTAAACTACCTTAAATGTAATTTGAAAGTTCCCTCAACAAAAATCAAAGAACGAGCATACCAGTCACTTGTAGGCCAAAACTAGAATATATCTGCTGCACATGGGATCCCCACACTAAATCACACATACACCAAATTGAAATGATACACAGTGATTCCAGAAAAAGTGCGACACTTAAATTTTGAAATTGGGCAAAAATAAACATTAAACGTGAGGCATAATATATACTGGACTGTATTATATAACTATTAATTAATATGAATTTTTATTTTTACACACAAAATATTTTTCTTATTCGAGTTATGGGCTTCTGAAGGTAGTGGGGTCAGATTCAGTGTTACGGAGGTGATTGACAGTAAAACTCATGTCTACTTTGAAGTTATATTTTACAGAAGTTTGAAACCTGTATGCCTCTGAACCTTAACCTATAACCGAACAAAACGCACAGTGCTTTTTAGGAATTGTAAGAAATAATTCAATGCTCAGTTAAAAGAACATGTATTGATAGCGGATTTTCATTGTTTATTCAAGTCGTATTTCTTCTAAAGATTTTTTTCATGACAAGCAGGAGCTAATTCAGTTATTCAGTTATGCAGATTCACAGTTCTGCGTTTTCACTATGAATATCCAAAATTTCCCCGTAAGTTTGATCATAGTAAAGGGGCCTTCATTGATCTTATAAACCGTTAGTCTTATGTTACGTAGGTTATTACAAAGTACAATATATGTTTTGACACCTTTCTAATTTATCTAAATAATCATTTTCTTCGACAGATATACGTTTTCTTATCTGACATTGCTGCATCAACACAGTTTATAATGTTTTTGGAATTATTTTATGTTATTTTTCCTATATTTGAGCTTAGCTGTCCTAGGAAATCCACTTCTCACGTCTCTATGATAATATCATACAATAAAAAGTATATATGTTGATTGAAAGAGATATATCGTAATGAGAAATTCAATTACTATAGTTAAATAATACGGAACTTGTATTGCGTATATCCTCTCAATTAGTTGGACATCCAGAAAATGATACTTGGTATTTTCAAAACAGTGTTACGGAGGCTATACTGTTCAATTCATTTAAAAATTAGATAGCGAAGAGATAGAAATACAAGTAACATTTTTTCCTCGACATTATTCAACGCTTGATCGGCCCTCTTCCGAAAAACACGCCAAAAAGAAATAAAAAAAGCAAACTGTGGAACTTGAACGTGATCGTTACGGACGTTACACATTAACGCATCTTTAGTTGTACATCCCCCTAAATCTTCGATTTATATATTGAGAGGAGCTTAAATATGTCTTCTAGTTACACACTGCTTAAAACCCGGATGAAAATTTGATTGCCAGATCTATAATAAAGCTTAATGAATATTACCGTTACGTAGGTTGTTTAGTTATGGAGGTTATGTTTTCATAGTTAATAAGATATTTTGGAAAGAGGAACATTACAAAGATTTAAATGCATACACCAGCTGATTGATATTATTACTTGTGATGAGCAATATGATCTTTGAGAAAGTGTATGTGGCTATTTGCAAAGAAAAATCCGTTATGTAGGTTAGGTTCTTATATGTGACACTCCAATCGAAGAACTTCCCTTTCTGAAAACTGAAAATTGGTAAGTTGCAAATGATTTTTTTGTTAAAAAATCAAATTGATATCATAATCACTTGTTGGTAAGGCCTCTTGAGTATTCCAAAATAATGGAAATAAAAATTTGATAGACAATGACTACCTTGTTATGGAGGTTAGGCATATTTCAGCGACAGCGAGATTTTGAGCCATGACCTTGCATTTTGTTGAATTTTTTAAAAATCCATACTTATGTGATAAAATAGATATTAATTGCTATAAAACGTGATATCAGATTTTGTTTTTAAGTACCCTCACTATTCTTAAAATTTTAAGAAAAATAGTGAAAGAGCTCAGCGACATCAATTTCTTGGTTAATTTCAGCTACTTTAGGATAGCCTACTCCTTAAATATGTAATAATCGGTCAGTATTTGACGTGTATGTGAGAGAAAAAGGTTGTTCTTCTCAAATGAGCACTCAGTTGCAGCAGTAGGTTATGAACATCACAAATTAGGACCTAGCGACAGGTAAAATCACTAAGTGTCGCGATTTTTCTGGAATGACTGTACAGCGTAGGGCAGCTAGGTACACCACAAATAAATTCCACAACACAAGCTCAGTAAATGACATGCTTACAACTTTAAACTGGCCATTGTTCACTTCAACAACGTCGTCTGCGAACCCGGCTCATCTTCTTCTACAAACATGACAAAGTAATTCACAATATTGTTGCAATTTACCCAGCCCACCTCCTTATACCACAAGACACTCGCACCCGTCACTCAAATCCATCAGGCTTCAAACACATTCACACTCATAAAGACATCTACAAATACTCCTTCTTTCCACACACAATAACACAATGGAACAAACTACCTCCAGATATTACATTAGCACCATCACTCGAAGCATTCAATGCCCGTTCTTTTGAACATATTTTTCTAGACAGCTAAGCAGTTGTAAATAGTTTTAAATTTTTGAATTATTGTCATTTTAAATTTAAATTTTAGATTTTTCCACAACTCCCTGTTGTGCAGCGCATAAGTTCAGGCACATAATGGTCAAAAGTGACTGAGTGCTTAAAACATGAAGAAGAAGAATGGAAACTGAGGAGCTTCTTTAATTTTTGTCTAGGTTGCGCTAGACAAAAATTAAAGAAGCTCCTGAGTTTCCATTGAAATAGCTAATTCATCTGCGTCCTCACAATATAGCTTTGCCATAATTCATATTACTTCCCCACCAGTAATTTGAAAACAACTCGTACCAATTTTCAGATCACTTATCGATGCAAACAGCAAACTGAAGCACTGGCAAACAAAGCTAAGTGAGAACTTCCCTTGGCAGATCTGTAATCAGAACAAACTCGAAACACTGAAATTATAAGCTCGTTTCACATGTGATTCTTTCCGATAATTGTAAGTTCGTATCCTTTTCAGAGCTACAGAGTATGTGTATGTGCCACAGGTGTCTCAGTCTGTGTTATGTGCAACGGATGATGATGATGATGATGATGGATGTGGACAAAGGGGTGTCCCTCTCCCGGACCCCCTTCTGCCCTCTTCCGCTCCCTTACCCCTCATTATCCTCGCTATGAATGTCCATATTGATTTTCACTCGTACTCAAGTTGAAGTTGAAGTTACCTTCCATCCCTTCCTTCCTCCTCCCTCCCCTCCCTTTCATCCTTTCCCCCTCCCACCCTCGATCCCTTCTTCTTCCCTCCTATTTCTCTTCCCTCAACCCTCCTGCTGTGGCTTCCTCTCCCTCCTTATCGATGTGCTGGGAGCTGAGAGAGGATTACAAGCGCGGATCCAGAAGGGGGGGGTCGGGGGTCCGGACCCCCCCCATCCCCCTGGACTTTTCGTAACATTGCTAAATTTTTGTAATTTATATGCATATTTCATAAGATTAAGTCCAAATTCCCCTTTTGTTGTCATATATATTTGAAAAATATATCATGAATTTGTATCAGAAATCTTTGATTTTGATAATATTTTGCCGTCGGTATTTCAAAAATTTTCTTGCTTGCTTCCCCGCTCGCCATAATTTATTACATGTACATGTACGTTTTTTCAAATGATGCTGCGCGCTTTCCTATATACAACACATATATATTGCACCAGGGCACTAAGGTCTTAGGAAACGAACAGAAACTGAAAAAGACACGAATAGTGGATTTTATTCCAATTCTAATGGAAAAAAATTCACTGGCTCGCTATCGCTCGTCATTTGTTGTATTTACATATCAGAACTGACAATCAATTTAATCAATTACTATGATGTGAAAATTCAAAAGTTTAAGCTCTCCAGTCACCTGTTTTTTTTTAATCATTAGAGACAGAACTGACATTCATCAATCAATAACTTTATTTTCTTGCGTTTGCGTTTTATTTTATTTTATTTATTATTATTATTATTTTTTTTTTTTTGCTCTTCAAAACATTCGGACTTAAGGACACCCCCCCCCCCCTGAAAAAAATCCTGGATCCGCCCATGTGAGACTTTTCTTGATTACAGTAGATTGAAATATTTCTTCCAGTCTTAGGGAAGGGATGATAACCAATTATAAAAAAAAACAAACACTCATATACACAAAATTCCGGACCCTTGGCCTTTATCAAATGAAAAACGACGATCTATATAACAATTCTAAGTAAAAAAATCATCCTTGCTTCCCTGGCGTTCATTGCAGTTCCATTTTTAATTTGGCATTTAAATTAAATTACCAAAATAAAATAATTAAAGTTATAGATCGTCCTTTTTTACACTTGATAAAGGCCAAGGGGCCGTAACTTTGTGTATTTGAGCGTTTGTGTTTTTATTTCTTGATTTCAGATTGCGAAAAATGCAATGCGAGTTGTCTTTACTGGCACAAGTTCATTTACTAGGACAATCCGACGTACTAATATTTCACCTCAGCCGGCTGAAAAAGTTTTCCGTACCATTTAACATTAACGTTTAATGATTTATTTTTTGTTTATTTAGGGTGTATTTACAGTGACTATATCATTTTGCAGCGACTAACTTCAATCAAAACAAACCTGTTACACATTTGGATGAAAGTTACAGCAACAGGTTAAGTTAGGAGATGGTCAGAGGAAACTCTAAATTAAAAGTTGTAACCTGATCAAAATGAGGAGGGAAGAAGAAAGAGAACCCTTTCTGGAGAGAAACCACGAGTTTGTTAGTTATGATGATGATGAATTAGAATCTATCGTGAGAAGGAAAAGGAGAGCGTCAAGGTACAAATTACTGGTGTGTTCCCGGAACGTCGAAAATATTTTAATGACTATGTCTTAATTGAGTGTGAAAGGGGCCTTCTAAGGGGTAACCAATTAACCAATTAGTGTATGTTACCTGTGCAAAACGTCGTTATGTAGAAAAGTATATATGTATAACTTTTTCCGATAAATAGCTTTTCTACAACTTTTTTGTGTACATTATTCTTTTAATTTGACATTGGTCAAAATGCGTTGTAATACTAGAGTATATTATTATTAAACAGATGCATATAAAAACGTGTACATGTTTGAGTCGTACTTGTATAGTGGACATGTCTACCATGTAAGGTGAATGTATTGATTCAAAACTGTAAAATTTGATGAGATTTCCAAGAATCTTTAATGTAATATGTCACATATCAAGGTCGCCGGTAGCAGTGATAATTGATTAAGAAGAAAGAATGGTTTACATATTTCATATCAGATATTTATATGTTTGCAAATAATAAGATAATAATGTCATGAAGCAACATATCTGCACAAATTTAACTAGCACAATTTATAAAGAAAAATTATAAAACTTCATGTATATGACACCATTATTTCACTCTTTTATGGAATTAAACAACACAAACTCAAACCGAACCGAAAAAATGAGGACCGCGATTCCTTTTCCTGAACCGAACCCACTAAAGGCTGAACCGTGACAGCCCTAATTATTACATACAGATTTCAAATATGTCCCACAATGTCAATTGAAATCACATTCACTATCCAAGATGAATAAGCTGGGAAGCGGAGTCTG
Source organism: Pinctada fucata (assembly GCA_028142955.1). Taxonomy (NCBI): domain Eukaryota; kingdom Metazoa; phylum Mollusca; class Bivalvia; order Pterioida; family Pteriidae; genus Pinctada; species Pinctada fucata. Next base: position 25,901,760 of record AP027110.1, on the reverse strand, counting down.
CGTAGTTCATGACGTCAATAAGTCCTCGTTGGTACCGGTTTTTCAATGTTGATAGGCGATGGTCAATGGTCAAATACTTCTTCGCTTTGGGTCTGATGGAGCCTCCGACGGCGCGCTGGATACGGTTGATCTCATTGGCGTTCTATAAGTCTTTGAAGGTCTGGATGGTGGTGTAGATATTGGGGTGCGCATGCTGGACGATCCTCTTGAGTTTACTATGCCATCCCTCAAGGTTGTTGGTTCGTGCGTGGTCCTTGGTTTTCGAAGTAGTTCCAAACCAGTCTGTCGCCTTCAACCCACTGTTCGGTCACGTAGTTGGTGAATCGCTGCATTCTCTCTTTCTTTAAATCTGAATGCATCTGACAGTGATATTTTTGAAAATGAGCGTAATATCTATTTATTTGAATAAAGTTGTTTTTAAACTCCTTTGCAAGTCTAAATTCTGATAAACTTTTCCTCAAAGAAATTTACTTAGAATTTTCCTCATTTGAATCAAATCTTATACAGGTAAAACACAGGTAAATTACAGGTAACCTGCGCTAATTGGTTAATTGGATACCCCTTAGAAGGCCCCTTTCACACCCAATTTAGACATAGTCATTAAAATATTTTCGGTTCAATCCTGATTGTCCAACATTTTGAAAATCCCATATCCTGATTGTCCAACAAAAAATTTAAGGTCACCTGTATTGTTAAATAAACACACCTATTTGTTTAAATAAACATACCAATTAGGGCTTTTTTCGTACTTGAAAATCTATTTTCACGAAATTGAACAAAGTTAATCTAAATTTGATATACAAAAAATGTAAAATAAATGTTAAAATAAAAGTTTAATAAAAAATAAAAGTTTCACTCAAAATTAATTTATTTCTCAATTATAATTTTCAGTAGATCATCAACTACATGTAATAGTAGATAATTACTTAAATGATTGGGACAATAAGGAGAAAAATACACTACAATCTTTAGGAAAGTTAAAAAAAATTCTAGAAAACGAGCTTTTCGCAAAAAAAATTGTGATAATCATTTATCTATTTATGTATTCATTTTTTTATGTACGTGCATCATGTATGACATACAAACAACAAATTCAGGATTTCATAGATTTTTTAAAGAGCTTTGCATCTTATCACCAGCATATCCAATGTCCCAATATTTCATGATTTCTGAGATAATACCTATCATTTTTCTACGAAAAGTCTTAGAATTTTGTCAACTTTGGTATATCACAGTCTAAGTAACCTTGGCAATGGGTCCTACATGTACGACTTTAACAATTTATAGGTGACTTCTTAATCAATCAAGTTCTTCAGTTTAGATGTACATGTACTAATAAAAATTGCTTCAAAACGTATTAGGGGCAGCTATGACCGTTTATTTACTCTATGTGCTATTGTGTTGACCAGAATGCAAACATGGTAACCATCTTTGTACCATTTTGAGTAAAAATGGGGAGATTTCCGCTCTTAAAGTCTTTGAAAAATAGCAGTTTTCATAAGCAAGGAGCGGATTTCTGGATATTTTCTATAAAACGCAAGCGATTCCTGTAATAAAGGATAAATTCCATGGTTATACAATCGATTTATATGGTACTATAAAAAAATTAAGTTACTTTTCCCCTCCACATGTATTTTGGAGTAAATTGGAGGTTGTTCATGCGCATGCAACTCTTATATGCTAAATGTTTGTTATAGAATCAGCTAATTTTAATATGGATGGTTATGTCTGCTGTCTGTCTTACACGCCTGCTGTCTGTCTGCTAGTATGAGAAAAAATATGAACGGAATTTCTCCGCTAATCTCATAAAAGCCGCCAACATCTACATGTACAATTGTCTATTTCCAACGAAAAATTTGTTTTATCACATATAGTCCGTAAATGTTCTTACTGAGCACAGGTGCCTGCAGATACGATCGTTTCCAACCTCCCCCTCTTTCTTTCTCAGAATCATGGCTAAAATGGTCATGGAGTAAAGAAGGGGGGAAAAAGAAAAAAGGAAAAAAAAACCCTTCTTTACTCCACGGCCATTTAGCCATGATTCTGAGAAAGAAAGAGGGGGGAGGGGTTGGAAATGATCATATCTACAGGCACCTGTGATACTGGCGACATCAAATGGTGAAGAAGCAGGGACGTATATGTATACACTGCCATCCATAAATTAGTATACACTATTTCTACTCATTCTGCTGTTATAAAATGAACAGTTTCAAATCCATTGCTGTGTGATTCTAATAATGAACCTTGTAGAAATCATTTGTAACAAACTTGACCCAAATATTTGAAGTTTTTGAATTTTAAAACTTTTTTATACAAAAATGACAATTTTTGGAAAAAAATTGTGCAGATGAGAAAAGTTTCTTTTCACATTCTCCTTACCACAATTCATAATTTTGAATTATGTGAAGCCAATTATTATAATTCTTTCAAGTTCAGGATTGAAAAATTAGGATAAACGTGTAAAGAGTTTTGAATGATTTCCTTGTTTGTATAGTTATTTATGGATGGCAGTGTATGTATATGTCCCTGGTAGAAGTACTTTTAAAAAAAAAGTTTAAAAAATACTTTAGATACATGTACTTAGTAAACGTCTTTTATCCTATTTATTTTAAATTCACGAGGTTATGCCATATCTGTCCAACATTTACCTGAGCCAATTAGCGGCAAGATCAATGAGATCAATTAACTAAGTAATTATGCAAACAATGTAATTGGTACTACCTAAAATCCTGATTGTCCAACAAAAAATATACCACATTTTTACCTTTTTATATAAATGTTGGACAATCAGGATGACACCATATTTTCGACGTTCCGGGAATAACCATGTGCACATAAAAAATAATATGAATCAAGGCAAAGCCTTTTTGTGCGAGCGGAGAGAAAATAGATATGATTATATAAAATAAAAAAAGATCTTTCTTTTTTATTTTGACTATGATGGCTTATCTTATCTTACAAAACTTTCAGTTTGATGATTGCCAGAAAAGGCAAAAGTATAAGGCGAGTGGAAACACGGAAGCATTTGTAAAATTGATCTAGACCAGCAGATGAACATCTTAAGGGGGGAGGGGGGCTTAAAATATGGTTCTTTAAAAATATGGTTCTTTATAATTCATTTTTATTTTGTAAGAATAATGTTTAGGCTAGCTGAAAATAAATGACTTAAGAACAAAAGAAAAAACAAACATATTTCGACTTCTGACAGTACGAAACCACCCGAGACGAGAAAAGCAATCAAAGCGAAACGTCTCGTTTAAAACCGGAAATGTCGGATTTCCCGTGGTTACGCCGCCTTGTTGATGCTTTATCGTTACCTGATTTACGAAAAATATTTTCAATAAATTTAACTTATAAACAAAAATTGAGTATAACATATATACGTCTACTTGGAGTCGAAAATTTTTTTTAATGGCAATATCCAGCATCTCCGCAGCAACTCTGTCTGAGAGGGGACGAAAGTTTTTGAAAGCATAGTAGTACATTCTCATTCTTTGATTCAGCATATTTTCTCAATAAGATATGTGTATACGCGTTACCATAAGGGCGAGCTTCGCTCGCAAAGGCCCTTCTTCGGGCCTTTGCAGCGAGCTCCGCTCGCTACTAGACTGAGGACAGGCCAAAATTTTATTCTTGAGTTGGTATACCAACTCAAGAATAAAATTTTGGCCTGTTCTCGGTCTAAAAAATACCTGTCAACCTGCCCCTTTATAGCGCCAAACTTGCATACCAGCATCCTGTTCCAATACACAGTTTTCGCGCACTGTTCCGAAGGAGCAAAAAGAGTGTGCACCATTCTAAATTAAGTTAAAGTCATCAAACTTTTAAAGTAGTTAACGCAACTTTATGAACCAGACCTTAGTACAACAAGTATTAGCTTTTCAAAAAAGCTTGCCTGACCTTAAAAAAAATAACAGCGACCCTCCTCACCCCGTAGTCTTGACTTGATGGACCCTTGGGGAAATAAAACAAACATGAACACGTTGAAATGAATCTATAACTTGGTATAGTATACATTTCTGATATCTCCGTAGTAATGTACAGAAGTCCCCCCACCCACCAATAAAAAAACAAAAACACGTGTATCTGATGTAAACAAAATGAGGGCTTCTGATTTGTCAAGTGGTCCGCTATCGTGTGCAATAAATATGTACTACATCTACCATCAGACACAATACTTTCTCATGTTTGCAACTTGCCACCATTTTGTACATGTACTCCCATGTTTTGTAGCTGAAAATTAAAGTTAACAAGTGACCGCGTGTAATAGAAACGAAATAAAATTTTCCAGTGATTGTCCCTCATACGACCGCACCTGGAATCGAACCCCGGTCGTCCGCGTGAGAGATTAAGTCCTTGACCACTCAGCCACCTAGATTTCTTTTTCTCACAAAAAAATCTTCCCGAATTTATAAAAGCATACGTGTAAAAGGAGCGATAACTCTTTCAAAGAGAATGCTGTTTTTGTCTGATCTTGTGAATGTTTGTTAACGGCGCTTTCATCATTATTACATGCAAAAGCCGCATTGACTTCTTGTTTTGTTTCATGCAATTCAAATCTAGGTGTGCCTGACCTTATGAGTTCAGGCAATCAATACATCTAGACCTACAAAACCGGTGGGTCTATATAAAGAACTCTAAAGAGCCCTAAAGAACTCTAAAGAACTCTAGGTTTTATATGAATTTGGGCTGATAAATTGAGAAAATATTTTGATATTCAGATAGATGAAGGTCATACGAACATAAAAATGTATATAAGTTTATAGGGGTTGAGGTGTAGGAAAGTATCTTTAATGTAGAGTGAAAACTGTTGGATTTTGGTATTGGTGCGCGTGTGAGACGCCATATATAATACTGTAATATTTGAACACGTTTATTTGTTACAAAAAGTAGCCTATTTCATATTCGATTTCTCACGAATTTGAATAATTCTTAAACCAGAGATGTTGAAATTAACCTGTCCGACAGGCAAAACCGGTTAAAATTTGAAATGACCGGTTGGTAATGCCAGTTCACCTTTCTGAATGAGCGGTAAAAATTCTGAGGAAACATTTTCATTTTTTTTTTATATCTATCCACTGCATAAATTTTGGGAAGTATTGTCCATTTAAATAACAGTTTATGACTTTATCACTATAGGATAAATATTGATTTCCGAACATGACATTGTCATGGAAGTCATTGACTCATACATGTGACATTGTCCAATTTAAATAAAAAATCTCTTTTCTTCAATGTATTTCAAAAGAAATCGGCTAAATGTCAAGTATTGTCCGATAGATTGTGACAACGGATCTTCCAAAAGTCGTCTTGAATTTGAAGACGTTTAACATTGTTACATCAAAATACACATAATTTTATGCATATTTGCAGTAATGAGAGCTGCCAATTGTAGTCATTTGCAAACTTTTCTGAATTATTGAAGTTTGAAAACGGAAAGTCCGACTTGTTAAAACATGCAATTACAAAACTGACCATGCACATGCTCATTTTCTTTCAAAGGGATGGGATGGGATGTTCCTGTCTGTTATTTGAGGAAAATTCGCAAATATAAATCGAATCAGCAATTGAACTCTTCTGACAAACTACATAAGAATAGTTGCCATAACTCGCGACATGAGACAAAAATTTGCGGATCGTCGATAAAATTTTAGTCTTGTCTCAAACCGTGGGTTCCCTCTCTCACAGAAAATGGCTTGATTTCCCTATCAATGCTACTGTCTTTCTAGATATTTTTATTTCTTATCAATGCTACTGTCTTTCTAGATATTTTTATTTCTTATAAAAATCTCCATTATTACTATAAACTATTGGCATATTGTTATAATAAATAACCAGAGAGACACTACATATTTACGCAAAGGTTGATTGCACGGCACATCGTGTTGGTTCTGCATTTAATTTTGGAGAGATGCGTACATTTATCGATTTATTGAAGGGTGCTGGTGCCGAAAAAAACCCCAATTTATTCATTCTTGTTCATCTCGAGAACTTTTAACTTTGTAAAAAGTCTCTCACTATCATTTTGGTGTTAATTCAATATGCATGTAGATATACGCAATGGACTCATGAATTGACATAAGATATAAAACATGCAAGTTTATAGATTGAATAGAAGATTTAGATATTCTTTTTCTTTTTTTTTTTTTGATAAAAAATGTCCTGAATGGTAACAAACAGACAGTACAGTTGGACAGGCAGATAGATGGCACAATATTTAAACATGACTGTCTAAAGACAGGATATTTCATTGATAATTCAATCTTATTTAAATTAATCAAACTGAATCCATCATTTTCATAGTGTCATGTTAAAAAAAATGTCGGACCACTTAAAATTCTTTCGGACTGGTTGATTTAGGACTAGTACCGTTCCAAATGACCGGTTCATTAGAAAATATTTCAACAACTCTGTTAAACTATTATCAATACTTCAGGAGCTGGTTTATTAGCTCTACTGGTCTCAGACCAGTAGAGCTTATGCGATACCCCGTCGTCCGGCGTCTGTCCGTCCGTCTGTCTGTCCGTCCGTCCGTAAACAATTCTTGTGCTCGCAACTCCTCTGAAACCAAAGGTGATAGAAAGTTTGTTTTTTTTTGCATCCTTTTTGGTATGTGGTCTAGTTGTGCACCTGACATTTGGTTTCAGCCCCTGACCCCCAGGGTCTTAGAAAATGGGCGTGGTTATGAAAATCTATGTAATCTTGTGCTCGCAACTCCTCTGACACTATAAATGATGGAGACTTAATTATTTTTGCATTATGATGGGTCTGTGGTCTAGTTGTGCACCTGATATTTTGTTTGAGCCCCTGACCCCCAGGGTCTTAGAAAATGGGTGTGGTCATTTTCTCCAATATAACTCCATGTAATCTTGTGCTCGCAACTCCTCCGACACTATAAATGATGGAGACTTAATTCCTTTAGCAATATGATGGGTCTGTGGTCTAGTTGTGTACCTGATATTTTGATTGAGCCCCTGACCCCCAGGGTCTAAGAAATGGGTGTGGTCATTTTCTCCTATATTACACTATGTTATCTTGTGCTCGCAACTCCTCTGACACTATAAATGATAGAGACTTCATTCTTTTTGCAATATGATGGGTCTGTGGTCTAGTTGTGCACCTGATATTTTGTTTGAGCCCCTGACCCCAGATTCTTAGAAAATGGGTGTGGTCATTTTCTCTTATATAACTCTATGTAAACTTGTGTTCGCAACTCTGACACTATAAATGATGGAGACTTAATTCTTTTTGCAATATGATGGGTCTGTGGTCTAGTTATGCACCTGATATTTTGTTTGAGCCCCTGACCCCCAGGGTCTTAGAAATGGGTGTGGTCATTTTCTCCTATATAACACTATGTAATCTTGTGATTGAACTCCTCTGACACTATAAATGATGGAGACTTAATTATTTTTGCATTATGATAGGTCTGTGGTCTAGTTGTGCACCTGATATTTTGTTTGAGCCCCTGACCCCAGATTCTTAGAAAATGGGTGTGGTCATTTTCTCTTATATAACTCTATGTAAACTTGTGTTCGCAACTCTGACACTATAAATGATGGAGACTTAATTCTTTTTGCAATATGATGGGTCTGTGGTCTAGTTATGCACCTGATATTTTGATTGAGCCCCTGACCCCCAGGGTCTTAGAAATGGGTGTGGTCATTTTCTCCTATATTACACTATGTAATCTTGTGATCGCAACTCCTCTGACACTATAAATGATAGAGACTTAATTTTTTTTGCAATATGATGGGTCTGTGGTCTAATTGTGCACCTGATATTTTGTTTGAGCCCCTGACCCCCCAGGGTTAAAGAAAATGGGTTTGGTCATTTTCTCCTATATTACTCTATGTAATCTTGTGCTCTCAACTCCTCTCTGACACTATAAATGATGTAGACTGAATTCTTCGTGCAATATGATGGGTCTGTGGTCTAGTTGTGCACCTGATATTTTGATTGAGCCCCTGACCCCCTAGGTCTTAGAAATGGGTGTGGTCATTTTCTCTTATATCATTCTATGTAATCTTGTGTTCGCAACTCCTCTGACACTATAAATGATGGAGACTTAATTCTTTTTGCAATATGATGGGTCTGTAGTCTAGTTGTGCACCTGATATTTTGTTTTAGGTTAGACATCCAGGGTTTTAGAAAATGGGTGTGGTAATTTTTTCCTATATAATTGTGCTCTCTATTCTTCTATGGCTATTAATCATTAATGATGGAGAGTGAATTCTTCGTGCAATATTAATGATCTGTAGTCTTGTTGTGTCATTGATAGTTCATTTTGAGCTAGCAGCCCATGGCCCCTAGGATCTTGGAAATTGGGTGTGGCATTCCTTTTTGAAATACTGTATCTCGGATATTGTGAATTATATATGAGTGATATTCTAGTTGCAGTCTAATGGTTATGTCGTTTTGTCGTGCTACTTATAATTTGTTAGAGTGCCTGCTCCCTATGGTCTTCGTTAAAAAAAAGGAAATTGATGTTTTAGAAAAAAACAACCAGGAGAGCTACAGTCTCGTCAGAGACTTCTGGTAGAAGGAGGAGTTTAAAGACCAAAAAAATAATATTATTTGACAATGAGTTTTACAATTATTTCGTCATTTCTTTGATTTGTATGTGGCGCGGCATGATTTGATATTGACTAAATGAATATAATAGTTTTCTTGGTTTCTCATAATTCACATTATCATGATCATGATGCTAATAATCTAATAAATAAGTTTATAAAAAATTACAAGAAAACATACAAATAATACGTAATTGTAGCAAAATTTCATCTATCACTGATATCAAAGGTCATTTCTCCATAAATAGAATTTGTATTTAGATAGACATGAGTTATAATATTTCGCTTATGCAGTATCAAAGTCAATAAAAATACCCCGTCATTCATATATATATGACTGATACGATTTTTTTAATAAAAGGTCATTACATGTATTTTTCATTATTTAGTTGTTTTACGGCGCCGACTGGAATTTTTGGAAAACTGGGGGGTGCTCCAGGTAGTCAGAATTAACCTCGATATACCGCCAAACCCACTATATCGCCAAATTGTAGAAAAACGAAGATGGCAGTATAACGAGGGAGAAGTGCATTATTCAACTTTCATCTTGCCTTAATTATAAAGGGTAAAAATTAATATTCTTGATATTTCATTTCAGCCATAAATTTCCCAATTTTGCTCAAAAAGCAGCTGTTTTTCCTAATTTGAAAGGCCCTAGTGGCCCCTTTCCGAAATACCCTGTGACAGCCCTGTAATACCAAAGAAGAATAACTCTAGATAGGGGCATTCATAGCATTTCATGAGATATTGCATGACAAAATGCAAGAAAAGATATAGGATCTCAAATGAATTTTCATAATACATCGTATGAAATGGAAATTCATTTGAGATTCTTTTCATCACATGACATTGCCTAAAAATGTGTATTTCTAACGTGAAATCAATGTTTCTGAGAACTAGAGGTGAACCACATCATGACCTGCTACACCATGAGAAGTAGTTCCCCATTGTTATTTATATAGGTTTGTCGTGTGTAAAGAAAAAAACATTTCATTTGTTTTATATTTTGATGTAATTATTAATCCAACAACAACAATTTTAATCATTGATATTGAATCTGTATCTGAATCTGTATCTGAATTTAACAAATGACCAATATTTGAAAGGACACACTTGTCAAAGTTTAGGTGATTAGGCTCCAAATTTTACCAATCGCATTCAAGCAGAGCAATATGTAACGTGTTATCATAACATTTGATTATAAAACGGCTTTATGAAACTGCATAATGAGTGTATCATGTGATAAAAAAAATTATTACGTTTCATTTTCAAGATGGATATTTTTGTATTGAAATGTCAGCACATGACATTGCCATTATCCCACTAGCAGCTACAGAGAAAACATGTACACATGACATTGCCTTTACCCTACTAGCAGCTACAGAGATAACATGTACACATGATATTGCCATTATCCCACTAGCAGCTGCAGAGATAACATGTACACATGACATTGCCTTTACCCTACTAGCAGCTGCAGAGATAACATGTACACATGATATTGCCTTTACCTACTAGCAGCTACAGAGATGACATGTACACATGACATTGCCTTTACCCTACTAGCAGCTGCAGAGATAACATGTACACATGATATTGCCTTTACCTACTAGCAGCTACAGATATAACATGTACACATGACATTGCCTTTACCTACTAGCAGCTACATAGATAACATGTACACATGATATTGCCTTTACCTACTAGCAGCTACAGAGATAACATGTACACATGATATTGCCTTTACAATTCTAGCAGCTACAGAGATAACATGTACACATGATATTGCCTTTACCCTTCTAGCAGCTACAGAGATAACATGTACACATGATATTGCCTTTATCCTTCTAGCAGCTACAGAGATAACATGTACACATGACATTGTCTTTACCTACTAGCAGCTACAGAGATAACATGTACACATGATATTGCCTTTACCCTTCTAGCAGCTACAGAGATGACATGTACACATGATATTGCCTTTACCCTTCTAGCAGCTACAGAGATGACACTTACACATGATATTGCCTTTACCCTTCTAGCAGCTACAGAGATGACATGTACATATGATATTGCCTTTACCCTTCTAGCAGCTGCAGAGATAACATGTACACATGACATTGCCTTTACCTACTAGCAGCTACAGAGATAACATGTACACATGATATTGCCATTATCCCACTAGCAGCTGCAGAGATAACATGTACACATGACATTGCCTTTACCGTACTAGCAGCTGCAGAGATAACATGTACACATGATATTGCCTTTACCTACTAGCAGCTACAGAGATAACATGTACACATGACATTGCCTTTATCCTACTAGCAGCTGCAGAGATAACATGTACACATGACATTGCCTTTACCTACTAGCAGCTTCAGAGATAACATGTACACATCACATTGCCTTTACCCTACTGCCAGCAGCACATCATATTGCCTTTACCCTTCTAGCAGCTACAGAGATAACATGTACACATGATATTGCCTTTACCCTTCTAGCAGCTACAGAGATGACATGTACACATGATATTGCCTTTACCCTTCTAGCAGCTACATAGATAACATGTACACATGATATTGCCTTAACCCTTCGAGCAGCTACAGAGATGACATGTACACATGATATTGCCTTTACCCTTCTAGCAGCTACAGAGATAACATGTACACATGATATTTCCTTTACCCTTCTAGCAGCTACAGAGATGACATGTACACATGATATTGCCTTTACCCTTCTAGCAGCTACAGAGATAACATGTACACATGATATTGCCTTTACCCTTCTAGCAGCTACAGAGATGACATGTACACATGATATTGCCTTTAACCTTCTAGCAGCTACAGAGATAACATGTACACATGATATTGCCTTTACCTACTAGCAGCTACAGAGATAACATGTACACATGATATTGCCTTTATCCTACCAGCAGCTATAGAGATAACATTACACATGACATTTCCTTTAACTACTAGCAGCTACAGAGATAACATGTACACATGATATTGCCTTTACCTACTAGCAGCTACAGAGATAACATGTACACATGATATTGCCTTTACCCTTCTAGCAGCTACAGAGATGACATGTACACATGATATTGCCTTTACCCTTCTAGCAGCTACAGAGATGACACTTACACATGATATTGCCTTTACCCTTCTAGCAGCTACAGAGATGACATGTACACATGATATTGCCTTTACCCTTCTAGCAGCTACAGAGATGACACTTACACATGATATTGCCTTTACCCTTCTAGCAGCTACAGAGATGACACTTACACATGATATTGCCTTAACCCTTCTAGCAGCTACAGAGATAACATGTACACATGATATTGCCTTTACCCTTCTAGCAGCTGCAGAGATAACATGTACACATGACATTGCCTTTACCTACTAGCAGCTACAGAGATAACATGTACACATGATATTGCCATTATCCCACTAGCAGCTGCAGAGATAGCATGTACACATGACATTGCCTTTACCGTACTAGCAGCTGCAGAGATAACATGTACACATGATATTGCCTTTACCTACTAGCAGCTACAGAGATAACATGTACACATGACATTGCCTTTATCCTACTAGCAGCTACAGAGATAACATGTACACATGACATTGCCTTTACCTACTAGCAGCTACAGAGATAACATGTACACATGATATTGCCTTTACCTACTAGCAGCTTCAGAGATAACATGTACACATCACATTGCCTTTACCGTACTAGCAGTTGCAGAGATAACATGTACACCTGACATTGCTTTTACCTACTAGCAGCTACAGAGATAACATGTACACATGATATTGCCATTATCCCACTAGCAGCTGCAGAGATAGCATGTACACATGACATTGCCTTTACCGTACTAGCAGCTGCAGAGATAACATGTACACATGATATTGCCTTTACCTACTAGCAGCTACAGAGATAACATGTACACATGACATTGCCTTTATCCTACTAGCAGCTACAGAGATAACATGTACACATGACATTGCCTTTACCTACTAGCAGCTACAGAGATAACATGTACACATGATATTGCCTTTACCTACTAGCAGCTACAGAGATAACATGTACACATGATATTGCCTTTATCCTACCAGCAGCTATAGAGATAACATGTACAGATGACATTTCCTTTAACTACTAGCAGCTACAGAGATAACATGTACACATGATATTGCCTTCACTTCTAGCAGCTACAGAGATAACATGTACACATGATATTGCCTTCACTACTAGCAGCTTCAGAGATAACATGTACACATCACATTGCCTTTACCCTACTGCCAGCTACAGAGATAACATGTACAATGATATTGCCTTTATCTTAACTAGCAGTTACAGAGATAACATGTGCACATGACATTGCCTGTACCTACTAGCAGCTACAGAGATAACATGTACACATGGCATTGCCTGTATCCTACTAGCAGCAAAAGAGATAACATGTATAACATGTACACATGATATTTCCTTTACCTACTAGGAACTATAGAGATAACATGTACACATGATATTGCCTTTACCCTTCTAGCAGCTACAGAGATAACATGTACACATGATATTGCCTTTACCCTTCTAGCAGCTACAGAGATAACATGTACACATGATATTGCCTTTACCCTTCTAGCAGCTACAGAGATGACATGTACACATGATATTGCCTTTACCCTTCTAGCAGCTACAGAGATAACATGTACACATGATATTGCCTTTACCCTTCTAGCAGCTACAGAGATGACATGTACAATGATATTGCCTTTATCTTAACTAGCAGTTACAGAGATAACATGTGCACATGACATTGCCTGTACCTACTAGCAGCTACAGAGATAACATGTACACATGGCATTGCCTGTATCCTACTAGCAGCAACAGAGATAACATGTACACATGATATTTCCTTTACCCTTCTAGCAGCTACAGAGATAACATGTACACATGATATTGCCTTTACCCTTCTAGCAGCTACAGAGATGACATGTACACATGATATTGCCTTTACCCTTCTAGCAGCTACAGAGATAACATGTACACATGATATTGCCTTTACCCTTCTCGCAGCTACAGAGATAACATGTACACATGATATTGCCTTTACCCTTCTAGCAGCTACAGAGATAACATGTACACATGATATTGCAAAGCTGAACCTGAGGTAAAAGTTCATTCTATTTGATAAAAAGTCAATGCCAAAGTGTAGTTCACTTGTCCTCAACAGTCTATGCAATATGATACCCAACATATGCAGCTAAGCATTGCAAAAACTTGCCTTTTATGCAGCATTCAAAAATTTTAATCATAAATTACTTTCTTAAAATAATTTTCTTTTTTTATAGATGCCGCCTTTGGACCATAGTCTCCGTCGCTATTTTAGGTATCCTCATAATTGGCATTTCTCTCTTCCTGATTTCACACTATGTTACAAGAGAGTCAGAACCGATCGTACCATCAGAGGAGGAAGGGTCAGTGTTAGGGAGGTATCAACACGCAGCTATAGCATCAGACAGTAAGGAGTGCTCTTACATCGCCAAGTAAGTATATATGTGTGTAGATCAGAAGGGTCAGTGTTAGGGAGGTATCAACACGCAGCTATAGCATCAGACAGTAAGGAATGCTCTCACATTGCCAAGTGAGTATATATGTGTGTGTAGGTCAGAAGGGTCAGTGTTAGGGAGATATCAACACACAGCTATAGCATCAGACAGTAAGGAATGATCTCACATCGCCAAATAAGTATATATATATGTGTAGGTCAGAAGGGTCAGTGTTAGGGAGGTATTAACACACAGCTATAGCATCAGACAGTAAGGAATGATCTCACATCGCCAAGTAAGTATATATATATGTGTAGGTCAGAAGGGTCAGTGTTAGCGAGGTATTAACACATAGCTATAGCATCAGACAGTAAGGAATGATCTCACATCGCCAAGTAAGTATATATGTGTGTAGATCAGAAGGGTCAGTGTTAGGGAGATATCAATACGCAGCTATAGCATCAGACAGTAAGGAATGCTCTCACATCACCAAGTAAGTATATATGTGTGTAGGTCAGAAGGGTCAGTGTTAGGGAGGTATTAACACACAGCTATAGCATCAGACAGTAAGGAATGATCTCACATCACCAAGTAAGTATATATGTGTGTAGGTCAGAAGGGTCAGTATTAGGGAGGTATTAACACACAGCTATAGCATCAGACAGTAAGGAATGATCTCACATCACCAAGTAAGTATATATGTGTGTGGGTCAGAAGGGTCAGTGTTAGGGAGGTATTAACACACAGCTATAGCATCAGACAGTAAGGAATGATCTCACATCACCAAGTAAGTATATATATGTGTGTAGGTCAGAAGGGTCAGTGTTAGGGAGATATCAATACACAGCTATAGCATCAGACAGTAAGGAATGCTCTCACATCGCCGAGTAAGTATATATATGTGTGTAGGTCAGAAGGGTCAGTGTTAGGGTGGTATCAACACACAGCTATAGCATCAGACAGTAAGGAATGATCTCACATCGCCAAGTAAGTATATATGTGTGTAGGTCAGAAGGGTCAGTGTTAGGGAGATATCAATACACAGCTATAGCATCAGACAGTAAGGAATGATCTCACATCGCCGAGTAAGTATATATATGTGTGTAGGTCAGAAGGGTCAGTGTTTGGGAGATATCAATACACAGCTATAGCATCAGACAGTAAGGAATGCTCTCACATCACCAAGTAAGTATATATGTGTGTAGGTCAGAAGGGTCAGTGTTAGGGAGATATCAACACACAGCTATAGCATCAGACAGTAAGGAATGATCTCACATCGCCAAGTAAGTATATATATGTGTGTAGGTGAGAAGGGTCAGTGTTAGGGAGATATCAATACGCAGCTATAGCATCAGACAGTAAGGAATGATCTCACATCGCCAAGTAAGTATATATGTGTGTAGGTCAGAAGGGTCAGTGTTAGGGAGGTATCAACACACAGCTATAGCATCAGACAGTAAGGAATGATCTCACATCGCCAAGTAAGTATATATGTGTGTAGGTCAGAAGGGTCAGTGTTAGGGAGTTATCAACACACAGCTATAGCATCAGACAGTAAGGAATGATCTCACATCACCAAGTAAGTATATATATGTGTGTAGGTCAGAAGGGTCAGTGTTGGGGAGGTATCAACACACAGCTATAGCATCAGACAGTAAGGAATGATCTCACATCACCAAGTAAGTATATATGTGTGTAGGTCAGAAGGGTCAGTGTTAGGGAGTTATCAACACACAGCTATAGCATCAGACAGTAAGGAATGATCTCACATCACCAAGTAAGTATATATGTGTGTAGGTCAGAAGGGTCAGTGTTGGGGAGGTATCAACACACAGCTATAGCATCAGACAGTAAGGAATGCTCTCACATTACCAAGTAAGTATATATGTGTGTAGGTCAGAAGGGTCAGTGTTAGGGAGGTATCAACACACAGCTATAGCATCAGACAGTAAGGAATGCTCTCACATTACCAAGTATGTATATGTGTGTAGGTCAGAAGGGTCAGTGTTAGGGAGGTATTAACACACAGCTATAGCATCAGACAGTAAGGAATGATCTCACATCGCCAAGTAAGTATATATATATGTGTAGGTCAGAAGGGTCAGTGTTAGGGAGGTATTGACACACAGCTATAGCATCAGACAGTAAGGAATGCTCTCACATCACCAAGTAAGTATATATGTGTGTAGGTCAGAAGGGTCAGTGTTAGGGAGGTATCAACACACAGCTATAGCATCAGACAGTAAGGAATGATCTCACATCGCCAAGTAAGTATATATGTGTGTAGGTCAGAAGGGTCAGTGTTAGGGAGGTATCAACACACAGCTATAGCATCAGACAGTAAGGAATGATCTCACATCGCCAAGTAAGTATATATGTGTGTAGGTCAGAAGGGTCAGTGTTAGGGAGGTATCAACACACAGCTATAGCATCAGACAGTAAGGAATGATCTCACATCGCCAAGTAAGTATATATGTGTGTAGGTCAGAAGGGTCAGTGTTAGGGAGTTATCAACACACAGCTATAGCATCAGACAGTAAGGAATGCTCTCACATCACCAAGTAAGTATATATGTGTGTAGGTCAGAAGGGTCAGTGTTAGGGAGGTATCAACACACAGCTGTAGCATCAGACAGTAAGGAATGATCTCACATCGCCAAGTAAGTATATATGTGTGTAGGTCAGAAGGGTCAGTGTTAGGGAGGTATCAACACATAGCTATAGCATCAGACAGTAAGGAATGCTCTCACATCACCAAGTAAGTATATATGTGTGTAGGTCAGAAGGGTCAGTGTTAGGGAGGTATTAACACACAGCTATAGCATCAGACAGTAAGGAATGCTCTCACATCGCCAAGTAAGTATATATATGTGTGTAGGTCAGAAGGGTCAGTGTTAGGGAGGTATTAACACATAGCTATAGCATCAGACAGTAAGGAATGATCTCACATCGCCAAGTAAGTATATATATATGTGTAGGTCAGAAGGGTCAGTGTTAGGGAGGTATTAACACACAGCTATAGCATCAGACAGTAAGGAATGCTCTCACATCGCCAAGTAAGTATATATGTGTGTAGGTCAGAAGGGTCAGTGTTAGGGAGGTATTAACACATAGCTATAGCATCAGACAGTAAGGAATGCTCTCACATCACCAAGTAAGTATATATGTGTGTAGGTCAGAAGGGTCAGTGTTAGGGTGGTATCAACACACAGCTATAGCATCAGACAGTAAGGAATGATCTCACATCGCCAAGTAAGTATATATGTGTGTAGGTCAGAAGGGTCAGTGTTAGGGAGGTATCAATATGCAGCTATAGCATCAGACAGTAAGGAATGCTCTCACATCACTCAAATCAAAACTTTTTAATTGTTTTTGTTGTTGAGCTGCACAAAAAGTGGTTTGTGATCTAGAGTTACACATTAAATATATAACCCTTCCATTGTAACAGTAATTGTTGTTAATGATGTCAATGATTGAATCATATGAAGAATTATCATTATTAATGAGTCTGATAAACGGATGAATATGCCAAATTCTAATATTACTTGCGATTTTCTCCCTATGTATGCTACAGAGCTCACCCCAGGTCTATTCTCCAACATATTAATTGTTAGATAAATCACTCCTTCTCATGCGCATACTCTCATGAGCTCATTTTTGTGTCGCCTTCGAAGCATGGTGACACTTAGGGATCACTTTGTCCGTTGTCCGTCCTTCTGTCTGTCACACTTGGATGTCACACCCTATAAAAGTGATTCCTGAGTGTCGCTATGTTTCACAGGTGACACATGCTTTCCTTGGAATGATTTTCTGAACACTACATACACTAATTGTTATCTGTTATAATCAGAATATATTACAATAGAAATAACAACTAGCTAGCGATGGTTTATTATCCAGTAATTCCCCTCATCCAATGAACCAATCAAATTATCATTAATTTGATTAATTCATGCGACTCAGGGAATTACTGGATAATAAAACACGGCTAGTTCATTGATTGCATGTGCATATGAAGAATTAAGATGCTTTATAAGTTTATTTTTTATTGTATAGGGAAATCTTACAGAAGAAAGGAGGATCATCCGTGGACGCTGCCATAGCTATAATGATCTGCTACAGTACTGTAAATCCCATGAGCAGTGGTATAGGAGGAGGATTCTTTATGACTATATATGACTCGTAAGTCTGACCTCTCAATATCAGTGATATAGGAGGAGGATTCTTTATGACTATATATGACACGTAAGTCTGACCTCTCAATATCAGTGATATAGGGGGAGGATTCTTTATGACTATAGGAGGAGGATTCTTTATGACTATATATGACACGTAAGTCTGACCTCTCAATATCAGTGATATAGGAGGAGGATTCTTTATGACTATATATGACACGTAAGTCTGACCTCTCAATATCAGTGATATAGGAGGAGGATTCTTTATGACTATATATGACACGTAAGTCTGACCTCTCAATATCAGTGATATAGGGGGAGGATTCTTTATGACTATAGGAGGAGGATTCTTTATGACTATATATGACACGTAAGTCTGACCTCTCAATATCAGTGATATAGGAGGAGGATTCTTTGTGACTATATATGACACGTAAGTCTGACCTCTCAATATCAGTGATATAGGGGGAGGATTCTTTATGACTATAGGAGGAGGATTCTTTGTGACTATATATGACACGTAAGTCTGACCTCTCAATATCAGTGATATAGGGGGAGGATTCTTTATGACTACATGTATATATGACTCGTAAGTCTGACCTCTCAATATCAGTGATATAGGGGGAGGATTCTTTATGACTATATATGACATGTAAGTCTGACCTCTCAATATCAGTGATATAGGGGGAGGATTCTTTATGACTATATATGACACGTCAGTCTGACCTCTCAATATCAGTGATATAGGGGGAGGATTCTTTATGACTATATATGACACGTCAGTCTGACCTCTCAATATCAGTGATATAAGGGGAGGATTCTTTATGACTATATATGACACGTAAGTCTGACCTCTCAATATCAGTGATATAGGGGGAGGATTCTTTATGACTATATATGACCCGTAAGTCTGACCTCTCAATATCAGTGATATAGGGGGAGGATTCTTTATGACTATATATGACACGTCAGTCTGACCTCTCAATATCAGTGATATAGGGGGAGGATTCTTTATGACTGTATATGACACGTCAGTCTGACCTCTCAATATCAGTGATATAGGGGGAGGATTCTTTATGACTATATATGACACGTCAGTCTGACCTCTCAATATCAGTGATATAGGGGGAGGATTCTTTATGACTATATATGACCTGTAAGTCTGACCTCTCAATATCAGTGATATAGGGGGAGGATTCTTTATGACTATATATGACCTGTAAGTCTGACCTCTCAATATCAGTGATATAGGGGGAGGATTCTTTATGACTATGTATGACACGTCAGTCTGACCTCTCAATATCAGTGATATAGGAAGAGGATTCTTTATGACTATATATGACTCGTAAGTCTGACCTCTCAATATCAGTGATATAGGAGGAGGATTCTTTATGACTATATATGACATGTATGTGTAACATCTCAATATCAGTGATATAAGGGGAGGATTCCTCTAAAATACCAAATATAAAACATTGAAAGTGTACAAATTAATTTTAAGATTGTTTGTAAAATTGCTATGATTGTACAATTGTGTTCTATTTGATAGCTCATCAGCTAAGGCTTATGGGATAGATGCAAGAGAAACAGCACCAGGGGGAGCCACTGAAGACATGTATCTAAACAGTAATGCATCTTCCACCACAGGTTTGTTACATTTCAGATTTCATACTCAGACTGTACATGCTCTGTTAGATTGAAACCTTTTCCTTTTCCTTCTGTTGATGGCTTTAAGTAAAGGATCTTGTACAATCAATTTTCCAAAAAAAACCTTTTGTTACTTGTTCTTTTAGTTCACCTGAGCCAAGCTCAAGTGAGCTATTGTTATAGCGCAGCTTCCGTCGTTTGTTTCCATCGTCCGTCATCTGTCGTCCGTTGCTGTCATTCGTTGTCTGTCGTCTGTCGTTAACTGTCTAACATTTTCGACTTCTCCTCTGAAATCGCTGCACAGAATTTCAGGAAACCTTACAGGAAGGAAGAACTTAAGGTCCTCTTCCAAGTTTGTATTATTCGTGCCAATCAGTCAACAAATATGGCCGCCGAGGGCTCTGATTGGTTGACACATTTTCGACATCTCTGCAACTACTGCACAGAATTTTATGAAACCTTACAGGAAGCAAGTACCCAAGGTCCTCTTCCAATTTTTTTTTTTCGTGCTGATCGGTCAACAAATATGGCTGCCAAGGGCTCTGATTGGCTGACACATTTTTGACATTTCCTCAGCAACTGCTGCACAGAATTTCATGAAATCTTACAGGAAGCAAGATCTTAAGGTCCTCTACCAAGTTTGTGTTTTTCATGCCAACCGGTCAAGAAATATGGTCGCCGAGGGCTCTGATTAACTAACACATTTTCGACATTTTCTCTGCAACCGCTGCACAGAATTTCATAGAACCTTGCAGGAAGCAAGTTGAAGTACTCAAGGTCCTCTACCAAGTTTGTGTTTTTGGCCAATCGTTTAACAATATGGCAGTCCAGGGCTCTGATTGGCTGACACATTTTTGACATCTCCTCTGCAACTGCTGCACAGAATTTCATAAAACCGTACAGGAAGCAAGAACTAAGGTCCTCTACGAAGTTTGTGTTTTTCGTGCCAATAGTTTAATAAATATGGCTGCGGAGGGCTCTGATTGGCTGACACATTTTCGACATCTCCCCTGCAACCGCTGCACGGAATGTCATAGAACCTTAGAGGAAGCAAGTACTCAAGGTCCGTGCCGATCGGTCAACAAATATGGCCGCTGAGGGCTCTGATTGACTGACACATTTTCGACTTCTCCTCTGCAGCTGCGGCACAGAATTTCATAAAACCTTACAGGAAGCAAGTACTCAAGGTCCTCTACCAAGTTTGTGTTTTTTGTGCCGATCGGTCAACAAATATGGCCGTCGAGGACTCTGATTGGCCGACACATTTTCGACATCTCACCTGCAACCACTGCACAGAATTTCATAAAACCTTACTGGAAGCAAGTACTCAAGGTCCTCTACCAAATTTGTGCTTTTTGTGCCGATCGATCAACAAAGATGGCCGCCGAAGGGCTCTGATTGTCTAGACACATTTTTGACTTCTCTGAAACTGCTGCACAGAATTTAATGAAACCTTACTGGAAGCAAGTACTCTAGGTCCTCTACCAAATTGTCCTCTATCATTCTTTCGTGTTCAACTCAGTTGAGCGATGTGGCCCCCTTGGGCCTCTTCTTTTTGTATTTGATTGATATCTGTAAAATTTTTCTTTTAGAATGTTGTAAATTTTGTAACATTCATATTATTTTTTGAAATGGAATGAGTGATTTGCTGCAAACAAAGAAATGTACAGATAATCAGATTTGAACCATTACATACACTACTTTAATTTATTTTAAAAGACTTGAGTTATCGTAAGTTGAGTCAGATTTCGTCCGATCAAAGTTTCATTTTATTTTTGGTATAATTGTCATACCTTGTACAAATTCTTATATTGCAAAGACAACATAGGGGGGAGGGAAATGAATTAAATTCCTCTGGGTAAATAATTCCTGTATACTTTGAGCATGTGAGTTCTAATGAATGTTCCTGTATGTATATATGCACAACCAATGTAATTACCTGAGATGTTACTTGCTTCCTGAAAGGAACGTGCTGCAACTTGTATATTTAATGCTAGTGACGTCATAATGCATAAGATATAAAGAAAGATGCCATGATGGCTGTTTAAACCTGCAAACTGAACCCTAAAATTGTGTGTTCATATTATTTCATATTTCTCTATCGCTTTTGATGTTGCAAAAACTTTTTGACTATGATGGTAGGCATTGGGAAAAGGGATTTTTTTAATAGGGTTATTTTTAGGAGTTACAGTATCTCCCCTTGATAGATAATACTTTAAAAATCAATTGCGGAAGATCTACATGATGGACTTGAGATATTTCAGTGGAATTTAATAAATATTAATTTCTAGAAATTTTCCACATATATGTAAACACATTTGCACTTGTTTCTCTCAATTATTGGAATTGTTTTAATAGGTTATGTATATATATATGTAATATATTTTTAATTCAATATTATATATATATGTATGAATTATGATTTAGTTCTTTAAAACCATATCTTCTGCAAGGTTGTTCATTATTACATAGACTTTATAGTTTTCGTGGATCTGCATGCATGTGCCTCGAATATTATGATGTCACAGACTAACATTAACATTTACAATGAAAGCCAGAGAAGCAAGGATGGATTTCACTAAGTCTTGTTGTATACTTTGTTGTTTTTATTACACTTGATAAAAGGCCTTTGTTGTTTTTATTACACTTGATAAAGGCCAAGGAGCCAAAAATTCGTGTAAACGAGTGTTTGTGTTTTTATTTATATCATCCCTTCCCTCTGGAGGAAATATTTCAATATTTCAATATTCTGATTTAATTTCACATTGTCAACGTAATATGCTTGAAAGAAACACACACAAGTCATTCATTTTGAATTTGCTTTTGTCATGTCGACCATGGATCGCTTGTTTTCAATTAATATGATTAAAGTCAATGATGTGATATATTGCGATTCACATGTAATATTGTGATACTGATATTAGACTGCTTTTTTAGTATACCTCGATCCAACTTATCAGTATCAATTCTTATCATTTAATTCCTACCATCAAGCTTCTGGTTTTCTGTAATCTATCTATAAACCCTTCACTACTTAAATACTTAAAAAATGTCTGATGATGTCACAAGTGAAAACACTAAACAGCATAACAGGAAAAACAGTGTTTCAGGAAAAACAGTGTAACAGGAATTCTTTAACCAATCAGAATTGTTATAACATTGATAATTTTAATGTAGTGTAAGACAAGTAACTTTATGGCTATACATTTAACTTAATGCTTTAGGTGGCCTTAGTATAGCTGTGCCAGGGGAAATCAGAGGCTATGAAGTAGCACATAAACAGTTTGGCAAACTACCGTGGAAAGAATTGTTCCAGCCTAGCATCACTTTGGCACGAGATGGCTTCACAGTGTCAGAACATCTAGCTGATTACATGGCGGGGGATAAGGCCAAGATACAGAGAGATCCTGATATGAGGTAAGGAAAGATTTCTGTGTGTGGTGTATATGGATAGGTTTGTTACTAATACATGTATTATGTAGATTGTAATGGTAGTTTGAAGTTTGTAGCACACCTAGTGAGGAAACCTCAAGTGAGTTCACAGTTATAGAGATCCTTCTGTTGTCTGTCCAGTGTAGATTTATTCAGATTCTTTACTTCTCTGTAATGGTTGTTCAGACTTTCAAAAAATCCTCCAAAAAGCAAATGTATTATAAATCTTTGGTA
Source organism: Pinctada fucata (assembly GCA_028142955.1). Lineage (NCBI taxonomy): Eukaryota > Metazoa > Mollusca > Bivalvia > Pterioida > Pteriidae > Pinctada > Pinctada fucata. The sequence goes on along the minus strand of AP027110.1, from coordinate 25,878,139 downwards.
AAATTAATGGCCACAGGGGAATCTGATTGACTGATCATACATTTTTGACTGCTGCACAGAATTCCATGAATTGTAATTTGAAGCAGTCGTACTAAAGATGCTGGGTCCTGAACCTTAAGAGAATCTGAAAAATATCAAGTTAAGGAATTTACTAAAAAATATTGAAGTAGTTGTGTAAATTAAAAGTAAATGCCTTTCTTTATATGACATTACATTAAACATCTGCATTATCTGTAAATACTATAGCTGCAGAAACGGCCAACGACACTTGGATATTTGGTTGGTAGGGGTGTGTTGGCCTCAGGAATCTACATTGCACAAACATGGAATCCAAGTTTAGGATATGGCCGGCATGAATCGGCAAATTTTCTAGGGGATTATTGACTGTGTCTCACTCAAATAACATAAAACTAAACGATCAGGTCCAACACGTGACACCTCGATCCATATGAATGGACGTTGTTATGGAAACAACCTCACAGTGTCACGTGTTTGACCTGACGCATAAGTGTAAACTTACAACATGGCGCTTGAATTCAAAGAGACAAAGCGGAGGCAATTAGAATCCCGGCCGTATCATTGATATTAAAGCTTAACAAGGTAAAATATGATTGCCGATCGTTTAGTTTTCTTTCATAATCAGAAAAAGAGGAGATGCAAAGATAAATTAAAGAGCTGACATAGTCACCTCATCTCATAGGAAATGAGCCATATAAGTATATAAGTTATCAAATAAGTAAAAAAATAAGAGGAAACAGTTGGCTGAAAATAAAGTCATCTTTTAATGAATAGATTAGCCCAAAAGATAATGTAATGGATTTATTAGCATTTAATTGATTTTTACCTGAAAGGCTGTATTCATGTAATTTGTGATCTTGTGAAAATATACTTAACCTGTTGTGCACATTTATTGACAAAACAATATTCAAGGCCAGGATCGATGGCGGTTTTTTATCTCGATATGCAGAACACCCCTTTCAGGCAGCAATTGAGCACATAGTTACATCTTTGAATACAAATTGTACTTAAATAAGTACTGACAGACATAAAAGGTTAATTTGTCATTTTAAGCCCCAGTCACCCTGCACTCCATGTCCAAATCACATTCAAAAATCTGCTGGACGTGGTCGTCAGTGATAATTTTTTCCGTGAATGTGCTTTGTACAGGGTATAGCCACTTCTGAAACACTGCCAAAGCACGTCCAACAACATTTAAGGCAAAAAGCATGCATGATAAGACGCTATTCACACAGGTATTCCCCGCGTGATACCAACGTGGAACAGCTGTGCAATGACTGTTATCTAGGGCTGGGTCAATATATCGATATACCGGTAGGTATCGATATTGGTCATCGATACTCTTTGCTCCGATACATTTAGATACAGTTATTTTTTGCACAAAACATGCTTTTCTCAAGTATTCATGTATTTGCATGAAAATATATCTTTGATCATCGTTTTGTTTTGTTTTGTTTTTTTTTTTGCAAAAGGCAGATTTGTTCTTGATTTTATCGATCATGCTTGCCTTTCATGCTGGCTATTCAAATCCTTTTACCAAGTCTACGAATAACAACAATGATTAAGGAACTAAATAGAAGGTCGGCATTTAGGTTATATTTTTGTCATTTTGTCAAAGTAATATTGAATTAATCTGTAGTTTTTAATCCAGAGACTTTCGAATACGAATCGTCTAAATGTGTTTGCTTTCTCTAAAACACATTTCTGAAATTTCTGAAAAGGGTTGACGGGAAACTTGCGACCGAATTTAAAAAAATAGTTGCCAGAGTCACCTAAAGCTCGACTGCATAGCATAATGTCTTTAATGACCGCCAATTTCTGAAGCTCACTTTTTTCTCCAATTTATATAATTATACACAATTGTATACTCATGTAGCACCTATACTTTGCTCAATATTGGCTTCTAAAGGCAAAATCACTGAAGCAGAAAAAAAGAAGGTCTATGAAAGTTTGATCAGTGATACATCCACCATGTAAGTTTGGAACATGTAGCACTTATTCTTTGCTCAATATTGGCTTTTAAAGGCAAAATCACTCAAGCAGAAAAAGTAGGTCAAGGTCATTTTATGAAAGTTTGATCAGTGATACATCCACCATATAAGTTTGGAACATGTAGCACTTATACATGTTATACTTTGCTCAATATTGGCTTTTAAAGGCAAAATCACTCAAGCAGAAAAAGTAGGTCAAGGTCATTATATGAAAGTTTGATCAAAGATACATCCACCATGTAAGTTTGGAACATGTAGCACTTATACTTTGCTCAATATTGGCTTTTAAAGGCAAAATCACTCAAGCTGAAAAAGTAGGTCAGGGTCATTTTATGAAAGTTTGATCAAAGATACATCCACCATGTAAGTTTGGAACATGTAGCACTTATATTTTGCTTAATATTGGCTTTTAAAAGCAAAATCTCTCAAGCTGAAAAAGTAGGTCACGGTCATTTTATGAAAGTTTGATCAAAGATACATCCACCATGTAAGTTTGGAACATGTAGCACTTATACATGTTATACTTTGCTCAATATTGGCTTTTAAAGGCAAAATCACTCAAGCAGAAAAAGTAGGTCAAGGTCATTTTATGAAAGTTTGATCAAAGATACATCCACCATGTAAGTTTGGAACATGTAGCACTTATATTTTGCTTAATATTGGCCATTAAAGGCAATATTGCTATCTTAACATTGACCTTATCATCTTAACATTTGCCTTATCATTTTAAATAATTTAAAAAATCCCCACCCCAGGGGCTACATCCCCATCTGGTAATATTAGATAAAGTATAATTAAATATTAACAACAAAAAGAACCAACAAAATATGAATATAGGAGAGGAAATTATGTGATCTTAACATTTACCTTAATATCATCTAGTTCGGACGACACCGACGCCTGGAGTATCGCAATAGCTCTTTTGCACTAAAAGTGCAGTCGAGCTGAAAAAGGGATTGTTCTATGACTTCATGCAAAATAAAGATAAAGATAACATAAAAATGACCCATTAGGAAATGTAATCGTATATAAAATATAAAGAAATGTGCGAAAACTATAAGTTAGACCGAACCTTCAGGAACCCGCTTGACTTTGTGTTGGGGGAGGGGTAGTTATTAGTGAGTAAAATTGTTTGTTTGTGCGTTTCACAAAATATGAAATTAGATACGATATACTGGATATTGGTACTTTTTGTATTGTATTGTATTGTATTGTATTGTATTGTCTCGAAAATTTGGTTTCAATACCCAGCCCTACTGTTATCTGACCGCTAAACTTTTGCGTCTAGCCGCGTCTGCCACAAGTTTTTTTAAAAACACTGTATCCAATTCCGTTTAGATTTTTCTCCACGTCCTGCAATGTCTACAAATCTTCTGTAGGGTGTTTTAAAAGTTAACAACAATGCCTGCTTCATGGGAGACTTTTTTGGAGGTGCTTTGGCTGTGATCAAGCGGTAAAGTGCAGTGTGACGGCCTTTCTATGAAAAGTAATAATCTTCCTTTTATGAATGATTTGAAAAGGGGCCTTAAGGTCCAGGATCCTTTCTACATGATTGTTTTCAAGAAGAATTTAATCTTCATTCCAGAATTTAAGCACCCTTCTGATAAAATCAAACCAATTTTAGTGAAACAGGCATGTGCAATTTGGCAATGGGAAACAATAGTAATTAGTGAATTAGGGTACTTGACTCATTCTTCTTAATCATGTATAGCAAATAAAATATTTAGCTGCATCTTGAATAAGTATACTAGCTGGTAACAGTGCTCAGTTTGCTAAATTATGAATCCTGCTTAAACTAGTACATAAACAGTAAATAATATCATGATAGTGTTATTACGTTATTCTTCAAGTCAATACCTTGATTTCATGAACATCTTAAACTCCCTAAGCCAAACTTACAAAATTTCAAAAAAATCCTTGCAGCATTCAGGAAGTCTTATTTGGAATGAAATTCCTCACAATGTCAAAAAAAAAATCTGAATCTGTTAAAACTTTCAAAGGAAAATGTTTCTTTTTCATGTTCAATGCTGAATATTTGTGTATTGTATATTTAAGAAATGAAAAATGACAAGCCGGGCTCTATTGTCTCATAATGCCCTCGCGTCTTCAGCCAATCACATTTATCACCTCGCCGCGTCAGCGGCGAGGTGATAAATATGATTGGCTGAGGACGCGAGGGCATTATAAGACAATAGAGCCCGGCTTGTCATTTTTTATTTCTATTCTAATGATGACCAAACTTAGACATTTTGATTCTTGGTAAAAACCACTTCCTGCCGGTTTATCTGCTTTCAGAAAATGGGTAGGCATGGCTTATCGCTATAGGGCCTATATTGGAGAATAGAGCCCGGCTCGCGTCTGTTGTCTTAATAGGGAAAAAGAATCAAGTCATATTAGAATTGTATATAATTTATTATTTGTATAGATACATGTATGTATTTTGTTTGATGTTGTACTCAAGGGAGAGTAGTATTTTGTACTAATTGAGTTACTGCTATATTGAGTTACCATATACTGGTATCAATTTTCAATGTAATATGACTTCACAGATATTTTGTATGTGAGAAGTTCTTCAAGTGCAGTAAGGAAAATTTTAATACATATATACTGTTTATAAGAACAGGTTACTACAGTAAGGATTCTACTACCATGAGTTGGTATGGATCATTGTCTTTAGATCACATCAATTATATCATTGTGTAGCATCATGTGACATAAGTTGGTGAAACCACAAATAAATAAAAAACTCACTTGGAGAAAAGATAACATGAACTGCAGTTATTGTTTTGATTAAATTTTATCTTTTCATAGCCTATATCCTTGTCTAATCTGATACTTTTACAATCATGGACTCGTTAGTAAGTAAAACGCTGTTGATTTTACAAACATTGTGACAAAAGCTGCAGATATATGCGTTGAAACCACCACAACATTGTGTTTAACATATTTCGACCATGACATTCTTTTTGTCACAATGTTTGTAAAAACTACTTTGATTTCTTGATTGACAGATAAAGAATCATCAAAACATCAATTTTTACACAGACATCGGCTTTGAAAAGATCAAATTGAATCAAAACAATCACCACAGTGTACCTGTTTCCTTTCCTCCAAACGAGTGGTATGCCTCCATTTTGTGTTCGTGGTTTCACCATCTTATGTCAAGTGATGCTACACAGTGTATATTATAAACTACTTGTATGATAAGAATCTCAGATAAATATGACATGATAGACTTTAATGTCATGTCACATGATCACATTTTATCCAATCATATCACTAGGATTCTGTCAGAGACATATATGATATTTTACCAGTAAACTTTCAGGGAGGCTTACACCAATCCAGACACGGGAGAACTCTATAAGAGAGGAGAGAAGATCAGATTGCCTAAACTAGCTGATACAATGGAGACTATAGGAGAGGAGGGGGCAGATGCCTTCTATACAGGAACATTGGTCAAAGATATCATAGCAGACCTCAATGAGAAAGGTTCAAACAGCTAGCTTTTACTGACCTGTTCTAATCATATTGTAACACTGTAGATCTGATTTTATGACTTTCAATAAAAAAATATGAGTGAAGACATAAATATGAGATGACAACTTTGTGATGTCATGAAAACCTTCTTTTTTTATGTCATATTATGGGCCCAGCATTTAACGTAAAAACGTTCAAAGGTTTAGAATGTTTATCTCGCTTCAGATCCTTAATTTATTTAAGGAATGTTTCTAAAATTCTTTTTGGTTATGGGTAATAACCTCAAAAAGCCGATGCACAAACTAATATAATCATTATATGTTCTTGTCATAAAAGTTTTATGTTGCGGCTTTTTGAGGTTATTTCCTTGAAAGGAGCAGGTTTGGGAACATGGAAAATCGGCCCTAATTTCAGAATGTTTTAGATTTCGATTGTATTTCGTATCAAGGAAGCTAAATGTGTGGTTGTTTGAAATACCAAATAAATATTTTAATTTACGTGCAATACACCGAAAGATATGGCTTCAAAATCGGCTTAAAGTCGTAAAATACTGAAAAATCGTAAGAAATTGGCATATTATTCTGGTCAAAATTTATGAAAATAAGCTAGACGCCAGCCCTCACCCAAAATAATTTTTATATAAAAAGTTAAATTTGCAATCTATCTTTCGATCAACGTAAAATTTATGTTGGTTGGGGGTTGGCGCCTATACTAATTTTAAAGATTTATGCAAAAAATATGGCGATTTTCCTTCATTTTCCGTCCTTCAGAGCAAATTACGTCAAAATGTGACGTCATAACTAACGCACGTGACGTTTTGACAATGAAAAATATTTACTTTCTAAATCGGCAGGTATTTGAGATAAATATAAGAGATACTGAATCATAATTTTCTTAAAATTATTTTTCGCAAAAAAATAGGGCCGATTTTGGCAGTTAGTGAACCTACCCCTTTCTGTAAAACTTACATTTTTTTTAAAATTAACCTTGGCCACATGCATCGAGAAACATAAAAAATTTACAAATGAAAGATAATATAATCATTATTATTATTATTATTATTATTATTATTATGACAATTTATATAACGCCCTATATACAATATACTCTAAGGCGCTTTCACATAAAACAATTCATATATAATATACATCTGTAGATAAGGCCATATAAAAAAAAAATCCTGGTTCTCAGACACCGCCGTGCGCTCAAAATTCCTCCCGATGAGACGTTTTTATGGTGGGAATGAAAAAAATAGCCGCCGCCCGCCAGATTTCTCATGCTGATAAATATAATTTTCTATTAATAGAACAGGGATTTCTGTACAAATGAAAAGTAGAAATGTCTGTTTCAGTACAGCGCTTTACGTTTTAACGGCGCTTGTCGGTTTTGTTAAGACTTTACACGACCAAGACACTTAGGTGCTCTGACTTCTGTGGAGGGAAATACTGTACTTTGTTATTGTACACAAGATGCAAAATGGCGACCGGGGGTGGGGGGGGGGGGGTGGGGGGGGGGGGGAGGAACGAGTGATTGTCAGCTTGAAGGTGAGTTTTAAAATTGCAGACTGGGCTGAAGCATTCTTGGCACTGTAAAAATGAGAAGAGTTGAGTATGGTGAACATTTACAACAAATATAGTCACTATAGATCACAGTCTCTATAATATCTGAATAAAAAATTCTGCTTAAGTAGTTTTCGGAAAATAAAAACAAAAAATAAAAACCCTACCTACCTACCCATATTTTTGAGTTGGCAAAGCCAACTCTCATTGCTATGGCTTTCAACTTTGCACTTGATAACCCTGCACGGACCAAACAACGCACAATGTTACTAGCGCAGTAAGAAATAGGACCACTACGATTTGACAAAAGAACATATTAGACGACAGACATTTAAGTTTAAGTTGTAAATAATGGGTTAAATGCATTATGAGAATGCAAAAAATATGCTACAAGGAACGATGCTACAGGAATAGTGATCACTTATTGATGTCAGTGCATTAAAATATGGCGCATCTTTTTTCTTTGTACTTCCCTCCTCTGTACAAGGAGCACCCCATTTTTAGATAGATAGGTAAAAGTATTGTATTTAGGATAAAAAAGACCTTAGATTTCTAAAAAAATTGTGGATGTGTAGAAGACCAAAGACAAGTAAATCAATTAATCAATAATATATATTTAAAGTCAGACATAATTTATAACAATCAACATTAGCTCTGATGAGCTATTTACCGACTAGGAAAAAAGGTTTTTCAGTTTGATACTTAATAAACCTAAGATGTTGGTTTTAAGTTGGTCAAGAAGTTTCAAAAGCAAATATCTCCTAAAGTAAAAGTGATAGGACATTATACTTCATACATACACCCATAACAATTGCAACAAATTTGACATGATCATATTGACCTTGAACTCTGACCTCAAAAGCAGTTATTTGGTTAAGAAGTTCTATCATTTTATATATTTATATATTTCCAGACTTTTTTTTTTTTTTTTGGTTTGAGACAACTCTTGAATTTTGAGAATCACTCATTCAAGCATTTGAGGCATAGATTTGGAGTTTGATTTGTGCAAGTTTTATACTTGTCTTCTGTATGTTCGTCTCAATGTTACTTTTTGCCAACTCGCAGGACTTTCAGTCCTTTGATTTAGATCAATTATCTGAGAACCAGAAAATTTTTTTTGCATGGCCTAAGAATAAGTTTTTTCTTAAAAACAGGAAGGGAGTCACACTTCTTAAGTTCTGATAGTAACTTGTTCCAAAGCAAGGCGGCTGCTTTATCAAATCGTCTTTCTCTGTAAGTTTTTGTTCTAGTTACCGGGACGACAAGTTGATTCTTGGACTCCGAGCCCAAAGTCCTAGTAGGTTGATACTGTCTCACTAGTTCCATCAAGTATGCAGGAGCCGATCCATTAAGTGCCTTGTGGACGTATATCAAAATCTTGTATTGGCTGCGATATACAACGGGAAGCCAATGGAGATTTTCGAGAACTGGAGTAATATGTTCATGTCGTGTAGTTGACGTAATTAACCTCGCAGCTGTATTCTGGACTCTTTGTAGTTTATCAGTGAGCTGTTTATTAACTCCATATAGTAAGGCGTTCCCATAGTCCAAACGAGAGGTAATTAAAGAGTTCACAAGAGTTTTGCAAGCATCACCTGTGATGAACGGCTTTATATGTCATATATTCCGAATGTGAAAATAGCACGAAGATGTTATTGCGCTGCACTGCCTATCCATAGTCAAGGTCTTATCAAAGAAAACACCGGGATTCTTGATGTTATCTGAATCGTCAATCGTGGCGTCACCGAAAGACAACGCAAACTGCTCCAAGTCACCGATCTTGTTTTTTGGTGTAAAAACCATAAGTTCAGTCTTATCCTGATTGAGTTTAAGAAGATTGGAACTCATCCAGTCTCATATGTCATTCAAACAGACGGTAAGCTTATTTGAGATGTCATCCCAATAACCCAAAGGTTCGACCACAATGTAAAATTGCGTATCGTCTGCATAACAATGATATTTCATTCCATGGCTGAGACATATCTCACCTATTGGTGGAGAGAATAGGCAGTAAATTTTGTGTCCTAATACGGACCCCTGGGGGACTCCGATTCCCAAGGATCTTGGTTCCGACACTGCATGATGAACCGATTGAGACACATTGCGATCGATTTGAGAGATACAATGTGATCCATTGCAGTGCATTTCCGGTAATACCAAAAGATGTTTCGAGGCGAGTAAAAAGAATATCATGATCAATTACATCGAAGGCAGCTGAGAGGTCCAGCATTAACAGCACTGCACAACAACCATTGTCAAGGGCAAGAGCAATGTCATGATGAACCTTGAGAAGAGCAGTCTCTGTGGAATGATTCACACGGTAAGCGGATTGTAAGGAGTCCTTTAAGAAATGCTCATCAATATGATCATTAATCCTTTTGCCGACGACCTTTTCTATGATTTTCGACACGAAAGGAATTTAGATTTGACACAGGTCTGTAATTTTGTAGACATTCCTTATCCAACGACGGCTTTTTAAGCAACGGTTTCACAACTGCTTGCTTGTAAGTTTGCGGAAAGACTGACTGGGAAATTGACAAGTTAACGATTGACGTAATTATATAAAATGCTCAATGTTCTGTTTGAGAATAAACGTTTGTACCAGATCCAAATTACATGACTTGCATGCAGATTTCAGAATTATTTTCCGGATCTCGTCGTCTGACGATTCTGAGAGGTTCCAAAGTTTTGGTCCAGTGAAATCCTTATCAGCCCGCATAGGATTTGTTCCAATCTTGTTTTCATTTGAAAGTAGTAGATTTGATCTAATCTTTTGAATCTTGTCATGAAAGAAGTCTGCAAAATTGTTCGAAAGCTGTGCTTCATTGTTGCATGATGGCAAAACTACTTCCGCTTTGTTACCCATCAAGAAATTGGCGGTACTAAACAGCCGTTTTGTGTCATTGCCACACTCTAGAATCTTTGACGAGTAATATTCCTTCTTACACTGATAAAGTAGTTTACTATTATGCAAACATTTGTCTATGAAAATCTGACGGTGTACTTCTAAGCCAGATTGTCTCCAAGTTCTCTCTGCTTTACGCTTTTGACGTTTAGCTACAAGAAGTTCGTCAAAGTACCATTTTGTATTCGGTCTGATGCTGATCTCCTTAGTTTGTAAGGGGGCATGTTTGTCGACTGCCTCACTCACGCAAGAATCGTACACTGTTACTAATTCATCGACTGATATATCCTCTAGATCATCGAGATTAGGGAATTGTACGTCGTCAAGGAAATCACATATATCGATTGAATGGAAATTTCTGACATTGATGATTTTCTTCACGGTTGATGGTTTAGATATTTTAAGCATGTAACATAAGCCTTTGTGATCTGCAAATGCCTGACCTTTTTGGTCAGATAAGTAATTGTCATCGATGCACGGAGGAGACAGCAAAATGTTAGATGACTGACCCTAGTGATAACAACATCCAAAGTATGACCTTTTATGTGCGTAGGTTTATCAATATGTTGCACAAGGCCATATTCTTGGAGAGAACTGTGGAATCTTCTAGACGTTAAATCGCTTTTTTTCTCAAGATGAAAATTAAGGTCACCAGTGATGATAAGTTCTTCTTGTGTAAGAACGAGGTTACTGATGTAATCCTTCCACTCGTCGAAAAAATGACGGTATATTCAATCCATTTGTTTTAGTTGGGGTGGTCTATATACCACACAAAGTCGGAATTTATTATCCTTTGTATGAACCATACAGTCGAGATGTTTGAACTGGTTGAATTGTAAGTCTGAGCAAAGCATTCTAATTCGAAAATTACCACGGAAGATGATAGCGACACCTCCGCCCCGCCTTTTCAGTCTTGGTACATGTACGATATTGTATCCATCTGGAACAAGATCTGATACTACAGACCTGTCAACGTCTGTTCCGTACCAAGTTTCCGTAAGAGCTACTATATTTAAATGTTCCGATATAATCAGATCTCTCAGACACAAGGCTTTATTTTTCACTGACCGACAATTCAGTGTATAGAGCTTTACAATAGGCGAACTACGTTGTGTCACAGTCTGGATTTTGGTGAGATGACTGCTTTACATGTTTCATTTGATTTTCGATCTTTGGTTATTATGGTCGGAATAAAGTTAAAGTAATTCTGCTTTGAAATCGTGAATAAATTCTCTGAATTAATTCCGCTTTGTCCCAAGTGTCTCCCTAAAGTATATGTATTTAGAACCGTTTTAATTTTCCGTATTACCCTGCGGCCACCTTTACATCCGCGCCTGGTAGCTCTAACGGTCTCATAGTACTGTGACGAAGTGTTCACTTCTTGATCAGTTAGTATAGATGACAACACTTGTAGTGAAAATCCGATGATAAGTAAACACACCATGGTTCATGATTTCTCGGCATGTAAAATCCTTTCAAAATTTGCCGGTTTTTATGCAAATATCCAGAATAAATTTTTGGCTTTTTGTCATCAATGAAGTATGTTAAAATTTCACACCAAATTATATGCAGCAGCAATCAGTATAAACATAACAAATTTAAGAAAATGCATGAGCGGGAGCTGCCATGACATAGCGCTCACCACCGTAAACACATATTAAAGATTTTGATTATATGTTCTTGTCGTAAAAGTTTTATGTTTCTCGGTGCATGTGGCCACATCGAAATTCTTCATTTAAGACATTTTTTCGCATTTTTTAACATATTTTGTCAATAACGCCAAAATGACGTCACTTGATGACATCATAAGACGAATCCTATGATGGCGGGAAACATAATATTATTTTATGTGATATATTATATTTCTCATGAAGTTCAATTTTAAGGAAAATCAATTTGCAGGGCTGTTTTAGGGGCTTTGTGGCCCTACCTTTATCTAGGAATCTCATTGGTTGTTAAGCTGTAATATGAGACTTATATATAATGTTACCGTCTGCAGCTGCATGTAAATATGGAACATTGTGATGTCACAGAAATCTATTGTTACTAAATGTCATAGTGAGCATTTCCCATAAAACCTTTCATATTTTGAATTTTCCTCTTCAAATCCTTTAATTTTATTTTTCGGCTAAAGTGAATTTCATTATTTATTTTGAATTTTTTTACAATCCATCATGAAATAGAAAAGCTTGAAATTTGCTCTGGATGTCATTTTGACAATTTATACGCCATTTGAGGTTATTACTGACTTTGACATTTATTTTCCCACGGACTAGCTTGAACCAATCAGGGAGCGTAAATCGTGTCACATGCACGTTACTGACTGTCCACAGAGATTTGTCAGGTTGATCAAGCCCATAGAAGGGCTTCGCCTCACTTTCTATTGGCTTGATCAACCCGACAAAATCTGTAGACGGTCAGTAACTAACCTAATAACTAATAGTATTATGCATGGTCTGATACATACCTTGTCTGGAATATTAATTCAGACCATATGTTTATCAGACCATGTCTGAGCTGTAATGTTTGTATCTTATGGCTGGAGCTGTAAAAACATATATTTAATGTTGTTAAAGAATGTAATGTAACAGAATATATGCATTTGCATGAAGTATAAATACAGATACAGGTTTGGTAACAGTTTTTGACAAATGCAGACAAATATTATATTAAGTAGATACAAAATAACAAAATAACACTAGGTCCATAATACAGGATGATGTCAGTATCCTGATGTAAAAAGCTAGTGTATTTACTTTACAGATATTTCAGAGTTTGCTTGCTTGTTGCTCTAGATTTTTACCACCAGTCAGTGTTTATAGAATTTTTGGCGCTATTACATGTATATGTTTCCCCTTACTGTAGAATACAATAATGAACTTACAATCATGGCTAGTGACAAATCACTTTCACTGGACCTGATCTGAGACTTTTACCTTAGTGATGTATGTAGAAAACAATGAAGGATTTTTATAATTAACATTCTTTGCCATGTAATAGAGCTTTCTGGTGGATGATCACAAAAACTTGGGGAATTAGCTGTTTATTTATTCTTGGATAATCAGTGCAATCCCTGTGATTCTTACTCAAAACGAGTCTGGATCGATCTAAGGGAAAGGTAATCTCTAAATTAAGGAAGCTTGTTGTAAGCTGTTTATATATATCGTAGGTATCACTAAAGAGATATGATGATTGGAATGTGTACACTATCCCTTAATTTAAGGACATACATGGATGACACTTTGCTGTCACCTCCCACACTGAAGAATTTTTATATGTAGGGATATAAAAATATATTACTCCACAAGAATGTTAATACTTGACAGCTCAGTCGGCAAGGGTTCTTCCTTGTAATACTAAGGTCATGTGTTCAAACCCTGTCCATACCTCGTTTTTCTCAACAACTGAAGATACAACATTAAATCTTTCCATTTTTATCATGCATTTTTTATAAAAAATATCTATGAGTTCATATATTTTACTAACTGCCAAAATCTTTACTATGTGAAAGATCGCTTTTGTGCAAAAAATGGCAGAAGTTCACCCTTTTTCCTAATTACAAAGCTATGACCTTTACTTAAAATAATTTACATGAAAATAATACTAGTAACGAGAAGAATAGTTCTTCATCATTATCACTAGGATCATTATAGATTAAGCTTTATCTTTGGAGTTATTAAATCTTAATCCTAAAACCTTGTAACACCACATGTGCATAAAAATTACCTTTTATGGAAGGTCACCATATGAATTCATATTATAGGATTTTTTTCCCATTCACTGACATTTTATATTGTTTTGTGGGGGGTTTTTTTAGACACTTGGATGTTTTGTTGTTTTCTTTTCAGGTTGTAAAAATGATGAAAATTAATGTGAAGTTTGAAATATATCTAAAAATTTAAATGAAAAATGACAATGCAAATTAGAAAGGAGAATGAAAATTAAACCAAAAAAAAGGTCAATATAAATGTATAACTGTTACTGTCAATATTAGTTTCTATCGTCTATGTGTAATGCAGAAAATAATTATAACTATGGTTTGAATCTTCATGTAATTCATGATTCCTTAAGTAAATAAGTTTTAGAATTTAATCTATTCTGGCATACATGTACATTAGACCTTATTTGTTTTTATGCGACAGGTTCCATTATCACAGAGGAAGATTTGAGGAGCTATATAGCCAACAAGGTAGAACCTCTTAGTGTTACACTGCAGGATGGTTCTAAAGTTTACAGCCTGCCACCCCCTTCAAGTGGAGCAGTCCTTTCCTTTATTCTCAATATTCTTGATGGTTTGTATAAGATTTGACACATTGTACTGTTTGTATACATATTTCAGTGCAACCTAATTTTAGCAGAAACAGGGCTGGCCAAGGAATTACAAATTACAAATTGATATACATTATGCAATAATGTAATCATGAATTAGCACTCTCTTCATATTTTCAATAATTATCTATGGGGTTAATGATTTAGTGTAATTTTGAATTATTATTCCTCTACTTATTTTTTCCTATGTAAAAAGATACTCATTAAAACTAGCTGTAACCCGCCTGATGAGACTATTTCCCTGCATTAGTTAAGAATACTATTTCCCTAGGGAAATAACTTCGAAATGGGGCGGAGCTACAGCGCGTGACTTCAAAATGGGGCGGAGCTACAGCGCGTGACGGTATATTAAAACTGTTAAAGTATACCATTGAGGGAGATAGCATGATTCTAATTTCCCTCAACCAGACCTATTTCCCTCGACTTCACCTCGGGAAATAGGTCTAGTCTCGGAAAACCAGAATCATGCTAACTCCCTCAATGGTATACTTTAACTGTAAATTATCACATTGCTAATTAATTCTGCTAAAACAAGTACACATACAGTATATCATGTTAAAATGACAAGGCTTTGTAATGAGAAATAAACATTGCAGTCTCCTTAATTATATTAATGCATTTAGTGTGACATAATGGCTGTCAACATCAAATTCCTTTGATTATATTTACTCACAAGCTACTAGGTACCCAAACAAAAATAATTGGACATAAATCACTTTAAAATCATGCTTAAATGATGTTTAAATTGTGGATTCACAATTTGAGCTCACGATTTGAGAACGATTTTCATTTGAAATTGTTTATAAATCGAGATTACCTTATATGGCAGAAACGATTTCTGTACGATTTGTATTACAAGACACAATTTAAGAATGATTTAAAATTGTAGCCAAGCTTATAGTACGATTTAAGCACGATTTAATAATTCTTAGCAAAGGCAGTCACGATTTCGACATGATTTGAAAACTTAGAATTTCAGGTATAACAGGTCTGAAGTGTCAAAGTTTGAACTACTCTGTATACGATGCTACCATGTATACCGACGGCCATTTTAAAGTTTCAGCAGACGATAGAAAAGTCAAGTATATATGTCATGTATATCGGTAAATCTGTCCTAGGGTGGAAGTAATTCTAATCTCCAACACATGTTTACACAGATGGATCGTTATATTATGAGATTTAAACCATGTGACATACCCTACACATGTTACAGACACGGGTAAACTTTGGCACGTGTTTACAAGCAGCAATCGATCTGGAAAGTTATGTTTGGATTTTATATTACTGACAAAGTATCAATATGAATGCTAGGAGGTAAGGCTTTGATATTTTCTGTTGATGTTTATGTATGTAAACGATCCAATTCTAAGTCAGTAAATATTAAATTGCTAACAAAGGAAATCTGAGCTGAAAGGACGTTTCGACAGTAAGACTTTTCGCCCTGAGACTTTTCAGTCTAATTTCTACATGCACTTCATGTAATTGTTGATGAATTTATGGCTATATATTTATATATCTATCAACTGATTGATCAATTAATACATCCATGTTCATTGTAGATTGAACATCAGAAAATATAGTAACAATCAAGAGTAGTGAATGTATGGAACAGTCTCCCTGACAACATGGTGGATTCCCCAAATGTAAATACTTTTAAAAGCAGGCTGAACCTACACTGGAAGGATAAAGACATTAAATTTAATCCCACTTGTATAGTCCCAAACGCACCACGTACATCAATAGATTTTAGCAACAACACGAGAGAGGATCTGGACGGTCAACAGGCCACTGGATAGATCCCAAGAGGAGGTAACAGGTATGTTCTTCACATTTGTATATTATAATTTGCATATTTTTTTGTATAATCTTACGATTAAATGTTATTTGATTTATAATTTCATATTTTGCATTTCTTCAGCTCTCAGTTTTGGAGAATTATGATCGAGTTTAATGCTTCAATATCTCCAGCGAAGTGGAAATTAGCGTACAACGAAAGGATAATCATGCAGAATACCTATATAATCCTTGAGGATGCTCGGCCAAAACACATACTGTAGAAGGGGAATCAAAGGAAACCCAGCTATCTCAGCTATTCGTACGTCACATGCAGGCCGCCTTAAGGCTTTTGTAACTTACTGACTTAGTCGCAGCTAGTGGTGCAAGATAATTTCCAAATGAAATCTCAAATTTGTGGGTGTGTATGCATGCATGACAGTGTAATCGTGGTGGTTCTAATTGGATGCAGTTCGAATGAAGAATGATTGAATGACGACAATGATCAGTGTATAATTTTTCCTCAATAATGACAGATCTATAAGTATGTGTTATTCTGTGTTCGAAAGTCCACAATGTTTTTTAATTCAAAATATTAACTTGTGACATTATATTATTATTGATCATAACATTGATTTGGTTTTTTTTTCTGTTGCTACACAGTGACCGTTTTACAAAAATGAAGTCAATTCCCAATTCTTTGTTTGAATTTCTTTTTCTATTCATATTATATATCCTTGAGGATAAATAGAAAAAAATGACTCTAACAAAGAATTGGGAAATAGTCAAAAAATGATTCGGACAAAGAATTTGGTTACATTGACTTTATCTGTGTAATAGGCGACTGTAGTGGCTATAATTAATATATAGCATCAGCGTAGAACGCACATTTTTTTAGATTTTTTTTCAATCTACAGTATTTTGTTATTTCAAATAGATTAACATGCCAAAATTAGTTTTCTTTAAATTTATATATTTCATTTATCTTAATTGTTTTTGTGTTAATTTTCACATAATGTTTCTGATTATTTTCGTGTGAAATTTTATATTTGTGTATATTTACTGTGTTCATTATTTTGTTTTACAGTTTTTGTTTAACACTTGTTTTTTGTAAAATTTTATTTTACATATTTTCTGATGTAAGTACATGTAAACATGTTTGTAGTATGTTACTGTAGTGTGCTATATTGACATTACATTTGTGCACTGACTGTGCTTCTTTAATATATTATACAACTATATTTGCTAAAAATTGGTAATTTTCATTCAGTAATGATTTGTCTGTGTGGCTGTCAAAACTAATGTGTACTTTTCATGTTCACATCTCAGTTGTCAAGGTCACTTTGTTTGATGAAAATCATTAGATTTTAACAATTTGACACCTTTCACTTATTTTGAGATTTTGTTGATATAAAATACTTTTATCAATATTGAAAGTTAGCAGATTCAGGGTACATGTTTTTAAATTACGGTAATATACCCCAGATATCAAACTACACAATGTAACTCTTAGTTCGGAATGTTCAAATTTTGATGTTGGTTGTGCATTGTTGTATTTTTAATTCCGTGTGGAATTTGTTGCAGTAATTAATACATGTAAATTTATCTTTTTCTGATATTGAATCCTTAACCTTATATGGAAAAAAAATGTATGTCCCACGCTCATTAATGCAACAAAAAAGTCATGGTCTCAATGCCAGAGAAGTTAAAAAAGGTCTTTTTCTCCATGTCTTTTGCACAGGTCCAATGTTTCGATAAATTTTGACAAGTTGATATCTTATATGCCATCACAGCATTCTTTTGTTGGTATATATGTTACCTTTTTGTTGTGCCCCCAGCCTGAAAGGTACACTGGGGTCATCTAGTAATCGAATCATCAGTCTGTTTGTCCGGCCATCTGTACATAATTCCTTCCCCTATCTTTGAATGATTTATACACAATTTTTGAATGATTTATACACAATTTTGATACGATTTGTACACAATGTAGTAAAACTTTTTTACAATTTATATACGATTTGTAGTTATATGAGCGATTTTAACACGATTTATGCACACTGCTGTTACGATTTTAACACGATTTTGACACGGTTTGGTAACAATTTATGTTGGATCAGGGCACGATTTTGACACGACTTGTACACAAATTGTTTATAAATCGTACGATTTACTCACGATTTATCATAAGTTGTTTCTGTGTAATAAAAATATTGAAATAGAAACACGAGTTTAATGCGATTTATCAAAACACGATTTGAGAGCTCATTTGCATGCGAATTTTATCGGGTTTAAATCATACAGAAATCGCATGATTTAAGCACGATGTAAAACACGATTTTAGCCCTCATTTTTTTTGTTTGGGTACATGTACTACATGAAAGCATAATGTTTATGATGTATAACAGTGAAGGCATACATCCCTCCTTGATTCTCTGAAAATTAACATACATGTAGTTACTCACATAGGAGCTGCTGCTTCAGATTTTACCTTTTGATGTGTACATGTATTTCGAACTTTAAAATCATCATTTACTTCAAACATTTTCTATGTTTTGGTTAACTACAAAATATAATATATTTGCCATCATTATAAATTGATGTGTAAAGGAGTGTATGGCGGTTACAGGTTATGGTATGACTCCTGATACTTTGAAGACCAGAGATCAGCAGCTGTTAGCCTATCACAGAATTGTTGAAGCATTTAAATTTGCCTACGCCAAGAGAACAGACCTGGGGGATGCCAACTATGTAAATGTTACTGAGGTACCATTATTGTAGATTATTATATAGATTACTATTGATTATTGTAGATTACCATTGATTAATATACATGTAGATTACATTATATTATTATAGATTACTACTGATTATACCCAAGCAACAATGTTTGGGGATATACTGGATTCACCCTGTCTGTCAGTCCATCCGTCTGTAGGGGAAAGTCAAATAATTCATTTTCTTCTACTTTCCCATAGGCCGCAATGTTAACGAAATGTTGTCGCATTTCACATATACATTTTCAATGCTTACAATCTATACATCAAATTAACTGTCATTGCTAGCATGTCAAACATATGTCAGAATAGTAACGTTTTATCATTAGAACCAGAAGACAGGAATTGTAGTTCAAGGTCACCCTAAAATCTGCACTAAATGGAGCAATTATTTTTGCCCTATAATAGCATAATTTCTACAGCTTTTAGATATCAATGAATGAGTTTTCAGGAACTTTCTCTGTATTACTGTAAAGCAAGAAATGTTTCTTTTCTAAAAATAATAACTTTGTAATTATTGTCCAATCAGAACATCAGAAATATGATTATTTACAGGCTTGCATTTACCCTGCACAAAATTGAAAAATAGAATTTCCTCTGTTTTACCTGACTCTCCCCTGTAGATGAAAGCTTGTCATCACAACTCCCAAACCATTTGATGGATTTCAGTGAAACTTTACACAATGAAATATTATGATATGTAAATGTGAATGTAGAAAGGAAATTGCTGTCAAAAAGGCAAGACCTAAGTTGTCATCAAGTGGCCCTTGGACTGAGATTTTTCATGCATTAAATGATTTTCAGTGTCAAACCAAAACCATTTAATAGATTTCAATGAATTTTTAAACAATGAAAGTTCATCATAATATTATGTAGGTGTGCATGAAGAAAGGAGATTGCAGCCAAAAAGTTTATACTAAAGTCATTGCCCTTTGACTTAGATTTTTATGATACTCCTTTCTGAATCATACTGTTTTCGTGATTCTTATGTCTTCTCGAGGTGTAGACTTTTTCCTGTGCGTGCGCATCGAAAAATAGTTCCAGAATGTGTCAGTAGTTTCTGGACATCAAAACTTGCGTGTAGAAAATTTATATCAGAATTGATTGTTTTGATAAAATGATAAAATCAATATAAGATTAGTTGAGATTTTTCAGATGAAATTTGATCTTTTTTGAATGTTTATCGACTTGGGACTTGAGACTACTTTACATCTGGGCTTATCGAGCAAACATGCTCCGCCCTCCGTTTGAAATTTATGCACGCACCTTCTGTGGTAAGATAAAATTTTTATTTATTTATTTATTTATTTATATTTATTGAGCTTGCAAGGTAAATATTTATTGATTTGCAGCAATTCTGGCTTTTTCAATGCGTATTATATTATAATGCTGACACAATGCTGCTGTGTTCTCCTCAGATACTAAAACAACGCCTTGCTGACACATTAACTAACTTTATTCTGAAGTTTTTTAAAAGGCCCAACTCTAAGCCCTTCTTTTACCGATTCGGGTCAGCTGTCAATCATTATCTATCTCACGAACTAGTGACATGAAGTGTAGGCTCGGTTCTCATGGCTATTTGAATTTGATGAGTATTATCGCTATTTTGGAAAAGATATGTTTTTTTTTTAATTTAGGAAAATTATATGTTTAATCAATACATTATTGTTTACAAGATAGAAAAAAAATCTAATAATAGATAATTATATTGAGATCAGAGTAAAACTTCAGTTTGAAATTGATTATGAGAAAAGGTTTGTGGCCCCTAACGACTAACTTCAACCAACAATTATGCATTTTCACAGTCAAAACAAACCGAAGTAAAGATCAAGTAAAGATCCAGTCAACATTTCAATAAAAATATACAACTCCTTTCGTAGCTCCTAAAACTATAAATATGGCTTCATGTACAGTAGCTTACTTATGAAGTCATGTGATCGGAAAAAAATAGTTATTTACAATTAGATTTTCAGATAAACAACCAAAGACATCCGATAATGCAAAAAAAAAAAGCTAGCGCCTTGTTCTGGTATTTCAAACAGTTCCAAACAGGTCCGCAAAAAAAAAGAGATTCATCAATCATGTAAAAAAAAAAAAAGAATAAATAAAAAGGGCATACAAAGTTCATGGGCGGATCCAGGATTTTTTTCAGGGGTGGTCCTAAAGTCGTGAGTTTTTTGAAGAGCAAAAATGAAATACATGTATGTACATTCATACAAAAAATGTAATCCAGGGGTGGTACAGACATCACCCCCTTTCTTGATCCACGCTTACACATCAAATCGCATAAAGGGCAAAGTTTCAAAGTCATAATTTTCCAGCGTTCAAAAAAAGTCATGTAATTGTCGGCTAAACAGCTGATCAATGGATCTAACTTACAGTATGCCTGAGATAGGTGTAAAAACATGTTTTGATGATGATTGCTGTTAATTGGCTTACTTGTTAATATTAGGCTCATTGGTTGTTTCTAAGATACCACATTATAATTTTCTGCCGACGGGACTTTTCTCCTGATAAAAATACCCACCGTGCCTCATGTCTGATCGCTGAATATAATGTATCTATTTGTAAATCTGTCTTAAAAAGACCTTAAATATTTCAGTAATCACACCTGGTTCCAGTATTGAAAGCGTGACGTTACTAGTAATTTTACGATAACAGCTAATCAGCGGGTATACATGTGGGTTGTACAATACAAATGAATGTTCAGACTTTATTCTTGCATTGTAAATATTTTTCAATGAAACTGTAAAACAATTGTACCTGTTGACGTCTCAGTCACGTGCCGCTGAAAATTAAAAGGCCGGTCTGTTCACCTGGGCTCATACTTCAGATTAAGTAAGTTTGTATACTTTTCTTTTTCAGTCTCTTTTTCTTTACGTGAAATTGTAATCATGCAATCACTGTTATAATTCCAATTCTATTGAATCATAATGACGTTCAGGATGAGTGCCGTCAACCACTGAGAAACGTAAGCTATAAAACTGGGGAGTGATTTAATCCTAACCTACATCTTTCGACTTTTAATGCAATACATTCCTCTCTTCAGGAGACCATTTTAGACCAACTCGACAGACCTACCCGGAAAAAAACGATGAGTCTTTATCACGTGCAAAATTTAATGCTTATACGTCACGAGACTTAAGAAATGAATCTAATATTTTTTCTGTTGATGAAGGTATCACCCAAAAAATTGGACAGAAAACTTTTGCATCAATGCGCTATGCATTATCATTTTATTATCATCTATGGAAAACAGACTGTTTTCTTGGATCTAAAAACAATAAATCACCGCACTATATTTCGTTAGTCGGAGGGTTTCGCAGTGATACGTCTGCCAAAACAAGTTATGGCAGCCACCATGATTCAAACAGCGAATGATCGTCTCTCTATATCTTTGGAAAAAGGACCAGTATGAGCAAATTCTACATGTACTGTTAATATTTGAGTAAATAGAAAAGAAATGGTACCCTTGAAATGATAAGCAAACATCGACAAATTTTATCTTCAGCAACAAGTTCATTCGAGTTTGAGGGAACCCCTGGTTCTAAAAATAGTGCTATAAATAGACTTCCGTGAAAAATTGTGTTGATCGATGTATCAACAAAATTTCTCAGCCAATCAGAATCTACGTTTCTTGAAAACGACAATGGAATTTAAATGATACGGGGATTACTAGACTATATTGGGTACATGACAGCATGATAACATTTAATTTATATGTCAGAAAAAAATGTCCCAGAATGTGTCCCAAGAATTTTTCAATTTTTGTCCCAGAATTTTTTCATTTGTCCCAGAATTTTTTCATCAATGTCCCATTGTGACATTAGTGGCATTAGAATGACACATTGTAGTACCTAACATAAGTATGAACACTTTACATGTACTTATATAGTGTATCCAAATATTACAACATCAACACTTGCAGTGAAATATGATGTTACAGCAAGTTCGAAGTGGAGTATCTTTCAGGGCCTTCACACCTTTGATTTATACCCCTCGCAAACAAAGTTTGGGGGGTATAAGGAATCACCCTGTCTGTCCCTCTGTCTGTCCATCATACCTTGTTCAGAGCATAACTCCTCCTCGATATCGATCCTGTGGATGGATTTCAATAATATTTCACAGAAATGCTCCTTAGGGCCTAAGGGTGTGTTGTTATGACCTTGGACCAAGGTCAAAGGTCAAAGTCACAATTGACGCTTGACCTCGATTCCAGATGACTTTTCAAAAAATATTGCTGCGGCAGGTATTCTCGTCCCGTTAGGGGCAAATTTTCATTTATGCATTTTAAATGTTGAATCTTGTTATCACTCATCTCATAAAGGCCCGGTCACACTGCGCTTTACGGCTTGATCACGGCCAAAACACGTCCAAAAAAGGTCTCCCGTGAAGCAGACGTTGTTGTTCACTTTTAAGACGCACTACAGACGATTTGTAGACGTGGTAGGACGCAGTAAAAAATCTGAACGGTGTTGGACGCGGAAAGAAGTTTTGAACTGCTCAAAATTTTATACGCGGACAATCACAGATGGTGTACGTGATAAAAACGTGCAACGCATGTGAAACACACGTGATAATCTGTGTTCCGGCAGTGATTAAAACTTGGGGAAAACGCGAAAGCTGAAGTGGTCTGTCACGGCCACAGTATGGACATTCGACGGGTGTTCAGCGTTTGTATCACTGGTAATAGCATGTATAAAGTGTCTTATCAGGAACGCTTTTAGCCTTGGACGTGTTTGGACGTGGTTGGTCGTGCTTAGGCAGTGTTTCAGCAATGGAACAGCTGCCAGCAGCCATACCTCATACAAAGCACAGCCATTGCAAAAATTACCACGTACGACCATGTCCAGCAGATTTTTGAACGTGATTTGGACGTGGAGTGCAGTGTGACAGGGGCTTTAGGTTATCTTATATATATATATCATAAAACATTTAAAATACTAAGTATTTTATTCGATATTAAGTGACCTTAACCCTGAATGATGACCTTATATGAGAGAATATCCATTTGGAAAATTGAAGTAAGGTCAGGTCATAAAATGGATCTGCTCAGAATACTTGATATTAAGTTACCTTAACCCTGAATTATGACCTTATATGAGAGAATATCCATATGGTAAATTGAAGTAAGGTCAGGTCATAAAATGGATCTGCTCAGAAAAGGTATTCGGCGGGGGGTATAATTCGTCCCTTTAGGACAGTTTTTGTGTCGCCTGCGAAGCATAGCGACACTTAGGGATCACTTTGTCCGTCTGTCCGTCCGTCTGTCAGTCTGTCTGTCTGTCACACTTTGGGTGTCACAGCCCATAACTTTTGATTGGTAAGTGATAGGGCATGGATATTTCACATGTGTATTCCTTGTGACAAGACCTTCGTACACGTACCATAATTTTTGACCTAGTGACCTTGACCTACATATTTGACCTTCTTTTCAAGAAAAATAGGAATGGATATATCTTTTGATTGGTAAGTGTTAGGACTTTGATATTTTACACATGCAATGTGGCAAGACCTCTCTACACATACCAGAAGTTTTGACCTTGTGACCTTGACCTAGATATTTGACCTACTTTTAAAGAAAAGATAAGATTTGCTATATCTTTTGATTGGTAAGTGATAGGGCTTTGGTATTTCACATGTGTATTCCTTGTAACAACGCCTTTCTACGCATACCATAATTTTTGACCTATTGACCTTGACCTACATATTTGACCTACTTTTAAAAAAAAATTAAGATTGTATATATCTTTTGATTGGTAAGTGATAGGGCTTTGGTATTTCACATGTGTATTTCTTGTGACAAGACCTTTCTACACAGACCATAATTTTTGACCTTGTGACCTTGACCTGGATATTTGACTTACTTTTCAAGAAAAGTAAAATTGGCTATATCTTTTGATTGGTAGGTGATAGGGCTTTGATATTTCATATGTATTTTCCTTGTAACAATGCCATTTTACACATACCATACCGTATAACCAGAAATTTTTGCGAGTATCAAATTTCACGATTTATGGTAAAATTGGATGTCTTTATTTTCGCGAGTACAATTTTTCGCGATTCCTAAATTACAAACAAATATGAACACATGATGTTACTAATTTTCGCAAGTATCAAATTTTGCGATTTTATGGTAAAATTGGATGTCTTTATTTTCGCGAGTACAATTTTTCGCGATTCCTAAATTACAAACAAATTTGAACACATGATGTTACTGTTTTATACCTTTCCTAATTGAATTTTTAGTTAGTTCTATCATAAGAGTACACTTAATTCACTTCTCTTATCGTTTAATCAGAAAAAATGAAGAATGACACATGTACAATAAGAACAAAATATAACTAATATACAAATTTACGATAAACCTTATCAAACACAATATTTCGCGGAGATTTATTTTCGCGATTCCAAAACACTCGCGAATATAGCAAAAAATTAGTATCTCGCGAAAATTTCTGGTTATACGGTAATTTATTACCTTTTGACCTTGACCTAGCTATTTGACCTTCTTTTCTAAGAAATTAATGTTGTATATATCTTTTAATTGGTAGGTGATAGGTCTTTGATATTTCTTATGATGATACCTTTTTAGCTCACCTGAGCGAAGCTCAAGTGAGCTATTGTCATAGCGCGCCGTCCGTCATCGTCGTACGTCCGTCCGTCATCGTCGTCCGTCCGTCCGTCCGTCTGGCGTAAACTTTTAACATTTTCAACATCTCCTCTGCAACCGCTTCACAGAATTTCACGAAACTTCACAGGAAGCAAGTACTCAATGCCCTCTACCAAGTTTGTGTTTTTCGAGCCGATCTGAAATCAAAGATGGCCGCCACAGGCTCTGATTGGCTGACTCATTTTCGACATCTCCTCTGCAACTACTGCACAGAATTTCATGAAACTTTACAGGAAGGAAGTACTCAAGGTCCTCTACCAAGTTTGTGTTTTTCGTGCCGATTGGTCAACAAATATGGCTGCCAAGGGCTCTGATTGGCTAACACATTTTCAACATCTCCTCTGCAACCGCCGCACAGAATTTCATGAAACTTTACAGGAAGGAAGTATTCAAGGTCCTCCAACAAGTTTGTGTTTTTCGTGCCGATTGGTCAACAAATATGGCCGCAGAGGGCTCTGATTGGCTAACACATTTTCAACATCTTCTCTGCAAAAAAAAACACTGCACAGAATTTCATGAAACTTTACAGGAAGAAAGTACTCAAGATCCTCTACCAAGATTGTGTATTTTGTGCTGATCAGTCAACAAATATGGCTGCTGAGGACTCTGATTGGCTGACACATTTTCGAAATCTCCTCTGCAACCATTGCACAGAATTTCACGAAACCTTGCAGCAAGCAAGTACTCAAGGTCCTCAGCCAAGTTTGTGTTTTTCTTGTCGATAGGTCAACAAATATGAAGTATTTTTGTGACTTTTAACCCTTTGTCTGCAACTCAGGTGAGCGATGTGGCCCCCTTGGGCCTCTTGTTGTTACCAATTTGTACGTAGTGACCTTGACCTAGATGATTGACACTCTTTTCTGAAAATTTGAGAATGACCATATCTTTTAATTTGTAATTAAAAGCTCTTGATATTTCAAATGAATTTCATTTGACAAGACTTTTCTTCTGATACCAATAATTTTGATCCTTTTTCTAGAATAATAATCAAACCACTTTGCAGGCGACACAAGCATTCCTTGGATTGCTATTTTTATTATTATAGATTGCTATTGATTATTATACATTATCATGATAGATTATTTCAACATGCAGTCAGGGGACAGACAGCTACTTGTTTCAGAAATTCCTGAATGTCTAAATTTCTCAACAATAATTGATCCAACATGCATATTTGTTGCATTTTGCTTCTTAAGCTTTCAAGTTTTATTTTGTTTTTATTGTAACTTACTGCAATGTAAGATAATGAAACAAGTATTTAAGGAGCTGTTAAGATAAGGGCCGTATTTAGCCCTGAATCCCGTGACTTATTTCTTCCGCATGGCGAATCGTACACAGAAAAACATGAATCATTATTGAAATATAATGTATTTGCAGACCTTTTACATGATTTACATTATGTTGAGGAACTCTTAAGGTTGTAAAATTAAGGTCGAAAGAGGTAGGGGTGCTCGGATAGAAAATCCGATAATATCGACAAAAAACGTATACATTTTTGAATATTTTATCTAAAATGGATAAATATAAGCTAAAAGACATCAAATATGTCTACATTGTGTATCAGAAATAGATTTTGAACGTTCTACCTCCTTTAATTGGTAAATAATGAAATCCGGAACTTAAAATACGGTCTTTTTCTTCATTCAATGGCTACAATGTAAGCCTTTTAGCGCGAAATACACATTGACGGAGAAATGAACATCACTCTTGCTTATTTCGTTTCTAATTCTTTGTTCTTTCATTCAATCATATTGAGTACACAATGTTTGATGGATTAACGAGGAAAAATAGTCAATTGAGCTATATTTAATGGTAAAAAAGATCGATTCTTATAAAATGCACCCCCCTTTCCATTTTTAGTTTTTCGTCTCTAGGGTAGTGTTCCCCCCGGAGATACAGAACCCCACTTTGCCAAAAAAATTGTATCATGGATACATATCTCCAGTAAAAGTGGCTTTCTGTATATCCGGGGGGAACAATGTTCAAAAAAACTTTTCCGTTTTCTATTGATTTCTATGAGAAAAGGATAAGTTTTGACCTAAAAATTAGCAACATTATGCAAAACAGATAAAAAATAACTTCATATTCTGATGGGATGCCTTATAGGTATACATTTTACCAAAAAAGGTTCTTGAAATTTCAATTTTCAAAATTCCACTTTTCAGGGCTGATTTTACGCCTTATCTTAACAGCTCCTTTATATATTTATTGACTGTGTCATAGAGAAGAATGAGAGGGTTCTAGCTACAAATGACTTCACACATGATTTTGGAGGAAGTAAACCCAGTCAATAAAATTTGCTCCACAATAAAAAGCAACAATTTACTGAAAAGGTGCTGTTTAGACTATCAATGTTTCACAAACTTATCTTAACTGTGCATGGATATAAAGAAAGATACAAAGTGAAAAGACTGATTTTGTTTATTTAGATTTTCCTTAAAATCATACTATTAGGACTTTCAAAATAGTAAAAATCGAATATAAAGTAAATCTTTAAAAAAAAAAAGATTTAAATATATATTCCTTAGACTAAGAAAAAAGCAACTTCTAACATAGGCTGAAAACACTATCACTTAATAAACATTATAAAAAACATAACATGCAGAATTTGTTACCTAAACAAATTTGGCATATAGTTTTTGGCTTGTCCATCTGTTTGTCTGTCTGTCTGTCCCTCTGTCTGTTTGTCTGTGGCAAAAACTTTATCAGTGGGCATAACTTTCAAATGGTAAGTGTTAGGGTTTTGATATTTCACATGTGTATTCATTATGACAAGAACTCTCCATGGATACCAAGATTTTTGACTTCATGACTTTGACCTACTTTTCGAAAACTTTAACATAGAAAATAACTTTTTAATTGTAAGTAATAGGGCTTTGATATTCCACATGTGTATTCTTTGTGACAAGACCTTTCCATTGATACCAATACCTTTTAACATTGTGAACTTGACCATGTTGACCTTTGATTTTTTTCAAAAACTTTAACATTAAGCTTCTTTTTAGCTCGCTGGGACAAGAAAGTCCAGAGAGCTAATGCCATACCCTCAAACTTGTTGTTTTCGTCGTCGTCGTCGTCCGTAGACAAAATGCTAACCTGGGTTTTATCTCTTGAACAATAAGGGTTAGGGCTTTAATATTTCATATGTAGATACCTTGTGACTAGACCTTTCATTTGAGACTTCATTCTTTTCAAAAGATTTTACCTGGGCTATATTTCTTGAACTATAAGGGGTAGGGCTTTGATATTTCACATGTAGATACCTTGTGACAAGACCTTTCATTTGAGACCATGACCTTTGACCCAGTGACCTTGACCTTGGACTTTGACCTTAACCGTTTACCTACTTTTTAATTACTCATACTTTGGCAATATCTTTAGCTCTCTTAGAGATAAGACTAACTTTATGACAATACCAGAGTTTACGAAAAGTGCAGGATTGCCGGCGATCTCCGGTGGATTTTTCAAATGTCCGACAGTTTCTTGTCCCGAGCCGGACAAAATGTCCGATGACTTTTTGTTCCAAGATAATAAGATATCATTTTCCTTTAAACATATACAATATTTGATTTTCAAGAAAGACATTTAAGTCCATGTAATATTTGTTTCTCCGACATCGCCGCAATCTTTAAACTTCACAATAAAAAGTATCCGTCATATTGTCACATTATCGATCGTTGGTTAAATGTGAAGTATTCAACAGTATTCATTTTACTGAACATATTCAAAGGAATTACGTTGTCCCGACTAAGATAACGATAGATATTTGTAGCCCTATCACGGACTACAAATGTTGAAGTCCGATGATTGGTATTTCATTTAAGTTAAGTCATTTTTCGTAACTTGGAATAAAAAGTCCTGATATAGTTTTACAGTTTATTAACAAACAAAAGTAGCATGTTGTTTAAAGCAGTATGGGAATCGTTCTAATTCTACAAAATCATGCGCACAGTATATATTTTGAGCCTGGGATATTTCACAATCATATGGAAATCACCATCAAAATTCATGTCTAGATTGGAAATCAGACGTATAAACAAAGTTGCCTAAACTTAGAACAAATCCTCGCCATTTCGTCTATTGCACCCAGACCTGTGACAGGCAAACTACTATAGCTTCCGTTGCTGTCAATTGACCTATGGACACCTCGTATTGAATAATTGACAGAGGTAGGGTTACACACTGGCGGGAATGACAATCATTTCTGTTATATCAGTTTAGCACGTGATCGTAAAGTTAACGTTTGAAATTAGAGTTATCTTCTCCTAGACGATTGGAAATATCCCATAAACAAAATAAATGGAATTAATTAAAGATCAAATACTTAATTTGCATAATTATTGTGGGGGAGAGACTATATAGTTACACCAGTAGCAGTAACGTGTGGATCACAGCTTTCTGTACATGGCCAGTCAGAAGCACAAAATTCTTCTGTTCACTGCATGAAAATTGCTCTGCTCATCCGAGAGGTTCTTTGTTATAACAAGAATTAGCTTCCAAAAAAGCTTGGTCGATATCAACATTTCTTTAATCCCGCAATAATTTTTTTTTCGTCGACATATGTTAAAAATTTTTACTCTTAAAATAAAGACTAAAGGGTAGTACTTATAGAAACGTATGTCTTTATCATTCTGACAAGTTAGAAAATAGATACATTTACACTGGACAACTAAATGAAGATGCAACACTCTTCATATCCATTCAGAAATTGTTTGATCCATAGGAAAATTCCATTATAACACATATTGACCAATCAAAAGCCTTTCTGGATGTGTTCGCGGGAAAAGAGGAGAGTTCTGATTACATGTATAAGAATTTGGAGGGAAATAAGGGGAAACTTCTAAAAAGTTCAATCAAATTTTGTGACTCGTACAGTCTTGTCGATTTTTTTTTTTTCGCTCATTAATTTCTTTGTTTCATTTATCAATTTGTCTTTGGTATGAAAATAAACAAACAAACAAAGTGGTATATCCTTAACGAGAAAAAGCTTAGTCGGATGGACGGTTAGAAACTTTTAGCCCACTGGCACCCCTGGCATACGTTGTGATCGCATATTTCTTTGTAATGCAATGGATCCAAGGATCCAGAAATGTCGACCATTAGGAATTTTGAAGGCATAGGGTTCACTGTATCACTCACTAATTGGTATGGAAGTAAATATTGTAAAAGAAAAAATATAATGCAGATATAACTTTCATCTGCAATATCTAAATTCATAATTGCGATACCAAAGTGTTGTCATGACGACATGTCCTATTTAAAGTGCGAGGTCATGGGAATGCCCTTCTCTGGTCACGTGTTTTTCACTAGTCACAAAAATGTTTCTTTCATAAGGATAATTCAATGTATAATTGTTGAATCTGACGGACTCAACTAGGAACTTTCTCCTATTGACAGCATCCGGTCTACAAATCTAGTAATGGTCGATTTCATGAAATCGACCAATAATGATACAATATTGATTTTTCTCCGACATTCTTTTTCATCCTCGTTCTGCGCCTGAGATTTAAATCTCCAACATCCACTAATGTATCTTCTTGATGCAGGGAGTTTGTTTAACTTGAAAACCTTGGTCGCCAACTGGGCCCCTGACAATAGATATTTTAGGAGCCCAGCTTAAATTTCAGGAGCCCAATTTGTCCCCGCTAGTTTTATTGTGTGCAATTTTTTTTCAGGATTATCTGATGCTATTGAATTTGAAGACTTTTGACATTGTACTGAAGCAAACCAAATGTTACAGGGTCATATTTTCGTATACAACTTTATATGAAATATAGAAGGCTGAATAGAACGTTATGTATAGGCTAACAAGTGGCCAGACAATTTTATACCATCTATTTCAAAATGTTGGACGTTCAAAGAAAGGGTCAGCGGATTATAGGAAACCTTTACATGATTGATTGAATGACAGTCTGTTTTTAGAAAACAAATTTAAGAGGGTGCAAACACATGCATGTACAAGTTATTTAATGTCTTGTCCGCAGTTTGTTACAAAAAAAAGAGAACCAACCATTGATGATTGAAAAAGCAAATAAAACGTCAAAATAAGGAGAATCAAGTGAACAAATAGTCACTGACGAATTGCCTTGGCAGTGGGCATGCGTATTGTCTTGGTAGCGGGTCTGATACCAGACTATAACGATAGGTAAGGTCACAGGCCTAAAGATCGCCTGGATTCGCCTATGCTCCTATAATAAAAATAATAAAATTTTACAGGAGCATAGGCGAATCCAGGCGATCTTAAGCCTGTGGGTAAGGTTTACTTTGACGTCTCGTCGACAGAAAATTGTAGTGTGCGGAGATATCTGAGAAACAAAGTGAATGAAAAGGAAAAGAACAAAACAATATGATTGATATTTAGTCGCCAATTGGGCGAGCACTTTGGGATTTCAAAGTCGCCCAGGGCCAAATTTAGTCGCAAATGCGACTGGGCGAGTGCTAAACAAACTCCCTGTCGATGTAAAGGTACTTGTGTATGTGTTCGTTCATAAAATTATCATGTTGTTTTAAGTGGCGAGTCAATGGGTTCAATTTGAAGTACATGTACATGTAATAAAATTTGTACAGAAAAGTCAATTGCAGTCAACCCCCCCCCCCTTTCCCTAATTTCAGCAAAGCTGAAATTGAAGCTGCCTATACTTTGACACGACTAAAAAATGTGCTAACATATGATGTATTATCGTGAAGAATGATGGCCCATTGATTTTGAGAATGGCCCATTGAAGTCGAAGTGGAAGGTACCATGGTCCCATTGAGCAACTTTGCCTTCCCGATCACTGGCCCATTGACAATATGGAGTCAGAGATACTGACCACGTGCCATGACGTGTCACGGATATTTGAATAATGTTCATGAGTGCTACATTTTGTAATTTTTTTAAAGTTTGTTTACTTCTCAGTCTCTCTCCGATTTTTTCTATATAAATACAAACAGCAAATTTGTAATAAACCATTTTGTAATTGTCTGGTAATTTTTAGCTTCGTCCGATAGATTTTAAGAAATTTCACAAAACAACGGGACAAATGTCTCGTGGATTTTTGGTCCTATTCGTAAACTCTGCAATACTTTGTATTTTGGAAGTTATTTGATTTTTGGCAAAAACCTGCTATGGCGAGCTATGTAATCTTTGATTACCCTATGTTTTGAATTGTAATTGATAGAGCTTTGATATTTCACATGTATATTCCTTGTGACATTACCTTTCCATTGATACCAACATATTTTACCTCGTGTCCTTTACCTTTCACCTACTGAACAGAAAATGATGTTAATACTAACAAAGATGTCAATGGGGCATTGGTGTTTCACAAATACACTCTAACTCCGGTTTTTGTTACAGATTGTGAGGAATCTAACATCGAGAGCCTATGCCGATACTATCAGGTCTGAGATCTGGGACAACACTACACACGGTACATTTTATTATGGACCCACGTTCTATGATCGTTTAACAACAAGTACCGCCCACCTCTCTGTACTTGGAAATGACAGCTTGGCAGTTTCCGTGACAACCACAGTAAATCTCAGGTACAATGATCAGTTTGATTTTAATTATTTCTGTATCTTTTCAAGAAAATTGAGCTCTGTTGAAATAATTTTTTCTATCTTCAGTCATGATTTTCCTCCAATATTGATCAGATTTCTGTTATTTTGGACACCAGAAACTGATATTTTCAACAGTTTCAGATATCTCAATAAATTACAATTTTTCAATACTTCTTTAGGTTTTTCCCTTAAATAGCCAGTCACTTTAAAAATGATGGAAAAACGTTTTTGACCTTTTGATATTGGAATGGCTTGTGAGTCATTTCTTGGAAACTAATTAAAGCACAAAAAGCCAATAACTTAAAGAATGATAGAAAAACAATTTTGACCATTGGATATCAGAATGACTTGAAAGCTGTTTCTTTTGTACATGTTGTGTACTGGGCGATACAGTCTTAGACTGTTACCTATTCAATTATGTAATCAAATCTGAAGTTTGTTGGGAATACAAGCGCACCTGTAGACAGATCTCAAGCTTCAGATATTTTTCCCAATGCACCAAAAAACATTATCTTGGAGCATCTATGGTCAGAAAATTTAGTAGTTGTAATGATTTGAACTATATTGAATATGATAGACATGATACTGTAAAACAAAACTATTTAGCACTTAATTTATTTAAGCACTTTTAGTGGAAAGGTAACATATATATATATATATCTTGTATAACATAACAAAGCCCTGATTATGAGATATGATTATAACATTGTACAGGTTTGGCTCTGGGGTGATGGGTCATCGCACAGGCATTCTCTTCAACGACGAAATGGATGACTTCTCCACTCCTAACATTACAAATGCGTTCGGCATCCCTCCATCACCTGCTAACTTTATAAAGCCCGGCAAACGGCCGCTGTCATCTATGTGTCCTATGGTAATGGTTGACAAGACTGGTATGGTTAAGATGGTTGTAGGGGCAGCAGGAGGCTCCAGGATTACCACTTCTACTGCTTTTGTATGTATTACACAACTTCTCATGTGAAAAAATGAATTAAATGTATACTAACATTACTGAAATTTTATACTGAAACATGTATCCCAAGTAAATGGCTTAGTTTGCTTTATTACTTTAATTACTTTTCAAATATTTCAAGTTTACTTAACCAGTTAACAGTTTATTTAGGGAATAACTAGCTTCTGACATTATATTTGCGGACAGTAAATGCTGATTTTACGGCCACAAACTTAGTTTTTATGGCGACACATTAGCGGAGCCAGAAAAACGGATGATTTCACCGTAAAATCAGCATTTACCATTCGCAAACATAACATCAGTATCTAGCTATTCTGATTCTAAGGCCATGCAAAAAAAATTTTCTGGTTCTCAGATAATTGATCTAAAAAATATGGGTAGGTAGGTAGGGTTTTTATTTTTTGTTTTTATTTTCCGAAAACTACTTAAGCACAATTTTTCATTCAGATATTATAGAGACTGTGATCTATAGTGACTATATTTGTTGTAAATGTTCACCATACTCAACTCTTCTCATAATTCCCCCAAAAATAGTGTCTCACATAACTGTGTCACTGAATAGTTCGATTCCAATGGCAATATAATCCACGGCACGACTGTGTTGCCTTTAAAATTCACCTTCAAGCTGACAATCACTCGTTCCCCCCCCCCCCCTCCCCCCCCCCCCCCGGTCGCCATTTTGCATCTTGTGTACAATAACAAAGTACAGTATTTCCCTCCACAGAAGTCAGAGCACCTTAAAGCGTCTTAGTCGTGTAAAGTCTTAACAAAACCGACAAGCGCCGTTAAAACGTAAAGCGCTGTACTGAAACAGACATTTCTACTTTTCGTTTGTACAGAAATCCCTGTTCTATTAATAGAAAATTATATTTATCAGCATGAGAAATCTGGCGGGCGGCGGCTATTTTTTTCCCTTCCCACGATAAAAACGTCTCATCGGGAGGAATTTTGAGTGCACGGCGGTGTCTGAGAACCAGGATCTTTTTTTATATGGCCTAATGCAATCTATATTTTTGTGAATTATAAGGCGAAATGAGATGTTAGCAACGTCAAAGCCTGGTATGTTCTTGTTTTACAGCCATAACTAAGGTGCAAACAACCAATGAAATTCGACATTATAGTGACATTGCATTAGAATCCAAAATATAATTATACTGAATATCAAACAAGGTTCCTTTTAACCCTAACCCCATGAATGTTTTTATATGGACATAAATATTAGTTTTACAAATTGCCCAATAATCAGGATAATAGGAACAATTTCACAATTTCTATTGAGCTGCATGAAGTAATGTGTTTACTGTTTGCATTTCAGTTAAAGATTCTTAGATTAGAAATACCTTTAGTGACTTGTGTTATTATGCTCCCCCAATAATATGTTAATCATATATTTGCTGTTGTATCCTTCAGTCTGTCTGTCCATCATCTGTCCGTATGTCTCAGCAGATTTATCAACAAAAAAGACAGAAAATTGTTGGGAATTATCTCTTTCACATGTATCACATGTATCATTTTTACTGATTTATTATATTCTTATTTCATACAGGTGGCATCAAAGGTTTTATTGTTTGGAGACAACATTAAACAGGCTATAGATTTCCCTCGGCTTCATCATCAATTATTACCACCAGTACTACAGTATGAAACTAACTTCCCTAAGGTATGATACGTAGGTTGTCTATAAAAAAAAAGAGGAGTCATATAATATTGATTTTATGATCTAAAGGTCAAACATAGAATTTAGAGAAAACAGCATTTGTGCAACATTATTGAACATTGATGAAACTTCACCAACAGAATTTTAATAACCTAAGAAGTCCTATGCATTTTTGGGTCTAAATGTCTAGTTGAAAGTTGGCAATAAGAGAAAAAAGCATTCAAAAATGTGTTTTCACCAATTTTCTGATTTCTTATAACCTGAGCAGAAGTCCTAGTTGGTAAAGAGCATTTCTGCACCATAATCAACTTATTCTTGACCAATATCAATGAAAGTTCACACATGGATTTCTCATTATATAATGAGGAGCCTTATTAATATTGAGGTCAAATGTCAAGGCCAAACTTGCATGTATGGAAAACAGTGCACACCATACTTCAAGTACATGTAATTATTGACGTAAGGTGATGAAACATACATTGATTATGATACAGGCAATGTGGGAGTTCTGTGTTGGCTTGTGTGTTCCAAATCAAACCTAAATTTTCAATGATTCAAGATGGAAAATAATATTTGTTTTTTTTTCTAGTAAGAAAAATACATGTATCAATATTGAATAATAAAATAATCACTCATTAGGAAAATTAGTTCTCATTTCAAAATTATAAACCGTTTTGTGCGACCCAGAACTCCCAAAACAGGCGACTCAGAACTCCCTTGCCTGTAGGATAGATGCATATTGATGAGTAGGTCAAGAGGAAAAAGGTCAAGGTCAATCTTAGCACGAACATGAAACAAAAAATATGCTGACAGTCAGTTCAACTTTCCTTGACCTACATTTTGAAACTTCATAAATTATTTTGATTTGGATTTTTAGACCGAAAGCTTGTAGTCAAGTTCAGAAGTAGCACCTATATGTATTGAAATGTGCACTGGGGACCATGGGCTGCAGTACAATCATGTTGACCAATACTATAGACCCTTTCACATTATCTGTGGTACTAAATTTGAATGCCAGTTCCGGGGGACAATGAATAGATTGTGCATGCACCAGTGATGTCATTTGATTGTTCTAGGACGTTTAGCGCGGAATCATGTTTTGCTTGTTCCGCGGAAAACATCTTGGAACAATCGAATTACGTCACTGGTGCATGCGCAATCTATTGTTTGTCCCCCGGAACTGGCCTTCAACTTCAGTACCGCAGATAATGTGAAAGGGTCTATTAGGGGGGTGTTAATTGTTAATTTGTCTTCTTGTAGAACAGTTCTAGTTGATAAGGGAATTAAAAATTTGACTGTTCTGTTACAATCTTATTTCCTGGAAAAAAATTAGTAGCCCAACCTAAAATGTAGAAGAGATTGTATAAAATTTTTTTTTTTATGCCCCTGTAATTGGAGATTCAGGGGCATATAGTATTTGGTCTGTCTGTTTCTCTGTTTGTCTCCGCAAAAACTTTAGCCTTTGTTATAACTTTTGAATGGTAAGTGATAAGGCTTTCATATTTCACATGTGTATTCCTTGTGACAATACCTTTCCATGGATACCAAAATTTTTGACCTTGTGACCTTGAGCTTGGAGAATGACCTACTTTTGAAAAACTTTAACCTTGGCCAAAATTTTTGATTGGAAAATGATAGGGCTTTCATATTTCACATGTGTATTCCTTGTGACAAGACCTTTCCATTGGTACCAAAATGTTTGACCTTGTGACCTTGACCTTGGAGTTTTACCTACTTTTGAAAATCTAAATTTTAGCCATGAATTTTGAATGCTAAGTGATAGGGCTTTCATATTTCACATATGACTTTCTTGTGGCAAGACCTTTCCATGGATTTCAAATTTGACCTTGTGACCTCGACCTCAAAATATGAACTACTTTTCAGCTGTTTTACCGACAAAGATGCAAACAGGGGGCATTTGTGTTTCACAAACAAATGTTTTTTTTATTTCTTTGAATAATGAAAATATGAAATTTAAAATTTAGATTTAACATGTTTAATAAGCAAATAGAAGATATATTTGTTGTTTTTTGTTTACATACCAGTTCTTAAGATTGATATTTTCATTCCTCTATCAGACCATTATGTTTCATTTTTCAGTATTTCGTGGAATCCTCTATCAGACCATTATGTTTCATTTTTCAGTATTTCGTGGAATCCTCTATCAGACCATTATGTTTCATTTTTCAGTATTTCGTGGAATCCTCTATCAGACCATTATGTTTCATTTTTCAGTATTTCGTGGAATCCTCTATCAGACCATTATGTTTCATTTTTCAGTATTTCGTGGAATCCTCTATCAGACCATTATGTTTCATTTTTCAGTATTTCGTGGAATCCTCTATCAGACCATTATGTTTCATTTTTCAGTATTTCGTGGAAGGATTAGCAGGAAAAGGTCACAACATGTCAGAGGTGTCCCCAGGTAGTTCCATCGTGAACGGTATTGTACGTGTTGGTAACCGTCTGGAGGCAAATGATGATTACCGCAGGCCGGGAGGTCACCCAGCTGGGTTTTGATTTCACCGAGTGATAGAAAATTCTTCCATAGAAAATTCCAATTTTTTGTCTTCTTTAATATTCCAGCATCAGTGTATTATAACAAGTCTCCAGTACAAAGTGATATACATAAGATTTCAATAATGTTTTTTTCTCTTAATGTTTTTGTTGCCTGCAAGTCAAGGTTAATTTATAGGGATCACTACATCTGGTGTCAGTCTGTCCATCTGATTGTCTGTCTGGAAGTTAAACTTTCACATAAATGGTGACAACTTGATAATTATTCATTATTCTTCAATCAAATTTGCAGGTTTGAACAATCATGATAAAACACAAGACCTAATAAGAGTCAAGGTCACCTGTAAGTTCAAGGTGACATAGGTAGGTGGGTTAAACATACAACAAGTTACTTGCCTGTTCTTGAACAGTTCTATTCCATTTTTT
Organism: Pinctada fucata; assembly: GCA_028142955.1. NCBI lineage: Eukaryota > Metazoa > Mollusca > Bivalvia > Pterioida > Pteriidae > Pinctada > Pinctada fucata. The sequence continues at coordinate 25,839,519 of AP027110.1, read as the reverse complement.
TATGTTACGATATACCTCAGAAAAATTATTTTTATTCCAGATATTTATAAATAAATTTTGATTTCAAACAAATATTTTACAAGCATTTTGAAATTGGGTTGTGAAATATATCCCTTGTTCAACTTTTTTAAGCATCTATTCCGTTTTATTTTATGATATTAAGATTGGTTTACTTTATTTGATGATTGTAAAGAATTATATATGTATTCCTGTGAATATATGCTTTTAACATTTTTCACAATTGTCTGGATATTTTCTATCTAGGGTAAAATTGTTTTCATCATGAATTTTTTGATACCTAATTAACAATTGTCGAGACACATATGGTTACATATAGTTACATGTATATATGGTTATGTGCTTACTTGAGATCACATTTTGTTGATGATTTCTCTATTTATATTGACATTCCAATGCAAGGACCAAAATGATTCCCGATTTCAGAGGTATGATGTATAGACTTTTTTACTATTTATAGCTGTGATAAATATAGAATAGATATAGTAGCAAAAAGGATCTCAAACAGTCTATGTATGAAATAAGGTCAGTAGTAATACCCCATCACCTATACCTCCCTCCTCCCCCACCTCCCTCATAGCAGAGTTGTCTTTTCCTTACAGTTGAAACAACCTCTGCTACAGGGGTAACTACAGGAAAAAAAAACCTTCTTTGTATGATTAATGAATTAGCTCGATTTGACTGACTTAAAATGCCTGGAAGTTTGTAAAGTTGGTCTTTTGCGCTTGCAACAACTTTGGCATGCATAAAATGAAAAGAAAAGGGGGGTCATGCATGTCATTTTTCCGCAAATTTCTCTTTTTTTACATGACCCCTCAGATTGCATGATTAAAGACAAGATCAAGTTCAAAGTTTTTACCAATTTTGTGACACCTTTTATTCAGTACGGTTCACCAGTCAAAACAGGGACTAGTCAAAACAGAGGGGAATCCCCACGAAATTGTTTTCCTGTAGTTACACCTACAACTCCAAGACTCCCACCATAAAGTTTCAGTGATATCGTACTTACCTTATGTTAAGCTATGCTTTATGGCGGTAAGCTTGTGGCAGTGATGATGTAGTGTATGATAACAGAACATAAACTGTGTAGAGCCCCCCCCCCCCCCCCCACACACACACACCCTCACACACATCCTATTTAGTGATTAGTACCTCACAATACGTTTTATTCATTCAGTACAAGTATTATTTGATGTTATCATTTACCACAAGTATCATATGAAAAGAATGATATTTGAGATTTATTTTACCATTTAATATTTTCAATATAGACCAAAGCAATATGATGTTCTTTTAACATGTCTTTTGTGAAGTACAATCTGTTTATCTGAACCTTTATTCTTTCTAGTCATTTTGTATTGTCAAAAGACACCAAGTATGAACAACAGTAACTCATTGTGTCGACAAGTCAATCTTACATATTTATATCATTCTTCAGTAATTGATACTTAAACACTAATTCATCCGAAAGTCAACTGAGAATCATTAAAGTAGGGAATTAAAAACATGGTAAACCATTACTCCAAGGTTGATACTTGCGTCTTATGTACACAAATGTGAAAACCAAATATTACCTTTTTACTTATACATAGAAGGAGCATCTTGAATTACTGTTCCTGCTTGTTTTGACAACATGTTATTTCCTGATCATTCTTCCTTGCAAGGTACAAGTAGACTTACAAAATATACTATACAGATAATATACTATACAGAATGTCCCATTGAAGGTTTTGTATATTCAGCAATCCAGATAAGAATAAATATCATTATGTATGTATGTATGATTACTGTGCCTTAACTTGAATCATTGTAATCTCCTTTATGTTGATTTAGCTATTTCATGAATTTTTCTTATAATCTTCTCTTCTATTCTTTGTCTCATTAAATAATTGTGATTGTTTAATGTGCAAAGAAGGTTACATAGTAGATAATCAAAATATGTAATTGTCAGTGGTATCATACTAGATTTTATGTAAATTATAGTATATTATAATGTCAAGTAATTGTCAGTGGTATCATAGATTTTATGTGAATTATAGTATATTATACCAGGTTGTCCCAGAAAATCATTGACATCGTTAATAAGGAAGAAGTAGAAGGTTGTATTTTTATAAATTTTGCATTGATACATTTGGCAATTGGCTTCTGTACATGTAAAATCAATAATTAATCTTAAATAGTAAATTTTTTATTGAAGAAATAAACTCACAGGGTGATGTCCACCGGCGCATGATAAATAACGTCATGGATTCCGGCGACTGCGGTTAAGAATATGTCTAAAGTCAGCAACTCATAAATTCATGTTGTATACTGAAAATAGACTTAGCACCCATCAAACATATAGGCGACACATATTTCCCTCACTTGACAGGATTCTCTGCACAGTAAATTTACTTATATCTGGATCTTCTCTATTATTTCTTTTACTGTTCAACGCTGTCTCCAACAATGACGTTTCTGACCAAATTTAAAATTTACTGTTTGACCATTGTCCCTCTTCTTGGGTCCTTGTTTAGTTTTGTCTGTAATTCTTGTACCTCTTATGTACAAATGCTCTACAAACATTTTCATACTTTTCTGATGTTTTCATTTCTTACTTTGTCTAAAACGGGGTCAATCCACGATTAATGCAATATCTCAGTACCGTTTTCTGCTCCGCTAATACAGTTGATGTCGCCGTTTTTTGAATGATTGATGAGGAGTGTGCATTATGAATTGTTCATAATTTAATTGTTTATTACGCCAATGGAGATAATATAGCATGGCTGTACCCATAAAATCCAGTACTTTTTGTCGTTAAGATTTTTTAACTATTTATGCATGCTTTGATAAGAATTCAACTTAATATCGATTCTGTATTCAGCACTTGAAAATTTCGTTGTGCGCCAGTACTGTCCAACCGCTCTTCTGATAATTCAATTAATTTTTAGTATCAACGGCAGATTTCAACTCTGTTAACATTTGATACTTCCCAAAAAATTAAATTCACATCCTGGAAAATCTTGTTTAGATTTAACGCCAAATAAAGGAATTGTGAGCAATGTCTACGTTTTTCTGGGACAACCCTCGTAATGTCAAGTAATTGTCAGTGGTGTCATAGATTTTATGTGAATTATAGTATATTACAATGTCAAGTAATTGTCAGTGGTATCATAGATTTTATGTGAATTATAGTATATTATAATGTCAAGTAATTGTCAGTGGTATCATAGATTTTATGTGAATTATAGTATGATATAATGTCAGTAAGTCAGTGGATGTTTTGCTCAATGTACAGTCTTATTACTACATGTATTTTATTATTTATATGATTTCTGAACCTGGTGTCTGTAACAGTTTTTCTGTGATTTTTAGCTGAGTTGCAAAACTCGGCTCTTAATTTGATGTGAGATGGGCAGGCGTCTGGGCGGGCGTCTGGGCGGGCGGGTGGGAGGGCGTCAACAATTGGTTTCCGGACTATAAGTCAACTACGAAAGAGGCTATTACAATGAAACTTCATACACTTACTCACCATTAGTCAAGGATGAGCCCTATTGATTTTGGGGTCAAAAGGTCAAAGGTCAAGGTCACAGGATTCAGATGATTGAAAATGGTTTCCGGACCATATTTCAGCCTGTATTGCACCTATAATCATGAAACTTGCCAGAAATGTTTCCCTTGAATCAAGGATGAGGCCTATTGATTTTGGGGTCAAAAGGTCAAAGGTCAAGGTCACAGGACTCAGATGATTGAAAATGGTTTCCGGACCATATTTCAGCCTGTATTGCACCTATAATCATGTAACTTGCCAGAAATGTTTCCTGTGAATAGAAAATGACCACTTTTGATTTTGGGGTCAAAAGGTCAAAGGTCAAGGTCACAGGACTCTGATGATTGAAAATGGTTTCCTGGCCATATTTTAGCCTGTATTGCACCTAAAGTCATGAAACTTGCCAATAATGATTCCCATGAATCAAGAATGACCCCTATTGATTTTGGGGTCAAAAGGTCAAAGGTCAAGGTCACATGACTCCGATGATTGAAAGTGGTTTCCGGACCATATTACAGAAATAGAAAAAAAAGGAAAGTAAGAAATTGCAAAAAAAAAAAACAGAAAGAAAAGAAAAAAATTACAAAGAAAAAATAATGAATATTTAAGATATGAATTGTACCTTATTCTGTATCTTTAGAGTATGCTTTGTTAAATCATATTGTACATACAAATACAGTTCAATATTTAAATCCAATTCTACATAAAAGTTCTTTGTTCTTTGTTTTATAGTAGTTCTCTTTTGCTTAAGGTTCCTGCACCCTAATAGACAACTTTCGGTTAAAATTTTCACAACATTTCGCCATTTCCAACAAGTAACGATGATTTTATCATCGCAAATGTTCGTACATAATAGCATGAGTTTACAAATGGTACCATGTAAACAAGAAAAATTAGGACATAAAGTATTCTGTATGATGAGATTGAAAATCTGTATCCTTGAAAATATATTACACGCTGATATAGAATAAAGAGAAGACCATTTCTTGATCCAGAAATTTTCATTTAGGACCACAAAATGTTGTTACAAACCATACACATTTCATGTTAGTCTGCATATTCATACTTACATTCCAGTTTTGCAACTCGGCATTTTGCATCTTTGATGCATTTTGAGCTTATTACTATTTTGGTATGTAGTTTCATTGTTGATCAGTTGTATGGAGGTAACAATATTTTGTTTTTGTTTAATTTATTGTTAAATCATACTCTATGAGTGGTGCAAGTTGTTATTGTATTTGTACCTACAGTCCGCGCGGCTGACTTTGGAAACTGGATGAAGGAGATTTTGATAACTTTTTCATGCAACAATTAAAATATAATCTTTATCATTGAATAGGTCTCGTTTAGTCGTAAATTTTGGTATATGTAACATGGTCGAGGGTTTATGCAATCATATTATACAGACAAAATAAGTTTTAGATAGGGCGTTTCAATGTTAAATTTCAGCGTGACGTCACCGTTTAACATTGGGCCTATGGAGAGCGTCACGACTTTACGGGAAAAATTAGCATGGGAAATGGCCCATCTGAAAATTGTTTTGTCTATATAGTTTGATTGGGTGTATTCACTATCATATAACATATACCAAAATTTATGACTAAGCGAGATGTATTGAATGGTATCAACTTCATTTAAATTTTTGCATCATAAAGTAGTCAATATCACGTTTATTCAGTATGAAGTGAGCCGCGCGGACAGTAGCTATAGTGACAGAGTTTACATCTTGTTGTAAGTGGTGATGACAGAGTTTAAGTGTTGTTGTATGTGGTGGTGACAGAGTTTACATCTTGTTTTATGTGGTAGTGACAGAGTTTACGTGCTGTTGTATGTGGTGATAACAGAGTTTACATGTTGTTGTATGTGGTAGTGAAAGAGTTTACATGTTGTTGTATGTGGTAGTGACAGAGTTTACATGTTGTTGTATGTGGTAGTGACAGAGTTGACATGTTGTATGTGGTAGTGACAGAGTTGACATGTTGTTGTATGTGGTAGTGACAGAGTTGACATGTTGTATTATGTGGTGGTGACAGAGTTTACATGTTGTTGTATGTGGTAGTGACAGAGTTTACATGTTGTTGTATGTGGTAGTGACAGAGTTTACATGTTGTTGTATGTTGTGGTGACAGAGTTGACATGTTGGTGTTTGTGGTAGCTACAGAGTTTACATGTTGTGGTATGTGGTGATAACAGAGTTTACATGTTGTTGTATGTGGTAGTGACAGAGTTTACATGTTGTTGTATGTGGTAGTGACAGAGTTGACATGTTGGTGTATGTGGTAGTGACAGAGTTTACATGTTGTGGTATGTGGTGATAACAGAGTTTACATGTTGTGGTATGTGGTGATAATAGAGTTTACATGTTGTTGTATGTGGTGGTGACAGAGTTGACATGTTGTATGTGGTGGTGACAGAGTTAACATGTTGTGGTATGTGGTGATAACAGAGTTTACATGTTGTTGTATGTGGTAGTGACAGAGTTAACATGTTGTTGTATGTGGTAGTGACAGTTTTTACATGTTGTATGTGATGGTGACAGAGTTTACATGTTGCTGTATGTGGTAATGACAGAGTTTACATGTTGTTGTATGTGGTGGTGACAGAGTTTACATGTTGTTGTATGTGGTGGTGACAGAGTTTACATGTTGTTGTATGTGGTAGTGACAGAGTTTACATGTTGTTGTATGTGGTAGTGACAGAGTTTACATGTTGTTGTATGTTGTGGTGACAGAGTTGACATGTTGGTGTTTGTGGTAGCTACAGAGTTTACATGTTGTGGTATGTGGTGATAACAGAGTTTACGTGTTGTTGTATGTTGTGGTGACAGAGTTTACATGTTGTTGTATGTGGTAGTGACAGAGTTTACATGTTGATGTATGTGGTAGTGACAGAGTTGACATGTTGGTGTATGTGGTAGTGACAGAGTTGACATGTTGTGGTATGTGGTGATAACAGAGTTTACATGTTGTGGTATGTGGTGATAACAGAGTTTACATGTTGTTGTATGTGGTAGTGACAGAGTTTACATGTTGTTGTATGTGGTGGTGACAGAGTTGACATGTTGTATGTGATGGTGACAGAGTTAACATGTTGTGGTATGCGGTGATAACAGAGTTTACATGTTGTGGTATGTGGTGGTGACAGAGTTTACATGTTGTGGTATGTGGTGATAACAGAGTTTACATGTTGTTGTATGTGGTAGTGACAGAGTTGACATGTTGTATGTGGTAGTGACAGAGTTTACATGTTGTTGTATGTGGTAGTGACAGAGTTTACATGTTGTTGTATGTGGTAGTGACAGAGTTTACATGTTGCTGTATGTGGTGGTGACAGAGTTGACATGTTGCTGTATGTGGTGGTGACAGAGTTGACATGTTGTATGTGGTGGTGACAGAGTTGACATGTTGCTGTATGTGGTGGTGACAGAGTTAACATGTTGCTGTATGTGGTAGTGACAGAGTTTACATGTTGTTGTATGTGGTGATAACAGAGTTTACATGTTGTTGTATGTGGTAGTGACAGAGTTGACATGTTGTATGTGGTGGTGACAGAGTTTACATGTTGTTGTATGTGGTAGTGACAGAGTTGACATGTTGTATGTGGTGGTAACAGAGTTTACATGTTGCTGTATGTGGTAGGATGGGGGTCCTCTGGGAAATAGACTGAGTACTTGACAACGCATAATTAACCACAGATTTGTTTTTGATGAGAATCATATATTTTAATTAATGTGACGAGCTTCTTGATTGGTTCAATGTTTGTCTACACCTACGTGTATATTCTTGCAGTAGTCTGATTTATATTTTTGTTTGTAGTAAATCAGATATTTATTATTTTGAATGTTTTATTCTTAGATAAGTTTACATTTAAGTAGAAATGTTAGCTGGCTAATATGATTTTTGTCGATTATAATTTTCCTCAGTAGTAGTCCCAAAGTAGTCCCCAACTTGAGGGGGTTGTAGAAAAATCTTTGTTCATACCTGTATTTATAAATGTATTCCAAATGTATCACATTTAAAGAGCTTATAGCAAAATTTCACATCTTTAACATTATTTCTTTTGGAAATATACTCTCTTCCATTCTTGCTTTACATTTTTGGCCAAGTCTAAGAAATTGTGAGGTCTGTTTGTCATTCTGTCTGTATGTGTAAGCATTTTGCATTAGCTTTTTGGTTGAAGTCTGTGGGACAAAAACTGTTTTTGTAACTTACTAAATATGGACATGAATCGTGAAAAGACAAATCTTATACAGTGATATATCGTGACCTTGAGTTATAAATTACACAAATTGTATTTTAATGAATAGGGAGAAAACTATAAGGATTATTTTTTAGTAATCTTACACAAGAGTAGACAACTCAACTTAATATTTAATTTTTATGTCTACCTTTGAACTAATGACTTTGACCTTGAAGTTTGACCATCTTTTCAAAAACTTGAGCTTTTCTTGAACAGCAAAGTGTAAGGCTTTTACATGTATATTTTATATGAGAATTCTTTGTAAAATGACCTTTACTTTTGACTTTGAAGTTTGACTCACTTTTTATAAACAATCTTTTGACATGTTGGGGTATAGAGCTTTAAACTGTTCAATTAACTTTCACATGAGACCTTGAGTTTTGACTTACTTTACTTTTAACAAAACTTTCATACTCGGGAACTGCATGGGCTTCCTTGTTATATGTACAGGACAAAAGCTATAACACATCAAAAAGTTTGTAGTTACATTTGTATGACGTTTTGATGGAATCAATAGGTTCACGTTGAAATGACATGTTTTTATAAAAAGTAGATGTAGTCATTATGGTATAATATAATGTCCAAGTTTGCCTCATACAGGTTCGTAGCCAGGCATACACAAGTATGCAGATGCTTCAACATAGTTAAAGAAAACAAAAGAAAGTGCAAAGGGTCATTTTGATGTAGAAAATTATCCTGTAAATATGTAAAATTCATTAGATTCCAGCACTTCTTCCCTTGAATCCCAAAGCAGGTTACTCCTTGGACCCATTAGGGGTCTTAAAGCAATCCCTCAACTTCCTGACTGAAAGTGCTTCTACTTGAAAAAATTCTATGACTACGTGCCTGTTATATAGGGAAGATCAAAGACATCAGTAATTATACTACGTACATGTGGTGTGAATGCCATGTAACCCCATGGTAGATCATTATTGTTACTGAACTCTTGTTCACATCATTATACCATGCTATTGTTTCATTGGATAACGTTGACATAGCTGTGTTCAAGTTTCTGTTTCTTCTGTCCCACAGGATTTTGTAAGGTATGATGTTCCCCATTGGCTACACATGAATAATGATATTCATGAAACTATGTGTACAATATTGAATATTTAAGTGTTACTATGGAAAGATGAGAAAAGTAATAAAAGTGATATAGTAACATAATGATTAATAAGTGCACATGCCCTTATAGCTTTTCCATTATAATTCAGTCATTATAATATGAATATGACAAGATAGAAGTTAATCAGTAATAGTTCTGGAATATCTGCTAAAATACTGTATTAAGGAAATGTGCAGAACATATGTAAGAACAAGGATCATTGAAAACAAAATTGTTACAATTAAAGTGTTATCTGATATATAAGTTGTGAAGCAATTGTAAACATTTTGAAGTTGATTGAATTTCATGATATTTCTATCACTGTATCAAATATGCTTTTTTACCAAAGAATAGTTTGATCTAGTATAATTTGTTTTTTTTTAATCATTTAATACATTTGATATATTTTTTAATTCTCTTAGAATTATGCATTAATTTAATTTTATTTTAATAAACAATTTTGCAAATGTGACTTACATTTTATTTAATTGTCTTTATGTCTGTCAGGCTCAAAATACATGTAGATATATGACACTGACTTATACATATCAGTTGAATGAATGATTTTCTATATATTATTGTCTAATTGTTCATGTTCATAGTAATGTAATCAGTACATGATAGATAAGATGACTTAGTTAATAATAGATATTGATAGATAAGAAGACTTAGTCAATAATAGATATTGATAGATAAGAAGACTTAGTCAATAATAGATATTGATAGATAAGAAGACTTAGTTAGTAATAGATATTGATAGATAAGAAGACCTAGTTAATAATAGATATTGATAGATAAGAAGACCTAGTTAATAATAGATATTGATAGATAAGAAGACTTAGTCAATAATAGATATTGATAGATAAGAAGACTTAGTTAGTAATAGATATTGATAGATAAGAAGACCTAGTTAATAATAGATATTGATAGATAAGAAGACCTAGTTAATAATAGATATTGATAGATAAGAAGACTTAGTTAATATAGATATTGATAGATAAGAAGACCTAGTTAATAATAGATATTGATAGATAGAAGACTTAGTTAGTTAATAATAGATATTGATAGATAAGAAGACTTAGTTTATAATAGATATTGATAGATAAGAAGACTTTGTTAATAATAGATATTGATAGATAAGAAGACTTAGTTAATAATAGATATTGATAGATAAGAAGACTTAGTTAATAATAGATATTGATAGATAAGAAGACTTAGTTAATAATAGATATTGATAGATAGAAGAAGTACCTTTTTAGCTCGCCGGGACGAATGTCCGGAGAGCTATTGTCATACCCCCGGTGTCGGCGTCTGCGTTGGCGTTGGCGTCTGCGTCGGCGTGCGCGTGCACAAAAACTTTAACCTTGCGTATAACTTTTAAACCAATACAGATTGGGCTTTCATATTTCACATGTGCATTCCTTGTGACAAGACCTTTCCATGGATACCAAAATTTTTGACCTTGTGACCTTGACCTTGGAGATTGACCTACTTTTTGAAAAACTTTAACCTTGGCCATATTTTTTGAATGGTAAGTGATAGGGCTTTGATATTTCACATGTGCATTCCTTGTGACAAGACCTTTCCATGGATACCAAAATTTTTGACCTTGTGACCTTGACCTTGGAGATTGACCTACTTTTGAAAAACTTTAACCTTGGCCATATTTTTTGAATGGTAAGTGATAGGGCTTTGATATTTCACATGTGCATTCCTTGTGACAAGACGTTTCCATGGATACCAAAATTTTTGACCTTGTGACCTTGACCTTGGAGATGATTGACCTACTTTTGAAAAACTTTAACCTTGGCCATATTTTTTGAATGGTAAGTGATAGGGCTTTGATATTTCACATGTGTATTTCTTGTGACAAGACATTTCCATGGATACCAAAATTTTTGACCTTGTGACCTTGACCTTGGAGATGATTGACCTACTTCTGAAAAACTTTAACCTTGGCCATATTTTTTGATTGGTAAGTGATAGGGCTTTGATATTTCACATGTGCATTCCTTGTGATAAGACCTTTTTTATTGTTGTTGTTGCAATTTACATATGGTTGCCACCGGCGAGCTATGTTGTCATTCTGACAAGTCTGGTTAATATCACTCTTTTATTTATTTCCTCTTTGTTAAATGTTTCAGTGTATTTCTTTAGATAAATGCTCTTAAAATAGGTATGAGGTTTTCACTTTGAAATTTTGCATTTAAGTATCTCAATATTTAAAGCATTCTTTTGTCTATTCAAACTTTTTGTTGTGATTTGTAGTATGCATGTTTGTTTTTTGATACACACTCTTACTATCTAGTCAGTTTCATCCATTTCTTGTAGAACTAGTACTTGTAATATTTTCTTAGAAGATTTTCATGATATGCATAAAGAAATTACAAAACACATAATTATTGAATTATGTTATTCATTGTAGAACACATATTACATTGTGTAATTATGATATACCATCATGATATAGTTATGTAATCACAGATACAAGGCTCTTTGTGGTAGAATCCTAATATAAACACTCCATATGTGACATGTCACCATGAATGGTCATAAAACATGGTAGGTCTCAGAATATGATATTCACACACTTCAAAACAATATCATAATATATATTTCAATATTGATCGTATCAAACACTATTTATCACTTCTGGTGGACTATTAGTACCTGAGGATATTTTTTACTTATTTCATCATATTTCTGTACTGATATGAAAAAAATGTTATTTCTTTCGTGCTCACTTAATTATATATTTTTTAGCTCACCTGAGCGAAGCTCAAGTGAGCTATTGTCATAGCGCGCCATCCGTCGTCGTCCGTCCGGCGTAAACTTTTAACATTTTCAACATCTCCTCTGCAACCATTGCACAGAATTTCACGAAACTTCACAGGAAGCAAGTACTCAATGCCCTCTACCAAGTTTGTGTTTTTTGAGCTGATCTTAAATCCAAGATGGCCACCACTGGCTCTGATTGGCTGACACATTTTCGACTTCTCCTCTGAAACCGCTGCACAGAATTTCATGAAACTTCACAGGAAGCAAGCACTCAATGCCCTCTACCAAGTTTGTGTTTTTTGAGCCGATCTGAAATCCTAGATGGCCGCCACAGGCTCTGATTGGCTGACAAATTTTTGACTTCTCTGAAACCACTGCACAGAATTGTGGCGTGCAACCCAATGATTGATAAAAATGATTATTAGTATTTTAAACTAAGATCAAAAGAAGGAATCAATATAGAGCGGTAAATAACAAGTGGATCCCCCAGATACCTTGCTGGGCTAGAACACGAAATAAAGAGGCTCTTAAAACTGATTTAAACAAATGATTGGGGCATAAAAAGTTAATCAATGAAATTAATGAGGCGGGTTTAATCAAGCTCACTTTAGCTCACAAGTGAGTACTGAGCTAAGGAAGGGGTACAAGGTCGAAGTCCGACTGGGTAATGCCTGATCCCTATTCTAAGCCTTAACAATATTAGTCAAAGATGCTTAAAAGTACAGGAAAGGCTTGTTCAGCCACGTCTATACCTTTCTTCCTTAATGCTTCTTTACTTGTCTTGTCGGGTTGACAGTGTGATAGTGTGATGATAAGAACAGCGTGCGCTTCAATTTATACTAGGCAGTTAGCTGTGATTGGTCAATGAAGCAAAGGCTTTGATTGGTCAAACATAAATGAATCAAGTAATATGATTGGTTTAAATCAAGATATCTGATTGGATAAAACATAAGAGGGGTTCAATCCTCTTTCTGTAATTAAGATTTAGCTAGAGTTGCCTCTGATATCAGAATCGTTTCATTACCCACGCCTCAAATAATAATGCGTCCACGCATTCTATAACGAAATAAAAAGTAAAACAAGACAGTATACATCAATAAATTCATGTAAACAAGGGTTATGTATAACAAACTGGAAAAATGTGAGCAAAAACCATTGTCAGAGATATCTGACTGACTGACTGTCAGAAAACAATTATTAAATCAAGCAAATGTCTTGTCATATGTTTCACAAATACAATTAGGTTATTCCTCAAGGTCTTCTTCAATGAGCTCCACTTGCTCAATATCCTTATCATCCTCACTCCAACGAGTTATTGTCCAGGTAGTACGTCTCTTCTTCGGACGGCTTGTCTGTACAGATGCATCAACTTTCTCACAAGCCACATTTGTACTGGAAACACATGGACGGGATTGTCCAAGAGGAAATACAACAGGTGTCGAAGCAGGATTGTTCCTAGGAGGATTCTCACTCGTACCTGCCAATGAAGGCGAAGCACATACTGCTGGCTCATCTGAGTAGTCTGGAGGCATAGGAATATTAAGAGTTGGTCTTGGTGGTGCAAAGACTGGAGCTGGACGAGTTGGTCTTCTCACAATTCTTCCACTTTCAAAGGAATTTGAGGTGTTCTGAATTTCACAAACATCACTTTCACTTTCTGACGCACCACCAACAATATCACTGAGATTGCCTGGATCAGTTCTTTGCCATTCTCCATCAGACTGCTGAGTTTTACATTGACTCTTCATGTGTTTCTTCTTATGTCGAGTCAGGTTAGACAACTTATTTGTGTTATATGTGCAGTTAACCTCTGAACAGCTGTACAGTTTCTCAAGATTTTTCATTCCACATGCAGCAATATGTTCCTTCATTCGCTCGAGATCAAAAGCCTTGAAGGGGCACATGGGACATTTCATTTCTTTGCGAGGAGTTGTCTTTATAAGTGGCATTGTCTGTAAAATATGAAGACAAGGAGTTAGACAGACAGATACTGTAAGTAAATATCTATTGAATTACACATAAAAATCAGATAACCATTTCGGAGGTTTTCTAACTCTTTGATGAGGAATCAGACATTTCCCAGATGGAGGAGGCTTCTCCTCAGTCAGTTTGTTGTTATCGTCATGGGGTATTGGGACAACGGGTACAGAGGGCTCATTTGAGAGATCTCGTTTCATCTTCTGACGCATTCTATCTGCGTGTATTACTTGTGGTTTGCTTTTATGACCACAGTTTACCTTGTACGTAACATCAGACATTTTTTCGATGACCTCAAATGGCCCTCTCCAATACTTTGTGAGTTTCGGAGATTGACCAACCAAATATCTAGGGAAGTAAACATATACTTCGTCATTAGGGGCAAATGTTTGGTAGGACAATTTTTGGTCATGTATTGATTTTTGTCGTAGCATAGCTTGTGATGTATGCTGTCTGACAAGGTTGTGGGCTGTTTCAAGTCTTTCTTTTAATTCCCAAGCCCATTGATTCGAAGGAGTCTTCTTGAGAGATGTTGGCATCTCATATGCAATATCAAGAGGAGTAGCTACCTCTCTTCCTAACATAAGATAGTTAGGACTGCATCCTGTTGACTCATGTTCAACAGATCTGTATGCCATTATTACATATGGCAGCAAAATATCCCAATTTCGTTGATTGTCGTCAACGAGTGTTTTGAGCATGGACATCATAGTTTTATTGGACCGCTCAACCATACCATCAGATTGTGGATGGTAAGGTGTTGTCCTAGTCTTCTTAATGCTCAAAATCTTACACATCTCAGTAAATACTTTTCCTTCGAACTTTTTACCCTGGTCTGAATGAATGATGTTTGGAACTCCGAATCTAGCGACTATTTCTCGGGCAACGATATCAGCTACTGTTTTTGCCTCCATGTTTGGCATGGCAAAGGCTTCCACCCACTTGGTAAAGTAATCAGACACAACTAAAATGTATCTGTTACCCCTCTCGGTGAGCGGAAGTTCCCCAACAATGTCCATCGCAATACGTTCCATGGGGAACCCAGCACCAACAAGTTGCATAGGAGCTCGTTTTGTCTTTGTGGGTCCCTTTGATTTAGCACATACTTCGCAACCAGCAATGTAATGTCGAACATCGCGTTGCAGACCAGGCCAGTAATAAGACTGTCTGATTTTACTCAGAGTCTTTGTCACTCCCAAGTGGCCTGATGTTTTGTGATCATGGCTGAATTGCAAAATGTGTAGCCTTTCTTTGAAGGGTACGATTGCCTGGAGTGTTGATCCTTTATTGTCAGTCTAGCGTCTATAGAGCATATCATCATAGATTACTAAAAGTGCTCGCTGAGACCACAATGATTTCATCATTACCCCTCCTAATGAGAGTTCTGTTGAGTCGGGCTTTTGCTTGGTCTCAAGCCATTCCCTTACTTTAGAGATCTCTGTATCCTCCTTCTGGAGTTCAGACAATGTCTTTTCGTTTCCAAAATCTTCCTCCAGAGAGATGACTTGGTGTGACTGACTCATATTCTTATCTTCCCAGGTAGGATCAAACTTACACTGATTACATGGTTTGCGGCTCAGTGAATCTGCATTCTTGTGCTGAGTACCAGGTCTGTGCTCGATGGTCATATTGAACATTGCAAGAGTCTCAAGCCAACGAGCCATCTGTCCCTCAGGATTTTTGAAGTTTAATAACCATCTGAGAGAGCTATGATCTGTCCTAACGGTAAACTCCCTTCCATAAAGGTAGTGACGAAAGTGTTTTACATATGTTACAACCGCAAGGAGTTCTTTGCGTGTCACGCAATATCGTTTCTCAGATTTGGACAGGACACGACTGGCATAGGCATTTACCTTTTCTTCTCCATTTATCTTTTGAGATAAAACTGCTCCGATGCCAAATTCGGATGCGTCCGTATCAAGAATGAAAGGCTCACGAAAATCTGGATATGCCAGTATTGGTGAGTTAGTAAGCTTGAACTTGAGTAAATTGAATGCTTCTTGGCATTCCTTTGTCCATATATACATAGTGTCAGAACTCGTTAACTTGTGTAAAGGTTTTGCTATCGTTGCGAACCCTTTAATGAATCGTCTGTAGTAACTGCATAACCCTAGAAAAGAGCGCAGCTCTTTTACTGATTTAGGCTCTTCCCAATTCTGTACAGTAGCAATTTTCCTTGGATCAGTGGAGACTCCCTTTTCTGATATAATATGTCCAAGGTATTCCACTTTCTTAGCAAAAAGTGAGCATTTTCTTGCTTTTAACTTTAGGCCCGCTGATGATAGGCGATTGAATATACATTCAAGGTTCTTAAGCATTTGATGAAATGACTTTCCAATTACAACAATGTCATCAAGGTATACAAGGCAAACAGTCCACTGTAAGCCACAGAGAACCATTTCCATCAGCCTCTCAAAAGTCGCTGGGGCATTACAAAGCCCGAAAGGCATAACCTTAAATTGATATAAGCCTCGTTTAGTGGTAAATGCAGTCTTTTCGCGATCATTCTCGTCAACTTCAACTTGCCAGTATCCCGATGACATATCTAATGAGTTAAAGAAGATCCTGACGATAATCTCAACAGCACTCACAATAGAGTACCAAATTGAGCATCGACAGACCCCTAGCAAGCTAGAGGTGGGACCAGGTGCCCGGGAGGAGTAAGCATCCCCTGTTGTTGAGAACCAGCATGCTCCTGCAAGATGATCTAGAGTTTCGTCGATACGTGGAAGAGGATAGGCATCTTTCACCGTTATGTCATTTAACTTTCGATAATCCACGCAAAATCGAGTTGAGCCATCCTTCTTCCTTGCCAAAACGATTCCTGATGCCCAAGGAGGAAGGCTCGATCACATCCCTTTGGAGCATATCATCAATGTGTTGGTCAAGGGTCTGGTGAACTGGTGTCCGCCTCAATCGTTCTTTAATTGGACCACGATTTCCAGTATTGATTCTATGTTTTACAAGTTTCGTTCGCCCAAAATCCTTTTCACTTAGAGCGAAGAGTGCGGAGTGCTTCAAAAGGAATGCTCTTGCTTCCGATTTCTGCTGTGTCGTAAGATGAGCAGAAGAACGACTGAGCAGCTCTTCTAAGTAGGATGGTAAGTTTTGATCATCCGGTCGCCTGAAGGAGTTAGTGTCTGATTCGGTTGACACAACTTCAGCAGGTGAAAGGTTCGCAACAACAGTTCCGGCTCTTATAACTTTGACATCATCCGAGACATTCATGATACGTATGGGAACTCGTTTATTGTTGCTCACTAATAATTTGCCAATCAGTCCGCGATCTGAGGCAAGAAAATTCTCATCTGGCTCAATCAAGCTATCACCGGGAGGAAGTGTCAATCCGTCATTGAGACACACATTACATTTAGCTATGAGCTCTGATTTTGGCGGTATGTTCAATGTCTCGGAGACCGCTACTCTGAAGCACCCAAAATGACCACTTTTAACGAGAGGTATGGACTCATTCTGAATTGTAATTTTCTGTTGCTGAATATCAAGAATGCATGAATTATCTAACATGAAATCCAATCCTAACACTCCGTCTGAATTCAGATCAGCAATTATTACTGTAGTAGTGTACGACTTCTTGCCTATCTTCATTTCTAATCTTGTTCGTCCATACACTTTGAGTGGCTCACCGTTGGCAGCAAGTATTTTCTTGTTAACAGAATCAATTTGCGGTTTATTTTTAATCTTATCAAAAGTGTCCTTAGAAATTATCGAGAGAGAAGCTCCTGTGTCGATTAGAAAATGAGCGTTTGCTCCATCAATATTCAATTCCACGAAGATACCTGAGCTACCCAGATATCCACCTATTCCGCAATTTGCATCGGTATGTAAATGACTATAGCTGCCATCTTTAACAGTTTTGTTTTCAGTTTTAGTTTTGCGCTGTTCTTGAGCTTTGAGCTTCCTGCATTCATGTTTAAAATGACCTTTTTTATGACAATAGTTGCAGGACAAATTCTTCTTCCAATTTCTACGTAAGAATGTGTCATCTTTTCTTTCAGCTCTTTTTGTCTCAAGATCATTTATCTTAGCCGACATCAGCTCAAGAGCTTTCTTAATTTCATCTAAGCTCGATTTCAGTTTATCTGTTTCATGTACTGAGCAGGCTTGAACATTACTATCAGAATCTATTTCCTGTATGTGACCTTTTGATTCTAACAGTTTACCTTCTGCTTTGAAATATGCCTCTAGTTCGACAGCATGTCGGATCGCATCATTCAAATTTTGAGGCCTTGCCTGTTTTATGCGAATCCGGATATCAGAATTTACCAGAGCATCAATAAATTGATCCTTTGCCAAAGTTTCTCGAACGTCGGCAGGAACTGTTGGGTAGGCTTGGTTTGTAAGTCGTCTTATATGCTGACCAAGTTCAGGTAGTGATTCTGATGCTTTTTTATGTCTCTCCCTGAGCTGAATTCTGTATAGCTCCATTTGGTCAGGAGGTGAGAATCTGTCATTTTGGGCACTGACAAGCTCTTTGTATTTCAACTGATCATCTGTGGTCAGATTCCCAAGAATGCCCTGTGCTAGTCCTCGGAGAGATACAGATAAGTACAATCCTTTTTCTTCTTCGCTCCATTTTCCTAATTTAGCACACGCATCAAAGTGAGATTTATAATCGAGCCAAGAAGTTGTTCCGTCATATGTAGCAGGTTTAACTTTTTGTATTGTCCGAGCAGCAGGTGGCTCACTTTGGCTTAAACCCCTGTTATGTCGTGTAGTTATGTTCCGAGCAGGTACAGGTCTTGGTTCATTATGTGGAAGGTATTGACTCAGATCATACTTATTATCATCGAACCCATAATTGTTGTCGTTTTTGAAATGCACTGACTTTCGTTTTGAACGACCTTGATCTGAGCTCACAGCAGCTCGCTGTTGGCTCATTTCGACTTCTTCATCTGTCATGTAAACTCCCTCATTGCTCATGTCAGCTCGTTTCTGGCTCATTCGAGCTCCTTTTGGCTCATTATCTGGGTGTAATGTTACAAACCCAGAATCACGTGTTAATGATCTACCATGTTTAGGTTTAACATCTAATGGGGTAGATTCACTAAGTGGTGGAGAATTTATGCTTAATGAATGATCTTGTTCTGATGCTCGTATCTTAGCTTCAAGTTCTCTAATTGAGGCATTGATCTGATCAAGATCCATTTCGTATGTTGTGTAGTGAGCTACAAGTATTTAAAATGTGTTATTTGTATGGCTCACCGCTGAGCACTAAAAATGATGTGTTCTAGATAAGGCTCACCGCTGCCACCAAAAATAATGTGGCGTGCAACCCAATGATTGATAAAAATGATTATTAGTATTTTAAACTAAGATCAAAAGAAGGAATCAATATAGAGCGGTAAATAACAAGTGGATCCCCCAGATACCTTGCTGGGCTAGAACACGAAATAAAGAGGCTCTTAAAACTGATTTAAACAAATGATTGGGGCATAAAAAGTTAATCAATGAAATTAATGAGGCGGGTTTAATCAAGCTCACTTTAGCTCACAAGTGAGTACTGAGCTAAGGAAGGGGTACAAGGTCGAAGTCCGACTGGGTAATGCCTGATCCCTATTCTAAGCCTTAACAATATTAGTCAAAGATGCTTAAAAGTACAGGAAAGGCTTGTTCAGCCACGTCTATACCTTTCTTCCTTAATGCTTCTTTACTTGTCTTGTCGGGTTGACAGTGTGATAGTGTGATGATAAGAACAGCGTGCGCTTCAATTTATACTAGGCAGTTAGCTGTGATTGGTCAATGAAGCAAAGGCTTTGATTGGTCAAACATAAATGAATCAAGTAATATGATTGGTTTAAATCAAGATATCTGATTGGATAAAACATAAGAGGGGTTCAATCCTCTTTCTGTAATTAAGATTTAGCTAGAGTTGCCTCTGATATCAGAATCGTTTCAGAATTTTATGAAACTACACAGGAAGCAAGTACTCAATGCCCTCTACCAAGTTTGTGTTTTTTGAGCCGATCGGAAATCCAAGATGGCCGCCACAGGCTTTGATTGGCGGACACATTTTCGACTTCTCCTCTGAAACCGTTACACAGAATTTCTGGAAACTTTACAGGAAGCAAATACTCAATGCCCTCTACAAAGTTTGTGTTTTTCGAGCTGATGGGAAATCCAAGATGGCTGCCACAAGCTCTGATTGGCTTACACATTTTTGACTGCTCCTCTGAAACCGCTGCACAGAATCTCTCGAAACTTCACAGGATGCAAGAACTCAATGCCCTCTACCAAGTTTGTGTTTTTCGAGCCGATTGGAAATCCAAGATGGCTGCCACAGGCTCTGATTGGCAGACACATTTTCGACTTCTCTTCTGAAACTGCTGCATAGAATTTCACGAAACTTCACAGGAAGCAAGTACTCATTGCCCTCTAACAAGTTTAAGTTTTTTGAAGCGGATCGGAGATCCAAGATGGCAGCTACAGGCTCTGATTGGCTGACACATTTTTGACTTCTCCTCTAAAACAGCTTCACAGAATTTCTTGAAACTTCACAGGATTCAAGTACTCATTGCCCTCTTAGTCTACCAAGTTTGTGTTTTTCGAGCCGCTCGGAAACCCAAGATGTCCTCCATAGGCTCTAATTGGATGACACATTTCTGACTTATCCTCTTAAACTACTGCACAGAATGTCACCAAACTTTACAGGAAGTAAGTACACATTGCCCTTCTCAAAGCTTCACTAAAAGTGATTTTCTTCAGTTCTTATACTGACTTTCATTGAAAACATACATACAGTCTCCTCAGATGAGCGATGAGGCCCCCTTGGGCCTCTTGTTCCATAAAACTGTACAGCTTAAAGACTGAATTATTTCTTCCAGGGATGATACAAATAAAAACACGAATACTCAAATTAAGCAAAGATGGATTTTACCCAGTCTTACATTGTCATTTGTTTTTTAGGGAATCGCTCGAAGCGATCATCTGATTTTTCACGCTAGAATGCCCAGATTCTGTATAATTTGTAGCATGAACCAATCCAATCACAGAAATATAGCATTGTGTGACGTATGGAGTCTTCTTTTACTTCTGCTGTCTAGAATCACAGGCTGAAGATAATTATCTATTAAAAACAACAAAGGGTTGGTTTTTATTTTTTGGCCGTATTGCAAAGCAATTTTGCTCTATAGATTGACGATGTCCGTCTGTCCATCCATCTGTCCGACCGTCCATCCGTCCGTCCGTCTGTCTGTTTCAACATTTTAGTTAAAGTTTCTGGTTGAGGCAAAATCTGAGGAACTGTATTCAGTAGAAACTTTATATTATACATGAAGGTTGCCCATGACAAGACCTTTCAATTTATGCAATAACATTTGACCTAGTGACCTCAACCTTAGAATTTGACCTAGTTAAAGATTTTGGTTAAAGTTTCTGGCTGAGGCAAAATCTGAGTTTATGCAGTAGAAACTTTATATTATACATGAAGGTTGCCCATGACAAGACCTTTCAATTTATGCCATAACATTTGACCTAGTGACCTTGACCTTGGACTTTGACCTAGTTACACATAATATCTCCGTTATGCGACCAAAAAATTAAAAACCCGTTACATATGTCAAAGAGCATCCTTTCTACCTTAAGTATACAAGATTTCAAAACATTTCAACCAGAAATAGATTTTTAAATAATTTTTGACTATTTTAGTATATTTTCACTGTATTTTAAATTATATAAGTCCCATAACTCTGTAACGACATATCGAATGAACCTGAAAATCGAAAGGCGGCTTACTCTCCACAGTCCAATCATAATGTATGAATATCATGAAAATCCGTTGACGCATATTCAAGTTATTGCGTTCCATGCGCCTATATTTTGCCCTTAGCTTAACATGTGTGTGCATATAACCCACCCCCCTTCCTATTACACATAATATCTCGGTTATGCGACAAAAAAATTAAAAACCCGTTACATATGTCAAAGAACATCCTTTCTACTTGAAGTATACAAAATTTCAAAACATTTCGACCAGAAATAGATTTTTAAATAATTTTTAAATATTTTAGTATATTTTCACTGTATTTTAAAAATCTAAGTCCCATAACTCTGTAACAACAAATCGGATGAACCTGAAAATCGAAAGGCGGCTTCCTCTCCACAGTCCAATCATTATGTATGAATTTCATGAAAATCCGTTGACGTATATTCAAGTTATTGCGTTCCATGGGCGGACGGACAGACGGACGGACGGACGGACTTCGCCATACCATAATACGACCCGTCAAATGACGGGCGTATAAAAACTGAAAAAAAATATATATATATATACCCAGGTACATATATTCAAAAAATTAACGACTCGCTCCGCTCGCCGGTTGTAAAATAAAACTGATATAATTGTTTAACATTGTTCTTCTAGAATACTGAATTTAGACACAATTTACTCTTTATTTATATTCTCTCACCCTGGACAAAGATATCTACAGATTTAACCGTTCTGAGACAATTAACTCTTTGTCCCATTTGCCCCCATGTGGGATAGAGTTTGCCCATAGCGACGCGTCATGTAGGGTCACTGTATCCCACATGCCCTCCCGTGACTTTTGACGTCGGCCGTACAGGTGGTATCCATGTCATGATGTTGTGATGTCGTTATTATCCATTGTGACGTCATTATTTTTGCACCGAAAGCGGCGACCTTTCAACGAAAACGTCGTTTTAAAACTCCCTTTTCTGTTCTAATTCTAATTCAGCCGATTAAGGCTAAGGACTAGGGTTTATTCTTTTAGAATAAATCATTTTTGATGGCGCTGAAAACGAATTTTCCTTTATTTTTCGAATTCGATAAAGTTGACAATTTCATGCTTTCATGGAATTTCAAGAAAGGCCCCAAGAAATGGGAGTATAACTATTAACCATATGTTGTCATGTGGGATGAGAAAAGCCCACCTGATGGTCTGGTTTCTGGACAGGGAACGATGCTTCCCGAGGGTGGGCTTTTCTCATCCCACATATGTTTGATCGTTTTTTTCTCCCAAAACATCGCTGGTTTTGCGTTAAATGTTGCTCCATGTGACGTCAAACACTGCTAAACCTACGTAAACGTCTATGACGTCACAATAGGGGGTTCGAGACAAACATCCGGGGTGCGAGACTATAACTATCAACCATATGCTGTCATGTGGGATGAGAAAAGCCCACCCGAGGGGTCTGGTTTCTGATCAGGGAACGAGGCTTGCTCGTTATCAATGTGACGTCATGATTTTTGCACCTAAAGCGACGACCTCTCAACAAAAACGTCGTTTTAAAACTCTTTTTTTTTTACATTCTAATTCCTATTGAACCGATCAAGGCTAAGGACTACGGTTTATTCTTTTAGAATAAACCATTTTCGAGGGCGCTGAAAACGACTATTCCTTTATTTTTCGAATTCGATAAAGTTGACAATTTCATGATTTCATGGAATTTGAAGAAAGACCCCTAGAAATGGGAGAAAATGATCAACCATATGTTTGTCATGTGGGATGAGAAAAGCCCAACCTCGTGGCAAGCCTCGTTCCCTGACCAGAAACCAGACCCCTCGGGTGGGCTTTTCTCATCCCACATGACAGCATATGGTTGATAGTTATATTCTCCCATTTGCCCCCATGTGGGATAGAGTTTGCCCATAGCGATGCGTCATGTAGGGTTACTGTATCCCACATGAACCTCGCGTGACATTTGACGTCGGCCGTATAGGCTGTATCCATATTGTGACGTCGTTGTAATCCATTGTGACGTCATTATTTTTGCACCTAAATCGGCGACCTCTCAACAAAAACGTCGTTTTAAGACTCTTTTTTGAATCGCCTGCGAAGCATAGCGACACTTAGGGATCACTTTGTCCGTTGTCCGTCTGTCCGTCTGTCCGTCCGTCTGTCTGTCTGTCACACTTTGGGTGTCACAGCCCATAACTTTTGATTGGTAAGTGATAGGGCTTTGATATTTCACATGTGTATTCCTTGTGACAGACCTTGCTACACATACCATAATTTTTGACCTAGTGACCTTGACCTACATATTTGACCTACTTTTCAAAAAAATTAAGAATGGATATATCTTTTGATTGGTAGGTGATAGGGCTTTGATATTTCACATGTGCAATCCTTGTGGCAAGACCTTTCTACACATACCATTATTTTTGACCTTGTGACCTTGACCTAGATATTTGACCTACTTTAAAAAAAAAGAGATAAGATTCGCTATATCTTTTGATTGGTAAATTATAGGGCTTTGATATTTCACATATGTATTCCTTGTGACATGACCTTCCTACACATACAATAATTTTTGACCTAGTGACCTTGACCTACATATTTGACCTACTTTTCAAAAAAAATTAAGAATGGATATATCTTTTTATTGGTAAGTGTTAGGGCTTTGATATTTCACATGTGCAATCCTTGTGGCAAGACCTTTCTACACATACCATAATTTTTGACCTTGTGACCTTGACCTAGATATTTGACCTACTTTTGAAAAAAGATAAGATTCGCTATATCTTTTGATTGGTAAGTGATAGGGCTTCGATATTTCACATGTGTATTCCTTATGAAAAAACCTTTCTACACAGACCATTAAATTTGACCTTTTGACCTTGATCTAGATATTTGACCTACTTTTCAAGAAAAGTTATATTGGCTATATCTTTTGATTGGTAGCTGATATGGCTTTGATATTTCACATGTACTTTCCTTGTATCAATACCATTCTACACATACCATTATTTTTTACCTTTTGACCTTGACCTACATATTTGACCTACTTTATAAAAAAATTAAGAATGGATATATCTTTTGATTGGTAAGTGATAGGGCTTCGGTATTTCACATGTGTATTCCTTGTGACAAGACCTTTCTACACAGACCATAAAATTTGACCTTTTGACCTTGATCTAGATATTTGACCTAGACCTACTTTTCGAGAATTTTGATCCACTTTCTAGAATAATAATCAAACCGCTTCGCAGGCGACACAAGCATTCCTTGGATTGCTATTTTTCTAATTCTAATTCTAATTCTTACTAAACCGATTAAGGCTAAGGACTACGGTTTATTCTTTTAGAATAAACCATTTTTGAGGGCGCTGAAAACGAATGTTCCTTTATTTTTCGAATTCGATAAAGTTGACGATTTCATGATTTATGGAATTTCAAGAAAGACCCCTAGAAATGGGAGAAAAACGATCAACCATATGTTTGTCATGTGGGATGAGAAAAGCCCACCCTCGGGGTCTGGTTTCTGGTCAGGGAACTCGGCAAGCCTCGTTCCCTGACAAGAAACCAGACCCCTCGGTTGGGCTTTTCTCATCCCACACGACAGCATATGGTTGATAGTTATAGTCTCAGAACGGGTAAATCTGTAGATATCTCTGTCCGGGTTGAGAGAAAAAAAATCATCCCTTTGTACAGGGACAGGAAAATCCCACCCTCGTACCAAATATTTGCAACGTCCACGACTCGGCAAGCCTCGTCGTGGACTGCAAATCTTAGATACTCGGGTGGGATTTCCCTGTCCCTGTACAAAGTGGTGATAGATTATATTAATCTCTCTCTCTTATGCATGTCTTCATGATCTGCCAGTCCAGTGTGTATTATAATTTTTTGCATAGGGCTCCATGGCAGCCTCTAACCGGGAAGACCAATTCAGTTCTATATTGAACGAGAAATCCTGATAACACTAAGGAACCAGAAACTGGAAGCGTTTTCCGACGAAAAGCAATTTATTTTTTTCATTTGATCTTTGAAAAAATCAAGGAATACTAGTATTAATGGAAGAGATTTGCTAAAGACTGTCTCAGACCGATCAACAACCCGCTTCCCCTTCAACTAGACTTACCTGCCCTACCCCTTCAGTCAACCCTCTGGGTCGGCCACTAGAATTGACTCTTTGGAACTGCAATTTCGAGGACTGTAGTTTTTTAATTCGATCCGTATTTTGACATATGCTTTGATTTACACTTAAGAAAGGCCAAGGGGCCGGAAATTTGTGTACACGAATGTTTGTGTTTTTATATCTAAAGCTTATAGTTCTGTCCTTAGCCGGATATTTCTTCTTGTATTCACTTTTAGGATTATTTCAATTTCGGCATCGAGCATCACTGATGAGACATAACTTGTTGAAATGTGCATATGGTGCTCTGAAAGCATTTCCAAACACTGTCAATTGTGCCTCACGTGAAATTCATATGAAATGAGTATTATGTTAAAACATTTCCATAGAACATGTATTTTCAATGTATTATATAGAGTTCATATAGTATCAAGCAGAAGGAGAAGAATAATATTAGGTTCTATCACGATCTACTGAGTGAGACGTTAAATTTACACGAGTGACGGAAATTTCGTCTTTTCGGAGTGGAGCATATCGGAGCGAGGAAAAAGATGAAAAATTTCCGTCACGAGCGTAAATTTTTATTTCTCACTAAGTAGAAAGTGAAAGAATCTATTTCTTATTACATGAAACATAATAAAAAGAGAATTCAAACAAAGTTTCACGTCATCTAACGCCATGTTTTCTTCTCCGGTTTTGCTCGTACCCTGTGAGACAGCCTATGTGAGGCTCCAATTGACCAATGATAAAAGAGAATCTTATTGTGACGTCACAGTAACGTAGTCAGAAAACATGTGACATCACACAGTGACGGAAATTTTCATCTTTCATGAAACTTCCGTCACTCGTGTAAATTTTTATGTCTCACTCAGTATATCGTGATAGATCCTATTATTCTGTCGACGTTACTGTGACGTCACAATAAGATTCTCTTTTATCATTGGTCAAATTGTAACGGTGGTTAAAGCGACATCTAGTGAGTAAAGTGACATCTACCGACCGCAGAGGGATGAGTAAAACCTGATGCAGTTTACATCTTTATTGGTCATGACATCTGAATATCGTCTACATACATCTACATCGACGTCAGCCCTATAACAATAATACACATACCTTACTTATACTAAACAAAATGGCTTCTCACATTTCAATGGCTGACATTACTGATCAGAGAAGGTAAATTAAATGTAAAACATAAAATACTTCATTCAGAATGACAATTATCACTATAAATGATTTATCTATAATGTATAACTATACTAATATTTCATTTGATCTAATTCATGCATATATTTCTACACAATAAATAAAATTTGATAAATAACTAAACAAAAAGTAAGAGTTATTCCCCTTACCAATCTATGGGAATGAACTGACACATTCACAAAGGAATCTCTGCTTCCAGCAGCCCTTCTAGACTAATCTCACACCTAAGAATAATTATATAAATATCTTAGAAATGATTCTAAGCTATAAGGTTCTTTAAATACTCAAAAATGACACATTTATAATTTCCTCTGATCATCATACACAATTTCATCATTTCAACAAAGATATATTAAAAATATGAAATTCACAATATATATGCATAAAAATAAACTATACAAACTTACTGTAGCTATGGCTGCTACATGTTCCAAATTCACAACAATAGATCTCAATAATACAGAAAGTCACATCTTCAATGACCTAGTCTCTCAATCTAGTTTTCTCTCTTATAAAAATCATAATTCCCTCTAAACTTAATGAACCAATCAGATTCAAGTATGTACTTTTCTTTTAGGAATGGATTTACCAAAAGAAACAAAAAGAATAATTTAAGTAATACTGACTGATATAAATTTAGGACTGATTTTTAAACAATGACAAAAAGAATATTTTCACAACACACCAATCACATAAAAATGTACATAATCACAATGCTCTAAATTTAGCACTACTACACACTCCCCTGCCTACAAAAAAATGACTTCCACGTCATTCTGTAGGACAAAAATTTCAAACATAATGAAGTTGAAAATATTAAAACAATAGTATCATCACAAAATCTGTAATAATTAATCATACTACGTCATTCTTAATTAAGAATCAGCAATCATGGATATCACACCTTCATGAAAAATAAATCATAAGTACAATACTATTAAAAATTTTGCACACTTCTACTCTATGATTCATAATCAAGAACTAGCAATCAATAATTCAATATCATAATAGCTGCAAAAATGAACCATAATACCTATGAAAAGTCTATTACTTTTCTTCTCTATCAATGTACTAGTTGTGGGGATTATTAAAAACAAAATATCCTGTGTCCTTGAACTTTTTGACTTCTGACTGACTTACTTGTTCTTTACAACATCTATCATGGCTCTTAAAAGTTCAGATTGCATACCTGAAGAATTACCTTGACTCATCAATGTTTGAAGGAAATGTGCTCTATCTGACCAGTCTGAATTAATTACCTGATTGGACTGAACAAATTCTCCACTTCTTAACCATGCCGGTTGACGTCTTTCTCTTGTAGGTCTTCTTGTCTCTGGTTCAGCTTCAGGCTCTTGATCACTGTGTTCTCCATCTGGTGCAGAAGCTTGCTGATCTGGCTGATCTTCTGTTCCTATTTCTCCACTTTCTTCATCATCTTCAGGAGGTTCAGATCCAGAATCCTGTGTCCTATCAACGGATGGAAGAGCGTCCTCTCCACTATCTGGAATCTGAGCACGACTGGTTTCAACTTCTCTAGAGACATGATCACTAGCAACATCGGTTGGATGTACTCTATTGTCTCTGTATGTTCTCACAACAAAGAGATCCTCCTCACTGCTGGTACTTTCTCTATCGTCATCATTATGGCTGGAATGAACTTTATCATCAACTGACGGTTTGTCGTTGTAGTTCTTCCTAGATGTGATACTCGGTCTTGGCTTAGGTACTGGTCTTCTGGGAGCAGGTGTTGGATTCAATATTTCCTGTTTCTTAAACTCTGACAGATGTCCAATTGGTAGAAGTAGGTTGCGGTGAAGTACTCGCTTCCTTCCTTGACCATCTTCTCTACGTACTTCAAATACTGGTACACCATCATTAGGTTGGCATGTAATGATGTACGGCTCATGTTCCCACTTATCAGCTAACTTGTGTCGACCGTCGAAGGCTACCACTTTTACCAAGACTATGTCTCCTACCTCTAGTACAACACCTCTGGATTTCAGATCATAATGATGTTTCTGTTTATCTTGGGATTTCTTCACAGCTTCTGATGCTAACTTGTAGGAGTTCCTCAATCTTTCTTTCATATCTTCTACGTATTTCGTCATGGATGTTGTCTTGCTGCCAGGTCTATCGATTCCAAAAGAGATGTCTATAGGGAGGTGAGGTTCTCGGCCAAACATTAGGAAGTATGGTGATTGCTTCGTGGTGTCCTGCTTCATGCAATTATATGCGTGCACAATGGGGCCTATGTATGATTTCCAGTCTGCTTTCTTTGGTGGTTCTAGGGATCCTAACATATTTATGAGTGTTCGGTTAAATCTTTCGCACAAGCCATTCCCCATTGGATGGTAAGGTGTTGTTCTGGACTTGGCGATTCCTGTGATGTTACAAAGTTCTTTCATCAGCTTGCTCTCAAAATTAGCACCTTGATCAGAATGGATCCGTTTTGGTAGTCCATAGTGCACCACGAAATTTCTAAAGAATACGTCTGCTGTGGTTCTGGCTGTCATATTCTTGGTGGGAATAGCTAAGGCGTATCTGGTAAAATGGTCTGTAATGACTAATACATATTCATAGCCTCCTTTCGATCTTTCCAAGCTTAAGAAATCCATGCATACCAATTCTAGTGGCTGGGTTGTTACTATGTTGACTAGTGCCGCTTTATCTGTGGCAGGGGTCTTCCTATACACACATCTCATGCAATTCTTTATCCAATTCTCAACATCCTGATACTGTCCAGGCCAGAAGAATCTATCTCTTAAGATGTTCAAAACTTTGTCTCGTCCAGGGTGACCCATGTTGTTATGTACCGATCGTAGAACAAACTCAATAAGGCATGATGGAACTACTAACTGGTCAATCTTCTTATCTTCTGTGCTAACTTCTCTGTATAGTACTCCTCTCTTCATCTTCAATCTATCAAAATTTCTGTACATGATGGAATCTGCTGATGTTGTCAATTCTTCTTTCCTTGGCTTGTATCTGTTCTTAACACTCTGTATCCATGGAAACAATTCAGGATCATCACGTTGTGCTCGAATGATGTCAATCTGAGCTTCTTCTGGATGGTTGTCTAATCCATGGAGTGGTTGTTCTGATAGGCAGATGGTCTCAATGAAAGGTATAGGTTGTATGGTGCAGATGGCTTTAATGGAATCTGATGATATTGATGTCTCAGATGACGTGTAATCTTTGGATGGCAGTCTCGATAAAGAATCTGCATCTGCGTTGTTACGGCCAGGTCGGTATTTGATGTTAAAGTCGAATGATGATAATGCGGCGACTCATCGGTGTCCAGTTGCATCCAGTTTGGCATTGGTGAATATGTAGGTAAGTGGGTTATTATCTGTAACCACTGTAAACTTCTGTCCATACAGGTAGTCTCGGAATTTCTCGGTGATGGACCACTTCAATGCCAAAAATTCAAGCTTGTGTGCGGGGTAGTTCCTTTCTGATGGTGTAAGACCTCTACTAGCGTATCCTATCACTCACTGGTGTTGTCCCTGAGTTTGATACAAAACAGCACCAAGGCCCTTTTGACTGGCATCTGTGTGTAACTCAAAAGGAAGGTCAAAATCTGGGTAAGCTAAAATGGGTGGCGAAGTGAGATGTTTCTTCAGGGTTTCAAATGCTCTCTCTTGTTCGGGTCCCCAATGCCATGGCTTCTGTTCTTTATGTTTGGATTTTCTCTTGGAAATGGGAGCTGTCATAAGATCTGTGAGTGGCTTCGCAATGGTGGAAAAATTCTTTACAACCTTCGATAGTATCCTGCGAATCCAATAAATTTCCTAACTTCTTCAGGGTTTGTTGGTTTGGGCCATGTCTTGACTTTTTCGACTTTACTCGGATCCGGTTCTACTCCTTGTTCAGATACCATGTGTCCAACATATTTTACGCGTCTCTTGAAGAACTGGCACTTGGCTGGTGAAAGTTTTAGTCCTTCCTTTCTCATTCTAGATAGTACTTTCTCTATTCTCTCTAAGTGCTCTTCGAAGGTCTTCGAGTAGATAATTACATCGTCCAGGTATATAAAACAGATGTTCATATTGAGTCCAGTAAAGCAATCCTCCATCAATCTCTGGTATGTCGCTGGTGCGTTGGCTAAACCAAACGGCATCCTTGTGTATTCGTAAAATCCGAGTGGACCAACTGTGAACGCAGTTCTTTCTTTATGTTCGTCATCAATTTCTATTTGGTGGTAGCCACTCTTCATATCCAGGACTGTGAAGTACTTGTTCCCTAGTAATGAATCTAATATGTCATCAATTCTGGGTAGGGCATATGCATCCTTGACTGTACGCTGATTTAGTTGTCTGTAATCTACACATACACGTAGTTGACCATTCTTCTTCCGGCATAAAACCACATTACTTGCCCATGGCGATTTGGATCGTCTGATGACTCCACTAGTTATCAGTAGCTGAAGATGGTTTCTCAACTCGTCAATCATGGCAGGTGGTATTCTCCTATGACGCTGTTTAAATGGTCTTTCGTCTTATAACTCTATGCGATGTTTTACTGATGATGACAGTCCAATATCTGTTTCGCCTTGTGAAAACATGTCCTTAAAGCTGTTGATAAGATTAACACCATCTTTCAGTTGGGTTTCGGTCAGATCTGATGACTCAATCTCTACATCATCTAAGAAAGAATGCTTCTGAGTTTGTTGAACTTCTTCTATGTCAACAGCTTGGATCTCGCATAATAGTGCTTTAGGTGGAATGGTCACAGTCGCTGTAGTCACGTTGGTGATGTGAACAGGTACAGTAGTAGTCTTCTGATAATCATAGGCGATGAGAGTTGGAGATACATCGATATCACTAGGTAAGTATGAGGAGGCTGTGGACTGTAGTATGGCACAAACAGGTTGGTACGGTAAGCCTTTATCTAAGTAACCATCAACAATAACTTTACTATTTGCTGGGATGGTTATCCTTCTAGTCTCTGCTGATCGTACAAGTCCAAGACGATGATTATTCTTAGTAAGTTCTTTCTCTCTGAGCGAAAGGCATCGGAAGGCAAGGTACCATGGAGTAAATAAATCAGCATCTTGAAGATATCTGTTCCCATATGCTTCCTTTGTCTTGTCCATCAGTCGGGTAAGTATATTTGTTCCTATCAACGCTGGTATATTCCTGTTGTAGTGCGTATCATTCACGACAAGGAAACAACAATCAGGTAAGTATTGGGTAGATGAGATACCATTGGCTTCTAGGTCCACTTTGACATATCCAAGGTAGGGTAATGATGAACCATCAGCGCATTCAATGTTCAATATAGTGTCTAGTGGTTCAATCGAACATCCAGGTAAGTTGTTCTCGTAAAATGTGTGGCTGATAGTTGACACCGTGGAACCTGTATCCAACAACGCTTTAGTGTGGTAACCATTAATGGAAACTGTAACTTCATTACTATCGCCAACAACTTCAGTCAATGCAAAATTTCTAGTCTTTTGTTGACGAAATGGTTTCCAAGTAGTAACATGTGACATGGTCTGTACTTTCCTACTGTGATCCAGAATCACTCTACAACCAATAGCGATATGTCCAGGCTGACCACATCTGTAACACACATAATCAGGATAAGCAGAGTCTGGTGGATGATCAGAATCCTCATCAGGTAAGTATTGATGTAAAGCATTATGAGGTTCGACATGAGTTGCTGTATGTTGATGTTGTAGTTCATTGAGTCGACAGGTAAGATCACTAATGGCTTGTTTCAGTTCAAGAATAGACTGATTTTCTGTCGATTGGTTTATATGGTGATCTACTGTAGGACGCTTACTGGGATTCTGTTGCTGAATCGATGACGTCACATGACATTGTTGATAATGTTCAAGTTCACGAATAGCAACTAGTAAATCGTTGAAATTAGTGATGGAGTCGAACTTGTGTCCGGATATATTCTTCAAAGACATATGAAGTCCATGCCAAAAGACACTACGTAACATTTCATCCTTCTCATCACTATCGATTGCACTAATGCGATCCACTTTTGAAAGCGTCTCTTGTAAACGGCAACTGTATTCTGCTACTGATTCATTGGTGCGTTGTTTTGCTGAATAAAAATCGGCTAAAAGCTTTTCTTTCCTTTCTATGCTTCCATAGATGCAGTCCAATTTTGTCACTATATCATTCACTGTGGCATCTGTTCCTAGACATAGTAAAACTTTACTGGCTTCACCTCGCAATGATCTTCGTATAGCATGACATATGGTTGCTTCACTAAATTGTCCATGAAGACACTGTACTTCATAACGCCATAAATCGAATGTCACAGCACTCTTTGGATTTCCCGAGAATATAGAAATGCGTGGTATGAATGGTATAAACTGCGAGTTGTCACTGCCGTCTGAGTATCGTGATGAAGTATCGTGTGCGGAATGTTCATTTTCATCTATGACATCCATGGTTACGGTAAAACAAATCACGAAAAGCACGAAGTGCAAATCACCGTTTGAAAACATGTAAACATTCAAATATATAAATGTCTTTTTCAATATAAAGCTACCTTTGTTGATGACAGACAGGTGAGCTAAATAATACAGGTTAGCTAAACAGTGCTTATGATATGATACTATAACTGTAGGACTGCTTCACTGGTAGGTGATATCCAGGTGAGTTACGTTGTACCATTACCATATCCATCATACAGGTGAGCTAAGTAGACCATGATGTGGACCATCCAGGTGAGCTATATAGTACCATGACTTATATGACAGACTGACTATGACTTCTTGACAGATGTATATGATGCGTAAATATACCTTGCTTTACAGTAAAACAGGTGAGCTATATCAGGTAAGCTATTTAGGCCTGTCTCTAATTTATAGCAAAATATTTTCAGATTTCAGAAAATGTAAAGCAAAAATAATTTAAGTCAATAGTCTACATATATACTGTTCATATTCACAGTTCCATATCATTACACCCCATGGAATGTCTCAGGTAAGTATAAAAGTATGCTATAGTATTCATCAATCCAATACAATATCATATAGGTACCTCAATAGTTCTTCAATGTTCAATAGGCAAATGTTTTGTTTACACAGGAAGTTCATAAAAACTGAAAGTAAGTCAATATCACCAAGGAGCTTTAAATAAGTCAATATCACCAAGGAGCTTTAAATTGAGTCACTGTCATCAAAGTGCTTGATCACTTCCGGTCATCCATGTTGACTTCCTGTCGTCACGCATCAGGCCCCACGTTGGGCGCCATTTTGTAACGGTGGTTAAAGCGACATCTAGTGAGTAAAGTGACATCTACCGACCGCAGAGGGATGAGTAAAACCTGATGCAGTTTACATCTTTATTGGTCATGACATCTGAATATCGTCTACATACATCTACATCGACGTCAGCCCTATAAAAATAATAGACATACCTTACTTATACTAAACAAAATGGCTTCTCACATTTCAATGGCTGACATTACTGATCAGAGAAGGTAAATTAAATGTAAAACATAAAATACTTCATTCAGAATGACAATTATCACTATAAATGATTTATCTATAATGTATAACTATACTAATATTTCATTTGATCTAATTCATGCATATATTTCTACACAATAAATAAAATTTGATAAATAACTAAACAAAAAGTAAGAGTTATTCCCCTTACCAATCTATGGGAATGAACTGACACATTCACAAAGGAATCTCTGCTTCCAGCAGCCCTTCTAGACTAATCTCACACCTAAGAATAATTATATAAATATCTTAGAAATGATTCTAAGCTATAAGGTTCTTTAAATACTCAAAAATGACACATTTATAATTTCCTCTGATCATCATACACAATTTCATCATTTCAACAAAGATATATTAAAAATATGAAATTCACAATATATATGCATAAAAATAAACTATACAAACTTACTGTAGCTATGGCTGCTACATGTTCCAAATTCACAACAATAGATCTCAATAATACAGAAAGTTACATCTTCAATGACCTAGTCTCTCAATCTAGTTTTCTCTCTTATAAAAATCATAATTCCCTCTAAACTTAATGAACCAATCAGATTCAAGTATGTACTTTTCTTTTAGGAATGGATTTACCAAAAGAAACAAAAAGAATAATTTAAGTAATACTGACTGATATAAATTTAGGACTGATTTTTAAACAATGACAAAAAGAATATTTTCACAACACACCAATCACATAAAAATGTACATAATCACAATGCTCTAAATTTAGCACTACTACAAAATGGAGCCTTTAGTAGAACAATTACTGTCCGCGCAGCTCACTTCAGAAATCGGAAAATTGAAGTTTTCTCTACTTTGTTTGCATATTTTCCGATTGAAATTTATATAGGGAGATAGATCTTGAAGTCTCATAACTATCGATGTATAATATATGTCTGTACGACCAATACTATGCTAACAGTGAAAGAAAATAAATTTAGATGGGGAGATTTCTATGTTAATTTTAGCGTGACGTCGTCGACGTTCTCCATAGACTCAGTGTTAAACATCGGCGACGTCGCGCTAAAATTAACATAGAAAACTCCCTATCTAAAACTATTTTCTTTCACTGTTAGCATAATATTGGTCGTACAGACATATATCATACACCGTTAGTTATGAGAGTTCGAGATCTATCCCTCCATATAAATCTTAATCGCAAAAATTGCCGACAAAGTAGAGAAAACTTCAATTTTCCGATTTCTGAAGTGAGCTGCGCGGACAGTAGGCAAAGGTAAATATGGGCGTCACGTCTGTAGGATATCACGAGTAGCTAGAGTTACCGTTCCTGGCCTAATTCCCGCCACAGAACTGACTCGCTTATATATACACCCAAGTAGTAGACGATCGCTTGAGCAGGACAGACGTTCTTTATCTGGGAGCCTCCCGTAACCTGGGGCAGAGTCGGCCCGACTCCCAGGTAGAGGGATTATTCTCTTCTGACACCTTGTAAGACGTATATATTATATCCGTTTTACAACATTTGGCGTCGCCGAAAAACGGACTTACGAAGGAGATATTCATTGTGTGGATTTCAACTTTGAAAAAGTCATTGTTTGAGTAAGCACGTTGGATGATTATTTATTTATATGCATGCACAGAGGTCTCTTCTATGAAAAGATTCTTTGCAAATACCTTTGTTAAATTTTGTTTACTTGTGCACATTCCGATATCTTATTTCTTTTTAAGTGTTCGAATATTTGCCTGCTCAGGTAATCAGGTGTGCATCAAAGCGTATCATTTGTATTATTGTTTATTTATTCTCTTTTAGTGAGGGGGAAAGGAGTAATCGTTATTTGGGAACTTAGCGGGCGGGAATAGAAAATCATAACTCGCTGAAATAGTTCAACTACGGTTACTAAGACTCAATATTTTTTCCTTTACTGATAAATTACAGGAAATCACGAGTAGCAAGAGTTACCGTTCCTGGCCTAATTCCCGCCACAGTACTCGCGTATATACACTGCAGTAGTAGACGATCGCTTGAGCAGGACCTACCTTCTTTACCTGGGAGCGTCCCATAACCCCCGTACCTGGGGCGGAGTCGGCCCGACTCCAAGGTATGTAGGATTATTCTCTACTAACACCTTGTAAAATGTATACCCGTTATACAACACGTCGTCACTGGTTGTCACGTTTAAGGACGTTGGGTTCTCATATTACGAGTGATGTCATAAACTTAAAATTGTTATTTTTCTTAACTGTAATAATGGAACATTGCTCTCATGTAAAATTAAGTTTTGGTTGTCAGAAGTATTTGTTGTGCTTTCTTTTTTCATTTCTTCGAAGTTTGATTTTATCTGTATCAATTTTTCAAATTTGTGTCATTTTATACTATTGACTCCATATTCGTTTTCTGAAATACGGCGTACAATCTTACAAGAGAACGTTCGAGAACAAGGTATTATAGCTGAGACGATAAAGCGCCGGACATGCATCCAGACGTTCATTCTGAATAGTCTACGTTCGATCTCGAATAAGGCGGATTTTCTTAGAGGGGAATCATCTTCTTGCTCTGGACAACATTTTTTTGGCTCGGTCTGAGTAGACTCTCTAATAGCATAAATAGTATGAAATATGCATTTTCTTTAATACTCAATGCATTTTCTAATGTTATATATTTTCCATGACGTTTTCCATCGGCTCAATGTCAAAATTGGATGTGGACACTTTCTCAAGTTTCATATTTGACACTTTTATTTACTTTTCACATTGAGTTGGGGAAGGGGGGCGTAAAATTTGCGAGGGGTTTGGGGACCTCCGAGGTCCAGGGGAACCAAGGGGCGCCCCCCCCCCGAAACTCTTGCATTTCAGCCATTTATAACCAATTTTCGTGACTGTAACTTGAATGGAAATTGATGCATTTGACAATTATATGAACTAAGAGGTAGTAAATATTTACAGATACATGTATGCATCTTTTTTGGATAAATATTTATAGTTTTATACCTATGATTTGCAAATCTTAGGGTTTGGGTGGGGGCGTATAATCCGTCACTGGGAGAAGGTTTGTTAAATATTGGCTACTTTCCGCTCAAATCACTTCGGAAACTGAATACCGATTTCAATTACTTTATCATACAAAAATATATGAAATAGATCGAACTTGCGTAGTCGTAAATTCGTTTGTTTTTGATTCTGAAATATTGAGATGACAGTCCGTAATTGGATGGAAATCATATTATTTCAAATTCATTTCATAAAAATCTGAACAGAATTTCTCTGTACAAGTACCAGTCTGCATACGAGAGTCATACATGGTGCATTTATGTTAATCTTTTCCGCGCTAGCGGGTTCTTTTCTAGTGCAGATTCGTTGCGTTTTAGATGATTTGGCGTCTCTCGGGGTATCTTTTCCAGTTTTTATTGAACACTTAAAATCCAAATATACTCATTAAAAGCATATGTTTCAAATTTTAAATTACCTTCTGAATTGACAGGGCTTACAGAAAAATAAAATAGATCATGAAGCAATCCAAGTTCTGCAGCGTAACAGCTCATTTACACTTGGCGGGAAGGACGAACATTATTTTTGCCGCGTGACGTCAAAAATTCTCTCTGTGACGTAACGTTATTTGAACAAGGTTGTCGCAGCCAGCGGGTTTACAGCAACAAAAAATGATTCATTATGTATCATTATGTTTTTCTTTTTGTTATTTGATTAAACATATATAATTTTTTATCTTGTAAGCCTCCTGTTCATGTTTCTTACATTTTACGTCATTCCGACCGGTATACGATAGTTCGCGTTGCGCAGTGAATTTAAAATCGTCAGGAGCCAACTGCTTTAATAGAATTATTGTCACGGCTAGGACCGTCACGACGTCACTGGTTGTCACGGGTTTTAGTACATCCCTTTGAGACAACTTATGTGTCTCAAAGAGGCTGTCTCACAGGGCACGAGCAAAAGTGAAGAAGAATCGTTGATGTTTTGTGTGTTGTACTTTATGTAGTCTGAGAACATTAGTTGTTCCTCTTGGAGATGATGTCCTTTTTGTATCGCCGTCATCGGATGTTAGTTTCTGTAACCACAATCGGCCAATCGCTTGAATGAGCTTTGCATAGTGAATTACAACAAAACGTAGATTATCACATGGAAACTCCTGTGCTGTCTTTCTTAAAGTTTTGTGATAGGAAATATATGTGATAGGTCGTACTCATATTTCATTTATTTGTGTATGAAATATTAATCTCAACATGTAGATAATACTTGTATGTTTGGGATTCCGGTAATAACCCGTTGTGATGAAATACCAATGTTAAATGTGAAAATCGAACACTTTCAAATGGCTACAACAACTTTGTGACGCTTGAATGGAAGACCCATTCTGTTACATGTGTGCGTTTGTTCGCCAAATGCTTATTGAAGAGAAGCCATAGGATTTTTTTTTTCATATTTGATATAGACTAAGATTTATCAAATTTGAATGTTAGACGTCTTCAAAGTCAATATGTGGATATAAATATATCAAACTTATATCTAATCATCTACGAAATATAACATCAAGAATCAAGTGTACCTGTGCCATTCTCGCACGACTTTAAAGCTCCAAGGTCACGGTCATTTTCTGATTCTCCCTCTTCATTTCTCTTCTCTCAGACATGTCAGATTCTGGTCTTGAATTTTATTTTCACGTGCTATCCATACACCATGTTGTTTTGACAATACTATCCTTATGCAAATCTTCTACAGAGAAAACTATGTTATATTAGAGTACCCATTTTATAAGCAATAATTTATCATAGAAGCTTAATCGGTATAGCGCTCGAGGGCATATTTGAATTTTGTAACCACCTAGTTTCTTTCCTTTAAGTATGATAGACTTGCTCCCAGTAAAAATAAATGACAAAGCAGGTTATTGCGATATCCCGGCAAGAACTTTTAACATTAATGAAGTACTTCAGGTCTAAAACATCGCTAATTTCATTGGATGAATTCGTCAAGTCACCTAGCGGTCATTTATATATTTTTCGTGATTATTGTATTCCTCATTGTTCTCATTAGAATTCGATAATATTTACTGTTGTATGTATCTAATAAAGCTTTTTTCCTGTTCTGTGTACAGAAATGACAGAGAAATACCGATGAAGACAAATTGGCATACACGAGTTCTTATTACGCTGACGATAATGATAAATTTATTGAAATTGATCTACACTATTACTTATTATCTAAATATGAATAATAGTGACGACATGGACTAATGAAGCTCAGTAACACTAACTGTATAATTTCTTTGTGAGTAAGATAATGGTAATAAGTATTATAGGATAAATTAAGCGGAAATATAATAAATTGTGGTAATGATAATATATATCTATGCATTAGCGTATCTAGACTTGTTAAGGGGTTCCAGTCCAGGCTTTTGAAATGATGCTTAATATACGGGATAAATCAGGACAGCCCTCCATAACTCTAGAACCGCGTTTAGATTCAAACCTTATATATAGAGAGTTTACAATGCAATATCGTACAATATCGAAAGGACAACATGTATAACGTTAGAACATGTGAAATATATCATGGGCATGATAGACACTGAAGTGTAAGGAAATTGGAATAAATAAACATTTCATCAGATGATATGGGGTTAGTAATCCTTATAATCCTTCGTCATATTTAAGTTTGATAAAGACTATTGAGTAATGAAAGAGTAGAAACAGTTTCATTTTCTGACAAAAAGAAAACTCATTCAAAAAAAATTAGCTGAACCAGCAGAGATTAGGAGAAAAGGGAAACAACATTACAGTGATCCAACAGAAAATTACAAAGGAGTTTTAAGCCAGAACATCCATTTTATTTTATATTCAAAATTAAGCGTTCAAGTAATGATTGAATCAAACGATACTGATGGTGAGGATTGGGAATCTCCAGTACCCTCTACGTTTGGATTTCTCATATTCCTTTTAGGACTTTTCCTTGTATTGACAAGCTCATTAACAATCCTTGTGTTAAACAAGTGCACCAAGCTTGTGTTCCAGGTCAAATTCGCCTCTATCCATCTGACAGTATCTAACCTGATATACGGATTAACCATCACTGCCTGCTCCATATACTATGTGGCTTATGGTGACGTCTGTGTCGGCATTTTGAAATTTGTTTCATTTTGCTTCACGACATATTACTTGTTTCTGACTATAATTGGATTGGACAGATTGTTGTCCCTTAAACTAGCTATGAAATACACATTCTGGACTAAGAGACGCAATGCAATCATGGCCACCGTGTGTACATACGGTATAGCTCTCATACTGAGTATCCCAAACGTTATCGACAGTGGCGGGAAATTCACATGTAAAGGTCACCCACGTGATATTTTGACTTATCGGGGTTTGGTGATATTTTCACTTACCCTCCTTATACTTCTCCTCATTCAAGTAGTATCGTACGGTTACATAGGAATCAATGTCCTCAGTCGTTATGCCAGCAGCAGAGACAGGATACAGGGATGTTCATTTACCGACCAAAAAGACCACAAACATTTCTGGAAAGTTACAGTAAAGTCATTCCACCTTTGTGTGCTGAGTGCTCTATTCATTGGTCCGTTTATAGTATCCAAAATGATGGAAGCGTTTACCCAGAACGCTGATGATGGTACATATCAGGTCACGGCTTTATTGTTAGTGTTGACCTATATACACCAAGTCGTTAGTCCCATCTTTATTCTCCTCACATATAAGGAGTGTAGATATACGTTTCTCATAATTATCTACCATTTCAACAAAGAGAAAAGACTGAAGCTTGACTCTGAATACAAGCAACATTACGCCTCCTACGGAATCTCAGTCATACCAGATATGCCGAGCCAAAACAACACAACAAACTTTGATACCCAATGTCACATTTAATCATATAAAAGAAAACGAGTATAAGATGACCGGATGACATGACGTCAGTTTGTACGGAATCAAGAAGAAAGAAGAACTTTACAAGGACTATGTATGATTAAGCAAGTCGCTTAAGAAGCTGCATAAAACCTTATCAGTTTGAACATTTCTCTCTTTCTGTAAATATGCACATTGTAGTAGTTCACTATCTATAAAACCTGGACAGGGGTTGGATTGTACATGTATGTAGAGGTAGAATGTCCATGTCACAGTCCTCCTTATTACTTAGTATACTTACATTGTATTTGTTCTGAAGATATTAGCCCAAAATTGTTGTTTATTTCATCTTCAAACGAAATAAGAGAATGTATGTAAATGTTCTTTGTCTCAGATAATGTGACTTGAGAAGTCAAGTGGATTTATAATCATGTATTATGTATCTTCATAAATTGTTTGTTTTAAGTATTGTGAATTTAATGATGTGTATTTCATGCATAAGCATAAATAAATATTTTGTTCGAAAATTTGCTCGTACCTTTACTGAACCATAAAGTCGGAAAGTTCAAACGAATGACAAGAAGGACGTACTTACTTTACCCGGAGATCTGATCTTATATACACTGGGGATTATTACCTTACTTTACCCGGAGATCTGATCTTATATACACTGCGAATTATTAGCTTACTTTACCCGGAGATATTATCTTATGTACAATGGCGATCATTAGCTTACTTTCCCGGAGATCTGATTTTAGGTACACCGGGGATTATTAGCTTACTTTACCCGGATATCTGATCTTATATACACTGGGGATTATTAGCTTACTTTACCCGGAGATCTTATCTTATGTACAATGGGAATCATTAGCTTACTTTCCCGGAGATCTGATTTTATATACACTGGATTATTAGCTTACTTTACCCGGAGATCTGATTTTATA
Organism: Pinctada fucata; assembly: GCA_028142955.1. Lineage (NCBI taxonomy): Eukaryota > Metazoa > Mollusca > Bivalvia > Pterioida > Pteriidae > Pinctada > Pinctada fucata. The sequence continues at coordinate 25,797,591 of AP027110.1, read as the reverse complement.
TACACTGGGGATTATTAGCTTACTTTACCCGGATATCTGATGTTATATACACTGCGAATTATTAGCTTACTTTACCCGGAGATCTGATTTTATATTCACTGCGGATTATTAGCTTACTTTACCCGGAGATCTGATTTTATATACACTGCGAATTATTAGCTTACTTTACCCGGAGATCTGATTTTATATACACTGCGAATTATTAGCTTACTTTACCCGGAGATCTGATTTTATATACACTGCGAATTATTAGCTTACTTTACCCGGAGATCTGATTTTATATACACTGCGAATTATTAGCTTACTTTACCCGGAGATCTGATTTTATATACCCTGCGGATTATAAGCTTACTTTACCCGGAGATCTTATTTTATATACACTGGGGAATATTAGCTTACTTTACCCGGAGATATTATCTTATGTACAATGGGGATCATTAGTGTAGAAAAGTATTGAAATGCATTGTTTACATGTTGTTTACATGCGAGATACAGCGGCCGATCTCTTTCATACGTTGTTTGTACATAATCATTTGTTTACCTTTGTTTGTATTAATTATCTTCAACATCATAACTTTCATATTTGATCGTAATAATTGCCATATTACTACTTTTAATTGCTTTATTTATCAGTTTAATTATATCGTTGTTTCATAACCTAATTAGTATTCATAGAAAGGTCGATCCCTAATTAATTATGTATGTATTGGCCGATCATTCCAACTGACCAATCAGAGGACAGGACCTTTGTTTACATCGGGTCGATCCTTGCCTGAGAGTATAAAAAGGACCCCCGATTCTGCATATTAATAGATAAGATTTGTGATGCTAAGGGAGATGTTGTGATGTGATTTCTTTTCTTATACTGGATTTTGTACATAGTGTAAATAAAATGTCAACTTTATTACTTTGTCTCACTTCAACAACACTTGGATATTTCTCGTCTGGGACGAGTGTGAATTAATACTTTGTCGTTTGGGATGGCTGGAATTCTCGTCTGGGACGAGTGCTATCGATACTTTACACACTGACTTAGTCGTCTGTGACGACAAGTTTGCAGATTGTCTGAGAAAGACACGCTACCAAAGATTTGTCTAAGAAAGACACGCTACCAAAAATTACTACGCATTCAAGGCTACGCTACATTAGCTTACTTTACCTGGAGATCTGATCTTATGTACACTGGGGATTATCAGCTTACATTACCCGAAGATCTGATATGTTATACACTGGGGAATTATTAGCTTACTTTACCCGGATCGAGATCTGATCTTATATACACTAGGGGTTATTAGCTTACTTTACCCGGAGATCTTATCTTATATACACTGGAGATAATTTTTGATGTTTTAGCTGTTCATTTGGTTTTTCATGGTTTAGATTGTGATTTTTTTGGCTGAGAAGAAAGATACTTAAAAATGAAAAGGGGTTAGAGAAGAACGTATTTAAAAGAGAACTCGCAAATAGTCCACAATAGCATTAATAAAGTCAATCTGCACCTTGACTTGCATAATCTTTAAATAGATTTTTACTTGTTTCCTGCAGCAATGCCTGGGGTCCTAGTGTAAGTGCAAAGTATCAGGCTACCAGGCCTCCGGAAGAACACGACATACTCCGCTCATTTCTGCTATCTTTCTGTTGAGGATCGTCTGACAACATGTAATGGCACCTTATTACCAACTTTATAACCAATGCGCGAGTAATAAAACATCCACGCCGAGAGTAGATGAATTTTGTTGTTGGCCCAATTTAGGGGTTACCATGCGTGTGTATTACAAAAACTGACAGGGTATCGGCGAATCCCCTGTCAGAAATTGAGTTTTACCGCGAGGCGTTAGCCGAGCGGTAAAACGGATATTTCTGACAGGGGATTCGCCGATACCCTGTCAGTTTTTGTAAAACATCAGTATGGTAACCCTATTCTAATGCATATGGTCAGTAATGCGCTAGAAAACGTCTGCTTTTAACGACGTCGCCATGGGAACGTATGACGTCATAGCAGAAACTGCAGTGAAACGTGAATCCCCTTGCAGTTTTTTCATCGCTCAACCAATCAAAATGCGCGTTACAAACAGAGTGCATTAGAATGTCTAATTAATGATTTATTCTTGTCTTGAAACATCATTTCACTGTTTGGTGGAATTATCATTGTTTCACTTGCCACTGTCCAATAATATCCAAGTGGTCCATGGAAAAGAATGTGAATTTTTAGTCCACGACATTCCTTCCGAATGCAAACAATACCAGCTTACATGATGCTTCAGGAAGTTTCTGCAGCAATGAAATGCATCGATCTCATTCCCTTTAAATTAAGGTACCTCTGTGCTAGCGGGCAGTGATCACATTTTATGTAACTACTTAGAGACATGTTCTTTTTTCAATGTGGCAGATTATCATACACCTTGGATGAAACTTAAGATAATTAAGCACTTGTGTCATTAAATAGATAGCACGTTGTTTACCAAAGTTTCACGTATTTAAACGTTATTTAAGTGTAAAAAAGGGGGAATGTAAATAATAATGATTGTCTTATTTGAATGTGATCTTCCCCCTCCTCTGACAAGTTTGCCTGGATATCGGGAATAGCGATTGGCTAATAACGGTCACATGAAGACGTGGTATCTTTTATGAATTTTTATATCAGACCATCCATGACGTCACATTGTCATCCTTCATGTTGACACCGTAGCCTAATCAAATAATGACGTTCAAACACTCCATAAAATCATCAAAATAAGTCATAGGTGGGAGTAAATTCGTTAACTAGTCATCTAGAGACCTGGTACGGCATGATACCAGGTTCAATCCTGATTGTCCAACAGTTTGAAAATCCCATATCCTGATTGTCCAACAAAAAAATTAAGGTCACTTGTATTGTTAAAAATGCACAGCCACTGTAATTGTCTGAGATAAAGCTTTCATGACGATTGTTATTGATTTCCGTATAAATGACAGTGTGACGTCATAACGCCCGACATAGCGGATGAATTTGAATTGAATATCAACAAGTTTAAAATCCTTTCCTATGCAATGTAGAAAGTAGGAATAACATTTTATAAAAAGACGAATTCAATACTAAAATCACCCCCACTAATTCCTTACCTCTTTCAGCAACTGTGTCTTGACGATTACAGAATACGACATCAACAACAAGCGACAGAGGCAGGTGCAGCTACAAGCTCTATGTCGATAGATGTCACATCCTACACTCAACAGAATATTTCGAATGAAGATTTCTTGTCACATTCAGCGTTGTTTGTGATAATTTCACAATAGACCACACATAATTTAAACAGTACACATAAAAATCCATAAGCTTACGCTGTCAACATTTCATGATTTCACCGCACTGCAACTGACTCAAACGGATAACAGAAATGGGAATACATTCCGCAAACAAAATTAGTTCCAAACAGTCAACATCTAGAGAGAAATTAATAACTTGTTTGGTCATATTTGGTCATTATTCCATTGTTAAATTTCTAATTTGTAATACTTGATATATCACAATGCATTAATTCATAACATTTCGGTCACACTGAATAAGCGTGACGTTGCCATTGGGACACTCCCGCTGTTCCGTTCTAAAATTAACTCCCCTCCACATTGGTGGACGGATTCGCTTTAAAAATAGAATTGGGAGCTTTCTTTTTGGCTTTGAAAGCGCATATATATAGAATAAGTGTCTAATTTTGTGTGTTTATGCAGAAATAAATTACAATGGCTGATGCATTTATTTGATAAAATGCGCTACCGCGCATTATGTATGAAATACAAACAACAAATTCAGGATTTCATAGACTTTTTAAAGAGCTTTGCAGCTTTTCTCTAACATAACCAATATCACTATGTTTGACTTTGTTTTACTCCAATAATACATGATTTCTAAGTTAATACCTATCATTTTTACGAAAAGTCTTTGTCAACTTTGGTATATCACAGTCTAAGTAACCTTGACAATTGGTCCTACATGTACGACCCTAACAATTTCTAGGTGACTTCTTAATCAATTAAGTTCTTCAATTTAGATGTACTTATAAAAATTGCTTCGAAATGTATTAGGGGCAGCTATGACCGTTTATAAACTCTATGTGCTATTGTGTTGACCAGAATGTAAACATATGGTAACCATCTCTGTACCCTTTGGAGTAGAAATGGGGAGATGTCCGCTCAAGTCTTAAATAGCAGTTTTCTTAAAAAAGGAGCAGAGTTATGGATATTTTCTATAAAATGCAAGCGATTCCTGTAATAAAGGATATGTATTCCATGGTTTTACAATGGATTTATATGGTACTAGCAAAAAAAAATTTAAGTTACTTTTCCCCTGTGTTTTGTAGTAAAATGAAGGTTGTTCATGCGCATGCAACTCTTATATGCTAAAGCAGTACATTTTAATATGGATGGTTATGTCTGCTGTCTGTCTTACACGCCTGCTGTCTGTCTGCTAGTTTGACATAAAATATGAATGGAATTTCTCCGCTAATCTCGTAAAAGCCCCAACATCTACATGTACATGTACTATTGTCTATTTCCAATGAAAAAAATTATAAAATAATAGTCCGTAAATGTTCATACTGACCACAGGTGCCTGTAGATATGATCGTTTCAACCCCCTCTCTCCCCTTCTTTCTTTCTCAGAATCATGGCTAAAATGGCCGTGGAGTAAAGAAGGGGGGGGGGGGGGGAGAAAAAAGAATAAAACCTTCTTTACTCCACGGCCATTATAGCCATGATTCTGAGAAAGAAAGAGGGGAGGGGTGGGGGTGGAAACGATCATATCTGCAGGCACCTGTGATACTGACGACAAAAATAGTAAAGAAGTAAAGAAGCAGGAACGTATATATACGTCCCTGGTAGAAGTACTTTAAAAATAAAAGTTTAAAAGTCTTTTTTATCTTATTTATTTTAAATTCATGAGGTTATGCCATATCTGTCCAATATTTACCTGAGCCAAATAGCGGCAAGATCAGTGAGATCAATTAACTAAGTCATTATGCAAACAATGTAATTGGTACTACCTAAAATCCTGATTGTCCAACAAAAAATATACCACATTTTTACCTTTTTATATAAATGTTGGACAATCAGGATGACACCGGTCGTCTACGCCTCCACCGGTATGAAACCTAGTGACCTGGTATCATCCCGTGCTTGGTCACTAGATGGCTAGGTAACTAATAATACTGTGATAACCTATGTTCAAGGAATCCAGGAATTATGTTTCACATAATGTATAAACGCGCATTATGGAATATAACAGTTATAATTGTATAGATATTACTATATCAATGTAATCGGTAAATTGTGCACTATGGAAAATAAAAAAAAATCGTCTTACTTTGTACTACACAGTCACATTCTAAGCTTTGAGGTACGAAATACACACTGTGCAAAAAAAAAAAACCCAACTTCATCCGTATCCGTTCACGAGATAAGAAGAAAAAAAATCGACAGCTTTAATCTATCTTACCACTTTCTTGTTCTTCAAAAATAGCCTATTCCCTCGTATTCTTGGGGGGGGGGGGGGTGGAGGAGGATGTAGGGCGTTCTTCCACCCCGAGTTACAAACCCTACTTGGTCAGAAAATTTGTATTAATACACCTTTAGTGAAAAGTGGCATTTTGTAACTCGGATTGGGACAAAAACATTTCCGTTTTTCATAGATTTCTATTTGATTTTATAATTTTAACTCAGTTTATGATAAAAATCCAACTTGACAGTAGATTTAGATGTAGACCAAGTTAGTTGTCATTTCTACCGTGAGGTTTCACAAACTTTGCATTTTGAAATTTCTTTTTTTTCAGGGCAGATTTTACGCCTTTATAAATAAAATATGGTCAAATATTCCTACAGCTCGTTTTATTGTACGGACATTTTCAGGAGCAAAACTCTGCACATAATTATAAGGCATTATAAGGCATGACATTACTAATATTTTACTTGATCTATATTTAAGCTTTATGTTAGAGATTTGATGTGAGAATTGAACTTCCTCTACATGTCTAGAAAACACAAAAAATATTTTCAAGGGGCATATGTTGGAAATAACAATCCGTTATCGATTTTCGTATTTACAATCCCTATCATCATAACAGGAAGGAAAATCAGTTAGGCTGCTTGCTCAATAAGACAATATAAGCCATATCTTGTTTGATAGAATGTTAGGCACTTCAAACACTTCATAATTCTATTCAAATGTAGGAGTTAGGCAACAAGGAGCAGGAAGGTGGAATAATGTCACGTAGTCAATTTTGATATTTTTAACTTCTAACAATTTCTGATAAAGGCGGAAGTATATATAATTGTAGCTTTTGACACTATAGTAGTAAAAGTGGTTATGTTATATTACTGGTAGTTTTGTTGGTGTACAGTAAGGTGGTGTGCTAGCGGGGAGTGATATTTGAAGATAATGTGATAAAGGTGGCTATGTTCTAGTACTAATAGTTTTGTTGGAGTAAGGTAGTTGTGCTAGCGGGGTGTGTTATTTAAGAAATAACAACTAGCTAGCTGTTGATTATTGTCCTGGACCAGTAATTCCACGAGTCGCATGAACCAATCAAATTATCAACGAGCCGCGAAACGGACGAGTGGAATTACTGGACAATGAATCACGGCTAGCTAGTTGTTATTTCTATTCTAAAATAGCACGTGAATGGGCGGAACTTAGCACACTGGAAGTTTGTTGGAGATTTTACACCAGGCGAGTTCTATGGTACATATAGGGAGAAAATTTCAAGTCACATTAGAATTGAAGATAATGTGGTAAAGGTGGCTATGTTATAGTACTGGTAGTGTTGTTGGTGTAAGGTAGTTGTGCTAGCTTGGTGTGTTAGCTGAAGATAATGTGGTAAAGGTGGCTATGTTATAGTACTGGTAGTGTTGTTGGTGTAAGGTAGTTGTGCTAGCTTGGTGTGTTAGTTGAAGATAATGTGGTAAAGGTGGCTATGTTATAGTACTGGTAGTGTTGTTGGTGTAAGGTAGTTGTGCTAGCGGGGTGTGTTAGTTGAAGATAATATGGTAAAGGTGGCTATGTTATAGTACTGGTAGTGTTGTTGGTGTAAGGTAGTTGTGCTAGCGGGGTGTGTTAGTTGAAGATAATATGGTAAAGGTGGCTATGTTATAGTACTGGTAGTGTTGTTGGTGTAAGGTAGTTGTGCTAGCGGGGTGTGTTAGTTGAAGATAATTTAGTAAAGGTGGCTATGTTATAGTACTGGTAGTTTTGTTGGTGTTAGGTAGTTGTGCTAGCGGGGTGTGTTAGTGCTTGGTACTTGACCAATCTACAGTCTTGTACCAGCGCATCCTTGAGACTTGCACTCAGACTGACTGTGACGACGGGAATTAATGACGGGCCCTGTCCAAACCTCTTTAGAGAAGACAGGGCCCTGTCCAAACTTCTTTAGAGAAGACAGGGCCCCGACCCCCTGACGTGTCCTCTCTGAATGTCAGTCGGACTCCTTTGGTGATTACATACACGAGCTCGCTACAACCAGCAGAGCACGGACTGTATTACACACGCCCTCTTTTTATATCCATTTACATATTCATCTGTGTTGCTTGGACCTCTACGTTTTGCGGTCTTGTTTGTGTGAGGTCATCTTACAGTGAGGAGGTTGTTTTACATCACAATTGTACGTTCTTCGAGACCTCTGGGTAATTGGAGAAGTGAGAGGGTTGTGCGCACGTAATCCAGGATAACTACACCATTTGCTACTTGCGTGGCAAATGGCCGTCCAAAGTCGGCACCGGTTGCCCATTGGTCTCGTCGGTTTATGTGTAGTCTTTTGTGTTTGATGTTTACATGTCGTATGTCTCTTTTCCGTCTCATACTATTCTCGTCTTTTGTGTTTTTGCATCGGGTGTTTTGGTGTTTTGCTGTTGGTGCTGCAACATGGTCTTGTTGGAGATCCCCTCCCTTCTTGAAGATAATGTGGTAAAGGTGGCTATGTTATAGTACTGGTAGTGTTGTTGGTGTAAGGTAGTTGTGCTAGCGGGGTGTGATAGTTGAAGATAATGTGGTAAAGGTGGCTATGTTATAGTACTGGTAGTGTTGATGGTGTAAGGTAGTTGTGCTAGCGGGGTGTGATAGTTGAAGATAATGTGGTAAAGATGGCTATGTTATAGTACTGGTAGTAGTGTTAGTATGAGGTACTTGTGCTTGCGGGGTGTGTTATTTGAGAATAATGTGCTAATGTTGGTTATGTTTAAGTGCTGGTTGTGGTGTTTGTGTGAGGTAGTTGTGCTAGCTTGTTGTGTTAGTTGAGACTTACGTGGTAACTGTTGTTACGTTAATGTGCCGGGTGTGGTGTTGGGTGTGAGGTAGTTGTGCTAGCTGGATGTGTTCACCGGGTGTAATCATTTATAATGAAATCAAAAGCAAGTGTCCGGTAAAGCAAATCATGGACACAAGGGTTTGATTTCCTTCTCGATTCTTCCCTGGGGATTGCTTATTTCTCCCTATGTCCTAAACCTATAAGATAATAAAAGTTACGATACACACTTCTCTGTCATGCTTTAGCTACAAACCGCGGTGGTCCTTAATGACGTCATAGTTAATCAGCTACCCTTTGTGGAAGATATATTTGTGATTCTGCACATTTTCACAATCCTCCCAATTAATATAAAAGGAAATTATTATTTCTCCCTTATACCGTATGTATGAAAAAGGAGTTTCGAATGATCATCTTTGTTGTACAAAATACTCTCGTTTTACCGAATACTTTGGATTCGCCTCATTTATTTTCTATACACAATTATACACAATTTTGTACATCACTTATTTTACTTCGACATGTTCTACTCTTGTAACTCTTATCGTACATTCTATGATTTTATATCTTTTGTCTAAGTACAAGTATACAAGGTCTCTAATATGATAAAAAATATCACTGATTCAATAAATTTAGAGGTTTGACATTTAAGTAGGCCATAAATTTTACCAATATGTTTACATTTAGTGATGTTTCAAGTTGTTTATACAATGATAATGAAAAGGAAGTAAAATGTGTTCGGCATATTCTCTCATTACAATCACAGAGTACGGCATTTCAGATTAAATATCTATACCACAGGTATTTGAGTTAGGTAGAATGGAAATTAAAAGACATTGTAAACACCCCTCCCTAGAACGCGGAAGGTCAATTTGTTGTCTGAACATGTAATCTAGAATTTTATGAATATATTATCTCTAGTTAGATTAGGACGGATAAGTTACGAAAAAGACCTTTTAAATCGCTATGCATCATAAGGGATCCCTTGTTATTGGTGAATATTCAGGTGTTCAAGTTATATGCATGAACAAAACAAAACAAACAAAATCACACACAGAAGCTCAGTTTAATTAAAGCTGAAATGAAAAGAAAATTATTTTTGGTTACTTGACTCTGTTTTATCTAAATCTTCATTCATAGCGCGCTGAACTATTTAAAACAGTCTACAACTACGTTAATTTGAGAATTAGTGTAGGCTTTATCAAATTAAAAGGTTCTTTGTGCATATAAAGACCGGATTGAAGTGGCTAGGCTCGAACTTGGACAAGGTGCCTCCAGTTAACAGTACTATGTAGTCTGTACACATATAAACTTACACTATAATTAACCATGAAAATTCAGACTCAAAATTAATACTCAACTCAATAGTCCTGTGCAACTATTCAAGGAAATATTATAATAAAGTGAATTTTGACCTTGACCTTGACCTTTCTTTTTGGTTCAAGTTCAAAAGACCCTTAATTAGGTCCTCAGCAGTGGCGGGTTAAGACGGCCAGAGGGGATCCGCCCTATTTCTCCGAAGTTATTGATCCAGAATACTATTTTTACGTTTATGCTAAAAATGAACATGAAAAAATCGGATCGCTTCGCTGGCGCGAAGAAAGAACAAATATTCTAAGTCCGCCACATAACAATTCTGAAAAGTGAATAGAGATTTATCCATGCATGTACAGGAGTAGAATTAAAAAATGGTCAATACACTGCTCAAATATTTCATATCCAATTATGTTATGTTAGGACACTTAAAGTCGTGGAGCTCCGCGATTATAAAAATAAAATTGGTCATCACACGCTCTCCGACGCTCCAGCACGCTCTCAGTACGATTTGTTACGCACTGTACATAGCTAGTTGTTACGACAGAAGACTAGATCTGTCACGATTTTCATCCCGTTCTCTCAAGCTTCATTGCTTCCCTTATCTCGATGAGATATCAGTCTTTGTTACGCTCTATCACAGTTCCCAACGCTTATCAAGTTTTGTTGAGAGGACTACGATGTGATAATTACCGCGATTTAGCAAGATTTTATATGTAACTGACTAAAGTGTACTAGTTTTGATACCACTTGAATTTCTGAAACAAGAATAAGCTTTACATCGAAGAAATGATTTTGTATCGCAAAACACTGGAAGCGGCATTGATCAACCTTAATTACCCTTTATTTTTTTTTTATTATGTTATGCTAGGTTTACACTTAGTCACGATCGCCACGATTACCCCGAATGATGTGAATTGTAGGGAATGTGAGAGAGCGCGGGGTTGAATCGTGAAGATCATAGGATATCAAAGAAATCGTGGCATTTTTGTATCCTCGTGGCAAATTTTTGATTCTCTAAAAATTGCTACGATTGTCCCGATTGATCCTTACATCGTGAGAGAGCGAAATGGAGCGTATAGTAAACGTGATGGAACGTAGTACTTAGCGAAGCTTGAGAGAACGGGATAAAAAATCGTGACAGATTTTATCTTCAATCGTAACAAATCGCTACAGCGCGTAATAAATCATACTGAAAGCGTGCTGGAGCGTCGGAGAGCGTGTGATGACCAACTTTATTTGTAGAATCGTGGAGCTATACGGTTTTGCTCAATCATGGATATCGTAGGGCATCATGGCTAAGTGTAAACCTAGCATTAGGTAACATTTTTCTGGTGAGCAATTCAAATCTTTGATTGCTCCTATATATTAAACTTGTTCGATGACAGTTAATGTAATCCCTAACTGATGATCAGGACTTCTTTTTTATGCTTTTTCAGATGCTAGCAATTGTTGGGATGTTGAATTATCTTAAGATGTAACAGAAACTGTCTGTCTTCTAACAATTCTCATCCTGGGAATGTTGAAAACGCTACGCATTTTGTAGATCGTGGACTGAATCGTGGAAACCGTGACGGGACTTATTGGAACGCCACATGACCAATCGGGATGATCGCTATTTATAAAACGTGTAACAGCTGGATGGAATCTTAACAAATAGTCATAGAGCGTGAGCGAAGTCTTAGTAGATCACAGGAGAACGTGTTTGTAAGTTCACCAAGATTTACAAGGATTGGGCATTACGATCTGTTGAGCTTTGTCAAGGTATGTCACGCTGTACAAAAAAACTACGTTCTAGAACGATCACTACGCTCTATTAAGCTCTCTCGAGATGTAAGGAGGATTCTCAAAACTTTTGCAACCATTTTTGCGATCACGATCATAAGGATTCCATCACGTTCTCTAACTTGAACGATCCCCACGATTCGACCACACGCTCTCTCATGTTACCTATGATTCTGTGGAATCGTAGACATCGTGGCTAAGTTACAGTAAGTGTAAACCTAGCATAAAGGTTCATCTGTACCATACAGACACAGATACATGTAAGAAATTACCATTAAATCATGTCTACCTGTACTTTCTTCATTACATAGAATAAACAACTGCAAATATCTGAAACATGAAAGAAGAAACTTCCTTAATTAATTTTAGCAATGTACATTTAAGTGTATTGTAGCCATGGGGTTTAAAAGAAACATTTCTGTGAAAGTATACTAATTGTAGTATTTTCACCCTAAATTCAATCTTTCTCATTTAATCATGAAGTAATCTCAGGACATTATTGATCTTTCGGTTTTTGACAAAAATCCATCCACAAGATTTTGAATGATTAACTGTCAGCTGTACAGTAATCAATTGACTCAAATTGGCATATTTTTAGCGACAATGTCATTTTTTTAAATTCCAGTCTGCTTTCTTTATTTAAAACACAATTCTTCTCATCATTTCCCATATGTAAGTGTAATGCATTTATGAAAAATTTTGAAATTAAGTAATGATTTCATTTCTTATAGCTTTACGAGAACCAAGGCGATGCTTTTTATGATATATATGACGTCATTCAGAAATATGTTGATAAATGCAAATTCAAAGTTTCATAGAAAATATTCCTGTGAATAGTATAAAATTTGATTTTGTAAATGGCTGTTCAAAATACAAGCGCTTCCGGGAGCTTCTCCCCCCGGTCCCCTACCAGGGATCTGCCCTCATCAATTTTTTACGCCCCACCCCTAACTCAAAAGCTGGATGCGCCACTGAAAAGTGCAACAAAATAATTTTTCACAGGGAAGTAAAATTGCTTCTTCCAATACAGGGAAGTTTAAATAAGAATCCTCACAGTTCGGCAAATTTCCAACCGCTACTAGTTCTGTTAGGCATTTCAATTCGCAACTGCACCAATAAATATCTTCAAATTCGGCAAATGTGCCAATTTAAATGATTCCTAAAAAGGAAGTAAAACTAGAGACCTAGTGTATTATTTCGGTTGTATTATCATGAAGATCAAGGTGAGGAACGTGACTTGGCATGTGTGTAAATAGAAAAGATAGCTTCGGAAATTAGGGTATAATAGCATTGCATGAACATCGGTGGATCTAAACAAATCAATTGGGTGTGTGTTAAGCCTGCAAGGGAATAAAGTCTATCACTTCAAAATGCATCGAGAGGGAAAATTCATGATTTTTTTTTACACATTTTACAGGAAATCATGGATCTCCAGGCTCAATCCCTCCCCCATGCCCCTCTTCATTGATCTTCATACTCCATTCCTTCCAAATGTTCCCCTACATAGACCACCAGACTCCATTCCTACCCGGACTCCTCTACATGGATCTCCAGACTCAGTCCCTCCACATGCTCCTCTACATGGACCTCCAGACTTTGTCACTTCCCATGCTCCTTTACATGGATCTCGAGACTCATTCCCTCCCCCAGGTTTCTCTACATGGATCTCCAGACTCCGTCCCTACCCAGGCTCCTCTACATGGACCTCAAGACTCCATTCCTCCCCATCCTCGCCTACATGGACCTCCAGATATCGTCGCTCCCCTATGCTCCTCTACATGGATCTCTAGACTTCGTCCCTCCCCGGCTCCTCTACATGGATCTCCAGACTTCGTCCCTCCCCGGGCTCCTCTACATGGACCTCCAGACTTCGTCCCTCCCCATGCTCCTTTACATGGATCTCCAGACTTCGTCCCTCCCCGGCTCCTCTACATGGATCTCCAGACTTCGTCCCTCCCCGGGCTCCTCTACATGGGTCGCCAGACTCTATTCCTCCTCCAGGCTCCTCTTCATAGACCTCCAGACTCCATTCCTCCCCAGGTTCCTCTACATGGACCTCCAGACGCCATTCCTCCCCAGGCTCAATTACATGAATCTCCAGACTTCCTCCCTTCCCGGACTCCTCTACATTGATTTCCAGACTCCGTCCCTCCCCGGGTTCCTCTACTTGACTTCGTCCCTTCCCGGGTTCCTCTACATGGATCTCAAGACTTCGTCCCTTCCCGGACTCGTCTACACGGATCTCCAAACTTCGTCCCTCCCTTGGCTCCTCTACATGGATCTCCAGACTCCGTCCCTCCCCAGCTCCTCTACATTGATCTGGAGACTCCGTCCCTCCCCATGCTCCTCTACATGGACCTCTAGACTTTGTCCCTCCCCGGGCTTCTCTACATGGATCTCTAGACTTCGTCCCTCCCTGGCTCATCTACATGGATCTCCAGACTTCGTCCCTCCCCGGCTCCTCGACATGGATCTCAAGACCTCGTCCCTCCCCCATGTTCTCTACATGGACCTCCAGACTTCGTCGCTCCCCATGCTCCTCTCCATGGATATCTAGACTTCGTCCTTCCCCAGCTCCTCTACATGGATCGCAAGACTCAGTCCCTCTCCAAGACTCCTCTACATAGACCTCCAGACTCCATTCCTCCCCCAGGTTCCTCTACATGGACCTCCAGACGCCATTCCTCCCCCAGGCTCCTCTTCATGGATCTCCAGACTCCGTCCCTCCCCCAGGCTCCTCTACATGGATCTCCAGACTTCGTCACTTCCTGGGCTCCTCTACATGGATCTCAAGACTCCGTCCCTCCCCAGATTCCTCTACTTGAACCTTCAGACTTCGTCTCTCCCCGGGCTCCTCTACATGGATCTCAAGACTTTGTCCCTTCCCGGGCTCCTCTACATGGTTCTCCAGACTGCGTCCCTCCCCGGGCTCCTCTACATGGATCTCCAGACTCCATTCCTTCCCCATGCTCCTCTACATGGATCTCGAGACTCCATTCCTCCCCAGGCACCTATACATGGATCTCCAGACTTCGTCCCTCCCCGGCTCCTCTACATGGTTCTCCAGACTTCGTCCCTTCCCGGGCTCCTCTACATGGGTCGCCAGACTCTATTCCTCCTCCAGGCTCCTCTTCATAGACCTCCAGACTCCATTCCTTCCCAGGTTCCTCTACATGGACCTCCAGACGCCATTCCTCCCCATGCTCGTCTACATGGATCACGAGACTTCGTCCCTCCCCAGGCTCCTCTTAACGGATCTTCAGACTCCGTCTCTCCCCCAGTTTCCTCTAATGAAAGATCTCAATACTCCGTTCCTCCTCCAAGCTCCTCTACATGGATCTCAAGACCCAATCCCTCCTCCAGGTTTCTCTGCATAGACCTCGAAATTCCATCCCTAACTTAGCTACCTCTACATAGATCTCCAGGCTCAATCCCTCCTCATGCTCCTCTACATGGATCTCCAAACTCTATCCCTCGATCATGCTCCCCAACATGGAACCCAAAACTCGATCCCTCCTTAGGCTCCTCTACATGGATCTCCAGACTTCATCCCCAAGCTCCTCTACATGGATCTCCAGACTCGATCCCTTCCCATGCTAATCTACATGGATCTCCAGTCTCGATCCCTCCCTAGGCTCACTACATAAATCTCCAGTCACCATCCTTCCTCCAGGCTCCTCCACTTTGATAATCAGAGTCCATCCCTCCTCATGCTCCTCAACATGGATCTCCAAACTCATTTTCCTCCTGGATCTTTTACATGGATCTCCAAAGCCTTTGGGAGGGATGGAATCTGGAGATTCATGTAGAGGAGCCTAGAGGAGGAATGGAGTCTGGAGATCCATCCCTCCCAAAGGCTCTTCCACATGGATCTCCAGACCCCATCCCCGCCAAATGCTCCTCTACATTGATCTCCAGACTTCATCCCTCCCCCAGGCTCCTCTACATGGATCTCTAGATTCCATCCCTTCCCAAGGCTCCTCTACATTGATATCCAGACTCAATCCCTCCCAGTGCTCCTCCACATGGATCTCCAAACTCGATCCCCCCCAGGCTTCTCTACATGGACCTCCAGACTCCATCCCTCCCCTAGGCTCCTCTACATGGACATCCAGACTCCATCCCTCCCCTAGGCTTCCCTACATGGACCTCCAGACTCCATCCCTCCCCTAGGCTTCCCTACATGGACCTCCAGACTCCATCCCTCCTCAAGGTTCCTCTACATGGATCTTTGTATTAGTTTTAATATCTTTTTTTGTGTCGTTTTTGTATGTTCTCCTGTTGTTTGTGTGGCTAATGGAAGCTTTTCGGTTGGATGTATTTTACAGGTAGTGCAATAGTTCACTAACGATTTGAGAGGAATCTTCAAATAATTTTGCGCACGTCTTGATGGTGAGGCGTGGCTACTTCACTGCCGTCCCTCCTCCAGGCTCCTGTACATAATTCTCAAGACCCCATCCCTCCTCCAGGTTCCTCTGCATGGACCTCCAGATTCCATCCCTAAGCTACCTCTACATGGATCTCCAGGCTCCATCCCTCCTCAAGGCTCCTCTACATGGATCTCCAAACTCGATCCCTCCCTAGGCTCCTCTACATGGATCTCCATATTTCATCCCTCCTCATGCTCCAGGATCCTTTACATGGATCTCCAAACTTCGTCTCTCCCCAGGCGCCTCAACTTGGATCTCCAGATTTCATCCCTCCCAATGCTCCTCAACATGGACCTCCAGATTCCATCCTCCCCCAGGTTCCTCTACATGGTTCTCCAAACTCCATCCTCCCTCAGGTTCCCCTACATGGATCTCCAGACTCCGTCCCTCCCCAAGGCTCCTCTACATTGATCTCCAGACTCCATTCCTCCCCAGGCTCCTCTACATGGATCTTCATACTCCGTTACTTTGATAATTAGTGTAGGCTTTATCGAATTTAAAGGTTCTTTGTGCATATAAAGACCGGACGGAAGTGGCCAGGCTCGAACTTGGACAAGGTGCCTCCAGTTAACAGTACTCTGTAGTCTGTACACATATAAACTTACACTATAATTAACCATGAAAATTCAGACTCAAAATTAATACTCAACTCTTGGATTGAGATAATGACATGCCTTTATAAGTCCTGTGCAACTATTCAAGGAAATATTATAATAAAGTGAATTTTGACCTTGACCTTGACCTTTCTTTTTGGTTCAAGTTCAAAAGACCCTTAATTAGGTCCTCAGCAGTGGCGGGTTAAGACGGCCAGAGGGGATCCGCCCTATTTCTCCGAAGTTATTGATCCAGAATACTATTTTTACGTTTATGCTAAAAATGAACATGAAAAAATCGGATCGCTTCGCTGGCGCGAAGAAAGAACAAATATTCTAATTCCGCCACATAACAATTCTGAAAAGTGAATAGAGATTTATCCATGCATGTACAGGAGTAGAATTAAAAAATGGTCAATACACTGCTCAAATATTTCATATCCAATTGTGTTATGTTAGGACACTTAAAGTCGTGGAGCTCCGCGATTATAAAAATAAAATTGGTCATCACACGCTCTCCGACGCTCCAGCACGCTCTCAGTACGATTTGTTACGCACTGTACATAGCTAGTTGTTACGATAGAAGACTAGATCTGTCACGATTTTCATCCCGTTCTCTCAAGCTTCATTGTTTCCCTTATCTCGATGAGATATCAGTCTTTGTTACGCTCTATCACAGTTCCCAACGCTTATCAAGTTTTGTTGAGAGGACTACGATGTGATAATTACCGCGATTTAGCAAGATTTTATATGTAACTGACTAAAGTGTACTAGTTTTGATACCACTTGAATTTCTGAAACAAGAATAAGCTTTACATCGAAGAAATGATTTTGTATCGCAAAACGCTGGAAGCGGCATTGATCAACCTTATTTACCCTTTATTTTTTTTTTTATTATGTTATGCTAGGTTTACACTTAGTCACGATCGCCACGATTACCCCGAATGATGTGAATTGTAGGGAATGTGAGAGAGCGCGGGGTTGAATCGTGAAGATCATAGGATATCAAAGAAATCGTGGCATTTTTGTATCCTCGTGGCAAATTTTTGATTCTCTAAAAATTGCTACGATTGTCCCGATTGATCCTTACATCGTGAGAGAGCGAAATGGAGCGTATAGTAAACGTGATGGAACGTAGTACTTAGCGAAGCTTGAGAGAACGGGATAAAAAATCGAGACAGATTTTATCTTCAATCGTAACAAATCGCTACAGCGCGTAATAAATCATACTGAAAGCGTGCTGGAGCGTCGGAGAGCGTGTGATGACCAACTTTATTTGTAGAATCGTGGAGCTATACGGTTTTGCTCAATCATGGATATCATATGGCATCGTGGCTAAGTGTAAACCTAGCATTAGGTAACATTTTTCTGGTGAGCAATTCAAATCTTTGATTGCTCCTATATATTAAACTTGTTCGATGACAGTTAATGTAATCCCTAACTGATGATCAGGACTTCTTTTTTATGCTTTTTCAGATGCTAGCAATTGTTGGGATATTGAATCATCTTAAGATGTAACAGAAACTGTCTGTCTTCTAACAATTCTCATCCTGGGAATGCTGAAAACGCTACGCATCTTGTAGATCGTGGACTGAATCGTGGAAACCGTGACGGGACTTATTGGAACGCCACAGGACCAATCGGGATGATCGCTATTTATAAAACATGTAACAGCTGGATAGAATCTTAACAAATAGTCATAGAGCGTGAGCGAAATCTTAGTAGATCGTAGGAGAACGTGTTTGTAAGTTCACCAAGATCTACTACGATTGGGCATTACAATCTGTTGAGCTTTGTCAAGGTATGTCACGCTGTACATGTACTACGTTCTAGAACGATCACTACGCTCTATTAAGCTCTCTCGAGATGTAAGGAGGAATCACGACACTTTGATTCTCAAAACTTTTGCAACCATTTTTGCGATCACGATCATAAGGATTCCATCACGTTCTCTAACTTGAACGATCCCCACGATTCGACCACACGCTCTCTCATGTTACCTATGATTCTGTGGAATCGTAGACATCGTGGCTAAGTCACAGTAAGTGTAAACCTAGCATAAAGGTTCATCTGTACCATACAGACACAGATACATGTAAGAAATTACCATTAAATCATGTCTACCTGTACTTTCTTCATTACATAGAATAAACAACTGCAAATATCTGAAACATGAAAGAAGAAACTTCCTTAATTAATTTTAGCAATGTACATTTAAGTGTATTGTAGCCATGGGGTTTAAAAGAAACATTTCTGTGAAATTATACTAATGTAGTATTTTCACCCTAAATTCAAAATCAATTGACTCAAATTGGCATATTTTGAGCGACAATGTCATTTCTTTAAATCCCAGTCTGCTTTCTTTATTTAAAACACAATTCTTCTCATCTTTTCCCATATGTAAGTGTAATGCATTTATGTAGGCCTCACACTGTCCCGATTATGATATCCGATGGACACACGAATATGAAATTTTCAATTTCATGCGAAGTTACTCCCGAATATGGTTAAGATCCGCTCAGCAACCGATGTTTTTACGATGCTAAAAGATGATTACACGATGCCAAAAGATGACTACACGATTGTATCCGAACCGCTCCCGATGACAACACGACGGGACGAATTTTATCTTAAAACATATCCGAAGGTCATACGAAGGCTTACGATGTATTAACGAAGGCTATTAGATTGCTTCACGACGTCTTATCTAGAATGCGATGCATCGGATTATAACCAGGAATGCATCACGTTTTGGATGTTTAAAAATTCTTTTTTAAATCAGTAGCACAGTATCAACGGTTTTCTCCTCCGCCTTTTATTATTTCTGTCTCAGAAAAATACAAAAATACCCAAAAGTTAGCAACTCAAATATATGTTATCGAATATCTGAATTGACTGTCTATGTAGCATGGTTAGCCAAGATGTATGGAGTGTTGATTCTTATCATGCCCGACCATCTTTGAAAGTTTGATTTTACAAGGCATATCATTACAGTTCTTTATGTGAAAGTGTGACTACCAGACGGACAAATAGACAACGGGTTCAGTTATCAGTGACCTTTGCGTGGCAATTGACATGTTTTATTTTCGACCAAAAATCATCTTAAAATATCACGAATTTCATAAATAAATATCATTGGAGGAAACAAGTGAAAGACGTGATGATTCAATATAAGAAAGATGAAAATGGATATATGCCAAAACAATATACAAAATGTACTAGTTTTACCAGACTGAGTCTGTACATGCTCTCTCGGATGCATTTAAAGAAGCAATGCTGCTGCCTTCATTTTCCTTATTGTAACATTATCAAGGCACGTCATTTTGCTTTATAATGCATTGTTAACTTGCAAATTGAACTTGCAAAGGAGTAGGGCAAAAGTGACCGTATTTTGCCCCAATCCGAATTTTTTAAAAAGTCGTTGTTTTCTTCTTCCATATGCATCTTGTAATTTAAAAAAAAGTACTTATTTTATAGCATTTCTTGATCATCCTAATTTTTGGGGCAAAAACATTGAAAATTAAGCTCTATTACACCACAATAGAAGTTAAGATTTTCTGCCAATAGACAAGCATAATTGTATGTCCCAGAGCAAGTGCATGTAACAAATTCAAACTTTTATGGGACATTGCTTTTCACATTGCAAATGTACATGCAAAGCATGACTTTATTTTTTAGACTTAGGATCACTGACGAGGGGTAAGTATCCGAAACGTGCATGTCTGATCCATGCTGCAAATTTATCTGGTCTTAAATAATGCTGTTACACACACTTGCTCTGTGTACATTCTTTTTCTACGTGTTGGAATCCAATCTCCTATCATTTCACTACTATTTTCAGTAAGAATGTCCAATTTTGGCAGGAAATATCACTCATATGAATATCTATTTTCAACACTACTTCAGTAGATAAAAATATCTCAACAATGATTTGAAATGTGGAAAAAATTTGAAAACAATTTTATAAAATCGCAAAAATTGGGGCCAAAAACAGCTGATTTTGCCCATTCCTCTTTGAAGAAGACAGAAAAGTTTTTATTTTGATAAATTTGGATTAACTTAGAAATATACTTTAAAAATGGCTTTGAATATTATGTATTTGAAATGTTTTGATTAATATTTGTGTCTGTCATCTTTTGTATCGGGATCCCATCTTAACGTCATCGTACTAGAGTACGATGACATTACGATGTCATTTCGATGGAATTGCGAGGTTGTCACGAAGTCGTATAGCCTTCCTAACTCCATCAGGAGGTTCTTGACACGTTCGTAATGCCTTCGTATGGCAAAATTTCCCCGATGGTCCCGATGGTTATTCGAAGGAGAAACGAAGATGTTATGAATACTCAAGATACCTTCTCGTTGGTCTTACGAAGGGCAAGATGGTTACACGAACCTGTTTCGAAGATGGTCCTTCGGGAGTGCCATCGGGAATTTTTTGGCATGCCAAAGATTTTGACAGCACTCCCGAAGTTGTTCCCGAAGTTTGACAAATCAAGCCGGCGGTCATACGATGGTTCAAGATGGCCTTACGAATAGCCCGATGATATTACGATCACACCCGAATTTGAAAAAATCCTTTATCGTCTGGCCATCGGCTGCTGAAATCGGGACAGTGTGACGCCAGCATTATGAAGAATTTGGAAATTAAGTAATGATTTATTTCTTATAGCTTTACGAGAACCAAGGCGATGCTTTTAATAATATATGACGTCATTCAGAAATATGTTGATAAATGCAAATTCAAAGTTTCATAGAAAATATTCCTGTGAATAGTATTAAATTTGATTTTGTAAAAGGCTGTTCAAAATACAAGCGCTTCCGGGGGCTTCTCCCCCCGGTCCCCTACCAGGGATCTGCCCTCATCAATTTTTTACGCCCCACCCCTAACTCAAAAGCTGGATGCGCCACTGAAAAGTGCAACAAAATAATTTTTCACAGGGAAGTAAAATTGCTTCTTCCAATACAGGGAAGTTTTTAAAAATAAGAATCCTCATAGTTCGGCAAATTTTCAACCGCTACTAGTTCTGTTAGGCATTTCAATTCGCAACTGCACCAATAAATATCTTCAAGTTCGGCAAATGTGCCAATTTAAATGCTTCCTAAAAAGGAAGTAAAACTAGAGACCTAGTGTATTATTTCGGTTGTTCAAGGTGAGGAACGTGACTTGGCATGTGTGTAAATAGAAAAGATAGCTTCGGAAATTAGGGTATAATAGCATTGTATGTACATCGGTGGATCTAAACAAATCAATTGGGTGTGTGTTAAGCCTGCAAGGGGATAAAGTCTATCACTTCAAAATGCATCGAGAGGGAAAATTCATGATTTTTTTTACACATTTTACAGGAAATCATGGATCTCCAGGCTCAATCTTTCCCCCATGCTCCTCTTCATTGATCTTCATACTCCATTCCTTCCAAATGTTCCCCTACATGGACCACCAGACTCCATCCCTACCCGGACTCCTCTACATGGATCTCCAGACAGACTCGGTCCCTCCCCATGCTCCTCTACATGGACCTCCAGACTTCGTCCCTCCCCATGCTCCTTTACATGGATCTCGAGACTCATTCCCTCCCCCAGGTTTCTCTACATGGATCTCCAGACTCCGTCCCTACCCAGGCTCCTCTACATGGACCTCCAGACTCCATTTCTCCCCCATGCTCCTCTACATGGACCTCAAGACTCCGTCCCTCCCCATCCTCCCCTACATGGACCTCCAGATATCGTCGCTCCCCCATGCTCCTCTACATGGATCTCTAGACTTCGTCCCTCCCCGGCTCCTGTACCTGGATCTCCAGACTTCGTCCCTCCCCGGGCTCCTCTACATGGACCTCCAAACTTCGTCCCTCCCCATGCTCCTCTACATGGATCTCCAGACTTCGTCCCTCCCCGGCTCCTCTACATGGATCTCCAGACTTCGTCCCTCCCCGGCTCCTCTACATGGATCGCCAGACTCTATTCCTACTCCAGGCTCCTCTTCATGGACCTCCAGACTCCATTCCTCTCCCAGGTTCCTCTACATGGACCTCCAGACGCCATTCCTCCCCATACTCCTTTACATGAATCTCCAGACTTCGTCCCTTCCCGGGCTCCTCTACATGGATCTCCAGATTCCGTCCCTCCCCAGGTTCCTCTACTTGAACCTTCAGACTTCGTCCCTCCTGGGGTTCCTCTACATGGATCTCAAGACTTCGTCCCTTCCCGGACTCGTCTACACAGATCTCCAGACTTCGTCCCTCCCTTGGCTCCTCTACATGGATCTCCAGACTCCGTCCCATCCCAGCTCCTAAACAAGGATCTGGAGACTCCGTCCCTTCCCATGCTCCTCTACATGGACCTCTAGACTTTGTCCCTCCCCATGCTCCTCTACATGGACCTCTAGACATTGTCCCTCCCCGGGCTTCTCTACATGGATCTCTAGACTTCGTCCTTCCCCAGCTCCTCTACATGGATCGCAAGACTCCGTCCCTCCCCAAGACTCCTCTACATGGACCTCCAAACGCCATTCCTCCCATGGCTCCTCTTCATGGATCTCCAGACTCCGTCCCTCCCCCAGGCTCCTCTACATGGATCTCCAGACTTCGTCCCTTCCCGAGCTCCTCTACATGAATCTCCAGACTCCGTCTCTCCCCGGATTCCTCTACTTGAACCTTCAGACTTCGTCCCTCCCCGGGCTCCTCTACATGGATCTCCAGACTTTGTCCC
Source organism: Pinctada fucata (assembly GCA_028142955.1). NCBI lineage: Eukaryota > Metazoa > Mollusca > Bivalvia > Pterioida > Pteriidae > Pinctada > Pinctada fucata. Next base: position 25,774,494 of record AP027110.1, on the reverse strand, counting down.
TTCCCGGGCTCCTCTACATGGTTCTCCAGACTGCGTCCCTCCCCGGGCTCCTCTACATGGATCTCCAGATTCCATTCCTTCCCCATGCTCCTCTACATGGATCTCGAGACTCCATTCCTCCCCAGGCTCCTCTACATGAATCTGCAGACTCCGTCCCTCCCCATGCTCCTCTACATGGATCTCCAGACTTCGTCCCTCCCCAGGCTCCTCTACATGGATCTCCAGACTTCGTCCCTCCCTGGGCTCCTCTTCATGGATCTCGAGACATCATCCCTCCCAAGGCTCCTCTACGTGGATGTCCAGACTTCGTCCCTCCCCATGCTCCTCTACATGGATCTCTAGACTCCATCCCTCCCCCTGCTCGTCTACATGGATCACGAGACTTCGTCCCTCCCCAGGCTCCTCTACATGGATCTCCAGACTTTATCCCTCCCCAGGCCCCTCTTAACGGATCTTCAGACTCCGTCTCTCCCCCAGTTTCCTCTAATGATAGATCTCAATACTCCGTTCCTCCTCCAAGCTCCTCTACATGGATCTCAAGACCGAATCCCTCCTCCAGGTTTCTCTGCATGGACATCGAGATTCCATCCCTAACTTAGCTTCCTCTACATAGATCTCCAGGCTCAATCCCTCCTCATGCTCCTCTACATGGATCTCAAAACTCTATCCCTCGATCATGCTCCCCTACGTGGAACCAAAAACTCGATCCCTCCTTAGGCTCCTCTACATGGATCTCCAGACTTCATCCCCCAGGCTCCTCTACATGGATCTCCAGTCTCGATCCCTCCCTAGGATCTTACATAAATCTCCAGTCACCATCCTTCCTCCAGGCTCCTCCACTTTGATCATCAGAGTCCATCCCTCCTCATGCTCCTTAACATGGATCTCCAAACTCATTTTCCTCTTGGATCTTTTACATGGATCTCCAAAGCCTTTGGGAGGGATGGAATCTGGAGATTCATGTAGAGGAGCCTAGAGGAGGAATGGAGTCTGGAGATCCCTCCCTCCCAAAGGCTCCTCCACATGGATCTCCAGACCCCATCCCTGCCGAATGCTCCTCTAGATTGATCTCCAGACTTCATCCCTCCTCCAGGCTCCTCTACATGGATCTCCAGATTACATCCCTTCCCAAGGCTCCTCTCCATTGATATCCAGACTCAATCCCTCCCAGTGCTCCTCCACATGGATCTCCAAACTCGATCCCCCAGGCTTCTCTACATGGACCTCCAGACTCCATCCCTCCCCTAGGCTCCTCTACATGGACCTCTAGACTCCATCCCTCCCCTAGGCTCCTCTACATGGACATCCAGACTCCATCCCTCCCCTAGGCTCCTCTACATGGACCTCCAGACTCCATCCCTCCTCAAGGCTCCTCTACATGGATCTTTGTATTAGTTTTTATATCTTTTTTGTGTCGTTTTTGTATGTTCTCCTGTTGTTTGTGTGGCTAATGGAAGCTTTTTGGTTGGATGTATTTTACAGTTAGTGCAATAGTTCACTAACGATTTGAGAGGAATCTTCAAATAATTTTGCGCAAGTCTTGATGGTGAGGCGTGGCTACTTCACTGCCGTCCCTCCTCCAGGCTCCTGTACATAGATCTCAAGACCCCATCCCTCCTCCAGGTTCCTCTGCATGGACCTCCAGATTCTATCCCTGAGCTACCTCTACATGGATCTCCAGGCTCCATCCCTCCTCAAGGCTCCTATATATGGATCTCCAAACTCCATCCCTCCCAAAGGCTCCTCTACATGGATCTCCAGACTCCATACCTCCCAATGCTCCTCCACATGGATCTCCAGACCCCATCCCTGCCCAGGCTCCTCTACATGGATCTCCAAACTCGATCCCTCCCTAGGCTCCTCTACATGGATCTCCATATTTCATCCCTCCTCATGCTCCTCTACATGGATCTCCAGACTCATTTTCCTCCAGGATCCTTTACATGGATCTCCAAACTGCGTCTCTCCCCAGGCGCCTCAACTTGGATCTCCAGATTTCATCCCTCCAAATGCTCCTCAACATGGACCTCCAGACTCCATCCTCCCCCAGGTTCCTCTACATGGTTCTCCAAACTCCATCCTCCCTCAGGTTCCCCTACATGGATCTCCAGACTATGTCCCTCCCCAAGGCTCCTCTACATTGATCTCCAGACTCCATTCCTCCCCAGGCTCCTCTACATGGACCCTCCTCAAGGCTCCTTTACATGGTTACGTATAAGTCACTAAATGCTTTGATATACATTATATTTTTCAACATATTTTTGTGAATTTTTATTATTTTCTTAATATAATAGATACGTTTACTATGCACATGGACCGAAGGATTGTGGGTTCAAGTCCCGGCACCGGTACCCCCCTTAATTTCATTTTTGAGCAATTTTTCTCCATTTTTATTTTTCTATTTTGCACACTCATATATTGCATATGCTGTGAAATATATTTCATCTGTAAAAATTACTATTTTTTTTTACTTTTAAGAAATGATTTATGTGCATATGAACCCAAAGGTTGCGAGTTTAAATTCTGAAACTTGCACTATCATTATGCAATGTCAGTTTATGAAAAACGTTATCCCCCCCCCCCCCCCCCCCCCCCCCCCCCTTGGGCTCTTGTTCTTTTCCGAACGAGAAGTAAATATAATTCTTGGGTATCTATAAAATGCATTTTTTACACGCTGTCAATAGAAGACATGTTTTATCGTGCGTTTTGAATGTGATCCAAAAAAAAAAAAAGATTAGATATAAAGTGATATTGATCTATTTCAGAAGCAGGAAGGAAAAATAGTTCGGCGCTTCACATGTAAATTTTTATGATTTGATATATTTTCTACATTAGTTCGGTCGTAAAGTATAATAAAGCGAGCGGTGAACTAGGAGTTCGGTCAAATGAATCAGGAAGTGAAATTTCCTTATCGTACCATTTCCCGGTGTGCAATGTATTAAAAAGAAATTCACATGACAAACAGGAAGGTATAAGATAATAGAAAAGTACATACATGTATATAACAAACACGATGAATAAAAATGCTGACTCATATAAAACTATAATAGGCGAATCTAGAAAATGTTCTGGGGGCCGAGTCTTTCTCGTGTGGGGACTAGCCTGTCTCGTGTGGGGGTCCAGCCTTTAATTTCGAAAAAAAAAACTATATCAACCATCCCCACCCCGGAAAAATCAGCATTTATTTGCAAATTACTGATGTGGAGAAGTTTCATGATACCCCCTTCCCCATGATCCCTTCTAGGTCCGCCCTTGACAGTAATGCAAAGGTCAATACATGTTCTTGTTCCTCTGGATATAGTGAAAAAATATGTGTGAATGGTGGGAAGGGGGGGGGGGCAAATCTGTCGCCTAGAGATCACTGTATCCAGGTTTTCATACTAGGGCACAAAATACTTTTTACGAGTTCAAAGTCTGAAAACCAATCGCACATTTTCGGACCTAAGAGTTCCCTAGCACGCTCGGAAATCCCATGAAAAGGTTCAAGAAAATACGATAATACTGATTAGTTCACTTTAAATGAACGAACTTCAAAACTACCTTTTTTGTCCAGATGTAGAGAAGAAACCCCAATATGATATAATAAATAATTCAATTTCTTTTATTGGGAGGGGTGGGGTAGTTCCCATCTTCACTGCGTACGAGATACATGACTTGTATCTTTGACAGCCAAACAGGAGTAGAATGAAAAAAATCCCATTATCCTCATTCCCTGCACTACTACCTTCACTCCCTGCACTACTACCTTCATTCTCTGCACAACTACCCTCATTCCTTATACTACTACCCTCATTCATTGCACTACTACCCTCATTCCTTGCACTACTACCCTAATTCCCTGCGCCACTACCTTCTTTCTCTGTACTTCTACCCTCATTCCTTGCATTACTACCCTCATTCCTTGCACTACTGCCCTCATTACCTGCACTACTACCTTCATTCTCTGTACTACTACCCTCATTCTCTGCACTACTACCTTCATTCTCTGCACTACTACCCTCATTCCTTATACTACTACCCTCATTCATTGCACTACTACCTTCATTCCCTGCACCACTACCTTCTTTCTCTGTACTACTACCCTCATTCCTTGCATTACTACCCTCATTCCTTATACTACTACCATCATTCCTTGCACTACAACTCTCATTCGCTGCACTACTACCTTCATTCTCTTGACTACTACCCTCATTACTTGCACTTCTTCCTTCTTTCTCTGCACTACTAACCTAACTCCTTGCACTACTGCACTCATTCCCTACACTGCTACCCTCATTCTCTGCACTGCTACCCTCATTCTCTGCACTGCTACCCTCATTCTCTGCATTACTACCCTCATTCTCTGCACTACTACCCTCATTCTCTGCACTACTACCTTTATTCTCTGCACTACTACCCTCATTCTCTGCACTACTACCTTTATTCTCTGCACTACTACCCTCATTCTCTGCACTACTACCCTCATTCTCTGCACTACTACCCTCATTCTCTGCACTACTACCCTCATTCTCTGCACTACTACCCTCATTCTCTGCACTACTACCTTTATTCTCTGCACTACTACCCTCATTCTCTGCACTACTACCTTTATTCTCTGCACTACTACCCTCATTCTCTGCACTACTACCCTCATTCTCTGCACTACTACCCTCATTCTCTGCACTTCTACCCCTTGTTCTCTGCACTCAGTAGTCTAAAAGTTCTAATCTGGTGATGATATTAATATGTACATTTTCTTCTATAAAAAAGAAGGGCGAGTTGATAAAATTTAAATTTTGTGCTCATTCCAGTAGGGGTCCTGACATCAATATTCCCTTTAAGGATCTGCACAATGTCATGCTGCTTTTAAAAACATTTTATCTTTAGAAAACCTAGCTGATTGAAAATCATGTAGCCATCGTTACTTCAGATTTCCAACATGATCGAATATTGCAATAATATTAGCCCAAAACTGACATGATTTTTTGCGCTTTGCTTTTTGCATATTTTTGGTTCACTTGGTAAATTATATTCCTTTCTTCTAATACCTCATATTCTTATAAACATACCCCCATATGTGGGAATGTGCGACATCGATATTCAAACTTCAACAAACCAGCATCAATCAAAGTTTGTATTATTTTTTGTCGAAAGTGGTCAAACAACAAAATTTCAGAAGGATACAAAAAAAAAAAAAAAAAAGAAAATGTAAAAGGAGCCAAAAATCACATGTTTACATGTATTTCAGCATTTATTTTAACTAGCATGTGAGTGTGTATATAAGATACATGTACATGTATGTGCGTGGGTCCTGTTGGTCTTGGGAGCAGACTGTCCCTTCCACTGTATTAGTGTGCGTCGTAGTCACTTGCACCTTTTTATATATATTTTTTTCTTATTTCACGCGACATGCATTCGCCCTTGCTTGGATGGACCCGACATTGTTTGAATATAGTGAACGTGCTGGTTTTTACCTTTTTGTGCTGTTTACAGGGACGAATACATGATTTGAATTCAGGGGTTTAGAGGTGGCAGTAAGATGAATGTCAAAAAGGCAGGGAGTCTTGAGCCGCCTCCCCCTCCAATGGTCACAGGCCGAAGTCCTACCCATGCAACAGAAAATCGTTTTCATAGAGGTTGTATCTGGCGAGCGAAGGGAGCCAGCGACATTTTTATTTCATTTTTTTCTTAATTTCTAGGAGGGGGGTTACACATCTACAAGCCTATACCCTTTCCTGTAAGGGTATGTTGACTTTACAGTATATATATCAAAAAAGAGACCAACAATTTTTAGCTCACCTGAGCGAACCTCAAGTGAGCTATTGTCATAGCGCGGCATCCGTCGTCTGTCGTTAACTTTCTAACATTTTCGACTTCTCCTCTGAAATCGCTGCACAGAATTTCATGAATCCTTACAGGAAGCAAGAACTCAAGGTCCTCTACCACGTTTGTGTTTTTCGTGCCGATCGGTCAACAAATATGTCCGCCAAGGGCTCTAATTGGCTGACACATTTTCAACTCAAGAACTCAAGGTCCTCAACCAAGTTTGTGTTTTTCGTGCCAGTCGGTCAACAAATATGACCGCCAGGGCTTTGATTTGCTGACACATTTTCGACATCTCCTCTGCTACCGCTGCACAGAACTTCATGAAACCTTACAGGAAATAAGTATCCAAGGTTCTTTACGAAGTTCGTGCCGATCGTTTCACAAATATGACCGCTGAAGGCTCTGATTGGCTCACACATTTTTGACTTCTCCTCTGCAACCGCTGCACAGAATTTCATGAAACCTTACAGGAAACAAGTACCCAAGCTCCTCTACCAAGATTGTGTTTTTCGTGCCGATCGTTTCGCAATTATGGCCACTGAGGGCTCTGATTGGTTGACACATTTTTGACTTCTCCTCTGCAACCGCTGCACAAAATTTCATAAAACCTAACAGGAAGCAAGTACTCAAGTTCCTCTACCAAGTTCGTGTTTTTCGTGCCGACCGGTCAACAAATATGGCCGTCGAGGGCTCTAATTGGCTGACACAATTTCGACATCTCCTCTGCAACCGCTACACAGAATTTCATGAAACCTTACAGGAAGCAAGTACCCAAAGTCCTCTACCGAGTTTGTGTTTTTCGTGCCAATCGTTTCACAAATATGGCCGTCGAGGGCTCTAATTGGCTGACACAATTTCGACATCTCCTCTGCAACCGCTGCACAGAATTTTTTGAAACATTACAGGAAGCAAGTATCCAAGGCCCTCTACCAAGTTTATGTTTTTCGTGCCGATCATTTCACAAATATGGCCGCCGAGGGCTCTGATTGGCTGACACATTTTCGACATCTCCTCTGCAATCGCTGCACAGAATTTTTTGAAACATTACAGGAAGCAAGTATCCAAGGCCCTCTACCAAGTTTATGTTTTTCGTGCCGATCATTTCACAAATATGGCCGCCGAGGGCTCTGATTGACTGACACATTTTCGACTTCTCCTCTGCAACCGCTACACAGAATTTCATAAACCTGACAGGAAGCAAGTCCTCTACGAAGTTTGTGTTATTCGTGCTGATAGGTCAACAAATATGGCCGCCGAGGGCTCTTTTTGGATGACACGTTTTTGAATTTCCTTTGCAACCGCTGCACAGAATTTCATAAAACCTTACAGGAAGCAAGTTCTCAAGGTCCTCTACCAAGTTTGTGTTTTTTATGCCGACCGGTCAAAAAATATGGCCGCCCATGGATCTGATTGGCTGACACACTTTCGACATCTCTTCTTAAACTGCTACACAGAATTTAACGAAATCTTACTGGAAGCTAGTACTCAAGGTCCTCTGCCAAATTGTCCACTATAATTCTTTTGTTTGCAATTCATGTGAGCGATATGGCCCCCTTGGGCCTCTTTTTTAAGTAAAGTAGATGTGTAGAAGGGGTTGTTGTACTGAACATAGCACTGTATACATGTATTTAGCATGAAATGACTATGCCTTATTACAAAAATGATATGCCAAATAAGCTATTAATCAAGTTAGGTGGCGAGCGATAGTGAGCCAGTGTAAATCTATATGAAATTCGACTCAAAACTGCTCCAAAAAGGACATACAATTACATTTAATGGCACATACTATGCTCAACCTCTAACACAGTTACGGGAAAAATTAAACTTTAGCGCCGCGGAAAGCTTACTGGTTAAAGATGTGTTGTTCAATCAGGACAATGCTCCTGTTCACAAGTCTGTCACTGCAATGGTTGTCATTCATGCTTTTGTCATTAAATTGATTGAGCAAGTATAATGTATATATAAAGTGCACGTGGAAGTATGATGTATATATAAAGTGTACGTCTAAGTATGATGATTATAAAGTGCACCTACGTACAGTATGATGTATACATAAAGTTTGCGTTTAAGTATGATGAAAATAAAGTGCACGTGGAAGTATGATGTATATATAAAGTGTACGTCTAAGTATGATGATTATAAAGTGCATCTACGTACAGTATGATGTATACATAAAGTTTGCGTTTAAGTATGATGAAAATAAAGTGCACGTGGAAGTATGATGTATATATAAAGTGTATGTTTAAGTATGATGTATATAAAGTACACGTGGAAGTAGGATGTATATAAAGTGCACGTTTAAGTATTATGTATATAAAGTGCACGTGGAAGTATGATGTTTATATAAAGTGTACGTTTAAGTATGATGTATATAAAGTACAAGTGGAAGTATGATGTATATATAAAGTGTACGTTTAAGTATGATGTATAAAGTGTACGTGGAAGTATGTTGTATATAAAGTGCACGTGGAAGTATGATGTATATATAAAGTGTACGTTTAAGTATGATGTACGTTTAAGTATGATGTATATAAAGAGTACGTGGAAGAATGATGTATATATAAAGTGCACGTGGAAGTATGATGTATATAAAGTGCTCGTGGATGTATGATGTGTATAAAATGTACATGGAAGCATGTTGTATATTTAAAGTGTACGTTTAAGTATGATGTATATAAAGAGTACGTGGAAGTATGATGTATATATAAAGTGTACGTTTAAGTATAATGTATATAAAGTGTACGTGAAAGTATGATGTATATAAAGTGCACGTGGAAGTATGATGTATATAAAGTGTACGTTGAAGTATGATGTATATATAGTGTACGTGGAAGTATGATGTATATAAAGTGTACGTGGAAGTATGATGTATATATAGTGTTCGTGGAAGTATGATGTATAAAAAGTGTACGTGGAAGTATGATGTATATATAATGTACGTGGAAGTATGATGTATATAAAGTGTACGTGGAAGTATGATGTATACATACTGTACGTGGAATTATAATATATATATAGTGTACGTTGAAGTATGATGTATATATAGTGTACGTGGAAGTATGATGTATATATAGTGTACGTGGAAGTACGTCGTATATAAAGTGTACGTGGAAGTATGATGTATATTAAGTGCACGTGGAAGTATGTCGTATAAAAAGTGTACGTGGAAGTATGACGTATTGTACATAGTGTACGTGGAAGTATGATGTATATAAAGTGTACATGGAAGTATGACGTATTGTATATAGTGTACGTGGAAGTATGATGTATATAAAGTGTACGTGGAAGTATGACGTATTGTTTATAGTGTACGTGGAAGTGTGATGTATATAAAGTGTATGTGACATCAAGGTGGGTGCCGCCGGACAAAGCGATCTTTGTCGATCTTACATTGCGCCTTGAATGAATTACGTCATATATCAGCATTACGTATCATGATTCTGTGCTGTGCTCTGATCTCCATGAAACAGGAAATGGACTTTTAAAATGTCCACATTGGGGATATCACATATATTTATGTACAGAATAACAAATGTCATTACCATATAGGGGCACCACACTGCTCACATGAAATAAATATCAAATGGTCAAATGCTCCCTAAAAGTTCAATATGCAGATGGAACCAGAATTTCCTGATCATTGCTATATTCAGCTCTATTGTACTGTCTGGTAGTCCCCACACCATCATTGCCATATTCAGCTCTATTGTACTGTTTGGTGGTCCCCTAACCATCATTGCTATATTCAGCTCTATTGTACTGTCTGGTAGTCCCCACACGATCATTGCTATATTCAGCTCTATTGTACTGTCTGGTAGTCCCCACACGATCATTGCTATATTCAGCTCTATTGTACTGTCTGGTAGTTCCCACACCATCATTGCTATATTCAGCTCTATTGTACTGTCTGGTAGTCCCCACACCATCATTGCCATATTCAGCTCTATTGTACAGTCTGGTAGTCCCCACACCATCATTGCTATATTCAGCTCTATTGTACTGTCTGGTAGTCCTCACACCATCATTGCTATATTCAGCTCTATTGTACTGTCTGGTAGTCCCCACACCATCATTGCTATATTCAGCTCTATTGTACTGTTTGGTGGTCCCCTAACCATCATTGCTATATTCAGCTCTATTGTACTGTCTGGTAGTCCTCACACCATCATTGCTATATTCAGCTCTATTGTACTGTCTGGTAGTCCCCACACGATCATTGCTATATTCAGCTCTATTGTACTGTCTGGTAGTCCCCACACGATCATTGCTTTATTCAGCTCTATTGTATTGTCTGGTAGTCCCCACACCATCATTGCTATATTCAGCTCTATTGTACTGTCTGGTAGTCCCCACACCATCATTGCTATATTCAGCTCTATTGTACTGTCTGGTAGTCCCCACACGATCATTGCTATATTCAGCTCTATTGTACTGTCTGGTAGTCCTACAACATCATTGCTATATTCAGCTCTATTGTACTGTCTGGTAGTCCCCACACCATCATTGCTATATTCAGCTCTATTGTATTGTCTGGTAGTCCCCACACGATCATTGCTATATTCAGCTCTATTGTACTGTCTGGTAGTCCCCACACCATCATTGCTATATTCAGCTCTATTGTACTGTCTGGTAGTCCCCACACCATCATTGCTATATTCAGCTCTATTGTACTGTCTGGTAGTCCCCACACCATCATTGCTATATTCAGCTCTATTGTACTGTCTGGTAGTCCCCACACCATCATTGCTATATTCAGCTCTATTGTACTGTCTGGTAGTCCCCACACGATCATTGCTATATTCAGCTCTATTGTACTGTCTGGTAGTCCTACAACATCATTGCTATATTCAGCTCTATTGTACTGTCTGGTAGTTCCCACGCGATCATTGCTTTAATCAGCTCTATTGTACTGTCTGGTAGTCCCCACACGATCATTGCTTTATTCAGCTCTTTTGTACTGTCTGGTAGTCCCCATACGATCATTGCTATATTCAGCTCTATTGTACTGTCTGGTAGTCCCCACACCATCATTGCTATATTCAGCTCTATTGTATTGTCTGGTAGTCCTCACACCATCATTGCTATATTCAGCTCTATTGTACTGTCTGGTAGTCCTCACACCATCATTGCTATATTCAGCTCTATTGTACTGTCTGGTAGTCCCCACACGATCATTGCTATATTCAGCTCTATTGTACTGTCTGGTAGTCCTACAACATCATTGCTATATTCAGCTCTATTGTACTGTCTGGTAGTTCCCACGCGATCATTGCTTTAATCAGCTCTATTGTACTGTCTGGTAGTCCCCACACGATCATTGCTTTATTCAGCTCTATTGTACTGTCTGGTAGTCCCCATACGATCATTGCTATATTCAGCTCTATTGTACTGTCTGGTAGTCCCCACACCATCATTGCTATATTCAGCTCTATTGTATTGTCTGGTAGTCCTCACACCATCATTGCTATATTCAGCTCTATTGTACTGTCTGGTAGTCCCCACACGATTGCTGTATTCATATACATGTATTTTTTGATTAGATATATGATATTCATTGGGGGGGGGGGAGGAGGAAGAGTTTTCAAAAAAAAAAAATCCGGATCGAGATTTTAGGGAATAAATTTTCCGGTTCGAAGGGCCGGCAAATTTATTTTACGGATCATGAAATTGCCCCCCCCCCCCCCCCCCTCTTCCTACCTTTCTGTAGGCTACATGCCCGGTAAACACTTTTTTGTGTGTCATAAACTACATATATGTAAGTACAAATAAAAATGAAACAAACTTTATTCAAAGGAACGAAATCAAATTAAAAAGTCATTAGCACCATATAGCCTGTCTGTGGTGATTATCATTTAAAAGTGAAAAGAATATTTAATTTTAATTTTAACCTATACAGTTTTCATATGCCATTCCAGAAATTAAAAAGAAGTGATCTGCTAGCTAGAGATGCTTTAATAAACTACTCCTTGGCACCTGATCTCACTCCGTGTTTAATATCTAATTAATTTGGCAGAAAAATCACGCTGAATGATTTGAACTTTAAGAGTGATTTTCAACATTGGAAAATTAAGAAGAAAATAAAAAATACCGACTCTTGAAATGGCTGAAAAAAAAATGTCCGGATGGCAAAGTTATTCCTGTGCCCCCCCCCCCCCCCCCCCCCTAAATATTCTATCGTTGCCCCCTTAATGGCATTCAACACACCAAAAAATTGATACATTTTAACAAAGCTCAATACATGAATGGATATAACGCCAGCGTCTCCAATACAAATCCAAAAATCCTTGCAAGCCCCCCCCCCCCCCCCCCTCCTCTGTTTTATGTAACTGTAAGTCATCAGGAATAGACGCCTGCATGTCTGGGTTATTTTTAACACTCACGGCTTTATTTAAATCACTTCCAAGTTGACCTTAAAATAGCATGCATCCTTTGTTGATTTGAATTTACCGCGCGACCAAAACCTTTGTAATATACATCTGGAGAACGAAAAGATAGCTAGGCGAATCGACCTTTTTTGTTTCCATAGTTCGGCAATTTTATTGTACTTTCGCTTTGTTTATAGCGATTAAATTACCCTCAGATGGCATCATCTCCGTGTGAAAGTTGTACTAATCTACAATCCTGATTCAGTATCTATAGATGCCATCCATCATTTGAATGCAGTCAGAGCATTTACACATACAAGTTAGGCATATGACAAAGAACCATGGCAAGAATTCCAGTTTCTATAAATAGAAAATTACCCGGTAAAAGCGCGACTCATTTTACCGTTTACTGGATACATGTACGTGGATACCCGTACAAACACAGGGAATGCGGAAGTGAATAACCCCGACAAGGTCCCATTGGTTAGGGACTGGAGACTCCGAGTGGTTGGGATGGAAAGGGGGGATTGGCAAGGAGCGTACAACGAAAAGTCAACGCCTAGCATATAAAATATCAAACAAAATTAGGAGAACAGGAAGCGTTCACTTATAACATAACCGACCCCTCCCGAAAATACACTGCTAAAAAAATGAAGGTAGCAAGGTTTCTACTTTCATATATCACACACGTTTGCAGCTGCTTATTCTATATTACTAGACATTTCCTTATCACCAATGTCTGTATTAAACAGATTAACCATAGACTTCCTTATCCTAAAAGATTTTACAAGCGGGCATTTATAACAGCCCCCCCCCCCCCCCCCCCAAAAAAAAAACTTGCATATTGGCGGATCTAGGAAAAATTTTAAGGAAATCCTTCCCATCCTGGAAGGATTCCAACCTATAATGATTTTGATAAAAAAAAAACCCATGACAAAATAGCATTTGTAATCCTCTCAATATCTGTCCTTACAAACACTTACGAATATATAATTTTATCTTATATCGTGTATTATTAATAAGTGGAATCGTACGATACATGACATCATGCAGTTTCCGATAAAAAAAATTACATCTGTTGTCAGGCGAGGCAGAGTTCGGCAACAGTGCCTAATAGCCTCAGATCACTTGCATGCAGAATGCATAACGCGCGTTACTAACTCACAAAGAACATTTTTTTAAACTTCCTGATTTTTCTATGTGCAACGCTCGGCTAACTTCCTATTTTAAGAGCCTGTTGCTATTTAAAGTACATTGTATTATTATTCTAAAGCTACTGTACATAATTAATGAAACTGGATTCTAAACTTCAGGCCTTATACGTACATGCATGGAAAAAAGGGAGGGAGTGGGGAATTCCAACTACGAACATGTATATCTGAAGGCACGAAAAATAGCTGAAATTTCGTATCTTCAAATATTCACAAAATCTTTACCTGTCAACATGGGCAATTAAATATTCAAGCTATGACACAATTTGACAGTTAAATGTAAGTTTTCTGTCATTTTAAAATTTCTAAGTCCTTTTAAGTACAGGTCCACGTAAGGAGCAGGCAGTTGAAAAACCTTAGAATTTTTGCTAAACTTTTATCTTTTGAAATGTGTTCTGATCGGCCTCCATATCTATGTTCTGACAGAATTATCCTCATACTTGGATGGTAAAGAAAGTTATAGGGGTAGCAAATTTGGTTAAATTATGTAAGGGTTATTCTACTGTCTCCACTTGTTGCACGGCAATTGTTAGGCCATCAAACAATTATCACCAATGATTGAATAATTCTTCATTGCTAGCTATAGAAAACGGTGTCTTCCCGGAATGCCCACATTTTAAATGAAATATATTTCCGGAATGCCCACATGACATGCAAAAGACAATGGATGTTGTTTTAATCAATTAAGAAGGTCCAGTTACCGTATATGATCAGATAAATCAGGTAAAAATATTTTCAAATTTCAACAGTATTTTCCGTAGCGTGGTAGCGCGCTCGCTTCTCACCTCTAAGGTCCCGGGATAGAATCTCAGATTCGGCAATGGGTCTTATGTAGGAGGGTAGGTGGTCCCCCACCCAGGCCTCTGCAGGGGGTTTTTCTCCGGGTTCTCCGGTTTCCTCCTGCTCCGTGGACCCCCTCACGCCAACATCTGAGCCAACGTGAGACATTTATATAAGTTGTGTAACTTGTTTGTTAAACGTTGTAAAATAAATAAAGTTTAAATTTTAAACAGTATTTTCCGTCGTATTGATGAATCTGACGACGATTTTTAAATGAATTTGAAAAGAGAAGGATCAGCGTTAATTTTGAAATATTTGAAGAGAGAAAAAAAAAAAACCCGCATATTACTTTTTTTTGCACGGCATGCAGAAGTCAACATGTTCAGGATTTTCTGAGGAAAGGGCGGATCAAGAAAAGTTTTAAAAGGGCAGTGAGTTCAGCCCATGATTCCAGTCGTAAATTCACGTAAAAGCTAGGAAAAAAATCAGCATTTTTTGCAAATTCCAGGCGGGACCTGACCCTCTACCCATCACCCTAGATCCATGCTTATTGTTCATATTAAAAAAAATGATCATGACCTCAAGTCTAAAACAAATCTTATACGATGTCTGTGGTGGATCAAGATTTTGGGTTAGGGGGACGTAAAATTGGCAAGGGGTCTGGTGACCGCCGAGGTCCCTAGTGAGTCAATGGTAGGGGGACCGAGGGGGGGGGGCAAAGCCCCCCGGAAGCTCTTGCATTTCAGCCTTTTAGGAACAATTTTCTTGACTGTAATTTATTAAAGAATGGAAATAATACGAAAGTGTTCCAACTCTATACCTTCTTGAAGAAAATTTCAAACCAATTTTCATGGTAGTAAGTCAACGACTCAGTCAATCATTACTTCAATGATTCTTACGTGAACCTGTGCTTAATACGCAATTGACTGGATATTTCACGGGTAACGAAAAACTGTTGAAACTAACTTGACAAAAACTTATGAAATGACTTTTACTTTCAATAAAGGCAAGATAATATACAGGTAGATATGAATATATAAATAGTAATATATAAATGTATATGTAAAGTAAGTACTGATCTATAAGATAAATATACATTGTAATCAAATGTATTTGTTAATCATTATAAAATATCTTCAATGTTAAATGAATATGCTAAAATTTTCTATACATATAGATTGTATACAAAACATGAAAGACCAAGTACCACATACAACCAGACACATGAAAAAGATATGCTGTGAATGAGTTATGTGTACACGCATATGTATAATAAGGGGACGACCATTTAAATCTGAAGGGGTGGGGTGGGTTCGGGTATTCATTTTCGACAAACGTCACAAAGTGCAAACTTTTTTTCAAGGAATATTCATTTTCAAGCCTCTTAACAAACCTGAAAAAACTCCTATATATGTGAATAAACATTAGAGAAGTACCTATCAGATTTTCCATAGGAATTCCATTTTTCGGGAGTGCACTAGTACTCTTTTTTTGTTTTTGATTGATGGAATGAGTTTTCACACCACATAGTGGACAGTGACATGGAGATCTCCTCCAGAAACGTCATGTATAAACACAACACCAGGTGTATTCTCAGTTCCTGGGTTTCCATGTGTTATTTATTATATGTAACTAAGCTCAGCAAGTTGTTTTAATGGACAGTAATGTAATGTAGTAAACTACATGTATAATATGATCAAACCAGTCCAAATAATATTAAAATGACGCATAATGGAAAGAGCGGTATAGGAGGAGAGAGCCCGAATCAGTATAATTATGATAATAGTGTGTCAAGCGAATCAAGAAAAGTTTTAATAAAACACCGCTAAAGACGGTATGGCCGGATTGCAAAGTAAGTTTTTGTCACCAACTGGGTCAAGGTCACTAGGTCAAATATTACAGCATACGTTGAGAGGTCTTGTCAGAGGCAACCTACATGTATAATATAAAGTTTCTACTGCATAAAGTTCCTTAGATTTTGCTTAAACCAGAAACTTGAACCAAAGTCTTTTTCTAGGTCAAAGTCCAGGTCAAGGTCACTAGGTCCAATGTTACCGCATAAATTGAAAGGTCTCATCATGGGCAACCTAAATGTATAATATAAAGTTTCTACTGCATACAGTTTCTTAGATTTTGTCTCAACCAGAAACTTAAACCAAAATCTTTAACTAGGTCAAAGTCCAAGGTCAAGGTCACTAGGTCCAATGTTACCGCATAGATTAAAAGGTCTCGTCATGGGCAACCTACATGTATAATATAAGGTTTCTACTGCATACAGTTCCTTAGATTTTGCTTAAACCAGCTACTTTAACCACAATCTTTAACTAGGTCAAAGTCCAAGGTCAAGGTCAATAGGTCCAATGTTACGGCATAAATTGAAAGGTCTCGTCATGGGCAACATACATGTATAACATTAAGTTTCTACTGCATACAGTTCCATAGATTTTGCTTTAACCAGGAACTTTAACCAAAATGTTGACGGCAGATGGACGGACGGACGGACAGACGGACATCGTCAATCTATAGACCGGAATTGCTTTGCAATCCGGCCAAAAAGTACTTCATCTTTCGTGGAAATTTAGGCTAGAATATTTATTTTCTGTTATATACCAGGAGCGTCAGATTAGTTATTTTCAACATTTTCGGGGTCAGAATATTTATTTTCTGTTATATACCAAGAGCGTCAGGTTAGTTATTTTCAACATTTTCGGGGTCATAATATTTATTTTCTGTTATATACCAAGAGCGTCAGGTTAGTTATTTTCAACATTTTCTGGGTCAGAATATTAATTTTCTGTTATATACCAAGAGCGTCAGGTTAGTTATTTTCAACATTTTCTGGGTCTGAATATTTATTTTCTGTTATATACCAAGAGCGTCAGGTTAGTTATTTTCAACATTTTCTGGGTCAGAATATTTATTTTCTGTTATATACCAAGAGCGTCAGGTTAGGTATTTTCAACATTTTCTGGGTCAGAATATTTATTTAAGAAATAAAAAATGACAAGCCGGGCTCTATTGTCTCATAATGCCCGAGCGTCCTCAGCCAATCATTTATTACCGAGCCGCGTCAGCGGCGAGGTGATAAATGTGATTGACTGAGGACGCGAGGGCATTATGAGACAATAGAGCCCGGCTTGTCATTTTTTTTATTTCTATTCTAATGACCAAACTTAGACCTTTCGATTCTTGGTAAAAACCAGTTCCTGCCGGTTTATCTGCTTTCAGAAAATGGGTAGGCGTGGCTTATCGCTATAGGGCCTATATTGGAGAATAGAGCCCGGCTCGCGTCTGTTGTCTTAATAGGGAAAAAGAATCAAGTCATATTAGAATTTCTGTTATATACCAAGAGCGTCAGGTTAGTTATTTTCAACATTTTCTGGGTCAGAATATTTATTTTCTGTTATATACCAAGAGCGTCAGGTTAGTTATTTTCAACATTTTCGGGGTCATAATATTTATTTTCTGTTATATACCAAGAGCGTCAGGTTAGTTATTTTCAACATTTTCTGGGTCAGAATATTAATTTTCTGTTATATACCAAGAGCGTCAGGTTAGTTATTTTCAACATTTTCTGGGTCTGAATATTTATTTTCTGTTATATACCAAGAGCGTCAGGTTAGTTATTTTCAACATTTTCTGGGTCAGAATATTTATTTTCTGTTATATACCAAGAGCGTCAGGTTAGGTATTTTCAACATTTTCTGGGTCAGAATATTTATTTAAGAAATAAAAAATGACAAGCCGGGCTCTATTGTCTCATAATGCCCGAGCGTCCTCAGCCAATCATTTATTACCGAGCCGCGTCAGCGGCGAGGTGATAAATGTGATTGACTGAGGACGCGAGGGCATTATGAGACAATAGAGCCCGGCTTGTCATTTTTTTTATTTCTATTCTAATGACCAAACTTAGACCTTTCGATTCTTGGTAAAAACCAGTTCCTGCCGGTTTATCTGCTTTCAGAAAATGGGTAGGCGTGGCTTATCGCTATAGGGCCTATATTGGAGAATAGAGCCCGGCTCGCGTCTGTTGTCTTAATAGGGAAAAAGAATCAAGTCATATTAGAATTTCTGTTATATACCAAGAGCGTCAGGTTAGTTATTTTCAACATTTTCTGGGTCAGAATATTTATTTTCTGTTATATACCAAGAGCGTCAGGTTAGTTATTTTCAACATTTTCTGGGTCAGAATATTTATTTTCTGTTATATACCAAGAGCGTCAGGTTAGTTATTTTCAACATTTTCTGGGTCAGAATATTTATTTTCTGTTATATACCAAGAGCGTCCGGTTAGTTATTTTCAACATTTTCGGGGTCAGAATATTTATTTTCTGTTATATACCAAGAGCGTCCGGTTAGTTATTTTCAACATTTTCTGGGTCAGAATATTTATTTTCTGTTATATACCAAGAGCGTCAGGTTAGTTATTTTCAACATTTTCGGGGTCAGAATATTTATTTTCTGTTATATACCAAGAGCGTCAGGTTAGTTATTTTCAACATTTTCGGGGTCAGAATATTTATTTACAAAACTCCGCCTTAGAGTAAAATGATCGTCCCCTAAATTTGAGTCGGAAATTGTATAAATGCTGGTATGCGAAAGAGACCTTGTTTTCGATAGTTTGTCTATAGTAACAAACTGTCTTTTTACAATTCGTTGGTTACAGCTAGGGGGATATCTCTGTAAGTCGATTTGAAAACAAGTCACGAGTTTATCCTTTAAGTTCTTATCATAAAAACTTACATTACAAAAGGAGATTACTTATGGATGTCCAAACAAGGCATCATAATATCTCATAATATCAATATACATGTATAATGATGTAAATAGGACAAAAATATCATGAAAAAATATATATAAGCTGAAATAATACGGACGGATTATGGACTAAAATACATAATGATACAAGTGGTATATTTTGAGAATCATGAAGCCCCTTTTCATCGAGGACGTAATCTTAATTAAAAAAAAAAGTTAATCAGAGCGATTTTCATAAAACAGATATATCTCATTTTCAATATTCATAAATTGAGAAGAAAATGTAATATTTCAAAGCTTATTCCGAACAGCTGCTCTTTAACTAATAGAATGTTTATTTAGATTAGAAATCAGCCTTTCTAGCATTTAGATAGAAAAAGTTCTCTTTGACATACATGTTATTATAACTTTGATTTGGATCCGTAGTTAACTCTCGGGGTCTTGCGTATCTCTTGTATAATGCTCAATATTTCTCTCCTTCTTTTGTATTGGTGGTAGTTTCTCGGTGTCTTCTCCATCTTCAGTTTTAACCCTCTTTTTCTTCTTCCTGGGAGTCTTCTTCTTCTTTTCGTGTTGAGGTATAGGAGGTAGTGCCCTGCCCCCAGGCTTCGCCTCATTGGTCAGGGCTAATGTCGATGGTGACAACGGTTTTGTGTTTTTTTCATTAACTTTAGATGGTCGCTCTATTTTCTTATCCCTGTAATATATCAACTTTAATCAAATACAAACAAACTAAAAACGCATAAGTATAAGTCCGTGATCTTTTGGAAATCAGTATGGATTTTACCAGGACTGAGTGACTGTATCATAAGTATGTTAGATCTGACCTTTGGAATTGAAATCAGTGTAATTCGTCTTGTTGTTTAGTTCATTTTCACAGATGATTCAAGAGTTCTTTGTACAAAATATATTCAGATAATTGTTGTAGTTAGAAGGGGCGTATGCCCCCTAAAATTGTAAAAGTTTAATAAGTCCCGAATTTTGCCCCCTCCCTCTCTTTTTTCTTTTTTTTACGCTCTATTCTATTTTTAAATGGAAGCGAATTTCAAAAGCACAAACAGATGTCAGAATCTCACACCAATAAATACTAAACCAATCTGTCAGAATGTTTAATAGGCAATAAATGAGATGTAGTTAGTGCACAGTACAAGTCGAGTACATCAAAGAGTTGTAACAAGTAAGGGATGGTGATAAGATGGTGACAAAAATTAACAGTCGTAAACTTTCATGATTAAAAGAACTATAACTTTTCATTAATATATTTCAAATGTACGACCAGAAAGGTAAAATGTGAAAGAAACAAGGTTGTAAAAGTGAAGAATGTATTATATAATACTAGTATGATATTCAATATATGTTATATTGAACATAATTTTCACTTTCAAAAGAGAACTTCTAGACTCTGTCCGATTCTCAAACTATTCTCGGGCTATTGCAAGACGAAAAAAGAAAGCCTGTCATCAAAGACGGCAGAGCTCAGCACAGCGAAAACAATGCCTGACAAACATCTATACAATGCATTATCTCGTGGTGCATCACCTACACGAGTCTGACTGATCTACCTAAGGCTTATAGTGAGCTTGAAATTAAGATGTTCCAGTTTACCTAGCTTGGTCACTTTAGCGTAAAATATGGTTAAACAGATGCAGCATCTGCATAAAAGTAAGCATCCTCAGATGATCCAAGCTTTCACGTTTAGAAATTAAGCTTTGAATTGACTTACCCAACTTAACTTAACCCAGTCAATCATGCGCTAAATGAAGCATTGCAAGTAGGCATCCTCAGATGCATTACACATACAAGTTTGGTTGGACTACATGTAGGTATACAGGCTTGTCAAACGTAACCCGGTCACTTATTAAATGCGTTAAATATGGTTTTAAAGATGTAGCGTCCATACCATGCATTGCAGAATACATTTTCAGATGCATCATCCACTCATAATATGTAAAGCTATAGAAAGCTGGGAATGGAGGTATCCCATCTATTTTCTTAATTATGTCACTCTTGAAAGAGCAAAAACCTATTTCGAGAAAAAAAGGGTCGCACGGAATTTTCAAGGGATCCGAAACGGGACAGTTTCTGTAGTGTAACCGCTACTTCTCCATAACGGTACGTCCTAGGTACGAAGAAATAGTGACAGCCATCTTTTGACTGTCATCAAAGATAACAGAGCTCACATCGACGTCAAGTTAACAATATCCAAACATCGTCTGATGCATAGCCTACATAAGTTTGGTTGATCTAAAGGGCCAGTTCTGGTTTTTATGACAGGCATTGAAGTGTATCACCCACACTAATTCGGACTTACAGGAAGCTGGCAAAGGAGGCGTCCCGTTTTCCTTAAACTGAATGCAGACGCCGAATCGATGACATAAGCCCTCTTTACTTCTTCAGAGTGAGCAAGAATGTTAAAAAGTACATGTATGTACAACTCTTTATCGATGGACGTCCCCTTTGACCTTGAATAATAAATAATTTTGCGGAAGCATAATACATATTAAATCATCGCGCTATGTACATGTACTATCACGCAACTAGGAAGCGTGATAATTACTTTTTAAAATGTATGTACTTACAATTATCTTGGTCCCTATGGGTATCGAGTCTCATCATACATGACCTTCATTTTAATTTCATTGATTTAAAACTTAAACATCGAGTTACTACACAGGCTAAGTATAAATAAGGTGACCTCAAACCTCAATGGATGTAGGGTCCATCAGGCTTGACCATCTCGTACGTTCCCTGGTAAATTACGAGTACGATGTACAGCAAAGACCATGTTGTGTAATTTATTTGTGTTGTGTAGTTTACATGTTGTGTAATACATGTTGTGTAGTTGTGTTGTGTAGTTTACATGTATTGTGTAGTTTAGTTGGGTTGTGTAGTTTACATGTTGTGTAGTTGTGTTGTGTAGTTTACATGTATTGTGTAGTTGAGTTGGGTT
This sequence comes from Pinctada fucata, assembly GCA_028142955.1. Taxonomy (NCBI): domain Eukaryota; kingdom Metazoa; phylum Mollusca; class Bivalvia; order Pterioida; family Pteriidae; genus Pinctada; species Pinctada fucata. The sequence continues at coordinate 25,752,625 of AP027110.1, read as the reverse complement.
GTGTAGTTTACATGTTGTGTAGTTGTGTTGTGTAGTTTACATGTATTGTGTAGTTTAGTTGGGTTGTGTAGTTTACATGTTGTGTAGTACATGTTGTGTAGTTGTGTTGTGTAGTTTACATGTACATATGTATGTAGTTGTGATGTACATGTTGTGTAGTTTATATGTTGTGTAGTTAACATGTTGTGTAGTTGTGATGTACATGTTGTGTAGTTTATATGTTGTGTAGTTAACATGTTGTGTAGTTGTGATGTACATGTTGTGATGTACATAATGTAGTTTACATGTTATGTAGTTGTGTAGTTTAGATGTTGTGTAGTTTAGATGTTGTGTAGTTTACATGTTTTACATGTTGTGTAGTTTACATGTTGTGTAGTGTACATGTTATGTAGTTTACATGTTGTGTAGTTGTGTTGTGTAGTTAACATGTATGTAGTTGTGATGTACATGTTGTGTAGTTTATATGTTGTGTAGTTTACATGTTGTGTAGTTGTGATGTACACGTTGTGTAGTTAACATGTATGTAGTTGTGATGTACATGTTGTGTAGTTTACATGTTGTGTAGTTGTGATGTACATGTTGTGTAGTTTAGATGTTGTGTAGTTTACATGTTGTATAGTTGTGTTGTGTTGTTTACATGTTGTGTAGTTTACATGTGTTGTGTAGACGATATGCAGTTTGTCTACCGGATAAAAGTGCAGATGGACGCAAATCTAATCGATTCATTACTTTCTATTTTTTTCAGAAAGGAAAACAAGACGACGGAAAATGCACTGTGACTAACACAGGGATGAAGAAGGGGGGGGGGGGTCAAGGGATGGTGCTGTATTCTCTTGTAATTTGAAAACGACAAATTTGTTGAAAAAAAAAAACCAACAAACAAGTATAATAATGTAATAAAGATTTATTTGATTGAGTAAAAAGAATATGAGCATATATATATATAGAAACAGACATGTATAAAAAGAAATGACTTCAGTTACATTTGCACTCTAACAATGTAACATTGTAACACCTTCTTATATATGGCACTAAATTACGTATGAAATATCATGTGTATTGGATATATCTCGTTTGCAGCAGAGACTTAGATTATGATTTATGTAATCGCTTTGTTTGATGATATAATATTACACGGATTGATTTTCAATACTGTACGTGTCAGGTGAAGGATCCGGAGATTTGCTAGACCCCCTCCCCTGGAATAGCCATAACTGCTGATTTCAACACCATTTCGTATTCATACATACATATATATTTTCATACTGATCGGCTGGATCCTCCCTTTACGGACCGGTAAATTCGGAGCTCTCATAACTATGTGCACGAACACGTAAAGTAATAAGTATGAATTTTTAATACATGCACACCTAACTGAATCGATGAATTGTTTGTCGTTTGACTTGGAACTTTAAATTTTCATCTTGATTATTGGACACGATGTACAATTTGGATTCAACAATCCTATCACATTGTTCAATAAACAAAGGTTTAGATGATGTGATCGGTCTTTTCTCTCCCAGTTCTCAGGGCGTTATCCGATATATATTGTAAAATGACTTCGATTAGGCGCGGATGATAAAATAAGTTTAGGACTGAATAAAAGATGGGACCATGGAAGTATATAATATATTTCTGTAAATGTTACATTGAAAATATATAAGAAAAAAACTTCATGGGTGACGAGAAAACCTTTTCATTTTTTTGCGAATCCTGAAATTACAGTCATAGGTACTTAACATACTAACATGTGCGTGCTACTTTGGAATAGTTACTATCGTCTAGTATTAAAAGTCCCCATGGAAAGTCTATTAAAGCAAAATTTTTAAATAGCATTCATCAAATGATGGCACAGAAAAGTAATTTATATTATCTATCATCAGACCTGCTATTTACAAAGCACTCAATGAGATGTATGACAGTATTGATTGCGATGCTTAAAATACCTATAATTTGCGTATTGTATAATGAGGGACCGGAAGTGGATGAGGAGATGATTAAAGTCACTTGTTACATACTTAGCTATAAGCAGTACGTTATGAATACCTGTAACTTCTTCATACCTCAACTATCATGAAAAATGTATGGTCTCCACACCAGATATATAGTTCATTTGTTATATAAATTCACTTGAGGACCTTGCAAGAATCACGGGGTTTCTTCGCTTTCTACTTGAGGGTCAGGCTGTCATCTTGAAAATGCATTTCCTTTTATTTGCTAGTGAGATTAATGTGAACACCGTCAGGTGTGGTTATATTACTGTCTTAACCCTGACCCCTCCTGATACCATATGTATTTTTTTTTTCTCTTAATTTTTGAAACCTGAATGAATTCTATATAAATATTTTGCACCTTGAAGGTTTCACAATCTTTTCCTCATGAATGTTACAGTAATAATAACGTTTAAATCACCATTACAGAGGTCATCTTAGATTTTGATAAAATTCAAACAAATGAAATGATAACTACTCTACATAATTAACACACTGCTCTCAGATCATTATTAATTATGAAATAAATTGTAAAATCTAAATAGCATTAACACTCCAAGGACGGATAAAATAATATGATAAAATAGAATCAGTGTTCAATGAATAAATGTGTCGTTTGTGGAATCTTAATAAATCTTTGATGAAATTGTACATTAACCTATATCACCTGCCCAATATCAAAGTTTTTCAAAAGAAGGCCAAAGCCTAAGGTCAATAAATCGATTCTTTTGTGATGTGCAGATTTGTCATATCATATGGTATACATGAGTAAAATGCCAAACTCCAAACAGCTACAGCTGACGATTTCTAGCCTATTACAGACACAGACAGACGCCAGACAAAGTGATCCCTTGGTGTTGCTGTGCTTCACAGGCGACGTAAAACTTTTCTTAAGAAAAAGATAGAGCACCCCTTAAGTAAGAATTGTTAGTTACTGTTTGATTTCATATTCACAATATTGTACATAAGGTCAAACTTACAAAGATATGTGTGTGTGAGGGTGTGTGTGTATGCGTGGTGAGAGGGAGGGGGGGGGGGGTAATTATAGCTACATCTGATTTACTTTAAAAATGGTCTTCCAGATTATCCCAATAGCTTGCAATGTCAGTTTAAGGTTTGATGCATAAACGGATAAACTTTTACGTATAATATGACGAATTATTTTATTAATTAATAAAGTATAAGAATTCGAGACCTGAGGTGTGCTCTACCTTCACTGTTCATGGCACAATCAGATAATACATGGCGCACCACTACATCTACAATTCTTGTATTAAAGTTTAAGACACTATCAGCAAACTCGTAGCACAATCGAACGACTTCATGGCACATTTATCAAAGTAAATATACATGTATAGCACAATTAAAGTATAATCAATCAATCAATCAATCAATCAATCAATCAATCAACAAAACACTCATATAGTCATATTCATATCTAAAGCAATTATGTACAATACAATAAATATATATGTCACAGTGGTGTTAAAGCAAAAATATGCTCCCACCACAGGGTGAAAAATAGTTGCCAGAGTCACCTAATGCTCGACTGCATTGCATAATATCTCTCATGACAGCCAATTTATCTAAACTCCCTCTCTCAGGCAACAACATATATCTCATCATATATCACTGAAGCAGAAAAAGTAGGTCAAGGTCAGATTTCAATAGTCAAACCCAAGATGCATCCAATATGCAAGTCTGGTGCATGTAGCACTTATAGTTAGCTCAATATTGCCAATTTAAAGCAAAATCACTGAAGCGGAAAAAGTAGGTCAAGGTCATATTTCAATAGTCTAACCCAAGATGCATCCAATATGCAAGTCTGGTGCATGTAGCACTTATACTTTTCTCAATATTGGCTTTTAAAGGTAAAATAATTCAAGCGGAAAAAGTAGGTCAAGGTCATTTTATGAAAGTTTGATCAAAGATACATCCAATATGCAAGTTTGGTACATGTAGCACTTATACTTTGCTCAATATTGGCTTTTAAAGGTAAAATCATTCAAGCGGAAAAAAGTAGGTCAAGGTCATTTTTTGAAAGTTTGATCAAAGATACATCAAATATGTAAGCTTGGTTCATGTAGCACTTATACTTTGCTCAATATTGGCTTTTAAAGGCAAAATCATTCAAGCGGAAAAAAGTAGGTCAAGGTCATTTCATGAAAGTTTGATCAAAGATACATCCAATATGCAAGTTTGGTACATGTAGCACTTATACTTTGCTCAATATTGGCTTTTAAAGGCAAAATCATTCAAGCGGAAAAAAGTAGGTCAAGGTCATTTTATGAAAGTTTGATCAAAGATACATCCAATATGCAAGTTTGGTACATGTAGCACTTATACTTTGCTCAATATTGGCTTTTAAAGGCAAAATCATTCAAGCGGAAAAAAGTAGGTCAAGGTCATTTTTTGAAAGTTTGATCAAAGATACATCAAATATGTAAGTTTGGTACATGTAGCACTTATACTTTGCTCAATATTGGCTTTTAAAGACTTTATTGCTATCTTAACATTTACCTTATCATCTCAACATTTGCCTTATCATTTGAAATAATTTTAAAAATCCCAACCCCAGGGGCTATATCCTCATCTGGATATATTAAATGATGTATAATTAAACATTTGCAACAAAAAAAAAAAACCAACAGAATATGAATATAGGAAAGGTAAATGTGTAATCTTAACATTTACCTTATCATCTAGTTCGGACGACGCGGACGCGGACGCCGGGGGTATTGCAATAGCTCTTTTGCACTAAAGTGCAGTCGAGCTAAAAATTACACTTGATAACTCTACCCTAACTATATAAATAGGTTAAGAGACGATTCTTTTTAAAATAGAACTGGTGCAACTAAATCGATCTAGATAATGAAATTTCAATTTGGTTCTAATCAGAATGTGAGATTTTAGCAATAGAAAAAATACAATGATAAAAACATTGTTATGAACAATCAGCATTAAAACTCCCTCCCTATCCTTAAATCAGTCTCATGTCCTTTCATTTTGTAGAATTGAAATAATTCATGAATTTAGTAATAATGCTCCATTTAATAAATCTAAGACTTTGCCAGAACAATTTCAATAATGTAAGAATTTCAGCTCATCACCTTTGATTTTGAAGTAATAAGTTACATAACGGCTGACTTTTTTTAATCTTCTGATAGTATTGACATATGAGCCACACTTTATAGGTGGTAAATGTAAAACAGACCTGTCACTGGTCTTTTAAGAGAAATTTTATGATTTTGATTTCCCTGCCAAAGCAAACGTTTTCTAATTTCTATTTAGCTCGAATATGTCCCTTAATTATTTCAATACAAGACAAGGATTGTTTAAGATTTTCAGCATCAGATTAAAAACACCAATGCATCTTTACATCATTCCATATTATATATCTGAGAGACATGCACAAAACAATATTATTTATTTTCATGAATAGAGAGGGCATATTATAATACATTTCCATCATTACAGAATCGTTACAGTCCTATCACAATCATTTTCATGCAAAATTTTGTCCAAGGATCAAATGTATACTACTTAAGTATGAGAAAAAATGAAAGGATTTTTATTGGTAAGAAGTATTAATTAACCATATTTGTAGGAGAGATCCTTGGGTATGACTACTGGACAGAAAAATCACAAAATACACTGTAGGTTATACATCACAAAGTAAATATGTAATATACAAGCTCCTAAAATTCTTTCTCATTCATCCTCATATTAAAACCTTTAAAGTCTTTTGCTTTTTTTTTTACTAATTAGATATAAACTCTCATATTCATAATGACATGATATGACCTTCCTCTTTTATCTCATTAACTATCAACTTTAAATGGAGGATGTACATGGAATTAAATGTCTCCTCAATACACATGCAATTTGATTCGTAAATATCACTTTTTTTTCGTTTTAACAACCAACAGAATCAAAATGTAACTATTACTGTAGAAACAGTTACTTTAATTTGTTATTATTTCTTTTCTGGACCAGTTACTCGCAATTAAGAATTGAAGAAACAAAGGAAACTACCGCTATGATTTCTTGGTTACGATTATGAAGACTTTTTTGAAGGAATATCGGGCAATTTATGTTTTGTGTTTAGATCAATTTTTCCGTCCTCCACGGACACATTTGTCGCATTTGTAAGAGGTTGTAATTCTTGATGTCGTGGTTTATCGTCTGTTTTAGGTAATGGGTCTTTTGTTTCGTTTCCTTGATTCGTTGCATTACCACTTTCAGTCCTTGGCGTTCTATCAATGAAGGAAAAAGTTTAAAGTTACAAAATAAAAATGTCAGATCTTCAATACAATATAAAATACATCTTGGTATCTATCCTACAGCAGTATATAAAATCAAAGTATCAACACAAAGATCGGTGTCAGACAAGCAAAATACGTCACCTTGACCGAGACAATAAAGAAATTAAAATATCAAACTCCATTGTGTTGTTGTAATGTGATGTAAATGCATTATACATTAGAAATCGACTTTCTAATCAAGATCCATTGACAATCTAGTTATTTTAAATGCTGAGCACCACAGAGTCGGTCAGTACAAGAGCAATTATAGCGCTTGTGTGTCTTACATGCCCATGGCTATGGTAAGGAAGTATATGTATGATTCTAATATGACTTGATTCTTTTTCCCTATTAAGACAACAGACGCGAGCCGGGCTCTATTCTCCAATATAGGCCCTATAGCGATAAGAGTTTGGCTTCTTGGGAAAAAAACTGGGGGATGCAATTTCACCCTGAAAAATGTAATTCTATGTCAATCACCAGATCTCGTTCTCCTTTTAAATCTATCTATACCCTTAAAGGCCACCAACTTGAACCTGTAAATACTGCGAAATATCTAGGAATAACACTCTCAAGTAATATGTCATGGGATTGCCACATCAACAACATATCTTCAAAAGCAAATAAAATTCTTGGATTTTTGAAAAGAAACTTAAAAATTAAACAGGAACACACTAAAAGTCTCGCATATAAATCTCTTGTTCGGTCAAATCTTGAATACTGCTCTTCAGTCTGGTCCCCACATACTAAAACCAACATTAAAAGGCTTGAAGATGTCCAAAGACGTGCTGCACGATATGTGACAAACAGATATCATAATAAATCCAGTGTCTCCTCTATGATAGATCATCTTAATTGGCAATCCCTAGAAACTAGGAGAAATATATCCCGAGTAACAATGTTTTATAAACTGACTCATAACCTGGTAGCAATAAATCCCACCATTTACCTCACCCAAAATACATTCTCACGTACCCGCAGCACCAACTCTCAGCAGTACCAAATCTTCAGTACCAGAACAGACTACTATAAATACAGTTTTTTCCCCTTCACTGTTGTTCTGTGGAATTCACTTCCAAATTCAATCATTCACGCACCATCTCTGGACCAGTTTAAATCTCTGGTTCAGAACCATAATTTTTGTTAAGTATCCATATATAGAAGCTGTAAATAGTTTGTTCTTTTTTATCTTTTAACTTTTCTATTTTTGTAATTTCATTTACTAAGAATTCTTGTAAATATAGTAGCGATCTGTTCACGCCGTTGAATAGTCATCAATTGTTGATGGTTCAACGTACCATGTAGATGTAGATGAAGTCACGCCTACCCATTTTCTGAAAGCAGATAAACCGGCAGGAACTGGTTTTTACCAAGAATCGATGGTCATCATTAGAATAGAAATAACCAGAAGTCTCTGATGAGACTGAAGCTCTCCTGGTTGATTTGTACATATAGTACGGTGACCAAAGAGCTAAATTTTTCAGTTTAGTCGACAGATTAGTACATGGGTAAATTATATGTCAAATGAAACTAGAAGAAATGTACTTTCAAAATATAAATGTCGTCAACAGGTTTGAATGTACAAACATTCCATGTTCAGGGGTCAAAGGTCAAAGGGGTCATTCAACATAGATTACGTATTTCTGGTCTTTTTCACAAAGGAAAGAAATATTGATGAAAACAAAATTGAATTTTCTGTACAAATTGCATTAACAGAATAATATTCCTATCTTATCCTTAACATAAGTCGATCGCGATGACGTAAAATCTGTATTGATGACGTCATTGGTGGCTATTTTTAGAACAAATTAAAAATGTGAATATTATAATTCCTTAATAATGAAATATTCCTCTCCGTGTACAAACATGGAGGACAAATATTTGTCAATTTTCTCTTCAATCATAGAAAACAAATGTTTGCTAATTATCCCCCACAGCAAAATTACAGTGGGGTATAATGCGACCGTTGGTGAGGGTGCGTACGAGAGTGCGTAAGGGTGACTGTGTGGGAGAGGGAGGGTGTGTTTGTGCACGTCGAGCTCTTTTATACAGCCTAGGAGGTACAATTTTTATTGGATCTTGACCAAACTTCATACACTTATTGCTCATGACAAGAGGAAAAACCCTATTGATTTTCAAGGTCATGGGTCAAAGGTCAAGGTCACAGGTTGAAAATGTTTTAAATCCTTTTATACAGCCCAGGAGGCACAGTTTTTATTGGGTATTGACCAAACTTCATACACTTATTGCTTATGACAAGAGAAAGAACCCTATAGATTTTCAAGGTCATTGGTAAAAGGTCAAGGTCACAAGTTGGAAACGTTAAAAATCATTTTTCTTATCCTAGAAGGCACAGATTTGATTGGATCTTTACTAAACTCCATACATTTATTTCTTATGACAAGTGAAAGAACTCTGTTGTTTTTCAAATATAAGGTCAAGGTGACAGACTGGAATTGTTTGAAATAATTTCATACAGCCTAGAGGGTGCAGTTTGAAGTTAATCTTACCAAACTCAATACACTTGTTGCTTATTATAGGAGAAAGAACTCTTGACTATTGGTTTTCAAGGTAATGCATCAAAGGTCAAGCTCTCAGATTACAATTTTTTAAAAATCTTTTAATACAGCCACGATGATACATTGGAGTTTACCAAACTCCTTACACTTATTGTTTATGACAAGAAGAAGAAGTCCGAACCCTTTTGATTTTCTAATGTCAAAGATCAAGGTCACGGAAGGGAAATGCTTAAAATCTTTATATACAAACCAAGAGGGCACAATTTTGACTAAATCTTTCAAATGCCCATACACTTGTTGCTAATAACAATAGGAAGAAACCCATTATATTATAGGTCAAGGTCGCAGGATTGAATTCGTCAAAATCATTGAAGATCCTCTGTGTCATTCACCAACAGATCTTGGTGAAGCCCTTTTAAGTATACATTTTATACAAATGACACAAAGAATACTTCTTTGATTATCAAGGTCAAAGGTCAAGATCACAGATATAGAGGAGGCAACTTTAAAATGGAACTTCATCAATGTTGACGCATATTTGCATATGTTGTAAGAATTTCAAGTTCTATTTTAAGATTACCTACGAAGTGGTTTATACCCTTGTCACGCCTTCACTTTTTCTGGCCAACACACGAGTATACATAACGATCTTCAACACGCTGGTAAACGTCGGTACTGGTCTGAAAATCATTTATGAAGCAACTTTCTCAACGTGCGCGTAGCGACCTTGTAGCGCATGGGTAGCGTTTGCCAAACGACCTCAGCGTCTACCAAACGCATAAAACTAGTTGACAATTTACTTGTTAACGTTCTATTGAGTCTTTGCGGAATACAGAGTTATTTCCCCTTACAGACGGTCTTTAAACCATTGTGACGTCATGAAATGGTATGGTAACGTCGATTTTACACCGTCATTTCCCAGACTATTAGGATTGATTCCATAGAATTTAATGACGTCACAATCAGTCTACGTCAGATACCGTCTCAAATGGGAAGTAACTCTGGTTTTCGAAAATAGCGAATTAAGCGTGCCCAAAGATCTCACAACGTTCGCCTAACGACTTGTCAACAACCTGGCAGCGACCTTCTCGCGATCTTCAACTTTTACAGCAAAACTTAATATTCAGAAAATATTTCGTTGTCAAGACCTGACGCACACGCCAAGGACGTTAGACTGTCGTTGGACACACGTTGAGGACGTTAGACCATCGCTAGAATAGTGTGGCTGTGTACGCGTTAGACTTGCGATCCTCTGTCGTTACACATTCGTTGCAATTATCGGCGCCCTCTCAACGTTTTTAGCAATGACTGCACAGCGCACGGGAACGCATGCCCAGCGACCTCCTAATGACTCCATAACTTACAATTGGACGCTGGACAGTCCTCGGCGGTTTCGTGCATTCACAAAATTTTCCGACGACCACATCGCACACCAACGTCCTCCAGCGACCACACAACGACAAGCCAGCGACCAAACAACGACCTCAACGTTTTGCGACGTGTTGACAAATTTACTTGGTCATTACTCGTGCATTTCCTACTAGTGTGTGACTATGAGTACATTGGCATTGACGCCGTGCGAAGGTGCTACGCTTTTCGTTGCTTAGTTTTTATTCAAAATTTGTGGCAGAAAGATGTCCATCGTTATGATTACAAATGTAATTCAGCTAGGGTGTACGTACATATACAGCGTTATCCATAAAAATATTATAAATAGGGTAGAAAGCCCTCTCTCCCGATAAACCATCACCGATCTCATAAAAAATGCTTTAAATGGATAAATTACAGGAAATGGTAAACAGTTTACCATGTATCTCTTCTAGACATAAGCAATAATAACATAGATTTATACAATTTTCAATGTACTTTCAAGTGAAATAAGTTTATGTTCAAAATGTTAAGAAAAATGTGTGTACTGTCAGGCAAAATGTTTATTTTTTTGCTTAGAAAATCATATAAAATTGTGAAAATTAACCACAAGAGCCGGGATGTTCATTCATTAGCTGTTTACATACTCGTCCCTATTCTGTAACTCTCTCTCTTTCACATTGAGATTCATAAATATCAAGATGATTATATCGGATAAGAAACAGAGAAGGATTCATTCTTTTCAAAGCAATTCAACTGAGTCATCCTTCTTATCATTTGTAATGATATTGGGTTTTTTTTTTCGATATTATATATCTATTATACCTTGGTTCTGATCACAGGGATTTATCACGCTTCCTGGTTGAATAAAGGTTATAAACCATAGTACATAAAGCAACTGAGAAGCGCGACAAATCCCTTTGATTCTGAAGTTTATCACAAAAAAAATTATTACTATTGGTACATACCTTCATTTTAGGGTAACGCGGAAGGAATGTAATATATCTTATTTACCATGAAGAAGGTTTAAAATATTTTGATTATTAACCAGTTGGTATCTATTATCAATAAATGTTCAAATCTTGTATACCCCCCCCCCCAAAAAAAAGAAAAGTGTACGCATATATCAAAAAAATATTTCTGAGTTGTAAATCAAAAATAATTTTTTTTATTTATTTTAAGTCAAAATAAATATTTTTGGTGTACAATTCACAAATATTTTATGCTGACACATACTTAGAGATATAAATAGGTCCTTCATTTAAAATTCAAAATAAGCAGCCCCCCCCCCCCGTACCCGGAAATTATACTTAAAATAGGGCAACGGTTACGCTGCAACATACGCCTGTCATGTGATTAATGATGTCAAATGAACTTGACCTTCTTTGACCCGTATCCTAACAATCAAGTCCTTTGTCTGGGTCTACTCAGTCTTCATGGTAAGCCTGAAGTTCCTAAGCTTTGATATTACCATGCATTACTGATTTCTCTATTATACAACGAAAGATATTTTTAAAAAATACAAATTGGAAATTCCTATTTCAGACAAATTGGTCATCATATCTTGTTACAGTATGTGTGCATGCAACCACCTCCTCTTCCGCATAATTTCTCAAATGTGCAAAAGGAGGAGATAAAACCCCGTTACATACATAAAAGATCATTTATAGAGGACGCAGTCCGCGCCGCAGGCGCGGACGTAGTCCTCATCAAGGTAACACGTGTATATATACAGGAAAAATCGTGTTTTTCAACTATAGGTTCCAAAACCGTGGTCAATGACGTCATTCTCCCCATTGCCCATTTGATCGGCGTGAAGCGCAAGCTTATTTTTTTGACAATCTCACTTGACGACAGAATGAAACCCTTCGATGACCAAGATTTCTCGATCTCCTTTGAATATTCTCCGTTTGACTTACTCCTCCAGTGTCCCAATGTATGATTTGTACTTTGCTTCACGTAATACTGACATTGCACCATCATTTCCAACAGATAGCATGTTTAGTCCGAATATCCTCTTTGAAAATTACAACGTGACGTCAGCATACAACTGTGTTTCGCGGACTTTCTTTCATCGACAGCTCCCTCAGAAAAATCCATGGATAAACTCATAATGCTGGGAGAAAAAAACAAACAAAAAATATCAGCGCGATCAGCGACTTACCGAACTTCATTCTACTTTCGAGGATGATTTGCAGCTGATATTTTGATACCTGTAGATCGAATAATGTGGTTTCTCTCCACATATATAAGATCTACATGTAGAATATACAGGAAATCTATGCAGTGCAGTGTAAATCCCAACACAAACTTCTAAATGTCTGCTGCCTTTGGTTCTGTTTACAACGCGTCACAACTTACGTCATCATTTACAGTATTTAGTACAAATAGGTCAACAAAGCTTGGGCTCTGTTCAAAGCATGTAAAAGTATATTTAATAAGGCTGGGTATTTTTTTCCCTTGGAGGTAAATCATAAGCGGATCCAAGGTAGAGGGGTTAAGGCTTCAGATTTTTTTAGAAAGGGGGGGGGGTGATTGTATTCAAGGGGGGCGGACAGGGGGTAGATTTCTACTAACTTCTCTCCTTCTCTCCCCTGTCCCGCTCCCTTCTCCCACCTCCTAACCTCTCCCTCCCTCCATTCTGCCTCCCTCCAGCTGCCTCCTTCCTCCCCCTCCCATTCATCCTTGCCTTTTATGGGGGTGGGGAGCAGACATTGGGTACCCGCTCTCTCCGCCCCCTTATCTCCCCTCCCATACCATTCCTTCTTCCCCCTCTCTCCCTCCCTTCCCTCTCCTCCCTCTCTCCGTCCTCCCTTTCGACCTCTTTTAAAGTAAAAGAATGAGCAAGAATTTTGTCTTCAGATTATTACATTGGAAAATCATTTACATTATTTAGAAGGGAAAATCCTGTAATACTAATGTTATATTGTACTTAATTTGTAAGTTTTAGCCCCCTTTTCCACATCACCCCATAAAACGATATATTGCTGATAACACTATAGACGGCGCCGAAAAGGAAGTTTTCTCTCTCTTCTACATTTTGAATGCTAATTTTTCCGGTGAAAGTAAAAGGGGAGAGGGGTGGATGGGTGCAAGGGGGGATACATATGATATTCCTGATACGACAACTGACATTTCATCAACCAATGAAATTTAAAAAGTAAAGATTTAAAAGTTTAATTGAATTCATTGAATAATCAAGATACATGTTAATCTTACAATATATAAATACTTTAGAAAATTCTTTTTTCTTTTTTTAATTTTAATGGTTTGTGCCCACAGTTTTCTTGCCCGAGTTCTCTTCTCCTTGGTTTTCGTCAAGGTCCAAGGAATTAAAATATATATATAGATTAAGATGACATCACTTGATCTTTTCTTATCTGTCATTTATGTTTCAAAATTAAGCATTGCGATTTCATGTTTACTGATTGTTTTGTGACATTGAGAATTGTTTCCCCGCATTAACGAGTTATGTGCATGCTGTCGATCTAGAAATTGTCTACAGGGATGAAAATTCGTTGAAATTTTCAAGGGCCAAGTGGGCTCCCAAGTCAAGAAATTTAGGCGCCCACATCAAAAACAATTAGCCCACATCAAAACGTATCTAAATTTATATTTTAAAATCTAAACCCAATCCCCCCTTCTCTCCTTCTCAGTATCAAGACGTGGCCATCGTTAAAGGACATATACCCATGTATGAAATTAACGCCAAAAATGAGTGAGAGACCAGTGCACAAGTCGAGATTGTTCGCTGACGTTTTACTACAATTGCAGTCAGCGCTCTATATCATCCAACGCCATTCTTTCATCAAGTCAGTTTGAGTAATTTTTCTGCGTGAATTAGATGTTTCTATATTTTAAATATTAAAGTAAGGTTTTGATTTCGGTCATCTGAAGCACATGTACCTTTAAATAAATCAATGAATACAGGTAAATCCAGAAATAAACATATTATGTATACGTCAGACGGTCTCCAGATAGTGGTTTTGGAAAAGTTTTGGTATACTGATTAAAAATTACGATGCATCTTTACCAAGGAAGTAAGGGAGATCTATTCATTTTCCACATGGAAGCGAACCGAAAATTTGTCAAATACCCATGAGTTTTTGTTTCACAACGTGAGTTACGGCAACTACGAAACAAGAAAACAATTAATTATGATTGAAATTTTACGGTCGCCAAGTGGGTGATCAGAAAAACATTTTTGGTAGTCCACGCTGAATTTTCAGTCGCATTGGCGAGTGGGCGAGTGCTTATTTGCATCCCTGGTCTATAATATCCCCTCTCCTGATTCTGGATTTCAAGAAAAAAAAACTAGTGTAAGGCTGATAAAGACGTTAAAAATGATGCTGGAAAAAATAACAAGAACACATATTGTATGACATATTTTATTCTTATTAACTAAGTAAAAAAATATTCAATGATGTATGGTGAAAATTTGGTATTAATTCATTGAAATTGTATTTCATCTGCGTCCTCACAATGGCTTTGCCATAATTCATATTATTTTATTTATCGTAAAGAAGATTTAAAATAGTTTGACCCAAAATAGATTTAAATGATTTTTTTTTAAATTAACCAAAAATCTATTTTAGCCACAAAATGACCTTGACCATGACCTTCAAAATCAATAGGGTTTTCTGTCTTTTTAAAGTTAATGTTCATGGTAAAAGAGACCTAGCTCAAATGACATTGTATCAATCGTGTTTGCAATTCCTATAGTTTTAATAAATAAATGTGAGTATGAACCCCCCCCCCCCTCTTCCCTTAAATGTACGCATACTTGTAATTTCTCTGTTGATGGAATAAAATATATAGAAAGTCCGTTACATATTTGAAAGATCATTCATTAAAGTATGAATAATTCCAAAACATACTGAACCAAAAAGAGAACAACAACAATTATTTCAATGAAATTTAAATCTATTTCTCATAAAAATCTATCTTTAGCCTCAAAATGACCTTGACCTTTCACACACGACCTTGAAAATAAAATTCTCTTACGTTCGTTAAGTTAAATCTACGTGGAAAATATGATTTTACTAGCTTAAACGATTTTATCTCTATATTTTCTAAAAGGTTCAGGACGCACCGGTGCTGCAATACCGATATCCGTAACCCCCCCCCCCCCCCCTTCCATAGGATAAAAGACAGGCATACAAGAACAGCCATAAAAATCCTAATCTTTCCCCAGTTTAGAGAATAAAAATAAAATTTTTGCTTGAATTTTGTAACACGAAAGTAAAACTATGCTATAACTACTAACGATTGTAATTTTATGCAATGATATGATTCTGTGAATTATATAGAAAATATCCAGAAATCCGTGATTTTTGAATGAAAAATACAGTTTTCCCCCCAAAAGACTGAAAATACAAATAATGTGTTTAAAACGTAAGTTATTATGCGAAAGAGCATAAAAGATCAGAATGGAATACATCCTTCAATTATCAAATTCATAAGTGATAAAGATGTTATGATTGATGTATAGAAATAAAATTAATAGAAATTAGCATGCAGATTTTTGTAGAAAAACAGCAGTTTTGACGTTTTTGCATTAAAATAATTAAATATATTTGATATCAATTGGAAGAGGAAAATGTTCAGATTTAATTTTTTGAAGAACGATCAGAATTCATTTTGTGAACCTAAGAGACGGGAAAAAATATAACAGAATTTTCACAGAGTAATGCAATGTTTTAGCAAAATAAACTTTTTAAACCCAAAAACGCAAATTTTATGAGAAATTTAAATTAAAACTTATCATATTCGAAAAAGTATTCAATATGTTAGTAATTTTCACCTTTCAATCTTTGATGTTACTTTCCACAGAAAAAATATTCATCGATTCCTTTTTTCAGTGATTTTTCGGTAATTTTTTTAAAACGTTGATGACGTCATTTCAACGTCATTTTTGAAAACGTTCTACAATGAAAATCATTTGACGACATCTTGATTCATGAACCACAGATAAAGAGCTTTCATTTGATACCAATATTTGCCATGTACTATGTGTGTCGACTAAACTCCTTAAATAAGCCACTTTTGGCGACTTGGTCACCCTACTAATATACACTCAAGAGAATGAATGCTTTACCTTGCCTAATACCACTTTTTTCATCGACCCAATATATTTCTGTATCCCCCCTGTAAAACACTGTATAACGAATTTATCCCGCTGAATCGCTTTTGGTTTGTGTATGTTACGTCAACATATTCTAAAGCATTTTGGTGACGTCAAGAGCATAAAGCGTCTTAGTAGAAGCAGGATATCAAAATAATATCCTGTTAGTAAAATAATACAACATAATATTTGGTTCTTCTCGACCAATCAGATTGCAAGAAATTTGCCAGAGGCGGGATAAATGTATATCAAGTTTTTTTTTTATGAGAACCAACAACCACATGCCACTGATATGCATATCCATCAATTTCTAATTAATTATTTTCATCAAAATTCAGAGCAAAAATTTTTTTTTTTCGAAAAAAAAAAACGAAGTCTCCCCCCCCCCCCCCCAAGAATATCAAATGGACCGTGCCTTAGATTTCTCTAGAATGTGAGAGAATTACTAAAAACGTGTATATATAACATACCATATGTATCAAAACTAAAATAACAGATGTTTTTATTTTTCAAAAAATGTGGGTCAAAGGTCAGTGATGGGGTCAAAGGTTAAAAATTTGGCTCCAAAAGATGAGCGTTCTCAAGGTACATAGACATGCAATATATGACAGCTCTATTATCTTATACCCTTTCATCAGAATTTAGTTGAATGGAATTATATACTGACAGTCGGATGGATAGACAAACAGATGAACAGACAGACTTACCACTATATGCCCTTTGATAAAATTAAGACTAAAGGCATAAATAACCTCTCATTTGAGCTGAAATAGTATTGCATAGGATTCTCTATAGAGATATTTCCTTCTTTCTTATACTGACCAGTGAAAATACTTAGATCAAGTAATCAGACAGTTTCAGATTGAAATTAAATATAATAGGACATGTGGCCTACCGAGTGAAAAAAGTATCGGCCATTTTGTTCTAAAACCTAAAAAGGTTTTAGGCTATTTTTTTAGTAAATGTAAAACAATGTAAATAGAATACTGAACAAAGAACATGAACTTTTAGGGTGAATGTGGTATTAATGTAGACAGAAGCTAATTATTGAAATATAATACAAAATATTTTTACATACCGGTATGAAATATTTGATCCTCTATAGAAAACATTTTTACCATATATCCCAGTTAAGAATAAGGGTGTCCCATAAATATTTTAAAATCTGCATGCGGTTGAAGTGATGTTTTTGATTGGTCAAATTTTAAAAGGACAAAATGACTCAAGGTCTAATTGACAAAAAGGCCTGAAACATAAGTTTATTACCAGTAATTCATGGCAGGAACAGGTATCGTACCCAGATAGCTCAGTTGGTAAGAGAGTCTGCCCAGATAGCAGAAGGTCTCGGGTTCGATTCACGGTCCGGTCACATCTTTTCCTCTCCTGTTACAGAATTGGCGCCAAACTAAATGACTCAAGGTGAAGTGGAGTTTTGTGTGAGGTTTCCAGTGCATGGAAACCTGAAAAGTTGGTGGAGAGGAGTGTGGCAGGAACAGGCATCGTGCCCAGATAGCTCAGTTGGTAAGAGCGTCTGCCCTGATAGCAGAAGATCTCGGGTTCGATTCCCAGTCCAGTCACATCTCTCCCTCTCCTGTTACAAATTTAACTTCTATAATTAATACTAAATTTGGAATTTTGCAAAATAAAACTTACACAAGCACCTTTCATTTGGCAATGTGAAGGATGCATTATTGCTATTTTATTTGATAAAATGATCAATCTTTGTGATTCTGGTGTTTCCATGTATCAGAAAGCACAGCTCAAGTCCGTGATCACTTAGGACATTCTACTCTTGCAACAAAAAGTCTCACTACTCTCTCCAAAAATCTTACACTTTAAACAATTAAAAAATAAGTAAGAAATACATGCATTTTGATTGTTTGTTATCTTTCTTGCACTGTATGAACATAATAGAAAAGATTTTCAAGTTGATTGATTGATCAGAGGAAATTCCGAAACTATCCCCTAGTGTTTCTATAGAATTGAAGATAAAATCTTGGGTCAGGTCCCAAATAAAATATGACAAAAACTAAATTTCAGACTCATCTATGATAATATTGTAAAATGGCAATAAAGGAAGATTTTGGTATAAGTTTTCCTGGGTTGAAATATTTTTGTATGAGTTGGCTTTTACAAATGAATTTTTTTTTAGTATTTTATTTTATTTTTTTTTAATTTGATAGACACATAGTAGATATGCCTATAAGGCATCCCTTGTTATATTATCTTCTATTAAAACATGTGTCACTTGCTTTAATGTAAACATTATGAAAATTTTATCAAACCACACAGTTTTACATCCCATTGGGGGTGGTACTCCAAGCAGTGGAGGAATTTATAAGAAGAAATAAAGATGTAAGAGTTACCTCCCCCCTCCCCCCCCCCCCCAAAAAAAAAAACTTACACAAGCACAATATTCCTTTCATTTGGCAATGTGAAGGATGCATTATTGCTATTTTATTTGATAAAGTGATCAATCTTTGTGATTCTGGTGTTCCCATTTAACAGTCTGTGATCACTTAGGACATTCTAGTTACCTCCCCCCTCTCCCCCCCCCCCAAAAAAAAAACTTACACAAGCACAATATTCACAAGCACAATATTCCTTTCATTTGGCAATGTGAAGGATGCATTATTACTATTTTATTTGATAAAATGACCCATCTTTGTGATTCTGGTGTTCCCATTTAACAGAAAGCACAGCTCAAGTCTGTGATCACTTAAGACATTCTACTCTTGCAACAAAAATTCTCACTACTCTCCCCAAAAATCTTACACCTTAAACATGTTAAACAAATAAAAAATAAGTGAGAAATACATGCATTTTGACTATTTGATATCTTTCTTGCACTGTATAAACACTATAGAAAAGATTTTCATGTTGATTGATTGATCAGAGGAAATTCCGAAACTATCCCCTAGCGTTTCTATAGAATTGAAGATAAAATCCTGGGTCAGGTATCAAATAAAATATGAGAAAAACTAAATAACAGACTCATCTATGATAATATTGTAAAATGGCAATATCTTTGTTTATTTATAGTTTCTGTCACTTATATACTCTAAATGCATGTAGATAGGGTAAGAGAAAATAGCGATATACCCATTTTCCAGAATCCTAGGGAACAGGGACTCAAGTTCAATACTGTAATGACATCTAAACTGCAAACCGATAATATTTTGGAATAAATCAATTAATTATTATCCATAAATTCTGGGAAATTAGCTATCATGAGATAACATGTAGTTTAATAGAGAGAAAACAACCACACCCATTTTCTAAGACCCTTGGGGTCAGAGACTCAAACAAAATATCAGTTGAACAACGAGATCACAGACCCATCATATTGCATAAAGAATTTAGTCTCCATTATTTATAGTGTCAGCGCTGTAAGCATAAGATTGTATGGAATAATATAAAAGAAAATGGCCACACCCTTTTCTAAGACCCTGGGGGTCATTGGCTCAAACAAAATATCAGGTGCACAACTAGACTACAGACCCATCATATTGCAAAAGAATTATGTCTCTATCATTTATAGTGATTGAAGAGCTGTCCGGACAAAATTACATTGAATTTAATGACCACGCCCATTTTCTAAGACCCTGGGAGTCAGGGACTGAAACTAAATGTCAAGTGCACAACTAGACCATAGACCAAGTAAAATACAAAAAGAATTAAGTTTCTATCCCTGACAGTTTCAGAGGAGTTGTCCGGACAAGAATTGTTTACGGACAGACGGACAGACAGACAGACGGACAGACGGACGGACGCCGGACGAAGGGTGATCGCATAAGCTCGACTGGTCTGAGACCAGTAGAGCTAAAAAATGACAAGCCGGGCTCTATTGTCTCATAATGCCCTCGCGTCCTCAACCAATCACATTTATCAACTCGCCGCTGACGCGGCTCGGTAATAAATGTGATTGGCTGAGGACGCTCGGGCATTATGAGGCAATAGAGCCCGGCTTGTCATTTTTTATTTCTTAAATAATAGACTACTACTTTAAAACTTACATTTTTAAATGAGCTTTATGAGGTTAAATTTACAATTTCATTTCAATAACGACTCACTATGTTCCCTTATATTATGTATAAAGCCATAAAGAAATTTGCTGCCGCACAGTACATGCTATTTCAAAATTGAAATCAATCAAAGAGTTGGAATAGAAAATTGTATTATTGACAGAACATCGTTACATATAAAGAACACCTAAAAATTTGCCAGTAACTTCCTACTTGAACCCCACAAAAACCTTTTGTGACATTTGTCCTTTGAGAAGAGTGTTTCTATATATTTGAAAAATTACTGTTAAGAAGAGGTATACCACCTGCTTTAAAATATTTGACCTTAATATTTGTTCTTGACATTGCAGGCGACCTTGACATTATGACATTGGGTGTTGATTCTCATCATGTTTGGCTATCTCTGCAGTTTGATTTAAGTATAATGTATATGTTACAGGGAGTAAGTGCAATCAGAGATTTCATGTAATTCCTAAAAGGTTCAGTGATTACGTGTAATTCCTGGTCATTTTAGGGATTACACGAAATTTCCAAAATATTAGGGATTACGTGTAATTCCTAAAATTATTAAGCATTTTTAACTTATTTCCTGACTGTCAAAAACCTTATAAATATTATTAAATTGGAATGTGATAATTATTTTTCGTGTTCATATTAATCAAATATATAATACTATTACTGAGCGAGAGAAATTATTATAGCTTTTAAGATTGATATAGGAAAATGCTATGTTAAAAAAAAACCTCTGCGAAGCATGATTTGGTCTTCCATATAACTTTTGCCCACTGTGTAAATGCATTCGACACAATTGTATATGGAATCTTGATAGGATCATGTAAGTCGATATGCATTATATAGAGAATAAGTGTCTTAATTTGTGTTTTGTTACGGGTATACAACACACAGCAAGTGCATTTATCGTACATGTAATGCGCGTTCGCGCATTTCATGCGATAAATGCACTTGCTGTGTGTTGTATACCCGTAACAAAACACAAATTATGACTTTTATTCTGTATATATGCACTATAGATGTCTATTTCATTCTTGTTTTCTGAAAATGCCTTTTCTAGGTAAAAGAGTGACGTCAAAATTCATCTTACCGCGGGTTAAGTTTGCAGGTTAGAACAGCCGTCGCGGCATGTTTCTTTAGATCTTATGCATTGTGACGTCACGAGTGTTAATACACGAATTGCAGCACGTTCCTTTCAATAGTAACATCTCAGGGAATTACATTGGTTGTGCATATATATAGCTATCGTAACACAGTGCAATGATGATATACTTTCTTGTTCTTATTAACGGATTTCATAATGAAACTGGCTGCAATAAAATATTTAGATAAACTCGAAGAAATGGAAATTTCACAACGTTTTTACCGGAAGACCATGGAGACAGGACTAATATTGAGTTAGATTTGTTGCATGAACTTTCATAAGTATACAACTTAGGCTTTCTGTCTGACGGGGACATGCGTTGCCTACCAAATAATATACGTCATTTTTTGTGTATCTTAAATCCTTTCATGATATCAGATAAAAGGTAGTAGAAAATAAAAATAAAAGGGGGGGGGGGGGGGGGGGTAATTTTTTGTCTAAATCAAGAAAAGTTAATGAAGGTTAAATACTATTTTTTCGTAAGATACTTGGTTTTCTGTCCTCTCTGCAAAGATAATGCGAAATGGACTTCGAAATTTGAGCAACATTTTTATAGACATTACCTGTTCTAGTTCAAATGTTTTCACTTATTTTGTATAAACATTCGTTGTTACTTGACAGAGAGGCGAGTCAGCATCAAAAGGGCGGAAAAACGTTGATTTTAAATGTCAAAAATAAGACAAAATCTAAGTTAGGAAATAAGTGTAAAAATTCATGAAAAAATTAGGAATTACATGAAATACCTGGCCAATTTCAGGGATTACATGTAATGACTAATGAAAACAGGGATTACACGAAATCCCTAAATTTCAGGAATTACGTGAAATTCCTGATTACACTTATTCGCTGTAACATATATAAATTTATGTGAAACTGTGACTTCTTTACCAGGCAGACGGTTGCCGGACAGAGTAATCCTTATCTGGCCCTCTTTTGTTGCACGCAAGGTAAAACACACCAGTATAAGAACAATCATTAAAAGCTATAAAGAGCGATACGACGATAGACTGATAGCTATAACTAGTACTTCTTTGATGTTTATTATTATACAGTATCTTGTAATACTTTCATTGTAATGTACACTGTTAAATTCAGAATTTTGGTAAATCAGTATATGACAATTTATACTTATTTCCCTTGTTTCGAGTCATCCGATGATAAAAAGAAATACAGATAGCGCTTTTATTCAAAGATTTACACTAAGTTATCTCTTGTACAGTTACTGAATTAGGGTCTTTTTCATATTGATTTAATCAACTCCTTTTTAAAATAAGGCAATCTTTTTTCGAGGTAATTTTTAGGAAGGTGATAATGTTCGGAGAACAGATATAGTCTTTTGTTATTCACATTCAAACACAATATGTACCGTTTATTATAGTCTTTTCTGCGTACTATTATACAATTATGGACTTTTTACGAGGTGAATATGGTGTATATTCACCGAGTGAAAAGTCCACAATTGTTTTATTATATAGTGGACTTAATCAGTATTTATAAAGGTACCTTTTCGAAATGGCTGACATCGACTTTTCTTTGAAAATGTTTCAAGACGTGTTAATATCAGCATTTTCTGTTGCTGAATTATCCTGAACGTAATGGAATTCATTGAATGAGTCAAATGAAGAATATTTCAGAGTCAAAATCCGTAGATAGACTCAAAATTCAAGAATTTGAGCTCAGCTTCAGGGTCCTTGCTGCTGTTTACGAAATGACGTTAATGACGTCACAGATATAAAATTCGCGCGTTTTCGATATTTCATGGTAAACCGGAAGCAAGAGTTTTCGCGGTAGTGATATTTAATGAAATTGCCCCTCACAGGTCAATATGATGAGACAATGACTCGTCACGTGACAGTTCACAGCCAATGAGAGTGGGAATATAAACAGACTATATAATAAATACAATTATTGACTTTTGATGAGGTCTACTCGTGACTATACAGACCTGTTCAGGTATTGGTTGACCGAGGCCGAAGGCCGAGGTTAACCAATGCCTGACCAGGTCTGTATAGTCAGAAGTAGGCCGAAATCAAACGTCAATAACTGCTTTATTAAATTATCAGGATTTTATTAACATTTGCATATCAATAATATGCGAAGTCAAAGATCTAACACTACAAAAATCAACGCACGCGCTATTCCCGAGTAGACCGCTTTGGAGCGTTAGCGGTCAACTCACTCTGAGGTACACTATCAAACAGCGTCTCCACCAATCAGAAATAAGCAAAATAGGCTATAATTCCTGATCATTTAATAATGGTCATTATAACCTTTCAGAAATATATTGTTTAAAGTATCTTATAAGGCATGAAACAATCCCCCCTCCAAACTTTGCACATCAGAAAACCTTATAACTTTATTAACCTTGATCTCCAAATTTAACATTGATTCTACTCATATTAATTTGTTCCAGGACAATAGGTCAAGATGAATGCGCCTAGAAGAGTGACAAGAATGGCGTTTTTATCTTGTCTCTTAAGAATGATAAAAAAAATTTTTTTTGAAAAAATCAGTGACCTTGATATTCAAACTCCTTACCACAGTAGATTCTTGAGGACTCTCTGCTGTGAAGTTCAAAAAACATTGCTAATGCCTTGGACATCGTTTGGAACGTTCTTGTAAAATAAACGCGATAAACTTGATTGCATTCAGGATGTTTCGACTGCCACTGTCACCTTAATACACTTCACATGCACTTATTTATGGTACTCGATGTAGGGCTAAGTTAATTACGCCACGAAATGTAGGACAATCCATTCCATGTGCCCTCCAAAGTTATCAATAATAACATCTTCATTAGTAAGTAGTGCTTTTATTAATACATTCTTTGTTTATAATTTGAATTTAAAGACATGTAACATTTGTGCCACTTGATGAGTGTCACTGCTGGTGGATCAGGAGTCCCCGAGGGCACAGGTAGCAAAGTCTGATAAACTTCGGTTGAAATAACTGTTCATAAAATTTTCTCGAAATTTCTGAAAAGTGGGCATCATATCCCACCCATCCTGAATCATCTTTCGGTATTTCTTTAACATAGCTTTCACATTTTTTGCCCATAGATGATTGTTTGGATTGAGGATCACTGACGAGGGTTAAGTACCGGAAACGTGCATGTCTCATCCATGCTGCAAATTTATCTGTTCTTAAATAATGCTATGAATTTGAAGACGTGTAACACTTGAAATAATCTCGTGTTCTTAATACTTGGTATTGAACTTTCAATACGAGAGAAAGACCTGCTCTTAGTTGACGACTAAATTAGACTAAGACAACCATGGTTCTACATTAATGAGTTGTAAGAAAATATCAGATAATTTATAATGTGCTGTCCTTTTTCTGAAGGTAAAAGCTTAATAAGAAGAATCCTTGTACCGATTCTATTTAAATATATTTGTTAATACCGTTTAAATGAGATAGACAGGAGATGCCGGAAAACCAGGCACAGCAACAAAATACCCCCCCCCCCCCTCTTTCACCATGATTCAGTTTTTGCCTGTGGGGCATTGCTCATCCCCCCTCCTGAGTCACAAAACTTCACTTTGGCAAGAAGTATTAACATGGTTAATGATATAAATCTTTAACGAAAAAAAAAAAAATCAAAAAAAAGGACTTAAAGTCCTGCGAGTAGACAAAGTCTAATATTGAATAAAGCCTGTGTTTGTGAAACACGAATGCTCCCGGCGGCATCTTTGTTAGTATAAATACCATTTTCAGTTAAGTATGTGAAAGGTCAAGGTCAGGGTCACTGGGCTTCAATCAAAGGACTGAATGTCCTGAATGATACTTCTATTAAAAATTTTTAGTCAGTAGATGAATGTTGAATGATTTTATTGTTTATGTAATGATGAATAGATGATGATTTTTTATACATAGTATGCATATGCATGTGAAGCTAATAATTTTCATTTCTATGAGCTCATTGTGTTCTATATCTGTTTATATTTACTATAAGTGACATACTTTAAATTACATTTTATTCTGACGACTTAAACCGATGCGGTGTCTTAAAATTAACCTATTTGATAAATAGGAAGACGCTAAGACCATGCATGCATGTTTAAAATGGAAACTAGAAAGACGTTAAAACCATGCATGCATGTTTAAAATTACTTACAATCTACGATATATTTGATAAAAGAGCGGTTACATGTAGTTCTCACGTAACTTTAAGTTTATTATCACTGGTAATTTCCAAAAATTCTCATTTTATAATAATAAACTGAATTTCCTATGTCTTTCGACAAGATCACGCTTCGTTTCTATTTTCGTTTCTCAGCGGTTTATACACATAGGGAAGACAACTCTTACATCGTATAAAAAGTAATATATTATTACGTCACCGGCGAGCAGTGAAAGCAAGAAATAAATAGTTGATTTTTTGTAATGCATTTACTTTATATGCAATTGAAAGTTTTTCAAGAAGGAGGATAATCTTGATCTTGCATGTGTCAGACAGCAAATCCTAAATAAGAAAAAGCACCATATTTTGAGGTGTATGGATACGATGAAAAGCGGCAATATCTCAATTGTTACGATAACAGAAGGAGACTTCCTAAAAGGAAATATCCTAAAAATGTTTGATCAATGGTAAAATCTTGTGACATTAGGAAAACACATGTGAAATATCAAAGCCATATAACTTACCATTCAAAAGTTATGTCCAATGTTATAGTTTTTGTAAATAATTTCATCATTGTACATCATTTACGACTTGCACTTAAACTTGTGTCGTTTAAAATGTTTTTGTCCAAATAGTAGTGGTACTATTTCTTTACTACAGATTTTTCTGCGTTGTTTTGCTCGTGCTACAGAAAGCGATACCGATGTATTTGGCTTTGCCAACTCAAAAAGCTTTAAATGCATCAAAGATGCAAAGTGCCGAGTTTCAAAACTTGAATTTAAGTATGAATATGCAGACTTGCAATGTACATGAATTGAATATGATCTCGGCAGATGGGAAACATAACTGGCACATTTCAGGTTGATACTCAATCATATATGATTCAGAAATCATTTTCAATTATCAGAGTCCTATGAGTTTGACCTTTGATCCCAAAATCATCAGGAATCATCCTTGATTCATGGGAAACATTTCTGACAAGTTCGATGATAAAAGATGTAATACAGTCTCTGATATGGTCAAAAACCATTTTCAATCATCTGAGTCCTATGACCTTGAACTTTGACCTATTGACTACAAAATCAATAGGGATCATCCTTGATTCATGGGAAACATTTCTGACAAGTTTCATTATCATAGGTGCAATGTAGGCTGTAATATGGTCTGGAAACCACTTTCAATCATCTGAATCCCATGACCTTGACCTATAATCTTTTGACCCTAAACTCAATAGTGATCATCCTTGATTTATTGGAAACATTTCTGGCAAGTTTAATGATCATTGGTACAATACAGGCTCTAATATGGTCCGAAAACCATTTTCAATCATCTGAGTCATATGACTTTGACCCTTTGAGGGATCATCCTTGATTCATGGGGATTATTTCTGGTATATTTCACCATCATAGACATCATAGAAGCGATACAGGCTTGACCTTTGGACCAAATTCAATAGGGTCATCCATGATTCATGGGAAACATTTCTGGTAAATTTTACAATCATAGAAGTGGTACAGGCTCTAATATGGTCCGAAAACCATTTTCAATCATCTGAGTCATATTACTTTGTCCTTTGATCATTTGATCCCAAAATCAATAGAGTTCATCCTTGATTCACGGGAAAAATTTCTGGCAAGTTTCATGAACATAGGTACAATACAGACTCTTATATGGTCCGGAAACCATATCTAATAATCAGGGTCCTTTGACCTTGACCTTTGGACCCCAAAATCAATAAGGTTCATCCTTGACTCTTGGCGAGTAAGTGTATCAAGTTTCATTGTTCTAGGATAAATCATAGTTGACTTATAGTCCGTAAACCATCCGCCCGCCCACCAGTCTCACATCAAATTAAATTTGCAACTCGGCTAAAAATACTGTAACTCAGTTGTAAACAAGAAGCCCATGGGTCACATAGCTCACCTGATAACAGTGGAAATCTGACAAAGATGTGACACTTTTAATAAGAAATGTACCAGAGATATAGATATTTATTATTTTCAAACTCAGAACTACATACTGTACTTAATAAATAGCCAGAAACTGTCAAAACTATCTCTCTATGAGGTTTCGTGACATTCTGAGTCAATCAGAGCCTTCAGCTGTTATATTTGTTGACTGATAGGGACAAAAAACCACAAACGTGGAAGTGGACTTTGAATACTTGCGTACTCCCTGTAAGGTTTCATGAACTTTTGTGCAGTGGTTGTGGAGAAGTTGAAATTGTGATTGCCAATCATAGCCTTCGGTTGCCATATTTGCTGACCTATCGGCTCAAAAAAACACAAACGTGGAAGGGAACCTTGAGTACTTGCTTCCTGTGATGTTTCGTTAAATCTTTGCAGTGGTTGTGGAAAAGTCGCAAGTAAATTGACGGACCAAAGACGACGGCTGGATGACAATAGCTCATGTACAATGAAGAGTATTGAAAAGAAACACTCCTTAACAACAAGGTTTAGGTGTGTTATCATGTACAGAGAAGAGTATTGAAAAGAAACACTCCTTAACAACAAGGTTTAGGTGTGTTATCATGTAGACGGATATATAATATATTGTTACAGTTTGTATATGAACACTTTGTCTTTTAAAGATGCAACAAGCTGCCTGTAAAGTATGTCAAACTTGTACTCCTGCTCTGTAATTAAACTATAATGGTTCTATGGAATCTGAACAATGGATGACAAAATACACTGGTAATTGTTCAAATAAAACAGAACTTACGTCGTTATAATGGAGGGAGATACTTGGTTTGGTGTAACACTGCGGCTCCTGATAAAATATCAAATTTTAGATTTTTTCTCTTACATAGAATGTTGTTCAAATTCCATACAGAAAAAAAGAAACACACTCTGGTAAAGTAAAATATGTTATTAAATAAAACAACGCTAAAGACGGTATGGCCGGATTGCAAAGTCAGTTTTTGTCACCAACTGGGTCAAGGTCACTAGGTCAAATATTACAGCATACACTGAGAGGTCTTGTCATAGGCAACCTACATGTATAATGTAAAGTTTCTACTGCATACAGTTCCTTAGATTTTGCTTAAACCAGGAACATTAATCAAAGTCTTTAACTAGGTCAAAGTCCAAGGTCAAGGTCACTAGGTCCAACGTTACGGCATAAATTAAAAGGTCTCGTCATAGGCAACCTACATGTATAATTTAAAGTTTCTACTTCATACAGTTCCTTAGATTTTGCTTAAACCAGAAACTTTAACCAAAATCTTTAACTAGGTTAAAGTCCAAGGTCATGGTCACAAGGTCCAATGTTACGGCATAAATTGAAAGGTCTCATTATGGGCAACCTAAATGTATAATATAAGGTTTCTACTACATACAGTTCTTCAGATTTTGCTTAAACCAGAAACTTTAACCAAAATCTTCAACTAGGTCAAAGTCCAAGGTCAAGGTCACTAGGTCCAACGTTACAGCATAAATTGAAAGGTCTCGTCATGGGCAACCTATATGTATAACATAAGGTTTCTACTGCATACAGTTCCTTAGATTTTGCTTAAACCAGGAACTTTAACCAAAATCTTTAACTAGGTCAAAGTCCAAGGTCAAGCACTAGGTCAAATGTTACGGCATAAATTGAAAGGTCTTGTCATGGGCAACCTTCATGTATAATATTAAGTTTCTACTGCATATAGTTCCTTAGATTTTGCCTCAACCAGAAACTTAAACCAAAATGTTGACGGCAGACGGACAGACGGACATCGTCAATCTATAGACCGGAATTGCTCTGCAATCCGGCCAAAAATCAATCAAACTTACCCACTGTTTCCCGAATCTGGCTTCTTGTGTTGGGAACCTAAAATGAAAGAGTAGGAGAAGCAATTAAGAGGTCCTTTGTAATGAATTGAATGAAATAAACTGTATATATTAACATATTGAAAACGTTCAAATTAATGAAAATTGTATCTAAAACGAATGTTAAGTGTACATGTAATTGAAATAAGTAACAAGAAGAAAATAAATAGGTATTCATTCGAGCAACAATTAACAGACACAAATAGAGAGTTGTAGCACTGCATAATACTAATCTTAATTATAACTAGTTTTAAATTTTAAAACTTTTTAAATGACTAGAAAAAAAAAGAAAAAAAAATCATTTAAAGAAATTAAGGAAAAAGAACATGTGTTTGTTAAACATAAATGACCCCGTCATCATCTTTGTCAGTAAACAGCTTTGATGTAAACAGTATGTCATACTGATGAATAGATCTTGCCACAAACAATATCTTGTGAAAAATGAAAGCCCTCTCACCTAACATTAGACAAAAATGACAAAGATAAAAGTTTTTGAAAGTAGGTCAAATTCCAACGTCAAGGTCCAAAAGTCTTGTGTCCATGGAAAGGTCTTGTCACAAGGAGTGCGCATATGAAATATTAAATCTATATCATTTACTTTTCGAAAGTTTTGGCAAAGGTTAAAGTTTTTGTAAAGTAGTTCAAATTCCAATGTAAAGGTCAAAAGCTCAAATAAAGAGTGAGTATGTGAAATATGAAAGACCTATCACTTACCCTTCAAAAGTTTTTGCCACGGTAATAGTTTTTAAGGTCAAAATCCAGGTCACACTAAAAACTTCGATGCCCATGGAAATGTCTTGTCACATGTGTTAAATATGAAAGCCCTATCCCTAACCATTCAAATGTATGACCAATGCGAAAGTTTCTGTGGACAAACAGACTAGCAGACACACACACAATGCCCCCACTTAACCATCAATCCGATTTTATTTTGTCCTTAGATTTCTTTTAAATACGCTACTGAACATTTGTAACACAATAAGTACCACGGATGAGGATTTACTATTCGAAACACGTGTCTGGTGCTTAAGGATTGGTTTTAACTTTTTTTAAAGAAGGTAAAGAGTTTAAGAGGTGAAGAGAACACGTGGGTATTATTTATCTCCGATTAAGACTGGGTTAGAAAAAAAAAGAAAAGAGGTATCCAGTCTCTGTTTCCAGATGGCAGCCTTTTTGAAAAAAATTGTTATAATTAAAATATTAATGAATAAATAGAACAAAAATTGAATCATTCAGCAAAGTTCATTTGAAAGAGCGAACTCGGTAATGTAACATAAACAACATAAAATAAAAATGCATACATTAACTATCATGCACCTTCACATTCATAAAACATATAGAGATATCTTATTATATAATGTATTATGTTGCCATAAGCTAAAATGTCATTACCAATAATAATCTTTATTGCAATACCATTTAGAAAGGAGTGCACATAAATAAGCATATTTGACACACATTAAAAAGTGAAGCAAACGTGTTTGGAAATTATCAGTATTGGCATCGAAATATATTTATGCAATAACAGTGATTTGTATGTCATTTATAAAATAATCTATGTTGACGATAAAATATCTTTACATCCGTTATATTTAAATGCTTATAATTACTAAATAACAAAGGCTAATAAATGTGAATGAATCTAAACACTTTTAAGAAAGCATAAATCATTCAACATAATCTCCATTAGATAAAAACTTTGATAATTCAAATTTGCATACCAACTGTCCACGCTACTCACTTAATTCGGATAACTCTCAATAAAATTTACATCAATAGGTTTTATCTACATATTTCACTCATATGTAACTGTTGGTATAAGTTACAGAATAACGAGTAGATGCATTGAAATATTGCACAGATGCGCAATTTCCTACACTATTTTCCAAGTTTACCATATGTATAGTGTTAAATGGTGGACGCAGGATTATG
This sequence comes from Pinctada fucata, assembly GCA_028142955.1. NCBI lineage: Eukaryota > Metazoa > Mollusca > Bivalvia > Pterioida > Pteriidae > Pinctada > Pinctada fucata. The sequence goes on along the minus strand of AP027110.1, from coordinate 25,721,277 downwards.
TATTTTGTACAAAAAAAGTTACAAGAGAGATATATTGAGGGATATAAACTTTATCAAAATCCTTTAAAGATAAAAGGGACAAATTCTGATTAATCGTGTTTCAAATGTAAGCCGCACAGACAGTAAGGTAAAAGAGAAAAGGTAATTTTTGTAAGTGACAAATAGATATATTGATTCGTAAAATAAAATAAGTGTCATTATCAGGTTAGGGGAATATTTAGCAACTTAATTTAGTGATATAGATTTTTTTATCGTTGATATGATCTTACTGGTAATTTTAGAGGACATACGAGAAAAGTTGCAGAAAGTAGAGATTTTTCATTTTAAACCCTTACCTCTTTCTAATGTTAAAGGGATCATAGATACACAAGCGATATATATATATACCTTCCCAAAACATGTACTGATAAGCAGGATCAAAATGCAATACTTGATAACAAAACACATGCTTGAATAGATAAGACGACATATCCATAAGTAAACATGAATAATATACAAATGAACAATACAAGGTGTCATTTCTAAACGAATCGTGAAGAGATGAAACAGTTTTATTTCTTGATAATTTAATCTTTTAAGAGTTGCAAGATTATCTAAAATCCTCTTATTGAAAGTAACACCAGAATATAGGGGGAACATGACACATAAATATTGTCTTTATTCTCCATGAGGATATAATTCATCTTGACCACTGCATGTACTACGCAATTTAATATGTATAATACATAAACTTAGAAAACATGCATATAAACGTTTCTTACATTTTCCTTGGCATAAAAGGTGTCGACTGTCGGGTTAACCAGTTTCCAGAAAACCATACAATGATATTGTAGTATCTTTGAAAAGTCCTAATTCCAAAGAATACTAAAAACAAAGTGTAATCAAAGATCACTTGTGCAAGTTTGGTTTCTGTAGCATCAGTACTTTGTCAGATACTGAGTTACCCCAAAAACTTTAACCGGACGCGGACGGTAACGCGGACACCGGGATATAGCATTAGCTCATCTCAACTTCGTCGAGGTGAACTAAAAATGACTTCATAATTGAAAAAATGAAGGTTCTTCCTGGAGCCTCATTTGTTGTACAAGCTTGGGCATTAGGAGCCGAGCTTTCATTGACTGCATGACAGCAACTTAAAGTGTTCATAGACATACAGACCAGCAGAGAAACAGATTCTTGATTTAGATTCAGATTTATTACGAAGTTAATTTTCATACTTCTTACCTTTCTTTCGCAATTCAATCTTGTGATAATTCAGGTGAGAAGAGTTTGTAATGACATAATAGGGGGTTGTTATTGGATATAATAATTTGTCTCAAAAATATATCAAAATGTCATAAACAGTAAAATTAGTTGTGAACAAAACTATGCTGTCAAAGAGTAGTGCTTCTCTAAAGAAGTTCTTAGGTCAGCTTTACTGAGAGTAGTATCTTTCAACATCAGCATTATTGTAAAGAAGATATTTTCCCCGAAAACTTTTGTTGTTCCACAAACGTTTCTAGCCAATTTATCTGCGTTCATAAATCCCTTGGTAATTACATACTGACGGCAACTTGATAAAAACTCATTGAACGATCTTAAATCAAATGAACAATAAGAGTACTCTAAGCTCGTATATTCCATAATTATACATCAAACATTAAGATAACATACCAACTTACAAAGTAAAAAGCTCTTATAAAGCAACACTCATAACAAATCATATAAATACATGAAATCTGGTTATACACTCATAGATTCAATTGTCATTAGGTTTCACAAATTCAAAGTAAGATATAAATAACAAGTGCTCACAATATACATCTGTGTTACAATAATATAGGACAGAACGAACCCCCCCCCCTCATAATTTCTAATTCTTTAAGAAAATTAAGTGTAGAAACTGACATGATAATGATTAATGGAAGCAAAGTGATTCCTCGGTAATTTGTATGTATGACACATTTCAATAAATGTTTAAAAAGATAATGTTTACGACCAGCTTGTCCCAATGTTTCACTAAAGTAATTAGATCCATATAACATTATATAAGTGCTCATTTGATTATAAAAAGCAATAATGATATTAAGAGCATTTAAAATCTTTTTGATCTGTAAGAATTTAAATGCTAAATGCTAAAATTACAAAAAAAACTACAGTAAGGGGAAGACAATAATAAGTAATACAATAAGGATTTTCATGTACATGATGTATATTTCCATTTAACTTGTCATATCAGCACATTCTAACATCTTCAACAAAAGCACATAGCTATAGCTGCACACTGTTTTATCTACAAATTGATCAGCAAAATATAAGCTTAATGTTCGGAGTATTCTTTCTTAAGAGAGGGATGTGATATATATTCTATAGCCGTTCTGATGAATTGTGTGACTCTAACACATATAGAGGTATATAGACAAATGAGCGCTATCATACCTGTTGACATTTGAAAAGGAGGAGATTACGCAAGAAGCCCATTTTCATCAACTCAATAAAAAGTGTTAAAACCCGTAACGTAAAGGAAATGATATTTCTCTATCATTATTAACACTTTTAGACCTTTTGGACCACATCCTCCATTCTAAATAACATTGTTAATTTCACATTAACGTCATGAAAATGGAATTTTCAATTTTCAAAAAAAAAAAAAATAAATAAAGCCTGTGTTTGTGAAACACGAATGCCCCGGTGGCATCTTTGTTAGGCCATGCAAAAAAAATTTTCTGGTTCTCAGATAATTGATCTAAAAAATATGGGTAGGTAGGTAGGGTTTTTATTTTTTGTTTTTATTTTCCGAAAACTACTTAAGCATAATTTTTTATTCAGATATTATAGAGACTGTGATCTACATGTATATCTATAGTGACTATATTTGTTGTAAATGTTCACCATACTCAACTCTTCTAATAATTCCCCCGAAAATAGTTTCTCACATAACTGTGTCACTGAATAGTTCAATTCCAATGGCAATATAATCCACGGCACGACTGTGTTGCTTTTAAAATTCACCTTCAAGCTGACAATCACTCGTTCCTCCCCCCCCCCCCCCCCCGGTCACCATTTTGCATCTTGTGTACAATAACAAAGTACACAGTATTTCCCTCCACAGAAGTCAGAGCACCTAAGCGTCTTGGTCGTGTAAAGTCTTAACAAAACCGACAAGCGCCGTTAAAACGTAAAGTGCTGTACTGAAACAGACATTTCTACTTTACGTTTGTACAGAAATCCCTGTTCTCTTAATAGAAAATTATATTTATCAGCATGAGAAATCTGGCCGTCGGCGGCTATTTTTTTCCCTTCCCACGATAAAAACGTCTCATCGGGAGGAATTTTGAGCGCGCGGCGGTGTCTGAGAACCAGGTTTTTTTTTATATGGCCTTAGTATAAACACCATTTTCTGCTGAGTACGTGAAAGGTCAAAGTCAAGGTGACGAAGTCAAAACTTCTATCAATGAAATGGTCTTCTCACAAGGAATACGCATGTGAAATATGAAAGCCCTATCATTTACTATTCATAAGTTATGCCCAATGTTAAAGTTTTTGAAAAGTAGGTCAAAGGTCAAAGTCAAGGTCAAGAGGTCAACATTGTTGGTATCAATGGAAAGGTCTTGTCACAAGGAATACACATGTGAAATATGGAAGCCCTATCCCTTACCATTCAAAAGTTATGCCCTATGTTAAAGTTTTTGAAAAGTAGGTCAAAGGTCAAGGTCACGAGGTCAAAAGTTTTGGTATCAATGGAAAGGTCTTGTCACAAGGAATACACATAAGAAATATAAAAGGCCTATCACTTACCATTCAAAAGTTATGTCCAATGTTTAAGTTTTTAGTTCGGACAAACAGACAGACAAACAGACGGACAGGCCAAAAACTGTATGCCCCCGAATTTGTGATTGCCCTCAAAAACACAGTTCTTTAATATTTCCATTAAGATAACACAGAGAAGAATCGTGAACAACTTTTACCTTTTGCATGCTCTTAAAGAGTTTCACCTTTTGTACGCTCTAAAAGGCACATGCTCTTAAAGTCAATGCCAACAACATATCAAACTATGAAAGTTGTTCAGAAGCGCACTCGATATTAACTATACGTAACTATGTTAAAAATGAGCCCGAAATTGACTTTTTCATCAAAACTAACATAATTATACTATTATTGAAGCAGAGATTCTAATAATTGGAAAAGAAAGTGAAAGGTTATGTATATATCAATTTGACTGAAATCATAACCTCGCTGAATAGAAAAAGTAATCCTTCCAAACACAAATTCTCAATTTACTTTCTATCTAGATGGGGTCGAGGTAGAGTTATTTAAGAAAAACAATGTTCCTGAGCATTCAGCAAATTCAATAAACAGGTTAGGTCTCAATGTAATCTGGCCAAAGAGTGTTAAAGTTATTATGTCTAAAAATGTACCGAAAAACATAGCTGGATGGGTGGGATATGATGCTACAGGACCCACGTTTTAGAATTTTTAAGAAGTTTTGATAACAGAAAGTTTTGAATGCGTTGAAGGAACGATAAACCGAAGTTGACCGAACTTGGCCACATGAAACCATTCAACTAATAAGTTTTTTTACATTGACCCTCGTACCACAAAATCAATCCGAAGCCTCCTACATTTAGTGAGGACATGTGTTTTATGACCCGGAAATAATCAATAATCAAAGTCCTAGAAACCTTGACCTTTGACCAATAAAATCAATAAAGGACATCCTGAAATATCTGGCAATGTCTATTGGAATGTGCAATAAATACAAAGTCTAAATCATCAAAGTCCATTTACTTTAACTTTGACGATTTAACCTGAAAACGAACTAGGGCATTCTTGAGGTATAGTAAGTATAAAAAACTTTTAACATTATTGAAGCCCACACACCTGTTTATCTAAGATTTTGCAACGAGGCTGATAAATTTTTTAGAAATTAAATTGTGTCAGCTAGGTTCTTTAAGGTGGTTCGGGTATCGCGTGACATCATCACTAATTTCCAAAATATATACGAATAACATTGTATTGCCTTAATGAATTGCAGATGTTTAAAATAGTTTGTTTAACAAATATCTAATCATGTTTGAATTATAAATCCTTCAATTTCAGAACTTTTTTGTTTGTCATACACGATATATTAAATTAAATTCAAGAAGCTCCCCAGGAGGTTTAAATGCACATATAGATCACAATGTGAGTATGAGTATATGAATGTGTCATGATGACTTTATATTGAGTTAATGCAATAAATGAATTTGAATTTGAATTTACAGGTTTTTTTTATGCCTTTTTGGCTTAAAATAAAGCATTTTTGTATTTAAATTTACAATATCTTTAAAAGTTATGGTCGAAACTCCTTAGAATTTGGTATTCTTATAAATTGTTTTACCCTTAAAACATGTAAATGACGAAAAAGGTACCTTACAGGGGGATTTCTTTAATTAAAAGGCATATGAATATAGTCTTTGGCATAGTTTGACATCAAATATTAGCCCGCAAATTGTGACATTTTTTACCATTTCATTGCTATTTCTCAAAATATTTCAATTGTCTAGTCTTCTACTGCAAATAATATGTACCTGCAATTCTTAAACAAGTCTTTTCCATTAGAACTTTTGACTTTAGATACCTTATATTAATTTTCATTTAGTTTTCTTTGGACATACTAAAAATTTGGACAACATATGATTTTCCACTAAGAGTGCCCGACTTTGTTCAAGTATTAGACCCTAAAGATGCCCTGCACGATGCATATATTTTATATATCTTAGAATATCTGAAGACAGATGTTTAGTTTAGAGAAAAAATAAAGTTAATTTGACCATCCAAACAGTGTCAAAATAACGAAACTCAAACCCCCTTAAGGAAAACGAAAGGTTGACAAATGAGTGTACATGTTTTACATTTTTTTTTATTTACAAGACCTAAAATGGTTTTGTCTCAAGGTCTCTTGCAATTTGACATTAAATCTTCACTCCATATGATTTCAACTGTGTGTGCTTAGTCCAAAGAATCTTCCGAGTCCTGAGTCTGCAAAATATGATTGGGAAGTGTAATTAAACTCATGGACGAATAATCAAATGGATTGCAAGAAGTTGAATTTGTAAAACTAAATAGACACCAAATTCAAAGCACGATACTGGAATCAATAAAAACATTGGAATAAGTATAAACTAGAAGTCTCTTACGAGACTGAAGCTCTCCTGGTTGTTTGGTAGCATCCATGTAAGTGGTACAGCAATAGAGTCAAGGGCTAAAATATAGTATCAGGTGCACAACAAGACCACAGACCATTTTAATGCAAAAAGAATGAACTCTCTATCAATTATACTTTCTGAAAATTGGTTTTCACAAGATGACATAGGAGAAAATGACCACACCCATTTTTCAAAATCCTGAGGGTCAGTAACTTAAACAAATAATCAAGTGCACAATCAGATTACAGACTGATTATAATGAAAAAGGTCTCTATCAATAATATTTTCTGAGAATTTGTGTAAAGTTATAATGACCACATCTATTTTCGAAGTCCCTGGGGATCAGGACCCCAAACAAAGTAACAGTTGCACAACAAGACCACAGATCCATTATAATGCCAAAAAAAAACCCCTTTCTATCAATTATACTTTCTGAGAATTGGTATTCACAAGATTACAAAAATTTTGTTCTAGTAGGAGAAATTGACCACAACCATTTTCCAAGAACATGGGGTCAGGATCTCAAACCAGAAGTCTCTGACGAGACTGTAGCTCTCCTGGTTGTTTTGTTTTAAAACATAAATTTCCTTTAAAAAACAGCAACAACCTACGACCATAGCGAGCAGGCGCTCTAACAAATTATAGGTAGCACAACAAAACAACATATCCATTAGACTGCAACTAGAATATCACACATATAACTCATAATATCTGAGATATAGTACATGTATTTCAAAAAAGAATGCCACACCCATTTTCCAAGATCCTAGGGGCCTGGGGCTTTTAGCTCAAATGAACTAATAATGACACAACAAGACTTCAGATCCATAATATTGCATGAAGATTTAACTCAAAATCATTAATTGCTTATGAAGAGTAAAGAGCACAATTATATAGGAAAAAAATGACCACACCCATTTTCTAAGACCCTGGGGATCTGGGGCTCAAACAAAATATCAGGTTCACAACTACACCACAGACCCTTTATATTGCAAAAAGAATTAAGGCTCCATCATTTTCAGTTGCGAGCACAAGTATATTGGAGAAAATGAACACACCCATTTTCTAGGACCATGGGGGTCAGGAGCTCAAACAAAATATCGGGTGCACAACTAGTCCACAGACCCATCATATTGCAAAAAGAATTAAGTCTCCATCATCTATAGTGTCAGAGGAGTTGCAAGCACATAATTACATAAGAGTTATATAGATGAAAATGACCACACCCATTTTCTAAGACCCTAGGGGTCAGGGGCTAAAACAAAATATCAGGTGCACAACTTGACCACAGACCTATCACATTGCAAAAAGAATTAAATCTCCATCATTATTAGTGTCAGAGGAGTTGCAAGTGCAAGATTACATGGATCATATAGGAGAAAATGACCACACCCATTTTCAAAGACCCTGGGGGTCAGGGGCTCAAACAAAATATCAGGTGCACATCTAGACCATAGAACTATAATATTGCAAAAAGAATTAAATCTCCATTTATAGTGTCAGAGGAGTTGCTAGCACAAATTTACATGGAGTTATATAGGATAAAATGACCACACCCATTTTCTAAGACCCTGGGGGTCAGGGTCTCAAACAAAATATCAGGTGCACATTTAGACCACAGACCTATCATATTGCAAAAAGAATTAAGTCTCCATCATTTATAGTATCAGAGGAGTTGCAAGCACAAGATTACATAAAGTTATATAGGAGAAAATTACCACACCCATCTCTAAGACCCTGGGGGTCAGGGGCTCAAACAAAGTATATCAGGTGCACAACCAGACCACAGATCCATCATATTGCAAAAAGAATAAAGTCTCCATCATTTATAGTGTCAGAGGAGTTGCCAGCACAAGATTACATAGAGTTATATAGGAGAAAATGACAACACCCATTTCTGAGACCCTAAGGGTCAGGGGCTAAAACATAATATCTGTTGCACAACTAGACCACAGACCCATCATATTGCAATAACAATTTAGTCTCCATCATTAATAGTGTCAGAGGAGATGCGAGAACAAATTTACATACAGTTATATAGGAGAAAATGACCACACCCATTTCTAAGACCCTGGGGGTCAGGGGCTCAAACAAAATATATCAGGTGCACAACCAGACCACAGATCCATCACATTGCAAAAAGAATTAAGTCTCCATCATGTATAGTGTCAGAGGAGTTACGAGCACAAGATTACATAGAGTTATATAGGAGAAAATGACCACACCCATTTCTAAGACCCTGGGGGTCAGGGGCTCAAACAAAATATCAGGTGCACAACTAGACTACATACCCATCATATTGCAAAAAGAATTAAGTCTCTATCATTTATAGTGTCAGAGGAGTTGCGAGCACAAGATTACATACAGTTATATAGGAGAAAATGACCACACCCATTTCTAAGACCCTGGGGGTCAGGGGCTCAAACAAAATATCAGGTGCACAACAAGACCACAGACCCATCATATTGCAAAGAGATTTAAGTCTCCATCATTTATAGTATCAGAGGAGTTGCGAACACAAGATTACATAGAGTTATATAGGAGAAAATGACCACACCCATTTCTAAGACCCTGGGGGTCAGGGGCTCAAACAAAATATCAGGTGCACAACTAGATTACAGACCCATCATATTGCAAAAAGAATTAAGTCTCCATCATTTATAGTGTCAGAGGAGTTGCGAACACAAGATTACATACAGTTAAATAGGAGAAAATGACCACACCCATTTCTAAGACCCTGGGGGTCAGGGGCTCAAACAAAATATCAGGTGCACAACAAGACCACAGACCCATCATATTGCAAAGAGATTGAAGTCTCCATCATTTATAGTGTCAGAGGAGTTGCGAACACAAGGTTACATAGAGTTATATAGGAGAAAATGACCACACCCATTTCTAAGACCCTGGGGGTCAGGGGCTCAAACAAAATATCAGGTGCACAACCAGACCACAGACCCATCATATTGCAAAAAGAATTAAGTCTCCATCATTTAGTGTCAGAGGAGTTGTCCGGACAAGATTACATAGAATTTAATGACCACGCCCATTTTATAAGACCCTGGGGGTCAGGGACTGAAACTAAATGTCAGGTGCACAACTAGACCATGGTCCAAGTAAAATGCAAAAAGAATTAACTTTCTATCTCTAACAGTTTCAGAGGAGTTGTCGGGACAAGATTACATAGAATTTAATGACCACGCCCATTCTCTAAGACCCTTGGGGTCAGGGACTGAAACTAAATGTCAGGTGCACAACTAGACCATGGTCCAAGTAAAATGCAAAAAGAATTATCTTTCTATCTCTAACAGTTTCAGAGGAGTTATCCGGACAAGAATTGTTTACGGACAGACGGACAGACGCCGGACAAAGGGTGATCGCATAAGCTCGACTGGTCTGAGACCAGTAGAGCTAAAGATACTGGGTAAACAAAGATTACATAGCTCGCCTATACAGGTTTTTGTCAGAAACCAGGTTAAAAGTTTTTGAAAAGTAGGTCAAAGTCCAAGGTCAAGAGGTCAAAGGTCATGGTCTCAAATGAAAGGTCTCATCACAAGGTATCTACATGTGAAATATCAAAGCCCTACCCCTTATAGTTCAAGAGATATAGCCCACGTTAAAGTTTAGTCTACGGACGACGACAACGACGACGACAACAACGACGACGACAACGACGCCGAGGGTATGCCATTAGCTCTCCGGACTTTTTCGTCCCGGCGAGCTAAAAATTGTTTGTTTCCCCTCGCCCCAACCGGGTGAGGAAAAACGCCGCTGAATTGAATTTTTTATAGGCAAAAAGTCTGATATTTTTTTTCCAGAAATCGAATCATGGCCATGTCCATTTTCAGTTTCATTGTCACAATATTCTATCCAAATAGAATTGTAAATCAACTCAGTAGCTTTCTCATTCCTACATCCTAAATGAGAACTCATGAGAAGACGTTTGAAAGACTTTTTCCTCACCTGATGAGAAAATATCACATTTGAATCTCACGTTTGAAATACAGTTATCTCTCCTGGCTTCTTCAAGTTATAAAATCTCATGAGATTCTCTCCATGCTCACGTTTGAAAATAGCTTTCCCTAATAAGCTTTCAGGGATATTTTTAACCCTTTGATTCCAGGGGCCTGGGCCTTCAATATTGGGAAAAATAGCGACATTTGGTTGAAATTGAGAAAACAAGCAAAAAGATCTTCTGACATTTGCTACGTGTACTAATGCAGCTAGACACTTGTAGGAGTAGTACCAAGAATATTATATTTCAGATAGTGTAAATCACACCAGAAGTCTCTGACGAGATTGTAGCTCTCCTGGTTGTTTTTTCTATAACATCAATTTCCTTTCTTTTTTTTTTAACCAAGACCATAGGGAGCAGGCGCTCTAGCAAATTATAAGTAGCATGACAAAACTACATATCCATTATACTGCAACTATAATTGCACTCATATTATTCATAATATCCGAGATAAAGTATTTCTAAAAAGAATGTCACACCCATTTTCCAAGATCCTAGGGGCCAAGGACTGCTAGCTCAAATGAACTACCAATGACACATCAAGACTTGGATAAAGAATTAACTCCCCATCATAAATAGCTTTAAACGAGAAGAGAGCACAACTATATAGGAAAAATTACCACACCCATTTTCAAAGACCCTAGGGGTATAAGGCTAAAACAAAATATCAGGTGCACATCTATGCCACAGACCTGTATTATCATTGCAAAAAGAATTAATTCTACATCATTTATAGTGTCAGAGGAGTTGCAAGCACAAGATTACATTTACTTATATAGGAAAAATGACCACACCCATTTCTGAGACCCTAAGGGTCAAAGGCTAAAACATAAAAACAGGTGCACAACTAGACCAGAGACCCATAATATTGCAATAAGAATTTAGTCAGAGGAGTTGTGAGCACAAGATTACATAGAGTTATACAGGCTTTTTACTCTACCTTGATGAAAAAGTAGGAAAAAAGTAGGAGTAGTCAATGAAAAAAAGTTGGAGAAAGATAGGAAAAAGTAGGAATTAATAGGGGAAAAGTAGGAAATTTTCCATCACTTTTAGCAACAATTTTCAGTAAGTACGACACAAAAATCACAGTAAGCAATGATTGTAGACTGGAAATGTTCATTTTTGAGGAAATCACAGAGAGAAATAAGGAGAGATTGATTTTTCATGTAAAATATACAGAATGGGCGAGCGAAGCGAGCCCGAAATTTTTTAATAACTTTGAATCAGATGAACATGAAAAGTGAAGCAAGTAATTTTTTACTTTGAGATGAAAAAGTAGGAATAGTAGGAGGTTTTGAAAAAAAAAAAATTGGAAAAAATAGGATCAAAATAAAAATGTAGGAAAAGTAGGAAATAGTAGGAAAAATCAAATTCAAGGAATTGTGGTCCCCCGCTTTTGGGTGTTTGTCTTTAAAGAAATGCTTACAGACATCCCCCCCATTCTTAAGTTTTAATAATATATCTCATATATTATCAACATTCTAAAAATGAAAGATTAACTCCAAGAAAAGGTCAAAAGGTACAAACTTTTGTTTTGTTTCCAAGGGACAGGGCTTATAAAAAGGTATGCACATGTGAAATATTTAAGACCTATGATTTAAATTACCATTAAAAACTTATGGTCGAGGTTGAAGTTTTTAAATGTGGGTCAACCTCCATGGACAAGGTCACAAGGTCAGGTTGTTGTTACCAACAGAAAGGTCTCATCACAAGGAATACACATGTGAAATGTGAAAACCCTATCATTTTCCATTAAAAAGTTATGGAAAAGGTTATAGTTTTTTGAAAAGTAGGTCGAACTCAAAGGTCAAGGTCACAAGGTAAAACATTTTGGTATCCATGAAAAGGTCTTGTCACAAGGAATACACATGTGAAATATCAAAGCCCTATCACTTTCCATTCAAAAGTTATGGTCGAGGTTAAAGTTTTTAATAAGTAGGTCAAAGTCCAAGGTCAAGGTCACAAGGTCAAAAATTTTGGTATCCATGGAAAGGTCTTCTCAGAAGGAATACACATTTGAAATATCAAAGCCCTATCACTTACCATTCAAAAGTTATGGTCAAGGTTATAGTTTTTTGAAAAGTAGGTCGAACTCAAAGGTCAAGGTCACAAGGTGAAAAATTTTGGTATCCATGGAAAGGTCTTGTCACAAGGAATACACATGTGAAATATCAAAGCCCTATCACTTTCCATTCAAAAGTTATGGTCAAGGTTATAGTTTTTTGAAAAGTAGGTCAAAGTCCAAGGTCAAGGTCACAAGGTCAAAAATTTTGGTATCCATGGAAAGGTCTTGTCACAAGGAATACACATGTAAAATATCAAAGCCCTATCACTTTCCATTCAAAAGTTATGGTCAAGGTTAAAGTTTTTAATAAGTAGATCAAAGTCCAAGGTCAAGGTCACAAGGTCAAAAATTTTGGTATCCATGGAAAGGTCTTGTCACAAGGAATACACATGTAAAATATCAAAGCCCTATCACTTTCCATTCAAAAGTTATGGTCAAGGTTAAAGTTTTTAATAAGTAGATCAAAGTCCAAGGTCAAGGTCACAAGGTCAAAAATTTTGGTATCCATGGAAAGGTCTTGTCACAAGGAATACACATGTGAAATATCAAAGCCCTATCACTTTCCATTCAAAAGTTATGGTCAAGGTTATAGTTTTTTGAAAAGTAGGTCAAAGTCCAAGGTCAAGGTCACAAGGTCAAAAATTTTGGTATCCATGGAAAGGTCTTGTCACAAGGAATACACATGTGAAATATCAAAGCCCTATCACTTTCCATTCAAAAGTTATGGTCAAGGTTATAGTTTTTTGAAAAGTAGGTCAAAGTCCAAGGTCAAGGTCACAAGGTCAAAAATTTTGGTATCCATGGAAAGGTCTTGTCACAAGGAATACACATGTAAAATATCAAAGCCCTATCACTTTCCATTCAAAAGTTATCGTCAAGGTTAAAGTTTTTAATAAGTAGATCAAAGTCCAAGGTCAAGGTCACAAGGTCAAAAATTTTGGTATCCAGGGAAAGGTCTTGTCACAAGGAATACACATGTGAAATATCAAAGCCCTATCACTTACCATTCAAAAGTTATGCACAAGGTTAAAGTTTTTGTGACTGACGGACAGACGGACAGACAGACAGACGGACGAACCGGTTTTAATGTCCCCGCGCTTTCGCGAAAGCGGGGGACAAAAAGTAGGAACAGTAGAAAGCCTGGTTACATAGGAGAAAATGACCACACCCATTTCTATGACCCTGGGGGTCAGGGGCTCAAACAAAATATCAGCACAACCAGACCACAGACCCATCACATTGCAAAAAGAATTAAGTCTCCATCATTTATAGTGTCAGAGGAGTTGCGAGCACAAGATTACATAGAGTTGTATAGGAGAAAATGACCACACCCATTTCTAAGACCCTGGGGGTCAGGGGCTCAAACAAAATATCAGGTGCACAACAAGATCACAGACCCATCATACTGCAAAAAGAATTAAGTCTTCATCATTTATATTGTCAGAGGAGTTGCGAGCACAGATTTTATAGAGTTATATAGGAGAAAATGACCACACCCATTTCTAAGACCCTGGGGGTCAGGGGCTCAAACAAAATATCAGGTGCACAACTAGACTACAGACCTATCATATTGCAAAAAGATTTAAGTCTCCATCATTTATTAAGTCGGAGGAGTTGCGAACACAAGATTACATAGAGTTATATAGGAGAAAATGACCACACCCATTTCTAAGACCCTGGGGGTCAGGGGGCTCAAACAAAATATCAGGTGCACAACAAGACCACAGACCCATCATATTGCAAAAAGATTCAAGTCTCCATCATTTATAGTGTAAAAGGAGTTGCGAACACAAGGTTACATAGAGTTATATAGGAGAAAATGACCACACTCATTTCTAAGACCCTGGGGGTCAGGGGCTCAAACAAAATATCAGGTGCACAACTAGACTACAGACCCATCATATTGCAAAAAGAATTAAGTCTCCATCATTTATAGTGTCAGAGGAGTTGTCCGGACAAGATTACATAGAATTTAATGACCACGCCCATTTTATAAGACCCTGGGGGTCAGGGACTGAAACTAAATGTCAGGTGCACAACTAGACCATGGACCAAGTAAAATGCAAAAAGAATTAACTTTCTATCTCTAACAGTTTCAGAGGAGTTGTCGGGACAAGATTACATAGAATTTAATGACCACGCCCATTTTCTAAGACCCTGGGGGTCAGGGAGTGAAACTAAATGTCAGGTGCACAACTAGACCATGGTCCAAGTAAAATGAAAAAAGAATTAACTTTCTATCTCTTACAGTTTCAGAGGAGTTGTCCGGACAAGAATTGTTTACGGACAGACGGACAGACAGACAGACGGACGGACGCCGGACAAAGGGTGATCGCATAAGCCCGACTGGTCTGAGACCAGTAGAGCTAACAAAATATCAGTTGCACGACAATACTATTCTTAAGGATTAACTTTACAATTTTGCAATTTATTGAAATATAATATGGTTTGAGGCGGTGCACACTTTTTTATAATCCGCTTCGCGGTCCACGCTGTAAATTTATCAGGTTTTAAATGATGCTATTGAATTTAAAGACGTTTAATTCACAAGATTTCATAGTTTCTGAGAATTGGTGTTCAGAAGATTACATAGTTATAAAGGAGAAAATGACCACATCCATTTCCCAAGACCCTGGGGTCAGGGGCTCAAAAGAAATATCAGATGCACAACTAGACCACAAACCAATTATAATGCAAAAAGAATTAATTCCCTAACAATTGCAGTTTCTGAGAATTGGTTTTCAAACAAGATTACATAGAGTTATATAGGAGAAAATGACCATGCCCATTTTCCAAGACCCTGGGGTCAGGGGACCAAAACATATCAGGTGCACAACTAGACCACAGACCTAGTATAATGCAAAAAGAATAAACTCTCTATCATTTATACATTTTGAGAATCAATGTTCACAAGATTACCTTGAGTTATATAGGAGAAAATGACCACACCCATTTTCAAAGACCCTCGGGGTAAGGGGCTCAAACAAAATACCAGGTGCACAACTAGACTAAAGACACATTATAATGCAAAAAGAATTAATTCCCTAACAATTATAGTTTCTGAAAATTGGTGTTCACAAGATTACATAGAGTTATTATAACTTATATAGGAGAAAATGACCACTCCTATTTTCAAAGACCCTGGGGGTAAGGGGCTCAAACCAAATAGCAGGTGCACAACTAGACCACAAACCCATTAAAATGCAAAAAGAATTTATTAGTATCTGAGAACTGGTGTTCACAAGATTACATAGAGTTTTATAGGAGAAAATGACCACACCCATTTTCCAAGACCCTGGGGGTCAGGGGCCCAAACAAAACACCATGTGCACAACTAGACCATAGGTTCATTATAATGCAAAACGAATTAATTTCTTACCATTAACAGATTCAGAGGATTCGCATTCACGACAAAAATTTAACGGACGGACAGACGGACGGACGGACGGACGCTGAACACAGGGCGATCACATAAGCTCGACTGGTCTTTTTCTTCAGCTAAATAGACAACAAGTCATGCTTAAATTTGGTCTAGATGAGTTTTCTTCGTTATCTAATCTTAGTACTTCGAAAATTCATTTTAGAAAATACAGGCTTTAGTTTCAACATATCATAACGGGTAAGTTGAAATTATAATATGACAAGAACTTCATTGTTTTTGTTAAAATGAAATACTATGAAAACTGAATATGACAAAATCAAATAGGTTTGTAAATTGGAAATATACTCATGTATATAATTAATCCATAAGACAATTTTTATGTAAATAAATATGGCTTTGCTTTATAATAATTATGAACTATCGGATAAGTCCTGTAAATTTAACAAACGTTCTATTTTCGACACACATGAAGACATAAATAAAGATAATTTACATATCTAACAGTTTCATGATGCTTAACCTAACAAACTAATACAACTTTAACAAGTTAAAAGTCATGTTTGTAAAACATTAATGCCCTCCTACCCCTTCTGTGATTAAAGTCCGTCACAACTTTATACTTGATTTTCATTTGATGTGTCTGTACACAAAATTTCATTTCAATATGTGAATCCACTCCACTAGAGGTATTGAACGGAAACTGATGTCGTGGACCGACCGACGGACCGATAGACAGAAAGTCAGACAGCGGCAAAGCAATATGTCCCCTCTTCTTCAAAGGGGGCATAAAAATTTTTGATTGAACCCAAATATGAACTTGACCTAGATTTTTATTTGATGTGTCTGAAAACAAAATTTCATTTCAATATGTAACTCCACTCGAGAGATATTGAACGGAAACCCTGAAATTTTGGTATTTTTCGAAGTGCAAGGGGCATAACTCTGTCAAAATTTTGTTCATCGGACCTAAATATGAACTTGACCTAGTAGATTTTCATTTGATGTGTCTGTATACAAAATTTCATTTCAATATGTAACTCCACTCAAGAGATATTGAACAGAAACCCTGAAATTTTGGTATTTTTCACATGGCAAGGGTCATAACTCTGTCCAAATTTTTTTGATCGGACCTAAATATGAACTTGACCTAGATTTTCATATGATGTGTCTGTATACAAAATTTCATTTCTATATGTAACTCCACTCAAGAGATATTGAACGGAAACCCTGAAATTTTGGTATTTTTCGAAGTGCAAGGGGCATTACTCTGTCAAAATTTTGTTGATTGGACCCAAATAAGAACTTGACCTAGATTGTCATTTGATGTATCCGTATACAAAATTTCATTTCAATATGTAACTCCACTCAAGAGATATTGAACGGAAACCCTGAAATTTTGGGGTTTTTTTCGAAGTGCAAGGGGCATAACTCTGTCAAAATTTTGTTGATCGGATCCAAATATACACTTGACCTAGATTTTCATTTGATGTGTCTGTATACAAAATTTCATTTCAATATGTAACTCCATTCAAGAGATATTGAACGGAAACCCTGAAATTTTGGTATTTTTTGAAATGCAAGGGGCATAACTCTTCAAAATTTTTTTGATCGGACCCAAATATGAACTTGACCTATATTTTTGTTTGATGTGTCTGTATACAAAATTTCATTTCTATATGTAACTCCACTCAAGAGATATTGAACGGAAACCCTGAAATTTTGGTATTTTTCGAAGTGCAGGGGGCATAACTCTGTCAATTTTTTTTCGATCGGACCTTAATACAAACATGACCTGGATTTTCAATTGATGTGTCTGTATACAAAATTTCATTTCAATATGTAACTCCATTCAAGAGATATTTAACGGAAACCCTGAAATTTTGGTATTTTTTGAAATGCAAGGGGCATAACTCTGTCAAAATTTTTTTGATCGGACCCATATATGATCTTGACCTAGATTTTTGTTTGATGTGTCTGTATACAAAATTTCATTTCAATATGTAACTCCATTCAAGAGATATTGAACGGAAACCCTGAAATTTTTGTATTTTTCGAAATGCAAAGGGCATAACTCTGTCAAAATTTTTTTGATCGGACCCAAATATGAACTTGACCTAGATTTTTGTTTGATGTGTCTGTATACAAACTTTCATTTAAATATGTGAATCCATTCCAGAGATATTGAACGGAAACCCTGAAATTTTGGTATTTTTCAAAATGCAAGGGGCATAACTCTGTCAAATTTTTTTTTGATCGGACCCAAAAATGAACTTGACCTAGATTTTTGTTTGATGTGTCTGTATACAAAATTTCATTTCAATATGTAACTCCATTCAAGAGATATTTAACGGAAACCCTGAAATTTTGGTATTTTTCGAAATGCAAGGGGCATAACTCTATCAAATTTTTTTTGATCGGACCCAAATATGAACTTGACCTAGATTTTTGTTTGATGTGTCTGTATACAAAATTTCATTTCAATATGTAACTCCATTCAAGAGATATTGAACGGAAACCCTGAAATTTTGGTATTTTTCGAAATGCAAGGGGCATAACTCTGTCAAAATTCTTTTGATCGGACCCAAATATGAACTTGACCTAGATTTTTGTTTGATGTGTCTGTATACAAAATTTCATTTCAATATGTGAATCCATTCCAGAGATATTGAACGGAAACTGATGTCGCGGACCGACCGACATACCGACAGACCGACCGACAGTGGCAAACCTATATGTCCCCTCTTCTTCGAAGGGGGGCATAAAAAATCACTTATCATGTTCGACATAAAAAGACATTGCTCTGTCATTCTTATTTGTCTTTTGGACATTCTTTGTTGACGTGATCAAAATTTCAGGTATGACGTTTTTATCATATACGTTTATTTACACAACTGTATATAAGCTTTCTCAATGACAAAAATTCGGCCACGTGCAAGGAGAAAAATTTTCAGATTGAATTTTATTTCTTAATGCTTTGAAACCCATAATATACCAAAAACATGTTTCGCAACCAAAAATTACATTGATCTTTGATCCATGACCTTAAAATACAATGAGACAATCTACATGACAAATTCCTCGCTAAATGGATTTGGTTTCCATCTGGTTTACAAGGAGACGGACCAACGGATTTAAATCACCAAACCATTATACAGATGGATGTTTAAAATATATACTGGTTTATTTACACTTCCAAACGCCAGCTTGTGAATAAATATGTAAATAATTTGGTATGATAATTTAACTGCATTATGATTTGTTGAAAAAACAAAATGATGAAATTACAATAAACAACAACTATCATTTAAGGAGAATGGTATATAGCAGTTTTCTTTACTTTTATGTGTATGGTAATCTTACCAATCCATCCAATAATGATGGGGTTTTTTTTATAGAAACCAATGAATGATAATTTATTTCTATACTTCTGTCTAAATGAACTCTACAAATACACAGACATAAATCAAACAATACAAATTTACGGGTTCATCTAAAAAAAAAAATGACAAAATAAGAAAAACTGATGGATGATATCAGAAGATTGATATTTCCGGTGTCTTTGACCTTTCATAAATGATGATGAATGGCCCTGAACATGTCTTACCCTAATATGAACTTTTTTCTTTCATTTTCCAAAATTTCAGACCATTTGGACAAACACCGACTTTTAAAGAATTTTTAAATTTTACTATTGCCAACAAATATTTTTAGCTGGAAATGACATTTGATAATTGACCTTCAGTGATATTTGTCCGAAAGGTTTTTTCTTCATATATATTATATGAAATGTGAACAAATCTAAACGAAGGGTTTAAGAATAATGAGCTCGAACGGACGGACAGACTGACAGACACGACGGCGACTTTATGCTCCCCCGAAAAATGAAAGTATCATTGGTTCATATTCTAATAATTGGCATACATAATAAAAGTCTGATTATAGTCACTTTCATTATTTAGTCTCTCCATTTGTAGTTCCTTCCAAATCCAGTGAATTTTCCTTGGTTTCGACACTCTGGTGCTCTCCTGAGTTTATTTCGAAGATTATATTATTTCTATAAAAAATAGCAATCCAAGGAATGCTTGTGTCGCCTGCGAAGCGGTTTTATTATTATTCTAGAAAGTGGATCAAATTATTGGTATCAGTAGAAAAGTCTTGTCAAATGAAATTCATTTGAAAATATCAGACCTCTTAATCATTAAAAGTTATGGTCATTCTCAAATTTTCAGAACAGAGTGTCAATCATCTAGGTCAAGGTCACTACGTAAAAACTGGTAACAAAATGGTCTCATCATAAGAAATATTAAAGACCTATCACCTACTAATTAAAAGATACAACATGTATATACAACCTTAGAAAAGAAGGTCAAATAGGTAGGTCAAGGTCAAAAGGTAAAAAATTATAGTATGTGTAGAATGGCATTGTTACAAGGAAAATACATGTGAAATATCAAAGCCCTATTACCTACCAATCAAAAGATATAGCCATTATTACTTTTCTTGAAAAATAGATCAAATATCTAGATCAAGGTCAAAAGGTCAAATATTATGGTCTGTGTAGAAAGGTCTTGTCACAAGGAATACACATGTGAAATACCAAAGCCCTTTCACTTACCAATCAAAAGATATATCCATTCTTAATCTTTTTGAAAAGTAGGTCAAATATAAAGGTCAAGGTCAATAGGTCAAAAATTATGGTATGTGTAGGAAGGTCTTGTCACAAGGAATACACATGTGAAATATCAAAGCCCTATCACTTACCAATCAAAAGATATAGTGAATCTTATCTATTTTTCAAAAGTAGGTCAAATATCGAGGTCAAGGTCACAAGGTCAAAATTATGGTATGTGTTGAAAGGTATTGCCACAAGGATTGCACATGTGAATTATTAAAGTCCTAACACGTACCAATCAAAAGATATATCCATTTGTAATTTTTTTGAAAAGTAGGTCAAATATGTAGGTCAAGGTCACTAGGTCAAAAATTATGGTATGTGTAGGAAGGTCTTGTCACAAGGAATACTCATGTGAAATATCAAAGCCCTATCACTTACCAATCAAAAGTTATGGGCTGTGACACCCAAAGTGTGACAGACAGACGGACTGACGGATGGACAGACGGACGGACGGACAACGGACAAAGTGATCACTAAGTGTCGCTACGCTTCGCAGGCGACACAAAAACCCTATTCTATAATTTAAATACAGATAACCAGATTACAAAGCTAGTGTCGCACCAATATATTTGATAAATAGTTCCAGTATAACTTTACATTTATTATGGCTGGTAATTTCAAAAATTCTCATTTTTATTACCAGAATTTCCTATTTCTTTCAACAAGATCATGTTTCTTTTCTACTTTCGTTTCTCATCGTTTCGTCTTATACTCGTATTAGGAAGACAACTCTTGCATTGTATAAGTTTTAGAAGTAATATATAATAGCACCACCAACGAGCAGAGAAAGCAAGACATATATATAGTTGATTTTTAGTGATGCATTTACTTTATGTGAAATTGAAACTTTTTTCAAGAAAAAGAATAATCTTTTTTCTTGCATTTTGTATGTGTCAAACAGCAAATTCCTAAATAAGAAAAAACACTATATTTATAGGTGTATGGATATGTTACAAAGTGTCGATATCTCAGCTGCTCCTGAAATGAAGAATCCTTAAAAAAATCCAGAAGTCTCTGACGAGACTGTAGCTCTCCTGGTTGTTTTTTCTTTAAAATATCAATTTCCTTTCTATTTTTTTTTAAACCAAAGACCATAGGGAGCAGGTGCTCTAGCAAATTAAAAAAGCAATCCAAGGAATGCTTATTCTAGGAGTTGGATCACATGGTTAAAATTACTTGTATCACTATAAAAGTCTTGTGTGATTAAATTCATATTTGAAATACCAGACCTCTTACTTACCAATTGAAAGATATGGTCAATCTCAACTTTTCAGAAAATAGTGTCAATCATCTACGTCAAGGTCATTACGTAAATACTTTGGTAACCAAACAAAGGTCACGTCATAAGAAACATATGTGAAATATTAAAGCCCTATCACTTACCAATCAAAAGATATACGCAATACTCAGAAAAAGACTCAAATATCTAGGTCAAGGTCACTAGGTAAAAAATTATGGTACATTTAGAAAGGTCTTGTCACAAAGAATACACATGTGATATCAAAGCACTATCACTAACCTATCAAAAGATATAGCGAATCCCAACCTTTTTGTAAAGTAGGTCAAATATCTATGTCAAGGTCACAAGGTAAAAAATTATGGTATTTGCAAAAAGGTCCTGTTACAAGGAATACACATGTGAAATATCAAAGCCCTATCATTTACCATTCAAAAGTTATGGGCTGTGACACCCAAAGTGTGACAGAGACAGACTGACAGACAGACGGACAACGAACAAAGTGATCCCTAAGTGTCGCTATGCATCGCAGGTGACACAAAAAGTAGCATAACAAAACAACATATCCATCAGACTGCAACTAAAATATCACTCATCCGATATATAGTATTTCAAAAGAGAATGTCACACCCGTTTTCCAAGATCCCAGGGGCCAGGGGCTTCTAGCTCAAATGAACTATCAATGACACAACTAGACCACAGACCAATCATATTGCAAAAAGAATTAAGTCTCCATCATTTATAATGTCAGAGAAGTTGTGAGTGCACGATTACATGGAGTTACATGAATATAGGAGAAAATAACCACACCCATTTTCTAAGACTTTGGGGGTCAGGGGCTCAAACAAAATATCAGGTACACAACAAGACCACAGACCAATCATATTGCAAAAAGAATTAAGTCTTCATCATTTATAGTGTCCGAGGAGTTGTGAGCACAAGATTACATAGAGTTATATAGGAGAAAATGACCACACCCATTTCTAAGACCCTGGGGGTCAGGGGCTCAAACAAAATATCAGGTGCACAACTAGAACACAGAACCAACATATTGCAAAAAGAATTAAGTCTCCTTCATTTATAGTGTCAAAATGACCACACCCATTTTCTAAGAGCCTCGGGATCAGGGGCTCAAACAAAATATCAGGTGCACAACTAGACCACAGACCCATCATATTGCAAAAAGAGTTAAGTCTTCATCATTTATAGTGTCAGAGGAGTTGCGAGCACAAGATTACATATATTTTCATAACCACGCCCATTTTCTAAGACACTGGGGATCGGGGGCTGAAACCAAATGTCAGGTGCACAACTGTCCAATTGGACTGTCTACCAATTATACTTTGTGAGAATTGGTGTTCACAAGATTACATGGGATACATAGGAGAAAATGACCACACCCATTTTTCAAAACCCTTATGGTCAGGAACTCGTACATAATATCAGGTGCACAACTAGAATTTGTGTTCACAAGACGACAGAGTGATGTAGGATAAAATGACCACACTCATTTTCCAAGGTCCTGGGAATCAGGGGTTCGCCCAAAATATCAGGTGCACAAATAGAACACAGACCCATCATAATGCAAAAAGAAATCACACTTTATCAATAATGCTGAAGGGTTCCAACTCTATACCTTTTTGAAGAAAATGACCACGTCCATTTTCCAAAATTCTGTGAGTCAGGGAACAACACAACTAGATAATAGGCCCATTATAATGCAAAAAGAAAGAATGTCTAACCATTTGCAGATTCAGAGGATTCGCTAATGAGAAAAGATTAACGAACGGATAGACGGACGGACGCTGGACACAGAGCGATCGCATTAGCTCGACTGGTCTTTGACCAGTACATCTAAAAAGCAAAAAAAAATCTTCTTTTTAAAGGTTAATCTTTCATAGTCTATGCAAGTATGTAACAAGAGGCCCAAGGGGGCCACATCGCTCACCTGAGTTGCAGATAAAGGGTTAAAAGTCACAAAAATACTTCTACAGATCAAAGCCCTGAACAGCCATATTTGTTGACCTATCGACAAGAAAAACACAAACTTGGCAGAGGACCTTGAGTACTTGCTTGCTGCAAGGTTTCGTGAAATTCTGTGCAATAGTTGCAGAGGAGATTTCGAAAACGTGTCAGCCAATCAGAGTCCTCGGCAACCATATTTGTTGACCGATAAGCACAAAATACACAATCTTGGTAGAGGACCTTGAGTACTTTCTTTCTGTAAAGTTTCATGAAATTCTGTGCAGCGTTTTTTTTATTTTGCAGAGAAGATGTTGAAAATGTGTTAGCCAATCAGAGCCCTCGGCGGCCACATTTGTTGACCAATCAGCACAAAAAACATAAACTTGTTCGAGGACCTTGAAAACTTCCTTCCTGTAAAGTTTCATAAAAATTCTGTGCAGCAGTAGCAGAGGAGATGTCGAAAATGTGTCAGCCAATCAGAGCCCTCGACAGCCATATTTGTTGAACAATCGGCACAAAAAACACACACTTGGTAGAAGACCTTGAGTACTTCCTTCCTGTAAAGTTTCATGAAATTCTGTGAAGTGGTTGCAGAGGAGATGTCGAAAATGTGTCGGAAAATCAGAGCCCTTGGCGGCCATATTTGTTGAACGAACGGCACCAAATACACACACTTGGTAGAGGACCTTGAGTACTTCCTTCCTGTAAAGTTTCATGAAATTCTGTGCAGCGGTTGCAGAGGAGATGTCGAAAATGTATCAACCAACCAGAGCCTTTGGCAGCCATATTTGTTAACCGATCGGCACGAAAAACACAAATTTGGTAGAGGACCTTGAGTACTTCCTTCCTGTAATGTTTCATGAAATTCTGTGCAGCGGTAGCAGAGGAGGTGTCGAAAATGTGTCAGCCAATCAGAGCCCTTGGCGGCCATATTTGTTGACAAATCAGCACGAAAAACACAAACAAAGTAGAGGACCTTGAGTACTTCCTTCCTGTAAAGTTTCATAACATTCTGTGCAGGGGTTGCAGAGGAGATGTCCAAAATGAGTCAGCCAATCAGAGCCCTCGGCGGCCATATTTGTTGACCGATCGGCACGAAAAACACAAACTTGGTAGAGGACCTTGAGTACTTCCTTCCTGTGAAGTTACATGAAATTCTGTGAAGCAGTAGCAGAGGAGATGTCGAAAATGTGTTAGCCAATCAGAGCCCTCGGCTGCCATATTTGTTGACCGATCGGCACAAAAAACACAAACTTGGTAGATGACCTTGAGTACTTCCTTCCTGTAAAGTTTCATGAAATTCTGTGCAGCAGTTGCAGAGGAGATGTCGAAAATGTGTCAGACAATCAGAGCCCTCGGCGGCCATATTTGTTGACCGAACGGCACAAAAAAAACACAAACTTGGTAGAGGACCTTGAGTACTTCCTTCCTGTAAAGTGTCATGAAATTCTGTGCAGCGGTTGCAGAGGAGATGTCGAAAATGTGTCAGCCAATCAGAGCCCTCGGCGGCCATATTTGATGACCGATCGGCACAAAAAACACAAACTTGGAAGAGGACCTTGAGTACTTCCTTCCTGTGAAGTTTCATGAAATTCTGTGAAGTGGTTGCAGAGAAGATGTCGAAAATGTGTCAGCCAATCAGAGCCCTTGGCGGCCATATTTGTTGACCGATCGGCACAAAAAACACAAACTTGGTAGAGGACGTTGAGTTCTTGCTTTCTGTAAAGTTTCGTCAGAATCTGTTCAGTGGTTTCGGAGGAGAAGTCAAAAATGTGAAAGTTTACGCTGGACGGACGCCGGACGGACGGACGACGCGCTATGACAATAGCTCACTTGAGCCTTTGGCTCAGGTGAGCTAAAAACCGGACCTTCAATTTACCTGTAAAGTACCAGCATATCAAAGAAAGGAGGGGATCTCCACAACACTCGATTTCAGCACCCACAGCAAAAACGCTGAGCAGACACCCACAGAAATAAGTTATCATTTTATATTAATGAAAAATATTGACAATGACCAAATCCAAAATGAGTTAAAGAAGATCCTGACGATAACAACACTAACAATAGAGTACAAAGGAGCTGTAAGAATAAGGGCTTGATTTAGCCCAGAAATCAGTCGATTATTTCTTGTGCGCATTCCTTCCTTTGACTGAAAATGTTGTTCATGATAAAAATATGATGTATTAGATGATTTCTCATAAGTATTTTATTTTTTAAAAATTGACATTAGATTTGATAATTATGGCTTGAATAGGTAGGGGGTAACGATTTCTGAAAACGTCAGATAGCGAACGAAAATATCCAAAAAAAATGCATTTTTTACATAAATTTTAAGTGTTTTATGTTCAGATCGCCTCCTATTTTAAAAATGAAAAAGAAAACAAGTTAAAAGTCATGTTTGTAAAACATTAATGCCCCCCTACCCCTTCTGTGATTAAAGTCTGTCACAACTTTATACTTGCATTGATACAACCTATGGGGGTATAAAGTAACAGTTGCATTTCAATATGTGACTCCACTCAAGAGATATTGAACAGAAACCCTGAAGTTTTGGTATTTTTCAAAGTGCAAGGGGCATAACTCTGTAAAAATGTTTTTGATTGGACCCAAATAAGAACTTGACCTAGATTGTCATTTGATGTATCCGTATACAAAATTTCACTTCAATATGTAACTCCACTCAAGAGATATTCAACGGAAACCCTGAAATTTTGGGTTTTTTTCGATGTGCAAGGGGCATTACTCTGTCAAAATTTTGTTGATCGGACCTAAATATACACTTGACCTAGATTTTCATTTGATGTGTCTGTATACAAAATTTCATTTCAATATGTAACTCCACTCAAGAGATATTGAACAGAAACCCTGAAATTTTGGTATTTTTCGAAGTGCAAGGGGCATAACTCTGTCAAATTTTTTTCGATCGGACCTTAATACGAACTTGACCTGGATTTTCATTTGATGTGTTTTTATACAAAATTTCATTTCAATATGTAACTCCATTCAAGCGATATTGAACGGAAACCCTGAAATTTTGGTATTTTTCGAAATGCAAGGGGCATAACTCTGTCAAATTTTTTTGATCGGACCCAAATATGAACTTGACCTAGATTTTTGTTTGATGTGTCTGTATACAAAATTTCATTTCTATATGTAACTCCACTCAAGAGATATTGAACGGAAACCCTGAAATTTTGGTATTTTTCGAAGTGCAAGGGGCATTACTCTGTAAAAAATTTTGTTGCTTGGACCCAAATAAGAACTTGACCTAGATTGTCATTTGATGTATCCGTATACAAAATTTCATTTCTATATGTAACTCCACTCAAGAGATATTGAACGGAAACCCTGAAATTTTGGGTTTTTTTTCGAAGTGCAAGGGGCATAACTCTGTCGAAATTTTGTTGATCGGACCCAAATATACATTTGACCTAGATTTTCATTTGATGTGTCTGTATACAAAATTTCATCTCAATATGTAACTCCACTCAAGAGATATTGAACAGAAACCCTGAAATTTTGGTATTTTTCGAAGTGCAAGGGGCATAACTCTGTCAAAATTTTTTCGATCGGACCTTAATACGAACTTGACCTGGATTTCATTTGATGTGTCTGTATACAAAATTTCATTTCAATATGTAACTCCATTCAAGAGATATTGAACGGAAACCCTGAAATATTGGTATTTTTCGAAATGCAAGGGGCACATCTCTGTCAAAATTTTTTTGATCGGACCCAAATATGAACTTGACCTAGATTTTTGTTTGATGTGTCTGTATACAAAATTTCATTTCAATATGTGAATCCATTCCAGAGATATTGAACGGAAACTGATGTCGCGGACCGACCGACAGCGGCAAACCTATATGTCCCCTCTTCTTCAAAGGGGGGCATAAAAATAACTTCGAAAACAGTATGTCAATGTTATCGTTAAGATACGCAATCCGGAAACTGAAAACCATTTTATTTTACACATTAAACAGCCACATTGTAAGCTTTCAGGCGCGAAATACACACTGTGTAGAAACAGACATCTTTATATTGTTTATTTCATTCGTGTATGTTGTATATTTCATCGGAATCCACTCAGAATGGATTGTTCCATTGTGTAACAAGAAGAAATGGACAACTTTTATCTTACCGCTTTTAAGTCAGATTCTTAAGAAAAAGCCCATCCCCCCTTTTTTCGTTTTTCGCCTGCGGGACATCGTTCGACTCCGAGTTACAGAACCCCACTTGGTCAGAAAATTGGCATAAATAAAATACACGTATGGTAAAAGTGGCATTCTGTAACTCCGGGTGGAACAATGTTGTAGAACACTTTTCCGTTTTCCATTAATTTCTATAGAAAAACGCACATTTTAACCCAAATATCGCTGTTGTTATTGATAATTTATTAAATCGGGCATTAGATTCAGATATGCATTTAATTAGTTGATATTTCTACCGAAAAAATTCTTCAAATTTCCCATTTTGAAATTTCGACTTTTTCAGGGCAGATTTTACGTCTTATTCTTACAGCTCCTTGAGCATCGACGGACTTTTTAGCAAGCTAGAGATGGGATTAGGTGCCCAGGAGGAGTAAGCATCCCCTGTTCGGCCGTCCATGTTCACGCACGAAAAGGAAAATAAAGAGACGCAAAAGGGACAAGGAAAACCAACTCATACAATAGAAACATGAAACACAAAAGACCACACATAAAAAATGCAATGATCGCTGTGCGATATAAGTCCCCTACCGGCGGCATAAATTTATGACTTGCATCTCTGTTCATCAGTTCATCTTCTTCAACAACAGCCAAGAAAGGTCTGGGAAACTGAACTCATGAAATTTGCTAAGTCCAAGGGCCATAACTCTTGTGAAAATTAGTCAATCTAAATTAAACTCAAATCTGCATCACACTATAACGTATTCACATACAAAAAATCAGCTCATTATCTGCAATAACAGGCATGAAAAAGTCCGGAAAACTGAAAATTTCATGAAATTTGCTAAGTCCAAGGGCCATAACTCTTGTAAAAATAGGCCAATGGAAACCAAACTCAAACTTGGTCTGTATCACACTGAGATGTATTCATTCACCAAAAATCAGTGCATTATTTGCAATGGAACCAAAGAAAAGTCCGGAAAACTGAAATTTTCATAAAATTTGCTAAGTCCAAGGGCCATAACTCTTGTAGAAATAGGTGAATCTACAGGAAACTCGAACTTCATCTGTATCCCACTGAGATATATCCACATACCAAAAATGAGTTCAATTTATCCGACAACAGTGGAAAAAAGTCCGGAAAACCGAAATTTTCATAAAATTTGCTAAGTCCAAGGGCCATAACTCATGTAAAATTAGGTCAATCTAAAGCAAACTCAAACTTGATCTGTATCACATTGAGATATATCCACATATTAAAAATGAGTTCAATATATCCAAAAACATTGGAAAAAAGTCCGGAAAACCGAAATTTTCATAAAATTTGCTAAGTCCAAGGGTCATAACTCTTGTAAAATTAGGTCAATCAAAAGCAAACTCAAACTTGATCTGTATCACATTGAGATATATCCACATACCAAAAATGAGTTCAATATATGCAACAACAGCGGAAAAAAGTCCGGAAAACTGAAACTTTCATAAAATTTGCTAAGTCCAAGGGCCATAACTCTTGTAAAATTAGGTCAATCGAAAGCAAACTCAAACTTGATCTGTATCACATTGAGATATATCCACATACCAAAAATGAGTTCAATATATGCAACAACAGCGAAAAAAAGTCCGGAAAACTGAAAATGGGACAGACGGACGGACAGACAGACAGACAGACGGACAGACAGACCGAGAGGAAACTAAGAGTCCCCTTCGGCGTTGCCGGTAGGGGACTAACAAGCGAGACCAATGGTCAACCGGTGCCGACCTAGGATGGCCATCTGCCACGCAAGTGGCAGTCGGTGTGGTTATCCGAATTACGTGCGCATAAGCCTAAGCCTCCATTTTTTCGATTACCAAGAGTTCTCAAAGAACGCACAATTACAATGTTAAATAACCTCCTCACTGTGAGATGAATATACAAACAGACAGCATGACACAGGGGCCCAAGAAACACACAGATTGATATGTAAATGGATATAAAAACAGAAGGCATGAAATACAGTCAGTGCTCTGCCGGCTGTAATGAGCTCATGCATGTGAACACCCAGAGGTCTCGAAGAACGTAAAATTTTGGTGAAAAATAACCTCACTGTAAGATGAACAAACATACAGCATGACGTAGGGGCCTACGAAACACACAGATGGACATGTTCATGGATCTAAAAACAGAAGGCATACAAAATACAGTCCGTGTTCTGCCGGTTGTAGTGAGCTCATGCATGTGATCACCTGAGGAGTCCGACTGAGATTCAGAGAGGACAGGTGGTCGGGGCCTTGTTTCTCTAAAGAGGTCTAAGTCATAGGTCAAGGTCACCAGGTCAAAACTTCTAGTATAAAGGAAAGGTCTTGTCACATGGAATACGCATGTGAAATATGAAAGCCCTATCACTTACCATTCTAAAGTTATGCCCAATGTTCAAGTTTTTGAAAAGGTCAAAGGTCAAGTTCACCAGGTCAAAACTTCTGGTATAAAAGGAAAGGTCTTTTTGTCACAAGTTATACACATAGCCCTATTACTTACATGTATCATTCAAAAGCCCAATATGAAGTATTTTCCTCGGGCAAGCGGACCATTCTGACAAATAAACAAGACAAACAGACGTCACGGACAGACCAAAAACTGCATCTTTGATACCGGGAGCATGAAAATATTTCGATCGGATCCCCATGTTGGGTTGACCTAGGTTTCAAAGTAACGTATAGAAAAGGTACACAAAACTTCATTTCAGTCGGTACATTCATTTCACAGATAATGAAAAACCTCTTTACTTATGGTATTTTTCTAAGTCTAAGGTGCATAACCCCGTCAATTTTTTTTTTCATCTGACCCAATTTGAGTTGACCTAGATTTTCACGTGATATATCTGTTCACTAAATCTGTTAGATAGATAATGAACACAATCCCTATAATTCTGGTATTTTTCGAAGTAAAATGTGCATTTTTTTAATCGGACCAATATGGATTTGACTTGGATTGTCATATGATGTATCTATGATGTATCTATATACCGAATTTCAGTTTAATGGGTGCATCTGTTGTGAAGAATATGAATGGAAACTGTTCTTGCGGACCGACCGAAGGTAGGAAATCAATATGCTCCCTCTTTTTTTGAAAGGGGAGAGGGTGGGAAAGTTGGAGGCAAGATAAGCCTTTATATCATCTAAAACAGTTTACACAATGCTTACATACAAAGGATATCTGCTGTTTATATATTAATAAAACCTAGGCAACGTAACGCGTGGCATCCCCTCTCCAGGTGTGTAAATCAATGAACTCACTCAGACTGTATACAAGGAATTTCACTAAATCTATGACAATATATATCATATAAATAAATAGGTAAGAATCCTTCACTCATTACGAACACTAGAAACGCTACACACTAGTAACAGCGAAAGTAATTTCATTGACAGCATCTTTTCAAATCAGCTAATACAATATATTGTGATTTTTAGAGAGGATTTTTTTCTGATTAATGATATAGAGACAAAGAAGATCAATCTATAGACCGGAATTGCTTTGCAATCCGGCCCAAAAAATTGCACCATACCTTTCTGACACGGCAACCTCTTTTCTTTTCCTAGTACTATTAGAATAACTACTGCTACTATTATCCCCATACCAAGACTTGTGCCAATTATAACACATTTAGCACGACAGCCGATTCCTGTATACTCTACAAGGTAAAGTCAAAGGAAATAATGAATATAAGACTTAAACCAGTCATCTAACATGCCCAAGGCAATAGTTCTTCAATGGTTTCATGATTATACTGAGAGCTTAAGCCGTTTTACTTTAACATTGGACCCTATGGGAAAAAATAGAAAAATCCCTTTTTAAATGTGATAAAATATAACTATAAAAGTTTCTTTTCCAAAAACCATATTACTTTGATAATCTGAAGCCCCCTCGAAATTTGCAAGGTCGGGAGAGAACGGCTCTTAGTCGTATCTTGGTCTGTAAAGCGTATGTTGGTCCAAAATCGATCGGTATTAGAGCGGGCACGCTTAAGAGGTCGGGAAAAGTTTCCCGTATTCTTTCAACCGGTTGAAAAAATACGGGAAACTTTCCCGCTCCCTTTGTGGTCGTGAAATAGACGGCACTTGGTCGGGATAGTCGGGGGTACAGCCTAGGTTAATCGTATCCTGGTCGGGAAAGAGCGTGGCTTGAGCGTGGTCTGATCGGCATTTAACTAAACCCCGCTCTCTTCACGCATAATATACGCTTTAAATACGCCCTGTTCCCGATCTTTACCCGTCCATTCTACGCTCTTACCACGATCTATCCACTACGGATTCAATGTTTGCTGATCTTACCAAGACCTTTTCATGATCATCTTGCGACCTATTCACGCTCTATAAGACCAAGTTACGACCAATCGACGCTTCAAATAGAATCTTTGTTTATTTCATTCATTTTCTCGCACTGATATTGATTTGTTCAAAATACTTATTATCAAAATGTCGCGGCGACGATTCTTTGCTATTCAATGCCATTTATTAAGTATGGAAAATTTTTAATTTTGATCGCGACACTTTTGGGTAAGGCTAGGTCAAAACGAGAAATATAGGCTTCTTCTTGGCCGATACGATCATTGGATGACAAATGAGATCAGTTTAAGCTAGATGATGTGTTTTGAGCGGGAATGCGTCGGGGACAGTCGGTAATAGATCGGAATTGCATCGGGAATAGATCGGGTTTTGGTCGGGAATAGATCGGAGTTTGATCGGATAGAACGGGGCTTTGTCGGCAATATGATCGTGAGTAGAGCGGGTAAAGCGTGAGTGAGTCCGCGTTGAAACGTGAATCGGTCATAAATTGATCGGGAATCAGTCGAGAATAGAGCGTGATGTCAAGAAAAAAATGAAAAGGTCGGGAAAGTTTTACCCGCTCTTGTGAAAATTGCGGTCGGGAATGGTCGTAGGTACAGCGGGATTGCAGTGGAACGGTGGCTTGAACAACATTCTGAATAGAAAAAATAGGGTATCCAGGAAAAAAATTACCAGCAATTCTGACCTGAGGGATACTCTACCTTAAACTGCAACATAAGTCTAGAAATTAAGGTCAAGGTTTAAAGGTCAAAAAGTCATGATACCAAACTGTAGTACTCTTTGTGGTGAATGTTTGTATGAAATATGAATGACCTACCATTTATAGCATGAAAGAAATCTTCTTTTAAAATTTCTAAACCTGTCCTAACTTCAACATAAATCAAAAGTTAAGGTCAAGGTCACAATGTCAAAAGTCATGATACCAAACTGTAGTGCAGCTGTGCTCATTGCGGTGAATGTGTGTATGAAATATGAAAGGCCAGGCGCAAGTTTTACTATAGGTTGTAAGTGTAAGCTTAGGTGTAAGTTCAGACTTAGGCGTAAGTTACGACATTTTTCATGATTTTTCTGTTATACTAAAAGTCGTAACTTACGACAAACTTACTTTACGTGTAAATTTTGGCGTAAATCTACGACTGCCCTCGACCACACGTAAGTCTACACGTAAGTCATAAACAGAAAAGAAGGGACAAACTTTTCGGATAAAACTATACAAACACGTAATAGAAGAGAGTTTTCCAAAAGAAGAAGCGTGTATTTGATGTTTTGAATGCTGAAACGTTTAAACTTCCTGCTAAAAATAGGCCATGGTGTGTTTACATAGTGTCATAGCAACGAAGCCGATTTGTATTCATGAAACACGTTCGAAAACCGCTTCGCTCTTCATATTTTAACATACATAATCTTTTTAAAATATGCTCATTAATCTTTTTTGTTTTTTTGTTTTTTACATTTCAAATTCTATTTCATTATTCTTTATCTAAAAAAATGAATATTAAATAATAAAACAAATTAAAAAAAGAAGAAAATAATAACGATATTTGTTTGTGGATGTACACGAAACTGAAGCATACATAATTCCATAAGCTCAAGTTTGCTTCTAACATTTTCGTACACTGTAATTTTAAGATAGATAATTTCATCGTCAGAACTCACTTGACGTGTCTAGAAAAGAAATTACTATGCATGAAAACATTAATGATTAAAATATTTGTACACGTACACAAAAAGCGTAAGTTATTTATAACTTATTCCATAATTTACGGTACTCAGGCTAGTATTAACAGTTGGAAACAATTCTAAAATAGGAAGAAAAAAATAAATAAATAACATAATCTATGAAGTATCAATAAAATACGGGTTTCACTAAAGGTTCTGTTACGGTTTATAATTTTTTTGAATATGTTTAGAATTATTCTTTACTTTAAATTCCATTTATTTACGAATTTTTTCACTTCAATCTCGGTATCGTATATTTCGTTGATTTTATTTTAATTATGATGTCAAGAGTTTCTGTAGGCTTTTAACTTTTGAATTGTGCGTAATAAAGCTATCACATTCCGTGTGGATTCCTTGATTCCTTGTGAGAAGACCTTTCCATGTATTGGCACCGGCGACCTTGAACGCGGAGTTTGACATACTTTTAAAGTACTTTTTTTACAACTTGTTCGTTGAAACATGCTTAGTATGTTAATTCAGAAATAAAAGTAGGGCATAATCGTGACTGTGTTAATTGTTATATTTGGGGGGGGGGGGGGGGGGTTGGGGTTAAGCTTGAAATAATAATTACAAAAACCGTTTTAATTAGCAAGACGAATTCCCCGACCGTGCAAATGACATTTCCCATGACAAATATAGAATTTTTCATTTGGCTAGATAAATAAATCGTGACAGCGCCATATATTTTATCAATAAATAAATAAATAAGTAAATAAAATAAAATAAAAAAAAATTATTTATTTATTTATTCATTTGTTTACACACCACTACCAACGTCATCACCATGCACCACCAGCAGTGGCCCACCAAGTAGTTCAAATGTTAAACGTCAATTCCCAAAAGTAAAATAAAGGAATTCGTTAGTGAAAAAGTAAAACACCTACGAATATTTTATGTTGAAAATTAATTCATTCGAAACTATTAATAAAGAAGTTAAATATTCGCCGAAGCGAATAAAATGCCAATTACTCTGATTCTCTCTTCATTTCAAATCGTTCCTTCACCCCTACCCGCCCTGTCGTATTTTCGTAAATTGACTATTGTTCCCCCTTTTGAAACACAACTCCGCTTTTACACAAAATAGGTATTATGATAATACATCTTAGGTAGAAGTGGTGTTAAGTTTAATGGGGGGAACGATATTTTATGAAAACTTCCGATTTCCATTGATTTCTATACAAAATAAAACCTTAACAACCCAAAGCGTAGCATCCCCCGCATGGCATGAGGATCTATCTAGTCTGTATACAAAGATTTTGACCATTTCTCATCTGTGACTGCACTCTCTAGGCTGTATACAAGGATTTTCACCTTTTCCAATTTGTGACCTTAATCTTTGACTTGTTACATTGAAAATCAATTAGGTTCTTCCTCTTGTCATAAACTATCAGTGTATGAAATTTGGTTAAGATCCAATCAAAACTGTACCCTATAGGTTGTATACAAGGATTATGATCTTCCCCAATCTGTGACCTTGACCTTTGACCTATGACATTGAAAATCATAGGGTTCTTCTCTTGTCATAAGCTTTCAGTGTATGAAGTTTGGTTAAGATCCAATCGAAACTGCACCCTCTAGGCTGTTTAAAAGGATTTTGAGACGCATACACGCACACACTCACTTACACACGAATGACTGCGTTACTATATCCAATACAACTACGTTGCGCGGGGATAATAACCACATTTATACTCAAATATCTCTCTATTAGATCAATTTCATGAAAAATGTTCTCCAAATTTTGCAGGGGTTTTACATTTTAAAATGTCTCACAAACTTGATGAAATGAACTGCTTTGAAATTTCGTTATTTTTGGGCAGATTTTACGCCTTATCGTTACAGGTCCTTGACCTATGCCAAGAATGGATTTATTCCATTACTCTTTTTAATTGCAAATGAATTAATAAAATTATAAAGTATATCTAGATTTTCAGAATGTAAAGATGTACTGATTAAAAAGATACAGACGAGTAAATGTATATTCAATACCTTTGTAGCATGGACAGGGCTGGCATAACATCATAACTACAGCTAAAACTATCAGTACTGCTCCTATCCCAAGAACATATATCACCACCACACAGATAATAATTATGCAAGTAGTATCACCAGATTGTTCTTGTTCTGCAATGAAAAGAAATATTAGATAATTTAATACAATTAACTGTATTTTCATGTAAAAAGAGATAACAACATGACTGCAAAATACATCATACGTGGTTGGACGGAGTTTGCTTGCTCGAAAATTGCAACCCGCAGAAAATGCAAAAATGTATATATGAACCCAAGGGTTTTGGAAAGCCACTGACGAGAATGAAGCTCTCCTCATTGTTTGGTAAAATTCATCGGAGTGGCACAACCATTTTCAATAAAGCCTACGCTCACGCAGCAAGATACGCCCGTTGGGATTTTTTTCACAACACCAAAATATCTAAGTCCCATAATTCCATAAGGACGAATCGGATAGACCTGAAAACCGAAAGGTGGCTTCCTCTTCAAAGTCTGATCACAATGTACAAATATCATGAAAATCTGTTCACGCATATTCAAGTTATTGCGTTCCATGCACCTATATTTTGCCCTTAGCTTAACATGTATGTGCATATAACCCCCCCCCCCCCTTACACATAATTTCAGGATTATGTGACAAAAAATTAAAAACCCGTTACATATGTGAAAGAGCATCCTTTCTACTTGAAGTATATAACATTTCAAAACATTTCGAACAGAAAGAAATAAATTTTTAACTATTTTAGTATATTTTCACTGTATTTTAAAACATCTAAGTCCCATTACTCTGTAACGACAAATCGGATGAACATGAAAATCGAAAGGCGGCTTCCTCTCCACAGTCCAATAATAATGTATGAATTTCGTGAAAATCCGTTGACGCATATTAAAGTTATTGCGTTCCATCGGCGGACGGACAGACAGACGGACTTCGCCATACCATAGTACGACCCGTCAAATGACGGGCGTATAAAAGCCCAATGGACCAAGGGCTAAATTAAAATATTAGGTGTACAACTAGACCAGAGACTTATTACTTAGAAGGTATAATGAAAAATATTTTATTCTCTATCAATTATATTTCTTGCACTTTCTGAGAATTGGTGTTCGAAAAATTTAAATAGAATTATCAAGGAGGAAATTACCAAACCCATTTTTCAAGACCCTCAAGGTCAAAGGATTAAACGAAATATCACAGCATAGCTAAACCTAAGATCAATTTTTGTTGATCCAAAGATGATTGTTTTGTATTCTATGCTGTTCACAAGGATCAAAAGCCTAAGTCCACTGTGAACTTGACCTTTGATCATGAAAAGGATTCATTCTCTCCCTAGGGAGTTAATTTGTAAAAGAATTGGCTATCCTGTGAAGATTGCTTCGTCTTATATGCTGCTGACAAGGATTTAAAGCAGAAGTTCACTGTGACCTTGACCTTGTAAATCAATAGGGTTCATCCTCCCGCCAGGCGTTTAATACAAATTTTTTGTACGAACCAACAGAATTTCCACTGGGCGAAAAAACAGGTTTCCGCAACTGCGTAAACTTGCGTAAACTTGATATTTTTAGGTTTCCACAAGTTTCCGCAATGCGTAAACTGGCAAATAGTTTCCGCAAGTTTACGCAATGTTTTCGCTGATGAAACTTGATAAATTTTCCTTGATAAAGTTTCCACAATGTAAACTTGGAACAAATGGTTTACGCAGTTGCGGAATCCTGATGAAACCTGTTAAATTTCTTTCCATTTTATTTCAACAAGTTTCCGCAATGTAAACTTGGAACAAATGGTTTACGCAGTTGCGGAATCCTGATGAAACCTTTTAAATTTGTTTATGCAGCTGCAGAAACCTAATTAAACTTTTCAAATATTTTACGCAGTTGCGGAAACTTGATATGTAACTACTTCTATAGTTTACGCAGTTGCGGAAACCTGATAAAGTTTTTATCATTACTTTCTTTTTTTTTTAATTTTTATTTCTTCATTAATTTATTTGTTTTATTAATATATTCAATTTATTAATCTACTTTATTAATAAATTTCATTAATTAATTTATTTTATTAAGATATTTATTTTATCAATTAATTTATTTTAATAATTAATTAATTTTATTAATTTATCTATTTTATTGATTTATTTATTTTATTCATCTATTTATTTTATTAATTTATTTATTTTAATAATTTATTTATTTTTTAATACTTTATTTTATTTATTCTATCAATTTATTTAATTAATTCATTCATTTAATTATAATTAATTTTTCTATCTATTAATTAATTTATTTATTAATTTATTTCATTAGTTAATTTATTTTCTCAATCTTATTTATTTTCTCAATTTCATTAATTTTATTTATTATATTATTTTATTTATTATGTTATTTTATTTATTTCATCAATTTATTTATTTCATTAATTTATTCATTTTATTGATGTATTTATTTAATTTAATTATTTCATTTTACTAATTAATTAATTTTATTTATTTATTCATCGAATTGATTTATTGATTTTACTATTTAATTTATTTTATTTCAATTTCTTAAATTTATTTTTTTTAATTTATTCATTTTATTAATTTATTTATTCTTATTAAATTATTTACTTTGTTAGCTAATTTATTTCATTAGTTGATTTTTTTTTTCATTTATTTTTTTTTTTTTCATTTATTTATTTTATTCATTTATTTATTTAAGAAATTTATGTATTTATTAATTAATTTATTTTATTAATATATTTTTTAATTTATTGATTTTTTAAACTTATTCTACTAATTATTTTCATCAATTTTTTTTTTGTTTTATTTAATTATTTCATAATCTATTTACATGTGAATTTATTCAATTTACTTTGATTAATTACTTTTGGAAATCTACCTATTTTTGGCCGGATTGCAAAGCAATTCCGGTCTATAGATTGACGATGTCCGTCTGTCCGTCCGTCTGTCCGTCCGTCCGTCCGTCTGTCGTCAACATTTTGGTTTAAGTTTCTGGTTTAAGCAAAATCTAACGAAATGTATGCAGTAGAAACCTTATATTATACATTTAGGTTGCCCATGATGAGACCTTTCAATTTATGCCGTAACATTGGACCTAGTGACCTTGACCTTGGACTTTGACCTAGTTAAAGATTTTGGTTAAAGTTTCTGGTTTTAGCAAAATCTAAGGAACTGTATGCAGTAGAAACCTTATATTATACATTTAGGTTGCCCATGATGAGACCTTTCAATTTATGCCGTAACATTGGACCTAGTGACCTTGACCTTGGACTTTGACCTAGTTAAAGATTTTGGTTAAAGTTTCTGGTTTAAGCAAAATCTAAGGAACTGTATGCAGTAGAAACTTTATATTATACATGTAGGTTGCCCATGATGAGACCTTTCAATTTATGCCGTAGCATTTGACCCATTGACCTTGACCTTGAACTTTGACCTAGTTAAAGATTTTGGTTAAAGTTCTTGGTTTAAGCAAAATCTAAGGAACTGTATACAGTAGAAACTTTATATTATACATGTAGGTTGCCTCTGACAAGACCTCTCAATGTATGCTGTAATATTTGACTTAGTGACCTTGACCCAGTTGGTGACAAAAACTTACTTTGCAATCCGGCCATACCGTCTTTAGCGGTGTTTTATTTATTATTAAACTGAGATAACGTCATTGGCTTGGTTTTCAAATACCTTCATGAGTGCAGTAGATTTGATTGGCGTGATAATAGCGGCGTTCAAATGATTTCAGCGGTGTATGACATAACAAGAGCCCCAGGGGGGCACAACGCTCACCTGATATCCATGCACACTCTGAACATACTGACATTGAATAATGTTAGAGCCAGAGCCATAGTCAGAATTTTTTGGTCCATATGCCATAAATAATTAAGAAAAATATCATAGAAATTCCAAAAAAGTAAAATGCAATAAATTAGTGTGCAAAATGGAGAAAATGAAAATGGAAAAAGAAAAAAAGATGGGTTTTTTTTGTATTCAGATGATTTAAAAGTGCTTAAAAAGCTTGCAAAATGCAAAAAATGAAAAAAAAAAAATTGGGATGCCAGTGCCTGAATTTGAACCAACAATCCTTGGGTCTATGTGCACGCACAGCATATCTAGATTAAAATATATAAAAAAAAAAATCAAAAAATAAAGTTATAGCAAATAATGTATATAAAAGAATTGAGTAACTTAATCTAACAAACATGCAATAAATGAGTGCAGAAGATCATATATTTACTAAGTTATTAAAAGAAATAGTTAAAGAAAAATAATAAGAGCACCCTAACATCTCTCTCTTTCGGGGAAAGGATGGACAACCTAAAGAGGCATCAGATAGAATGTCTTCCTTAAGAAATATTAAGTGCAGAAAACCACTGTTAGATGGAGTAAATGAAAGAAAGATTAGTATTTACTCTGATTAGTTCATTAATATACAAGCCAATTAGAAAAAAAAATACTATTTTGTCCAGTTCTTATCATATCATCTAATAGAAAAAAAAATCTGTCAGCAGATGTTGTTACAGAAATTTTGACCCCCCCCCCCCCTTTTTATACTCTATAGAATACAAGAATTATTATAAATTCAAACTGTACATGTTGTTAATCAAAAATGCTATCACACAAGCATTCATTAATTTAATTTTACCTAGGATATAGGTTTCAAAATGTCAATATGAACTCAAGGGAAATTAATATGGAGAAAATGCCAAACTTCATAAAAAATTCCAAAGTTCAAAAAGTGGCAAAAATGGCATTAAAATTATTCAGGTAAGTTAAAAATAGCATTCAAAGCTTAAAATATGGATGAAAAATGAAAAATAAAGAAAAAAAATTTTTAAGGCCCAGCCGGGATTTGAACTCGCTACCTTTGGACTCATTGACAAAGAAAACATGCCTATTTACAGTATTAAAGAAATCATTAAAAATCTAAAAGTCAAGATATTGAGAAAATTCTTTCACTGTTACATTCCTTACAATAAATATGATAAATGTTAAAACAATCATTCATGGGAAGAACCATAAAATGCCAAAAATGACCATCCTCCCTTCCTTTTTTACAGTATTAAAAAAATCATTAAAAATTCAAAAATAAACCTTTCAGCAAAATTCTTTCACTAAAGCATTCCTTTGCTTAAAAATGGCTAAATTAAACTAAACTGGAGCAGAATTTTTCAATAAGAAAGAAAATATTAAGAGAAATATCAATTTTTGCATTAAAAATGCAATGTCGAAAAAGATGTCAAAAACGCGTCAAAAATTAGTTATTGGATTTTAACGAAATGAACAAACTTGAATCGTACATCCTTCTAGATCACTTCGATACAATTAGTTTTTCAATCCATTCAGTGGAACTGGAGAAGAAGATTTTTGAAGAGGGGTACCCTCTGGGGCCTATTTGACCCCGCCCTGGATCCACCCCTGAAGGGATCAAGCCGAAATGAACAAACTTGGTAGAGGACCTTTAGTACTTCATGCATACCAAGTTTCATCAAAATCATTTCAGCCGTTCTTGAGAAGAAGTTGAAAATGTTAAAAGTTTACGACGGACGGACGGACGACGGACGACGGACGCCACACTATGACAATAGCTCACTTGAGCCTTTGGCTCAGGTGAGCTAAAAACACAGTACGTAATCCTAATTATGCAAATGAGTTACAACTACATCACCCATAACCTGTCAATCAATTATGCTAATGAGCTACTCCTACCTCACCTAGCTATTTCTGTCAATCAAATTTGAGGGATATAAAGGTCGTAGCAATGACCAATCGAATTCGATAAATATGGTAACGTTCAAAATTATAATGACAAAATTTTACCTGCCTATTACATAATCCAAAGGTCTTCTCTGTCATATATTGATAAATTGTAAAACTTGTGCTTATGATTCCTCATTTTATTTATTTATTTATTTATTTATTTAAATACAATAAAAACACTATATTATTGTATTTATATAAGAAACGACTGTGTTTTATTTATTCACTTATTTATCTATTTATTTATTTATTTATTTATCTATCTATCTAAATACAACAAAACCACTATATTATTGCATTTATATAAGAAACGACTGTGTTTTATTTATTTATTTAAATAAAATAAAAACACTATTTTATTGTATTTATATAAGAAACGACTGTGTTTTATTAATTAATTAATTTATTAATTAACTAATTAATTTATCAACCAGCGGACTCCCAAATAGGTGCAGATGTTATACATAAAGTCGGTAAACTCCGTACGGCGGCTTCGCCTAGCATACAAAGCAGACCGCTCATACCGCTACGCCACGGTGACAACCCTAAAAAGAGTTGTTCCTATGACGTCCATATGAATACAGCCCACTCAGCACACACCGGAAGTGAAGAATTCGTTGTTATTTGAATTTGATTGCACTTGGGCTGATCCGAGGCAGTGGACCCTGTCCTTTATCAACCAGCGGACTCCCAAATAGGTGCAGATGTTATACATAAAGTCGGTAAACTCCGTACGGCGGCTTCGCCTAGCATACAAAGCAGACCGCTCATACCGCTACGCCACGGTGACAACCCTAAAAAGAGTTGTTCCTATGACGTCCATATGAATACGGCCCACTCAGCACACACCGGAAGTGAAGAATTCGTTGTTATTTGAATTTGATTGCACTTGGGCTGATCCGAGGCAGTGGACCCTGTCCTTTATCAACCAGCGGACTCCCAAATAGGTGCAGATGTTATACATAAAGTCGGTAAACTCCGTACGGCGGCTTCGCCTAGCATACAAAGCAGACCGCTCATACCGCTACGCCACGGTGACAACCCTAAAAAGAGTTGTTCCTATGACGTCCATATGAATACGGCCCACTCAGCACACACCGGAAGTGAAGAATTCGTTGTTATTTGAATTTGATTGCACTTGGGCTGATCCGAGGCAGTGGACCCTGTCCTTTATCAACCAGCGGACTCCCAAATAGGTGCAGATGTTATACATAAAGTCGGTAAACTCCGTACGGCGGCTTCGCCTAGCATACAAAGCAGACCGCTCATACCGCTACGCCACGGTGACAACCCTAAAAAGAGTTGTTCCTATGACGTCCATATGAATACGGCCCACTCAGCACACACCGGAAGTGAAGAATTCGTTGTTATTTGAATTTGATTGCACTTGGGCTGATCCGAGGCAGTGGACCCTGTCCTTTATCAACCAGCGGACTCACAAATAGGTGCAGATGTTATACATAAAGTCGGTAAACTCCGTACGGCGGCTTCGCCTAGCATACAAAGCAGACCGCTCATACCGCTACGCCACGGTGACAACCCTAAAAAGAGTTGTTCCTATGACGTCCATATGAATACGGCCCACTCAGCACACACCGGAAGTGAAGAATTCGTTGTTATTTGAATTTGATTGCACTTGGGCTGATCCGAGGCAGTGGACCCTGTCCTTTATCAACCAGCGGACTCCCAAATAGGTGCAGATGTTATACATAAAGTCGGTAAACTCCGTACGGCGGCTTCGCCTAGCATA
The DNA here is from genome assembly GCA_028142955.1 of Pinctada fucata. Classification (NCBI taxonomy): domain Eukaryota; kingdom Metazoa; phylum Mollusca; class Bivalvia; order Pterioida; family Pteriidae; genus Pinctada; species Pinctada fucata. The sequence continues at coordinate 25,678,071 of AP027110.1, read as the reverse complement.
CAAAGCAGACCGCTCATACCGCTACGCCACGGTGACAACCCTAAAAAGAGTTGTTCCTATGACGTCCATATGAATACGGCCCACTCAGCACACACCGGAAGTGAAGAATTCGTTGTTATTTGAATTTGATTGCACTTGGGCTGATCCGAGGCAGTGGACCCTGTCCTTTATCAACCAGCGGACTCCCAAATAGGTGCAGATGTTATACATAAAGTCGGTAAACTCCGTACGGCGGCTTCGCCTAGCATACAAAGCAGACCGCTCATACCGCTACGCCACGGTGACAACCCTAAAAAGAGTTGTTCCTATGACGTCCATATGAATACGGCCCACTCAGCACACACCGGAAGTGAAGAATTCGTTGTTATTTGAATTTGATTGCACTTGGGCTGATCCGAGGCAGTGGACCCTGTCCTTTATCAACCAGCGGACTCCCAAATAGGTGCAGATGTTATACATAAAGTCGGTAAACTCCGTACGGCGGCTTCGTCTAGCATACAAAGCAGACCGCTCATACCGCTACGCCACGGTGACAACCCTAAAAAGAGTTGTTCCTATGACGTCCATATGAATACGGCCCACTCAGCACACACCGGAAGTGAAGAATTTGTTGTTATTTGAATTTGATTGCACTTGGGCTGATCCGAGGCAGTGGACCCTGTCCTTTATCAACCAGCGGACTCCCAAATAGGTGCAGATGTTATACATAAAGTCGGTAAACTCCGTACGGCGGCTTCGCCTAGCATACAAAGCAGACCGCTCATACCGCTACGCCACGGTGACAACCCTAAAAAGAGTTGTTCCTATGACGTCCATATGAATACGGCCCACTCAGCACACACCGGAAGTGAAGAATTCGTTGTTATTTGAATTTGATTGCACTTGGGCTGATCCGAGGCAGTGGACCCTGTCCTTTATCAACCAGCGGACTCCCAAATAGGTGCAGATGTTATACATAAAGTCGGTAAACTCCGTACGGCGGCTTCGCCTAGCATACAAAGCAGACCGCTCATACCGCTACGCCACGGTGACAACCCTAAAAAGAGTTGTTCCTATGACGTCCATATGAATACGGCCCACTCAGCACACACCGGAAGTGAAGAATTCGTTGTTATTTGAATTTGATTGCACTTGGGCTGATCCGAGGCAGTGGACCCTGTCCTTTATCAACCAGCGGACTCCCAAATAGGTGCAGATGTTATACATAAAGTCGGTAAACTCCGTACGGCGGCTTCGCCTAGCATACAAAGCAGACTGCTCATACCGCTACGCCACGGTGACAACCCTAAAAAAGTTGTTCCTATGACGTCCATATGAATACGGCCCACTCAGCACACACCGGAAGTGAAGAATTCGTTGTTATTTGAATTTGATTGCACTTGGGCTGATCCGAGGCAGTGGACCCTGTCCTTTATCAACCAGCGGACTCCCAAATAGGTGCAGATGTTATACATAAAGTCGGTAAACTCCGTACGGCGGCTTCGCCTAGCATACAAAGCAGACCGCTCATACCGCTACGCCACGGTGACAACCCTAAAAAGAGTTGTTCCTATGACGTCCATATGAATACGACCCACTCAGCACACACCGGAAGTGAAGAATTCGTTGTTATTTGAATTTGATTGCACTTGGGCTGATCCGAGGCAGTGGACCCTGTCCTTTATCAACCAGCGGACTCCCAAATAGGTGCAGATGTTATACATAAAGTCGGTAAACTCCGTACGGCGGCTTCGCCTAGCATACAAAGCAGACCGCTCATACCGCTACGCCAAGGTGACAACCCTAAAAAGAGTTGTTCCTATGACGTCCATATGAATACGGCCCACTCAGCACACACCGGAAGTGAAGAATTCGTTGTTATTTGAATTTGATTGCACTTGGGCTGATCCGAGGCAGTGGACCCTGTCCTTTATCAACCAGCGGACTCCCAAATAGGTGCAGATGTTATACATAAAGTCGGTAAACTCCGTACGGCGGCTTCGCCTAGCATACAAAGCAGACCGCTCATACCGCTACGCCACGGTGACAACCCTAAAAAGAGTTGTTCCTATGACGTCCATATGAATACGGCCCACTCAGCACACACCGGAAGTGAAGAATTCGTTGTTATTTGAATTTGATTGCACTTGGGCTGATCCGAGGCAGTGGACCCTGTCCTTTATCAACCAGCGGACTCCCAAATAGGTGCAGATGTTATACATAAAGTCGGTAAACTCCGTACGGCGGCTTCGCCTAGCATACAAAGCAGACCGCTCATACCGCTACGCCACGGTGACAACCCTAAAAAGAGTTGTTCCTATGACGTCCATATGAATACGGCCCACTCAGCACACACCGGAAGTGAAGAATTCGTTGTTATTTGAATTTGATTGCACTTGGGCTGATCCGAGGCAGTGGACCCTGTCCTTTATCAACCAGCGGACTCCCAAATAGGTGCAGATGTTATACATAAAGTCGGTAAACTCCGTACGGCGGCTTCGCCTAGCATACAAAGCAGACCGCTCATACCGCTACGCCACGGTGACAACCCTAAAAAGAGTTGTTCCTATGACGTCCATATGAATACGGCCCACTCAGCACACACCGGAAGTGAAGAATTCGTTGTTATTTGAATTTGATTGCACTTGGGCTGATCCGAGGCAGTGGACCCTGTCCTTTATCAACCAGCGGACTCCCAAATAGGTGCAGATGTTATACATAAAGTCGGTAAACTCCGTACGGCGGCTTCGCCTAGCATACAAAGCAGACCGCTCATACCGCTACGCCACGGTGACAACCCTAAAAAGAGTTGTTCCTATGACGTCCATATGAATACGGCCCACTCAGCACACACCGGAAGTGAAGAATTCGTTGTTATTTGAATTTGATTGCACTTGGGCTGATCCGAGGCAGTGGACCCTGTCCTTTATCAACCAGCGGACTCCCAAATAGGTGCAGATGTTATACATAAAGTCGGTAAACTCCGTACGGCGGCTTCGCCTAGCATACAAAGCAGACCGCTCATACCGCTACGCCACGGTGACAACCCTAAAAAGAGTTGTTCCAATGACGTCCATATGAATACGGCCCACTCAGCACACACCGGAAGTGAAGAATTCGTTGTTATTTGAATTTGATTGCACTTGGGCTGATCCGAGGCAGTGGACCCTGTCCTTTATCAACCAGCGGACTCCCAAATAGGTGCAGATGTTATACATAAAGTCGGTAAACTCCGTACGGCGGCTTCGCCTAGCATACAAAGCAGACCGCTCATACCGCTACGCCACGGTGACAACCCTAAAAAGAGTTGTTCCTATGACGTCCATATGAATACGGCCCACTCAGCACACACCGGAAGTGAAGAATTCGTTGTTATTTGAATTTGATTGCACTTGGGCTGATCCGAGGCAGTGGACCCTGTCCTTTATCAACCAGCGGACTCCCAAATAGGTGCAGATGTTATACATAAAGTCGGTAAACTCCGTACGGCGGCTTCGCCTAGCATACAAAGCAGACCGCTCATACCGCTACGCCACGGTGACAACCCTAAAAGAGTTGTTCCTATGACGTCAATATGAATACGGCCCACTCAGCACACACCGGAAGTGAAGAATTCGTTGTTATTTGAATTTGATTGCACTTGGGCTGATCCGAGGCAGTGGACCCTGTCCTTTATCAACCAGCGGACTCCCAAATAGGTGCAGATGTTATACATAAAGTCGGTAAACTCCGTACGGCGGCTTCGCCTAGCATACAAAGCAGACTGCTCATACCGCTACGCCACGGTGACAACCCTAAAAAGAGTTGTTCCTATGACGTCCATATGAATACGGCCCACTCAGCACACACCGGAAGTGAAGAATTCGTTGTTATTTGAATTTGATTGCACTTGGGCTGATCCGAGGCAGTGGACCCTGTCCTTTATCAACCAGCGGACTCCCAAATAGGTGCAGATGTTATACATAAAGTCGGTAAACTCCGTACGGCGGCTTCGCCTAGCATACAAAGCAGACCGCTCATACCGCTACGCCACGGTGACAACCCTAAAAAGAGTTGTTCCTATGACGTCCATATGAATACGGCCCACTCAGCAAACACCGGAAGTGAAGAATTCGTTGTTATTTGAATTTGATTGCACTTGGGCTGATCCGAGGCAGTGGACCCTGTCCTTTATCAACCAGCGGACTCCCAAATAGGTGCAGATGTTATACATAAAGTCGGTAAACTCCGTACGGCGGCTTCGCCTAGCATACAAAGCAGACCGCTCATACCGCTACGCCACGGTGACAACCCTAAAAAGAGTTGTTCCTATGACGTCCATATGAATACGGCCCACTCAGCACACACCGGAAGTGAAGAATTCGTTGTTATTTGAATTTGATTGCACTTGGGCTGATCCGAGGCAGTGGACCCTGTCCTTTATCAACCAGCGGACTCACAAATAGGTGCAGATGTTATACATAAAGTCGGTAAACTCCGTACGGCGGCTTCGCCTAGCATACAAAGCAGACCGCTCATACCGCTACGCCACGGTGACAACCCTAAAAAGAGTTGTTCCTATGACGTCCATATGAATACGGCCCACTCAGCACACACCGGAAGTGAAGAATTCGTTGTTATTTGAATTTGATTGCACTTGGGCTGATCCGAGGCAGTGGACCCTGTCCTTTATCAACCAGCGGACTCCCAAATAGGTGCAGATGTTATACATAAAGTCGGTAAACTCCGTACGGCGGCTTCGCCTAGCATACAAAGCAGACCGCTCATACCGCTACGCCACGGTGACAACCCTAAAAAGAGTTGTTCCTATGACGTCCATATGAATACGGCCCACTCAGCACACACCGGAAGTGAAGAATTCGTTGTTATTTGAATTTGATTGCACTTGGGCTGATCCGAGGCAGTGGACCCTGTCCTTTATCAACCAGCGGACTCCCAAATAGGTGCAGATGTTATACATAAAGTCGGTAAACTCCGTACGGCGGCTTCGCCTAGCATACAAAGCAGACCGCTCATACCGCTACGCCACGGTGACAACCCTAAAAAGAGTTGTTCCTATGACGTCCATATGAATACGGCCCACTCAGCACACACCGGAAGTGAAGAATTCGTTGTTATTTGAATTTGATTGCACTTGGGCTGATCCGAGGCAGTGGACCCTGTCCTTTATCAACCAGCGGACTCCCAAATAGGTGCAGATGTTATACATAAAGTCGGTAAACTCCGTACGGCGGCTTCGCCTAGCATACAAAGCAGACCGCTCATACCGCTACGCCACGGTGACAACCCTAAAAAGAGTTGTTCCTATGACGTCCATATGAATACGGCCCACTCAGCACACACCGGAAGTGAAGAATTCGTTGTTATTTGAATTTGATTGCACTTGGGCTGATCCGAGGCAGTGGACCCTGTCCTTTATCAACCAGCGGACTCCCAAATAGGTGCAGATGTTATACATAAAGTCGGTAAACTCCGTACGGCGGCTTCGCCTAGCATACAAAGCAGACCGCTCATACCGCTACGCCACGGTGACAACCCTAAAAAGAGTTGTTCCTATGACGTCCATATGAATACGGCCCACTCAGCACACACCGGAAGTGAAGAATTCGTTGTTATTTGAATTTGATTGCACTTGGGCTGATCCGAGGCAGTGGACCCTGTCCTTTATCAACCAGCGGACTCCCAAATAGGTGCAGATGTTATACATAAAGTCGGTAAACTCCGTACGGCGGCTTCGCCTAGCATACAAAGCAGACCGCTCATACCGCTACGCCACGGTGACAACCCTAAAAAGAGTTGTTCCTATGACGTCCATATGAATACGGCCCACTCAGCACACACCGGAAGTGAAGAATTCGTTGTTATTTGAATTTGATTGCACTTGGGCTGATCCGAGGCAGTGGACCCTGTCCTTTATCAACCAGCGGACTCCCAAATAGGTGCAGATGTTATACATAAAGTCGGTAAACTCCGTACGGCGGCTTCGCCTAGCATACAAAGCAGACCGCTCATACCGCTACGCCACGGTGACAACCCTAAAAAGAGTTGTTCCTATGACGTCCATATGAATACGGCCCACTCAGCACACACCGGAAGTGAAGAATTCGTTGTTATTTGAATTTGATTGCACTTGGGCTGATCCGAGGCAGTGGACCCTGTCCTTTATCAACCAGCGGACTCCCAAATAGGTGCAGATGTTATACATAAAGTCGGTAAACTCCGTACGGCGGCTTCGCCTAGCATACAAAGCAGACCGCTCATACCGCTACGCCACGGTGACAACCCTAAAAAGAGTTGTTCCTATGACGTCCATATGAATACGGCCCACTCAGCACACACCGGAAGTGAAGAATTCGTTGTTATTTGAATTTGATTGCACTTGGGCTGATCCGAGGCAGTGGACCCTGTCCTTTATCAACCAGCGGACTCCCAAATAGGTGCAGATGTTATACATAAAGTCGGTAAACTCCGTACGGCGGCTTCGCCTAGCATACAAAGCAGACCGCTCATACCGCTACGCCACGGTGACAACCCTAAAAAGAGTTGTTCCTATGACGTCCATATGAATACGGCCCACTCAGCACACACCGGAAGTGAAGAATTCGTTGTTATTTGAATTTGATTGCACTTGGGCTGATCCGAGGCAGTGGACCCTGTCCTTTATCAACCAGCGGACTCCCAAATAGGTGCAGATGTTATACATAAAGTCGGTAAACTCCGTACGGCGGCTTCGCCTAGCATACAAAGCAGACCGCTCATACCGCTACGCCACGGTGACAACCCTAAAAAGAGTTGTTCCTATGACGTCCATATGAATACGGCCCACTCAGCACACACCGGAAGTGAAGAATTCGTTATTTGAATTTGATTGCACTTGGGCTGATCCGAGGCAGTGGACCCTGTCCTTTATCAACCAGCGGACTCCCAAATAGGTGCAGATGTTATACATAAAGTCGGTAAACTCCGTACGGCGGCTTCGCCTAGCATACAAAGCAGACCGCTCATACCGCTACGCCACGGTGACAACCCTAAAAAGAGTTGTTCCTATGACGTCCATATGAATACGGCCCACTCAGCACACACCGGAAGTGAAGAATTCGTTATTTGAATTTGATTGCACTTGGGCTGATCCGAGGCAGTGGACCCTGTCCTTTATCAACCAGCGGACTCCCAAATAGGTGCAGATGTTATACATAAAGTCGGTAAACTCCGTACGGCGGCTTCGCCTAGCATACAAAGCAGACTGCTCATACCGCTACGCCACGGTGACAACCCTAAAAAGAGTTGTTCCTATGACGTCCATATGAATACGGCCCACTCAGCACACACCGGAAGTGAAGAATTCGTTGTTATTTGAATTTGATTGCACTTGGGCTGATCCGAGGCAGTGGACCCTGTCCTTTATCAACCAGCGGACTCCCAAATAGGTGCAGATGTTATACATAAAGTCGGTAAACTCCGTACGGCGGCTTCGCCTAGCATACAAAGCAGACTGCTCATACCGCTACGCCACGGTGACAACCCTAAAAAGAGTTGTTCCTATGACGTCCATATGAATACGGCCCACTCAGCACACACCGGAAGTGAAGAATTCGTTGTTATTTGAATTTGATTGCACTTGGGCTGATCCGAGGCAGTGGACCCTGTCCTTTATCAACCAGCGGACTCCCAAATAGGTGCAGATGTTATACATAAAGTCGGTAAACTCCGTACGGCGGCTTCGCCTAGCATACAAAGCAGACCGCTCATACCGCTACGCCACGGTGACAACCCTAAAAAGAGTTGTTCCTATGACGTCCATATGAATACGGCCCACTCAGCACACACCGGAAGTGAAGAATTCGTTGTTATTTGAATTTGATTGCACTTGGGCTGATCCGAGGCAGTGGACCCTGTCCTTTATCAACCAGCGGACTCCCAAATAGGTGCAGATGTTATACATAAAGTCGGTAAACTCCGTACGGTGGCTTCGCCTAGCATACAAAGCAGACCGCTCATACCGCTACGCCACGGTGACAACCCTAAAAAGAGTTGTTCCTATGACGTCCATATGAATACGGCCCACTCAGCACACACCGGAAGTGAAGAATTCGTTGTTATTTGAATTTGATTGCACTTGGGCTGATCCGAGGCAGTGGACCCTGTCCTTTATCAACCAGCGGACTCCCAAATAGGTGCAGATGTTATACATAAAGTCGGTAAACTCCGTACGGCGGCTTCGCCTAGCATACAAAGCAGACCGCTCATACCGCTACGCCACGGTGACAACCCTAAAAAGAGTTGTTCCTATGACGTCCATATGAATACGGCCCACTCAGCACACACCGGAAGTGAAGAATTCGTTGTTATTTGAATTTGATTGCACTTGGGCTGATCCGAGGCAGTGGACCCTGTCCTTTATCAACCAGCGGACTCCCAAATAGGTGCAGATGTTATACATAAAGTCGGTAAACTCCGTACGGCGGCTTCGCCTAGCATACAAAGCAGACCGCTCATACCGCTACGCCACGGTGACAACCCTAAAAAGAGTTGTTCCTATGACGTCCATATGAATACGGCCCACTCAGCACACACCGGAAGTGAAGAATTCGTTGTTATTTGAATTTGATTGCACTTGGGCTGATCCGAGGCAGTGGACCCTGTCCTTTATCAACCAGCGGACTCCCAAATAGGTGCAGATGTTATACATAAAGTCGGTAAACTCCGTACGGCGGCTTCGCCTAGCATACAAAGCAGACCGCTCATACCGCTACGCCACGGTGACAACCCTAAAAAGAGTTGTTCCTATGACGTCCATATGAATACGGCCCACTCAGCACACACCGGAAGTGAAGAATTCGTTGTTATTTGAATTTGATTGCACTTGGGCTGATCCGAGGCAGTGGACCCTGTCCTTTATCAACCAGCGGACTCCCAAATAGGTGCAGATGTTATACATAAAGTCGGTAAACTCCGTACGGCGGCTTCGCCTAGCATACAAAGCAGACCGCTCATACCGCTACGCCACGGTGACAACCCTAAAAAGAGTTGTTCCTATGACGTCCATATGAATACGGCCCACTCAGCACACACCGGAAGTGAAGAATTCGTTGTTATTTGAATTTGATTGCACTTGGGCTGATCCGAGGCAGTGGACCCTGTCCTTTATCAACCAGCGGACTCCCAAATAGGTGCAGATGTTATACATAAAGTCGGTAAACTCCGTACGGCGGCTTCGCCTAGCATACAAAGCAGACCGCTCATACCGCTACGCCACGGTGACAACCCTAAAAAGAGTTGTTCCTATGACGTCCATATGAATACGGCCCACTCAGCACACACCGGAAGTGAAGAATTCGTTGTTATTTGAATTTGATTGCACTTGGGCTGATCCGAGGCAGTGGACCCTGTCCTTTATCAACCAGCGGACTCCCAAATAGGTGCAGATGTTATACATAAAGTCGGTAAACTCCGTACGGCGGCTTCGCCTAGCATACAAAGCAGACCGCTCATACCGCTACGCCACGGTGACAACCCTAAAAAGAGTTGTTCCTATGACGTCCATATGAATACGGCCCACTCAGCACACACCGGAAGTGAAGAATTCGTTGTTATTTGAATTTGATTGCACTTGGGCTGATCCGAGGCAGTGGACCCTGTCCTTTATCAACCAGCGGACTCCCAAATAGGTGCAGATGTTATACATAAAGTCGGTAAACTCCGTACGGCGGCTTCGCCTAGCATACAAAGCAGACCGCTCATACCGCTACGCCACGGTGACAACCCTAAAAAGAGTTGTTCCTATGACGTCCATATGAATACGGCCCACTCAGCACACACCGGAAGTGAAGAATCCGTTGTTATTTGAATTTGATTGCACTTGGGCTGATCCGAGGCAGTGGACCCTGTCCTTTATCAACCAGCGGACTCCCAAATAGGTGCAGATGTTATACATAAAGTCGGTAAACTCCGTACGGCGGCTTCGCCTAGCATACAAAGCAGACCGCTCATACCGCTACGCCACGGTGACAATGTATAGTTATATACGTCCCTGCTATTACAGGGAAAAATAAAGAAATTAATTAATTGAAGCTCAAAATAATTATGTATATTTGTAATCAACAATTATTTGTCAAACTTATAGTGATGGGCTTTTTTTTTTTTTTTTTGATCGCTCATGAACCTAAGGATCCGCTGCTGACATTAATATCTGCTCTACATATTTTATTTCATAATAAAATGAAATAGGATGGGGCAAAAGTTATAACAACATTACATAAGCCCTCTCCTTATCATATACAACATATATATTATATCAAAATGGCAACTTAAAAAATATGTTTAAAAAATACGAAGAACGTCCATCCACGGCACTGACTCCAAATTTTCAAATAACGGTATATTTTGGTCCATTTACAGAAAAAAACAAAAGACAAAATCGGCAAAATTCGCCCCTTGATCCCCAAGCAAAAGGAGCGCTTGATCCGCTACTGATACTCGATCAATATTGTCTGGATCTCCGAGCTGGAAACACAAAATCACCTGCTAATCACCTCTAGGCCTAGTGAATATTTATTTTCTTTTCGAGGTTTAAAATAAAATTATTCATTATGGCAAAATATATCTATATGAAATAAAAAACAGAATCAAAAAAAAAAAAAAAAAAGGAAAAGAAAGAAAAGAGAGAGTGAAAAAACGCCGAAAAATACAGCGGGCTCTGTGTTCGCGCTAGCACAATTTCAAATCAAATATTGACCAATCAGAGGCGAGCATTTTATTTGTATACAGAGGAAACTCAGAAGCGGGTTGAAAGTTGTTTTCCCACGAAGAAACTAAATAAAATATGTTTATTTGGGTAATCCGATGGCGATAAATGGTAAGATGCATTTCTTAGTCATTAAAATTTACTTTTTAACGTGCATTTCCCAAAATAAAGACGCCGGCTTGGTCAGTTCGACCCACGCGCTGATTTTTCTTGTTCTTGCTTTTATTTCACGGCGATCCTGTGGACTATTTGAATCACTTTTTATATATTTAGACATATTTGTATGATTACTTCCTCCTAAAAAGGAACATGTACCAGGTAAAATCTTTGTTTACTTTGTTACAAGCTAACACCCCGGCCCCCCTTCCCTTTCGGCCTTTGCCATAGGAAGGATTGGGTAAACTTAAAGATACATGTTCTTCAGGGTGTCAGGATTTTCATACTGATGTCTTTTCTAGTGTTGTAATGATAGTCTCTGAATCTTGAAAAGTGCTGACTATCGATGACGATAATGGTTTCGAAAATCGATTGTCGCAGTTGAAGTTACACGAAATGATCTCAGTGCGAAAAGTCTTTGCTATAATTCAAAACTAAAAACTAGACGCGATCGCTTTGGAAAAGTTACCAGTTGAGGAAGAGCAGATTTATCCATATCCCGGCAGTACTAAGTCCGCAGCATGGACCATTTTGGCTTAAATAGAAAGAAAAAGGAAGGCCCCCCTTCTATCATGTCTAAAGCAAACCTCGAGATAAATACCGTTGTTTGCAAGATCTACTTGCATACGTACGCCCTGAGTATTCTCCTTCTGAAGATACAAAACATACAACAATTTTAAAGTAAAAAAGTCTGATTCTGATTGTGATATCGATGTACTCCTCCGATAGTTTCCGATAATTGATAGTCAATTTTTTTTTCTGATTTTACCACTCTAGTCTTTTCGTATTGATTTCGTTTGTACTTTTCGTTCCAATACGGAAGATCGCAAATACTTCTAACCAAGACTATACGAATGTTCTCGCGCACTCTTCGATTGTTCTCCATTGTTATGACGTCATCAATTTACTTGGGCAGAAAAGGTGCCCAAATTTTGAACAATGGTTTAGGTAGGTGACTAAATAAAAAATCAGAACGGACACGCTGCACACACTGTATTTGCGATCTTGCGTATTATCAGGATTTTTCGTACCAATAGATGATTTTCCAATAAACTCGTGAGACAGTCAAACACCACCGTCGGAAACCCACGTTCGGTCACGCAAGCTCTCCCGTGGGTCATATCGGCAGAATTTTCACTGGATACCATTACAAAAATCTAATGCGATTACTTGTCCATGTTGTCAGTGAATTAGCCATTTAAAGCCACTATGTAAGCAATATTGTTTTGTAACTACTAAAATTAACAAATATTAATCACTGTCAATATTATTTAGGGCATCTTTTGTTGATGGAAAAATAAAATAGATGATAATTTGCTATCGATAACAAATTAACCAACAAGTACTCGCATTAGATTTTTGTAATGCTATCCAGCGACAATTCTGTCGTTATGACACACGGGAGGTGAGCTTGCATGACCAAGCGGGGGTTTCCGACAATGGTCAAACACCAGACATAAGTACGAAAGATCCCACTATCAAATTTTGAGGACCTCAAATAAATCAGCTCTATATAGCAGAAACATTATCTTTTTTTTCTGCAATATGTACGAAAGATCTCAGTAACAGGTACGAAAGATCCCGTACGAAAAATCTCGTTACAAACAGGAATAGGTACGAACATGACGAAAGATCCTGGAATCATTCATCAGGGGCGGATACAGGATATGATTTGAGATGGGGGGGTGTGAAAAATTTGAAGAACGGATAGGGTCTTTAGGGCCACCTAGCATTTTCATAGCTGCACAGTGCTCCAAGTAGCATTCAAGATTTGGTTGCCAATAAGCGACCTTGCTTAAATTTCGGTCGCCATATCCAAAATTTGGTCGCAATAAGCAAGTTTTTGGTCGCTTTTTGTGTATAAATATAATTGACTTTCCAGAAACAAAAATCTGTATTTTCTCATAAATAACTTTTAAGTCTATACTGGGAAAGCCTCGCTAGAAAACACTTTGACATAATCAGTTTAATCCCTGCATCGTCAGGACTCACGCAAGCTATCTTTCGCCAGTAGCAAACAAAAAAGTTTTAAAACGAAGAAAGAAAATTGTACTTGACGAAAGTCTTACATGTACTTACAAATCACAGACATTCTAAAGTGTATACGTGTATGAAGCCATTCATTGTACTACGTTAAAGATAATTGCATTCATAGCTAAATAGATAACTGGATTGCCGGGGTAGACGTTGCCGTGGTAAACATTGTTAATTAGTGTACAACATGTACGTTTATGTGTCAGTAGTCTTCTTTTATCGATTTTAGAAAGGTACTCTACATTTTACTTCACGGAAGCAAATCTGTAATTCGTGTGCATCTGAAAGATTTTTTATTATCGTAAATCGAAGAACGGTCGAAAGAGAATGAACGTACATTTCTGAGAAAAAACTTTCTAATTTAAAACTGACAAACACCCCTATTCAAACATTATGAAAATAATGTCCACGTAGTTTACGCCTATAGTACTTCTATATAAGATCGAAGGTTAGCAGTCAATTGCATATGACTGAGTAGTTTTTACCGACAAAATACCGGTTTCAACATCTTTTAAAAGATATCACGTTCCCGCTCGTAGTCTCTCCTCGGCGATTGTTCATCTATTTTTTATTTATTTACTACGTAAATAGCGTGAATTGGGGTTAAATTTTAATTCTTGCACATAAGTACAAAACTTGTTTAACTCGGCGCACAATTTTTTTTATGGTCGTGATTTTGCAAGTTCATTTAAATTAAAAAAAAGGTCGCAAAACCAAATTTTCAGTTGCAAATGCGACCAATTTAGTCGCAACTTGGAGCACTGCTGCATACCAAAAGAAATTGTTCATGGTTTTATTTCTGAGCTTTTTTAAGTATTATAGGTAGGGCTCGGCCGATCCCATGATGGGTTGATCCAATGCGTATTGCGATATCAAAACAAGCGTACATAATTTGCTCCCCCTTGTTGGATCTCAAATAAAAAAAATTATATTTCCCACAATTCTCTGAGCGCCATCTAGCATGTCGAGTGAGCATTCAAAATTTATGTCTCTTGAGAGTTTGTCATCACTAGCCAATTAATCAGCACACATATTTCGATAGTTTTCATTCGATTGTGCTACCTAATCAAGTAACTGACATATCTATGAAACATAAGAAAGGTATTGCTAAATATTTTACACCAGCGTCTTCGGCAGATTTCTGTGGGCGTGTCCGTTTTATTTCGAACCTTCGCTCCGTATGCTAATCAGGACACTTAAGGTCGATTCTCATTGGTCCAGTGGTTTTGTACATTTGTCTTGAGAAGATGCATGATATCTTACCCTTCCTTATCATAATAAGTGTTGTTTTGAATAATTTGACGTGTCAGCACTTCAGAGAATGACTATTCATCACCAATTGCTTGAATAAATCGCGTCATCATTTTTGTGTCGCCTGCGAAGCATAGTGACACTTAGGGATCACTTTGTCCGTCTGTCCGTCTGTCTGTCACACTTGGATGTCACACCCTATAAAAGTGATTCCTGAGTGTCACTATGTTTCGCAGGCGACACATGCATTCCTTGGAATGATTTTTTCAATAACAAGGGGCGTGTCTTTATTCAAGAACACGAACAGTTAGCATGGCTAGTTCCGAATAGTCCAATGGGGTTGTAGTTCAATGTGTTCAAGGAGGGAGATAACTCTAGCCAATTTGGAGAAAATATTGCTATGTGGGAACATTCAGACTGATTATATAAAAAATTTAGATCTGAAACATTGAAATTTAATTTTGGATTCCTCTTTGTAGCGTTGACGGATCTACACCTTACTACATGTACACGATGATGCTCAGTGGTCACTGGTATGTTGGACTTTGGCTTCTAAAAGGATGCCCTTTCTGTAAAAGATGCTGCACAATATACAGACAGGTCCGGGTGTAATAGGGAAAAAACAAAAAACGCAGTGTATTTATTTCAGGTGTTTTCTACAGGTAAATCAGAAAACACAGTGTTATTGTATTCCCCCTCTGTCACTTTCATCCCCCTCTGTAGCTGCTATATGCCCCTCTGATGGAAGGTGTGAAAATCGCTCAGGTGTGGAAGTTACCCTGACAAAAGGCCAGGTAGTGGCATTTATACTAGGAGGAAATATTAGATACCATTACATGTATGAAGGCTGTTTTCTGTTTATTTTTCAAAACTTAACAAACACTTGAAGTTTTAACATGTATAAAAGTGTATTTTAATCTCATAATTTAAACTTTATAATATCCACTTATTTTATAATAAATTTAAGTTTGTTATTGGACATTCAAAAACTGAAATTAAAACATGCTAAAATATAAGATAAAATTATTTTATAATTATACTTTTTTTCTTTCTAATATCCATAATTATCTTTTTATTTTTATTTTTTTTTTCACATATTGGACATTCAAAAACTGAAATTAAAACATGCTAAAATATAAGATAAAATTATTTTATAATTATACATAATTATCTTTTTCTTTTTCTTTTTTTTTTTCATATTCTTTTTTTTTTTTTACATATGAATATCTGAAAGAAAAAATGCACAGAAAAAAAAACAATGAATAAAAAAAAAAATTATTGTACTTTGTAATTATACAAATTTATTCAATTAAAGAAAAGCTTTTTAAGAATTGAAACATATTTTTCAAACACGCCTCAGAATATGAACTAGATAAAACACGGGAATTATAAATTTTAGAGTCCTCACAATTATGGCCGGGGTATTGGAGTTTGATATATATTTTATGTCGTTTAAACAGTCATAAAGTGTTTGTATATCAAGTTCTCCCAGATTTTAAGTAAAAAACGTCACGATTTTTTTTTCATAAATACTAAAGATGGGTAAATTATTTTGCGCTCCTGTAAAAGTCAGATATTTTTTTGACTGACAACATTTATATCGTTACGCGATAAACTTATGACACGTGACGGTACGACGTGAATCAAGCAATATATGTAAACGTGTTCTCGTAGCGGGGGTATGTCAATATAGAAATATACAATGTACACATGTATTTTGATAATGTAACACGTTTCATCATAAATTTAATGAAGGAAAATTACGGTCTACATGTTTAAAGTACGACGGAAAATGAGATTAACGTACGTGCGTAGTACAGGTGGGAGCCACAAAAGCCGTTTCTCTGGTAAATACAAGCTTGCTGTGGACTACAAGACGTTTAACACCTGGAACCAGGTATAAATCAATAAACACAGCGCGGTATTTATGTCTTTTAAACGACACCGTAGACTTTATCATCTTTTAACTTCCCGTCTAAATAGGACCTTTAATATAATATATTGATCTTTGAAATTTACCATCACGGACATTTCACTGACGTTCAATCGTGTATTTATCCCACAGACTAGGAATTTACAGCATGCGAAAGGGGGGGGGGGGGGTGTACCAATACTATGTTCTCAAAACCTGGCAAGTCGGGCGACTAGGCTATTTTAGTCGGTGCCGTCTACGTCGCCGGAGATTATTAAAGTGGCGTTCAGTGAGCCGTACAGGTTTGAAAGAGAGTCGTGGTATCGACAGATATTCAATATCAAGATAAACATGATAAATAGACAATTCCCCAACACTTTACCCTTTCTGTTTTTGTAAAATATTAGGGAATGAAAGAGAGAGTTACGTGAAATGTATTTGCGGCATCTAAATATTTCTGCAATTACATTTTTTTCATAATATTTTTTATAATAAAATAGCGAATATTACGTCGGCGCTTCGGGCCGGTAATTTTTTTTTTTCGATATGCTTTTTTAATTTAGAAACAAAGTCGCAGTCTACCTTCCCTCCAAAAAAAGTAAGAAGGTGGCGGAATCGAGGAATGGCCAGGCCTAAAACGGCGGAATAGTAAGATTTTTTTTAGTGTTGTAAATGTAGAAGCAGAGTTCGTGAAATGTATTGGTTTTAGCGGATTTGCTGATATAAAAAAAATTTGGGTCCGATAAAATCGCACGTTATATCTTTTATTTGTACAGATAAAAATCCCTAAATGTCCTACATTTAATTGGAAGATTTCAAGAACTCTGCAAAACTCTACAAAAGACTACAAGACTCTACAAAATTAAACGATTAGGTCCTATTCAAAAGCAATGGTAAACTACCTACACCCCCCCCTCTTTTGTTAGTCCCCTACCGGTAACGCCGAAGGGAACCCTTTTCTAAATTTTCAAGACATGTATAGACAGTCGTTATACTGTGCGCAGTCAGCCAAAAAGGTGTGAAAAACAAGTTGATTGTCAACCCCTCTGCCAGAAATATACTTGGACTAGGTAGAAGATTACCGTACCTGTAAAATAAAATTGCATTACCGCGCCCACCCGAAATCCCCCCCCCCCTTTTTTTGAAGAAAAAACAAATGAAACCCCTCTGCCAGAAATATACTTGGACTAGGTAGAAGATTACCGTACCTGCGTACCTGTAAAATATAATTGCATTACCGCGCCCGCCCGAACCCCCCTCCCCCCTTTTTTTGGAAGAAAATCAATGGATGGGATATTCACCGTTTTCAGAACCATAAAGCAGCAGACAGTGTTGTGAGTCGGGAATTTCTGTTGGTTTTTTTTTTTTTGGGGGGGGGGGGGGTCTGGAATAAGTCAGTACTATAGAGGATATTTTATAGTCATTCCGTATAGTTCTCCCCCCCCCCCCCCCTCTCTCTCTCTCTCTTAATTTTTCAATTTCAACTTATTTGGGGTACGACGAACAAAAAAAATAAATAAATAAATAAAAATAAAGTAAAACGAATAGAATAGAATAGAGGCCGGAAAAAGTGAATAATAACTATTCATAAAAAGCAAACAAAATGTATTGCGCACGCGAACAGACCGGCCTTTTTAATACATGTAATTTTCATCGACAAATGGCCAGTAGCTCTGAATCGTCAACGTGGATAATCTTTAGAAATATTTTCAATGCGTGAATGAAGTCTTTAAGACAGCGTTCTATTCTATCGTACACCTTATACTCGCAGATTAGACGTTGCCGTAAAATGACTTGTCACGGCGCGCTGATTGTACGTTGGAACATTTTTTATTTAAAGACGGATTTACAAGACAATGTTATTTCCTTAGATAAATAGATAGATAGATAGTAACCAGCGATCGGAAATTAACCAGCGACCGGAAGCTATGCATGACGGATTTTTTTTTTTCATGAATACGTACGTCTCGTCGGTGAAAAATTATAGCGCGTGGCGGTGTCTGGGAAACAAAGAATGAATTTTATATGGCCGGGTCTACATAAAATAAATACAATAAATTAGAGAAACAAGAAGAGAGCGATTGCAAACTCGAATACCGACTTCTTTGAAAATTAATTGATCGGAGTCCATGGCCGAACATAAAGTACAAATATACAATGTATTTATTTAAACCTAGAATTGACACGTACATTTTTTTGTACATGTATGCAAAGACGGATCTATAAACTTTATGTATATTGTCAGATAGTTAAACTGGTAAACTGTAAACAAATCAAAATAATTTGGGCCCATTTGTGTATGAAATTTTTGTTCTATTTCCAGTTACTCAATTTTTTTTTCTTCCTTTTTTAAAGAAATTTATATATAAAATCAAAATAATAAGTTTGTAAGAATATGATTTTTATTTCATTTCTACTTACCCATACAATTTCTTCTTAATTTAGAAAACCATGAATAAGGATAACTTTAATTCAAATGATATAATAAATATGAATATAATTAAATATGAATAATAAAATAATAAAAATTGGGATAACTTAAATTCAATATATGAAAAAAAAAGTTTGATGAGTTTTTTTTTTATTTCTACTGAATAAATAAATTTTAAACAAGTAAATTTTTTAACAATAAAAATTCTTTCTTAGAAAGGTGACAATACATCTGTGTGTCCTGTATAGGTGAGGGGAGTTGTTAATTGGCTCAGGTAATAAACATCCCCAATAACACCCTACTACAGGTAAAGTCGCTCTAGGATGGCTCAGGTAAAAACACCTGAAAAACACTGCGTATTCTGATTTTTTCTGCACTGTGTTTTTTTGTTTTTTCCCGATTACACCTGGACCCGTCTGTACATGAAGGATGGTATGCCAATATTATTTTTTTCAATTGGTAAACAGATTCTCTTTCTTCTGTGTACATGAGATTTGTATATACATGTACTTGTCTGTCATACAAAATTGATGTCAAAACACACGTATACAATCCCTCCCCCTTGTGACATGATAAAATGCAATAATAATATAAAACCAATATTTTCAATATTATACTTTTCAATCATAAAAATCAGTCTGTTCTTTGAAATCTACACTTGTATGCACACCAACTTAATAATTACTTATAGATTCAGGTAGGTCTAATCTTTCTAGAATGTGACAAAGTATTTATGCTTGAAATCTGATTTTATTTACATTTTACAGGTCATCATTTTGCTATCACTAGGTAGAGGATGACTGACATGAACCTTTGCCGTGTTTGCAATGAATATGTTATCTAGTTTAAGATAGCAGTAAGTACTTTACATTACGTACATAATACTTTGATGGGTTTTCGTAAGGGCTGTCACGGTTAACTGAAAATTCGGTTACCCTCGGTTCATGCTTGGTCGGTTCGATTTGAATAGTACTTTACAGAGTTCGCTTTTGGTCTGTCTGTATGTCTGTCTGTTTGTCCGAAAAAACTTTAACCTTGGGCATAACTTTTGAATGGTAAGTGATAGGGTTTTCACATTTCACATGTGCATTTCTTGTGACAAGACCTTTCCATGGATACCAAAATTTTTGACCTTGTGACCTTGACCTTTGAGTTTGACCTACTTTTGAAAAACTTAAACCTTGGATGTAACTTTTGAATGTTAAGTGATAGGGCTTTCATATTTCACAAGTGTATTCCTTGTGACAAGTCCTTTCCATGGATACCAAAATTTTTGACCTTGTGACCTTGGAGTTTGACCTACTTTTGAAAAACTTTAATCTTGGGCATAGCTTTTGAATGGTAAGTGATAGGGCTTTCATATTTCACATCTGAATTCCATGTGGCAAGACTTTTCCATGGATACTTAATTTGACCTTGTGACTTTTACCTCATATGTGAAACTACTTTTCATCAGTTCTATGGGGCATTCGTGTTTCACAAACACAGGTTTTATTTATGATTTTTTTTTGTTGGTTATACATGTATCAAGTTATAATTAATAAATAACAATTAGGGCTCACGATATGATATGTATTGCAACATTTACTCACGATATGATTGGAATCACGGTACAACATTTTTAGCTTGCTTGGATGAAAAAGTCCGGAGAGCTAATGCCGTACCCTCATTGTCGTCGTCGTTCGTAGACAAAACTTTAACCTGGGCTATATCTCTTGAACTATAAGGGGTAGGGCTTTGATATTTCACATGTAGATACCTTGTGAGAAGACCTTTCATTTGAGACCATGACCTAGTGACCTTGACCTTAACCATTTACCAACTTTTTAATTACTCATACTTTGGCAATATCTTTAGCTCTCTCAGAGATAAGACTAACATTAGATGAATAGAATCCTCATAACAATACTTTTTGTATTTTGGAAGTTATTTGATTTTTTACAACCAGAAGTCTCTGACGAGACTGTAGCTCTCCTGGTTGTTTTGTTTTTTATTTACTCATTGACATGTGAATAAGATACATACTCATAAATATCAATTTCCATTTTTCAAGACCATAGGGAGCAGGCATTCTAACAAATTAAAAGTAGCACAAAAAAACAACATATTGAATAGACTGCAACTAGAATATCACTCATACAATTCATAATATCCAAGATAAAGTATTTAAAAAAAAGAATGCCACACCCATTTTCAAAGATCCCAGGGGGGTAGGGACTGCTAGCTCAAATGAACTATCAATGACATAACAAAACTTCAGATCCATCTTATTGCATTAAGAATTACAACAACTCTCATTCATTAATAGCTTTGAAGAGTTGAGAGCACAATTATATAGGAAGAATGACCACACCTATTTTCTAAGACCCCGGGGATCAGGGGCTCAAACAAACAAAATATCAGATGCACAACAAGAACACAGACCAATCATATTGCAAACAGAATGAAGACTCAATCATTATAGTGTCAGAGGAGTTGCAAGCACAACATTACAATTTACAAACAGTTATATATTAGGAGAAAATGACCACAACCATTTCCTAAGACCCTGGGGATCAGGGCTCAAACAAAATATTGGTGCACAACAAGACAACAGACCAATCATATTGCAAAAAGAATGAAGTTTAAATCATTAATACCGGTAGTATCAGAGGAGTTGCGAGCATAGGATTACATAGACTTCTATAGCAGAAAATGACCACACCCATTTTCTAAGACCCTGGGGGTCAGAGGCTCAAACAAAATATCAGGTGCACAACTAGACTACAATATCCTTCAAATTGCAAAAAAGAATGAAGTCTCCATCATTTATAATGTCAGAGGAGTTGCGAGCACAAGATTACATACAGTTATATAGGAGAAAATGACCACACCGATTTTCTAAGACCCTGGGGGTCAGGGGCTTAAACAAAATATCAGGTGCACAACTAGACTACAGACCCATCATTTTGCAAAAGAGTGAGGTCTCTATCATTTATAGTGTCTGAGGAGTTGCGAGCACAAGATTGCATAGAGTTATATAGGAGAAAATGACCACACCCATTTTCTAAGACCCTGGGGGTCAGGGGCTCAAACAAAATATCAGGTGCACAACTAGACCACAGACCCATCATATTGCAAAAAGAATAATGTCTCTAGCATTTATAGTGTCAGAGGAGTTGAGAGCACAAGATTTCATAGATTTTCATGACCACACCCATTTTCTAAGACCCTGGGGGTCAGAGGCTGAAACCAAATGTCAGGTGCACAACTACATCACATACCAAGTAAGATGCAAAAAGAATTAGCTTTCTATCTCCTATGGTTTCAGAGGAGTTGCGAGCACAAGAATTGTTTACGGACGGACGGACGGACAGACGGCCGGACGCCGGACGACGGGGTATCGCATAAGCTCGACTGGTCAGAGACCAGTAGAGCTAAAAACCTGCTACCGCAAGCTATGTAATCTTTGATTACCCTATGTTTAATGTAGATATGAAGGTATTTTTGTAATTCGTCAGATATTTCATTAAAACAACAACAAATTAAGATCATTCATAATTTGAATGATTCGAGAAGTATGGTATTGACTAGAAAAAAACAAAAACAAAACTCAGAGATAATCTTTGACGACTCGGCGTAGAGCATTGCCATGTTGATTTTTTAAAGATAAAACTAAATGCCGAAAACGAGCCATAAGTCAACCATACAGCCTCTTCTTGTATTGTGTATCGAACCGTCGTCAAGAACCACGGTGAATCAATAACCACGGTGAATCGAGAACCGCGGTGAATCGTCACAGCCCTAATAACAATGAACACTCTATATCCACAAATTTTCGTCCACTTGGCCTTTATCAAGTGGAAAAGCACGAATATAAAAGAATTCTACGTAATATCCATAACTGCTGTAACTGAAAGATAATTGTTTTCTCATTATTCATAGTCTTTGATCTACTGTCCTGTTCACTAAATCCAGAGCACCCTGTTTTGGCGATTCTCTCTGAAGTATAATGTTGTCAACTTAAAAATTGATATCCAGTCTATCGAACTCTTTTAGTTTAACAGAAAATGTCTCCTTTTTGGTTGTGCATTGCTTAGTTAAAAAATACGACGGAAAATATAATGTCTATGTGAATTTTCTATAGTAAAAACAACTAAAATGCATGATGCCGGACACCATGACGTCAATGTTTACCATTGTTTGTACAGAGAACAATATGGCGGCAGGCTGAAATTAACACGGGAATTTCCCGTAGACATTATATTTTTCGTATGGCAGGTTAAATACCTATGAGCACCAAACTCTATGAGCACCAATTCTCAGAAAGTATAATTAGTAGAGACTAGAGAGTAATTCTTTTCCATTACATCAATCATTTTCTGGTCTTGTATTTTCTTTTAGACCCTGATCCCCAGGGTCCTGGAAAATGGGTGTCACTTCGATTTATTAAAGCAAACAACCAGGAGAGCTTCAGTCTCATCAGAGACTTCTGGTATTTCATGATTATTGTTCTCTTGTATTGTTGCATGTATTTATAAATTGTTACTTTGCAATTATTTTCAGCATCTAAAGAAGATTCATGAGCTGATGCAGTTAATTCAGGGAAATTTAACCTCAGCACAATTTGTGTGGCTAGCAGACCAATATCATCAATAGTGACAAACTTTTGAAATGGTTACAAATTTGTAACATACTGACATTATGTGGATTTTTTACTTTGAAGTTGTCAAATCAATTTTCAACACATGCATAATATAATCAATGTTGTTAAGGGACATATATCACATGTAAACATAATTTAAGGAATTATATCTTGATTAATAGGAATTACCCGGTCTGTTGTCCATCTATCATACAATCATTTATGTTTTATAACTTTTAATCCCTTTCATAAATCTAGATACATGTATGGTCACAAAGTTGATGCCCAGAACCCAAGGATGTGTCATGTTCATATCTGGAAGGCCAAATTGAAGAAAAATGTTGAAATCTTGTCTCATTACTCTCTGATATCAAAATTTTGGCCTCGACTTTAGAGTTTGACCACCTTCTTTTTAAAATTAACCTTGGACATAACTTTTGAATGATAAGTTACAGGGCTTTCATAGTTCATTTGACAGTGTATTTCTAGTGATAAGACCATTCTAAAAATTCCTCGTGATACCAATTGTCTTGACCTAGTGACCTTTGCCTGGAAGTTTTGCATACTTTTCAGACTACAGCTATTATTGTAGATGACAGAAGTACATTAATGTTTCATAAACATATATTGTTTTTCCTCTTCATGATTTTTGAAATTATGTCCAAGAATAGTGTCTTTTATTTTACTCAGATTTTGAAAATAATTTTCACATCTAGACAAAATGGAAAAATAGGAAAATGCTGTTAGGCTACTCTTTTCCTTTGTATGTGTTTCTTGCTACATTTTGATATATAAATTTATTACATGATTATTAATATAAAAATCAAATACTTGTTTCATTCTACATTATTTGGTCTTTTTTCAGTAAAATAAGGCAATGTAGATGAAAAATAATTTGCTGATATCTAGATATTCTTGCTATTTGGGGATGCATTGAAAACTCGTTAACTTCTGAGTTCCTACATCAGTTTATGGTTTTCAAAACCTCTGCTGGTTTATTCTGTAATCACACTTGAAGCATTAGTTCCTCACAATTTACACACTATGTAAACTTTAGAACATCAAGGTTACAAATAGTTTACGCTAGTTTCAGCAAGATTACACATTTGGAAACTTTTATACACATGGTTTCCAAATAGTTTACGCAAGTCTGAACTTGATATTGTAAGATTCCAAATGGTTTACGCAAGTCTGAACTTGATATTGTAAAATTCCAAATGGTTTATGCAAGACTGAACTTGATATTGTAAGATTCCAAATGGTTTACGCAAGACTCGAGTAAGATTCCAAATGGTTTACGCAAGTCTGTACTTCATATTGTAAGATTACAAATGGTTTACGCAAGTCTGAACTTGATATTGTAAGATTCCAAATGGTTTACGCAAGACTGAACTTGATATTGTAAGATTCCAAATGGTTTACGCAAGACTGAACTTGATATTGTAAGATTCCAAATGGTTTACGCAAGACTCAAGTAAGATTCCAAATGGTTTACTCAAGACTGAACTTGATATAGTAAGATTCCAAATGGTTTACCCACTGCATAAACCAGTGTTTATTCAGATTCCAAATGGTTTACGCAAGTTTCAACAAGATTACACATTTGAAAACTTTTATAACATCAATTTCTATATGGTTTACGCTAGCCTGAACTTGATCTTGAAAGATTCTAAATGGTTTACGCAATGAGTAAACTTGTGTTGATTCAGATTCCAAATAGTTTACGCATGTTTCCATATGGTTTACGCAAGCAGAACCTTTATATCATAAAACGGCAATCAAGTTTACGCAAGGTAAAATATGCGTAAACTATCTGGAATCCTGAAGTTTCAATTGATTACGCAAGTTGGTGCCTTTAAGTTTCAGTTGCGGAAACTTGATGGAAATTACAAGATTACGCTTGTGTAAACCATTTGGAATTTGAGCGGGTAGTCGGGTTACGCAAAGCGTAAACTTGAGTTTCAGCGACGGAATCCTTGCGTAAACTATATGGAAACTTCAGGTTTCCGCAAAGTTTCCATATAGTTTACGCATTGTGTAAACTTGTTTTTTCACCCAGTGTTCAATAGCACGTGGAAATGACATGTCACCAACTTTGGAGATTTTTAGTATGGAAGGTGTATATGATGAGACGAAAATTAACTTCCTTTTCGTTGCTATGGAAATTATGTTTGAGAAATTTTAAGTATCAGTAGAATACTTGTAAGGTGTCATTTTCACGAGGCTCGAGGCCATGGTAACAGGTATTGTAGTCAACTAAAATTTCCTTTATATTTTTTCTTCAAATCATTCATAGTACATGTATAAATACTACACAAGATCCATGCAGGCTCCCACTATTCTTTTTCTTTTCTAAAGAGGCCAAAGCTCCTAATTTTACATGATTTTGCTCAATTTTGAGGGCAAAAATACTAAAATGTCTGCTCAATTTGATATATAATGCCAATGACAGTCAATCCTGGAATTTTAGAAAATGTCAAAGTTTGATTGGGACTTTTTCATAATTTTGTTCAAAAGGGTATAATTAAAGACTGAAGGTCCTGTGCGATACATCTATTCAAAATTTACAGTCAACCGATGAATATTGAATAATTTCATTGTTTATGTAATGATATAACGATGATTGATTTCTTTTTTTAAATTTTCATTCATAGGATGCATATGCATGTGAAGCTTATAATATTCATTTCTAGGCACAAACTGTTTATATTAACTAGAAGTGGCATACTTTAAATTACATTTTTTTCTCACAACTTAAACCCAGAGCAGTTTTCAATCAATTAACCCATTTGGTTTTTGATAAAAGGGTGGTTACATGTAGTTCCAGTGTAACTTTAAGTTTATTATCGCTGGTAATTTCCAAAATTCTCATTTGAATTACCAGAATTTTTTTAATTTCTTCAACAAGATTTCTACTTTCGTTTCGTTATATATATATATAAGGAAGACAACTCTTTTAAGTTTTATACAACTCTTATCAGAAGAAATATATTATTACGCCACCAATGAGCAGTGAAGGTAAGAAATACACTGTGGGGTATCACGTGTTACGCAAATGATATGTTCCATGGGAATCCCCTTTGATTAAACCAAGTAAACACTGTCTAAATCTACTTTATATGAATTTATTTTAAGCCATTCATATGGTCATTATTATCAATTATATGATGGTAATCTATTCTACTCAAGAATAGACGTATATTTTGAGAACACTTAAACAGAAAATTTTTGTATTTGTCCGTGCACCATATCATAACTGTACATGTGGTGAGCATTGAAAATTTTCTGTTTAAGTGTTCTCCGTTACACGTCTATTTTTGACCAGAATAGATTACCATCATATAATTAATGATAATGGCCATATGATAGACCTAAAGTAAGTTCAAATAAAGTAGATTTAGAAAGTATTTACTTGGTTTAATCAAAGGGAATTCCCGTGTAACATATCATTTGCGTATCACGTGATACCCCACAGTGAAAAATATAGTTGATTTTTTTTTTGTGATGCATTGACTTTATATGAAATTGAAACTTTGTTTCTTGTTCTTGCATTTTTCATGTTTCAGACGACAAATTCCTAAATTAGAAAGAAAACCACTTTATTTTGAGGTGTATGGATACCGTTACAAAGCGTCAATATCTCAGCTGTTTCCATAACATTAAGAGACTTCCTCAAAGACCAAAGTTGCAAAAATTTCAAAATCAATTACATCCTTGCGTTGCAGCTAGCATTTCATACATAAAAAATAGTTGCCAGAGTCACCTAATGCTCGACTGCATAGCATAATATCTCTCATGACAGCCAATTTATTTAAACTCCCTTTCTCAGGCAACAACATATGATGGAGTCAAGACTCTACTTTGCTCAATATTGCCAATTTAAAGCAAAATCATTGAAGCAGAAAAAGTAGGTCAAGGTCAGATTTCAATAGTCTAACCCAAGATGCATCCAATATGCAAGTCTGGTGCATGTACCACTTATAGTTTGCTCAATATTGGCAATTTAAAGCAAAATCACTGAAGCAGAAAAAGTAGGTCAAGGTCAGATTTCAATAGTCAAACCCAAGATGCATCCAATATGCAAGTCTGGTGCATGTAGCACTTATAGTTAGCTCAATATTGCCAATTTAAAGCAAAATCACTCAAGCGGAAAAAGTAGGTCGAGGTCATATTTCAATAGTCAAACCCAAGATACATCCAATATGCAAGTTTGGTACATGTAGCATTTATACTTTGCTCAATATTGGCTTTTAAAGGTAAAATCATTCAAGCGAAAAAAGTAGGTCAAGGTCATTTTATGAAAGTTTGATCAAAGATACATCCAATATGCAAGTTTGGTACATGTAGCACTTATACTTTGCTCAATATTGGCTTTTAAAGGCAAAATCATTCAAGCGGAAAAAAGTAGGTCAAGGTCATTTTTTGAAAGTTTGATCAAAGATACATCAAATATGTAAGTTTGGTACATGTAGCACTTATACTTTGCTCAATATTGGCTTTTAAAGGCAAAATCATTCAAGCGGAAAAAAGTAGGTCAAGGTCATTTTTTGAAAGTTTGATCAAAGATACATCAAATATGTAAGTTTGGTACATGCAGCACTTATACTTTGCTCAATATTGGCTTTTAAAGACTTTATTGCTATCTTAACATTTACCTTATCATCTCAACATTTGCCTTATCATTTGAAATAATTTTAAAAATCCCAACCCCAGGGGCTATATCCTCATCTGGATATATTAAATGATGTATAATTAAACATTTGCAACTAAAAAAACCAACAGAATATGAATATAGGAAAGGTAAATGTGTAATCTTAACATTTACCTTATCATCTAGTTGGGACGACGCCGACGTCGACGCAGACGCCGGGGGGTATTGCAATAGCTCTTTTGCACTAAAGTGCAGTCGAGCTAAAAAATGCAAGTTTATCATGATTTTTGTCCGGAGCTTATTTTTAAGAGGAGAATTTCTGTAATATGAATTTAAAATTTCAGGAGTAATTCTTCAGGATTTTTTTAGCAAATATATGGTAATTCTTCAAATTCAGATTACTTGTAAGAGCAAGATTATGTTTTCTGTCACACCATAAGCAAATTTATTTTCTTCATCAAAATTCAGCGCAAAATTATTTTTTCGACACAAACAAAAAACACAAGCTGCCTCCCCCCAAATATCAAATGGACCGTGCCTTACCTGAAAGACAAATAGCTATGCCATTAGCAAATGGGGGTAAGTAAAATGAAATAAAAGAACAACCATAAAGAAGGCAAATAAGGATACAAAATATATCTGGCAGATAACACCTTTATAGTATACAATAATATGCTTGATGTTTTGGCGGATAAAAGGATATATGGCCTTAAATGTCAATGACAGTATATTTTCTTTTTTGTTTTTTGTTTTTTGGTCAAAAACTAATTGTACAATAAAAATCCATCTTTCTTCACTGTCTTGTTCGTAGGGAATTCCACAAAATCATTAATTTTGTTGTAAGTTGCATAAGGTATTGTTGAGTACATACTACCACTGCTCTGATCATATCTACCATACTCATTGTCATATCTATAACTTCTTTGGTTATCGGAATTAAAATCCTGTGCCGAATGTGATGCACTGAGAGCTTTTGGCTCATAATTGTGCACTCTCTGAGAATTTGAATGCTGATCACTTCTTCCGTCATTATGATTGTTTGAATACCTCTCTGGCACAATTCCTATATTGTCTCTTCCTTCCAATTTGTCTGCGTTGGATGCGTAATTGTTTGACGATGCTTTTTTTTTCTTAATCAAGAAGCAAAATAATATTGCCAAAATAACTACTAATATTATGCCACCTACTAGTGAGCTTATAACAACAATGAGAAGCTCATCATCTACATCGAGATCTCTTCGTGTAGTAAATAATACATTGGTCGTTACTGTATTTGAATCCATTGTAACAGTTTCAGATCTTGATATGGTTATATCTGTTTTACTGGTCATTCCTCCCGAGGACTGAGTTATCGTTTCTGTAGTGTCTAAATTAGAAGGTGAGGTACCATGCACTGATGTAGTTTCCTCTATAAAGGAAAATGGAACTTGCTCAGTATCTTAACAGATACGTATTACTAGAAGCAATATACATTTGTTAACTGCCAGATATATTTCTAAATACAAGAATTCCATATATGTTAGAATTTCTATATAAACCAACGGATATATCAAAACATAAAACTGATTTATTTAAATAGGTTTATTCAAAATTTAGGTACAGTTGTCCCTCTAAATTTGACCCCTATGACCAAAGACCACTCCCCTTATGTGAACCATAATTCTTTAGCATATGCATCATTCAATGTTAAAATGTTTAAGAGACTACTCCCATTCCCCGATGAAAGACAAATCTATCAAAATATAAGAAAACACCCCTCACGAGCATCCATGCATTTACGTTTACAAAATTTAATCAATATCTCTTTAATCCTCCAACTTTAATTACTCAAGGTAAATTGACTAATGATATGTTACTGGTAATTCAGAATGTACATGGCCAACACAAATAAGTAAATGACAGGCAGTTGTACACCCTTTTTCTAAGACCCTTTGAGTCAGGGGCTCAAACAAACGGCCCCAGTCGCAAAATTTGGTGTGAGAGCCCTGGATAAGCAACTAGACCACAGATTTGCTATTTTGCAATACAATTGAACTCTCTATCAATTATACTTTCTGAAAATTAGTGTTCACGTATTAAGAGGAAATGACCACACCCATTTTCCAAACCCTGAGGGTCAGGGGCTCATACAAAATATCAGGTGCACACCAAGACCACAAAATGATTATAATGCAAAAAGAATTTACTCTTTATAATTTACACTTTCTAAGAATTAGTGTTCATCAGGTAACATGGAGTTAAATAGGAGAAAACCAGAAGTCTCTGATGAGACTGAAGCTCTCCTGGTTGTTTGCTTAAATTAATCTAAGTGCCACACTCATTTTCCAAGATCAGGAGCTCAAACAAAATACAAGACCAGAGAATGATTAATATAATGCTAAAAGAATTATCTTTCTATCAATTTTACTTTCTGAGAATTGGTGCTCACAAGATTAAATAGAGTTATACCAGTATAGGAGAAAATGACCACACCCATTTTCCAAGACCCTGGGGATCAGGGGCTCAAAAAATATAAGGTGCACATCTAGACCACAGACTGAGAATAAAGCATAACAATTATCTTTCTGTCAGTTATACTTTCTGAGAATTGATGCTCACAAGATTACATAGAGTTATAATGGAGAAAATGACCACACCCATTTTCCAAGACCCTGGGGGTCAGGGGCTCAAAGAAAATATCAGGTGCACATCTAAACCACTGACTGAGAATAAAGCAAAAACAAGTATCTTTCTATCAATTATACTTTTTTAGAGTTGGTGTTCACAAGATTACATAGTTATATAGGAGAAAATGACCACACCCATTTTCCAAGACCCTAGGGATCAGGGGCTCAAACAAAACATCAGGTTCACATCTAGACCATAGACTGAAAATAATGCAAAAACAAGTATCTTTCTATCAATTATACTTTCTGAGAATTGGTGCTCACAAGATTACATAGAGTTATATAGGAGAAAATGACCACACCCGTTTTCCAAGACACTGCGGGTCAGGGGCTCAAACAAAATATCAGGTTCACATCTAGACCAGAGAAGAAAATAACGCAAAATCAATTATCTTTCTATCAGTTATACTTTCTGAGAACTGGTGCTCACAAGATTACATAGAGTTATAATGGAGAAAATGACCACACCCATATTTCAAGACCCTGGGGGTCAGGGGCTCAAACAAAATATCAGGTGCACATCTAGACCACAGACTGAGAATAAAGCAAAAACAATTATCTTTCTATCAGTTATACTTTCTGGGAATTGGTGCTCACTAGATTACATAGAGTTATAATGGAGAAAATGACCACACCCATTTTCCAAGACCCTGGGGACCAGGGGCTCAAAGAAAATATCAGGTGCACATCTAGACCACAGACTGAGAATAAAGCAAAAACAATTATCTTTCTATCAGTTATACTTTCTGAGAACTGGTGCTCACAAGATTACATAGAGTTATAATGGAGAAAATGACCACACCCATTTTCCAAGACCCTGGGGGCCAGGGGCTCAAAGAAATATCAGGTGCACATCTAGACCACATACTGAGAATAAAGCAAAAACAATTATCTTTCTATCAGTTATACTTTCTGAGAATTGGTGCTCACAAGATTACATAGAGTTATAATGGAGAAAATGACCACACCCATTTTCCAAGACCCTGGGGGCCAGGGGCTCAAACAAAATATCAGGTGCACATCTAGACCACAGACTGAGAATAAAGCAAAAACAATTATCTTTCTATCAGTTATACTTTCTGAGAACTGATGCTCACAAGATTACATAGAGTCATAATGGAGAAAATGACCACACCCATTTTCCAAGACCCTGGGGGCCAGGGGCTCAAAGAAATATCAGGTGCACATCTAGACCACATACTGAGAATAAAGCAAAAACAATTATCTTTCTATCTGTTATACTTTCTGAGAATTGGTGCTCACAAGATTACATAGAGTTATAATGGAGAAAATGACCACATCCATTTTCCAAGACCCTGGGGGTCAGGGGCTGAAACAAAATATCAGGTGCACAACTAGACCACAGGCCCATTATAATGCAAAAAGAATTTATTCTGTACTATTCACAGATTCATAGGATTCGCGCTCACAAGAAAAGTTTAACGGACGGACAGACAGACAGACAGACAGACAGATGGCCGGACGCCAGACACAGGGCGATTGCATAAGCTCGACTGGTCTTAGACCAGTAGAGCTAATGAACAAACTATTTTCCAAGACCCTGGGGGTCAGGGGCTCAAACATAACAGGTGCACAACTAAACCACAAGTCCATTATAATGCAAGAAGAATTAATTCTCTATCAATAATATTTCCTGAGAATTGGAGTTGACAAAATTACAAAATTACATAGAGTTAAATAAGGGAAAATGACCACACCCATTTTCCAAGACCCTGGGGGTCAGGGGCTAAAACAAAATATAAGGTGCACAACAAGACCATAGGTACTTCATAATGCAAAAAGAATTAATTCTCTATCAATTATATTTCATGAAAATTGGTGTTCACAAGATTACATACATGTAAAGTTACATAGGAGAAAATTCCCACACCCATTTTCCAAGACCCTGGGGGTCAGGGGCTCATACAAAATATAAGGTGCAAAATTAAACCACAGACTGATTACAATGCAAAGAGAATAAATTCTCCTTCATTTATACTTTCTGAGAATTGGTGTTAACGACATCACATAAAGTTTAATTAGAGAAATGACCACTCCCATTTTCCAAGACCTTTGGGATCAGAAGCTAAAACAAGACTATAGGTCCATTATAATGCAAAAAGAATTAATTCTCTATCAATAATACTTTCTGGGAATTGGTGTTCACAAGATTACATAGGAGAATATAGGAAAAAATGACCACAACCATTTTCCAAGACCCTGGGGGTCAGAGGCTACACCACAGACTGATTACAATTCAAATGGAATAAATTCTTTATCATTTATACTTTCTGAGAATTGGTGTTCCGTGATTACATAGTTACATCAGAGAAAATGACCACACCCATTTCCAAGACCCTGGGGGTCAGGGGCTTAAACAAATATCAGGTGCACAACTAGATCACAGACTGGTTACAATGCAAAAAGATTAAACTCTCTAAAACTTAAACTTTCTGAAAATGTGTGTTCACAAGGTTACATAGAGTTATATAGGAGAAAAAGACTACACCCATTTTCCAAGACCCTTGGGGTCAGGGACTCAAACAAAACATTAGGTGCACAACTAGACCATAGTGCCATTAAAACGCAAAAAGAATTAATTTTGTATCATTCACAGTTTCAGAGGATTCAAGTTCACAAGAAAAGTTTGACGGATTGACAGACGGACGGACAGACGGACGGACGATGAACGCAGGGCAAACGCATAAGCTCGACTGGTTTTTGACCAGTAGAGCTAAAAACAGTTCAAAAATGAGCATTTCTGACAACTAGGTCATAGACCAATCACAATCATTTATAGATTCAGAGGAGTTGATGCCACAAAAATTGTTTACAGACGCCGGACAGACGGACGGACGATGGACAATTGCATAAGCTCGACTGGTCATTGACCAGTAGAGCTAAAAACAATACTGTTTGCATCAAATTATATCAGACTTTTCTCTACAGCAGAAGCATTCTAGTAGTAAGTATATAAATAATTACCTGGAAATGTGATGGTAAAGTCAGCTGTTACTGTATGTGCTGTAAAACCATTCACCAATATATCCACTTGAGTTTCAACACATTTTCCAGCTACACCGTCACTAGATGATACACTTGCTGTACTTTGATAATTCTTCTCTGAGCTTCCACATACAGTTGAGGCTGTAGTGTCTTCAGCTACATCTCCAACTATTGATTCAACCACAGTCGAAGTACCACATTGCTGTTTTAAAAAGATATTTTAATAATTAATTTTCAATCATTTGTCAATAATTTCCAAATGTTTGTTTAAACAAACCTAAGCATTTTGATTGATTGATTGATTTTATTTATTTCCTTTATTTATACAGGTTAGCACATTTAGCTACAAAATGAACTAGTTTACAATGTGGTCCTGTCTAAAAAAATATGTACATATGAAGTAAATTATGTCCATTATATCACCTTAATGAAATAAAACCTAAATATCACAGTTCATTAACAAAAATACATACTTGTTAATCAACATCAATTAGTAATTCAAGAGTCAAAGTAATGCTTCAGATACCCGTTTTTAAAAGATGACAAATTGAATGTCATTTCGTTCATTTCTTCAAACGCATTTGAAAATTTCTGTTTACAAAATTTTCTCAAATTTCTAAAACCTGGGTCCTGTAGCATCATATCCCAGCCAATTTGCTACGTCTTTCTAAAGCCATCTTTGACTTCCAATCGGCTTGAAAAACACAAACTTGGTAGAGGGCATTGAGTACTTGCTTCCTGTGAGGTTTCAAGAGATTCTGTGCAGCGGTTTCAGAGAAGAAGTCCAGAATGCGTCAGCCAATTAGAGCCAGTGGCGGCCATCTTGGACTTCCGATCGGCTTGAAAAACACAAACTTGATAAAGGGCATTGAGTACTTGCTTCCTGTGACGATTAATGAAATTCTGTGCAGTGGTTTCAGAGGAGACATAATAAATATGAAAGTTATCTAGTAAACGGTTCAAGAGACAGGAACAGGAATGCATGTACAATTTCATTAAAAATGTACTAAGTGACCTTGACCTTTGTTAAATGACCTTTGGTCAAGGTGATGTGAAACCTTCGGGTCATAAGCAACAACATACTTAAATATGAAAGTGATTCCGGCAAACAGTTCCAGTGATAAAGCCCAGACAGGAATGTATTCATAATTTCATTAAAATTGCACTAAGTGACCTTGACCTAGACGGACAGACAGACATTAAAATTCAGTAAATTGAGTACTTGCTTCCTGTGAGGTTTCAAGAGATTCTGTGCAGCGGTTTCAGAGAAGAAGTCCAGAATGCGTCAGCCGAAGGCAAAACCAATATATCTCATCCCCGTTGGGAGGGAGACATAATAACCTGGTGGCCATGCGCTCAAAAAATATCAGGGCACAACCAGACAACAAACCAATTATAACGCAAAAAGTATCTATCAAGTATACTTTCTCCTAATAGGTGATCACAGGATTACATAGAAATACATGTATATAGGAGAAATGACCACACCCTTTTCCAAAACCCTGGGGGTTAGAGGCTCCAACAAAATATTAGGTGCACAACTATCCTCACCCTCTACGCTGTATACAAGGATTTTGACCTTGACATGTAGCACTTATACTTTGCTCAATATTAGCCTTTAAAGGCAAAATCACTCAAGCGGAAAAAGTAGGTCAAGGTCAAGGTCATTTTATGAAAGTTTGATCAAAGATACATCCAATATGCAAGTTTGGTACATGTAGCACTTACACTTTGCTCAATATTGGTCTTTAAAGGCAAAATCACTCAAGTGGAAAAAGTAGGTCAAGGTCATTTTAATAAAGTTTGATCAAAGATACATCCAATATGCAAGTTTGGTACATGTAGCACTTATACTTTGCTCAATATTGGCCTTATAAGGCAAAATCACTCAAGCGGAAAAAGTAGGTCAGATGCTGCATCCGATGCATGGGTTCACCTCAGCATCTCAAGATAAATCACTTGTGCAAGTTTGGTCACTGTAGCATCAGTACTTTGTCAGATACTGAACTACCTGAAAAACTTTAACCAGACATTGCAAAGTCATTCAACCGAAAAATGTAGGTCAGATGCTGCATCCGATGCATGGGTTCACCTCAGCATCCCAAGATGAATCACTTGTGCAAGTTTGGTTACTGTAGCATTAGTACTTTGTCAGATACTGAGTTACCCCAAAAACTTTTAACGGACGTGGACGCGGACATGGACGCGGACGCGGACGCGGGGGTTATAGCATAAGCTCATCTCAACTTCGTCGAGGTGAGCTAAAAACTATGCACCCTCTACGCTGTATACTGTACAAGGATTTTGACCTTTTCCAATCTGTGACCTTGACCTTTGACCTATGACCTTGAAAATCAATAGCCTTCTTCCACTTCTCATAAGCTATCAGTGAATGAAATTTGGTAAAGATACAATCAAAACTGGCTAGACAAACCCTCTAGACTGTATACAAGGATTTTGTGATACACACACAAGCACACCCTCACTTACACATGAACAACGGTGTTACATGTACTATATCCCTGCCAGGGGATTATCATAGTCCAGAAACTAATTATTGATGCCAACTCGGCTCTGGTACTTAGTGACGTTGACCTTCGTCATATGACCTTGGGTCAAGGTGATGTGAAACCTTTGGGTCAAGAGGAACTGCATACTATAATATGAAAGTAATCAGGTAAAGGGTTCAAGAGATATAGCCCAGACACAATGTTTGACAGACAGATGCTTGTGAAGGCAAAATCAATAGGTTTCTCAATTTTCTCAAATTTGTAGCTCATTCTCTTCTGCAATCATAACAGTGGAAATTCTATGCAACCTGTTAACAAAATTGTTCATGAAGTAGAATCTATCCCAAGATGTGATCAGGGACAAGGAAATCCAACCCGAGTGTCAAGGATTTGCTTGTACTACGACGAAGCTTGCGAAGTCGTGGACAAAAGCAAATCCTGGACATGAGGGTTGGATTTCCGTGTCCCTGATAATAACCGAGGGATCGATTATCTTTATCTCACTGTCTAAAAGAGAAAATAGCAATCCAAGGAATGCTTGTGTCGCCTGCGAAGCGGTTTGATTATTATCCTAGAAAGTGGATCAAAATTATTGGTATCAGTAGAAAAGTCTTGTCAAATGAAATTCATTTGGAACATCAGACCTCTTAATTACAAATTAAAAGATATGGTCATTCTCAAAATTTCAGAAAAGAGTGTCAATCATGTAGGTCAAGGTCACTACGTAAAGATATATACAACCTTAGAAAAGAATGTCAAATAGCTAGGTCAAGGACAAAAGGTAAAAAATTATGGTATGTGTAGAATGGCGTTGTTACAAGGAAAATACATGTGAAATATCAAAGCACTATCACTTACCAATCAAAAGATATAGCCAATATTACTTTTCTTGAAAAGTAGGTCAAATATCTAGGCCAAGGTCAAAAGGTAAAATATTATGGTCTGTGTAGAAAGGTCTTGTCACAAGGAATACACATGTTAAATACCAAAGTGCTATCACTTACCAATCAAAAGATGTATCCATTCTTATTTTTTTTTTGAAAAGTAGGTCAAATGTGTAGGTCAAGGTCGATAGGTCAAAAATTATTGTATGTGTCGGAAGGATTTGTCACAAGGAATACACATGTAAAATATCAAAGCCCTATCACTTACCAATTAAAAGATATAGCGAATCTTATCTTTTTTTTTAAAAGTAGGTCAAATATCTAGGTCAAGGTCACAAGGTCAAAAAATTATGGTATTGGTAGAAAGGTCTTGCCACAAGGATTGCACATGTGAAATATCAAAGTCCTAACACTTACCAATCAAAAGATATATCCATTCTTAATTTGTTTGAAAAGTAGGTCAAATATGTAGGTCAAGGTCACTAGGTCAAATATTATTGTATGTGTAGGAAGGTCTTGTCACAAGGAATACACATGTGAAATATCAAAGCCCTATCACTTACCAATTAAAAGTTATGGGCTGTGACACCCAAAGTATGACAGACAGACAGACTGACAGACGGACGGACAATGTGATCCCTAAGTGTCGCTATGCTTCGCAGGCGACACAATAAACCAGAAGTCTCTCTGAGGAGACTGTAGCTCTCCTGGTTGTTTTGTTTTATTCACTCATTGACAAGTTAAAAAGATACATATACATAAATAAAATAACAATTTCTATTTTATTCAAAACCAAAGACCATAGCAGGCAGGCGCTCTGACAAATTATAAGTAGCACAAAAAAATAACAAATTCATAAGACTGCAACAAGAATATTACTCATATTATTTTTAATATTCAAGATAAAGGATCTCAAAAAATAATGTCATACCCACTTCCCAAGACCCTAGGGGTCAGGGGTTCCAGCTCAAATGAACAATAAATGACACAACAAGACTACAGATCCATTATATTGCATAAACAACTAAGTTTCCATCATTAATAGCTTTAGAGGACTTGAGAACACAACTATATACTGGAAAATGACCACACCCATTTGGGGTCAGGGGCTCAAACAAAATATAAGGTGCACAAATAGACCACAGACCCATCACATTGCAAAAAGAATTAAGTCGCAATCATTTATAGCGTCAGAGGAGTTGCGAGCACAAGATTACACATAGTTATATAGGTGAAAATGACCACACCCATTTTCTAAGACCTTGGAGGTCAGGGGCTCAAACAAAATATCAGGTGCACAATGAAACCACAAACCCATCATATTGCATTAATGATTAAGTCTCCATCATTTATAGAGTCTGAGGAGTTGCGAGCACAAGATTACATAGAGATATATAGATGAAAATGACCACACCCATTTTCTAAGACCCTGGGGTAAGAGACTCAAACAAAATATCAGGTGCTTAACTAGACCACACACCCATCATATTGCAAAAAGAATTAAGTCTCCATCATTTATAGTGTAAGAGGAGTTGTGAGCACAAGGTTACATAGAGTTATATAGGTGAAAATGACCACACCCAATTTTCTAAGACCCTGCAGCTAATTTCACGAAAATTCGTAAGTATTTTCTTACGTAAACGTACTTACGTATTTCTTACGAAAATACTTATGACAATTTCACGAAAGCGTTCGTAACTCTCTAAGAAAATTCTTAAAATTATTTTCGTAATATTTTTCGTAAGTATATTCTATTACATAGCAACGGAAGCTTCCTGTGCTTATGCGCATGCACGATTTCTGGACCTTTGAAATCTTTAATTTAAAAACATGTTTTATCCCCCCCCCCCAAAAAAAAAAAAACAGTTGCGTATGTACTATGTATCATCCGCAATTAATTTTACTTTTCAATCTCTCGAAAAAGTGCATTTGAATTTTATTTAAAAATTAATTCTTGTAAGTCATTGATGTGTGTCGACCATTTAGCATTGATTAACCAGACTTGTCAGAATGACAACATAGCTCGCCGGTGGCAACCATATGTAAATTGCAACAACAACAAAAAGTAGGTAAAATTTCAAGGTCAAGGTCACTAGGTCAAAATTTATGGTACGGCATGAAAGGTCTTATCACAAGGAATGCACATGTGAAATATCAAAGCCCTATCACTTACCAATCAAAAAATATGGCCAAGGTTAAAGTTTTTCAAAAGTAGGTCAATCATCTCCAAGGTCAAGGTCACAAGGTCAAAAATTTTGGTATCCATGGAAAGGTCTTGTCACAAGGAATACACATGTGAAATATCAAAGCCCTATCACTTACCATTCAAAAAATATGGCCAAGGTTAAAGTTTTTCAAAAGTAGGTCAATCTCCAAGGTCAAGGTCACAAGGTCAAAACTTTTGGTATCCATGGAAAGGTCTTGTCACAAGGAATACACATGTGGAATATCAAAGCCCTATCACTTACCATTCAAAAAATATGGCCAAGGTTAAAGTTTTTCAAAAGTAGGTCAATCTCCAAGGTCAAGGTCACAAGGTCAAAAATTTTGGTATCCATGGAAAGGTCTTGTCACAAGGAATACACATGTGGAATATCAAAGCCCTATCACTTACCATTCCAAAAATATGGCCAAGGTTAAAGTTTTTCAAAAGTAGGTCAATCTCCAAGGTCAAGGTCACAAGGTCAAAAATTTTGGTATCCATGGAAAGGTCTTGTCACAAGGAATACACATGTGAAATATCAAAGCCCTATCACTTACCATTCAAAAAATATGGCCAAGGTTAAAGTTTTTCAAAAGTAGGTCAATCTCCAAGGTCAAGGTCACAAGGTCAAAAATTTTGGTATCCATGGAAAGGTCTTGTCACAAGGAATGCACATGTGAAATATGAAAGCCCAATGTGTATTGGTTTAAAAGTTATAAGCAAGGTTAAAGTTTTTGTGCACGCGCACGCAGACGCTGACGCCGGGGGTATGACAATAGCTCTCCGGACATTCGTCCCGGCGAGCTAAAAAATGAGACTTACGTGTGATTGACTAGTTTCATAAGGTCATTTTCAAATCAGACATAAAAAGTCATTCTCTTTAAATATTTTGAATAGCTATCCCTAACAAGTAAACCAACGCCATTTTGTTTTTTTATGCTGTACAAGTTTAAGAATTTTCGTAGAATAACTTACGAAATTCGTAAGTATTTGAAGGGTTCTTAATGACTTGCGACAACCCCGAGGCAGTCGCAAAGTCACGAACAATTTTAATCGTATCTCTATACTTACGAACTTTGGTGAAATCGAGTTTAGGAAAATTTTAATACTTACGTATGAAAATCGTTCGTAAGAATTTTCGTGAAATTGGCTGCAGGAGGTCAGGGGCTAAAAAAAAATCAGTTGCACAACTAGACCACACACCCATCATATTGCATTAATGAATAGGTCTCCATCATTTATAGAGTCTGAGGAGTTGCGAGCACAAGATTACATAGAGATATATAGATGAAAATGACCACACCCATTTTCTAAGACCCTTGGGGTCAGAGGCTCAAACAAAATATCAGGTGCACAACTAGACCACACATCCATGATATTGCAAAAAGAAGTAAGTCTCCATCATTTATAGTGTCAGAGGAGTTGCGAGCACAAGATTACATAGAGTTATATAGGTGAAAATTATCACACCCATTTTCTAAGACCCCGGGGGTCAGGGGATCAAACAAAATATCAGGTGCTTAACTAGACCACACACCCATAATATTGCAAAAAGAATTAAGTCTCCATCATGCATAGTGTCAGAGGAGTTGCGAGCACAAGATTACATAGAGTTCTATAGGTGAAAATGACCACACCCAATTTTCTAAGTCCCTGGGGGTCAGGGGCTCAAACAAAATATCAGGTGCACAACTAGACTACAGACCCATCATATTGCAAAAAGAATTAAGTCTCGATCACGCATAGTGTCAGAGGAGTTGCAAGCACAAGATTACATAGAATACTATAGGAGAAAAAATGACCACACCCTTTTTCTAAGACCCTGGGGGTCATGGGCTCAAACAAAATATAAGGAGCACAACTAGACTACAGACCCATCATATTGCAAAAAAAATTAAGTCTCCATCATTTATAGTGTCAGAGGAGTTGCAAGCACAAGATTACATAGAGTTATATAGGAGAAAATGACCACATCCCTTTTCTAAGACCCTGGGGGCTCAAGCAAAATGTCAGGTGCACAACTAGACCACAGACCAAGTGTAATGCAAAAAGAGCTACATTTCTATCTCTTATACTTTCAGAGGAGTTGCGAGCACAAGAATTGTTTACGGACAGACGGACGGACGGACGGACGCCGGACGAAGGGTGATGACATAAGCTCGACTGGTCAGAGACCAGTAGAGCTAAAAATGAGTTTTTACATATTCTATCTCAAAATATTTTGACCGCTTAATGTAGCAATCATGTAGGACGTCGCAATGATGTTACAGTTAAAACTCTTCTGGAATGAGCTCATCTCACCCTGCAGGGTGAGACAACATTTTTTCTGACACATAATTTCGCGGACAAATCCTAAACTTTGCAATCATTAGCCTAAAAGTATTACTTACTTTAAAGTTCCAAGTGACAGTTGGTTTGGGAGATGTACAGTCCATAACAACAGCAAGATTTACTATCTGTGATGAGGTGGCTACAAGAGCAGTTGTCATACCAGTGGAGTGAGTTATGTCTGCTGAACTTGGCGTGGATGGATAAGCTTAAATTTTGTTACATAGAATTTCATCATTTTTCATAGGCATAATATAAAAGAAATGAAAATTGAAAATACATTGTATTATCATTAAAAGTAACATTTTAATAAGTTAAAATTAAACAAAATGTTTTTCATAAAAAAACAGATGTCACCCCCCTCCATCTAAGTTACTTTGGCCTTAGGCCAAAATGCAAAATGATGTCCTTTGAGTCATGGGCAACATCATACTAAAACATGAAAGTGATTCATTACATTGTTTGAGGTAAAGCCCAAACATGATTGGCATATACAATTTCATTATAAGCATATTTAAAGAAATTGACTTTGGTCACATGACCTTGGATATAGGTGATCTGAAACCTACACTCACTGACGAGGGTTAAGTACCGAAACATGCATGTCTGGTCCATGCTGCAAACTTATCTGCTTTTAAATGATGCTATTGAATTTGAAGACGTTTAACATTGTATGGATCATGATCAACAAAAAACTGAATTAGTGATTGGATACACGGTTCAAAATATAAAGCCTAAACATTATTAGCATAGACAAGTTCAGCCTGGATATGCTTAGCATATACAATTTCATTACCAAAGTAAGAAGCTACCTTAGCCATGTGACCTTAGGACAATGTGATAAGAAACATTTAGTCCTTAGAAAAAACATACTAAAATATGAAAACAATTGTAAGAAGGGTTCAGGAGATATAGCCCAGACAATATTAGTACGTACAATTTCATTAAAAAGAACTAAATGATCTTGACCTTGGGCACATGACCTTGGGTCAAGATGATAAGAAACCCTCCAATCCTGAGCAACAGCATACTACAGTATAAGGGTGATCCAGTATACGATTCCACCGATATAGCCCAGACTCAATAGCATTTACAATTTCATTAAAAAATGTAATACTTGACCTTAGTCATATGACCTTGGATCAAGGAGGTGTGAAAACTTGGGGTCATCAGCACCATCATACTAAAATATGACGTCATCCGATCACGGTTCAAAAGATTAAGCCTGGACATAATACATGTAACAAATACAATTTCATTTAAAATATACTAATTGACCTTGACTTTGGTCATATGACCTTGAGTCAACGTGATGTGAAACCTTTACGTGATAAGCAACAACATACTAAAATATGACGGTGATCTGATAAATAGTTAAAAGAGATACAGCCCCAATAGGATAGCATGTACAATTTCATCAAAATGTTCTTAGTAACTTGACCATGGGTCCAGGTGAAACCTTTTGGTCATGACTAAATACATTCTTAAACTTGAAAGCAATCCAGTATGCGGTCCAAGGGATAAAGCCTAAACAAGAATGTATCTATAATTTCATTAAAAATGCACTGAGTGACCTTGGCCTTGAGTCAAGGTGATGTGAAGCCTTCGGGTCATAAGCAAAAACATACTAAAATATGAAAGTGATCGGCAAACGATTCTATGCACAATATCATTAAAAATGCACTAAGTGACCTTGACCTTGGTCACATGACCTTGAGTCAAGGTGATGTGAAACCTACGGGTCATAAGCAACAACATACTTAGAAATGAAAGTGATCCAGCAAATGGTTCAAGAGATATAGCTAGTACAGGAATGTATGCATAATTTCATTAAAAAATGCACTAAGGGACCTTGATCTTGGTCACATGATCTTGGGTCATGGTGATGTGAAACCTTTACGTAATAAGCAGCAACATACTAAAATATGAAAGTTATCCGGCAACGGTTCAAGGGATATAGCACGGACTGGAATGTATGTACAGTTTCATTAAAAATGCACTAAGTGACCTTGAGCTTGGTCACATGACCTTGGGTCAAGGTGATGTGAAACCTACCGGTCATAAGCAAAAACATACTAAAATATGAAAGTGATCCGGCAAACGGTTCAAGGTTATAGCCCAGACAGGAATGTATGCATAATTTCATAAAAAATGCACTAAGTGACCTTGACCTTGGTCGCATGACCTTGGGTCAAGGTGATGTGAAACCTTCGGGTCATAAGCAACAACATACTAAAAAATGAAAGTGATCCGACAAAAGGTTCAAGAGATATAGCCCGGACAGGAATGTAAGCATAATTTCATTAAAAATGCACTAAGTGACCTTGACCTTGGTCACATGACCTTGGGTCAAGGTGATGTGAAACCTTCGGGTCATAAGCAACAACATACTAAAATATGAAAGTGATCGGGCAAAAGGTTCAGGAGATATAGCCCGGACACAATGTGTGACAGACGGACAGACAGACGACGAAGGCAAAACCAATATGTCTCCTCCCCGTTGGGGGGGGGGGGGGGGGTGACATAATCAGGTCAATCAATAAATATCTTTCCACTCCCCCTATTAGTCCAGCTGAATCGTGCAAATAATTGGATAAATTTGGATAAATTGTGCAA
Source organism: Pinctada fucata (assembly GCA_028142955.1). Lineage (NCBI taxonomy): Eukaryota > Metazoa > Mollusca > Bivalvia > Pterioida > Pteriidae > Pinctada > Pinctada fucata. Next base: position 25,634,076 of record AP027110.1, on the reverse strand, counting down.
ATTTTCAGGAAAGCATGAAACTTGGCACGATTGCTTTACATTATTAGCTATGGACCCACCTCGAGAAATCAAAATGAACGCTTTTTTCAAGATGGCCTCCATTTTCATGAAAAATTTTCATTATTCATTTGATTATTAAAATTCTTTGACATGGTTATCGGTGCTGATTCAAATGACAAATATTTTACACGAACATTATTTGATCACAAATTTTAATCCATTGGTGAATTTCAAACTGTACCAGTGTTTTTGAAAGTTTACTCCCGATAATCAAACCATTTGCTACTTAAAGTAGCAGGTGACCATCCTAAGTCGGCACCAATTATCAATGTGCAGTCTTTCACCTTTTAAAGTAGTTTCATGTTTTAAGTTTTTTGTCCCTTTTCATCCCTTATACGCATAGGCTTTGGCTGTTTCAATGTTTTACTGAAGCTGATGCAATTTAGACCTGTAAGAGACACCTCGTTTCCTTTCTTCAGCTATGGACACACTCCAAATAACCCAATATATCTACCATTGCATAACGACAAATATTGCATCTATAATCAAAATAACATATGGTCCATGTTGCAAATATCTGTTCTTAAATGGTGCTATGGAATTTGAAGACATAAAACACAATAAAAGGAATATGAAAGATAGAATTTCATTTTGGTGTATTGTTTTCATGCAATTGAATAAATAAGATGCTTCAAAAGTTGTGAAACGAAATAAATTTGACGCAAAGCACCGTTTCTTCAATGTATTTATTTAGACAACGAAATTTAACAAGAGCCCCAGGGGCACAATGCTCATCTGATACCTGTGCACTCCTGGGACTATATTTGGGCTGTCACGGTTCAGCCTTTAGTCAGTTTGATTCCGTTCAGGAAAATGAACCGCGGTTTTCGGTTTTTTCGGTTCGATTTGATTGCATGTTGTTTAATTTCATAAATGAGTGAAATAATGGTAAGAAAAACAAATCAAAAAATAATACTTTTTTATTTTCGGCTTTGAAAGAATTTCCCTGCAAGACTTTTTCATGAATCAACAAAACACTTAGAAGACTTCTTGTTGAACAAACAGGTGCACATTTACAATCAAGAAGTGAAACGACTCATTTCATTGGGGTGAAATACGACAAAGTAACCAATCACAGTCTGTGTATAATATATTATTGAAAAAATCCAACGGGCACCTGGTCCAACCTCTAGCTTATTAAGGGTCTATCAAGTGCTGTCCGTCAAGATCTTCTTTATCATACTGATGACCAGATTTAACAAAGCAAAAAAGAACCGAACGGAAATCCGTAAAGTACGATCCGAATCGAATTTCCGGTTAACCGTGACAGCCCTAGACTATATACATATAAACCATTTTTAAAATTCAAAAATATAAAATTTAGGCATGAAATATTTATCACAGCAATAAGAGACTTAAAATATGTCAAATATGTGAAAGAGTATGCAAAATGGTAAAAAATGAAAAATGGAAGAAAACCATTTTTTGGTCAAAATGAAATTAAGGGTATTCAGATGATTTTAAAATGCATAAAAGGGTGACAAAATTGACAAAAATGAAAAAGGAAGAAAAACTAGAAGTTTCTGACGAGACTGAAGCTCTCCTGGTTGTTTCGGAAAATTCATCTTAGTGGCATAATCTTTTTCCAAGACCCTTGGGGTCAAGGGCTCAAACAAAATATCAAATAAACAACTAGACCACAGACTTACCATAACGCAATAAGAATTAACTCTCTATCAATTATACTTTCTACTCATTTTTGTTCCAAAGATAAGATTAAAATAGAAGAAAATAACCACATCCCTTTTCGAATACCCTAAGGAGCATGGGGCTCAAACAACATATCAGATAAACAACTAGACCACAAACCTAGTATTATGCAAAAAGAATTATCTCTCTATCAATTATACTCTCTGAAAATTAGTGTTCACATTATACATGTTGCTATAACAAAGAGTTAAAAAGAAGAAAATTATCACAACCCTTTTCCAAGACCCTGAGGGTCAGGTGCTCAAACAAAATAAGAGGTGCACAACTACATCACAAACTGATCATAATGCAAAAAAGAATTAACTCTCTATCATTCATCCTTTCTGAGAATCGGTGTTCACAGCATTACATTTATAGAGTTATATAGGATAAAAAGACCACATCCATTTTCAAAGACCCTGAGATAAGGGGCTCAAATAAATATCAGATGCACTACTAAACCATAGGTCCATTATAATACAAAAAGAATTATCTTTCTATCAATTATATTTTATGAAAATTTGTATTCACAAGATTTCATAGATTTTTATAATAGATAAAGCCTGTGTTTGTGAAACACGAATGCCCCGTTGGCATCTTTGTTAGTATAAACACCATTTTCTGTTGAGTACGTGAAAGGTCAAAGTCAAGGTGACAAAGTCAACAGTTTTTTGCTATCAATGAAATGGTCTTCTCACAAGGAATACACATGTGAAATATGAAAGCCCTTTCACTTACCATTCAAAAGTTATGCCCAATGTTAAAGTTTTTGAAAAGTAGGTCAAAGGTCAAGGTCACGAGGTCAAAAATGTTGGTATCAATGGAAAGTTCTTGTCACAAGAAATACACATGTGAAATATGAAAGCCCTATCACTTACCATTCAAAAGTTATGCCCAATGTTAAAGTTTTTGAAAAGTAGGTCAAAGGTCAGGGTCAAGGTCAAGGTCATGAGGTCAAAATTGTTGGTATCAATGGAAAGGTCTTGTCACAAGGAATACACATGTGAAATATGAAAGCCCTATCACTTACCATTCAAAAGTTATGCCCAATGTTAAAGTTTTTGAAAAGTAGGTCAAAGGTCAAGGTCAAGGTCACGAGGTCAAAAATTTTGGTATCAATGGAAAGGTCTTGTCACAAGGAATACACATGTGAAATATGAAAGCCCTATCACTTACCATTCAAAAGTTATGTCCAATGTTAAAGTTTTTAGTTCGGACAAACAGACAAACAGACGGACAGGCCAAAAACTATATGCCCCCGAATCTGTGATTCCGGGGGCATAAAAATGTTTACAACTAGACCAGAGACTGATTATATGCCAAAAACAATTGTCTCTCTATCATTTATACTCTCTGAGAATTGGTGTTCACAACATTACATAGAGTTATATAGGAGAAAATGACCATACCCAATTTCCAAGACCAGACTGTGATTATAATGCAAAAAGAATAAAGCCTGTGTTTGTGAAACACAAATGCCCCCGGTGGCATTTTTGTTAGTATAAACTTCATTTTCTGTTAAGTATGTCAAAGGTCAAGTTCAAAATTTTTGGTATCAATGGAAAGGTGTTGTCACAAGGAATACACATGTGAAATATGAGAGTCCTATCACTTACCATTCAAAAGTTATGCCCAATGTTAAAGTTTTTGAAAGTTAGGTCAAAGGTTAAGGTCAAGGTCACAAGGTCAAAACTTTTGGTATCAATGGCAAGGTCTTGTTGCAAGGAACACAGATGTGAAATATGAAAGCCCTATCACTCACCATTCAAAATTTATACCAAATGTTAAAGTTTTTGAAAAGTAGGTCAAAGGTCAAGGTCAAGAGGTCAAAACTTTTGGTATCAATGGAAAGGTCTTGTCGCAAGGAACACACTTGTGAAATATGAAAGCCCTATCGCTCACCATTCAAAAGTTATGCCCAATGCTAAAGTTTTTGAAAAGTAGGTCAAAGGTCAAGGTCACGAGGTCAAAAATTTTGGTATCAATGGAAAGGTCTTGTCACAAGGAACACACATGTGAAATATGAAAGCCCTATCACTCACCATTCAAAAGTTATGCCCAATGTTAAAGTTTTTGAAAAGTAGGTCATAGGTCAAGATGAAGGTCACGAGGTCAAAAATTTTGTTATTAATGGAAAGGTCTTGTCATAAGGAACACACATGAGAAATATAAAAGCTCTTTCATCTTCCATTCAAAAGTTATGCCCAATGTTAAAGTTTTTGAAAAGTAGGTCAAAGGTCAAGGTCAAGGTCACAAGGTCAAAGATTTTGGTATCAATGGAAAGGTCTTGTCACAAGGAATACACATGTGAAATATGAAATTAAAGCTCTTTCACCTTCCATTCAAAAGTTATGCCCAATGTTAAAGTTTTTTCGGACAAACAGACAGACAAACAGACGGACAGGCCAAAAACTATATGCCCCCGAATCTGTGATTCCGGGGGCATAAGTAACTCTTTATCACTTATACTGTCTGAGAATTGCTGTTCACACGATTACATAGTGTTATATAGGAGAAAATGACCACACTCATTTTTCAAGCCCCTGGGGGTCAGGGGCTCAAACAAAATATCAGGTGCACAACTAGACCAAAGACTGATTATATGCCAAAAAGAATAAACTCTCTATCATTTATACTTTCTGAGAATTGGTGCTCACAAGATTACATAGAGTTACACAGGAGAAAATTACCACATCCATTTTCAAAGACCCATGGGGTCAGGGACTCAAACAAAACATCAGGTGCACAACTAGACCATGGACCCATTATAATGCAAAAAAAATTTATTTCTTACCATTGACAGATTCAGAGGATTCGGATCATTCCCATTCACGAGAAAAGATTAAAGGACGGACAGCTGACGGACGCCAGACGCCGGACACAGGGCGATCCCATAAGCTCGACTGGTCTTTGACCAGTAAAGCTAACAATTATCTCTCTATCAATTATACTTTCTAAGAACAAGTGCTCACAAGATTTCATAGAATAATACAGAAAAAAATGACCACACCCATTTTCCAAGATGGAGGGGGGTTCAGGGGCTCAAACAAAATATCAGGTGCACATCTAGCCCGCAGACTGAGAATAAAGCAAAAACAATAACGGTACCCTCCTATTAATCATACTTTCTGAGAATTAATGCTCACAAGATTACATAGAGTTATATAGGAGAAAATGACCACACCCATTTTCCAAGACCCTGGGGGTCAGGGGATTAACAAAATATCAGGTGCACATCTAGACCACAGACTGAGAATAATGCAAAACAATTATCTTTCTATTAATTATTCTTTCTGAGAATTGGTGCTCACAAGATTACATAGAGTTATATCATGTTATATAGGAGAAAATGACCACACCCATTTTCCAAGACCCTGGGGGTCAGGGGATTAACAAAATATCAGGTGCACATCTAGACCACAGACTGAGAATAATGCAAAACAATTATCTTTCTATCAATTATTCTTTCTGAGAATTGGTGCTCACAAGATTATCATAGAGTTATATAGGAGAAAATGACCACACCCATTTTCCAAGACCCATGGGGTCAGGGGCTCAAACAAAATATCAGGTGCACAACTAGACTACAGACTGAGAATAAAGCAAAAACCGTTATCTTTCTATCAATTATTCTTTCTGAGAATTGGTGCTCACAAGATTATCATAGAGTTATATAGGAGAAAATGACCACACCCATTTTCCAAGACCCATGGGGTCAGGGGCTCAAACAAAATATCAGGTGCACATCTAGACCACAGACTGAGAATAAAGCAAAAACAATTAAACAAAATGTTTTTCATAAAAAAACAGATGTCTCCCCCCTCCCTCTAAGTTACTTTGACCTTCGGCCAAAATGTAAAATGATGTGAAACCTTTGAGTCATGGGCAACATCATACTAAAACATGAAAGAGATTCATTACATTGTTTGAGGTAAAGGCCAAACATGATTGGCATATACAATTTCATTATAAGCATATTTAAAGAAATTGACTTTGGTCACATGACCTTGGATATATGTGATCTGAAACCTACACTCACTGACGAGGGTTAAGTACCCGAAACATGCATGTCTGGTCCAGGCCGCAAACTTATCTGCTTTTAAATGATGCTATTGAATTTGAAGACGTTTAACATTGTATGGATCATTAGCAACAAAAAACTGAATTAGTGATTGGATACACGGTTCAAAATATAAAGCCTTAACATTATTAGCATAGACAATTTCAGCCTGGACATGCTTAGCATATACAATTTCATTACCAAAGTAAGAAGCTACCTTAGCCATGTGACCTTAGGACAATGTGATAAGAAACATTTAGTCCTTAGAAAAAACATACTAAAATATGAAAACAATTGTAAGAAGGGTTCAGGAGATATAGCCCAGACAATATTAGTACGTACAATTTCATTAAAAAGAACTAAATGATCTTGACCTTGGGCACATGACCTTGGGTCAAGATGATAAGAAACCCTCCAATCCTGAGCAACAGCATACTATAGTATAAGAGTGATCCAGTATACGATTCCACAGATATAGCACAGACTCAATAGCATTTACAATTTCATTAAAAAATGTAATACTTGACCTTAGTCATATGACCTTTGATCAAAGAGGTGTGAAACCTTTGGGTCATCAGCACCATCATACTAAAATATGACGTGATCTGATATATAGCACGGACTGGAATGTATGTAGTTTCATTAAAAATGCACTAAGTGACCTTGACCTTGGTCACATGACCTTGGATCAAGGTGATGTGAAACCTACCGGTCATAAGCAACAACATACTAAAATATGAAAGTGATCCGGCAAAGGGTTCAAGAGATATAGCCCGGACAGGAATGTATGCATAATTTCATTAAAAATGCACTGAGTGACCTTGACCTTGGTCACATGACCTTGGGTCAGGGTGATGTGAAACCTACCAGTCATAAGCAACAACATACTAAAATATGAAAGTGATCCGGCAAACGGTTCAAGAGATATAGCCTGGACAGGAATGTATGCATAATTTCATTAAAAATGCACTAAGTGACCTTGACCTTGGTCACATGACCTTGGGTCAAGGTGATGTGAAACCTTCGGGTCATAAGCAACAACATACTAAAATATGAAAGTGATCAGACAAACGGTTCAAGAGATATAGCCCGGACAGGAATGTATGCATAATTTCATTAAAAATGCACTAAGTGACCTTGACCTTGATCACATGACCTTGGGTCAAGGTGATGTGAAACCTTCGGGTGGTCATAAGCAACAACATACTAAAATATGAAAGTGATCGGGCAAACGGTTCAGGAGATATAGCCCGGACAAGATGTGTGACAGAAGGACAGACGGACAGACGGACGACGAAGGCAAACCCAATATGTCTCCTCCCCGTTGGGGGGGGGGGAGACATAATTACTGTAAATTGGTTATTATTCGTCAGGTACCAATTTTCGTAATTTTCGTCAGTGCCTTCCTTGACGAAATTACGTACCGACGAATATAAATACTCCTGATAAAAAATAAATTGTAGTGAGGAAAAACTGAATCAGTCTCTTGGTAAACGTAAATTTAAACCGGGAGCACTGCGCGGAGGAGGAAGGAAGAAGCTGAAGGCTGAAGTTTTCAGACATTGTTATATAGTGTTATAACGACAAGAAATGGCAAATCAATGAAAACTGTATACGAACACAAAGTCTGTATAATGTATTTCTAATTACTAGATGATATGTTTTCACAGCAAGCTAGGTGATATACATGTCTCAATTGTTTGTTTACCGATAATTGTTAAACAAACAATGAAAAACTTATACGGCGGATATGACAATTTGACGGCGGATTAAGATGTTACGTTTGCATTTTAGCAAACTGATATACATTTTAGGGACCCTTTGATGACGAATTTACGTTCTGATGAAATTGTCATTTTTAACGAATTGACGAAAATTGGTACTGACGAATATAAAGCAATTTACAGTATCTTTCTATCAATTATACTTTCTGAGAATTGGTGCTCACAAGATTACATCAAGTTATATAGGAGAAAATGACCACACCCATTTTTCAAGACCCTGGGGGTCAAGGGCTCAAACAAAATATCAGGTGCACAACTAGACTGCAGGCCAATTATAATGCAAAAGGAATTGATTTTGTACTATTCACAAATTCAGAGGATTCGTGCTCACAAGAAAAGTTTAACGGACAGACAGACCGCCGGATGCCAGACACCGGACACAAGGCGATCGCATAAGCCTCGACTGGTCTTTGACCAGTAGAGCTAAAATTTGGGGTGCCCGTGCCAGGACTTGAACCCACAACCCTTGGGTCCATGTGTAAAGTAAACATATCTATTCATATTTTAAAAAATTCATAAAAATTCCAAAAAAGAAGATTATAGCATATAATGTATATCAAAGCGAAAAGTAACTTAAATACGACAATTATGCACTAAATGAGGGTTCAAAACCACACCTTTATCGATTTATTCAAAGAAACAGTTCAAAAATGAGCATTTCTGACAAAGTCCAAAAAGACGTAGAAAACACTTCAAAAATTTGACTTTGGACTGGAACCAAAAACAACAACACTTGTTAAGACATCATTCTAGATCATTCATATGCTTTCGGTTTGTCGATATGTGCTTCGGTTCTGAAGAAGTTTGTCAAAGGAGGGTACCCCCTGTGACCTACTTTTGCCTTTGATGGTGCCACCATTTGACGGATCCGGACGAAAAACAGCAACACTTGTAGGGGACAATGAGTACTTCATTCCTATCAAATTTCATAAAAATCGCTTCAGTGAAGAAGTCGAAAATGTGAAAAATTTACGACGGAAGGACGCCACGCTATGACAATACTAAACAAGAGGCCCAAGGGGGCCACATCGCTCACCTGAGGAGACTGTATGTATGTTTTTAATCAAAGTCAGTATATGACCTGAAGGAAATAGCTTTTAGTGAAGCTTTGAGAAGGACAATGTGTACTTACTTCCTGTAAACCTTAGTTTGGTGACATTCTGTGCAGTAGTTTAAGAAGATAAGTCAAAAATGTGTCATCAAAATAGTGCCTATGGAGGACATCTTGGATTTCCAATCAGCTCGAAAAACACAAACTTGGTAGAGGGCAATGAGTATTTGCTTCCTGTGAAGTTTCAAGAAATTATGTGCAGTGGTTTCAGAGGAGAAGTCGAAAATGTGTCAGCCAATATGAGCCTGTGGCAGCCATCTTGGATTTCATATCGGCTCGAAAAACACAAACTTGGTAGAGGACATTAAGTACTTGAATCCTGTGAAGTTTTGAGAGATTCTGTGCAGCGGTTGATTACTTGCTTCCTGTGAAGTTTCGAGAAATTCTGTGTAATGGTTTCAGAGGAGAAGTTGAAAATGTGACAGCCAATCAGAGCCTGTGGCGGCCATCTTGGATTTCCGATCGGCTCGAAAAACACAAACTTGGTAGAGGACATTGATTACTTGCTTCCTGTGAAGTTTTATGAAATTCTGTGCAGCAGTTTCAGAGGAGAAGTCGAAAATATGTCAGCCAATCAGAGCCTGTGATGGCCATCTTTGATTTCATATTGGCTGGAAAAACACTAACTTGGTAGAAGGCATTGAGTTCTTGCATCCTGTGAAGGTTCGAGAGATTCTGTGCAGCGGTTTCAGAGGAGCAATCTAAAATGTGTAAGCCAATCAGAGCTTGTGGCAGCCATCTTGGATTTCCCATCGGCTCGAAAAACACAAACTTGGTAGAGGGCATTGAGTATTTGCTTCCTGTGAAGTTTCGAGAAATTCTGTGTAATGGTCTCAGAGGAGAAGTTGAAAATGTGTCAACCAATCAGAGCCTGTGGTGGTCATCTTTGATTTCATATCGGCTCGAAGAACACAAACTTGGTAGAAGGCATTGTGTATTTGCTTCCTGTAAAGTTTCATGAAATTCTGCATAACAGTTTAAAAGGAGAAGTCGAAAATGTGTCAGCCAATCAGGGCCTGTGGCAGCCATCTTGAATTTCTTATCGGCTCGAAAAACACTAACTTGGTAGAGGGCATTAAGTACTTGCTTCCTATGAAGTTTCATAAAATTCTGTTCAGCAGTTTCAGAGGAGAAGTCGAAAATGTGTCAGCCAATCAGAGCCTTTTACGGCCATCTTGGATTTCCGATCGGCTCAAAAAACACAAACTTGGCAGAGGGTATTGAGTACTTGCTTCCTGTGAAGTTTCGTGAAATTCTGTGCAGTGGTTTCAGAGGAGAATTCGAAAATGTTAAAAAGTTAACGACAGACGCCGGACGGACGCTGGACGACGTACGACAGACGACGGATGCCGCGCTATGACAAGAGACTAACAAGAAACCAAAGGGAAAAGGAAGACCAAACACCAAAGATGAGATCCAAACATTAAACACAAAAGACTATACATATATCTTCAAGACCGACAATTTTTTAGGACTGCCATCTTAAAAGCAAATATACTCTTCAGAAGAAGAAACGCATATAACAATACATGTATTACAATGTATTATTATTATTCATTATGCACATGCTATTGATTATATGACCTTATTTGTTTGCATTAATGATGGTTTAGAGAAAGGACAAGCAGTCTACGGCTTAAGTACGATTTTTTTAATTATCATAAAATCTCTTTTTGGGTAAAAACATGAAATTTTGAATTTAACATGTTGATAAGGAATTTGAATTTTTCCCATGTCAAAGTTCATTGATGCCCATAAAACATTTTGAACTTTAACTTCTTCGGGTCACTTCCGCTTTAATGCAATGCATGCTTACGATGTCCGATGCCATGCGTTTGAACATTGCAACATGATCGAATGACTCCCATGTGTACGTGAGTTATACTTGGTAAAGTTCAAGGATCAAAAAGTCAAATTTAGAGGATTTTTCTCCTTATGAAACAAATTTCTCTCGATAAAATTGATTTGCAAATTCATGGCATGCGGCGAACTCTGGATGACGTCACAGAATAAAACTTCATCATGCGTTGTAATGCCGCCATTATGAGAATGTCACTGTTAAGTATGGTGCATCTGTTTGTTAATCGAATCAAAACATTTTCAAATGATATGGAAAAGAAGCGCATACGGATCTCCGAAAAATACACAATTTGGCCTCTAAAAGAATATCGAGGGCATATTGTTTTTGAGTCATTTTAACTAACATTTTAAAACACGAAAGAGGTTCTCGTTGAAAGATTAGGGTCTGATAATACCATTTTGTACATTTGGTTTGATTTTGTCTATTGAAATGATAAATGTGATCGTTTCATATGTGCACTAAGGATGAAATGAACAAATACTATGCGTTACTTTTTTTGATGAGTATACATTTACTAGGTGAACGAAGAACGTTAGCACAACTAAACACTCCCATTTTAGTAATTTCTCTGCATGTTATTTTTTGTCCTCCATTTTACTTCAAAGCCACTTTAGTGTATAGATAAATATTACTGCAAAACATGAAACAAACAATAGACACAAGAAACAGAGATTATAAGACAGCAAAACTACATAAATGTGATATTCTACAATTTGTACTGAATCCCCAGAGAAGCAAACCAACATTCAGAAAATAAGTGCAGTAGGCTTTGCCTTATTTGACGGTATTTGAACATGGTCCCTTGTAGGATATTTATGTTTATCCCAATTGTATGTTGTGTACAAATTATGCCAATATTTCTATGGGCAACTTAGTATCATATAATGATAGGTAATATTTGATATCAAGTCAATACTTAAGGAAATATTGTTCGATGTATGTTAAGTCTTAATTTTTTGAAGGATGAATTGCCCTCATCATTATCCTTTAAAGTACTTGATTTATTTAAGATCAAACATCAATTGTCATTTTAAGAACGGATAAATTTGCAGTATGGACCAGACATGGACCAAAATAGCATCTGACAGTAAGTTACAAGAATTTCAAACAAATACTGGTTATTCATGACCTAAATGTAGAGCAAGTGACCATATTCCAACACAATTTTCATATATTTCCCGTAAAATCTCGATGCTTTGATGCCAATCCAATGAATTGTTTTACTAAAATATAATGTAATTCCATTCTCATTCTCAAATGCATGTCCTTATGTACAAAACAAATTCGTTTTACTCTTTTCATTTCATTTTCATGTTTTCAGGGTGACTGTATTTTGCCATTCTGGTTGATAAGTAGCCTTTTTACACACAAAACGATAAAAAATAAGACTTTTGAAATATTGTTACTTGCTCTACATGATTACAACTGACGTAATGATACTCTGAATTCCTAACAGGATGATTTACTAAATGAATAAAACCTGTGTTTGTGAAACACGAATGCCCCCGGTGGCATCTTTGTTAGTATAAACACAATTTTCTGTTAAGTGCATGTATGTGAAAGGTCAAAGTCAGGGTCACTCAATTGGTTAAAAGGTCAAAGGTCAAGGTCACAAGGTCAAAAATTTTGGTATCAATGGAAAGGTCTTGTCACAAGAAATACACATGTGAAATATGAAAGCCCTATCGCTTGACATTCGAAAGTTATGCCAAATGTTAAAGTTTTTTTAAAAGTAGGTGAAAGGTCAAGGTCACAAGGTCAAAAATTTTGGTATCATTGGAAGGGTCTTGTCACAAGGAATACACATGTCAAATATGAAAGCCCTATCACTTACCATTAAAAAGTTAAGTCCAATGTTAAAGTTTTTCAAAAGTTTGTCAAAGGTCAAGGTCAAGGTCACGAGGTCAAAAATTTTGGTTTCAATGGAAAGGTCTTGTCACAAGGAATACACATGTGAAATATGAAAGCCCTATCACTTCCCATTCAAAAGTTATGTCCAATGTTAATTTTTTTTCGGACAAACAGACAGACAAACAGACCAAAAACTATATGCCCCCGAATCTTTGATTCCGGGAGCATAAAAACACACGCATGAGCACTTTATAAACTTTCATTTGATACCAATATAAACTTTATAAGATTTGCAACAGCTAAAAAAGGATGCGTCTTTGTACAGAGAAAAGTAATGTAACGTCATGTGGCATAATTGGTCTGAGATCACGGTTCATTTTGACGTCTGGATGATTAAAGATATCAAACAGAAGTCTCTGACGTGACTGTAGCTCTCCTGGTTGTTTTTTCTAAAACATCAATTTCCTTTCTTTTTTTAACCAAGACCATAGAGAGCAGGCGTTTTAACAAATCATAAGTAGCATGACAAAACTACATATCCATTATACTGCAACTATAATAGCACTCGTATAATTCATAATATCCGAGATAAAGTATTTCTAAAAAGAATGTCACACCCATTTTCCAAGATCCTAGGGGCCAAGGGCTGCTAGCTCAAATTAACTATCAATGACACATCAACACTACAGATCCATAATATTGGATAAAGAATTAACTCCCCATCATTAATAGCTTTAAACGAGTAGAGAGCATAACTATATAGGAAAAATTACCACACCCATTTGCAAAGACCCTGGGGGTATAGGGCTAAAACAAAATATCGGTTGCACAACTATGCCACAGACCAATCATTGCAAAAAGAATTAATTCTACATCATTTATAGTGTCAGAGGAGTTGCAAGCACAAGATTACATTAACATATTAGTCTTTATCATTAATAGTGTCAGAGGACTTGTGAGCACAAGATTACATAGAGTTATATAGGAGAAAATGACCACATCCATTTCTATGACCCTGGGGTCAGGGGCTCAAACAAAATATCAGCACAACCAGACCACAGACCCATCACATTGCAAAAAAGAATTAAGTCTCCATCATTTATAGTGTCAGAGGAGTTGCGAGCACAAGATTACATACAGTTATATAGGAGAATATGACCACACCCATTTCTAAAACCCTGGGGGTCAGGGGCTCAAACAAAATATCAGGTGCACAATAAGACCACAGACCCATCGTATTGCAAAAAGAATTAAGTCTCCATCATTTATATTGTCAGAGGAGTAGCGAGCACAAGATTATATATAGTTATATAGGAGAAAATAACCACACCCATTTCTAAGACCCTGGGGTTCAGGGGCTCAAACATAATATCAGGTGCACAACTAGACTACAGACCCATCAAATCGCAAAAAGAATTAAGTCTCCATCATTTATAGTGTCAGAGGAGTTGCAAGCACAAGATTACATAGAGTTATAAAGGAGAAAATGACCACATCCATTTCTAAGACCCTGGGGTTCAGGGGCTCAAACATAATATCAGGTGCACAACTAGACTACAGACCCATCAAATCGCAAAAAGAATTAAGTCTCCATCATTTATAGTGTCAGAGGAGTTGCAAGCACAAGATTACATAGAGTTATAAAGGAGAAAATGACCACATCCATTTCTAAGACCCTGGGGGTCAGGGGCTCAAACAAAATATATCAGGTGCACAACCAGACCACAGATCCATCACATTGCAAAAAGAATAAAGTCTCCATCATTTATATTGTCAGAGGAGTTGCGAACACAAGATTACATAGAGTTATATAGGAGAAAATGACCACAGCCATTTCTGAGACCCTAAGGGTCAGGGGCTAAAACATAATATCAGGTGCACAACTACACCAGAGACCCATCATATTGCAATAAGAATTTAGTCTCAATCATTAATAGTGTCAGAGGAATTGCGAGCACAAGATTACATAGAGTTATATAGGAGAAAATGACAACACTCATTTCTATGACCATGGGGGTCAGGGGCTCAAACAAAATATCAGGTGCACTACAAGACCACAGACCCATCATATTGCAAAAAGAATTAAGTCTCCATCATTTATAGTGTCAGAGGAGTTGTCCGGACAAGATTACATAGTTTTTAATGACCAAGCCCATTTTATAAGACCCTGGGGGTCAGGGACTGAAACTAAATGCCAGGTGCACAACTACACCATGAACCAAGCAAATTGCAAGAAGAATTAACTTTCTATCTCTAACAGTTTCAGAGGAGTTGTCTGGACAAGATTACATAGAATTTAATGACCACGCCCATTTTATAAGACCCTAGGGGTCAGGGACTGAAATTAAATGTCAGATGCACAACTAGACCATGGTCCAAGTAAAATGCAAAAAGAATTAACATTTTATCTCTAACAGTTTCAGAGGAGTTGTCCAGACAAGAATTGTTTACGGACAGACGGACAGACAGACGGACAGACAGATAGACAGATTGACAGACAGACAGACAGACAGACGGACAAACAGACGAACGCCGGACAAAGGGTGATCGCATAAGCTCGACTGGTCTGAGACCAGTAGAGCTTAAAACAATTATCTTTCTATCAATTATACTTTCTGAGAATTGATGCTCACAAGTTTACAAAGAGTTATATAGGAGAAAATGACCACACCCATTTTCCCTGGGGGTCAGGGGCTCAAACAAAATATCAGGTGCACAACTATACCACAGGCCCATTATAATGCAAAAAGAATTTATTTTATACTATTCACAGATTCAGAGGATTCGCGCTCACAAGAAAAGTTTAATGGACGGACAGACAGACAGACAGACAGACAGACAGACAGACAGACAGACAGACAGACAGACAGACGGCCGGACGCTGGACACAGGGCGATCGCATAAGCTCGACTGGTCTTAGACCAGTAGAGCTAACCAGAAGTCTCTGATGAGACTGAAGCTCTCCTGGTTGTTTGCTTAAATTAATCTCATTTTCCAAGACCCTGAGATCAGGGGCTCAAACAAAATACAAGACCAGAGAATAATTCCATGATGGAAAAATAATTAACTCTCTATACATGCATAGACGAAAATTACCACACCCATTTTCCATGAACCTGGGGGTCAAGGGCTCAAACATTAAAAGATGCACATCTAGACCACGGCACTGACTGAGAATAATGCAAAAACAATTATCTTTCTATCAACATGATCAATTATACTTTCTGAGAATTGGTGCTCACAAGACCACATAGAGTTATATATGAGAAAATGACCACACCCCTTTTCCAAGATCCTGGGGGTCAGGGGCTCAAACAAAATATCAGGTGCACATCTAGACCACAGACTGAGAATAATGCTTAAAGAATAATCTTTGTATCAATTATCCTTTCTGAGAATTGGGCAATAGAAGGTGCACATCTAGACCACAGACTGAGAATAAAGCAAAAACAATTATCTTTCTATCAATTATACTTTGTGAGGATTGGTGCTCACAAGATTACATAGAGTTACAATGGAGAAAATGACCACACCCATTTTCAAAGACCCTAGGGGTCAGGGACTCAAACAAAATATCAGGTGCACATCTAGATCACAGAATGAGAATAATGCAAAAACAAGTATCTTTCTATCAATTATACTTTGTGAGAATTGGTGCTCACAAGATTACATAGAGTTACAATGGAGAAAATGACCACACCCATTTTCCAAGACCCTAGGGGTCAGGGGCTCAAACAAAATATCAGGTGCACAACTAGACTACAGACTGAGAATAAAGCAAAAACAATTATCTTTCTATCAATTATACTTTCTGAGAATTGGTGCTCACAAGATTACATAGAGTTTTATAGGAGAGAATGACCACACCCATTTTCCAAGACCCTGGGGGTCTGGGGTTCAAACAAAATATCAGGTGCACATCTAGACCACAGACTGAGAATAAAGCAAAAACAAGTTTCTTTCTATCTATTATACTTTCTGAGAATTGGTGCTCACAAGATTACATAGAGTTATATAGGAGAAAATGACAACACCCATTTTCCAAGACCCTGGGGGTCAGGGGCTCAAACAAAATATCAGGTGCACATCTAGACCACAGACTGACAATAATGCAAAAACAAGTATCTTTCTATTAATCATACTTTCTGAGAATTGGTGCTCACAAGATTACATAGAGTTATATAGGAGAAAATGACCACACCCATTTTCCAAGACCCTGGGGGTCAGGGGCTCAAACAAAATATCAGGTGCACAACTATACCACAGGCCCATTATAATGCAAAAAGAATTTATTTTATACTATTCACAGACTCAGAGGATTCGCGCTCACAAGAAAAGTTTAACGGACGGACAGACAGACAGACAGACGGCCGGACACAGGGCGATCGCATAAGCTCGACTGGTCTTAGACCAGTAGAGCTAACCAGAAGTCTCTGATGAGACTGAAGCTCTCCTGGTTGTTTGCTTAAATTAATCTCATTTTCCAAGACCCTGAGATCAGGGGCTCAAACAAAATACAAGACCAGAGAATAATTCCATGATGGAAAAAGAATTAACTCTCTATCAATTATACTTTCTGAGAATTGGTGTTCAAAAGATTACATGATAGAGTTATACATGCATAGAAGAATATTACCACACCCATTTTCCATGAACCTGGGGGTCAAGGGCTCAAACAATAAAAGATGCACATCTAGACCACGGCACTCACTGAGAATAATGCAAAAACAATTATCTTTCTATCAACATGATCAATTATACTTTCTGAGAATTGGTGCTCACAAGATCACATAGAGTTATATAGGAGAAAATGACCACACCCCTTTTCCAAGATCCTGGGGGTCAGCGGCTCAAACAAAATATCAGGTGCAAATCTAGACCACGGACTGAGAATAATGCTTAAAGAATTATCTTTGTATCAATTATCCTTTCTGAGAATTGGTGCTCACAAGTATAGGAGAAAATGACCACACCCATTTTCCAAGACCCTGGGGGTCATGGGCTCTAACAAAATATCAGGTGCACATCTAGACCACAGACTGAGAATATAGAAAAAAACAATTATCTTTCTATCTATTATACATTTTGAGAATTGGTGCTCACAAGATTACATAGACTTATATAGGGTTAAATGACCACACCCATTTTCCAGGACCCTGGGGGTCAGGGGCTCAAACAAAATATCAGGTGCACAACTAGACCACAGACTGAGAATAAAGCAAAAACAATTATCTTTCTATCAATTATACTTTCTGAAAATTGGTGCTCACTAGATTACATAGAGTTTTATAGGAGAAAATGACCACACCCATTTTCCAAGACCCTGGGGGTCTGGGGTTCAAACAAAATATAAGGTGCACAACTAGACCACAGGCCCATTATAATGCAAAAAGAATTTATTTTCTACCATTCACAGATTCAGAGGATTCGCGCTCACAAGAAAAGTTTAACGGACGGACAGACAGACAGACAGACAGACAGACAGACCAACGGCCGGACGCCGGACACAGGGCAATCACATAAGCTCGACTGGTCTTAGACCAGTAGAGCTAACCATTATCTTTCTATCTATTATACTTTCTGAGAATTGGTGCTCACAAGATTACATAGAGCTATATAGGAGAAAATGACCACACCCTTTTTCCTAGACCCTGGGGGTCTGGGGCTAAAACAAAATATCAGGTGCACATCTAGACCACAGACTGAGAATAAAGCAAAAACAATTATCTTTCTATCTATTATACTTTCTGAGAATTGGTGCTCACAAGATTACATAGAGTTATATAGGGGAAAATGACCACACCCATTTTCCAACACCCTGGGGGTCAGGGGCTCAAACAAAATATCAGGTGCACAACTAGACTACAGACTGAGAATAAAGCAAAAACAATTATCTTTCTATCATTTATACTTTCTGAGAATTGGTGCTCACAAGATTACATAGAGTAATATAGGAGAAAATGACCACACCCATTTTCCAAGACCCTGGGCGTCTGGGGCTCAAACAAAATATCAGGTGCACATCTAGACCACAGACTGAGAATAAAGCAAAAACAATTATCTTTCTATCTATTATACTTTCTGAGAATTGGTGCTCACAAGATTGCATAGAATTAAATAGGGGAAAATGACCACACCCATTTTCCAAGACCCTGGGGGTCAGGGGCTCAAACAAAATATCAGGTGCACATCTAGACCACAGACTGAGAATAAAGCAAAAACAATTATCTTTCTATCTATTATACTTTCTGAGAATTGGTGCTCACAAGATTAAATAGAGCTATATAGGAGAAAATGACCACATCCATTTTCCAAGACCCTGGGGGTCTGGGGCTTAAACAAAATATCAGGTGCACATCTAGACCACAGACTGAGAATAAAGCAAAAACAATTATCTTTCTATCTATTATACTTTCTGAGAATTGGAGTCACAAGATTACATAGAGTTTTATAGGGGAAAATGACCACACCCATTTTCCAAGACCCTGGGGGTCAGGGGCTCAAACAAAATATCAGGAGCACAACTAGACCACAGACTGAAAATAAAGCAAAAATAATTATACTTTCTGAGAATTGGTGCTCATAAGATTACATAGAGTTATATAGGAGAAAATGACCACACCCATTTTCCAAGACCCTGGGCGTCTGGGGCTCAAACAAAATATCGTGTGCACAAATAGACCACAGGCCCAATATAATGCAAAAAGAATTTATTTTGTACTATTCACAGATTCAGAGGATTCTCGCTCACAAGAAAAGTCTAAGGGACAGACAGACAGACAGACAGACAGACGGCTGGACTCCGGACACAGGGCGATCGCATAAGCTTGACTGGTCTTTGACCAGTAGAGCTAGAAATGAAGATTCTGGCATTTTCATGGATAATTATCACTTGATCCTGACATAAAAAGAAAAAATATTTTGATAATCAAATGAACGATGAGAATTTTTCTTGAAAATGGCGGCCATCTGATTTCTCGAGGTAGGTCAATAGCTAATATCGTAAAGAATGGACTGAAAAACAATTGTGCCAAATTTCATGTTTTCCTGAAACTTTGCACAATTATTTCACCATTCAGCTTGACTATATGGCCCTACCTACCATATGTTTTGCCAATAATACATTTGCCGAAAAAGCAGAAATAAATCAAACTGTATACAAAAGATACATGCTTAAACTTATGATGACAAGGTGAGCTAAAAATTACAATCAAAATTCTTACAAATCAATGAAAATAGTTCCCAGAGTCACCATATGCTCGACTGCTCAGCAGTATGTCTTTAATGACAGCCAATTTCCTAAGCTCATCCCCCTCCCCCCCCCCCCCCCCCCCCAATTTAAATAATCATACACAATATACTCTACAATGTAAGTTTGGTACATATAGCACCTATACTTTGCTAAAAATTGGCTTCTATAAGCAAAATCAATAAAGCAGAAAAAGTAGCTAGGTCAATGTAATTCTATGAAATTTGATCAAAGATACATCCAACATGTAAGTTTGGAACATGTAGCACTTACACTTTGCTCAATATTGGCCATTAAAGGCAAAATATTCACATTTACCTTATCATCTCAACATTTGCCTTAAGTTATCATTTGAAATAATTCTAAAAATACCAACCCCAGGGGTTACATCCCCATCTGGTAATATTAAACAAAGTATAATTAAATCCAACATCTATGTTTGGAGCATGTAGCACTTATACTTTGCTCAATATTGGCTATTAAAGGCAAAATCACTCAAGTGGAAAAAAGTAGGTCAAGGTCATTTTATGAAAGTTTTATCAATGATAATTCCAACATGTAAGTTTGGAACATGTAGCACTTATACTTTGCTCAATATTGACTT
Organism: Pinctada fucata; assembly: GCA_028142955.1. Taxonomy (NCBI): domain Eukaryota; kingdom Metazoa; phylum Mollusca; class Bivalvia; order Pterioida; family Pteriidae; genus Pinctada; species Pinctada fucata. The sequence continues at coordinate 25,613,807 of AP027110.1, read as the reverse complement.
TTAAAGGCTAAATCACTCAAGCAGAAAAAGTAGGTCAAGGTCATTTTATGAAAGTTTGATCAAAGATACATCCAATATGCAAGTTTGAAACATGCAGCACTTATACTTTGCTCAACATTGGCTTTTAATGGCAAAATCACGCAAGTGGAAAAAGTAGGTCAAGGTCATTTCATGAAAGTTTTATCAAAGATAATGGTCCATTTTCCAGATAAAAGAAATGACCGTTCCTAACCTTGATTCTATACACACAGACACCCAACATCACATCATTTTGCAAAATTTTCCATTGTGACGTCACATCACATCGCACCGCCTTGAAGCACCTTTGATGTGTTGTCATGCCTTTTATTTTGACATCACAATGAAAATATCGCAAAATTTTATGATGTCTGGTGTCTTGAGCAGAGTTGTTGAAATATTTTCTAATGAACCGGTCATTCGGACCGGTACTAGTCCTAAATCAACCGGTCCGAAAGGATTTTAACTGGTCCGACATTTTTTTTTTTCACAAAAAGTTAATTTCTGCAATACATACTGTATTATGAAATACATTACACTATGTAAATGATGGATTTAGTTTGATTAATTTAAATACGATTGAATTATCAATGAAATATCCTGTCAGTGTCTTTAGATAGTCATGTTTAAATATTGTGCCGTCTGTCTGCCTGTCCAACTGTACTGTCCGTTTGTTACCATTCATGACCTTTTTTTATAAAAAAAAAAAGAAGAATGTCTTAATTCTTTTATTCAATCTTTAATTTCTTTCATTAAACTTGCATGTTTTATATCTAATGTCAATTCATGAGTTCATCGCGTATATCTACATGAGTATTGAATTAACACCAAAATGAGAGAAAGAGACTTTTAACGAAGTTAAAGTTCTCGTGATGAACTAGAATGTATGAATTGGTTTTTATTTCGGCACCAAACACCTTTCAATAAATCGATAAATGTACGCATGTCACGGAAATTAAATGCAGAACTATACGTTGCGCTGTGCGATCAACCTTTGCGTAAAATACGTAGTGTCTCTCTGGATGTTTTTATTTATTATAACAATATGCAAATAGTTTATCGTAATAATGGAGATTTTTATAAGAAATAAAAATATCTAGAAAGACAGTAGCATTGATAGGGAAATCAATCCATTTTCCGTGATAGAGGGAACCACGGTTTGAGACAAAACTAAAATTTTATCGACGATCCGCGAATTTTTGTCTCATGTCGCGAGTTATGGCAACTACATGTATTCTTACGTAGTTTGTCAGAAGAGTTTAATTGCTGATTAGATTTATATTTGCGAATTTTCCTCAAATAACAGACAGGAAAATCCCGTCGCATCCCTTTGAAAAAAAAATGAGCATGTGCACGGTCACTTTAGTAATTGCATGTTTTAACGAGTCGGTCTTTCCGTTTTCAAACTTTAATAATTCAGAAACGTTTGCAAATTACTACAATTGGCAGCTCTCGTTACGGCAAATATGCGTAAAATTCTGTGTATTTTGATGTTACAATGTTAAACGTCTTCAAATTCAAGACGACTTTCGGAGGATCCGTTGTCGACAATATATCAGACAATATTTGACATTTAGCTGATTTCTTTTGAAATACAGCAAAGAAAAGAGATTCTTTCACTAAATCGGACAATGTCACATGTATGAGTCAATGACTTCCATGACAATTTCATGTTCGGTAATCATTATTTATCCTATAGCATACAGTGATAAAGTCATAAAACTAAAGTCGTAAGCTGTGTTATGGACAATACTTCCTAAAATATTATGCAGTGGATAGATATGAAAAAAAAAATGAAAACGTTTCCTGAGAATTGTTACCGGTCATTTGGACCGGTGAGCTGGCGTTACCATCCGGTCATTTCAAATTTTAACCGGTTTTGCCGGTCGGACCGGTTAATTTCAACTTCTCTGCTTGAGGTAAAAAAACATAGGGTAATCACAGATTACGAAGCTCACCTCGTGACAGCAAAATTCAATTCAAACATATTTCTTAGTACATGTATATTGGCTTTTAAAGGCAAAACCACTCAAGCAGAAAAAGTAGGTCAAGGTCATTTTATGAAAGTTTGATCAAAGATACATCCAATATGCAAGTTTGGTACATGTAGCAGTTATACTTTGATCAATATTGGCTTTATAAAGCAAAATCACTCAAGCGGAAAAAGTAGGTCAAGGTCATTTTAAGAAAGATTGATCAAAGATACATCCAATATGCAAGTTTGGTACATGTATCACTTATACTTTGCTCAATATTGGCTTTTAAAGGCAAAATCACTCAAGCGGAAAAAGTAGGTCGAGGTCATTTTATGAAAGTTTGATCAAAGATACATCCAATATGCAAGTTTGGAACATCTAGCACTTATACTTTGCTCAATATTGGCTTTATAAAGCAAAATCACTCAAGCGAAAAAAGTAGGTCCAGGTCATTTTATGAAAGATTGATCAAAGATACATCCAATATGCAAGTTTGGTACATGTATCACTTATACTTTGCTCAATATTGGCTTTTAAAGACAAAATCACTCAAGCGGAAAAAGTAGGTCGAGGTCATTTTATGAAAGATTGATCAAAGATACATCCAATATGCAAGTTTGGTACATGTATCACTTATACTTTGCTCAATATTGGCTTTTAAAGGCAAAATCACTCAAGCGGAAAAAGTAGGTCGAGGTCATTTTATGAAAGATTGATCAAAGATACATCCAATATGCAAGTTTGGTACATGTATCACTTATACTTTGCTCAATATTGGCTTTTAAAAGCGAAATCACTCAAGTGGAAAAAGTAGGTCAGATGCTGCATCCGATGCATGGGTCCATCTCGGCATCCAAAGATGAATCACCTGTGCAAGTTTGGTTACTGTAGCATTAGTACTTTGTCAGATACTGAGCTACCCCAAACTTCTTAACCAAATCACTCAAGCGGAAAATGTAGGTCAGATGCTGCATCTGATGCATGGGTTCACCTCAGCATCCAAAGATGAATCACTTGTGAAAGTTTGGTTACTGTAGCATCAGTACTTTGTCAGATACTGAGCTACCCCAAACTTCTTAACCAAGTCACTCAAGCGGAAAATGTAGGTCAGATGCTGCATCCGATGCATGGGTTCACCTCAGCATCCAAAGATGAATCGCTTGTGCAAGTTTGGTTACTGTAGCATCAGTACTTTGTCAGATACTGAGCTACCCCAAACTTCTTAACCAAGTCACTCAAGCGGAAAATGTAGGTCAGATGCTGCATCCGATGCATGGGTTCACCTCAGCATCCAAAGATGAATCGCTTGTGAAGGTTTGGTTACTGTAGCATCAGTACTTTGTCAGATACTGAGCTACCCCAAACTTCTTAACCAAGTCACTCAAGCGGAAAATGCAGGTCAGATGCTGCATACGATGCATGGGTTCACCTCAGCATCCAAAGATGAATCACTTGTGCCAGTTTGGTTACTGTAGCATTAGTACTTTGTCAGATACTGAGCTACCCCAAACTTCTTAACCAAGTCACTCAAGCGGAAAATGTAGGTCAGATGCTGCATCCGATGCATGGGTTCACCTCAGCATCCAAAGATGAATCACTTGTGCCAGTTTGGTTACTGTAGCATTAGTACTTTGTCAGATACTGAGCTACCCCAAACTTCTTAACCGGACGCGGACGCGGACACGGACGCGGACGCGTGGGGTTATAGCATAAGCTCACTCAACTTCGTCGAGGTGAGCTAAAAATTTGTCGTCAAAAGCTTCACATATGCCCCCGCCAGAGGTCATCAAAGGTCAAATCTTTAAACTCTTATAACTCCTTTACTAACTGTACAATTTCAATGAATTTGTTTTATATTGTTCTTTGGGAAATTTGCAAACTTTTATACGCTTACATCCTCGATAAAATATTTACTGTTTCCACGCTATTTAAAGTTGAAAAAGGAAGTTTAAATTGGCACAGTGCCAATTTCTACAGCTTTTGAGATTTTGAGTTGAAATTTGGATGGAAGGTTACTTATACGTAATCATTTAATGTTGACCTAGTTTCAAGGTCAAATTTTGATTCTCAAGGTCACAACAATTTTTTGCCGATAGAACAAAGAGTTTGACCTTCAGAGTTCAAACTTCATACATATAATCTTTGAACCAAGCCCTTTCACCTTGACCTTGATCCAAGGTCAAACTCTCATTCTCAAGGTCACAACAACATTTTGCCTATCAAACAAGGACTGTTAGACCTTAAGAGTTCAAACTTGGCAAAAATATTCAGTGCATCAAGACCTGTCACCTTTACCTTGACCCAAGGTCATTCGTTTCATTTCAAGGTCACAGCAGACTTTTGTTGATAAAATACTGAGCTCTGATTAAATCGCATTCAATCTTGATAAGAATAAACTCCAATGTTAAACTTTTATCCGCGACTTTGGTTCAAGGTCAAATAATCTTTCTCAAAGTCTTAGCAAACATTTACTCTTGTAGAATTCACAAAATTTTGTTCTAAACTAATTATAATTTGCACAATTAGTACTTCTTATTCGAACTTTACATAGTATAAGAAAGATAACTCTTTCATTCTTGTTCTTTGTTTCCTTCTTTATCTTAGTAGCATAACTTGTCGGTACTTTCATGCTGTTGTCATATTTTATTTATAGAAATTTTCTCATTGCAAAATCATTCTGCAGTTCTGTTTTGAGATAGTAATTCTAAAGGTTTTAACATGGATAGATCAAGGAGTTTAAAGCTTTTGTAAACATGAAAGGTATTTATTATCTTTTTCTTCTATTTTGTTGATAAATAAATAAGAGTCCCAAGTTACGCTAAAGCTCTTTTGACTCATTTGCTGAAATGAATAAGGTACTAAAGCAACTATTCTTTTTTCCATTTTCCTTATTCAGATTTTGACACTTCAGTTCTAAGGAAAGTCTAATAAAGGAGGAATCTGTCTGTTGCTTGCAACAGTAGCCATCTAGTTGTAAATATAGTTTTAAACGCTTATGAAAATAACTTACTAAGTACAGTTAAAGTTTGAGTATCTGTAACTCCAGGGCCTGATCCATATGTACATGTCCATGAACCATCATCAGTAGTTCTGCTTAAAGATGCTATATCAAAGGTAGTAACAGTGGTAGATGGTTGATCTGTATTTGCTCCACAAGATGGATTCCCAAGGACAATAGAACATCTTCCTCTCTCATTACCATTGCGGGTAAAGACTATATCATCTGTATGGTCAGCAGTTGTGCATGACATCTTACAAGCATTTCCTTTTACTGGAGGACTACATAACTGTAGACTTACTGTTTGTGCTTCTGTAAAATATTTTGAAGTTTAACTAACAAGAGGCCCAAGGGGACCACATCACTCAACTGAGTTGCAAACAAAATAATAAAGCCTACGCTCACGCAGCAAGATACCCCCGTTGGGATTTTTTTCACAACACCAAAATATCTAAGTCCAATAACTCCATAAGGACAAATCAGATGAACCTGAAAATCGAAAGGCAGCTTCCTCTTCACAGTCTGATCACAATGTAGAAATATCATGTAAATCCGTTGACACATATTCAAGTTATTACGTTCAATGCGCCTATATTTTGCCCTTAGCTTAACATGTATGTGCATATAACCCCCCCTCCCCTCCCATTACAAATATCTCGTTTATGCGACCAAAAAATTAAAAGCCGTTACATATGTCAAAGAGCATCCTTTCTACCTTAAGTATAAAAAATTTCAAAACAGTTCGATCAGGAATAGATTTTTAAATAATTTTTAAATATTTTAGTATATTTTCACATAACAAAGTCCCATAACTCTGTAACGACAAATCGAATGAACCTGAAAATCGAAAGGCGGCTTCCTCTTCACAGTCCAATCATTATGTATGAATATCATGAAAATCTGTTGACGCATATTCAAGTTATTGCGTTCCATGCGCCTATATTTTGCCCTTAGCTTAACATGTATGTGCATATAACCCCCCCTTTCCCATTACACACAATATCTCGATTATGCGACTAAAAAATTAAAAACCCGTTACATATGTCAAAGAACATCCTTTCTACTTGAAGTATTCAAAATTTCAAAGCATTTCGACCAGAAATAGATTTTTAAATAATTTTTAACTATTTCAGTATATTTTCACTGTATTTTAAAAAATAAAATCGAAAGGCGGCTTCCTCTCCACAGTCCAATCATTATGTATGAATTTCGTGAAAATCCGTTGACGCATATTCAAGTTATTCAAACTTCATACATAATATCATTAAACCAAGCTCTTTCACCTTGACCTTGACCCAAGGTCAAATTTTGATTCTCAAGGTCACAACAATCTTTTGCCTATAGAACAAAGACTATTTGACCTTCAGAGTTTTAACTTCATACAAATAATTGTTCAGTCATGTTCTTTCACTTCGACCTTGACCCAAGGTCAAATTCTCATTCTCAAGGTCACAGCAACTTTTCCCTACAAAACAAAGACTATTTGACCTTCAGAGTTCATACTTTATAAATATCATGCTTGGGCCCAGATCTTTCACCTTGACCTTGACCCAAGGTCAAATTCTGATTTTCAAGGTCACAACAAACTTAAGTCTATAAAACAAAGACTGTTTGACCTTGAGAGTTCAAACTTTACACAAATATTCCTTGCATCAAACTTTTTCATCATGACCTTGACCCAAGGTCATTTGTTTAATTTCAAGGTCACAAATGACTTTGGTTGATTAGATATTGAGCTTAGCTCAGATTAAGATCAATCGTGATGAGAATAATCACAATACTTAGCTTTCATTCATGACATTGGTTGAAGGCCAAATAATCATTCTCAAGGTATTAACTTTCATTTACTCTTGCAGAATTTACACTTTTTGTGCTATACTATTTATTCTTCACACTAGTAGTCCTTCTTATATGAATATAACATAGTATAAGAAAGATAACTCCTTTATTCTTGTTCTCTGTTTCTTTTTTTCTTAGTAGCATTACATATCTGTACTTTCATGTTGTTGTCATTTTCTATTAATAGAAATTATCTCATTGCAAAATCATTGTGTAATTCTGTTTTGAGAAAGTAATTGTAAAGGATTTGATATCCATAGGGCATGGAGTTTAAAGCTTTCATAAAGATGAAAGGTACGTAATTGTCCCCCGCTTTCGCGAAAGCGCCGGGACATTAAAACCGGTTCCTCCGTCTGTCCGTCTGTCCGTCTGTCTGTCCGTCTGTCTGTCTGTCCGTCTGTCCGTCAGTCACAAAAACATTAACCTTGTGCATAACTTTTGAATGGTAAGTGATAGGGCTTTGATATATTTCACATGTGTATTCCTTGTGACAAGACCTTTCCATGGATACCAAAATTTTTGACCTTGTGACCTTGACCTTGGACTTTGACCTACTTATTAAAAACTTTAACCTTGACCATAACTTTTGAATGGAAAGTGATAAGGCTTTGATATTTCACATGTGTATTCCTTGTGACAAGACCTTTCTATGGATACCAAAATTTTTGACCTTGTGACCTTGACCTTGGACTTTGACCTACTTATTAAAAACTTTAACCTTGACCATAACTTTTGAATGGAAAGTGATAGGGCTTTGATATTTCACATGTGTATTCCTTGTGTCAAGACCTTTCCATGGATACCAAAATTTTTGACATTGTGACCTTGACCTTGGACTTTGACCTACTAATTAAAAACTATAACCTTGACCATAACTTTTGAATGGAAAGTGATAGGGCTTTGATATTTCACATGTGTATTCCTTGTGACAAGACCTTTTTATGGATACCAAAATTTTTGACCTTGTGACCTTGACCTTGGACTTTGACCTACTTATTAAAAACTTTAACCTTGACCATAACTTTTGAATGGAAAGTGATAGGGCTTTGATATTTCACATGTGTATTCCTTGTGACAAGACCTTTCCATGGATACCAAAATTTTTGACCTTGTGACCTTGACCTTTGAGTTCGACCTACTTTTCAAAAAACTATAACCTTGTCCATAACTTTTTAATGGGAAATGATAGGGCTTTCACATTTCACATGTGTATTCCATGTGATGAGACCTTTCTGTTGGTAACAACATTCTGACCTTGTGACCTTGTCCATGGAGGTTGACCCACATTTAAAAACTTCAACCTCGACCATAAGTTTTTGATTTTAATTTAAACCATAGGTCTTAAATATTTCACATGTGCATACCTTTTCATAAGCCCTGTCCCTTGGAAACAAAACAAAAGTTTGTACCTTTTGACCTTTTCTTGGAGTTAATCTTTCATATTTAGATTGTTGATAATATATGAGATATATTATTAAAACTTAAGAATGGGGGGATGTCTGTAAGCATTTCTTTAAAGACAAACACCCAAAAGCGGGGGACCACAATTCCTTGAATTTGATTTTTTTTCTTCTATTTTGTTGATAAATAAATAAGAGTCCCAAATTAGACATAACCTCTTTTGACCCATTTGCTAAATGAATAAGGTACTTAAGCAACTATTCTTTTTTCTATCTTCTTTATTCGGATTTTAACACTTCAGTTCCGAGGAAGGTCTAAGAAAGGAGGAATCCGTCTGTTGCTTGCAACAGTAGCCATCTAGTTATTATTATTATTCTTACCCCCAGATCGTTCCGGTCACTGTACAAAAAATTATAACTTCCTATGATAAAACGAAAAGTATCATGTGAAAGAGCATATAAAGATCTTGAGGTAAAAAAATTTTGTCGTCGAAAAGTTCACATATGCCCCCGCTAGAGGTCATCAAAGTTCAAATCTTTAAACTCTTATAACTCCTAAACTAACCGTACGATTTGAACGAAATTTGTTTTAAAATGTTCTTTGGGAAATTTGTAAACTTTTATACGCTTACATGCTCGATAAAATATTTACGGTTTTCGTGCTATTCCGAGATGAAAATGGAACTTTAAATTGGCACAGTGCCAATTTCTACAGTTTTTGAGATTTTGAGTTGAAACTTGGAAACTAGGTTACTTATAGGTAGTCATTTAATGTTGACCTACTTTCAAGGTCAAATTATGATTCTCAAGGTCACAACAAACTTTTGCCTATAGAACAAAGACTATTTGACCTTCAGAGTTCAAACTTCATACATAAAATCGTTAAACCAAGCTCTTTCACATTGACCTTGACCCAAGGTCAAATTCTGATTCTCAAGGTCACAACAAACTTTTGCCTAAAGAACACAGACTGTTAGACCTGCAGAGTTCAAACTTCATACATAATATCATTAAACCAAGCTCTTTCACCTTGACCTTGACCGAAGGTCAAATTCTGATTCTCAAGGTCGCAACAAACATTTGCCTATAGAACAAAGACTATTAGACATTCAAAGTTCAAACTTCATACATAATATCATTAAACCAAGCTCTGTCACCTTGACCTTGACCCAAGGTCAAATTCTGATTCTCAAGGTCACAACAAAATTTTCCCTATAGAATAAAGACTATACGACCTTCAGAGTTTAAACTTCATACAAATAATTGTTCAGTCATGCTCTTTCACTTTGACCTTGACCTAAGGTCAAATTCTCATTCTCAAGGTCACAGCAACTTTTCCCTACAAAACAAAGACTATTTGACCTTCAGAGTTCATACTTTATACACATCATGCTTGAGCCCAGCTCTTTCACCTTGACATTGACCCAAGGTCAAATTTTGATTGTCAAGGTCACAACAAACTTTAGTCTATAAAACAAAGACTGTTTGACCTTGACAGTTTAAACTTTACACAAATATTCCTTGCATCAAAACTCTTTTATCATGACCTTGACCCAAGGTCATTTGTTTGATTTCAAGGTCACAACTGACTTTGGTTGATTAGATATTGAGCTTTGCTCAGATTAAGATCAATCGTGATGAGAATAATCACAATACTTAGCTTTCATCCATGACATTGCTTAAAGGCCAAATAATCATTCTCAAGGTCTTATCAATCATTTACTCTTGTAGAATTTACACTTTTCGTCCTATACTATTTATTCTTCACACAAGTAGTCCATCTTATTTGAACTTAACATAGTATAAGAAAGATAACTCTTTTATCCATTTTCTCTGTTTCTTTTTTTTTTTTTTTTTTTTTTTTTCTTAGTAGCATTACATATCTGTACTTTCATGTTGTTGTCATTTTTTATTAATAGAAATTATCTCATTGCAAAATCATTGTGCAATTCTGTTTTGAGAAAGTAATTGTAAAGGATTTGATATCCATACAGCATGGAGTTTAAAGCTTTCATAAGATGACAGGTACTTAATTTGTTTTCTTCTATTTTGTTGATAAATGAATAAGAGTCCCAAATTAGACATAAGCTCTTTTGACCCATTTTCTGAAGTGAATAAGGTACTTTAGCAACTTTTCTTTTTTCCATCTTCTTTATTCGGATTTTAACACTCCAGTTCCGAGAAAGGTCTAAGAAAGGAGAAATCCGTCTGTTGCTTGCAACAGTAGCCATCTAGTTCTTATTAAGGATTCCGACTTCCGTCGGAATCCTTTCTGTTATTGTATTGTCTTTTCTTTATTCTTATTATTATTATTATTCTTACCCCCAATCCGTTCCGGTCACTTTACAAAAAAGTACAGCATCGTATGAAAAAACGGAAAGGACCATATGAAAGAGCATATGAAGATCTTGAATGAAATTTTTTTTCTTGTCAAATGGTTCACATATGCCCCCGCTGGAGGTCATCAAAGGTCAAATCTTTAAACTCTTATAACTCCTTAACTAACCGTCGGATTTGAACAAAATTTGTTTTATATTGTTCTTTGGGAAATTTGCAAACTTTTATACGCTTACATGCTCGATAAAATATTTACGGTTTTCGCGCTATTCAGAGTTGAAAATGGAACTTTAAATTGGCACAGTGCCAATTTCTACATTTTTTGAGATTTTGAGTTGAAACTTGGATGGTAGGTTACTTATAGGTAGACATTTAATGCTGACCTACTTTCAAGGTCAAATTTTAATTCTCAAGGTCAAAACAAATTTTAGCCTATAGAACAAAGACTACTTGACCTTCGGAGTTCAAACTTCATACATACTATCGTTTAGCCAAGCTCTTTCACCTTGACCTTGACCCAAGGTCAAATTTTGATTCTCAAGGTCACAACATACTTTTGCCTTTAGAACAATGACTATTTCACCTTCAGCGTTCAAACTTCATGCATACTATCGTTAAGCCAAGCTCTTTCACCTTGACCTTGACCCAAGGTCAAATTTTGATTCGCAAGGTCACAACAAAGTTTTGCCCATAGAATAAAGACTATTTGACCTTCAGAGTTCAAACTTCATACATATTATCGTTAAGCCACGCTCTTTCACCTTGACCTTGACCCAAGGTCAAATTTTGATTATCAAGGTCACAGCAAACTTTTGCCTACAAAACAAAGACTATTTGACTTTAAGAGTTCAAACTTAACACAGATATTCCTTGCATCAAGCCCTTTTACCTTTACCTTGACCCAAGGTCATCTGTTCGATTTCAAGGTCACAACATACTTTGGTTGATAAAATATTGAGCTTTGATCAGATTAAGATCAATCTTGAAAAGAATTACCTCAAATACTTATCTTTTTTCCCGTGACCTTTATTCACAGTCAAATGATCATTCTCAGGGTCATAACAAACTCACTCTTGTAGAATTAGCAGTTTTTGTCCTACGCTATTTATCCTTCACTCAAGTAGTCTTTCTTATTTGAACATAACATAGTATAAGAAACATAACTCTTTTACTCTTGGTCTCTGTTTTTTTTTTCTTAGTAGCATTACTAGGCTGTATTTTGATTCTTTTGTCATTTTCTAATTATAGAAATGCTCTCATTGCAAAATCATTGTGCAATTCAGTTTTGAGATAGTAATTTTAAAGGATTTAGAATTGATAGATCATGGAGTATAAAGCTTTTGTAAACATGAAAGGTATTTATTATCTTTTTGTTCTATTTTGTTGATAAATAAATGGGAGTCCCAAATTAGACTAAAGCTCTTAAGACTCAGTTGCTGAAGTGAATAAGGTACAAAAGCAACTATTCATTTTTCCATCTTCTTTATTCGGATTTTAACTCTTCAGTTCCAAGGAAGGTCTAATAAAGGAGGAATCCGTCTGTTGCTTGCAACAGTAGCCATCTAGTTATTAAGGATTCCGACTATTCCGTCGGAATCCTTTCTGTTATTGTATTGTCTTTTCTTTATTCTTATTATTATTCTTATTATTATTATTATTATTATTATTCTTACCCCCTGATCGTTCCAGAGACTGTACAAAAAAGTGTCACTTTTTATGATAAAACGAAAAGTATCATAAGGAAGAGCATATCAAGATCTTGAGGTAAAAAAATTTTGTTGTCGAAATGTTCACATATGCCCCCGCTAGAGGTCATCAAAGGTCAAATCTTTAAACTCTTATAACTCCTAAACTAACCGTACGATTTGAACGAAATTTGTTTTATATTGTTCTTTAGGAAATTTGCAAACTTTTATACGCTTACATGCTCGATAAAATACTTACGGTTTTCGCGCTATTCCGAGTTAAAAATGGAACTTTAAATTGGCACAGTGCCAATTTCTACAGTTTTTGAGATTTTGAGTTGAAACTTGGATGATATGTTACTTATAGGTAGTCATTTAATGTTGACCTACTTTCAAGGTCAAATTTTGATTCTCAAGGTCACAACACATTTTTGCCTATAGAACAAAAACTATTTGACCTTCAGAGTTCAAACTTCATACATACTATCTTTAAGCAAAGCTCTTTCACCTTGACCTTGACCCAAGGTCAAATTCTGATTCTCAAGGTCACAACATACTTTTACCTATAGAACAAAGACTATTTGATCGTCAGAGTTCAAACTACATATATATTATCATTAAGTCAAACTCTTTCACCTTGACCTTGACCCAAGGTCAAATGTTGATTCTCAAGGTCACTACATACTTTTGCCTGTAGAACAAAGACTATTTGACCTTCAGAGTTCAAACTTCGTACATACTATTGTTTAGCTAAGCTACTTCATTCTGAACTTGACCCAAGGTCAAATTTTGATTCTCAAGGTCACAACAATTTTTTTCCTATAGAACAAAGACCATTTGACCTTCAAAGTTCAAACTTCATACATACTATCGTTAAGCAAAGCTCTTTCACCTTGACCTTGACCCAAGGTCAAATTTTGATTCTCAAGGTCACAACATACTTTTGCCTATAGAACAAAGACTATTTGATCTTCAGAGTTCAAACTTCATACATATTATCATTAAGTCAAGCTCTTTCACCTTGACCTTGACCCAAGGTCAAATGTTGATTCTCAAGGTCACTACATACTTTTGCCTGTAGAACAAAGACTATTTGATCTTCAGAGTTCAAACTTCATACATATTATCATTAAGTCAAGCTCTTTCACCTTGACCTTGACCCAAGGTCAAATTTTGATTCTCAAGATCACTACATACTTTTGCCTGTAGAACAAAGACTATTTGACCTTCAGAGTTCAACTTCATACATACTATTGTTAAGCTAAGCTTTTTCATTTTGACCTCGACCCAAGGTCAAATTTTGATTCTCAAGGTCACAACAAATTTTTCCTATAGACAAAGACTATTTGATCTTCAGAGCTCAAACTTCATACATACTATCGTTTAGCCAAGCTCTTTCACCTTGACCTTGACCCAAGGTCAAATTTTGATTCTCAAGGTAAACATACTTTTACCTATAGAAGAAAGACTATGTGACGTTCAGTGTTCAAACTTCATACATATTATCATTAAGCCAAGCTCCTTCACCTTGACCTTGACCCAAGGTCAAATTTTGATTCTCAAGGTCACTACATACTTTTGCCTTTAAGACAAAGACTTTGATCTTGGGAATTTGAAACTTTACACAAATATTCCTGGCATCAAGCCCTTTCATCTTGACCTTGACCCAAGGTCATTTGTTTGATTGCAAGTTCACAACAGACTTTGGATGATTAGATAATGAGCTTTGATCAGATTAAGATCAATCGTGATGAGAATAACCTACAATACTAATGTTTTATCCGTATCCTTGGTTCAAGATAGAATGATTATTCTCAAGGTCATAACAAACATTTACTCTTGTAGAATTCACTGCTTTTGTCCTAAATTCTTCATTCTTCATACAACTTGTCCTTCTTAATAGTATTTGAACTTTAGATGTTTTAAGAAAGATAATTCTTTTATTCTTGTACTCTGTTTCTTTTTTTTTTTTTTGGCTTAGTAGCATTACATATCTGTACTTTCATGTTGTTGTCATTTTCTATTAATATAAATTATCTCATTGCAAAATCGTTGTGCAATACTGTTTTGAGAAGTAATTGTAAAGGATTTTGATACTGAGAGAGCATGGAGTTTAAATCTTTCGAAAACATGAAAGGTATTTATCATTTTTCTCCTCTATTTTGTAGATCAATAAATAAGAGTCCCAAGTTAGACAAAAGCTCTTTTGACTCATTTGCTCAATTGAATAAGGTACTAAAGCAACTATTCTTTTTTCCACCTTCTTTATTCGGATTTTAACACTTCAGTTCCGAGGAAGGTCTAATGAAGGAGGAATCCGTCTGTTGCTTGCAACAGTAGGCATCTAGTTATTATTATTATTATTATTCTTACCCCCAGATCGTTCCGGTCACTGTACAAAAAAGTATCACTTCCTATGATAAAACGAAAAGTATCATGTGAAAGAGCATATAAAGATCTTGAGGTAAAAAAATTTTGTCGTCGAAAAGTTCACATATGCCCCCGCTAGAGGTCATCAAAGTTCAAATCTTTAAACTCTTATAACTCCTAAACTAACCGTACGATTTGAACGAAATTTGTTTTAAAATGTTCTTTGGGAAATTTGTAAACTTTTATACTCTTACATGCTCGATAAAATATTTACGGTTTTCGTGTTATTCCGAGATGAAAATGGAACTTTAAATTGGCACAGTGCCAATTTCTACAGTTTTTGAGATTTTGAGTTGAAACTTGGAAACTAGGTTACTTATAGGTAGTCATTTAATGTTGACCTACTTTCAAGGTCAAATTATGATTCTCAAGGTCACAACAAACTTTTGCCTATAGAACAAAGACTATTTGACCTTCAGAGTTCAAACTTCATACATAATATCGTTAAACCAAGCTCTTTCACATTGACCTTGACCCAAGGTCAAATTCTGATTCTCAAGGTCACAACAAACTTTTGCCTAAAGAACACAGACTGTTAGACCTGCAGAGTTCAAACTTCATACATAATATCATTAAACCAAGCTCTTTCACCTTGACCTTGACCCAAGGTCAAATTTTGATTCTCAAGGTCACAACAATCTTTTGCCTATAGAACAAAGACTATTTGACCTTCAGAGTTTTAACTTCATACAAATAATTGTTCAGTCATGTTCTTTCACTTCGACCTTGACCCAAGGTCAAATTCTCATTCCCAAGGTCACAGCAACTTTTCCCTACAAAACAAAGACTATTTGACCTTCAGAGTTCATACTTTATACATATCATGCTTGGGCCCAGATCTTTCACCTTGACCTTGACCCAAGGTCAAATTCTGATTTTCAAGGTCACAACAAACTTAAGTCTATAAAACAAAGACTGTTTGACCTTGAGAGTTCAAACTTTACACAAATATTCCTTGCATCAAACTTTTTCATCATGACCTTGACCCAAGGTCATTTGTTTAATTTCAAGGTCACAAATGACTTTGGTTGATTAGATATTGAGCTTAGCTCAGATTAAGATCAATCGTGATGAGAATAATCACAATACTTAGCTTTCATTCATGACATTGGTTGAAGGCCAAATAATCATTCTCAAGGTATTAACTTTCATTTACTCTTGCAGAATTTACACTTTTTGTGCTATACTATTTATTCTTCACACTAGTAGTCCTTCTTATATGAATATAACATAGTATAAGAAAGATAACTCCTTTATTCTTGTTCTCTGTTTCTTTTTTTCTTAGTAGCATTACATATCTGTACTTTCATGTTGTTGTCATTTTCTATTAATAGAAATTATCTCATTGCAAAATCATTGTGTAATTCTGTTTTGAGAAAGTAATTGTAAAGGATTTGATATCCATAGGGCATGGAGTTTAAAGCTTTCATAAAGATGAAAGGTACGTAATTGTCCCCCGCTTTCGCGAAAGCGCCGGGACATTAAAACCGGTTCCTCCGTCTGTCCGTCTGTCTGTCCGTCTGTCTGTCCGTCAGTCACAAAAACATTAACCTTGTGCATAACTTTTGAATGGTAAGTGATAGGGCTTTGATATTTCACATGTGTATTCCTTGTGACAAGACCTTTCCATGGATACCAAAATTTTTGACCTTGTGACCTTGACCTTGGACTTTGACCTGCTTATTAAAAACTTTAACCTTGACCATAACTTTTGAATGGAAAGTGATAGGGCTTTGATATTTCACATGTGTATTCCTTGTGACAAGACCTTTCTATGGATACCAAAATTTTTGACCTTGTGACCTTGACCTTGGACTTTGACCTACTTATTAAAAACTTTAACCTTGACCATAACTTTTGAATGGAAAGTGATAGGGCTTTGATATTTCACATGTGTATTCCTTGTGTCAAGACCTTTCCATGGATACCAAAATTTTTGACCTTGTGACCTTGACCTTGGACTTTGACCTACTTATTAAAAACTATAACCTTGACCATAACTTTTGAATGGAAAGTGATAGGGCTTTGATATTTCACATGTGTATTCCTTGTGACAAGACCTTTCTATGGATACCAAAATTTTTGACCTTGTGACCTTGACCTTGGACTTTGACCTACTTATTAAAAACTTTAACCTTGACCATAACTTTTGAATGGAAAGTGATAGGGCTTTGATATTTCACATGTGTATTCCTTGTGACAAGACCTTTCCATGGATACCAAAATTTTTGACCTTGTGACCTTGACCTTTGAGTTCGACCTACTTTTCAAAAAACTATAACCTTGTCCATAACTTTTTAATGGGAAATGATAGGGCTTTCACATTTCACATGTGTATTCCATGTGATGAGACCTTTCTGTTGGTAACAACATTCTGACCTTGTGACCTTGTCCATGGAGGTTGACCCACATTTAAAAACTTCAACCTCGACCATAAGTTTTTGATTTTAATTTAAACCATAGGTCTTAAATATTTCACATGTGCATACCTTTTCATAAGCCCTGTCCCTTGGAAACAAAACAAAAGTTTGTACCTTTTGACCTTTTCTTGGAGTTAATCTTTCATATTTAGATTGTTGATAATATATGATATATATTATTAAAACTTAAGAATGGGGGGATGTCTGTAAGCATTTCTTTAAAGACAAACACCCAAAAGCGGGGGACCACAATTCCTTGAATTTGATTTTTTTTCTTCTATTTTGTTGATAAATAAATAAGAGTCCCAAATTAGACATAACCTCTTTTGACCCATTTGCTGAAGTGAATAAGGTACTTAAGCAACTATTCTTTTTTCTATCTTCTTTATTCGGATTTTAACACTTCAGTTCCGAGGAAGGTCTAAGAAAGGAGGAATCCGTCTGTTGCTTGCAACAGTAGCCATCTAGTTATTATTATTATTCTTACCCCCAGATCGTTCCGGTCACTGTACAAAAAATTATCACTTCCTATGATAAAACGAAAAGTATCATGTGAAAGAGCATATAAAGATCTTGAGGTAAAAAAATTTTGTCGTCGAAAAGTTCACATATGCCCCCGCTAGAGGTCATCAAAGTTCAAATCTTTAAACTCTTATAACTCCTAAACTAACCGTACGATTTGAACGAAATTTGTTTTAAAATGTTCTTTGGGAAATTTGTAAACTTTTATACGCTTACATGCTCGATAAAATATTTACGGTTTTCGTGCTATTCCGAGATGAAAATGGAACTTTAAATTGGCACAGTGCCAATTTCTACAGTTTTTGAGATTTTGAGTTGAAACTTGGATACTAGGTTACTTATAGGTAGTCATTTAATGTTGACCTACTTTCAAGGTCAAATTATGATTCTCAAGGTCACAACAAACTTTTGCCTATAGAACAAAGACTATTTGACCTTCAGAGTTCAAACTTCATACATAATATCGTTAAACCAAGCTCTTTCACATTGACCTTGACCCAAGGTCAAATTTTGATTCTCAAGGTCACAACAAACTTTTGCCTATAGAACAAAGACTTTGAGACCTGCTGATTTCAAACTTCATACATAATATCATTTAACCAAGCTCTTTCACCTTGACCTTGACCGAAGGTCAAATTCTGATTCTCAAGGTCGCAACAAACATTTGCCTATAGAACAAAGACTATTAGACATTCAAAGTTCAAACTTCATACATAATATCATTAAACCAAGCTCTGTCACCTTGACCTTGACCCAAGGTCAAATTCTGATTCTCAAGGTCACAACAAAATTTTCCCTATAGAATAAAGACTATAAGACCTTCAGAGTTTAAACTTCATACAAATAATTGTTCAGTCATGCCCCTTCACTTTGACCTTGACCTAAGGTCAAATTCTCATTCTCAAGGTCACAGCAACTTTTCTCTACAAAACAGAGACTATTTGACCTTCAGAGTTCATACTTTATACACATCTTGCTTGAGCCCAGCTCTTTCACCTTGACATTGACCCAAGGTCAAATTTTGATTGTCAAGGTCACAACAAACTTTAGTCTATAAAACAAAGACTGTTTGACCTTGACAGTTTAAACTTTACACAAATATTCCTTGCATCAAAACTCTTTTATCATGACCTTGACCCAAGGTCATTTGTTTGATTTCAAGGTCACAACTGACTTTGGTTGATTAGATATTGAGCTTTGCTCAGATTAAGATCAATCGTGATGAGAATAATCACAATACTTAGCTTTCATCCATGACATTGCTTAAAGGCCAAATAATCATTCTCAAGGTCTTATCAATCATTTACTCTTGTAGAATTTACACTTTTCGTCCTATACTATTTATTCTTCACACAAGTAGTCCATCTTATTTGAACTTAACATAGTATAAGAAAGATAACTCTTATCCATTTTCTCTGTTTCTTTTTTTTTTTCTTTTTTTTTTCTTAGTAGCATTACATATCTGTACTTTCATGTTGTTGTCATTTTTTATTAATAGAAATTATCTCATTGCAAAATCATTGTGCAATTCTGTTTTGAGAAAGTAATTGTAAAGGATTTGATATCCATACAGCATGGAGTTTAAAGCTTTCGTAAAGATGACAGGTACTTAATTTGTTTTCTTCTATTTTGTTCATAAATGAATAAGAGTCCCAAATTAGACATAAGCTCTTTTGACCCATTTTCTGAAGTGAATAAGGTACTTTAGCAACTTTTCTTTTTTCCATCTTCTTTATTCGGATTTTAACACTCCAGTTCCGAGAAAGGTCTAAGAAAGGAGGAATCCGTCTGTTGCTTGCAACAGTAGCCATCTAGTTCTTATTATTAAGGATTCCGACTTTTCCGTCGGAATCCTTTCTGTTATTGTATTGTCTTTTCTTTATTCTTATTATTATTCTTATTATTAAGGATTCCGACTTTTCCGTCGGAATCCTTTCTGTTATTGTATTGTCTTTTCTTTATTAAGGATTCCGACTTCCGTCGGAATCCTTTCTGTTATTGTATTGTCTTTTCTTTATTCTTATTATTATTATTCTTACCCCCAAGCCTTTCCAGAGGCGTTACAACCAAATACCGCATCATATGATAAAATGGAAAGTATCATGTGAAAGAGCAAATAAAGATCTTCATTTAAATTTTTTTTCTTGTCGAAAAGTTCACATATGCCCCCGCTAAAGGTCATCAAAGGTCAAATCTTTAAAACCTTATAACTCCTAAACTAACCGTACGATTTGAACGAAATTTGTTTTATAGTGTTCTTTGGGAAATTTGCAAACTTTAGTACGCTTACATGCTCGATGAAATATTTACGGTTTTCGCGCTATTTTAGATTGAAAATGGAACTTTAAATTGGCACAGTGCCAATTTCTACAGTTTTTGAGATTTTGAGTTGAAACTTGGATGGTAGGTTACTTATAGGTAGTCATTGATGATAACCTAGTTTCAAGGTCGAGTTATGATTCTCAAGGTCACAACAAACTTTTGACTGTAGAACAAAGACTATTTGACCTTGACAGTTGAAACTTCATAAATACAATCATTGAGCTAAGCCCTTTCACCTTGTCCTTGACCCAAGGTCAAATTTTCATTCTCAAGGTCACAACAAACTTTTGCCTATAGAACAATGACCATTTGACCTTGAGAGTTCAAACTTGGTGCAAATATTCCTTGCATCAAGTTCTTTCACCTTGACATTGACCCAAGGTCATTTGTTCGATTTCAAGGTCACAACAGACTTTTGTCGATAAAATATTGAGCTTTGATTAGATTAAGAGGACTCTTGATGAGAATAAACACAAATTCTTATCTTTTATCTATGACCTTGGTTAAAGGTCAAATAAACTTGTTCAAGGTCATAACAAACATTTACTCTTGTAAAATACTCAGGATTTTGTCCTGAACTATTTATTCGTCACACAAATAGTACTTCTTAATTGAACTTTATATAGTAAGATAAATAACTCCTCTATTCTTCTTCTCTGTTTCTTTCTTTTTTATTCCTAGTAGTATTACATATTTGTACTTTCATGTTGTTGTCATTTTCTATTAATAGAAATTATCTCATTGCAAAATCATTGTGCAATTCTTTTATGAGAAAGTCATTGTAAAGGATTAGATATTGATTGAGCATGGAGTTTAAAGCTTTCGTAAACATGAAAGGTATTTATCTTTTTTTTTCTTCTATTTGTTGATAAATAAATAAGAGTCCCAAGTAAGACATAAGCTCTTTTGACTCATTTGCTGAAGTTAATATGGTACTAAAGCAACTATTTTTTTTTCAATCGTCTTTATTCGGATTTTAGCACTCCAGTTCCGAGGAAGGTCTAATGAAGGAGGAATCCGTCTGTTGCTTGCAACAGTAGCCATCTAGTTCTTATTATTATTCTTATTATTATTATTCTTACCCCCAGATCGTTCCAGTGACTGTACAAAAAAGTGCCACTTCTTATGATAAAACAAGAAGTATCATGTGAAAGAGCATATAAAGATCTAGAGGTAAAAAAATTTTGTCGTAGAAAAGTTCACGTATGCCCCCGCTAGAGGTCATCAAAGGTCAAATCTTTAAACACTTATAACTCCTAAACTAACCGTACGATTTGAACGAAATTTGTTTTAAAATGTTCTTTGGGAAATTTGTAAACTTTTATACGCTTACATGCTCGATAAAATATTTACGGTTTTCGCGCTATTCCGAATTGAAAATGGAACTTTAAATTGGCACAGTGCCAATTTCTACAGTTTTTGAGATTTTGTGTTGAAACTTGGATGGTAGGCTACTTATAGGTAGTCATTGATGATGACCTAGTTTCAAGGTCACATTATGATTCTCAAGGTCACAACAAACTTTTGCCTATAGAACAAAGACTATTTGACCTTGACAGTTCAAACTTCATAAATACAATCATTGATCCAAGCCCTTTCACCTTGACCTTAGCCCAAGGTCAAATTTTGATTCTCAAGGTCACAACAAACTTTTGCCTATAGAACAAAGAACATTTGACCTTGAGAGTTCAAACTTGGCGCAAATATTCCTTGCATCAAGTCCTTTCACCTTGACCTTGACCCAAGGTCATTTGTTCGATTTCAAGGTCACAACAGACTTTTGTCGATAAAATATTGAGCTTTGATTAGATTAAGAGGACTCTTGATGAGAATAAACTCAAATGCTTATCTTTTATCCATGACCTTGGTTAAAGGTCAAATAAACTTTTTCAAGGTCATAACAAACATTTACTCTTGTAGAATTCACACTTTTTGTCCTATACTATTTATTCTTTACACAAGTATTCCTTCTTATTTGAACTTAACATAGTATAAGAAAGATAACTCTTTTCGTCTTGTTCTCTGTTTCTTTTTTTTTTCTTAGTAGCATTACATATCTGTACTTTCATGCTGTTGTCATTTTCTATTAATAGAAATCATCTCATTGCAAAAACATTGTGCAATTCTGTTTTGAGAAATTAATTGTAAAGGATCTGATATTGATAGAGCATGGAATTTAAAGCTTTCGTATAAATAAAAGGTATTTACTATTGTTTTCTTCTATTTTGTTGATAAATAAATAAGAGTCCCAAATTAGACATAAGCTCTTTTGACTCATTTGCTGAAGTGAACAAGGTACTATAGCAACTATTCTTTTTTCCATCTTCTTTATTCGGATTTTAACACTTCAGTTCCAAGGAAGGTCTAATAAAGGAGGAATCCGTCTGTTGCTTGCAACAGTAGCCATCTAGTTATTATTATTATTATTATTATTCTTACCCCCCAGATCGTTCCAGTCACTGTACAAAAAAGTACATCTTCTTATGATAAAACGAAAAGGATAATGTGAAAGAGCATATAAAGATCTTGAGGTAAAAAAATTTTGTCGTTGAAAAGTTCACATATGCCCCCGCTAGAGGTCATCAAAGTTCAAATCTTTAAACTCTTATAACTCCTAAACTAACCGTACGATTTGAACGAAATTTGTTTTAAAATGTTCTTTGGGAAATTTGTAAACTTTTATACGCTTACATGCTCGATAAAATATTTACGGTTTTCGCGCTATTACGAGTTGAAAATGGAACTTTAAATTGGCACAGTGCCAATTTCTACAGTTTTTGAGATTTTGAGTTGAAACTTGGAAACTAGGTTACTTATAGGTAGTCATTTAATGTTGACCTACTTTCAAGGTCAATTTTTCATTCTCAAGGTCACAACAAACTTTTACCTGTAGAACAAAGACTATTTGACCTTCACAGTTCAAACTTCATACATACTATCGTTAAACCAAGGTCTTTCACACTGACCTTGACCCAAGGTCAAATTTTGATTCTCAAGGTCACAACAAACTTTTGCCTATAGAACAAAGACTATTAGACCTGCAGAGTTCAAACTTCATACATAATATCATTAAACCAAGCTCTTTCACCTTGACCTTGGCCCAAGGTCAAATTCTGATTCTCAAGGTCACAACATACTTTTGCTTATAGAACAAAGACTATTAGACATTCAAAGTTCAAACTTCATACATAATATCATTAAACCAAGCTCTTTCACCTTGACCTTAAGCCAAGGTCAAATTCAGATTCTCAAGGTCACAACAAACTTTTGCCTATAGAATAAAGACTATTTGACCTTCAGAGTTTAAACTTCATACAAATAATTGTTCAGTCATGCTTTTTCACTTTGACCTTGACCCAAGGTCAAATTCTCATTCTCAAGGTCACAGCAACTTTTCCCTACAAAACAAAGACTATTTGACCTTCAGAGTTCATACTTTATACATATCATGCTTGGGCCCAGCTCTTTCACCTTGACCTTGACCCAAGGTCAAATTCTGATTTTCAAGGTCACAACAAACTTAAGTCTATAAAACAAAGACTGTTTGACCTTGAGAGTTCAAACTTTACACAAATATTCCTTGCATCAAACTTTTTCATCATGACCTTGACCAACGGTCATTAGTTTGATTTCAAGGTCACAACTGACTTTGGTTGATTAGATATTGAGCTTTGCTCAGATTTAGATCAATCGTGATGAGAATAATCACAGTACTTAGCTTTCATTCATGACATTGGTTAAAGGCCAAATAGTCATTCTCAAGTCTTAACAATCATTTACTCTTGAAGAATTTACACTTTTTGTCCTATACTATTTATTCTTCACACAAGTAGTCCTTCTTATTTGAACTTAACATAGTATAAGAAAGATAACTCTTTTATTCTTGTTCTCTGTTCTATTGCTTTTTTTTCTTAGTAGCATTACAGATCTGTCCTTTCATGTTGTTGTCATTTTCTATTAATAGAAATTATCTCATTGTAAAATCATTGTGCAATTCTGTTTTGAGAAAGTAATTGTAAAGGATTTGATATCCATAGAGCATGGAGTTTAAATCTTTCGAAAACATGAAAGGTATTATCATCTTTTTCTTCTTTTTTGTCAATAAATAGATAAGAGTCCCAAGTTAGACATAAGCTCTTTTGACCCATTTGCTGAAGTGAATAAAGTACTAAAGCAACTATTCTTTTTTCATTTTCTTTATTCGGATTTTAACACTTCAGTTCCGAGGAAGGTCTAATAAAGGAGGAATCCGTCTGTTGCTTGCAACAGTAGCCATCTAGTTATTATTATTATTATTATTCTTACCCCCAGATCGTTCCGGTCACTGTACAAAAAAGTATCACTTCCTATGATAAAACGAAAAGTATCATGTGAAAGAGCATATAAAGATCTTGAGGTAAAAAAATTTTGTCGTCGAAAAGTTCACATATGCCCCCGCTAGAGGTCATCAAAGTTCAAATCTTTAAACTCTTATAACTCCTACACTAACCGTACGATTTGAACGAAATTTGTTTTAAAATGTTCTTTGGGAAATTTGTAAACTTTTATACGCTTACATGCTCGATAAAATATTTACGGTTTTCGTGCTATTCCGAGATGAAAATGGAACTTTAAATTGGCACAGTGCCAATTTCTACAGTTTTTGAGATTTTGAGTTGAAACTTGGAAACTAGGTTACTTATAGGTAGTCATTTAATGTTGACCTACTTTCAAGGTCAAATTATGATTCTCAAGGTCACAACAAACTTTTGCCTATAGAACAAAGACTATTTGACCTTCAGAGTTCAAACTTCATACATAATATCGTTAAACCAAGCTCTTTCACATTGACCTTGACCCAAGGTCAAATTTTGATTCTCAAGGTCACAACAAACTTTTGCCTATAGAACAAAGACTTTGAGACCTGCTGATTTCAAACTTCATACATAATATCATTTAACCAAGCTCTTTCACCTTGACCTTGACCGAAGGTCAAATTCTGATTCTCAAGGTCGCAACAAACATTTGCCTATAGAACAAAGACTATTAGACATTCAAAGTTCAAACTTCATACATAATATCATTAAACCAAGCTCTGTCACCTTGACCTTGACCCAAGGTCAAATTCTGATTCTCAAGGTCACAACAAAATTTTCCCTATAGAATAAAGACTATACGACCTTCAGAGTTTAAACTTCATACAAATAATTGTTCAGTCATGCCCTTTCACTTTGACCTTGACCTAAGGTCAAATTCTCATTCTCAAGGTCACAGCAACTTTTCCCTACAAAACAAAGACTATTTGACCTTCAGAGTTCATACTTTATACACATCATGCTTGAGCCCAGCTCTTTCACCTTGACATTGACCCAAGGTCAAATTTTGATTGTCAAGGTCACAACAAACTTTAGTCTATAAAACAAAGACTGTTTGACCTTGACAGTTTAAACTTTACACAAATATTCCTTGTATCAAAACTCTTTTATCATGACCTTGACCCAAGGTCATTTGTTTGATTTCAAGGTCACAACTGACTTTGGTTGATTAGATATTGAGCTTTGCTCAGATTAAGATCAATCGTGATGAGAATAATCACAATACTTAGCTTTCATCCATGACATTGCTTAAAGGCCAAATAATCATTCTCAAGGTCTTAACAATCATTTACTCTTGTAGAATTTACACTTTTCGTCCTATACTATTTATTCTTCACACAAGTAGTCCATCTTATTTGAACTTAACATAGTATAAGAAAGATAACTCTTTTATCCATTTTCTCTGTTTCTTTTTTTTTTTTTTTCTTAGTAGCATTACATATCTGTACTTTCATGTTGTTGTCATTTTTTATTAATAGAAATTATCTCATTGCAAAATCATTGTGCAATTCTGTTTTGAGAAAGTAATTGTAAAGGATTTGATATCCATAGAGCATGGAGTTTAAAGCTTTCGTAAAGATGACAGGTACTTAATTTGTTTTCTTCTATTTTGTTGATAAATAAATAAGAGTCCCAAATTAGACATAAGCTCTTTTGACCCATTTTCTGAAGTGAATAAGGTACTTTAGCAACTTTTCTTTTTTCCATCTTCTTTATTCGGATTTTAACACTTCAGTTCCGAGAAAGGTTTAAGAAAGGAGGAATCCGTCTGTTGCTTGCAACACTAGCCATCTAGTTTCTTATTATTTTCAACAATTGGTGGAAAATACACACAATGTTTATCTTGAATTGTCTTCCCGTAATTGTTTACTAGATAGATGAAATAAAATTTTGAATATAGTTTAAAGTGTGTGAGACATCTACGTGTGAAAATGGGTCCTCAGATCCAGATCATAAAATTCGAATAATTCCGGTCCAGCCAGGTGCATGGCTTTGAAAAAATATTAAAAAAGTTGGGTACTTTTAATCTTTACGGCATTTTTTTCTATGTAATTCAAATAAAATTTCTAAACATTCAAAAGTAGTGTCAATGTGTTTAAGCCGGTGCGAATCGAGAATTTTTCTCCTATTTTTGGTAAGAAAGTACTTGAAAAATAACTGGGATCTGGATCCTACACGGCAAAAAATGGCTTGTTCCCGACTATAAAAATAAAATTCTAAACAAGTATAAAGAATTTAATTAATTGAATCATATCACATAAAAGGTCAATCAATAAGACATTGGAGCATGTGTCACTTGTTGAATTATCAGCTGTAACTATGGATGAAAGGTCGATCTAAAAATGGAAAACATACATTATACCTATGTACAATCTTAAAAAATATTCCTTAAAAATCCAAAAGTGGATATCTTGACAAAATTCTTCCACTTGTAGGGTACCATGCATGAGTACCTCATACCTACAAATTGTCATGACAATCTGAAGAGTGGTTATAGAAAAGAAGCAGAAAATGTATGAAAATCCCCCCCCCCTTCCTTTTTACATAAGAAAAAAATTCATAAAAAATCAAAAAAATAAAATTTAAGCATAAAATACATATCAAAGCATTAAGTAAGTTAAATATGATAAATATGTAGTAAATGAGTGTGTAAAATCATACACTTATTGAGTTATTTAAAGAAATAGTGCAATAAGCTTAAATGCATCAAAGATGCAAAGTGCCGAGTTGCAAAACTTGAATATAAGTAAAATATACATGATTTGAATATGGTCTCGACAGATGGGAAACATTATTAGCATGTTTCAGGTTGATCCACATTCATATATAATTCAGAAACCATTTTCAATTAACGAGTCCTATGAATTTGACCTTTGATCTCTTGACCCCAAAATTAATAGGAAACATTTCTGGCAAGTTACATGATAATAGGTGCAATACAGGCTCAAATTCAGTCAGGAAACCATTTTTAATCATCTTAGTCCTGTGACCTTGACCTTTGACCTTTGAACCCCAAAATTGATAGTGGTCATCCTTGATCCATGGGAAACATTTCTGGCAAGCTTCATGATTATAATTGCAATACAGGCTGAAATATGGTCCAGAAACCACTTTCAATCATCAGAGTCTTGTGACCTTGACCTTTGACCTTTGAACCCCAAAATCAACAGGGGTCATTCTTGATTAATGGAAATCATTATTGGCAAGTTTCATGACTTTAGGTGCAATACAGGCTAAAATATGGCCAGGAAACCATTTTCAATCATCAGAGTCCTGTGACCTTGACCTTTGACCTTTTGACCCCAAAATCAAAAGTGGTCATTTTCTATTCACAGGAAACATTTCTGGCAAGTTACATGATTATAGGTGCAATACAGGCTGAAATATGGTCCGAAAACCAATTTCAATCAACAGAGTCCTGTGACCTTGACCTTTGACCCCAAAATCAATAGGCCTCATCCTTGATTCAAGGGAAACATTTCTGGCAAGTTTCATGACTTTAGGTGCAATACAGGCTAAAATATGGCCAGGAAACCATTTTCAATCGTCAGAGTTCTGTGACCTTGACCTTTGACCTTTTGACCCCAAAATCAAAAGTGGTCATTTTCTATTCACAGGAAACATTTCTGGCAAGTTACATGATTATAGATGCAATACAGGCTGAAATATGGTCCGAAAACCAATTTCAATCAACAGAGTCCTGTGACCTTGACCTTTGACCTTTTGACCCCAAAATCAATAGGCCTCATCCTTGATCCAAGGGAAACATTTCTGGCAAGTTTCATGATTATAGGTGCAATACAGGCTGAAATATGGTCCGGAAACCATTTTCAATCATCTGAGTCCTGTGACCTTGACCTTTGACCTTTTGACCCCAAAATCAATAGGCCTCATCCTTGATTCAAGGGAAACATTTCTGGCAAGTTTCATGATTATAGGTGCAATACAGGCTGAAATATGGTCCGGAAACCATTTCCAATCATCTGAGTCCTGTGACCTTGACCTTTGACCTTTTGACCCCAAAATCAATAGGGCTCATCCTTGACTAATGGTGAGTAAGTGTATGAAGTTTCATTGTTATAGCCTCTTTCGTAGTTGACTTATAGTCCGGAAACCAATTGTTGACGCCTTCCCGCCCGCCCGCCCGCCCGCCCAACCGCCCGTCTCACATCAAATTAAGAGCCGAGTTTTGCAACTCGGCTAAAAATGTGCATTTCTGACAAAGTTCCAAAAGACGTCAAAAATGCGTCAAAAATTTGACTTCGAAGTGGAACCAAAAATAAAAACACTTCTTAAGACATCTCTCTAGATCATCCTGATGCTTTCGGTTTGTCGATACATGCTTCGGTTCTGAAGAAGAAGTTTGCCAAAGGAGGGTACCCCCTGTGACCTACTTTTGGCTGTGGTGGCGCCACCTGTTGACAGATCCGGACGAAAAACAACAACACTTGTAGGGGACCATGAGTACTTCATACCTACCAAGTTTCATCAAAATCCCTTCAGCCGTTCTGGAGAAGAAGTTTAAAATGTGAAAAGTTTACGACGACGGACGACGACGACGACGACGGACGACGGACGACAGACGCAACACTATGACAATAGCTCACTTGAGCCTATGGCTCAGGTGAGCTAAAAAAACAGTCACATTTCAAAACAATAACTTTTTTTACTCATTTGAAAAGACGGATAAAGTGGACCAAAGTCATATGCCCAGCTAGTATAGTTCAATTATGCAACATCAAAAATGAAATCATATTGTAAAATTCAACATTAATGCGCAGCAGAAAAAGAATAAAACAATGAAATGATTTCATAAATTAAGTTTATTTAGTATTGAACACCAAACCTTTCATTATTGATAGCTAGCATGCCAGAAATTATGAGGCCTGTGTTTGTAAAACGAGAATGCCCCCGGCGGCATCTTTGTTAGTATAAACGCCATTTTCTGTTAAGTATGTGAGAGGTCAGGGTCAGCGTAATATTGGTATTAATGGAAAGATCTTGTCACAAGGAATACACATGTAAAATATGAAAGCCCTATCACTAACCATTCAAAAGTTATGCCCAATGTTAAAGTTTTTGAAAAGTACGTCAAAGGTCAAGGTTATGGTCATGAGGTCAAAAATTTTGGTATCAATGGAAAAGTATTGTCACAAGGAATACACATGTGAAATATGAAACCTCTATCACCAGCTTTCATTCAAAAGTTATGCCCAATGTTAAAGTATTTCGGAAAACAGACAGACAAACAGACAGACGGACAGGCCATAAACTATATGCTCCCGAATCTTTTATTCAAGGGGCATAAAAAACAAAGATTTCTCGGTTTCGCCTTTATTCATATTAAAGTATACTGAAATCTATGAATGCTTTTGAATAGTATTGATTTCATCTCAAATACATGAAACGTACAGTTAAAATTGTTTTAATCCAATATTTATCAATTCAAGCGAGTTGTGCAGAAATTGGGCCAATGTCCTATGCATTCTCAAAATCCAGAGGAAGAGGTTACTCATTAGACGTTTCTTCAAGAAATCAGTCTGTAAATTACTTCATCTAAGAGAGTCTAAGACAGAAGAAATTCGAGCAAACTTTATACATGATAACAAGTATATGCAAGTGTTCCAAGTACATGAATGATAACCATTATGAAAGTGTTCCAAGTATAATGCACATTAAATAAAAATCTATTCCGTTTGCACTGTATCTCCTGAAATGTATCGCAGTACTAAAGGGTTGTGGAGGAATTGAACCGATCAAATCTAAAGTACGGAGACTTTGTTTACAGTTACAGTTATAGGTCAGAGAACGCTAAAAGGCCGGTTCTGATTGGAGAAAAACCTGTAGGAGGGTGAGGGGCCTGTTATTTTAAATGTGACAGAAGATGTGATTGGCTATCAATTATATTTTCTTTTGGTATATTGTTTGAATATGATGTATGTAAGTAAAAAATAGCAATCCAAGGAATGCTTGTGTCGCCTGCGAAGCGGAATTTTTTTTATTGAAAAAAGGTCAAATAACCAGGGCAAGGTCACTAGGTCAAAAATTATGGAATGTTTAGAAAGGTCTTTTCATAAGGAATACAAATGTGAAATATCAAAGCCTATCACCCACCAATCAAAAGATATAGCCAATCTAAGATTTTTTGAAAAGTAGGTCAAATAAATAGGTCAAGGTCACAAGGTCAAAAATTATAGTATGTGTAGAAAGGCTTGTCACAGGGAATACACATGTGAAATATCAAAGCCCTATCACTTATCAATCTAAAGATATAGCCAATCTTAGATTTTTTGAAAAGTAGGTCAAATATCTAGGTCAAGGTCATGAGGTCAAAAATTATGGTATGCGTAGAAAGGTCTAGTCACAAAGATTACACATGTGAAATATCAAAGCCCTATCACTAATTACCAATCAAGAGATATAGCCAATCAAAGATTTTTTGAAAAGTAGGTCAAATAAATAGGTCAAGGTCACAAGGTAACCAGACTTGTCAGAATGACAACATAGCTCGCCGGTGGCAACCATATGTAAATTGCAACAACAACAATAAAAAAGGTCTTATCACAAGGAATGCACATGTGAAATATCAAAGCCCTATCACTAACCATTCAAAAAATATGGCCAAGGTTAAAGTTTTTCAAAAGTAGGTCAATCATCTCCAAGGTCAAGGTCACAAGGTCAAAAATTTTGGTATCCATGGAAAGGTCTTGTCACAAGGAATACACATGTGAAATATCAAAGCCCTATCACTTACCATTCCAAAAATATGGCCAAGGTTAAAGTTTTTCAAAAGTAGGTCAATCATCTCCAAGGTCAAGGTCACAAGGTCAAAAATTTTGGTATCCATGGAAAGGTCTTGTCACAAGGAATACACATGTGAAATATCAAAGCCCTATCACTTACCATTCCAAAAATATGACCAAGGTTAAAGTTTTTCAAAAGTAGGTCAATCTCCAAGGTGGAGGTCACAAGGTCAAAAATTTTGGTATCCATGGAAAGGTCTTGTCACAAGGAATACACATGTGAAATATCAAAGCCCTATCACTTACCATTCCAAAAATATGGCCAAGGTTAAAGTTTTTCAAAAGTAGGTCAATCTCCAAGGTCGAGGTCACAAGGTCAAAAATTTTGGTATCCATGGAAAGGTCTTGTCACAAGGAATACACATGTGAAATATCAAAGCCCTATCACTTACCATTCCAAAAATATGGCCAAGGTTAAAGTTTTTCAAAAGTAGGTCAATCTCCAAGGTCAAGGTCACAAGGTCAAAAATTTTGGTATCCATGGAAAGGTCTTGTCACAAGGAATACACATGTGAAATATCAAAGCCCTATCACTTACCATTCCAAAAATATGGCCAAGGTTAAAGTTTTTCAAAAGAAGGTCAATCTCCAAGGTCAAGGTCACAAGGTCAAAAATTTTGGTATCCATGGAAAGGTCTTGTCACAAGGAATGCACATGTGAAATATGAAAGCCCAATCTGTATTGGTTTAAAAGTTATAAGCAAGGTTAAAGTTTTTGTGCACGCGCACGCAGACGCAGACGCCGACGCCGGGGGTATGACAATAGCTCTCCGGACATTCGTCCCGGCGAGCTAAAAAATTATAGTATGTGTAGAAAGGCTTGTCACAGGGAATACACATGTGAAATATCAAAGCCCTATCACTTATCAATCTAAAGATATAGCCAATCTTAGATTTTTTGAAAAGTAGGTCAAATATCTAGGTCAAGGTCATGAGGTCAAAAAGTTTGGTATGTGTAGAAAGGTCTTGTCACAAGGAATACACATGTGAAATATCAAAGCCCTATCACTTACCAATGAAAAGTTATGGGGTGTGACACCCAAAGTGTGACAGACAGACAGACGGACGGACGGACTGACTGACTGAACAACGGACAAACTGATCCCTAAGTGTCGCAGGCGACACAAAAATAAGTGCAATTAAAATGTCAATACCCGGATTTTTTCCCTAGCTCCCGATCCGCTAAAGGGGACGAGCGCGGGAAAATTTGAAAATTCTCTGCGGGGTACCTTGTGACGCAAATAGCGCGAAAAAGAGGTCATGCTATTTTTTTTAATTTAGTTTCGTATTAAGCTTGAATCAATGAACAAATTGGTATATAACATGCATGGCCAGCAA
Source organism: Pinctada fucata (assembly GCA_028142955.1). Lineage (NCBI taxonomy): Eukaryota > Metazoa > Mollusca > Bivalvia > Pterioida > Pteriidae > Pinctada > Pinctada fucata. Next base: position 25,581,364 of record AP027110.1, on the reverse strand, counting down.
TGTTAGTACAGACGTTATAAGGCATTTCGTTAACATTACGGCCTGTGGAAAATGATTTGGCTGTCTCTGACCTAGAAGGTGTAACTAGAGGAAATCATTTTAGCAGGAAATCCCTTCCCTTTTGACTGGTGAACCGGGCTGAATAAAAGGTGTCACCTCATTGGTCATAACTATTGAAAATTTAAAATGGCACATTAAATCGATGTATAATTCCCTGCTGTCTGTAGAAAGTGAGTTTTGAACATGATTTTGCCTTTGATGTAATCAATAGATCGATTTGAAAATGTATAAAAATTAGCAAATTTTCAGTTCGGAAGGAAAGTGAATTTTGCAGAAAAGGTATGCATGACCCCCTTTTTTCTTTCGTTTTTATGCGTGCCAAAGATGTCCTAAGCCAAAAAGATCAAATTTATAAGCTTTGAAGCATTTGAAGTCACCAAAATCGAGCTAAATGATTACTCAAACAAATAAGTTTTTTTCCTGTAGTTGCACCTGGAACATTGGGCATGGAAAACATACATTATACCTATGTACAATCTTAAAAAATATTCCTTAAAAATCCAAAAGTGGATATCTTGACAAAATTCTTTCACTTGTAGGGTACCATGCACGAGCACCTCATACCTACAAAATGTCATGACAATCTGAAGAGAGGTTATAGAAAAGAAGCAGAAAATGTATGAAAATCAACCCCCCCCCCCCCCTTCCTTTTTACATAAGAAAAAAGCCTACGCTCACGCAGCAAGATACGCCCGTTGGGATTTTTTTCACAACACCAAAATATCTAAGTCCCATAACTCCATAAGGACAAATTGGATGAACCTAGCTTAAAATGGAAAGGCGGCTTCCTCTTCAAAGTCTGATCAAAATGTACAAATATCATGAAAATCTGTTGACACATATTCAAGTTATTGCGTTCCATGCACCTATATTTTGCCCTTAGCTTAACATGTATGTGCATATAACCCCCCCCCCCCCCACCGATTACACATAATTTCTGGATTATGTGACAAAAAATTCAAGAACCCGTTACATATGTGAAAGAACATCCTTTCTACTTGAAGTATACAAAATTTCAGAACATTTCAACCAGAAATAGATTTTTAAATAATTTTTAACTATTTTAGTATATTTTTACTGTATTTTAAAATATCTAAGTCCCATAACTCTGTAACGACATATCGAATGAACCTGAAAATCGAAAGGCGGCTTCCTCTCCACAGTCCAATCAAAATGTATGAATATCATGAAAATCCGTTGACGCATATTCAAGTTATTGCGTTCCATGCGCCTATATTTTGCCCATAGCTTAACATGTATGTGTATATAACCCCCCCCCTTCCTATTACACACAATATCTCGCTTATGCGACCAAAAAATTAAAAACCTGTTACATATGTCAAAGAGCATCCTTTCTACCTTAAGTATACAAAATTTCAAAACATTTCGACCAGAAATAGATTTTTAAATAATTTTTAACTATTTTAGTATATTTTCACTGTATTTTAAAATGTCTAAGTCCCATAACTCTGTAACGACATATCGAATGAACCTGAAAATCGAAAGGCGGCTTCCTCTCCACAGTCCAATCAAAATGTATGAATATCATGAAAATCCGTTGACGCATATTCAAGTTATTGCGTTCCATGCGCCTATATTTTGCCCTTAGCTTAACATTTATGTGCATATAACCCACCCCTCCCCCCTTCCTATTACACACAATATCTCGGTTATGCGACAAAAGAATTAAAAACCCGTTACATATGTCAAAGAACATCCTTCCTACATGAAGTATACAAAATTTCAAAACATTTCGACCAGAAATAGATTTTTAAATAATTTTTAAATATTTTAGTATATTTTCACTGTATTTTAAAAATCTAAGTCCCATAATTCTGTAACGACATATCGAATAAACCTGAAAATCGAAAGGCGGCTTCCTCTCCACAGTCCAATCATAATGTATGAATATCATGAAAATCCGTTGACGCATATTCAAGTTATCGCATTCCATGCGCCTATATTTTGCCCTTAGCTTAAAATGTATGTGCATATAACCCCCCCCCCTTCCTATTACACACAATATCTCGGTTATGCGACAAAAAAATTAAAAACCCGTTACATATGTCAAAGAACATCCTTTCTACTTGAAGTATACCAAATTTCAAAACATTTCGACCAGAAATAGATTTTTAAATAATTTTTAAATATTTTAGTATATTTTCACTGTATTTTAAAAATCTAAGTCCCATAACTCTGTAACGACAAATCGGATGAACCTGAAAATAGAAAGGCGGCTTCCTCTCCACAGTCTGATCACTATGTATAAATTTCATAAAAATCCGTTGACGCGTATTCAAGTTATTGCGTTCCATAGGCGGACGGACAGACGGACAGACGGACGGACGGACGGACTTCGCCATACCATAATACGTCCCGTCAAATGACGGGGATATAAAAAATTCATAAAAAATCAAAAAAATAAAATCTAAGCATAAAATACATATCAAAGCATTAAGTAAGTTAAATATGATAAATATGCAGTAAATGAGTGTGTAAAATCATACACTTATTGAGTTATTTAAAGAAATAGTGCAAAAATGTGCATTTCTGACAAAGTCCCAAAAGACGTCAAAAACGCGTCAAACATTTGACTTCGAAGTTGAACCAAAAATAACAACACTTCTTAAGACATCTCTTTAGATCATCCTGATGCTTTCGGTTTGTCGATACATGCTTCGGTTCTGAAGAAGAAGTTTGTCAAAGGAGGGTACCCCCCGTGACCTACTTTTGGCTGTGGTGGCGCCATCTGTTGACGGATCCGGACGAAAAACAACAACACTTGTAAGGGACCATGAGTACTTCATACCTACCAAGTTTAATCAAAATCCCTTCAGCCGTTCTGGAGAAGAAGTTAAAAATGTGAAAAGTTTACGACGACGACGGACGACAGACGCAACACTATGACAATAGCTCACTTGAGCCGTTGGCTCAGGTGAGCTAAAAAGTGAATTTTGCAGAAAAGGTATGCATGACCCCCTTTTTTCTTTCGTTTTTATGCGTGCCAAAGATGTCCTAAGCCAAAAAGACCAAATTTATAAGCTTTGAAGCATTTGAAGTCACCAAAATCGAGCTAAATGATTAATCATACAAAGAAGGTTTTCTTCCTGTAGTTGCACCTGGAACATTGGGCATGGAAAACATACATTATACCTATGTACAATCTTAAAAAATATTCCTTAAAATCCAATAGTGGATATCTTGACAAAATTCTTTCACTTGTAGGGTACCATGCATGAGTACCTCATACCTACAAATTGTCATGACAATCTGAAGAGTGGTTATAGAAAAGAAGCAGAGAATGTATGAAAATCACCCCCCCCCCCCCTTCCTTTTTACATAAGAAAATAAAGCCTACGCTCACGCAGCAAGATACGCCCGTTGGGATTTTTTTCACAACACCAAAATATCTAAGTCCCATAACTCGATATGGACAAATTGGATGAACCTAGCTTAAAATCGAAAGGCGGCTTCCTCTTCAAAGTCTGATCAAAATGTACAAATATCATGAAAATCTGTTGACACATATTCAAGTTATTTTGTTCCATGCACCTATATTTTGCCCATAGCTTAACATGTATGTGCATATAAACCCCCCCCCCCCCCCTATTACACATAATTTCTGGATTATGTGACAAAAAATTCAAGAACCTCTTATATATGTGAAAGAACATCCTTTCTACTTGAAGTATACAAAATTTCAAAACATTTCAACCAGAAATAGATTTTTAAATAATTTTTAACTATTTTAGTATATTTTCACTGTATTTTAAAATATCTAAGTCCCATAACTCTGTAACGACATATCGAATGAACCTGAAAATCGAAAGGCGGCTTCCTCTCCACAGTCCAATCAAAATGTATGAATATCATGAAAATCCGTTGACGCATATTCAAGTTATTGCGTTCCATGCGCCTATATTTTGCCCTTAGCTTAACATGTATGTGCATATAACCCACCCCTCCCCCCTTCCTATTACACACAATATCTCGGTTATGCGACAAAAAAATTAAAAACCCGTTACATATGTCAAAGAACATCCTTCCTACATGAAGTATACAAAATTTCAAAACATTTCGACCAGAAATAGATTTTTAAATAATTTTTAAATATCTTAACATGTATGTGCATATAACCCACCCCTCCCCCCTTCCTATTACACACAATATCTCGGTTATGCGACAAAAAAATTAAAAACCCGTTACATATGTCAAAGAACATCCTTCCTACATGAAGTATACAAAATTTCAAAACATTTCGACCAGAAATAGATTTTTAAATAATTTTTAAATATTTTAGTATATTTTCACTGTATTTTAAAAATCTAAGTCCCATAACTCTGTAACGACATATCGAATAAACCTGAAAATCGAAAGGCGGCTTCCTCTCCACAGTCCAATCATAATGTATGAATATCATGAAAATCCGTTGACGCATATTCAAGTTATCGCGTTCCATGCGCCTATATTTTGCCCTTAGCTTAAAATGTATGTGCATATAACCCCCCCCCCCCCTTCCCATTACACACAATATCTCAGTTATGCGACAAAAAAATTAAAAATTCGTTACATATGTCAAAGAACATCCTTTCTACTTGAAGTATACAAAATTTCAAAACATTTCGACCAGAAATAGATTTTTAAATAATTTTTAAATATTTTAGTATATTTTCACTGTATTTTAAAAATCTAAGTCCTATAACTCTGTAACGCCAAATAGGATGAACCTGAAAATCGAAAGGCGGCTTCCTCTCCACAGTCTGATCACTATGTATAAATTTCATAAAAATATGTTGACGCGTATTCAAGTTATTGCGTTCCATAGGCGGACGGACAGACGGACAGACGGACGGACGGACAGACGGACAGACGGACAGACGGACGGACTTCGCCATACCATAATATGTCCCGTCAAATTACGGGCGTATAATAAAAATTCATAAAAAATCAAAAAAATAAAATCTAAGCATAAAATACACATCAAAGCATTAAGTAAGTTAAATATGATAAATATGCAGTGAATGAGTGTGTAAAATCATACACTTATTGAGTTATTTAAAGAAATAGTGCAAAAATGTGCATTTCTGACAAAGTCCCAAAAGACGTCAAAAATGCGTCAAAAATTTAACTTCGAAGTGGAACCAAAAATAACAACACTTCTTAAGACATCTCTCTAGATCATCCTGATGCTTTCGATTTGTCGATACATGCTTCGGTTCTGAAGAAGAAGTTTGTCAAAGAAGGGTACCCCCTGTGACCTACTTTTGGCTGTGGTGGCGCCACCTGTTGACGGATCCGGACGAAAAACAACAACACTTGTAAGGGACCATGAGTACTTCATACCTACCAAGTTTCATCAAAATCCCTTCAGCCGTTCTGGAGAAGAAGTTTAAAATGTGAAAAGTTTACGACGACAACGGACGACAGAAGAAACACTATGACAATAGCTCACTTGAGCCGTTGGCTCAGGTGAGCTAAAAAGTGAATTTTGCAGAAAAGGCATGCATGACCCCCTTTTTTCTTTCGTTTTTATGCGTGCCAAAGATGTCCTAAGCCAAAACGATCAAATTTATAAGCTTTGAAGCATTTGAAGTCACCGAAATCGAGCTAAATGATTAATCATACAAAGAAGGTTTTTTTCCTGTAGTTGCACCTGGAACATTGGGCATGGAAAACATACATTATACCTATGTACAATCTTAAAAAATATTCCTTAAAAATCCAAAAGTGGATATCTTGACAAAATTCTTTCACTTGTAGGGTACCATGCATGAGTACCTCATACCTACAAATTGTCATGACAATCTGAAGAGTGGTTATAGAAAAGAAGCAGAGAATGTATGAAAATCACCCCCCCCCCCCTTTCCTTTTTTAAATTAAGAAAAAAATTCATAAAAAAATCAAAAAAATAAAATTTAAGCATAAAATACACATCAAAGCATTAAGTAAGTTAAATATGATAAATATGCAGTAAATGAGTGTGTAAAATCATACACTTATTGAGTTATTTAAAGAAATAGTGCAAAAATGTGCATTTCTGACAAAGTCCCAAAAGACGTCAAAAACGCGTCAAAAATTTGACTTCGAAGTGGAACCAAAAATAACAACACTTCTTAAGACATCTCTCTAGATCATCCTGATGCTTTCGGTTTGTCGATACATGCTTCGGTTCTGAAGAAGTTTGTCAAAGGAGGGTACCCCCTGTGACCTACTTTTGGCTGTGGTGGCGCCACCTGTTGACGGATCCGGACGAAAAACAACAACACTTGTAAGGGACCATGAGTACTTCATACCTACCAAGTTTCATCAAAATCCCTTCAGCCGTTCTGGAGAAGAAGTTTAAAATGTGAAAAGTTTAGGACGACGACGGACTCCGATGGACGACGACGACGGACGACAGACGACAGACACAACACTATGACAATAGCTCACTTGAGCCGTTGGCTCAGGTCCCGCTGGGGTTTGAAGCCACTCCTCATGGGTCCATTGGGCATGGAAAACATACATTATACCTATGTACAATCTTAAAAAATATTCCTTAAAAATCCAAAAGTGGATATCTTGACAAAATTCTTTCACTTGTAGGGTACCATGCATGAGTACCTCATACCTACAAATTGTCATGACAATCTGAAGAGTAGTTATAGAAAAGAAGCAGAGAATGTATGAAAATCACCCCCCCCCCCCCCTTCCTTTTTTACATAAGAAAAAAATTCATAAAAAATCAAAAAAATAAAATTTAAGCATAAAATACACATCAAAGCATTAAGTAAGTTAAATATGATAAATATGCAGTAAATGAGTGTGTAAAATCATACACTTATTGAGTTATTGAAAGAAATAGTGCAAAAATGTGCATTTCTGACAAAGTCCCAAAAGACGTCAAAAACGCGTCAAAAATTTGACTTCAAAGTGGAACCAAAAATAACAACACTTCTTAAGACATCTCTCTAGATCATCCTGATGCTTTCGGTTTGTCGATACATGCTTCGGTTCTGAAGAAGAAGTTTGTCAAAGGAGGGTACCCCCCGTGACCTACTTTTGGCTGTAATGGTGCCACCTGTTGACGGATTCGGATGAAAAACAACAACACTTGTAGGGGACCATGAGTACTTCATACCAACCAAGTTTCATCAAAATCCCTTCAGCCATTCTGGAGAAGAAGTTTAAAATGTGAAAAGTTTACGACGATGGACGATTACGGACGACGATGACGGACGATGACGGATGATGGACGACAGACGCAACACTATGACAATAGCTCACTTGAGCCGTTGGCTCAGGTGAGCTAAAAATAAAATTGAAGCATAAAATACATATCAAAGCATTAAGTAAGTTAAATATGATAAATATGCAGTAAATGAGTGTGTAAAATCATACACTTATTGAGTTATTTAATGAAATAGTGCAAAAATGTGCATTTCTGACAAAGTCCGAAAGGACGTCAAAAACGCGTTAAACATTTGACTTCGAAGTGGAACCAAAAATAACAACACTTCTTAAGACATCTCTCTAGATCATCCTGATGCATTCGGTTTGTCGATACATGCTTCGGTTATGAAGAAGAAGTTTGTTAAAGGAGGGTACCCCCCGTGACCCTACTTTTGGCTGTGGTGGCGCCATCTGTTGACGGATCCTGACGAAAAACAACAAGACTTGTAGGGGACCATGAGTACTTCATACCTACCAAGTTTCATCAAAATCCGTTCAGCCGTTCTGGAGAAGAAGTTTAAAATGTGAAAAGTTTACGACGACGGACGATGGACGACAGACGCAACACTATGACAAAAGCTCACTTGAGCCGTTGGCTCAGGTGAGCTAATAAAGCCTACACTCACGCAGCAAGATACGCCCGTTGGGATTTTTTCACAACACCAAAATATCTAAGTCCCATAACTCCATAAGGACGAATCGGATGAACCTGAAAATCGAAAGGCGGCTTCCTCTTCAAAGTCTAATCACAATGTACAAATATCATGAAAATCTGTTGACGCATACTCAAGTTATTGCGTTCCATGCACCTATATTTTGCCCTTAGCTTAACATATATGTGCATATAAACCCCCCCCCCCCCCCCCCATTACACATAATTTCTGGATAATGTGACAAAAAATTTAAGAACACGTTACATATGTCAATGAACATCCTTTCTTGAAGTATACAAAATTTCAAAACATTTTGACCAGAAATAGATTTTTAAAGAATTTTTGACTATTTTAGTATATTTTTACATTGTATCTAATATATGTAAGTCACATAACTCCGTAACGACATATCGAATGAACCTGAAAATCGAAATGCGGCTTCTTCTTCAAAGTCTGATCACAATGTAAAAATATTATGTAAATCCGTTGACACATATTCAAGTTATTGCGTTCCATGCGCCTATATTTTGCCCTTAGCTTAACATGTATGTGCATATAACCCCCCCCCCCTCCCATTACAAATATCTCGGTTATGCGACAAAAAAAATTAAAAACCCGTTACATATGTCAATGAACATCCTTTCTACTTGAAGTATACAAAATTTCAAAACATTTCGACCAAAAATGGATTTTTAAATAATTTTTAATTATTTTAGTATCTTTTCACTGTATTTTAAAAATCTAAGTCCCATAACTCTGTAACGACAAATCGGATGAACCTGAAAATCGAAAGGTGGCTTCCTCTCCACAGTCCAATCATAATGTATGAATATCATGAAAATCTGTTGACGCATATTCAAGTTATTGCGTTCCACGCGCCTATATTTTGCCCATAGCTTAACATGTATGTGCATATAACCCCCCCCCCTTCCCCCTTAAAAATCTAAGTCCCATAACTCTGTAACGACAAATCGGATGAACCTGAAAATCAAAAGTCAGCTTCCTCTCCACAGTCCAATCATAATGTATGAATTTCGTGAAAATCCGTTGACGCATTTTCAAGTTATTGCGTTTCATAGGCGGATGGACAAACGGACAGACGGACGGACAGACGGACGGACTTCGCCATACCATAATACGACCCGTCAAATGACGGGCGTATAATGAAAACTTAAAAAGGGAAAATAAATTTTGTTGTGGTCCCGCCGGGGTTAGAAGCCACTCTCCATGG